>CM076408.1:18708547-20104816 GCA_038363315.1 Mugilogobius chulae
TCACGGCTGTTTTGCGTAATTATAGTTCGCGTTGCAGTCCCAGTTCATTTCAATGTTGGTTGTTAAGATGTGTTCTTATTTAAGATTGAAAATGACTCGAATGAGATCCCAACATCGAATGAGAGTCGAAACGTCTTGATCTTCGGAAACACTGTCCAGATGACTACTTTGAAGACTTCTACTAAGCATTAATTAAAGCAGATTCTGACGATACAGAGTGTAGAGTGTTAGATAAACTTACCAAGTCTGTTCCAGCAGTTTTTTGGTTGTTCCATGGCTGTTTTGTTTACTTTGTAATATTGTATTTCTTTGGAAGTTTTGCTAACCTCACAAGAAACATATACAGTATTAAGGCTCTATTTGGTTCCCAAGCCTTGCAGTATATGCCTTGATTGGCAGTTGAAACATCCTTGGACATTTGGCAGGAGTAAATTAATTCCAGAGTCATTGATGAGCTGGTCAGTCCCTCCTGGTTCTGGTGCTTCCTGAGTTCTCTCATTAAAACCTTGGCTCGGATCCCTTTCAGCCTTAGTTTACTTCATATCCACATTTATGTACATATGACATCAAAGATACCTGACTCCATAAAAAAAAAAAAAAAAAATATATATATATATACATATTATATGGCATTACATTTATTTTGACTTACTTAAATCCCACTGATTCGTTTATTGCAGGTCCGGCCCAGTGTAAAATATAATTGAATAGCCCTGTTATGATTCATTGGTACAAAAATTTTGAACCAATTAGGTTGACTATAATAATGACAAGAGAGAGCGTGGCTGCGGCAGCCATCTTGCGAGGGGAGAATCAGCAGAATTCTAATTGAAAACAATGTAAAAACAAGGTCAGATAATTCATAGTTGAAGGGGGGGGGGGGGTAATTGAACATATAATTATATATTTATGGTCCAAATAATACAGAGGACTGGTTTCTATCTGTGTCTGGTCACTTTTCCTCTGAATTGAGAATATAAATATTCAGCCTAGAAACACTTCACTGGGCTGGATTTGATGCAGAATTTAATTATTTTGTGTGTCATTACATTGTATGAGCACAAATGTCACCCAAAAGGAGGGTTCTTTCACCAGCTTTTACCACTGTTAAATAATGAGACAAAGATTAAAAGCTTTTTACAAAGTTTAATTTAAAATAAAGTTAGGATAAAAACAATTCTAAAAAAATTCTAAACTAAAACATGTGGCTGAGTTCCTTTTTGTCCAGGATAGGGGCCGCTCTAAAACGTCTCTAAAAAAAGAGAGTCTCTGGTAGTTGCGGTGGTGGTTCCTGTGCTGCAGCACCCCCTTCTGGCCACAGCGATTCCAATGCACTTGTTTAGTGGGTCCAAGCCCGTCCTTCAGTGCGGCGATCACTGAAAAGCAGGAGCCTCGAACAGTAGCGGCAATACACAGAAGGACATCAACAGCAGGTAAGCATGTACACGTTCCTTTACTTAGCTCTTTAGAAGCGGTGCTGGGTCTCCTGCCCACTCAAGCCGGTCCGTCCCACGCACAGTCCTTCAGTGTAGCGATCACTTTGTTTAGAGGGTCCAAGCCAGTCCTTCAGTGCGGCAATCACTGAAAAGCAGGAGCCTCGGACAGTAGCGGCAATACACAGAAGGACATCAACAGCAGGTAAGCATGTACACGTTCCTTTACTTAGCTCTTTAGAAGCGGTGCTGGGTCTCCTGCCCACTCCAAGCCGGTCCGTCCCACGCACAGTCCTTCAGTGCAGCGATCACTTTGTTTAGTGGGTCCAAGCCAGTCCCTCGGTGCGGCGATCACTGAAAAGCAGGAGCCTCGAACAGTAGCGGCAATACACCGAAGGACATCAACAGCAGGTAAGCATGTACACGTTCCTTTACTTAGCTCTTTAGAAGCGGTGCTGGGTCTCCTGCCCACTCAAGCCGGTCCGTCTCACGCACAGTCCTTCAGTGCAGCGATCACTTTGTTTAGAGGGTCCAAGCCAGTCCTTCAGTGCGGCGATCACTGAAAAGCAGGAGCCTCGAACAGTAGCGGCAATACACAGAAGGACATCAACAGCAGGTAAGCATGTACACGTTCCTTTACTTAGCTCTTTAGAAACGGTGCTGGGTCACCTGCCCACTCCAAGCCGGTCTTGCGAGCGTTGACAGCGTCCTCCTCGGCTGCCCCACGGCTCCTCTTCGTCCTTTTTTCCCTCGTCCCAGCGCTTTGTGCCCCTGCTTTGTCTTCCTCACCCAGGTGCCGCTGCTCTCCCTGATTGTCCGTCTCCCCCGCCCTCTCCCTACTCATTCATAAGTTTTGTTTTCAGTCCAAGCCTAGGCTGGATCTACCAATCAGTTCTGACAGGGGCGTGGTCCACCAATCCATTCCCTCCCCAACATCCCTCAAAATACACACAGCAAACTAAGATATATATTATAAGCAAAAGATTTAAACAAACACACAAAACAATTTGGGACTTGGAGAAAAATGGGTCACTGACATTCCCCCCATCTTAAATGGTGGTCGTCCCGACCACTGCTCAGTCACCATACCTGGCTGGTGGTTTGCCAAAATTTCTACGCTGAGAATGACGTACACTAGGGGAGAGGGTTCCAGATGTTCACCTAAATCAGCCTGCTCAAGATGGTCAGGGTGCTCAGGAGGGTCGGGGTGCTCAAGTCTTGCCCTAACCATCCCAGGACCCTCCCTGGGAATAGTCACCAGTTCTGGAAGCCACCAAGTGGGAGGAGGCAGGTTCTGTTCTACTGGTGGGGGCTCTGATCTCTGCTCGTCTTCTTGACTGGGCTGTAATACATGCATGGGACACGGTCGAAGGTTATTTCGATGTATTGTACGTGTGGGTAATTCTCTACCTTCTGGCCGCACAATGTATACTGGGTGGTCTTTGCGCAGTGGGGCCACAACAACGAATGGCTCTGGACTCCATCTTGGGGCCAATTTTCCATGGGCTCGCCGGCGAAAGTTTCGAATCAATACTCGTTCTCCAGGTAACAAAGGAGCCAATCTAGCCCGTCGATTATAGCGAACACGATCCGCTTCCTGTCTACGTTGAGTTCTCTGTTTTGTCACTGTGTAAGCGTGATTCAGGGCTCTTTGATGCATTCTAACCCATCCATCTAGAGAATGTCCGCCAGGAGGTCCCAAGTCTGTTGTCCAGTCAACGGGCAATCTGGCGTGCCTCCCAAAGACTATGTAGTGGGGGTCAAACCTGTGGTACTGTGAGGGGTATTATTATACGCCTGGACAAGTGCTGGAAGGTGAGTGTGCCACTGTGACTGCTGAGTATCTTCCAGGGACCCGAGGAGTCCCAGAAGAGTTTGGTTAAACCTCTCACAGGTGCCGTTCCCTTGTGGGTGGTAGGCAGTAGTACGGTCTTTCTGGCAGCCATAAAGTTTACACAACTGATTCATCAGAGATGATTCAAATGTAGCTCCACGGTCAGTAAGGATACGCTCCGGACATCCAAATGTTTGTATCCAGTGGGTGTAGATGGCACGAGCAGTGGTGTCAGCCGCCTGATCTGTTGTAGGCACTGCAACAGCAAACTTAGAAAACAGATCAGTCATTACCAATATGTAAGCGTACCTGTCTCCGTGGCGTCCCAATGAGAGATAGTCCATACCAACAATCTCAAAGGGATAAGAAGTCGTCACTGGCAAAAGAGCGGCCCTCCCGTCAGGCCCAGGTTTTTTGCACACACACTGCAGGCATGCTTCAGTCCACTCTTTAACATCCTGTGCCATTCTGGGCCAGTAGCAGCGTTGCCGTAGAGCTGCTAATGTCCTTCATTGTTGGGATGGCCCATTTTTCATGGTAGGTCCTCCATAGATTTTCTGTTTCATGTTCAGGTACAATCGGTTGGGAAAATGTGTAGCCCTGAACTTCGTTCTATCCATAATCGTACCACACTCCATTTCTTAAAGAGATGTGATCCCACTCCCTCAGCAGACATTTTAGATAGACGGAAATGTTGCGTGTTCTGGGCAAGATTCATGCTGTTCTTTCCATTCTCGTAGTTGGCCAGGTCAGGGTCTTTGGCTTGGCGTTCCACCCATGTCTCACTTTCCGCCTCGACCTGGTCTGTGCGTGCCACCAATACGTCCGGAGTATTCCCAGCAACCTGGACAGAGCGTCAGCATTACGGTTTTGTGTTCCGGGACGATATTTTTATACTATACTTGAAATTGGCCAACTGCGCTGCCCATCGTTGTTCCACGGCCCCTAGTCTTGCGGTGTCTAAATGCACTAAAGGTTGTTATCAGTGAATACAGTAAATTCTACCCCATACAGATAATCTCTAAACTTTTCTGTAACTGCCCACTTTAAAGCTAGCAATTCAAGTTTAAAGGAGCTATAGTTCTGATCGTTACGTTCTGTTGGTGCTAAACTACGACTCGCATAAGCTATAACTCGCTCCTTGTCATCCTGAACTTGGGCCAGCACTGCGCCTAAGCCTTCAAAACTGGCATCAGTATATAGTCGAAATGGTTTAGAGAAATCGGCATAGGCAAGTATTGGAGTATTAAGTAGGGCAGTTTTTAACTGGTCAAATGCATTTTGGCACTCTAAGGTCCAAATTACAGGCGTAGACTTCCCCTCGTTTTGCAGTATTGCGTGTTAAAACATTCAGCGGGGTGGCAATTTTTTGAGAAGTCTGGAATGAAACGCCTATAATAGCCTGCAAAGCCAAGGAAGGACTTTACCTGCTTAACAGTTTGTGGTGTAGGCCAATCTTTCACTGCGGCCGTCTTTTCTGGATCAGTAGCCACACCCCTCTCACTGATCACATGTCCGAGGTAGGTGACCTGCCGCTGGAATAACTTGCACTTCTTTGGCTGCAGTTTCAACCCATGCTGGTGGAGACGCTGGAACACTTCTTCAAGGTGGTGACATGACTATCAAAATCAGGAGAAAAAAACCACAACGTCATCTAGATAGATCAACAGAGAATCATTAACCATGTTTCCGAGGCAGCGCTGCATAAGTCTTTGAAAAGTGGCCGGGGCATTGCACAAGCCAAAAGGCATGCGCTCGAATTCATATAGGCCAAATGGTGTGGTAAATGCAGTCTTCTCTCTGTCTGCAGGATCCATCTCTACTTGCCAGTATCCACTGGCAAGATCCAGAGTAGAGTACCATTTTGCTGCCTTTAGACTAGTCAGAGACTCCTCAATACGTGGCAAGGGATATGCATCCTTGTGAGTTAGTGCATTTAGCCTACGATAATCTACACAGAACCTCCAACTCCCATCCTTCTTTCTCACCAGAACGATGGGGGCCGCCCAGGGGCTTGCACTTTCTCGTACCACGCCACTCTCTAACATATTTTTTAACAAGGTCTGCAGTTCAGCATACAAACTCGGGGGGACTGGCCGATATCTTTCACGGCTAGGAGGGGCAGAACCAGTTGGTATTTGGTGTTTAACTGCGCTAGTGCGGCCAAATCCTCATCATGACTTGAAAACACCCCTTTCCACCTGTCTAACAGGGCTGTCATTTTCTCCTGTTCCACGGGATCCAGACCATCCCCCTTCAAGGACAGGGCAGGGTGGGTTTCTTGATTAGTAGCCCACTCAACCCCAACACGTCTTACCGCTACTTCAATAACATCTGGGCCCACACTGTCTAGAACCAACTCCTGCTCTCCCTGTATGTCAGATGCAGCCACTTCAGACACCTGAGCGAGAGGTTGACGCTGGGGAATTTCAACTGGGTAGGGGTTGGGGTTACACAACCTACATGGCACACGCCTCCCACTGATTGTAGCAAGGGTCCGTCCTACATACCATTCAGAATTACTCTCAGGTAGAGGTTCAACTAAAACATGTTGATTTGCAGGGTCCCCACTCACCTGCATCCAAAGAACCATCTCTGAATGTGGGGGAATTGTTACAGATGATTGTCTAGTCAATTTGGCAAAACCCTGGTAGGCAGGTGCGGGACCCCTCAGGGAGACTCTCTGGCATTCAGCAAAAGCCTGTGCCCAGACCTTGCCTTCTGTAGATGGCAGCAGAGTTCTGAAGGCCGACAGCCCGGGGTGGTTCCCTGTGTAAGAGCAGACCAAACAGGTTCAATTATATTCATGCCCAATATCCCTTTTTCTGGTCCCAAGCAGTTATCTTCCACAACAATGATGCCCTTTTCTGATACCTGAATGTTCCCAACCATACAGTTCACTGTGGCATAACCAATATAGGGGATGTTTAGCCCATTAGCTGCACGTAGAGTCAACCATGGCAACGTGCCAGCACTAGACACCCCAATCCCCTTAAGATGTTTCTCAAATAAGCTACGACTTAGTAATGTTACCTGGGAACCCGTATCAAGTACGAAGGGCACCGGGCAGTTGTTAAGCTTCACAATGACATCCAAACACTCACCCACAAGGGCAGCCTTGGTCTTTTGATCTGGGGAGGATGCAGTCGTTAAGGTGGGCTCTTGGTTTAAGGCAATGGCCCCCACCGCTTGGCCCTCAGCCGCGGGGGTAGTTAAAAATCCCGAGTTTGCGATAACTTCCGGGGGCACCGGCGTTGGACATGTCCTGCTCCCCACACCTGTGGCAAATGGGTCGGCCTTGCTGATCCCACTGGTAAGCGGGGGAACTTGCTGACCTGTATTGCTGGGCAGAGGAAGTGTGGGTTGTTCTGGATCGAGAGGGACTAAAAATTTGAGTTTTAATCTCATCTATCAAATTGGTTGAAAGGGATTTCAACTGCTCTTGGATCTCTTTTCTCAATTCTGCCATAAGCTCTTCTTTCAATTCAACACGTATTTGCCCCTTCAACTGTTCTGGGTTGGCCGTAACGGGCGCTGTGGCGTGTGGGCCCCTATCCTATGGCTTAAAGCTGCCTCACCCTCATCCTCATGTTCTAATTCTAGGGCGCGAGCTTCTTTGCAGGCACTGTCAAAAGTGAGGTTATCGCTACGTCGCATTAAGCGAGACAGCTCTTGCTTTACAGGACCTCTTTTCAAGCCTATGAGTAGTTGTTCCAAGAGTAAATCATTATGGCCCTCAACCGCCACCTCATCATGCTCTTGCCACTTATAAAATAGTTCCCTGAGCCGCAAAACAAAGGCATTTACACTTTCATCACTCCTCTGTCTACAATTGTAAAAATGTGTCCTCAGCTGAGCTTTGGTGGCAGGTTTATCATAGAGGCCCTTCAAAAAGTCTAAAATTTTCTTTCCCGTATTTCTGTCAGCTAAGGCCACCAGTAATAACTCTCTTTTTGCTTCTCCTTCTACAGCGGTAAGCAAAAAGTCTGCTTCTTGTTGGGGGGTTAATTTTTGTGCTCTAAGCATTGCCTCTATCTGAGCTTTCCAATCAGCAAATTTGGTCGAATCAATGCCGAATTTCGGAATGAATGCTGCACCCATAAACCATGGCATGGTGAACTGTGCAGTGATACCAGAGCTAGTATTAGGTTGTTCCTCCATTATTTAACAGTGGAGCCAGTCCTGCCAGCAGCGCCAAAATAATGTCACCCAAAAGGAGGGTTCTTTCACCAGCTTTTACCACTGTTAAATAATGAGACAAAGATTAAAAGCTTTTTACAAAGTTTAATTTAAAATAAAGTTAGGATAAAAACAATTCTAAAAAAATTCTAAACTAAAACATGTGGCTGAGTTCCTTTTTGTCCAGGATAGGGGCCGCTCTAAAACGTCTCTAAAAAAAAGAGAGTCTCTGGTAGTTGCGGCGGTGGTTCCTGTGCTGCAGCACCCCCTTCTGGCCACAGCGATTCCAATGCACTTGTTTAGTGGGTCCAAGCCCGTCCTTCAGTGCGGCGATCACTGAAAAGCAGGAGCCTCGAACAGTAGCGGCAATACACAGAAGGACATCAACAGCAGGTAAGCATGTACACGTTCCTTTACTTAGCTCTTTAGAAGCGGTGCTGGGTCTCCTGCCCACTCAAGCCGGTCCGTCCCACGCACAGTCCTTCAGTGTAGCGATCACTTTGTTTAGAGGGTCCAAGCCAGTCCTTCAGTGCGGCAATCACTGAAAAGCAGGAGCCTCGGACAGTAGCGGCAATACACAGAAGGACATCAACAGCAGGTAAGCATGTACACGTTCCTTTACTTAGCTCTTTAGAAGCGGTGCTGGGTCTCCTGCCCACTCCAAGCCGGTCCGTCCCACGCACAGTCCTTCAGTGCAGCGATCACTTTGTTTAGTGGGTCCAAGCCAGTCCCTCGGTGCGGCGATCACTGAAAAGCAGGAGCCTCGAACAGTAGCGGCAATACACCGAAGGACATCAACAGCAGGTAAGCATGTACACGTTCCTTTACTTAGCTCTTTAGAAGCGGTGCTGGGTCTCCTGCCCACTCAAGCCGGTCCGTCTCACGCACAGTCCTTCAGTGCAGCGATCACTTTGTTTAGAGGGTCCAAGCCAGTCCTTCAGTGCGGCGATCACTGAAAAGCAGGAGCCTCGAACAGTAGCGGCAATACACAGAAGGACATCAACAGCAGGTAAGCATGTACACGTTCCTTTACTTAGCTCTTTAGAAACGGTGCTGGGTCACCTGCCCACTCCAAGCCGGTCTTGCGAGCGTTGACAGCGTCCTCCTCGGCTGCCCCACGGCTCCTCTCCGTCCTTTTTTTCCCTCGTCCCAGCGCTTTGTGCCCCTGCTTTGTCTTCCTCACCCAGGTGCCGCTGCTCTCCTGATTGTCCGTCTCCCCCCGCCCTCTCCCTACTCATTCATAAGTTTTGTTTTCAGTCCAAGCCTAGGCTGGATCTACCAATCAGTTCTGACAGGGGCGTGGTCCACCAATCCATTCCCTCCCCAACATCCCTCAAATACACACAGCAAACTAAGATATATATTATAAGCAAAGATTTAAACAAACACACAAAACAATTTGGGACTTGGAGAAAAATGGGTCACTGACACAAACACTTATCATTATTGTGTTGGCTTCACTGCTGTGACTATAAAATAAGATTTTAATAGCTAAAAATAAAAGTAGTTTTTTCTTAAATGTTCACATTAGTTTGGTTGAACAGAAGCACAAATACATGTACAAATACATAAAAGTTCAATTATCAAAGTATTTAAGTAAAAAAAGTCACTTCAAAGTTCAGCTTACCATTAGTTTGTATGAGAACTTCAGTTAAGTAAGACTGGACATTTGTTGCAATAGGTTACCATGGCTACGCTCTTTCTGGTCATTTTTATAACTCATTGTTCTGTACATACGACCACTGTTAGCGTTAGCATTTAGACACAATCATGTCTCTTTTTAAACACACAAGTGTCCTCTGGTGAAATTCCTCTATATGTAAAGTCTTTAACATGTTTTCTGTAAAATTCACCACAACTGTCTAATCTAAAGAGGATTTATTTGTTTTAAACTGATGTTGTGAAAACCTCATAGAAAAGAATTGAACAGGAAATGGTTGTATGTACAGGACGTACTCTTTTAAACAAAAACAAGACAACTGCACTGAGCCAATTATAGAACCTTCCAGAGCAGCTTAAGTGGCTGTTACACCTGTGTCACGGTGGCTTCTTTTTGAGTTGCAGCTCACATTGGCCTGGGTCGCCCTTGAAAAAAAACACAAATAAATATTCTAAATCTCATAGTTTGTATTTCTACGTTTTCTTCAAATTTTTTACAACAAAGTGTGCTTACCTTGTTTTGCAGCGTCACCTTAGAAAAAACATGATGAGTTTCTTAATTAAACAGAGGGTTTAAGCAGAGACGTGCTCTTTAAATGGCAATAGTGAAAGTGAAAGTCTTTTATAATTCTCTGACAGCTCTATCAGCTCTGCCTCACACCACTTTAATTAGACTTTTAACTGTTTCCTCGCTGTGACATCAAACAGAATTAGCACCGTCTGTCATCACAGTCCACTAGAATAACATCAAACCACTGGGCTTATTTTATAGTGAGAGTTTCACATTTGTGTTGCTTGCATCTCTTGTAATGTAGACACAGTTAAAAGCTTGGAATCAAACAGGAGCTTCCATACATCACATACAAAAATGTTTCTGGCAAATGTCTCTATAATGAACTCTTAAGTTTGTAGTTCTCATTTGTCACAAAGTTCTGACACTGATCTAAAGACAAAATGCTTGCAACTTTTCTTTTGAAAGCAAATAATTCACTGTTTAGTAGCAGAAAAAAGGATGATGGCAAAGATTTAATATTGTTAGTTACAAATATTTACACTTTGCACATGTAATAGGTTGAAATGACAAAACTTTTACAGTCAGACGTTTGCTAATCCCTTTCACAATTATATCTCAGGGGCATGTTGGTTCCTCTGTTGTAATCTTAGAACAGAATAGTTGTGGATGTACTGCATAAATCCACTAGAGGGCACTGTTAGCCAAGCAGCCAATCGGGGCACATACCATTTTGATCAGTTTTTTCTCGTTTGGATGGCAAAACTTCACTTTTAAAATAGATTAGTATGTCAAAGCAATTGAGAACAACTGGAATAACCTTGATTAACACATTCACAAGAAATTCATGGATCATAAAAAAAGAAAAAACTGTCTTCAGGAAGCAGACAAAGTAAAGTTTTATGTCGGTTAAATTCATGTATGTGAGTTGTCTGACATTCTCTCTCTCCTTTCTCTCTTTCTTACTTTCTCTCCTTCTCTCCCTCCCCCTCTTGCTCTTTTTTCGCTCTCTGTCTCTCTCCCCTCTCTCTCCTATCTCTCTTTCTCTCTCCTCTCTCTCTCTCCTGTCTCTCTTGCTCTCGCTCCTTCTCTCCTCCCTCTCTCCCCCCTCTCCCCCCTCTCTCCCTCTTCTGTCTCTCTCTTCTCCTGTCTCTATCTCTTCCTCTCTCTGTCTCTCCTGTCTCTCCCTCACTCTCCCTCTCTTTCACTTCTCTCTCTCTCTCTCTCTCGTCTCTCTCTCCGTCATTTTATCTTCTCTCTCTCTCTCTCTCTTGCCTCTCTCTTGTCTCTCTCTCTCTGTCTCTCCTGTCTCTCCCTCACTCTCCCTCTCTTTCACTTCTCTCCTCTCTCTCTCTCTCCTTCTTTTTCTCTCCTCTCTCGCTATCTCTCTCTTTTTAACTTAAAAGTTTACATTGAAATTAGACTCATATTGTCAAGTTATATCAAGTTAGTTTAACTTTTTGGCCTTAGGATTTTTTTTACAGTGAATAAACTACTAATATAAATGTAATGAAACAATTTAGAATTTTACAAAGAGAAATTATTACGTTATTTAATTTAGCTGTGGGTGTCATTATGCTTGTTGTAAATCACACAATTTATTTTAAACGGTTTAGTAATAGAACCAGATCTATTGATTTCCTCTTCAAAATTGCGTAAATGTTAAGCCCCACCTCTTTATATGGAAATACAACCGAAATGTAACAAGCAGTGAAAATTTGCAAGCTTTTTTTTTTTTAAAGTTGCTACTCGCGTCTCGAGCACTCGCGTCTTCATTACAGCACAATAAATCATAAATCAATCCAAGTACAACTTGAAGTACAGGATTCCTATGTTGTTTTAATGTTAAGTAATCAAGCAGTAAAAACATGTTCATACAAGTCAACCACAGCTCATGCCAATGTAACTGCTACACATGTCCATTAAATCCTGAAGTCAAACACGAGGAAGTAGCCTGTCACTAACTACATGTGTACTACATTTGCCCTCTAGATACAGTTTAAGAAGTTAAACAAACAACCAGGAAGTCATTCCCCCTCCAAGCAAGTTGTAAAGATTGAGGAAGTAAAAAAACAAAAAAACAACAAAGTTATTCTCAAGCTGCCATGAAAATGCAGCAACAATTTCTAACCTACAGCGTTACAAATGTGAGTTGTGTGTTATTCTCTCTTCTCTCGGAACTCTACCTCTTTTCACTGACTAAAACTAGTAAGCTGTTTTTTCAACACAGTCTCACTAGAGGGCGTACTTTTACCACAAAAACAGTGTATTTTGAGCACGAGTTCACAGCTGTTTTTAGTACTTATGTTACGCCAGCCGTACATTTAGCACGATATGAAAAAGCGTAAAAATGACACGAGATTTCACAGGTAAAAATACACAAATTTTAGTTGCACAACGTGGGGACGTTTTCTTCAGTGAAACGGGTAAGTTTAAGCTTCAAGTTACTAAAATGGGTAAGTTTAGGTCTGGGGCTTGGGGCAGGTTAAGATTAGAATCAGGAATTCGTCAATATTCATAAATAAGAACACGTCTTAACAACCACCATAGAAATTATGCAAAACAGCCGTGAACTCGTACTAATCATACGTAATTTACATGTTGCGTAATGTCGTGATAAATGTACGTTTTCTTGTGAGATCGGGCTCGTTATTTTGACAGTTTGAATGAAATTAGCTGTTACACTTTTGTCTTGATTAGATGTTGTGATTGCTGCAAATACAAGATTCATGCAAAAAACGTGTGCCTCCTTTTTTAAATAAATGCATACTATTTTAATATTTTTCTAAGCCTAAAAGACATGCACAAATAATAAAATACAAAAAAAATATTAATATTAACACAAAAATAATTAACATTAATATTAACGAATAAAATGAAAGAAATGTAGCAAGGTGCCTACTGATTCTAATATTTACCAAAGAAATTTTAGGCAGACTTGCTTTGCATTTCATGTTCGGAAGAGCGAGTGGCGGCGTGCAAAAGGTGCAGCGGCCCGGAGGCTCACTCCAAACTACTGTGACAAAAGATAATTAATCTTTCTATTCTGTTCTGTTCAAAAAGAATCCAGCCAATTTTTTTGTGCTCCAAAGGGTTCAGAAACAATTTGACTTTTAGATTAATTATTTTAGTCAGGTGTTTTAAAATAACATTACCTGATAATTACTAAAAGATTAGATAGTATTTACTAATAATATACAAACAAAACAAAATGATGATCATGTAGAGGGTTAGAAAAAAACGGAATATTGCGATATCCGACTCTTGATCCTGTGTTTCATCTGATTACAATATCAACAGCATTCCAAAATGGGCCATTTTTTCTTCAAAGATGCTGCTAGGCTAGTTCCAGTGTTTTTTCGAACTGTGCACCTACATCAAATCAGGAATTTAAAAAAGAAAAAAGTTACATTACTGTCTTCAACCCTTACCCAAGCACCTAAGGATAAATACTTTCAAATAATAGTCATGTTGTCTTAATAAATTACTCACATTTGTAAGTGATTTGTATCTTGTTGTTGTTTTTATGAAGTGATACAAATTTACCTTACCATTATAAAAGTCACTAGAATATAGCAGCTTTGCATGAGCATTCAGCAGATGGCACCACAGCACAGACAAAAATACGGTACACTAACCCTTACCAGCATGTTTAGTATATTGTTTTAGCATTTCTTATTAAAAAAAAAGTGTAAAAATGTGTGGAGAGAAAGGAAGAGAGAGAAGGAGAATGTCTGGTTTGTAATGTTAGACTAAACAAAGAACAATTGAAGATGATTACACAGTGACAAAGTAACATGAGATGTGTTTTGTTCAAACGCACTTCAGGGATTAACATGTGGAAAGACATGACACAACAGCTTCAAGCATAAAACATTGTACTAGGATTTACACTGATCCTTTTTACCAACATGATATTATCTAAAAATGCAAAATAAGACAAACACATGAGAATGATGTTTATGGTTTAAGATGCAAAAATACAATGAGAGTTTTTGTCGTAGCAAGAAGGGAGGGTTTAGTTTACACAGAGTTTGCTGAGTTCTTCATTAGATCACATTTCTCATAACTAAAGTAAATACACATTTATTATATTTTCTAAAAATATTCAAACCAGAGAATATTAGGATCACAGACAAACTTATGCTCGGACCACTGCAGTGCTGTGACCTTTGTACACGTTTGTCATCATGTTATTTTATCATATAGAAATATGAAAAATTTAAATTTCTGACTTTTATTATTATTATTTTTATTATTCTTAATCTTTTCAATCATTTTTAAAATTTGATATTACCAAATCCTTCTGGAAAGGACCTGACAGGTTAAACTACTCATTTCACATTCATTTTCACACTCCATTTCAACAACGTTAAAATCATTATATTTCAAATTTTATGACATACTTTACAAATTTCAACCCACGTTTAGCTGTTGTGGGTTTTTTTTAGAATTAATAATGTACTGTATGTTGCCTTGCAAAACTTCTTTAATGTAACAAGCTTTTTTACTTTCAGTCTTTTCTTTTTTTTCTTACCACTTGTTCCAGTTAGGAGCCACCGGTGACTAGAGCATATCCCAGTGGCTTTGGACCTTAGAGGCCTTAGGAGACAGACAACTACTCACTCTCGCATTTATTCACTAGAAATAGTATATTTTAACCAACACACGCAACCTACGCTTCATGCAGAAAGAGACGCTGTCCATCTAGTTTGCTGGGAAAACGTCTTTGACTAAAACAACAAACCGGGACAAGAGCTAGCTGTTTTGGATCAGATATAAACCGATATGATGGACACCTGGTTCCTGAAGCTTGAGACTTCCAGTTTTTTCACTCACTTAAATGTAACTTGTAAGGATCGTAGAGATTATTTTCATTCACAAGTATTGAATTAGCAGCATAACTTTTGCTTACACACAGTGATAAACTCCTGTAGTTAGCTGACAACAGCGCTGGCTCGTGTCAATCGGTGGGGGCTCTTTCTGCATCCTGGGTGCGCGCACATCTCACATCTTAATAAACAAATATTCTCTCTGTTAGCATTAGCTGCCAGACTCAAACTGAACATTTTATAAATATAGGGGGTTTCCATGGTGAATATTTTCATTTTATGTGAATGTCTGAACATGCTGTACGTGATTATCTGGCTGTAACTTGTTGTCCCCATTGTAACAATTAAATATTTAATTAATTTAGGGTGTTTCTGCTAGTTCTCAATAGGTAATGAATAGAAACTATCCAAAGATATTTACAGACCTGATCTAGCCTTGCCACACCTTGAAAATTGCGCCCTATAAACCAAAGCATGTTTTGAAGATGGGAGGAAGCCAGAGTATGCGAAGAGAACCAATGATTGTGACATGTTGACTTGGCTCAACTCGTGAGTCGAAACCATGATCTCTTTATTTGGATGCCAGAGCTCCAGTCATGCTCTGCTTGCATGAGGAATAAAAATAGACCAGAAGTTACTTACTGTATCTGGAGTTATCATAACAGTGTTTATTGTGAGAAAATGTAAAATGGTTAACTCTTTCATTGCCAGCTCTATTCTCGCCTTGACCCTCCTTTCTTGCCAGGCTTTTTTTGTGTGCTAATTTTAAACAAAATTCAAAGCTCCACAAAAAACTTTGTGCTATTGGAACCAAGACATGTAGATCAAATGACACCCACAAGTGTCTCTTTTAATCTGTTCCCTTTTTATAAGCATTTGAAATTCCTTGTTCATTAGATTTCAGCATTTGACGGCCATCTAATCAGGACGAGTGTCTTTGTCATCTTTAAACCAACAAAAGCTGTGTTACAGAAAAGGAGCCTGTACAGTACTTTTTCTACTTTCTGATGCAGATTCTATAGATTCAGCCTCTTTGACAGGACATATATTATATTGAACCTTCTAAACATGAAGAAATACAGTAGTTTTACTTACTCTGACAACTTTTGGATTGCTCACAGAGGAGGAAGTTCATTTTTTCTCCTCTACACTAGCTGCATGAGTCCTAGTCCAGTAGGATCGCCTTTTCTTCATTTTAAAGATCAAATATCCAAACTTACTCAACAATGTTTTTTGTCCAAGATATTTTGCTTGTAGACCGTTTGAAAAGAAAGCCGGTCTTCAGAAGCAACTGATCATGTAAACGCCGACTGCACTACCTAAAAGAAAACAATTAGAGCACATGTATTTTCTGGTCATGTGACCTCCCAACACAGTATCACTAGAGGGCGAACATTTATCACGACACAAAAACAGCGTATTTGAGCGCGATTTCAGACCTTTTTTTAGTACTTATGTTACGCCGTACAATTAGCACGATATGAATAAGCGTAAAAATGACTCGAGTTTTGGTTGAAGCCACGTGGGGACATTTTCTTCAGGTGAAACGGGTAAGTTTAGGCATCAACTTACTAAAAAGTTTAGGTCTGGGACTTGGGGCAGGTTAAGATTAGGATCAGGATTTTGTTAATATTCATAAATAAGAGCACGTCTTAACAACCACCATAGAAATGAACTGGCACTGCAACACGTACTATAACTACACAGGACAGCCGTGAACTCTCGTGAGATTGGACTCGTGCTCATCCAATATCCCCGTCTGGTGAATCTGTGAAACTACATCATGTTTTTTTACCTCAGGCAACATCAGCACGTGTATCAGAAAGGTCTCTATCGCTGCATCTAATAAAAGGTCTATGACGGAAGTAGATGTCATTGGCAGGCTATGGTTGGATGAACAATGATGTGTCATTGGTGTTGAAAGAGTGAAGTTGGACGTCAGCGATTTAAAACACGGCCTTTCTGATCACTTATTTTCAACATTTCATAGACGTGCATTAAATGTATTAATAGTGCTATAGCAAGCATGTTTAGTTTTTTTTTTTTATAATGAATCAAGATCTCCAGTAGCCTTTTGGTGTACAAACATCCAACTGCAGAATCAAACTATACTTTGCTGGTTTTTTTGTTTTTATTACAAACTATTCAAATACACAAATGCACTATTTTCAAAAAGGACAACAGAATTTACATTTAGCAACAACACTACCATTGGGCGTGAACAAAGATGGAAAAAATGACTCTAGCCAAGAATGACAATACCTGCCTTTTGTGCACCAGGTCTATCACATACTATTACTTACCAAGCACTTCATAAACATCAATCAGCACACTGACTGGTACATTGAAACCTGTTCATCTGGCCACAATTATCGAGCTCATCATGACAGAGCAGCTAGGCAAAAATAGAACCTGTGTTGCTCCTGAACTTGGCTCTGTTTTATGTGCGTGCATTAGGATTGTTGTTAATTATTGATGACGTTCTTGGATTTGTTCATGAGTTTTGTGAATACATAGTAATAATGACACACAAAAATACAATTGATAAAGAATTGTTTTAGCAATCTGATCCATCAATACACTGCAGCTCCAAAATTGGAATTTTCTCAATGATTGAGTTTCAATTGTATTTAATGGATGTGGAATGCTCAGTTGGTAAAAAGCTTACATTCTTTCTGATTAAGTTATTAGATTATTTCTTGCAAGCCGCTAGAAAAGAAGCAACACTGTGAAATGTTCTTGACTACTGGGCAGGTTGTAAGTTTTGAGCTCCTAATAAGGTCTTTAAAAAATCTGTCCTACCTTTTCTTTAGATAGTAAGCCGTGGACTTTTAACCTGGCCAGCCAGATGGTTTATATTACTTTTTATAATTGTGGATTCACAAACACGAGATAAACCATCTGGCCTTCCAGCCGGCCGATTGGTTTGGGAGTCCGAACCAGCGGTGTTTCGGCGGTGTTAAGACGGCTGGCTGTTAGCGCCTCGGTGCTAACCCTACCCTACAAGCTAAACAAAGATGGCTGCTCTCGTATATGTACGTGTGTCTGCTGCTTTTGATGCGGTTTTAGCAGAAATACGGAGTAATTTCTTTTTGAAAGAAGAGCCGTGTGCGTGACGCATACATGTTCTATCTCACGCGGATATTGGATACACCATTACAAGTTGTTGCTGTGATTGGCTAAGCTCAAATAAAGTAGACCGCTCACCCTATCAGCTCGAAGTACTTCACTAAACGCCCCACCTTTTCTCGAACGCTTTCAGCGAGTAAAGTCCCAGATGGACATAAAGAACTCTGATAGGAGTTCAACACATATTCATCTGGCGTGAGCCCGGTTAATGGACTTTCATATTTTCGTAACAACACAAAACTGCAACTGTATTGTTTATTTTATGTAATTCTTTGCTGAGAAGATCTAAAAATAGAAAACATGGAGATTCAAAACACTGGCTTGCTGTGAACAAGTCAACCACATTAAGGCTTCAGAGAGAAGAGTTCCACTTGCGTGGCAATCTTGGATCTCTTAGAAAAAAAAATCAACAACACTATTAATAAAGGCAAGTGTAGCACTTATCAAAAGTGTTCAGTACCATTGATCTCAACATTCTGCTCGACAATTTGCAACTCTACACTCAGTTGGTTCAGAAGCTCTTTGAATGAAAGACAGCAGTATGTCCATATCAACAATTGTTTGTCTACCTTTAGACTTTTGGTTAAAATATTCCTTAGAATGGGGCAGTAATCAATGCCATAAACAAGTTAAGTATAGCCAGTTTGAGTTACATTTTCTCCCAGTAAACTCTGGGCGTAGATATTTTAACATGCAGTGACACTAACCTGCTCCACCCCAGCTCAGTTACAGAGTTAAATAACACAGCCCAAAAAACACAACCTTCAAAATTCATAAAAGACTTTGAAGAAAGACGCCCAAAGTTGCTATAAAAAAGTGGACTTGACAATAGGTTGGAAAAAACAGTCTATATTTGAACAGACAAATGCATTAAATATATCGAAAAGGAAAATCACAAAATGAACAATTTGATCACAAAACCAAGCACAGAGTCACAGAGATGAGCTCACGATTGTTTTTTTATCACAATATTCCTCAACCCTAAGCAGAAGTTGAAACATTAATAAAGAATAGCCTCTAGTTTAGGCCATAACAATTAGTAATAATAATAAATGATAATAAAAATCTCTGAAGGCTTGATAATAAGGTAAAAGAATACAATGCATTTTAGTGTCAACAAGGATGAGTGTTTTATTATCTACCTAACAAGTAATTGGCTTTTAATATAATCCTGTTTAAATCCTTTACTGAATTAAAAGTAAAAGAACATGCTACTGTTAAACCTGTTTGCCCAGCATTAGAGCCTCTGTCATTAGAAAATGTGGCACTGAAAGTAGGCACACTACAGTATTACAGTACACTACAGTACTGCAGATTTACCATTTATAAGAAAGGTTTTTGAGAAAGTTGTTTATCATCAGTGATCACTGAGTTTTCCTCATGATGTTTTTCAGTCAGATTTCAGACCCTGTCACTGAAACCACATTTATAAAGATAACTGACGGAATCTCCCTGAATGCTGTCTTTATGTCTCTGTCTTAGGCCCTGATTTACTAAGCGTTTGCACAGACGCAAAGTGAACTGCACGCGCAAAAAAGGGAGCAAAACGATTTACCATGCATGTGCAAAAGAAATAGCGTCTTTCACGTGACACAGTTTTGCGCTGCGCCAGTTTAGCACCTTTGGTATCATGAATATGTAATTTCGGGCATTTTTGCGTCATGCCGCAAAATATAGGCGGAGGAAATGCAAATGTCGTTAAAAAGCGCCTGCAACCAACGTCGAGGGTGTGGCAGCTGTAATACTCCGCCGGAGAAGACGCAGAAACCAGAGAGGTGCGTGTAAATGTAGAAACATTAGAAGAGATCATTTTATCGTCATTTTCTCGTCTGGTATCTGGCTCATTCAGAGGACAGTGGCAGTTGCTGCTGGTATTTCACAGAGCCGTGCATCACATGCCATTCATATTAATAATAGTAATAGTCTATTAAATTAAAATGATAGTTTTACAAGAACAATAATATTGTCACAATAATAATTAATAATAACTAGTATAGTTATTATTATTATAACAATAATTGATAATACGTATTATTATAACAATAATGAATAATACGTATTATTATTTTATTATTATTATTATTATTATTATTATTATTATTATTATTATTATTATTATTATTACAAAAATAATTTACAATAAGTATTATTATTATTATTATTTATATTTGATTATTATTGTCCAGATTTCGCTGTCTTCATCGCACTGCGGCGGATATACAGCCCCCAAAAAGCCGCTCACATCGCTTGCTGCATCTTACACAACATTGCAAAAAGACACGGCCTGCAAGATGATGCTGTTATAATATAATACAATATAATTATATGTGGTGAGGTTTTGGAGGAGCCTGGTTATAATCAAGACAACGCTGCTGCAAGCACGGGATGATCTCATTTAAAATCATTTCACAGGCAAAGTATGGTTTGGAGACACAAGACAACATGCAACGCGATTTCAATATGATTTTATTATTTTTTTCTCTTTCTCAGCGTGCGTCCAGACGTCTGTGGCGTCTCCTCGACCTCACGCGCCGCCGTGTGCACTGTGCCGTGCTTTCCTCACTAGCTGGATGCGCTGTGCGGTGGTCACTCACAATGAGGGCCTGAACAGATGTTTTTAGAGTGGACACAGTCCGACGAAGACCTCGCATTACTCCTGTGAGTGCCCGTACCTCCTGCGCCACGGAAGAAAGACTCTCGCGTTCTGGTTTTTGAGTTCTTCCAGTAGCGCGTATATATCCACTGCTTCACTGATTTTGCCCGTTCCTGGAGCTTGAGCTGGTTTTCACATGTATCTAAACAAATAATACGCTTAAAAATAAGCTTATAAATTAATAAATGTATATTTATAATGTGTATCCTGCTGGTTATGCAATAGGGTGAATATTGGTAAAGAGGGACAATAGGTTATGTTTGAGGCTTTGTATAGCCTATTAAAATATGTGCACTTCTACAACTTATATTTAACTCTTTAATGATCTTTGGCATGTGCAGAATTAAATTTTTTTTTTTTTTTCATGTAATATTTGATGATATAAATGGTCTCAGTGAAAGAGTGTGATCCTGCAATGTCTGTGATAAATTGTGTTATGGTTATAACTTCGGAAAGCTTAAAGATAGAAAGATATTATTATTATTATTATTATTATTATTATTATTATTATTATTATTATTCATTCATTTATTTATACCGGGAGGCTGCAATGAGACAAGACTCTCCTTTTCATTGGCGCCCTGTTTAAAATAAAAACACAATTATTAAAACATGTTATACAATACATATTAAATTAAATTAAATTAAAACAAGTAGCCTACAAATATGATTAGAAATCTCTGCCACCAAATTACTAAAACTACAGTTGTGAGTTGGCCTGTTGGCCTTTCCAACGGCATTTATTTTATTCGTGATATCTTGCCAGATGGCATTGCGGTTATTGTGATGGTTATATTCCTCTGCATGGGTCAGCTCCTCGTGACGAGAGTTTGCCTCTTCCACGAGGACCTTTCGTTCCTCGGGGTCGAAATTTTTTTTCGTTTGCGAGTCTCTTCCTCCATGTGGAAACTGAAGCACGCAAAAGGGTCATTTACATATAGGCCCGCCTTCACCGGTTTGCTCCCGCACTACTGACGCAGTTTCTCTTTGTTGATCGCGTGCAACACGCCCACTTCAGGGACGCGCAAAATTCTGAACTGCGGCCGCAAATTAGTACGTGCTATTATCCACCTTAGTAAATCAGGGCCTTAGTCTTGTTAGATCTGATTGCTCCTTTAGACTAACTTAACCTTTGTTAAATGTTCATTTGATCTAAAGCAAACATTCCCAAACCCTTCAGTTCCACAGCCCCCTGGCCTGAAAATTGCACAAGATCCTTCAGTGTTTCTCACTTAGCAACAATATTTTCACTCTCAGATTAAAAAGGAAAACAGATGACTTTAAAATACACACCTTTGGGAGGGTGGGACCTTCACTTGGGATTTAGCATTTATTTTTGACAAATAACAAACAAACAACTGTGATGTTTTTGTTCCGATTTTCCAGTTATATTTTGGGCTTTCACTAATAAAATTGCACTAATGAAGTTTCTTTGGTCCTGTGACCAGAGAAATTGTGAGGGGTGGAAATCACTGGGTTAGAGGACTGTCATAGACCTGCTCACCAGCACATCCAAATGAGCTATAGCACTACATCTACAACTACATCCACAGCACTGCCAGTGGGTCCTGATTTGTTGATTGTTGTAATGCACACAGACTTTTGCTCTCCATCATGGAGAGGCAGGCATTCCCTCAAAGAGCGTGACGACACTAGCAAAGGATCAATAATACCAGTCACCGAATTTGCTCAGACTGTATCTCTCTTACTGGCATGTTCACTTCCTGTTCAATTCATTTCTTTGGGGTTTTCACTACCTCAGTCTAAAATAAAAAATGACTAACATCAGGAAGGGAACAGTGAGTTTTTGGTGATTTTCTCAGACAACATGTTAAATACTTTACAAATCAGGAGAAAATGTCACCAACGGACCAATGTGAGTTTATTAAGCGATGTGTTGGTGTGTTAATGCTAATGCTAAAGACACACATTTTGAAAATAAACAGCCTAACCCTAATGCAGCTAAACAGGAAGTACACTGCCAATAAAAATAGGTGGGTCAGAATAAAATTAATATAGATTATGTGCTATGTTGTTCAGTTTTCTTGATGATGGCGAAGTGAAATAAACTATATGTTCTAGTTTTTGAGTGTCATTCCCTTTCTGCCACATCTGAGGTCCTGTATGTGAACATACCAGTACCAGCTCATGGTTTTTGACTTTGGGGTCTTCTATTCATGAATTATGCGACCTCAACTCAGAGACTTCTGAAGCTGCAGTGACCAATCCTTTGGAGAACAACTCGCAGAACACCATTCCCTCGACTGTTTTTTCTCCTGAAGCATAAGCATTCTCGTGTAAATCCTGTGGCATATGTCAACAAAATGAATTAACAAGTTTAAACATGGCTCTATTTTTAAGCATTTTCACCTAAAATGCCTTGTTTCTATATGAAAACATGATAAAATGAAAAACTTTTAAATATTTTTTACTTTTAAGCTAGATATTTTTATTCCTGATAAAGATCCTATTGCTGGGTTTCAGATGACATCACAACATTCTACAGGCCAATGTTTTTTCAATGAGAATGAAGAATTTTTAAATTGAGTTTGTTTTTGTAAAATAAAGGTTTAATGGGTCTTCTTATTCCAGAAATTGAGAGTTATTTGTTGAAATCTTGCATGGCAAAAAGCAATGGTATTAATAGAAATAACTGACTCTAATCCAACCTGACCTTTAACTGCCATAAATTCTAGAATGTAAAACCCAGCAATACTAAATTTTACTTCCTTAAACATGTAAGCAAACCAAAGTGATTAAACTTAATCAAGATTTCACAAAGCACTCGCGCCTCGATTGCACAACACATCATAAATCTATGCAAGTAAAACTTTGTGTAAACTAATGCCTAGATGTTGTAACAAGATTACTTAAGTTGACTTAGCATAAAATAATCAAGCCGTGAACCAAAACGAAGCAGTGAAAACATGTTTATACAATTTAATCCGCTATCCATCAACGCTGAAATCAAATACAAGGAAGTATCCATTCATTAATTTTGTGTGTGTAATATTTGGCCTGCAAATACAAAAACAGGAAATACTTCTATATACTTTCATTTTACCGGGTGGAAATCATTTTTATCCAAGCAAGTATTAGAGGATATAAGAAGACTGAGGAAGTAAAAATAAATAAAATAAAAATAAATTCCTTTTTCCTGCAGGCCAAAGACGATATTCTCAAACTGCCATGAAAATGCAATTACAATAAGTTTTACGTCAGTTAAACTCATGTATGTGAATTGTCTGTTATTCTCTCTCTCTCTCTCTCTCTCTCTCTCTCTCGCTCTTTCTCCTCTCTCATTTACCTCCTTTTTCTTTTTCTTCCTCACTCCCTTTTCTCTCTGTGTATTTTTTGTTTTCTCTGTGCTCTCTCTTTTTCCCCTCTCTCTTACTCCTCTCGCTCTTTCTCTTCTCTCTCCTTTCTCTCTTTCTTTCTTTCTTTCTTTCTCTCTCCTCTCTTTCTTTCTCCTTTCTCTCTCTCTCTCTCCTTTCTCTCTCATGCTCTCTCTTTATTTCTCTCTCCTCTCTCTCTGTCTCTCTCGTTCTCTCTTTCTCCTCTCTCCTCCCTCTCTTTCTCTCTCCTCTTTCTCTTCTCTCTCTCTGTTTCTCCTCTATCTCTCTCGTTTTCCCCCCTCTCTCTCACTCCTCTCTTTCTCCTTTCTCTCGCTCTTTCTCTTCTCTCTCCCTCTCTCCTCCCTCTCTGTCTTTCTCCTCTTGCTCTCCTCTTTCTCCTTTCTCTCTCCCTCTCTCCTCCCTCTCTGTCTTTCTCCTCTCGCTCTCCTCTTTCTTCTTTCTCTCTCTTTTTTCTCTCTCTCCTTTCTCTCTCTCTCTTTCTCCTCTCTCCTCCCTCTCTTTCTCTCTACACTCTCATCTTTCTCTTCTCTCTCTCTCTTTCTTTTTTCTCTCTCTCTCTCTGTTTCTCCTCTCTCTCTCTTTTTCCCCCTCTCTCGCTCATTTCTCTCTCTCTCTTCTCCTTTCTCTGGCCCCCTCTCTTCTCTTTCCCTCCCTCTCTCTCTCTGTCTGTCTCTCTCTCTCGCTCTCCTCCCTTTCTATTTTAGCTGATTTCAACAATGGTCCAAAATGTGCCAGTTCTTCTCGTCATGAGGGTGTGAGGCTAGTTCTTCGTCATCAGCTTCAGTATTTCTGCCTGGTCTGCTCACCACCACTCTGCCAGATTATTCAGTCATGTTTAATACCAGATCCAAAGTCTTAAAGTCTGTTTACCTTACCTGCATTTTGGTGGATCTACCTGCTGCTCCTTTGTCCAGGTCCTCGCTGTCTCGTCCCGCTCTTCAGCTACTTCAACGCCTGTACCAGTTAAGTCGGCCAGCTCCCTGCCTCCACTGCTGACTTGCAATAAATTGTTCGAACTTGGTTTGTCTGCTGTCTCTGCTTTGGGGTTCACTTTGATTTACACATCAATTCTGGTGATCTGTCAAATTGTGCACCTCCATCAAGATGTGCCTCCCCGTTAAAGTAAGTGTTAGAAAATCAGCTCTAATCCAAGCCCTAATCCTAAATTTAGAAAAAGTGTGCCTAAACAAAATCAATTGTTTAAGGTTGCTCTATCACACACACTCACAAAAGTCAGTGAAGGCTGCTCATCTCAACCATCTGCAAAAGTGCATATAGTCTAACCTCTAAATCAGGGGTGTCAAAAATTTTTTTTACCAAGAGCCACAATGATATTATGGTTTTCATAAAAAGGCCAGTGGTGACTGTAATAATCCTTATGTTCTTTGACAAACTAATTGTCTTTACGTTTGGTTTGGTTTTGTATGTGTATTGAGAACTCGATTTCACAAGAAAGCGTATTTACCATGACATTATGCAAAATGTAAATTAAGTATGATTAGCACAAGTTCACGGCTGTTTTATGTAATCATAGTACGCATCACAGTAACAGTTCATTTCTATTCTGGTTGCTGCAACCAAAACTTGTCGTTTTGACGCTGTAAAATCTCGTGTCATTTTTGCACTTTTTCATATCGTGCTAAATTTACGGCGTAACACAAGTGTGCCAAAAAGGCGTGAAATCGTGCTCTGAATATGCTGTTTTTGTGTCGTGGTAAATGTACGCCTTCATGTGATACTGTGTTGGTATTGAAGTTACAAATACTGCATCTACATCTGCATAAGCTTATACAATGCATTACATTTTCAATTACAGATAAATTCTTTTTCGATATTAAGACACCCACACTATTTTAGAGGTAAAGCAAGAATAAAACTAAATTTTACAAGACCAAGAGGAGTGGCGTGCTGTATCCGGCCCCCGGGCCTTAAGTTTGACTCGTGCTTTAAATGGTCGTCCAACGTGTTCTCATGGATTTCGTAAACTAGCACGCCATGACAAATTGCGTGTCATGGCGTGCAATTACTCGCTCAATTTTTCTGGCGTACTATGAACACGCGATGTGGTTGAGGACAAACACAAGGTTTTTCAAGGGATTAACGACTAAATTTAGGTCTGAAGTTGCAAAAATGGGTAAGTTTAGGTCTGGGGCTTGGAGTTGGTTAAGGTTAGGATTAGGATTGTGTTAGTGTTCATGAATAACAACACATCTTAACATTCACCATTGAAATGAACTGGGACAGAAAAGCGTCAAATACGCACGCACAAAATAGAAGTTTTACAGAGGAAGTAAATGATTAGTTATTGTTTGTTCATTATTTGTAAATATTATCTAATTAATGATCAGGCAATGTTGTCATAATTATAAACTCACATTTGTAAATAATTTATAGTCCTAAAGTGATCCCAAATTACTTTGCATTGTAAATAGGCGTTCACATGAAAGTGCAAGAACTAGTCCCCAAATTCTCCAGTCCCTGTCCCTAGGAAACTACCCTGTCCCCATGTTTGTGTTCACACAGCAACAGTTTTTGAAAGTGGATCTAACTAGCTTTAGCATTAGCATCTGTAACGTCTGGAACATTTGAAAAAATCATTAAGTGGTGTTAGGAAACATAAACAATAATCTACAAAACATAAAAACTAAAAAAATCACTAAAATTAACAATCAAACACAATTATTCACTGTAATTCCTAATAATAGTATTGTAGGCTACTATTTACAAATTTAACAGTCAGTTACAGTCTTTAAATCACTTTCCTTAAGGATAAGGAAAGTTAATCTAAATGTGAGAATGTGTAAAACATGTTTCAAAACAAAGTTAGTGTTGTACATTTGTTTGTGTCACCAAAAGGTTCCTGATCTGAGTAGAAAGTACCTGCCCCAGAGCAGGAGCTAAAAAAGTCCCTAAAGTGTGTCTCCAGTCCATAGTTCCTGCTAATCCCAAAATGGGAACAGGAACTAAAAAAGTACAAGGAAATAAATTAAGTTCCTACAGTGGGAAAAGGCCTAGTGTCACTTAGTATCAATATAGACTTAGAATGAGCACTCAGCAGATGGCACCACACCACAGACAGAAATACTGTACACAAAACCTTATTCATGTTTTAGTATATTGTTTTAGCATTTCTTATTAGAAAATAATAATATAATTGCAATAGGCCTTTTCCCACTATAGGAACTTTTTTAAGTTCCTAGTCCTTTTTTAGTTCCTATCCTCATTTTGGGAGCATTCACACAGAGCTGGAACTATAGACTGGGGCCACACTTTAGGGACTTTTTTAGCTCCTGCTCTGGGGCAGGTATTTTCCAGTCAGACCAGGAACATTTTGGTGACACAAGCACATTTTACACTGCTATCTTTGTTTATAAACATGTTTTACACATTATCACATTTAGATTAACTTTCCTTATCCTTAAGAAAAATGATTTAAAGACTGTAACTCCCAAAATGTATTTATTTAATTTGTAAATAGTAGCCTGTAATACTATTATTAGGAATTACAGTGAATCATTTTATTTGATTGTTAATTTCAGTGATGTTTTTAAGGTGTGCACAATATATTTTTAATGTGGAATCGAAAAAAGACAACTTTTGTTTTCATAACACCACTTAATGAACTATTTAAATGTTCCAGACGTTACAGATGCTAATGCTAAAGCTAGTTAGACCCACTTTCGGAAACTGCTGCCGTGTGAACACAAACATGGGGACAGGGTAGTTCCCCTGACTAAAGAGGGACTGGAGAAATGTGGGGACTAGTTCTTTGTACTTTCATGTGTGAAAACGCCTAAAGATTGTGTATGTGTAAAAACACCTGAGAGGAACAGTTTAATCTCAGTCTGTATCAAATGTCTGTGTTTGAAACATACAGAAGACTAAACAATGCACAATTCAACTTGATTACATAGTGACAAAGTAATACGATATGTGTTAAGTTACACGACCTGGCAATTACAAGATTCAGAATGTGATGTGGAAAATCACGACACAATAGCTTCACTTATAAAACATGGAAAGATTTACAGCCCTGCCTTTCTCTAAACATGCTGTATTAAGAATGCAAAATAAAACAAACACGTCAATGTCATGTGAGCGGCCGCGCCCACGGCAGAGGACACACCTGCTCATACAAAGACACTTAATACTGTATGTCAACTGTCAGCGATGTTTCTCTGTCTGATCATTTCTGTATTTTCTTTGACCTGCATGTTGTTTCAGAACCACCGCCTGGTCCTTCAGTTGTTCAAAGGAGACATATAAATGACAGCACAAGTGCACAGTTTATGGAAATGCTATATCATGTGCTAATGTTGATGATTTGTTACACTATTGCACCAATGAAGGTCAAAATTATCAAAAAATGTCTGGAAACGTTTTATCTGCACGCTTTATTTCTTTCGAAGTAAATGTATTCATAATTTTTTTTTTGTTGGTAATATTGTTCTTGCTATGTAAAGTACTTAAAATTGCTTTCTGTGTGAACTGTGTGACACTAATAAATTTGCCTTGCCTGCGTGTGAAAGATGTTATCAGTTAATATGCAAAAATATTCAAAAATACAAAGAGAGCTTTTGTTATTGCAAGACGTTTGCTGAGTTCTTCGTGAGTTCAAGTTTGTCGTATTTATTGTAAACAGTTGTACTACATTTTCTAAAAACATTTAGAACATTAAACATTAGAAAATTAAACAATTAGAGAATATTACACTGAAAAAAGTAAAATCTACTACATTTTCTATGATATGGTATTGCAAACAATACATTTTATGAAATTCAGCTACCTCTTTCAGCTTTCATTCAGCTTTTTGTGTGTAAAGTTTAATCAATTCAATCATATCATAATGCACGTGACCACACGCCATATTAAGAGCTGTCTGGATTGTCAGTTCAGTTAGGAAGCAGTTAGGAGAAGGAGCCTGTATGCTTCCTATCATAGCTCCTTTAGCATAGGAACCATAGAAGCTTCCTAACGGCGGTAAGGAGCTATGAGACATCCCACAATGCACTGCACAGATCGCTCCAAAAATGAATGAACATATATGACAATATGATCAGTGAATGATGACTTTAATGAATGAAAAGTTTTACTGCCTCAGACTTTAGACGCACATTACATAAAACAAACTTTAGAAACTTTGAAAATATAAGGTTTTAGTGCCACATCGCCTTCACTAAATGTATTGTCCCATCTCATAACACTATTTACATGTGAAGAAACGAAACTTAAAGGCACAGGGTCATTTGCATACAGGCCGCTGGGAGCTGGGGAGAAGGGAGATGAGGAGGCAAAGTAATACTGGAATATATTTGTCTTTTCTTACAGAGACTGCTGATGGTGAGTATGTTATTTATTCTATCCTGTCCTGTCTAGGTCTACTGTTTGTGCTGAAAAGTGTTGAAGCTTCGTGTTTAAACTTTTTACAAAGATGGCTCAGTCTGAGGTTTATTACAGTATTTTTTATTAAACAGCAGCAGATTCATGTACAAATGCGTTGTTTCTGTAACTGTCGTATCATTCATATTAGCGCAGATGTGCGTGTTTTGTAGTCCGTTGGTGGATGTTGTAGTTTTTCATAAACAGCTGTAGAGTCGCGTCATTTCATTTCATTTGTTCATTTCATTTGTTGTTTCCCGCCGCTGGTTAGGACGTTCGGATTCACCAAACAGAGGTAAGAGCTCTACTCTCAGCTCTCTAGTACTCTTACTGTTGACCTCCTGACGACCTCCACCGATAAGGAGCTAGAGGCTATAAATTAGGGCTATTCGGAACCAGGGTATGTATGTATGTATGTTTGTATGTATGTACAGTATATATAAATATAAATTCTAATTTATAATTATGAATGAACGTCTCACTGTGGCTCCTGAAGTACCTCCAGCAGTCTCCCATCCTAGTACTGCCCAGGCCAAACTTGCTTAGCTTCCAAGATCTTTTGGTGTAAATATTAAGCAATTAAATACAGAAATAAAAAACAAAATATACCACCTTTAAAACGGGCCAGAATCTTTTTTTTTTTCAATGTAGAATCCCAGACAAACCTATAGTCAGACCTCAGCAGTGCAGTGACCACAAACTGTTCCAATAGAAAACAAGGTTAAAATCTTTATATTTCAAACTTTATTAAAAGCTTGACAAATTTCATCACGTTTAGCCACATTAAAAATGTTGTGTGACCAGCAACACGACATTACAAACTCATTTGCATTCGTTCTTACTTTAGCAATGAATGAAACGTTTTCATCAGCAGTGAACATGTGAGGTGGAAGAAAATGATTTATCAATTTTAAAAGTATATAGCCAAGTAGGGCTGCAACAAAGGGTTTATTTTGGTAATTGATAATGTGGCCGATTATTCTTTCGATCAATCGATTAGTTGTTTAGAAGGCAAAAGAGACCTCTTGAAAACAAGATATTTGACAAATTTGTTGTAGATTTTAGGGTTGTCAAAAGCACCAAAAATCAGATTTAACATTCAACATTAACTGGTATAGAAACTAAAAAAATAATCCAGCATACTGGTTTAATTATAGCAAAAAATCCCTGAGGTAAATCCAAACCAAAAATGTTTAATAATAATAAAGTATTTGTATTTTGTTCTAAAAATGTCATTTGATGTGAAAGGAGCTATTTCAGTTATCATTGTAGTACCATTTAGTAGTCTAAGACTATTCCTTTATTGTCAAATTTTGTATTATAACACTTGATGCAGGCAAACGCGTTTTGACACCAGATGGGGATGTTCGGAACAAATATAAAGACAAACAGTTAATTGTTTTACAGCCCTAGAGCAGTAATGTCAGGATGAGATTTTGATAAATACATTAGAACTTGCTGTTTGATGACTGATTTAGTAGAGATGTTTCCACAAAACATTATTTGCTTGGTTTACTAGGTCATCATTAGCTCTTGATACAATTTGCAAATAAAATTGTCACACATTTGTTCTCAGGATCTGACGGCTCCTTTCACATGACACTGCCAATACCGCCTTTAAATGACTGTATAGTATGGGACAGAACTGGGTGAGGGTAATATATAGGCTTTTGACATGGGCATTGTTCGTTTTACACATTTTTGTACACTTAGTCCTTTGTCAGTGCATGTATGCCTCTTTTGTGTGTGTGAGGTGTGTGGAAGAGCAAAGCCAAGACAAATATCTGCTTTGGTGACATGTGACTGACAATAAAGCTTTTCTATTTTTATTTTTTGCCTTTAGGTCCTACTAGGCTACTCTGCGCACTTAACATATCCAGGGTCAGGGGTGTAGCACCAAATTGTGGGCCCCAGCTACAGATTTTGTGGATGGGTCCCTAATACTGTTTTCATTTTTAGTTGCGCTCTCGTTATTTTTCAATTTATTTGAATTTTATTTCCCTCTATAAATCACAAATATATATATATATATATATATATATATATATATATATATATATATATATATATATATATATATATATATATATATATATATATATATAAATTTATTTACAATATTCCTCACAATTTGTCAAGTTCTGCTATCAGGGATTGTAGCGGTTTCAGCAGATCAAACTGAACACTTTATAATGCAAGATTTTAATTGTCATTACTGACTACAAAATAAGACAGTTATGTGTTTAGTTGTATCAAACTATTGGGTTGGAACCATTGCATTCACGCACATAAAGAAGGGAATAAGATTGAATGTTTTTTACACATTAGCTAACTTGTGTGAAGCTATTACCTTGTCTAAATGATGCCAAAAATATACTTTCAAAAATCCTCATTGATCATGTCAGAGAGACTGCAAAGTCTCTGCAGCACAGGTTTCTAACAATTTCTTAACCATAATTTTTACACATAAAAATATGTAAAAAATAAATAAAATAATAATAATTAAATAAATTATAATAATTAAAATAAATAAATAAATAACCATTAATGGATGTATTTTCGTAAATCAAACTTTTGTGACTCAAAAGTGCATCCCCAGAAAAACACAATCTTCAAAATTCATGAAAGACTTGGAAGAAAGAAGCCCAAAGTCGCTATAAAGAAGTGGACTTGGCAACTCTGAGATGTATGTTGGAAGAAAACTATCTGTATTTGAACAGACAGATGCATTAAATAGAAAAATAGAAAGTCACAATATGACAATTTTATCAAAAAAGCAGATTGTCTCCAAGATGTCCTCACAATTTGATTTGTATTACTGTATTGCCCAGCCCTAAACAGAAGTTCAAACATGTATAAAGAAAAGCCTCTGGTTTAGGCCAATGCAAATAGTAATAATTATATGTAAAGGTTTAAGAAATGCATTGCATTTTATAGTGTCAACAAGGATGAGGAAGTAGCTCTACATGAATGCTTTTTTAATGCAAATCCCATTACATGTTATAGAGCATGTGACTGTTAAACCTGTCTGCCCTGTAGCAATAGAAAGTAGGCATGCTGCTTTACCACAGTATACTACAGTTTTACTCTTTCACTGTTTTACTATTTACAGGTAAAGTTATTTACCATCATCTCACTGACTTTTCCTCATGATGTTTGTCAGTCACGTTTCTTCAGTCAGGTTTTTAAGCAGCTTTACTTGTGTACAAGTTCCTCTATGGATTAAAGTATTGTCATATGATCAATGTCAGGGCCCAGCCTCCTGCTGATGCCAGAGACTAAACATGCAACGTGTTCTCATGGCTTGTGTGTCTACACCACGCCATGACAAAAGCATGTTATGACGATGTGTTTTTTGTGTGCTCATTACAAGCCCGTTTTTTGTTTGTTTGTTTGTTTGTTTTTTAATGTGGTATAAACACATGATTTGTTTGAGGACAAACAGGTGGTTTTATTTGGGGGTTAACAACTAAATTTAAGTCTGAAGTTACAAAAGCGGGTAAGTTTATGTTTAGGATTGTGTTTTTTATTCATGAATAATAACACGTCTTTACATCCACAACAGAAATGAACTGAGGCAGCAACGCATGAAATACACACGCAAAAAATAGAAATTGCTTTCCTTGTGAGAACAGCCTCTGGCAGAGTTAAATCTAGACTTAAGCCATTTGTTTAGATGTGTGTATATTTATAAGGATTCCATTGGCAGAACATTCAGTGTAGATTTTATACTGATTATTTTTGTCTCTCGTGTTTGTGTTAAGATTGAAATATATATATATATATTTTTTTTCTCATGTAATGCACGTCGAGTTACTCTGTTTGCAAATCAACTTCTTATCATCAGGTTGCCTCTCTTCCTAACTCTGTCCTTAGAGCTGAACTGAAGATGTTTTAGTGATCAAATAGTTAGGCACAATAAATCAAACAAGTCTATAAAATGAAATGGATAAAAAAAAAATAATAATAACAGTGGTTTAGCATATACAGTACATGTACACTGATGCTAATTCATCCCAGAATTAATCAGAATTGTTTGACTGTTTATCAGAAGGTGGAGAGAAAGGAAATTAGACACAATGATGATTGACAGCATTTTGACTCAGCTTCATTCTTGTATGATGATCATCAATAATTAGTGTGGCGCCTCAGCTATGTGGAACCTTGACACATGTGGGTACATTATGTGAAATGACTCAGCACTTCTTTTATCCAAACATATCGTCCAAGAACCAGCCCTGTAATTATGAGCTACAAGTTCAAGTTCTGTTGAGTTTAGGTTTACGTGGACACACTATTTAAATTACATGATATAAAGATGCATGGGTCACATGATATTTCACCTCATACTACCCTGACTGAACCAAAAGTGCAAGTCATCTTGACAACATGCCATTGTGATGTTATCTTACAGTCTATACAGTTACAGTTTTTCTTCGGAGACTGAAAATCCACAGTATTTACTAACCCATGCCTCAGTGTGAGACTACCTTCAAGAAACTGATAATTGTTTATTATTTTTAATAATAATTATTGGGTTTTTTTTTAAATCACATGTAATTGATGGAGGATGGGGACATTGAAGAATATGTATGTGTTTTCAATCTATGAGCAGTTTTTAAATAAATTAATAATGACTCGGCGGATTATTTTACCTTCAGATCTGAACAAAATTGATATTATTATTATTTACGGATCATTCTCAAATGGAATTAAACTTTCGCCGAGCCCCGCCCATCGGCTACTGTCCAATCAAACATCGTAGCAACCGTTATGTAAATAGGGCCCATCAGATCTTGAGCGCTACGCAAGATGGTGAAGCAATGCGCCTACGGATTACGTAAACCAGACCGCAGATACTCCGAAATATTGACCGGAGGAGTTGTGAAACAATTGGCGCCGTGCCTATTGGATTAAACAGTACGAGCCACACTCCAGCTAAATATAGGCCTATTGAGCATAGTGGAGCAAATGTCTGCTTAAAAGACTCATGTTTAACTATAGATATAGACTTACTGTGCTGTTAGATCTAGAGGCAAGAACACAAACTAGACCCAGGTTATTCCATGACGAGGATATAACTGCAGAAGTTACGCTCTAAGGTGCAAAGTTTAGCGAGCCTCTTAGCTTTAGCCAACACGAGTAGGTTTAGCTCGCTAATATACCCTCGTAAATGAGCAATATACTTGCAATAAACAATAATAGACCTTAACATATGAAAGTGAACTTACCTGGCAGTGCAAGAGCAGGACAAGGCTGTGCTTGTTGCCTTTGTGGTAATGTTAAAGATCATGGGTTTCTCTGATTTAGCTTGAGACCAGTAGCGTTAGCCTTGATAGGAGTTACTGAATGTCCCCTTCGTTTGCGTATTTTATTATTTTGACTAAATCCCTCCGCTGCATATTGCAATCCCTGTTGCCTCGATCTAGAGGATATCGCGAAAAAATTGCTTCAAAAAGGTCACTAACACGAACCGGGTTACTTCTTTCTGTAACGTACATCAGTGGCACTCTGTCTTATTTGACGGGCGTAGCAACAGTAACCAAGGGGGGCGGGGCTCGGCAAAAGGTCAAAAATTAATCAAACTATGAATAAATCAGTGACTACAACAACCCTGCAACGTAAGGTCGAGAAGATGGATGTTTGGGGAAAAGTTTGGATAGAGCTTCGGCAATGTTTGGACTTTGTCACCGTAAATGGATTAAAAGAGAGAGTCTACGGCGGATTCATAGGAAATCTGATAGTGTGAATGTGATTCTGATCAACGATCACAACAACGTGACGAGGAACCACATTAAGCTAATTTACGTTAACAAACTGAAAAATTGCACATTCCATGAATTAAGTAAATGGTTGTTGCCATAAATCATCTGGCGCAGTTTTCGGAAAGTCGGTAAAAACAAGAAAATTACAGACATAGAATATCCCCGTGTGAATGACTGCGAAAAAAAAAAAAAAAAAGCTCAGACGTCGTGGGGTAATTAAAGTTTACAGATGTCCCTAAATATTATGCCATGCAAATAGTACTAACATCAGTAACATCAGGCATTAAACGCTTTAACCCCGAACCTGCACAGCAGCACCAACGTGTGACGTCAGATGAAGAGGTCACACCAGGTAAACAGCTCTTCTGTTTATAGGACTATGTTAGTGCTCATTAGCTAAAGAACGACTGCTTTACACCACATCACTACACACAACTTCACACAGAAATGAGCAATCCAAAATTCCCAACTTTGATGAGATAGAGTTGTGTGCTGAGAGATGAGAAATGATCAAGTTTGGATAATGTTGTGTTTGGATTGTATGTACACTTTCAATAAGAATTCCATGCAAAGTTTTATACATGAAACAGAAAAAGATCCAGATTAATCAATTACCAACAAAATGTGTTTGCAGCTCTAAACTATAACACACACACCGCTCAGATAATCCTTAACTATTTTAACAAGACCATAACCTTGAACATAACAGTAAAAGATCCTTACCGTAGCCTTACAACAAAACATAATAAAATTTTCTCTAACTGTCTTCTGGCATTTTAATACACACAATCCAATACATTAATAATAAATCCTTTTAAGATTGACTTGGAGCCATTATTATGACACTAACATTAGATAGTCGCTCCACCAGTTCTGAAACCGGTTTTCTCTGTCGTCATAAAAAGGCTACAATCCTCGATCACTTGTGCAAATGAACCGTGGGGGGAACAAACATAAAAATAAAGACACACACCCTTTAGAAAGCTATCACACAGTAACTGACAGCAGGTTGCCTTGTATCCACTCTTCAAATCTCTGTCCAGGTAACAACAAGCTTTTAAAAAAAAACAGGAATTGTGTTGTATATTAGTTTTAGTAGTAGTAGGTTGGAATGTCTGTTATTACTATTTATACATGCTACGGCATCTAACATTATTGTTTTCTACACAGATTGCATCCTAATTCCTCCTCAATGAGAATATTTTTAAAAGTGGGACTGTTTTCGATGCTCCTGAGCATCTTTGGCATCAGTTCCATGTGGATCATGTCAGGCACGACTGTCAGTACCATGTGGGTCATGTCCGCCAAGAATGTCAGTACCAACTGGATCATGTCCGTCAAGAATGTCAGTACCGTGTGGACAGTACCAGCCACGACCACGGAGTTACCTCGACATAAAGAATGTACTTGTGAGACATGTACAACAGAAGATGAACAGTGGTTTAGTCAGCATTTTCAGAAGACATTCAACCCGTTTTTGACTGGAAGTTGTAACCTGTCACAAGAGACTTTCAACTGGTGGAAGGTAAGTTTCATGTTTTTCATATTTCTGTTATTATTAGGGGAGAACGGGGTTGGTTGGATTGGTTGTCACAGTCACTGTATCTTAGCTTGTGCATGGTGCATTTGAAACAAAAAGTCAGATTAAAATGTTACTTAAATGAACCAAAATTCACTTGCTAAAACATTTTTGTAAACATTTGTTCAAGATTGTGATGAGACGAAATAAATAATTCGTTTTCAAATGTTATTCTGAAAACTTACTTCTGAAAAAAAAATGTTATAACCATTGACACTACAAAGAGGGGAGTCAGAGTGACGATTAGGACTATTTTTTTCTGAGCTGGGTTTAAAAATGTAGAAGAAAGCTGAAGTGGTCCAGTTGGGGTCGGTTGTCACACTTTTTTCAGGGTTGGTTGTCACATATGATTATATCTAGAAAAGCCTGCACAGCCAGAGCGGGGTTGGTTGTCACACTTTTACAAAAGCCAGATTTTCTCAAAATACTGTATTTTAAATATTCCTATTCAATGCAGGAAATCAGTGTAAAGATTCAACTAAAAATAAATCTAATTCTTGGCATGTAGCTTGTTCTGTTCTGATCACTAATTCACATAAAAAAAAAAAAAAAATGTTTTACAATATCCTTAAAATCTTGACAAAAATGTACTTTAAAAATGTACAATTGCCTTTTAATGTAATGTAACGTCTCCTGATTCAAAAAATATATAACATTCTTTAATCAAAATGGAATCAAACATCAATAAAAATCAAACCAAAGACAAGACACATTTGTCGTCGGTCTCCCATTGACATAACATTGTGACAACCAACCCCATGGAGTGTGACAACCAACCCAGACTTGGGGTTGGTTGTCACAGGTGAACAATTTCTGTTTAGTGATCAATAACTTTTTATCAGAATAAGACAGAGAACAGCAGGTGGATTCATTAGTTATCCAAGACTTTGAGCTTTTCTCTGTTGTTAAAATGGTTCATGTGAGATTTTCTGTTTTTGAGAAATTCAAATCAAAGTAAAAAATGTGACAACCGACCCCGCTTTCCTCTAGTAGAAGTAGCAGTAGTAGTAATAGTAGTAGTTTGGAGTTTATTTGGAGTTCTCTGAAATGTACAGTACAGTAATACAGAAAACAAAGTGGCACTAAGCAAGTGTTTACTGCATGAGTCCTTAAGAAAGTGAGCAAGTTCAGATTGGAGCCATTCCAAAGAATAACTATGCACTGACATCATTTTATTAGAAAAAAGCTCCTAAACATTTTGATTGAGTGGCAAACTTGTGGGCAACACAAAGAAGACTAAAAGACTAAAGTTTCATCCCTGGAGTTTTTGTTTTACACAACTTAATTTTTATGTGTCGAAATGGAAACTAACATGGAACTAAATTCCTCGAAGCTGCACACATATGCAGTCTGGCACTGTTCCCACAACGTTGCACAAGAAATGATTGAATCAAAAACTGCAAACATTTAAATAGGGACTTTCTTTCGAACCTCTTTCATGCTTTGGCCTTAATAAAGCCTACAACAATTTATTAGTAACTCATTTCAATGTGATTGACAGGTGACTTATTTTACGGCCATGGGGGATGATGCGTTTAAAGGACGTTAGAGAGAAATCATGGAGAGGTCTCATATTTCTATAGTTGATGGATTTCCTCCGTGACAGACAGAAACAAAAAAAAACAAAAAATCACATTGTATGCATTTTTTAGCCATTTATATTTTGCAGTGTTAAATAAGTATTAGCATTAATCTCATAAATCTCATAAATCCTTCATCAATCATGGCTTAAATACCACTTTTTACAAACAGCAAAGTGAAACTGGAGAGGACCACACAATCTCAGCCAATCAGAGAGCTGCATTCAGCTCCTGATTAGAACAAATATTCTTTATTATTCAGTACAGACAGTACTTAGTTGTCTCACTTTTTCACAAAGTGTTGCATTTATCATATACTTTTTAGTGAAAAAGTCTACTGATTTACAACTAAAAAAATCAGCTACCCCTGCTAACTGTTCGACCACTGGAATTGTTAATTAATTGTTAACAATTCCAGTGGTCGAACAGTTCCTGTTGTTATTCATAGGTTTCCTAGCGATCTTCTCTTGATTGATCAGGTTTCAGGGCTTCTTTCAAAGATCTTCGGTAGGATTTAGGTCTGTGAACCTTCTCCAGCTGTTCTCTGAACCCTTGATATTTCACCAGTTTCTCATGCTCCTTTCTACTGATGTTGCCATTGCCTGGTATTGCCTGGCGGGCACTGCAGAGCCAAGAGGTACTCGCTTGACATGAGTCATGACACGCTGAGATGCATGGATTGAAGTTTATATTTCGGTCCACAATGACAGGAATCTGTAGATGAATTAATACATCTATATTTAATCACACAAATTACCACACATGGTGGATTTTTTTCACATTTAGGTTGGATTTTTTTCAGAAGCCACAAAAACATGAGTCTAGCTTATTTGTTAACAGAAGTTATAGACTGTAGAATTTCCTCAAACTCTAACACCAGGTTGCAGCTTACTTTCAGCTGTGTTCAGCGTGCGCAGGAAAGTGAACAGTGGCAGAGGAGTTCTCAACACACACTCACACACTCACACACACACAGTTGCATAACTTAAAGGTTGAAAATCTTATGATTGGTGATGAATTGTTTTTGGATCATATGTCAGTTGTTTGTAGTGTTGAGCAGAGTATTGATGTGTTCAAGCCATGTACAAGTACAAGACACTGATATGTGATTAGCTTCTCAATTTTAGCCCAGTTTGCAATTTACTAACTCTGAAATGGACACAAAGGACTTATCAGGACATTTAGTTCCGCCTGAGGCAACATTGGACTTTATGGCACCAAAAAGGGCAGGAATCCTGAAACATATTCAGAACCATGGCTCAGTGATACTACGCCTGCAGCCAGGCACAAGAACTCAACGCTAGTGGAAACAGGATTAAATCTATGGATCTTTTGACTAGGGGGGGCAAATTAGTGCATTAATTGAGATTAATTAATTACAGACATATTAATCGAGTTAATTTTTTTAATTGCATTAATCTTTTTTGAAATCTTGAACTTGATTGTTTCCATATGTGAGTTGCAAAGCGGACACAAGGATTGTTCAACTTGACTTTAGGAAAGTCTACACATACCCTTTGACCTGAGGGACGGGGTCAAAGGTCATGAGGAGCAACGAGACAAAAATAAAGGAGCAGACGAGAGTTATTGGACTGATGAACGGGAATTTTAAGTTCAAAAACGTCCTAAAGTCTTAATTCTTTGCAATATATTAATATTTCCCATCTGCAACAACAATGTAATTAATTAAATTGGATAAAAAAAAAAAAAAAAACCTTTTAAGTTAAGTGTTTTTCTCAGCAATTGTTGGGTGAGATTAAAAATAGATTAATTAATTACAGATCATAGTTAATTAATCTCTCAATTTTTTTATTCGCTTGACAGCACTACTTTTGACATCCTGAAGGAGAAGTGGCAGTGCTTGTCTGAGGTTATTGCAAATGCTCTAAAGCCTTGTTTCCATAGGCTCAGTACGGGTCAGCTCAGTATGGGACAGCTCGCTTTGGTGGGGGCTACCCCCACGCGGTCATCGTTTCCACTTCAGTTGGCCTGGGCCTTCTTTGGAAGAGACTAACAGATGCAAGACACGCCAGTGGGCATCACGTGCGTTAGCGCAGAGCCTGGTCCACGCCGCGCAGCACCAGATGGTGAGATGCCACTGTTCCTGCTTTCACTGAGGAAGAATGGTTGGACAATTTCAGGATGTCACTCAGAAGAAACTTTAGAGTATCTGTGTTTGAGGCTGATGAGAGAAGGGACACTAACTTCAGGCAGTGTGCGCTAAAGAGTCACTATCGCGCTGTAGAGACTGACTACACATGCAGAGTACACCACCATCTCTCATCTGTTCAGAGTAAGCAGGAATTTTGTGATTAAGTTTTCATCGAGAATATGTGGGTACTTCCTCAGTTTGTCAGTGATCCCCATCATTTCACCCGGTGAGTTTTCAGTGGATTTTTACAACTGTAATGGCTTTCACTCTGTTATCCTGCAAGGTGTAGTTGATGGGAGAAGACTTTTCTGGAGCGTAAATCCGGGACAGGCCGGGAGTTTGCACGACGCAAGCATGTTGCGGCTGTTCTCTTTACAACAATTACTTCTGTCTTAACTACTCCTGCACAGATCATCTGTTGAGAAGCTTCTGTGGAAGTGGGTGAAGGCTTCATATATTTTTTCAAACACTAGAGAAAACACTAAGGAAGGATGCTCTGTATTGAATCACTCCCAGACTTAGAGGTAGAGGTGGGTTATCCTGACGTGCATGAGCTTTTTGACAGGCTGGGGAGGCATGCTTTTGCTTGGGTACTTTATATCTAAGGTTGACCAAAAATAATAAAACAATTTTTTAACAATATTTTTGTAGCACTCGCAAAATGCTTTTCATGTAAAACTATAAAATTCACAGAAGGATGGCAGATCCTCCACCAGAAAAGCGTTATAGGTTAAGTATGTGCAGAGACAAATCATTGTTCTTTTGTTTGTTTTTTTCATTTCTCCAACAGATAATACAGTGTGAAGAGTGTCACTTAAGCACCTATAAGGAAATTATAAAGAAAATCTTTGAGATCATCCCTGAACCGCTCCCTGTGGTTGAAGCCCGTCCACATCGCTGTCGGACATGTGCTGTTGTGGGTAACTCTGGTAACTTGAAAAAATCCCATTATGGAAAGTTAATAAACCAACATGACAATATATTTAGGTAATATATTATGTTTGTCTATTATAGATTAATTTATTTATTTATTGAAGAATTACCTAAATACAGTTTATAAAAATGTGTATTTGAACCACACAGGATTAACTTTGGTAGAACTCAAGGCTTTGAGGAGGATGTGGGCAACAGAACCACTCACCGCGCCATGTACCCAGAAAGTGCCACGAACTTAGATAACAACACAAATCTGGTGTTTTTTAATTTCAAATTAAAGGATCTGTACTGGCTTCTGAGGGCGGTACGAACAAGGTAAGAAATTCAATATGCAAGGGTCACAAAGAATTATAATTTGGGTGAACACTTTGAGAAAGGATGCAACAACATTTCTACAATGATAACAGATTTTTAAAATAAATGTTCAAGGATAATAGCTGTGGATAAAAATCAATATGCAATATTAATGATAATGAGACTTATTAGAACCAGTCCAATTAGCCTAGTGCTTGTCAGACATTGTGCTGGCCTGTTAAATCTTCTCCCTCCATTGCAACACAGGAACATGCTCAGGGTGAATAATATCCATGTAAAACGGTCTGCTTTTCAGCAACCAATCATAGGCACAAAAATGATGCTACAGAGTTCATGTGAATATCATGCATCGATTTAACAGGCTAAAGCACAAAGCAAACATGAAACAGAAAGCACTCTCTGAGCTAAAAATGCATAATGAGCCACCATTTTTATTTAGGATCGCACAAAGTTCTCAGATTCATGAAAGTTAAACTTTGGATTAATACAAAAATTTCTGACCAGATTCAATTGGTCGGAGGGCCTGATCTGACCTCCAGGCCTCATGTTGAATAGCTCTAGTCTTAAGGAAATTTACTTCTGGAACCAAGTAGTGGGTAGTAACTTTTGAACTCTTTGGATGATTTTTACTTTGAAGGCTTGTCATCATTGTGCAAAATACTTGTACAAAAAAATGTACAAAAATTTCCACAATACTAATGTTTTCTTTTCTTTCCTCAGTTCAAATGCACAAATAAAACATAAACCAATAACAAACAAGAACAGGGTAGGTCCATTTGTCTATTCACATATAGGCTATGTGTCTTTATCTAATGCTTTCACATAACAGGTGATGGTGGTTAATCCAACCTTTATACAATATGTCCATGAATCATGGCTTCTAAAGACAGGAGAATATCCATCCACTGGTTTTATGACTGTGATTCTCGCCTTGCACCTTTGTGATAAGGTAAGACTCTGGTATCCAGCCCACCACTTTAAACTTTTTAAGATATTGAAACTGGACATTAGTCATATTAGTGTGAGTTTTGAATTGGTGTGTTTGAATCCACTCATAGATACAGGGAATTATGAGAACTATGTTCATTTGTGTGCAGCTCCTGAGAGATTATATGTCCTTTTCAATTGATATATGGAGAGATTACATAATACTACTAATAAAAGCCATTCTGAAGAAGGGGGGGATTCTGAAAACATTTCCTGTTTAATTATATAAGTAGCACCAAGATCTTCTGCTCTGTTTTTAAGGTCATCAGTCATTGCCAGACTGGTTATGCACTTACTTTTGTGTTTGTTTACAGGTGAGTGTGTTTGGGTTTGGAGCAGACAGGGATGGAAACTGGAGCCATTATTTCGAAGTATTGCATGACAAAGGACTGAGAACAGGACCTCATCCAGGTTCTGCAGAGTATGACATGCTTAAAACACTGGCAAGACACAGAAAAATTGTGTTTTACACAGGTTCTTAATCTGATCTATGTTTAGATGGGTTACCAGATGGGTTAATGCTAGTTAGTCAAGTCCAGAGGGACAGTGATTAGTTTGATGAGATGAGACTAAATGAAAAACAAGCACTAACCCTACCAGATGTGCCTTTTTTACATTTTAGACTTGACAATTAGTAGAAGTGCACTGCCAAGAAAAGTGGGTGGGGCAGAATGTGAATGTATAGAAATGTGAATATAGGTTAGGTTTAGGTAATTTTGCTCAGCCTTCTTGAATTCTTCTGTATGATGACTATGTGAAATAAACTACACGCAAAAATGTTCCAGTTTTCAAAACGTTCCAGTTTTGGAGCACAATTTCCCTCCTGCCACATTGATGATTCTGTACATGAACATACCAGTACCAGTTTAGAAGTGTTTTTCTCCTACCTTCATCATGGTTTTCGACTTTACTGTCTTTTCTACTTCCACTACTTAAACGGTCCTTGCAGTTGCCTCGACTCGGAGCCACAGATGATTTAGCATCTGTTCTCAATGTCAGACATTTGCATGGTTGATTCAGCTTGACGTTTTGGGACTGTCACTACAACTACAAGTTGCTTTACAAGACAATTGGATAACAATCATCTAGTTTTAGAAAAAAATCACTTTATGGTGCGGCATATTTGTAAAATCCACAGTTTCTTTGTCTGCTATGCAGACAAGCAGGTGAAGTCACCAGACCAAGCTTAGTTTGGTTTCATTTAGCATTTATTAAAAGGGAGCAAAAGCTCATTTAAACTGAGATCTTACACATTATAACATAAAAGGTAGTTTTCAACTGCAATGCCTATTTTACAAATGCTACAAACATCTGAGGCAGAATCACAGTAACATAGTTCATGACATAAAGAATCACCTATAGTTCAATAAATGCAAATGCCATTTTATTGAAATGGCAATAAAATGGCATTTGCCATTTTATGAACCTGATCTTCATTACAAGCCTCTACATCAGCTCATCAAAGCTCTCATGACTGTTCACACTTCAGATTGTCGTAGTGCAAAATTAAATAAATGTCAATAGAGACATCTTTTACAGCTTTTTGGTAGTCCTTATAACTATAACAATGTTATCAATTAGTCATGAGTGATAGATGTGTATCTTTATTCCCTGTTGTTTGCTGCTCTGGAGTAGTTAAGGATATCGAAGATTGATGATAATGACAACGATGATAATGACAATGATGATAAACACGATGATGATAATCATGATGACGATGAGGATGTTGTTGTTATGGGTCTTGCAATTATTATTGTTGTTTTTGCTGTTATTTTATTTATTTATTATTTGTATATATTCTGTTTTTTATTCATTTCAATTTTTTACATGTATTTTTTGTTTTTGTTTTTGTGGACGGGAGGGAAAAGAGGAAAACATCTCATGTGAACTGTATGAAATAAAAAGATGCTTAAAAAATAGACACATCTTTTGTACAAGAGCTTATTGTAGTCACAGGTAGAAGCAGAGAGCAGAGGAAACACTGACACAAAGGCCCAATGTGAATCTTAGAGAGAAGTGCAATCATACACAGTGGGACATAAACAAAAATACTGTTATAAAAGGTGCATGCAAAACTTTTTGTTAGGATAAATAACCTCATGTTTTATGTGGCTAGTGCCTCATACAAGAATTAAACACAATTGAAGAAAAATAAGTTTTACATCTCTGCAGTATTTTTGCACAATTTAATATGCAGACATAGTTCATCAGCTGTTTATAGTCATAACTCAGTGAATACATGTCATACTGCTATGAATAGTAAGACATTTATTCTATTCTCAAAATGTGAGTGTTTGATTTAGCACTTTATGTACTAGACGTCTGACACTCTTTGACCTTAACATTACCGGGACATCGCCTGACGCCTTTAGTCTGCAGTGCCCTCATTTACCTGTATAAGCTTATACTACGGGACGGGTTTGCTTATAGACACGGTTTGGTGGGGACATGGGGGAAAGTTTAATAACCTGATAAAGCAAAGTTATGGTCTGGGATTAAAAAGAGCGTAAATTTAGGTCTGGGGCTAGCTGTTAGGTTAGGATTAAGGTTTTATTGCATGTTGTAAATATTAACACACCTCTTGAAGTGAACAGGGAGGGTAAAAATGGTAAATGAGTTGATGTGACATGCATTTTTCATAAGACCAGGCTGCTTCATATAAAATCTTGCCCAGAATACCAAAATGAGCTATGATTACTGTACATCTGAGCAGATCAACTGGTACCAACTTACCGACAGAGACAAAAAGACACAAATGCAAAATGCTCTATTTCTTCCCATTGCTACAAACCCAATCACAACATATATGGGAGTGAAAGAGTCTGAAATTGACAAACCAATGATATACAGTGTCATATGTTTTGATAAGAACCAATTCATTCCAGTTCAGTTAAACTGTCTATGGCAGGGGTTCTCAAACTTTTTATCCAAAGGTCCGAAATTAAAACACGATCAAGTTCAAAGGTCCGGATGAAAAAGTATAACATTTATTTTTGTTATTATTCAACTTAATGACATTAAATTAAGTGCTTATAGCACAGTGTAAATATTAAAGTCATGTAAACATAACATAACGTGCATTTTAATGCGCCCCTGATAGATATAAATTGTAGTGCTCCCCACGCCCCCAACCCCTCTCTCGAAATAAATTTGTATTTAATTTAAATCTACAGACAGACCCTTAGACCCATAAGCCCTTAAATACAAATATAGTTCAATCTAACAAGGTTCTGATGTAATTCAGGGGGGCTGGGAGAATTGTCCACCAGGAGAATTTTTAAAAATTCAATGCAATTTCCTGTATTTTGGTGAGTTTTAGATGTGATGATCCTATTGTGTGATGTCTTTTTTAATATAAGTAAAAAGACATGAGGCAGTTAAATAAACAAAAATACAAATAGGGCCCCCCATAGAAGCCAGGTTTAGGGGCCCCAGCCCCAGATGCCTTTAGCTCCGCCCCTGTAAAACTGGGCTTTAGGAGCGTCAGGCAGACTGACTCGGCCTGACAGGACTATCCTGAGTGATCAGAGCAGAGAAAACACGGGAGCTGCTGCTTTTATAAGGTTAGTGTCTGTTTTATGTCACATTCAGGCAAAAGTAAAAGTTGTAAAGACCTCTTCAAACATTTCCGCGGTGCGCCGTTTTGCGCGATTTTCTCCGCTGTTATTTACACACGTTATCTTTCACTGTACATTTTGGGCCTTTTCTCCGTCAATATAAGGCTGATTTGCAAAAAATAAGGATCAAAATGAAGCTCCAGTTTCACAGAATATCACTGGAAGTTCGAAAAGCTTCTCAAAGAAACGATCTGTCTGTTAAATAGCTCTGCTTTGACGCTGCACTGACAGTGGCACGCAGCTTCCAGAGGGAGAGAGACGAGAGAGAGAGAGAGAGAGAGAGAGAGAGAGAGAGAGAGGGAGAGGAGAGGGGAGGCGAGGAGAGGAGAAAGAGAGAGAGAGACGTGCGGTAGGGAGGAAGCGCTTCTGGTGGAGAAGCACTGTAAACATGTAAACGCAAGGTCCGCTCATGGGTGTAGAGCACAGAATTAAAAATACGAGGGAACGGCTGCCCGGTCCGGACAAAATGGTCTCGCGGTCCGGATCCGGACCGGAGTCCGGACTTTGAGTAACCCTGGTCTATGGGCTTGACGGAAATAGGCAGAGGTGGTCAAAGAGAGGCAAGTCCAAGTCAAGTCCCAAGTCAAAGAGAGGCAAGTCCAAGTCAAGTCCCAAGTCAAAGAGAGGCAAGTCCAAGTCAAGTCCCAAGTCAAAGAGAGGTAAGTCCAAGTCAAGTCCCAAGTCAAAGAGAGGTAAGTCCAAGTCAAGTCCCAAGTCAAAACGAGGCAAGTCCAAGTCAAGTCCCAAGTCAAAGAGAGACAAGTCCAAGTCAAGTCCAAGTCAAAGAGAGACAAGTCCAAGTCAAGTCCCAAGTCAAAGAGAGGTAAGTCCAAGTCAAGTCCCAAGTCAAAGAGAGGTAAGTCCAAGTCAAGTCCAAGTCAAAACGAGGCAAGTCCAAGTCAAGTCCCAAGTCAAAGAGAGACAAGTCCAAGTCAAGTCCCAAGTCAAAGAGAGGCAAGTCCAACTCAAGTCCCAAGTCAAAGAGAGACAAGTCCAAGTCAAGTCCCAAGTCAAAGAGAGGCAAGTCCAAGTCAAGTCCCAAGTCAAAGAGAGGCAAGTCCAAGTCAAGTCCCAAGTCAAAGAGAGACAAGTCCAAGTCAAGTCCCAAGTCAAAGAGAGGTAAGTCCAAGTCAAGTCCCAAGTCAAAGAGAGGTAAGTCCAAGTCAAGTCCCAAGTCAAAGAGAGGTAAGTCCAAGTCAAGTCCCAAGTCGAAGAGAGGCAAGTCCAAGTCAAGTCCCAAGTCAAAGAGAGACAAGTCCAAGTCAAGTCCCAGGTCAAAGAGAGACAAGTCCAGAGAGGTAAGTCCAACTCAAGTCCCAAGTCAAAAAGAGGCAAGTCCAAGTCAAGTCCCAAGTCAAAGAGAGACAAGTCCAAGTCAAGTCCCAAGTCACAGAGAGGTAAGTCCAAGTCAAGTCCCAAGTCAAAGAGAGGTAAGTCCAAGTCAAGTCCCAAGTCAAAGAGAGGCAAGTCCAAGTCAAGTCCCAAGTCAAAGAGAGACAAGTCCAAGTCAAGTCCCAGGTCAAAGAGAGACAAGTCCAGAGAGGTAAGTCCAACTCAAGTCCCAAGTCAAAAAGAGGCAAGTCCAAGTCAAGTCCCAAGTCAAAGAGAGACAAGTCCAAGTCAAGTCCCAAATCAAAGAGAGGCAAGTCTAAGTCAAAGAGAGGTAAGTCCAAGTCAAGTCCCAAGTCAAAGAGAGACAAGTTCAAGTCAAGTCCCAAGTTAAAGAGAGACAAGTCCATGTCAAGTCTTAAGTCAAAGAGAGGTAAGTCCAAGTCAAGTCCCAAGTCAAAGAGAGGCAAGTCCAACTCAAGTCCCAAGTCAAAGAGAGACAAGTCCAAGTCAAGTCCCAAGTCAAAGAGAGACAAGTCTAAGTCAAAGAGAGGTAAGTCCAAGTCAAGTCCCAAGTCAAAGAGAGGTAAGTCCAAGTCAAGTCTCAAGTCAAAAAGAGGCAAGTCCAAGTCAAGTCCCAAGTCAGAGTACCATAAGTAGACAAGTCCAAGTACTCTACTTTAAGTTTCAAGTCTTTAAATGAAACTACCAAATACATTTTGTATTTCTACAATTTCATTTACGTTTATTATTGATGCCATTTAAAACAAATTTCTGGTCACAAAAAAGAAATGAGGAAAGACATGTTTAAGTTTGTATGTAAAATGATTTTTCAAGTCACTGACATTCAAGTCCAAGTCAAATCCCATCTGAAACTTTTTTTTTATCAAGTCAAGTCACAAGTCATCAATGGAGTGACTCAAGTCTGACTCAAGTCCACGTCATGACTTGCAAGTCCACACCTCTGGAAATAAGTTTTTAAGAACAGTAGAGGAGTTAAACCATGTTCATCATTTCAAATCTCATGACAACTGTTTAAAAACAACTACAGTTCCACTCTTGGACATGTATGGTAATTTGAAACTCTCCAGTTCTAACTGAATGCTGACATGACTCTTTTAACTGGAAAGACGCAGCTGTTATTGTGTCAACACTCATGTTAAGTGTGCCTTATTTATATTTGCAACAGGACTACTGTGATCACATTTAAAGTCCTTCAAAAACCTATAATCAGTTGTCAATTAAACACCTTTTTTGCATAATATATCCATGGTTGACTAAAGTGCTTCACAACTGAGATATAATTAACAATAGGTAAAAGGCAATAGAAAACGGTCCAAATCATCAGGAGTGGTTTGACTAAAAACCATTGCATTAGCTGATCGTGTTGAAAGCCAGGTGAGTAAAATGTCTTACTTCATTAGCAATAATTTGGCTTGAAAAAAAGAAGAAGTTGATTGAAACAAGGCAAAAAACACATCGAAGCAAGTCAAATAAAACCACATGAACAAGAAAAAATACCAAACATAAAAACTAAAATCCAGGTTTTAAGACATTTAACCAATCTAGAAATGTATTTTTGCAGTGCATAAAGTTGGTTTGTAAAGTTGTGGTGTGAGAGATGGGCTTTACAGTAAATTAATTATAGTTCATCTGACTTTGTGATAAGCATGCCATTTTTGTTAGAAATTTTTGGCGATTTTCACTTGCTAAACAAAACACTGAAACACGACAGCACAGTTTTAAAAGAAAAAACAACTGTTTATGGATGTCACGACCCTTTTCGTCCCGGAAGACCCGATCCGTCCGGAAGTTCCCTTTTTATCTAAATAAAACCTAAATGAAGGGCTATTTTTTGTTCTTCTTTTTAAACACATAATACTATCATCATCCACAAGCCTTATATTCTTTACCCACAGCAGTTTATCTAGTGTAATACAAGAGTTTGATCTTTCCGTTCAACCCTTGAACGCATCATCACACGTGACCTTACGTGCCTCGGAAAAAATATAATTTTTGGCAATTTCTTAAACAATACTTTTCGTTGTTTGTTCATAAACAGGTCAATAATTCACGAATAAAGACTGTTTAGATTAAAAACAAGCCTTTTACATTATTATTTTCAATATGTGCATGCTCAAATCACACTTCAGATCGGGTCTGCCGGTACGAAAGGGGCCGCGACAATGAGCTTATAAAGTAACTCACCTGATTATCAAATGTACGGAGTAGAAAGTACAGACACTTCTTGAAAAATGTAAGAAGTAAAAGTAAAAAGTCAACAGATTCTTTATTTGTAATACTCAAATAAAGTTCAGATACTCAAAAAAACTACTTAAGTGCAGAACTTGAGTAAAAACAGTTATCTCTGGTATGTGGACACTTAGATGATCATTGTTGTTACTTGTTATTGTTTATTATGAATTGCTGGTTATTACTTTCTTTGTCCCCACTGCTCCTCAGATCCCAAACAGTGACACACGTGATAGTTTTGTAATATACGTAGCACTGATGTAACCGGCATACTCAGGTACTACAAATTGCTTTGACTTGGAAAGTAGTGAAACAATCTTATTTCGAGTTTGTTCAAAATGAATCAGATCGATTTACCATGGATGTTTTCTCAATTGTCTTCATCCTCTCTGTTGGATGTTGTGTGACTGTGACTTCCCTTTACCATGTCAGTTCTTCCTTTTGTATTTCTGAGTAACAACTGCTTCATTGTTGTTTCACTGTTTGCTAAATCAACAATCGCGTGAAATCCTTTGAGATAACTGCTGTTGTGATTTTGGGCTATACAAATACAGTGAATTCAAATAATGTGCAGGTTAGGGAATGCTTGGTGTTGGTGAAAGGCTTCTGTTGAGCTGCCCCAGGGCTGCTGCTAGCACTGACTGAAATAAGCCATTCATTCATTCTCCTCCTTGTGCTACTGATAAAGTCGATGGTAAACTACTAACAGTAAGTTCTATACTCATAGAATTCAGTAAATACCTTGTTTTAAATACCAGAACTGTAAATTCCTGTGGCCATATCGATGTCCAGATTGCACAAAAGCCCTGTTTCCAAATGAACAGACATCTTGATCTTCAAAAAAGAAAATAAAAATGTATTGAAAATGACTTTCGGATGAGAGGCGAAACGTCTGGATCGTCGAAAACGCTGTCCAGATGACAACTTTGAAGCTTTTTGGATCGCTCTTGGATGAATGAGGGATTGCACAGGCCTCCCCTCTTTAAGCATGATGATTGGATAAAAAGAAAACAGGCTCCGGTAAAAATCAGATGGAAAAGAGCAAATAGAATCATGAAATAATGTTCCTCTAATAGACTTAACAAAGCCAAGCTAGAGTGTTAGCAAAACACAAAAGTGTAAATCTTGTGCATAATGTATCCAGCATAATCCAACGCTAATGCAAACTCGCAGAGGCTTTGCAAAATAGTATAATAACTGTAAGAAAGTGATGATAAACTGGAAGGAGTTTCTTGTTTACATCAGTCTGACCGTCATGTCACAGAGCCACACTATTTTCAAATCAAGTCTTTGTGTTTTTAATGTGTCTGTTTGTTTTTCATTAATTTAGTTTGTTAGTTTTTTATGTTTTGATGAATAAGTAATGTGGTTTTAGTCATACAGTGTCACACAATGATAAAAATGTGACCTAAAACAGTGACATGATGAGAATACAGAAAAAAATAAAAGTGGTTTAAGAAAAAAAAAAAGTTCTTGTGAGTTAATTTTCTTCACAGTTGCAAGGTGACCGCATGGCAAAAAGTAAAAAACTTCCCAATTGAATTTGGTTCAAACCAAACTTATGAATATTGTGGCAGATTTAAGACTACATAACACCAAATAGAATTCTTATTAACTCCCCATGAGTTCACTTCACTAAAAAGCATCATCATGCTTACAAAAAAGTCTGACAATGATTTATAGTCTTAATAACACTGCAGATGTCATAAAACTAGAACATTTGAAGTGGGGTGTTCTTCAAGGTTCAGAGAAAGACACTTTTAAACAGTTTTCATTCATACAACTATTAATTAGATGTTTTAACCTTGTTATGCATGTAGTGCAAATGAAATGCAAAGTGTGTGTGTGCTGTCCATGTGTGTTTAAAAATAGTTGTCATTGTGTGTGCAGAGAAACACCCAAAAAGGAAAAAAAAACGAAAGAACCACCCTGTATATGTCTAGTGGGTAACAGCTGACAACAGTATCATTTTTCTGTTGGGGCCCTGTCGTGTCTGCTGTGCCAGGTAACAGCAGGCTCTCTGTGCACACTATGTTTTTTCTTTTTTCAACTTTACACAAGAGCATCTAACAGTGTTTTTCCTACAGAGTGCTTTATAAGAACATCTCAATGAATAAGCGGTTAAACGTGGGAGTATTTTTGATGCTCTTATGCATCCTGTGCATCAGCACAATGTGGAATGTGTCCGACATGTCTGTGGAGCTCAAGTTTAACAATAAAAAGTGTAGTTGTGAAAAATGCATAACAGACAATGAGGAACATTGTTTTGTGCAGCTTTTCTGAACATTAGACCATTTTTGACTCGAGAATATGAGCTGCCACAATCAGCGTTCAACTGGTGGAAGGTAAGGCAACTTTTATGTTTATGTGTGCAACCTTTATTTATTTATTTAATTATTTATTTGCTTATTTTTATTATCTTAGTGTTGCTTTTCCATTGCCATTTTGGTAACTATTTTGATTACCGTAATTTCTGGCAAATACGTCGCTACTTTTTTCAGAAACTTTGAACTCTGCGGCTTATACAACAATGCAGCAAAATCATTGATTCTCATAGACTTACTATTAATGAGTGCGGCCTATGTATGCACTTTTTGTTTTTCTTATTTAAATTTAGTTGGTGCTGCTTATATTCAGGTGCGCTCAATAGTGCAAAAATTACGGTAATAATGTAGTGTATCTGACAATGTTGACAAAAACAAACAAAAAATAAAAATCACTGACATAAAAATGAACATTTTCTGTTACAAAGCTATTTTTTCATCTTTAAGCCGACAGCTGTAAACAAACAAACAAACAAAAAAGATTCATATCTGTTATAGACAATGCAACAAGACTCTGTTTTTTTCTATTAAAACATTTACGCTCATTCAATAGTCTAGTCTCTGATCTCTTGCTCCTTGTGCAGCGTCAATCGTTTCCTCTATTTCAAATGTCAAAAATCTGCTCTAATCTCACTCAACTGTGTTTTTTTGCAAACTTTGAGTCATCAGAAATTCCATTTACCAAAAAAAAAAAAAAAAGCCAAACCTAACTATACAGTTGAAAATACACTTGCAATTATTTCATCATTGTTTAATCCTCTCTGTTAATTTGGTGATGTTTCTCCTGTGAAAATCAGGAAAAGCTACACATGTATGTCCATCGATGTGTATTGTATGGCAAGTTTAATCAACCATGTCTTTAGATAAGCTTTGTCCTAATAATAGGCCTGAGAATGAGAAGTGTATTATAAAATGACGTGTGTACTGAAATGTGATCAAGCTTACTATTTTGTTGGAGACAAATTCATGTATCATTTGTAACTTAGAAAAAACTTCAGACAATGTGCATTCAAACAACAGTCTCACAGATCAGATCGCCTGTAACACGACTCTGTGCTTACTTTGGTACTTTTTTACTCTTTGGTTTTGGAGAACAAAACATGTGAGTGAAGAGCAGATTAACACACCACTTAAAGACAATGGTGGCCTATCTGCTTTTTGGGTAATAACTGTTCCGTTTGCATTTATTAAAAGACAACTATGAGGCCTTATTTGTGCTGTTATTCTCCGTTAAGCTTTGAAATCCCATGCACTAGAACCTTGAAAAAAGTGTAGTACAAAACACATGACAGTCATATGAGTTACAGCTCCATTTACTGACAAAAAAATGTACACAGGGTAAACGTTCACTCTAATCTTGTCTGATATGCTAATGCTGCAAAACTTAAAACGAGTCTGAATGATTTATGAACGTAAAACCAGGACAGAAGCTCTTAGAGTATCTACTTCACAGATCAAGGACATTCAGAACAGTGTTATGGGGGAACAAAAGATATCTCACAGACAACATTTCTGCAGTGTATTTGATGAGGAAACAAATTTAGAATCAATTTAAAAACTCAAAAAGTAAAATTTGCATAATATGTTTCATTTAAGTAATGATGCAATGTTTTAAATCATCGAAAACAGCTCTGGAATCCAACATGTTCTCATGGCTTACGTGTCTATACCACACCATGACAAAATGCGTGTCATGACTGCGCTTTTGTCTTTTTTTGTGTTTATTACATGCATATTTTTTGGCGTGGTACAGACACACGATTTGGTTGAGGAATTTGGGTTTAACGGTTTAGGTTTGAAGTTACAAAAATGAGTAGGTTTAGGTCTGTGCCTCAAAATTACACACTCAAAAAAAAACTGAAATTGCGTTCATATGACATAGTATTTCAAATTGCGTGGGATATAGATGCATATTTGTGGGAACAGGCTGAGGAACTGTAGAGAAACAGACTCCAGACTGTTCAAAGCTCACGCAATTGACTGATCACATGAACAGATTGGAAACACATTTCTTCTCATGATTTATGCACACAAGAGGTAAGGAGGCCTTTGAAGCTGGGAAAGTAAAAGTAATAGCATAAAATAGCATAATATTTTAGTAATATTTTAATAAGTGTTTTTACATTCACAAATAAAATAACTCTGGACATTTATTATCTTAAGAATCAACAATTGTTTTTTTTTGTTTTTTTTTTTATCCAACAGAAAATACAGAGTGAAAAACGTGACTTCAATTCCTTCAATAAAACAAAAGAGAAAGTGTTTAAAACCATCCCTGCAGAGCCTCCTGTGGTTGAAGCCAGTCCACATCGCTGTCGGACGTGTGCTGTTGTGGGTAACTCTGCAAACCTGAGAAGATCCCATTATGGAAAGTTAATACATCAACATGACAGTGTATTTAGGTAAGATCGATTTTCATTAGGCAGAAATACTGTAAGACGGTCTCTGGTAAATAACACTGAACCACACAGGATTAATTTTGGTCAAACTGAAGGCTTTGAGGAGGATGTGGGCAACAGAACCACTCACCGTGTCATCTACCCAGAGACTGCCTCCAACTTAGACAACAACACAAATCTGGTGCTGTTTCCATTCATGATCAAGGACCTGGAGTGGGTTGTGCAGACTTTTGGGTAAGAAATTTGACATTCAATCAGCCATTAAAGAAAAGATTTGCGGTAAAAAAAAAAAGCATTTTCTTTCTTCAGCCCTGACGCTTCATCAAAAGACAGCCCCATAGCAAATAAGGACAGGGTAGGTCCATACACTTTTGATGGTAAAACTATATAATAATGAAGGACTAATCTTTCACCTAAATTTTGCTATAAACTGGTTTTAAACATCGGTATGGTCTTGAGACTGTCATCTAAAAGTTTGAGAGTCTCTGTGTCTTTAATTCTCTCACGTAACAGGTGATGGTGGTTAATCCAGCCTTTATGCAACACATCCATGAATTGTGGCTTCAAAAGAAAGGACAATATCCATCCACTGGTTTCATGACAGTGATTCTCGCCTTGTACCTCTGTGATGAGGTAAAACTCTTGAGCAGATCCTTGGTGCTCTGTTTGATTCCGCGTGAAATTAGACTTGCATTATCCTTGCCCTTTGTAGAGTACTTTGTGTACACAGACCTTTTCCAAAAAAAAAAACATTATGGAAAAGCCTATTTAAACCCATAATCCCATTTCCCATTGACAATGTTAAACTTTCATATACGTATATACAGTAGGCTACAGACCAAAAGTTTGGACACACTTTCTCATTCAAAGAGTCTCCTTTATTTTCATGACTATGGACATTGTAGATTCACACTGAAGATATAAACACCATGAATGACCAGAAGGAGAATGATGGGGAGCTGCGCCAGATGAGCTGGCCTCCACAGTCACCAGACCTGAACCCAATCCAGATGGTTTGGGGTGAGCTGAACCGCAGAGTGAAGGCAAAAGGGTCTACCAAGTGCTAAGCATCTCTGGGAACTCCTTCAAGACTATTGGAAGAGCCTTCAGTGTGAATCTACAGTGTTCTTAGTCATGAAAATTAAAAAAAAAAAGTCTATGAATGAGAAGGTTTTTTTTATTTTTTTACATTCAGGGATTATTCCAAATATTTAATTGTTGTTCATTTTTGCAGGCTTTCCAGTTTGTAAAACCCACAAAAAACGATTTTTAACAAAATAGAATATGAAGAAATTAGTCAAAATTTTGCGAGGCATGAATGTTTTGAAATGACTGTTACACATTAATCGTCCGTTAATTAAGAGGAAGACTGCAAACTTGATAACTGACCATATACCTGTATACTACGTATATTCAGTATTGGCATTTTAAAGCCATGCATATGTGTATACATGTCCTAGCCCTTTTGGCATTCTAGGCAATATTTCATGTTTCTCTAAGAGAACTTTTTGGTTACAAGTTTTTTTGGCTACAGTTTTGTTAAATTTCTGTATACAGAAAGTGTGTCAAAGATGTATTTGACAGTAACACCTCACTCTGGGGTGTCAAACTCATCTTGTCCAAAGCCCACATTGGCGTTATGGTTGTCACTGAAGGGCCAGTTGTAACTATGAGGCTAAAATAAGCCTTACTACTCTTGGACATACAGTACTTCAGATAGTCTCTGTATTTAATGTTTGTACCTTTAAAGAAGTTACAAATACTGCATTTGCATGAACATAAGTCCAATGAAATGACTTCTCTAACTGTAAACAAATGATTTAACTTAGTTAAGACATGCAGCCTCTTTGTTTTTCCTAACAAAACACAGTTCTGATTGTCTCTATGTCTGCTGTACATGCCAGTCATGATCTGTAAATTACAGAGCTGATGAATGATCTGTGACCAAACTCAGCAGCAAAATAATAAAAACATTTTCACTTCTTTTCTTAAGCTAAACACCATAAAATGCGTTGTGGTATACAATTATAGAGTGTTAGTTTTTGGTCATAATTATCATACTGCAGAAATTTCATACCATCCAACTCTAAGCAGAATAGAGGAGAGCAAATGTCTAAATGAAACACGCCTACCTGAGAGTTGTGTTTACAGGTGAGTGTGTTTGGTTTTGGAGCAGACAGCGATGGAAACTGGAGCCATTACTGGGAAGAACTGAAGAATAAAAAGCTGAAAACAGGAAATCATCCAGGTTCGGTGGAGTATGACATGATTCTAAAACTGGCAAGACAAGGAAAAATTGTGTTTTATAGAGGCTTTTAGGGCAATAAACAATCCATATCTGAACATTTGAAAAGCGCACTTAAAATGCAATGGAAGCTTTTAAGCGCTGCCTATCCTACATACATACATACACACACACATACATACATACATACATACATACATACATACATGCATACATACCATACATACATACATACATACATACATACATACATACATACATACATACATACATACATACATACATACATACATACATACATACACACACACATACATACATCACTCTAAGACCTGTGAATTTTGTTTCGCACTAATTATGTAACACAAAGCTGAAACTGTGCTTAAATATCAAAATGTGCACTGTAACTGTATTTCAAATACTACCAAATAAAAGACTAAATACTAAACACACTAAGTAGTGTTTATTTATTTAGTTAGTAAGTTTCTAGTTAGAAACAAAGATTAAAAGATGAGCTGTGAATGATATCAAACGTGTATGTCAGTGTGCACATACATGTCAATATGATTTGATCTTTGTCAAATCATGTTGGCCAAACAAAGTAATGGATACCCAGTCCCTACAACTTCACACTTGACTGTGGACAGACCAAGATAACAAACTTTACTCTGTCTTTGTCCCATCATCTGAATATTTCTTTGTTCTAGAAAGCACTTTAAAATAACCTAGCTTGTTATTTTGGGAATAGTTTTGTGTGATTCTAATGATAAAAGACATTGCTAACATTTAAGCTAGAGCTAAAACAATATAGCTTCCAAGTTGTTGGCACTGGAACACTTGTGCCATAACTCTGGGTGTGCAGGTTTTAAAGAGCACTCAGAGCTTCATTGTGTTATGTGTGTAGATGAACATCAGATAGTCACGGCTGTGTGTACCAAGATAGTGCAATATAAGATGGCTTACAGTGAAAGGACTTTAAAATGTAATATAACCACTGTTTGGCACTTTGGCTCAAACACTTTAACTTTACAAGCGCTTTATTTCTAACTAAATCACTTTATGGCAACTTACACAGCACTTTGTTGTTTGTAAATTTTGAAGTTAGGATGAAATGCATGGATAAATACTGAATAACTTTTGACCATGCCACACCCCGAGATGACATAAAATTTGGCATCCTACCTTTTATAACTTTAAATTGTGCAAATGTAATAATGTTGTGCGAATGTAGTAACTTTCACTTTTCACAAACGTAATAAGTACTACATTTGTGGAGATTTATTAAGTTTGTGGGATAGTAGAAATCAGAACAGCATGTATATGGACTTATGGGTCAATGAGAAGAGACACTGCAAAGGTTGCATGTGTATTATTGAGTACAAGAAAGTTCTGATTTTATTTTATTCTATTCTAAGTACTACCTGATGTTGCTGTGACAGGAACTTTGGATCTTTCTACTTGAAACAGAAAAACAACAGTGTTATCTTCAGTCCTCTTTTTCACAACTAGTGACTGCCTGGTGGATTTACAGTTAGTGTTGAGAGTTGCATTGTAAAAGCAACAAGCAAGATCAATGAGTTTGACAGAAACAGGTCTTTAGAGTTTGTTAGTCTGCTTAAATAAAAGTTAAGACCACATCACTTGAGTTAGATAAATAGGTGGGTTTCAGATGACATCACAACCTTCTACAGGCCAATGTAATTTCAATGAGGTGGAGGGCAGCTAAAATAAATATTGTTTAAATGCAATTTATTTTTGTAACACAAATGAGTAGTGGGTCTAGTCATTATAATCGCTTTTTAAATTAGGAAAATATTTTTTGAATTATTCCACGACAAAGTCTAATGTTATCAATAGGAAAATCTGCCTCTTGCCCTCCACCTGGTCTATAACTGCCAAGAATTCTAGAATGTGAAACCCACCTATTGTAAAACAACATTTAATCAGAAAGGTTTGTAAAACTGCATGTATTATTTACATTTTGATCAATTATGTGATGCAAAATTTCTGATGTATGAATAATGTAATGTAAGTGGCAAAAATAGTTGTGGAAACAATACAATATTACTGTTGCAATTTTTAGGCTGGTATTCCAAGATGACAATTTTATGATGTTTTGGGCTGCACGGTGGCAGAGTGGATTGCACTCTTCCCTCACAGCATAAAGGCTCGCTCAGCTCATCTTTTTGTGTGGTGTTTGCATGTTCCTCCTCATGTCTGGGTAGTTTTCTCAGGGCACTCTGGTTTCCCCACCAACCAACAACATGCAGGTTAGGGAACACTTGGTGGTGGTCAGAGGTTGAGGCGCCAGGTGTTTAGGCGAATCGCCTCTGCTGAGCTGTCTTTTACTTACTTACATTCAATGACATTTACATGATCTTTTAACATTTATGTATTTATGTATTTATTTATTTATTTATTTGATCAAGACAGTGCATATTAATGAACATCTGCAACAGTTACAGTGTAAATATGCCAGATTAGAGCAAAACTGCTAATTTCCATCTGTAGTCCCAAGGCAGATACACAGATAAAAACAACAAAAATACAAGAGTACAATAAAAAAAGCTAAAAGGCTTGGTTTTCCTTCAGCCACAGTTTGAGTTGTAATTTGAATGTGACCAGAGAGGCACATTGTCTTATTGTGAGAGGAAGACTGTTCCAATAATGTGTCCCTTTAACAGAGAGCACCGTTTGTCCAAATTTAGTGCTGTGTTTGTGTGGTACCTCACGGTCTCCTCGAGCTGTGGCCCTGGTGCCCATCCCACTCACTGTCTTTAGTTTGATAAAGTCTTTCAATGAAGGAGGAGCGAGTCCATGCAGAACTTTAAAAATAAAACGTGCATTTTTAAAAAGTACAAAATGATCAAAATTCAACCAATTCAATCTAAAACAGTGCAATGGTGAAATGAGTTAGGCTTTTTATCCAAAATCTTAATGGCTTTTTTAAAGAGAGATTCTTTCTGTGTTCCTCTTAACTTCTACATTGTTGTGTTGCAAACCACCCACAGTTACTCCAAGCTCTGAGTGTGTGCCTGTGTTTGGGATCCACAAAGTAGTCCTTGTGATTTACAGTTCTGTGATTGTACCCCTTTTCCATGATCAACTGGTGTGCTCCTTAACAGTGGCTGCTACTGACTAATTTTTTGGGGTGCTATGGTCAATACGTAGCCAGTTATCAAAGCCCAATGCCTACAATTTTATTGTCTATCTACTCAATCAAAATAATAGAATTGTACACCACTAGGTGGCATTGATGTGCACTCCAATAATATGTGGCTAGCTAATGTCAATAAAACTATAAAATCAAGATCAGATCAGTAATATGCATAAGCAGGCTTCATAATAATAACAACACATTTATTTGTTATTGTTTAAGACAATAAAACCATCCTGAGAGCCACAGTAAACATGGACATGAATGACACAGTTTAAAACAAGAGCAGAAAATATACAACTCTGTGTCCAACTTGGCAAAAATACATGATTATACATTTTCCCATCTTTTGTTGTAACTTGTCTGATGTTTAAATTTGGTCTAAATCTTCCTTAATGCGTCTACATGAATGGATTACCATAAAGATTTAGGGCACACACAAGAATGCTGTACGGCTTCATTTCCCCAAGAAATCTGAAAGTTGTCGGTGAGAGTTGAAAGTCTACCAGTAGGTGACCGTTCTTTATTTACAGTAACTCAAACCTTTGTAAAGCAAAACTCACAGCACTGACAAAGTCAAGCCGAGTGAAGTAGTGCAGAATTAGACTGAAGATGGCAGTGTTGTCCTCATTGGTCTGTTGTATCAGGGGTGCAGAGTGCTTCCAAAACAAGAGTTCACATTTTAAATATTTACATTGTCTGCAGATCGAACAATGAAATATAATTACCCAGTATTTATTGTTCTGTCACAGTCATTTTGCACTTACTAAAGGGCTGAAATAAGTGTTGTCTTTTGTTAAGTGTAGTTATTAAGGGTTAAATGAATAGGAAAATATGAAAAAATACTGTATGTTCTTCTATATAATAGAAGAAAATATGTTCAGACCGCAAAGCATATCAGTTAAATTTGCATAGAATGCTATATCAATCAATCCAACTTCGAAATCAAATACTTTTCATACATACCGTGTAAAACAAAGTGCTTTACATTCCATTAAAGACAAACCCACAGGCCCCAAAAATCCACCCATATCTTCCACAGTGAAACTGCTTTTGCAAAGCACAACTGGTGGTGAGCTACTGCTTTTAGCAATCACTAGAAGTCACATGAAGCATAAGCCTAGCTGAAACATTTGCCATTATCTGTTTAGAAGAGGACACAAAAAGCCATTTAAATTTACAAGAGAAACAGGCTTGCAAGAAATAAAAATGAAGGTATTCAAGTGTAATATTTATGATCCAAAATCTTTTGGAGAGTTAGTTTGCAGGTGGTGGACAGCTACTGGTAGTTCATGAGCTAGCTCACAAGACCACTTTTAACTGGATACTGATATACAGTATACTCCTAACACAGTGATGTTATATTGCCATATTCCTCAGTATCAGCATTCTTTATTTCAAGTTTCACCATTGTTTGTGATGTATGTGACAACATCACTCTTCACCAGAGTTTGATGTGACCGATAACCGCTGTAAGTATTAGCTACAACCAAAAATGATCTGACATGCCCTGGATCCTTTCTTTTTTTTGTTTTATAGTCTTCTAATAACGATGTCATTTTCAGAACTGTGTACCTTGAGAAAAGACTTGGCAAAGAAAGACTGCTCATTATAAAGATATGAACTTGTTATGCCACATAATAAAGTTTTTTGTGTGTGACCTGAAAGTATGAAGGCGCACTGTCACACCACATTAAAGAGACGCTGAGAGACATCAACCTCTAGCTAATGTGGCAGAACCACATTATAAAGATTTTAAAATCACTGCTATGGTTCCCTGTGCGTGAAGAACCTTTTAAAGTGGTTTTACATTTCTTTATGTCTTAACGGTGTTGGCCCTCTTTCTTTCAGCAATGTAAGGCATGTACGAAAAAGGACTTTTTTTTTTAAGTTTCATTTGATTTAGGTAGCACAAGTAACACAGACCTCAGGAACATATAGCTTATGTAGCACTCTGTATGTTTAAACATGTGAGCCAAAGTCATATTGCAGTCAAACTTTAACACCAATCAAACCTGTCACTTTCCACTTTCTTGTCACGTGTCTTTGTGCTTCCCTTGTGTAAATGCTCATTCCCACTGCAGCTTTTCACAACGTCAAGTGGCTAAAACTGTACACTGCACTAAATGAACTAGTTAAAATAAAAACACACTAGCACTAAACTATAGTTATGAATGCAATGTTTAATGTCACATACGTACACCTTAGTGGAATGGAAAATTACAGCTCCTGTTGCTAACTAGAATGTAAAAATACCTTATAAAAGATAAAGAATAAATGAAAATAGAATTTTGTGAATGCAGTCTTGGATCAGTCAGACTAAGTACCAACAGTGTAAATCATTAGCAGCTAGAACGTACCAGTCTGTATACACTAGGCCATAGGTGGGCAATCTTTTTTTCACAAGGGCCGTATTCGAATCCAGACAAATGTTGGAGGGCCGGACTGCGATAATTGGTGTAACAAATTGTCATTCCTGGAAGCCAATTTCTTAAAAAAATCATTAAAAATGGACTAATGTATTTTTTGAGGTATTTATTGTGAAATTAACTAAGATCACAACAGTTAAATCAATCAAGGAAAAGCAATGTAAAGGGTAATACTTATTTCAAAAATGTTTAGGGGGCCTGATTAAAACAGGCCGAGGGCCGCATCTGGCCCCCGGGCCTTAGTTTGCCCATGCCTGCACTAGGCTATTACCTTAAAACAAATTGCATGGCACTGTGTAACTGATACAGTAATGTGACCAGAGGCATAGGCGATACTGTGATATAAAATAAATTGTGACTTTTTTGATTAAAAAAAAATAATAATAATAATTTTATTATGATTAACAGTACTCTATTTCATGCATTTCTCACCTGTATCTCTGATTGGTCAGCCTTTGTTATGCTTTTGTGATAGATTTAGCCAATCACAGTAAGAAAAAAGAAAATAGATCATCTTTTGTTTGTTTACCAACAACTTACTGACTTTCTCCTAATAAACAACACATTTGATGTTTTCCAGTCAGGTTTCAGACCCCATCATAGCACAGAAACTGCTCTTATCAAGGTAACTATTGACATCTGCCTGAACACTGTCTGCTGGCAAAGTTTCTAATTCTGTTAGATCTGAGTGCTGTTTTTGACACTGTCGATCATGACATCCTTTTCACAGACTACTAGAGGACTGGGTGGGCATCTCTGGATCTGCCCTGAAGTGGTTTAAGTCCTATCTAGAAGACAGGAAGTATTTTGTTGAAATTGGAAATTGCGTGTCTGAGCACATGGCCTTGACTTGTGGTGTTCCCCAGGGGTCAATATTGGGACCCCTTCTGTTCAATCTTTACATTCAGTAATTAGGTCAGTTGATACGCAATAATAATGTGAGCTATCACAACTATGCAGACGACACTCAGATCAATGTGTCACTGACAGCAAGTGAGTATGGGCCAGTGAATTCACTCTGCATCCAACAGATCAGTGTGTGGAGGCAAAACTACTTTCTCCAGCTAAACTCAGACAAGACTGAAGTTATCATCTTTGGCCCACAGAAACACGGAGAAAGTGTCAGCAGTCACCTTCAGTCTCTGTCTATGAAACCTTCAAATCAAGTTAGAAACTTGTGGTAATAATGGACTCAGACTTGAACTTTACCAGCCACATCAAGTCAAAAACATCAGCAGCTTTTAACATCTAAAAACATAGCCAAAATCATGCATTTGTCTCCAGTAGGTCATACTATTGTAATAGGCCGGCTCACTGGCCTATCCAAACGAGTTGTAAAACAGCTGCAGTACATCTAGAACGCTGCTGCTTGTGTTCTGACCAAAACCAGGAAGAACCATCACATTAGTCCTGTGTTTAGGTCTTTGCACTGGCTTCAGTGGCTCAGAGAATAGACCTACAACTAAAAACATGTCCAATGTGCCCCCCCTCTCCCCTTCCCAGGACTACAAATGGAAATTAGCTGTAAGCTACAATCTGGTACAAGCCTCTCTGCCATTGTGCTTCATGTAATTGTACATTGTTCTTAATAAACATTACCTTTACCTTTACTTTAAAACAGTTCTGCTTGTGTTTAAGTCTCTTCATGGACTATCACCAAAGTACATCTCTGACATGTTAGTGCCTTATGAACCATCTCCAACTCTGAAGTCCTGCCTCCTGCTAGTTCCCAGAGTCAGGACTAAACATGGGGAATCAGCGTTTCAGTTTTATGCAGTTAAGATCTGAAACAGTCTTACTGAAGATGTAAGACAGGCCTCCACTGTGACAATGTTTAAATCTACTGTAGGCTCAAAACATTTCTTTTTGTCTGTGCATATGACTGAAATGCTTTGTCTGCTCTCCTATGTTTTTATGATAGCCTACTAAATTTCAAACAAAATTTTATTACTAAGAAACAGACTTCATTCTTAATGAAGCCTAATCATAATACCACAATGATCATTAAAAATCTCTCTTTACGTCAGATTTCTATAGAATAGATTTCAACAGAAAACACAATAACCTTTTATAGCTAGTTTTGATTAAACTGTTCTTCTAAAACTCATCAGAAAATATTACATTTTTTTCATGCTCACAATATTTTATCAACACTTGTTCAAATTACTATCTAATTTTGATTTCTATTTTAATATTGATTTCTATTTTAATATTGATAAGTAGTAGTTGATAAGTAGATAAGTTAGTATCAAATTTTCTGATACTTTGACAAGCCTAAAATCTACATCCTCAAGAGACGTTAACTCTGCTCAGATTTGGCAAAAATCTTGAATTCAAGTCACTTTTGCGTTCTAAACAACTAATTGATCAATTGAAAGAATAATTGCCCAACTAATCAATTACCTAAATAATAGTCAGTTGCAGGCCCTAATTTACAGTAGGGAAAAGTGGGGTGATTTGTGCCTGTGAGGAAGTTGTTTCTAAATAACCATAGAAGAAATTGGTCATGTAACAATACACTATTGAAAACCTAACCCTTTAACACATCCTGTAAAGATGAGAGCCTATATACATGAGAAATTAGGACATTTAAGTAGAAAAAAACAATAGTTTTTGTCCTTCAAAGTAAAATTTCTATGATTGAGGTTTTTTGATTGTATCTGAAAAGTTATTGGCAAGCTAGTAATGAATCACACATTCTCTAGCTCAAATCTGATAGATGATGCTTTTTTTTCCAAAATGGTGTGGTGGGGGAGATTTGTGCCAAAGATCCTGGGTTAAGTAGTTGTGCCATTGGCACATTTAATAATTGAAGATAAAATATTTCATGGTAATTGTGTAATTTTAATGTAATTCTTCATTTTACACAAAGCACTGATGGAAAAATTAGGAAATAAGACCAGGATTCAGGAGAATTAAACTTGCCAAACAATCAAGTTTGGTTAACTGCTTAAAAAATAACTTTAAGTTTAATCTAAAATTTGAGTGGAAAATGCACAAAGAGTTTATTTAACTCGTATAAATTACGTGTTTCTGAAATTAATAGCCTAATAAGTGGCACATTTGACCCCAGTGCAATCTCCAACTGCACAACTCCCCCCGCACTGGGGCAAGCTGAGCTTTAGACATGTTTGAGAAGCAAAATGTATCTCTGCTGTGCCACATGACAATATATTTCTTAAATAATGTACTTCAGATAAAAAAGGATTGTTTCCAGAGATGTAGTTTGAAGAATTACTCTTATGGTCTCAAAGTCACGTGGAGTAAAAACTGGCACAACTCACCCCACTTTCCCCTAATATTAGAACTGGAGAAAAAAATTATTTGCATAAAATGTGCCCTTTAGTATCATAGAAGAAAGGAAATATACAATTCAAAACAGGCACGGTTTGTATTGTATATATGTGTTACCTGTGCGCTTTTGCTTTTAGTAAATCATGAATTATTCAAACAACAATAATGGCCATTAAGGAGAGGCGGTGCAGCCAGAGCGAGAGACGCCGCTGCGTGCCCATTCGGAACAGAAGACTGAATCAACTATCCACTGAAAGGACGGGTTAAACAGACACTAAACCGTCCAAAAGCCCTCTGCCTCGGACTACAGCGCACGACGCATGCTTTAGTTCGATGTTACGATACATTGCACCGGTGCTTTTCTTTATTTTACGCACTTGCCAGTCTGCCACCGCTCGGATGAAACCGGACACCTTTTACCAATGTGAATGGTTCTTTCTTTTCTGCAGAGGTGGGAGCACGTGGACATTATGACCGAACCCTCAGGAGACAAGCCGGTTAAGTAGCATAGCCTCATGTTGAGAAGGAGGCGACAGACTGCATCCTCCTCTCTCCGGTGATGGACATGGCACCACCCAATCTTCATCTGCGTCGCACAAAGAAGCTCGGCCAACGGACCAAACTCATACAGCTCATTTCCTAGAAGAGGCACCATTAGTTTACTACTTTTATGTTTGGTGACGTCTCTTCGGGAATTAACTCCTTGAGGTAAGAAAAAAAAAAGAATAATCAATCAGTTTGACCTATAGTAAAACAAGCAGCCTTCTTTTGTAGGCTAATTTTAAGCAATGTAACTCTAATCAGTTAATAAAAACGTATGGTGTGATAGCCTATACACATTAGAGGTGAACTAATGTAATTTTTATTTTATTTTATTTTATTTATTTTACTTATTTATATTTTTTTATTTACCTCAGCTGCTTTGGTAAAAACAGTGTTAGGAAGAATACTTTGAAAGTAGGTTGTTGGCTTTAAAGAATAACTGCACTAAAGTGTTTTTGTTTCGTTTTATTGTTACTTGGTCCAATCTTTTCATCAGTCAACCAATCAAACTTTGTTTATGAAACGCTTTAAAAACAAAAATGTTGACCAACGTGTTGTACACAGGTTTTAAAAAGTCTGAAGTAGACATTATAGATCAAATGCTCAAATACTACATTTTTACTTTTTTGTGTGTGATTTCAATGGATTTTTCATAATTGTTGCACAATATAAAACTATCTTAAAAGTGTTTCTTAAAAAGAAGCAGCCTTGTGAAATACTGTTGGTCACGACCCAGGTAGGTCTTTACTTGTGTTGTGGTCTTCTTTAAAAGTCTTACATTTTATCTCTGGATCCTCACTAAAACTCTGTGTACACGTTACACAAAACAGTGAAAAAATAATCATGCTCATGTCAAAAATGCTCAATTCATTCTGAACCTGCAAAGGATGCATCAGACAGTAAAAACTGCACTTGCATCACTGTAGTTCAGTGTATTCTGTTTCTAATATTAGGCTAGTAGTTTCTGATTATGTAATCATTTCTACAACTAGAGAATGTTTTGATAACAGGCCTACTTATTTATGCATTGTGACTTTTCATTGTTTAAATGGTCATGTGATGCCCAGCAGCACTAGTACTTTCTCGGGAGGATTTACTTAAATAGACATTAAAAGTGTCAATAGAGGTGAAGAAGTTGTACATGTTTCCACTGTGGATTTTATATGAATGCCTGAGATTTTATCAAAAGCAAAGCTTGTTATTTGGCGCGTCAGCTTTAGCGTGAGGAGAGGGGGAGGAGGAGTGTGCATCTGTGCACTGTTTATGGTCCGCCTCTGCTTGCTCAAAGGGGAAAAACTAGCTTGTGCATTTTTGATGTTGTACATTTAATGTTTAGGGATGAATTTCACTTTATATCTATACAATTATCACTGTTTTCTCTTCTGAAAAGATGTAAACAAAAAGATTCTTCTCAGAGGCTGTTTCCACTGTTCTGCCTACAGTTTTCATTGGCCGTTGGGCTTGTGGTGTGCCCTATAAGGAGGGTCTTAAGGGGGCTTAAAATTGGGCTCATAATTGGCTCCGTGCAAAGAACGTCAGTTGGCAACTCAAGTGTATTTTGAGTAGGGATCAACCGATATCGACCGTTTTTTCTTTGGCCGTTACGATATTTCAAAATGTTGTCAGCCGATGGCGATATCAATGGCCAATTTTCAAGGCCGATTTCTGAGGCCGATTTTCGTATTTAGTTTTAGCATAACATAGCTGAGGTGAGATAGTATAACAAACAAAAAAAAACCTTCAACCTAAACTATTATTCACCAGTACATGCGCATCTCATTCACACAATGTAATGACGCTCGATTGTATTTTGGCCCAAGAAACAATCATTTCATAGCATCATGAAAAACACTCATATTGTTCATTTTGACAAACAAACAAGCAGTTATTGAGGCGTGTGCTGCAACCGTAGTCATAGAACGAGAATAAAACTTAGTTATGTTAAGGATAAAGTCTAAACTGCAAACTTAGAAATGGAGAGATAAAATAAGTCTTATCGTTTCTCTCCAAACCAACTCAGACTCAGCTGATTGACTGACTTTTCTCACTAAGGAAAAGCCTAAACAACTCCCTGATCAGATATCAGCCAAAATTGAGGCCGACCACCGATATGTCAGCCGATATATCGGTCTATCTCAACTTTTGAGCAACTATTTCAGAGTCACAACTTAGTCTTAATGGATGTTGTTGAAGTGGTGTTATATCAGAAATGTAAACAGAATGTTCTGTAGCATCACGTTAGCATCTAATTAGCTGCTGTTAGTATTGTTGGATATAAACTTGGGTTGTTTGATCACTTTATTTATCTCCATGTCTTTGTGTCTACATTTGACCCAGTATATTTCCACGTTTGCTGTTGTAGTTGTTGAGTAGTTAGTGATGAAGCTGTTGTTCTGATTTGTCCCTCGGAGGTCCGTTATCAGGCCTTCCCTTAGATGCCATGTCTATTCAAACATGTTTTTTTCAAAAGTGTGATAAGAACACTTGATCAAATGTGTTTATTTTTGGGGCTATTTTCTTTTTCTCTGGGGACCATTTCTGTTCCAGCAACAGTGCAGGCTTTAGCTAACTTGTTTGCTAATGGCTAATGTTTTTCTGTCATCAAACGGACAAAAAACCTCATCTAATTGAAAAAGACCATTTCAAAATCTGTAACTATAGATTTAGTTTTTTAAAAGTGTTTGTTTCTTTTTCAGGTGGTGTGGCTTGTGGTGAAGATGAATAACAGAAGCAAGGTGGTGGTGTTGATGGTTTGCACTGCTTGCTTTGCCACTATCTGGAAAATATCCTCGTCTCGCCTTACCTTTGAGCAATGGGAAGAAAATGAAGAATACACTAGTGACAACTTCAATGTTAACGAACAAACTGAATCTTCCAAAAAGACTTGCAGCTGTAAAAGATGCATGTCAGAATATAATACGTTTTTTATGCGCTACTACGACAAATCAGTCAGTCCTTTCTTAACGTTTGATGAAAATCTCAGTAAAGATGATTTCAACTGGTGGAAGGTAAGTCATGCTTTTTTAAGGTCACAAAACACCAAACTGTCTGAGCACAGTATCTAAGTGTTTATATATAGCATTTATTCAGCTGTTGGTCAGAATAAACTCATTCTGCTGATAATTTAGTAACACTGACATACTAATAGACTCATTACTGCTTATTCGTTTGCTGTTAGAACATTTTTGTACATTAATTATGATCCTGAATGGCATTTGGTAATAAGGATGTTTTTATGGGTTTGTACCACATGATGTTTAAGTTTGACGCATATTTGGGTCATAATTCATGACCAAAAATGTCATAAAATGACAATCTGTTGCTTCCCTTCGCTGTTTGTAAAACATGTGGCTATGCCGTAATTGAAGCCAAAAATGAATGGCTGTGAATAATAACTATGAGCTGAAAACTAGTCAGGTTCTATAACTGGACTTGCATCCTCCCCAATATTCAAAACTTAGCTGCAATATTCACAGTAAGGGATGAATCTGTTTGAGCTGGATTTCCCACTTGCAGAAAATTACACTGTGTCACTTTAAACATCTACTTAATAACTTACAAGCATGCAAAGTCAATAATCTAAATGAAAATGTTACCAATATGTTTCAGCTAGTACTTTTTGTAACTGTGATCCTGTCTATCCATCAGGGCTTGCAGAGAGAGTCCGGCAGCTATGAAAAATTCAACAAAACCAAAGAGAGTTTTTTCAAGGTGTTTCCACACAAACCAAATGTGATTGAACCACACCCAAGTCTCTGCCGGACGTGTGCTGTCGTAGGCAACTCCGGAAATCTGAAAGGATCCAATTACGGACGACAAATAGATGCTCATGATGTTGTCATAAGGTAAACAGCTACTAATTGTTTTATAACTACTAATATAATACAATCAGTAACTACTGTCAGTTCTGGAATTACATTTTCTCATTCATTTTTTCTAGTATTTATGTCTGACCGCGTTGTCCCTGTCAAATAAAGAAAATTAAGAAAAGTATATCTTTATATATATATTTTTGTATTTTTTATGTATACTTTTTTATATGTATGTATACATGTTTCTTTAGAGCCAATAAGATCTTGTTTTAAAAATCAGTTTCTGTAAACTGCCAAGTTATTAAAACATTTTACCAATTTTATGGAGTAACGACTAACTACATTAGTTAGTCGTTAGTTAATTACCACATTGGTGAGTCAATGTAGTGTCTAAACTCTTAGTACTAGAATTTTTCTAAAACCTTATGACAAAAATGAATGAGAAAATAACTTTCAAAACTTCAGGTTTATAGGATTGATTAGCTCCATTATAAAGAATCCTTCAATATTTAGAACAGTATGTTGGGAGGATTATTGGCCATATTGTAAATTTTTTCCAAAAAAAAAAATTCATCAATGTCATGACTGTAATCAGGGTGCGATATGTCGAAAATACAGAAGGGGGTTATTGAAGATTATAAGTCATTCTACACGCGCACTACGTGCACGCGCATAGTGTGCATGCGCACCACGCACACGTGCATATTGTGCACACGTACCACCACAGTCACGTCTCTTCTTTCCCGTGTTCATTCAGTTTATTTTCCATTCGCAACTAACAGGCTTCTGGCGCGTTTCCTCCCAAAATGAGCACATTCTATTCAGTACATAAAGCTCCACAGAGCCCCGGGTTTGTCCTGCCTCTCAGCGCAGCTCTCGCGGCACTGGCTTCTACAAACAGGAGCAGTGCAGTTACGTGTCAAGTCCAGCTTTGAATCGCATCACACCTCAACATTCTCCTCTCTTTCACTTTGTTCCTGACTCGATCTTCCCGCTCTGTTTTGCACACAGTCGTGGACAGCACAGCAGCACAGTGGCTCCGAGTGACCAAACTCAAGTAAATGACAGCGCTGAGAGAGAGAGAGAAAGACAGATCACCGCGGCGGCGCCTATGTTTATTATTGTGTTCTGTCCATTTACACTATGCTTGTGCATGCAGAAAAAGTTGGAGGAATAGCCAATCAGAAAAGGACTGTATGTGAAAGTGTGACGTTGTTGGCTGTTATGAGAGCTGCCTCTTGAGCGGAAGAACAGCGCCGGGAGAAGGGAAAAACATCAATGAGACTACGCTGGGATTGATAGAACACTCTGAAAATTAGGATATGAAACAGTCTTTGTTATTTTTTTTACCCCCCCCCCCCCCCTACAAATAATACAAGATAAAAGCAGAAGGAGGGATGGGGAAAGTATAAGCAGAGAGAGGGACGGACAGAACACCAGGTGCCATAGTGGGACGACAGGAGTAGATTGTCGTTGTGTCCTTGGGCAAGACACTTAAACCCACACTGCCTCAGTGTCTGTTACACTGGGTGAGTGGATGCTAGATTGTAAAGCGCTTTGAGTGCCTGGAAAGGTAGAAAAGCGCTATATAAATAGACCATTTTACCATTTACAAACCAGAGGTAGGGATAATCCCACCCATCACCTCCAGCAAATCGCACCCTGACTGTAATCACAAAAATGTTATAGTGAGTAAGTTAAAGTCATGTTTAACAGTTTGATAATGTGGAAGGTAATCAGGGGCTCAATAGAGATTCAATGTTTTTGTACAAAATGTTCAAAAAATAACTTTGACATATTAATCTTTTGGCTAAACCTTTTTTCAGCTGAGAACAATTATGTCATTAGATTTTTTTGTTTTATCTATTGTTTTTATTAGTAGCCGTATTATTACTAATATTTATTGTATACAGAAAACTGCACTACATTGTCATTCATTATTTGCACTTATAAAGAAGACATTTGACTTTGGCCCAATTTTTGTTTCTCGTGGAAAGCTCAGTAATAACATAAACTAATACCCGAACAACAAATTTGCAATCTGCCAGAAAAACATTTTAAGATCAGTTTAATATTAGCTAATGAGATTTCAGAATGTTTTGTCACAAGAAAACATCTTTTCCTATACATTGCCTAATCTCTGAATTGAACTTTTCTCTAGGATGAACATGGGTCGGACTGCTGGCTACGAGGTGGACGCGGGATCTAAAACCACTCATCGCGTCATGTACCCGGAGAGCAGCATGGACCTGGACGGAAATAACACACATCTGGTTCTTGTTCCATTCAAAATCATGGACCTGCAATGGGCTGCCGAAGCCTTAACAACTGGCTTTTATGGAAGGTGAGTCAAACTAACGCAGTAAAAATCGGACAAAGTATATGAAGCTGACAGGGATTATAAAATTGTAGGTTTAAAACTTGCGAAGCTCATTTTCACACTGCAAAATTGAAAATGGGTGTTGAAATATGTTCAGATCGTGCCAAGGTTTCATAAACTTATTTTTGGCAGCTTAAAAACATATTTTTTGCAACAACGTGGAAATAAAGGGTACCGCCTAAGCACAGTCAATCAGAATGCTGCTTTCATTTATCTTTGTTGTTTTCTAGTATTTCGTAATTATTATTATTATTATTTTTATTATTATTATTATTATTAGTAGTAGTAGTAGTAGTAGTAGTAGTAGTGTACTTGAGTGTTCAAAATTCCTGAATTCCCCTACCCCCACTCATTTTTATTACTTGAGTATGGTTCCAATTACACCAGCAGATGATGCTGGGTCTGGAAAGTAAAATGACACAATAATAATAAATAAAAAACATTCGGGCCAAAAAAATGTTATTCTTTAGTAATCAAAAACTTGTTTAAGAAAGCCACATTGGAAATTTAGTATTGTTGTTATTACTGTTGTTGTTGTTGTTGTTGTTGTTGTTGTTGTTGTTGTTGTTATTACTGTTGTTGTTGTTGTTGTTGTTGTTGTTAGTAGTTTCTCTTCATTCACATTTATATCTAATGCAAGTTAATTAGCAAATTGTTTTTTTGTTCCGCTTCCATTTTCTTCTTTTTGAAATTTTGATAACATAACAATAATATACATCGTGTAACTTTTTGGCCAAAAAATAAACCTAAAAATAAGCATGTTTTGCTAGTTTAAATGTATTTGTGACACTAAATAAATTATAAAAACATTTGACTTTACTCTAAGTGAGTTACAGGGTCACAAAACGAACTATTACTATAACAGTTTATTTCCATGGAAAAGCAGCTTCTTTAACTATAATCTTCACATTATGGCATAAAACTTAATTATCCCCAATAAGAATATTCTACTTAATCATTTTATTCTCCTGTTTGGATTTAATTGTTGACTTTTCACCTCTACAAATGTACATAGTGCATTTTTAAAGAATCTATTGACAAAACAATATAGTATTTTATTCAAGAAAAAAGAATCTAAGGGTGCTCACTGAATCTTACAAATAAGTGTAGTGGGTTTCAGTGGGTGCTCATTGAAAATGCAAGCAATAATAGTCCGAGGCACATCTGGTGCACAACTGATGCTTTTTTTCAGTAACGCCAACGCGTTTTGACTCAGTGAGTCTTCATCACTGCCCTGAATTTTTGAAATTTGAAACAAATCTAGTTAGAAATTTTTAACTGGATTTGTATATTAAAGTGACACCGTGTAACTTAATCAAATGCATAGTCCCATTGAAATAGAAAGTTACAATATTAGTTTGGGGCAATTTTTATCAATATACAGTATATCAACTTCATTTTGTACAATACAGTACTATAGCTAAAGGAACAAAGTTTGCATAGAAAAACAAGACGAAGCCCTTCTCTTGTTTGACACAAAAGAACTGATTTTAGGCAGATGTAAGCCTGTTCAGTGTAAACCATTACACAGAACATTTCATAATGCTTTTAGTCTTTATCTATCTTTTGGCAAAAACGTTACACTTCTAAGAAATAAACTTCTTACAAGGAATGCAACAGTACAAAAAGAACAAAAAAACGCTTCCTTTCTTTTCTGTGAGACCTTGAACTAGTTCTAATAAAAGCTCTAAATGATTACAAAACGATTAACTTGCATATTTGGTGAAGCAAGCTTACCGCTATTTAAACTGCAAAGTCATCTGCTGACTCACATGATGATTTGTGATTCTTTTTTGTGATCAGACAATAGGTGAGAGGTGACATGGTTCAGTTGAAACTTCCTCATCTCTCACCAATTCATTCTTCTTACAAGTTTGAACAGATAAAATATTAGTCTGATTTGACATCAAAGTCTTTTTCTAATAATACACCTGGCATTATCTTTCTTCTTTTAGATGTCTGTCTATAGAATATTACATAGCATGGTTAGTGCTTGAACAATCATTTCCCTAGCATTTCATTAAACATATGTGTTTTTATTACTCAAAAAAACTGTGAAAACATTTTATTATAGTGAGCAGATTTTACTTTTAACTTGCTCCACATGTACGTCCTTAGAGATACAGTTTAAAGGGGGCCTATTGTGTTTTTTTCAACTCTTTAGTAATAAACTAGAACACATGTAGATCAGCAATTTACTTTTGTTTACTGTAAAATCTCAAATTGATCTAAAACAGCTTAAAAATAGCTCAGAAAAAAGCCCCGTCTCTTCACTTTATAATGTAACTGTGACATCCGATTTTAAATGACTAATTTTAATTGTTAGAAATTGACAATGGAACGATGGAACATTCCAAAGCCATATACAGTATGATCTCATATAAGTACAGTCAGCTGGGCGGGGTGAAGAACAAGGAGTTCTGAACACTGGAGCAAGACCTATAGAACAATACAAGATTACTCAACATACATGAATCAATTCAAATACAACTCTGACTAAACTCATAAAGATGGAATGTAGATATGACAAGTTTAAATGATCGAATAATTATTTCATATCCATTAAATCTGCACTGTGTAACGTTCTACAGTCAAACCAATAACATCTTTGCGGAGAAAAAGTGAATACAGACCATCCACCAAAAATCTTACCATGGTTTAGATGTGGTTAGACATGGTTTACCCTCGTTTTAAACCACTGTGAGCTGTAGTTTAGGCCTAATCTGGTCTGAGTTGTGATCTGGTAACACCGGAAACTCAAATATTATATTAAAACGTGCTTGGTGTTCAAGAATTGCTGTTTTAGATAAGTACTTAAAGATGGGGTAGCCAATTCTCAGGGTCTCATTTTGTTTTTTTACAAAGTGATGCATTTATCATACTTTTTAGTGAAAAACACAAAGTTTACAAATCTACAACTAAAAAAGTTAGTCACCTCAACTTTAATTTTGAACATACTAGGAAAAGCAGGATCTATAACAGAAAAGTTATACAATATAATGCAGCTTTGTTACTAGATTTATCTTTTTTACAACAACCAAAACTGCTTTAATCCTTCATTTAACCTCTAAATATCTTTATTGTTTTCAGATCCTATGCACCGGTCAAATCGAAAATCAAAGCTAACAAGAGTTTGGTAAGATTTTCATCAATATGTATTTCCTATCACACGTTCAAACTCTTTAACAGCTTCTTCTAAACAGGTGATGGCAGTAAATCCTGGATTCATTAAGTACGTCCACAGATCCTGGCTTTCTCGGAGAGGACGATACCCTTCCACCGGCTTCATGACTCTGGTTCTTGCCATGCACATTTGTGATGAGGTATGCTGTGTTTCTGCTCCAGTAGTTGGTAAAACAAGACAATAGATACCCTGCACCTGATAATGCCAAAACTTGCCCATATTGCCCAACCGAAAACAAACGTACTTCCCCTTTGTCACTGTGTCTCATCTCAGCATACAGTTAGTGTAAAGATAAAAATCTTGGTGAACCGGTAAGCACTGGGTGGAACAGGGTTGTATTTACTCAAAACTGAGATGTCGAAAGCTTCGAAAAAAAAGAAGTGACCCATCCCTTGCTTACAAACCCAATTGTACATCTGTAATATTCATCTCTCATTCCAAAGAGACTTCTAGTGACTCACATGACTTAATAATAAATATTACACTTCCCACTATAAGCTTTCTAATATAAATATTTAGTTTCTTGAGCCACTCTTTCAAATTTGATTATATACTTTTATCATTTTGATTGTATTTGACGGTTTACTATTTGTTTTAATCATAAATGATATAAAACACCAGTTTCGTGTCAGTTTAGGATAAAAAGTTGATATATTTGTTGGGCGCAGTGGTAATTGTTCTGGCCTCACCGCATTAAGGTCCTGGGATAGAATCCCGAGCAGTCTGGGGCCTTTCTACGCAGAGTTTGCATGTTCTTCCCATGTCTGCGTAGATTTCCTCCAGATGCTCAGAACAAAACAGAAAGATTTATTGTCATTGTCACAGAGTACAACAAAATTGCGTTTGGAGTAACACCCCGGGCCGCTGCACTTTTTGTGCGCCGCCACTCGCACTTCTGAACATGAAAGGCAAAGATAACATACAAAAAACTACAAAACACAGTACATGTGATGGGATTTTTTGTGAGGAGTGGGTCAGGGAAAAGAAATGAAAGATTTTCAGGTTTCTCCTACTACTAAAAACATGTCCAACAAGGCCTTACCTTTCCAAGGACTACAGATAAACATTAACTGTAAAACTATATTCTAGTGCAAGCATCTCTGCCATTGTGCTTATTTTTACATTGTCCTAAAAAAAAACAATTGATAGCACACTAGATTCAAAAAGTCTTAAAAAGTCTTTAATCCAACAAAAACGTTTTTTTTTTTTGTTTGTTTTTCTGAAATGAGAGAAGTTGTACAAAGTATGGTTGCTAAGTCATTTCCTAATGAGAAATGAAAGAGAAAGTACAAACTAAGTTAGAAAAAATGTGTTTTTTAATTTTTTTTAGCTGCATTTATTTTTAGCACACACATATAATATTCTAATATGAGCTTTTTAGTACCATGTAAAGTCCCACTTTTCGTAGGCACCACATGTTTTTTCCATTTGCGTCATTAGTTCTAACTGTATTGTATTTTATTCAGTTATTCAGTTACATTAACTTACGATAGCGTTTCAGTTATTTGGTTACATTAACTTACAATTGGGAATCAGATCAGGGAGTATCTCTTACTGATACTTATATTTTTATATTATTATCACTCTTACAGCATACATAATGATATGAAGAAACAGTAGTCTGCACTTTTTTTTTGTTTTTTTGGTTCTCTGCCCACTTCTGGAATGCGTGGCTGTTAAGTGAACTGTTGTAGAAGCAGAACCAGATTTGCGCTCTCATCTTTCACTGTGCCATTGTATAAGTTATCTGAGCTGAGAAGAAGTTTAGTTTGTCACATTCCTTCAACTACACTGCAGACTTTGTGTTGGCGACTGACATGGTACTGGTTTGACATGACATGGTACTGCCTAGAATTCATCATTCTTTAGCATCTTGGTCACATCAACTCAATCATCGGAACAGAAATGACTTGTTTTGTGTGAGATGTCAACAGTAAGCACTGGCCTTTGTTTACTGACAACAAGAAGTCCACAGAGCTGAGCATTGTCATTTATCACTGTGGACAAAATAAGGGTTACTTGTAGAGGAACAACTCAGCTCAAGTAATGAGAAAAGTCAATAGTATTACTGGTAAAAGGTATTTGGAGAAATTACGACTCAATTACAAGTAAGTGTAGGGACTAACATCAGCTTTATCTTTTAAAGGAGATCTATTGTGTACAATGGACTTTTCTGAGTTTTAAACCCTGTTACGACAGCATTTTCTCATCATTAAATCCCCGAAAGTTGTATTTGGATTGCTTCCTGCATGTTTGAGTAATCTTGTATTGTCCTGCAGCTGGTGCTTCAGTGCTCTGAAAATCCCTGTCTCCACCTACCACCTATCTCCACCCACATGTCTGTATATACTTGCAATTACTCACAAATTAGGATGGTGAGTAAAACATGTAGGGTTCAGAATGGTCATGTAGACATTTTCCAACAACAACAAAAATGTATCTGAGGCTTATTCAAATTAAATTTTACAATGAAGAGGCGAGGCTTCTTCATTTTTGAACAGGAAGTCAATGAACCTGTTTCTATTGCTAAGCCGTTTTAGATCATTTTTGTGTTTTGCAATGAACAAAATGTACATTTTTTATCTGCACATGCCATAGTTTATTCCTAAATATACGGAAAAATCACAATAGGTCTCCTTTAAAGTTGATCATAGTTCAAGTGCCATGGCATTTTTTATATCAAGTTAGAAATTCTTGTCTTTTTTGTCAAAGCAAAAGATTTCATTGGCAGTTCCATTTTAAGACAAAACATTAGCCAAAACACTCAAACGCATCCATCTTTTTCAGATGCCATTTCTTTTTCTAACAGCACAAAAGAAAAAGCTGTGTCAGTAATTGTGATAAACATGTAGAACTTTTAAGTATGGTTGTCCAAAGTATCAAAAATCACATGTTAGATTTTTCAGATTCACAAATGTCAGTCTATTGCCAAATAATTTGAAATACATCGAGAATCAATCATAATCATATCAGATATACAACACTACTTCTAAGTTACAGATACCAGAGAGACTTTGGTTGTCCCTATAATAAAAACAACATTAGTCTATATAGCCACTCTGCAGAAGTACTAAGCTTCTTCACTTTAAAATGTAACTGTAACAAGCATCAGATTTTAAACGACTAGTTTTTATTGTTGGAAATTGACAATGGAACAGTCTTGAGCTATATATGCTTTGGAATGATCACATATAAGTACAGTCAACTGGGCGGGGTGAAGTACAAGAAGTTCTGAACACTGGAGCTATAGCTATAGAACAATACAAGATGACGCAAACATACAGTACAATCAATTCAAATACAGCTCTGAGTAAACTAATAAAGATGGACTGTAGTTATAACACGTTTAAATGATTGAATAATTGATTTCATATCCGTTAAATCTGCACTGTGTAACGTTCTACAGTCAAACCAATAACATCTTTGCGGAGAAAAGGTGAATGCAGACCATCCACCAAAAGTCTTGCCATCAGTTTCTCAAACCGCTTCTGGTGATACTTTTTTGCTAAGCACCCTTTAGAACTGCTTTGTCTGTGGTTTGCTATTGTTTTAGACATGGTTCACCCTCATTTTAAACCACTGTGAGCTGTAGTTTAGGCCTAATTTTGTCTGAGTTTTGATCTGGCAACTCTGGAAACATTTTATTAAGATGTGTTTGGCGTTTAAGAACTGCTGTTTTAGATAAATGCTCAAAGGTGGGGTAGCCAATTTTCACTTTTATTTTTTTTTTAATTTATGTTACTTTCATTATTCTTTCGACACATGGTTAACAAAGACATGTATTAATTTTGGTTGGAGTTACGGCTTGAAAACTGAAATTGTCCTAATAAAAACAACATTAGTATTATTATCTCTGCTCATATCCCAAAGAGTCATATCAGTCACATGGCTTTTTCTTCAAAGTTTGAATACATACAATGTTTATTATTTAGATAAAGTCAGTGGAGGCTGATGTTTTCACAAAGTTTTTACAATAACCTTTCTGGAGGGAGAAAGATCATTTACTAAGAAGACTAGAGAAAGAATATTCTGTCTGTGTAACTTCCTGAAGGTAAAAAACAAACAAACAAACAAAAAAAACCTCTGCATAATCCCACTGAAATAAAACAATGATTTCAGATATTTTTATGGACATACATAGATCAATGTTATGCCATACTGTGGAATATTATATCTAAAGGTGTAACATTTCTATGACAAAATCACAAAAAGACGGATTTTGGAGAGATGCAGGCTTGCTCACAGAAAAGACACACTTTCATAATATTTTCAACCCAACAAAAAATTTCAAAAAAAACAAACTTTATTTTGCTCAAGTCTATTTTAGCTAAAACGTTAAATATTGGGTCTTTAGTCAGGATAGCATTTTCTCGGCTGGAATCAAACCCATTTATTTACCTTTACTGTCAAGTAGAAAACAGAAAGATAAGTAGAAAAAAATAACCAAACTTTTCAATGTCAAGCAAAAATAAAACTATTGTATCGGTAAATGGACATGAATAGGTCAACTAAATGCAATATGTGATGTAAAATGACTCTTGGTAGTATATTTTGTAAGCGTCTATGATAACCCAGCTATACACAATGAAGTAGCACACAATTACAGTAACAAGAGTCAAGTAGAAAAAAAAATATCTGGGAAAACTTGGCAAAGGGTGGTGGTTTATCACTGGGACTATGGGCATTGAGTCCTCCAGGAAGAAACTGTATCCACATTTTTCATTAAACGCCTTATTTTCTTTCACAGGTCAACGTGTTTGGTTTCGGCGCGGACAAAAATGGAAACTGGAATCATTATTGGGAACCGCTTCAAGACAAGCGTCTCAAAACCGGAGTTCATCCTGGGACATTCGAATACAACCTCATTCAAGAGCTGGCAAAGCAAAACAAAGTGACTTTCAACAAAGGCTGGTGAAGAAAGCAGATGAACTGGGGATGCAAATGGACTTATTTCTATTTTTAGCAATGATCTGTTACAAAGACTCTTTTTTTTAAATTATCAATGTGTGTGAACACTTCCGGTGATGTATGAAGCATTATACCATAGAAACCTTTTGGGACTTCTACCTCTTGAGCATTTTTACACAGTTATGAAGTATTGAGTAATTTATTTTTATAAATGTAATAAGGTTGGCGTAAGGTATTTTTTAAACATTTCTATATGAAGTCAAATATCCACAACTCCTGATTTTCTGCCTTCAAGCCAAGTTCAGGGTTGCTACAAGTGTTCAAAGGTAGGGCAGGGAGATTTTACATGGAAGAATTAGATTTGACTGACAAAAACTCTGAAGCTACACCTTTTACAGTCAACACAAGCATGTGTTGTTAGCCAAAGAGCTGCTTTATTTATAAGTGGGAAAGGGACTTTTTCTCTCTGTATGGAAATTCACTGTGATGACAAAAGAAAGTGCAAAATAAACATGTTTTTGAAGTAACCTCCATCCAGTTGAAGCTTTGCATTGGGTTATGTCTGTTTGAGAACATCATAAAGCCAATGGATTGAGACTGATTTACTATGGAGATCTGCTATTATACATTAGATACAGTCGGCATGAGAGGCCACGCCCACTAACGGACTAAATAACATTGAGACTGAATCAGGACAACTGCAAATGTGGACTTAAATGAATAGGCCTATATTGTGTCACATATAGATACAAAGACATGGAGATAAATAAAGTGATCCAATGGTCCAACTATGTAAATATATTCAACAATGCTAATGGTAGCTGCAAGCTAAATGCTAACATGAAACTAGCGCCGCCTAGCGTTTTTTAACATGTGTCTTTAACTTTTTGTTTACTCAATGACACGTTGCTGACTGTATCTATGGAGCTCAACAGTGGAAGATCACCCTGGTTCTGGAGGTCAATTCTCCATTGTAAAGTGCCAAAGGCTTTTCCAAAAATTCAGGTGGTGAACTGGTTAGAGGCCAAGAGACAAATTTTTCAGCTGTCATTCTTGAAGAGCCACATCACAAGTCAACCTACTGCCACCACCAGGGGCCAAAGTACATTTTTATTGAATTACATAGACTGTTAGCCCTCTATTGAAAATATTTTTTTAAACAACAAGGTCTTGACGTAACACAAGGGGGCCTTTGGGAAGTCTTCCTCAGGGGAATTTTTTAAATTTCTGTCCAATTTCCTGCATTTTGGTGTGTTTTAGATGTGATATTTTTCATTATGTGATGTAGTTTTACTATAATTAAAAAGACATTAAAGACAGTAAATCAGAAAGCCACCCTCTCCATATGTCACACAGCCCGATCTCACAAGAAAGCGTACATATACTACGACATAACGCAACATGTAAATTACGTATGGTTATTCATGGCTGTTTTGCGTAATTATAGTACACGTTGCAGTCCCAGTTCATTTCAATGGTGGTTGTTAAGATGTGTTCTCATTTATGAATATTAACAAAATCCTGATTCTAATCTTAACCTGCCCCAAGCCCCAGACCTGATCTTACCCATTTTAGTAACTTTATGCCTAAACTTACCCGTTTCACCTGAAGAAAACGTCCCCACGTGGCTGCAACCAAAACTCGTGGCATTTTTACGCTGTGAAATCTCGTGTCATTTTTACGCTTATTCATATCGTGTTATATGTACGGCGTAACATAAGTACGCAAAAAAGGCCTGACATCGTGCTAAAAATACGATGCTGTATGCACGCCTTCTGGTGAGACAGTGTTGCACATTCATACAAAAGCCACAGCTGTAAACACCACTTTGCATCTGTTATTTTTTTACCTTTTCTCCAAGAATTTGCACAAAATAAAAACCAAAATGAAGCTCCAGTTTCACAGAATATCACTGGGAGTTCGAAATGCTTCTCAAAGAAATGATCTGTCTGTTAAATAGCCCTGCTGTGACACTGTCCTGACAGTTGTGTGCTTCTGAAGGAGAGAGAAAGAAAGCATGTGTGGAGGTTCAAATGCTTCTGAAAGAGCCAAAGAACCGCACTTGGATTGGCCAAGAGCCGCATGCAGCTCACGAGCCTTGGGTTTGCCACCCCTGAGCTATGTGCTAACTCAGAACCATAGCGTGGTTGTTTTCAGTCTAAAAAGCACATATCATCGTTTATAATAAATAAATTTTAAACAAAAATGTAGGTCTTGCGCTTATGACTCACCACAGAATGGATTAGCCCCGAGTATGTTTTCAAACGTTTAATCTATATTTTTCTCTTACCTCATATGGCGATTTAACATGGGGTCCAAGATTGTGGAACCAGGAAGTAGGCGGTCACTGTTGGGCTCCATTCTTTTAAATATTTCAGAGGTACAAGGGTTCATTAGCTTAAAAAAAGTAAACAAATGAGCCATGAAAGAGTCTGATAAACTGCTGGATCACTACTGGTAAATACTTATTCTCATTATCAGTAATGGCACTATAAACTTTCTTTAAATAAAGTAAACATTGCACCAATACACATCTGTTCCCAAAGTATGTTTGTATAGTTCCTAAACTCAACTTGCACTGATATTTAAAAAACTGCGAAGAAAAAAAAAAGGTCATGAATTAGTAACACATTAGTCAGGACTGAAAAAAGACATATTCATGTTCACATGTTCACATATGGTGGTTTTGAGGGATGGTGTGCCTTTCATTTGTAGTTGAACGTTAGTGGCCCTGTCAGTACATCTACAAAGATGAACTCCATAGATAAACACAAAGTCTATGCAAACCAGTTGGAAATGCATGCCATGTGATGTCAAGCGGCAAGAGCACACCCTGGTAAAACACGCTCATATTTGTTAGCTACACCCATTGTTAATTAAGTGAGTGGGTTTTTTTTTTGTTTTGTTTTATAAAGTAACCCGATAGGGACGTGTTTTTTTCAGTTGCATTGTTATTAGTGACCTGGAGTTGTAGGCTTTGTTCTCTGTTGAGCTGTCATGCAAAAGCTATTGTGCCGTCTCTGCGTGCTTCTCTTAAAGGATTAGCTCGCTGCCCGGACAGACATGAAGTTAGCATGTTTAAATATTGATTTTACTAACAAATGTACTTTTAATCTATTCACAACCTCACACGCACACTCAAGCAAACAGATACACAAATAAATCAGCTGCAGGCTCTTCACAATAGATGAGTGATGTGCTTAGAATGAATAATAATACAGTTGTTTTTTTTAATAACTTTCATACATCAAAAGTGCCTTGATTCTACTTTTTTACTGTTTAATACATAATGTTTTGGAAATTGAAGACATTAAGACTAAAAGATTCAGAAACCGTTTACCGACAATGCCAATTAAAATACAATTCTTAAAATAGAAGTGTGTTCCTGTCTATCTTGGCCTCCGTGACGCCTCTGACATCTGTCTCTGCCTCCCTGTGTCGGTCCGTAGTTGATCACATCATTACTGCTGAGTCACTGTCGTTCTCCTTGTCATCTGTCTCTTTATGTCAGTCCGTTTGATCACATCATCTACAGGTATTAGTGTAGGCTGAATTTTATTGCTAATCGTGTCTCTATTTCCTCCTCCTCCCATATAAAACAAACATACAAAACAGCTGTCGAAGAATCCAATAAACTGCTGAGTCACTACTGAGAAGTGTCTTTCATAAATTAGGTATTTTCGGTATTTAGCTATTTAAACATTAGGCCAACTGAACATTCTACTGATGTGTGACGTCACAATCGCGAGCCTTATATAATTATTTGTTTGTTTGATTGTTTCCAATCTGGTTGCTGGGTAACTATTTTAAAAATACCTCTAAATTGATCATAAAGGCTTCTGACCAAAAGACAATTACAATTACAAACCTGGTGAAAACAAGCTAAAAATTTAGTAAAATTTGAAATAAATAAAATAGCCTGATGTAGCTCTTCTTTTCTGGTTTATATATAGTTAGTAATTGTTTGTAGTTTCTTCTCTTTTTCACATTTTACTTTTGCCTCCAGGCACCACTTTATAAATTTCTAATACCTTTTGTAACCACAGCAGTTACACCTCCACATAGATGTTTTTTTTACTTTTAATAGATCGTCTTTTGTCAGAGCTGCAGAGAAGAGTAGCATATGAAAAGACCTGGAGATAATGAGGATTAAAACATCAGATGTGTGCGTGAGCTTGTGAGGTGAAAGAACAATCAAATATCAGGTGACTTCTTTACACTGACATGAACTCCAAAAAAACAACTCTAACCGGTACTGTACTGTACATTCCCTTGGGAAACCTCTGTCCTGATTTGAACTCACCAACACCCCAAGGTCCATGGTTGCCCAGCGATAAGACTTGGTTACTAGCTCACACAAAAAATACATAATTAATGAAAATACAATACACCGTTGTTTTTTTATTGACTGTCTTTTTTTCATGCCTTACAGACTTACTTGACTTATTGTGCCCGACTTTATGATCACGAAAGCGTCATCAGTTCAGGTGAGATGACAGAGTTGGGCAAAGAGCCAATGTGATGATAAGAAGATTACGTTTATTTGCCTAGAACAACTAAAGGTTTTTTACATAAAAGGAAATTGTATATTGTAATTCAAACACAAAATCCTTAAACGCACAAATATAAAATGGTTTTAAGACTACATTTGAACATTGTCAGAGTAGATGTCTGTCTCACAACTTATCGAGTGCTGTTCCACATTGAAGCTGGATAAAACTGAAAGGCTTCTGGTCACAGGATCAAACTATAAAAAATGTTATTAGTGGAATTTTTCAAGTAAAAGCCCAATTGGAACAAAAACACCACAATAGTTTTTTATTTGTCTAAAATAAATGCTGTGTTTACTACAACATTGACAGAAAACTCATTGAGTTTACTATTTTAAAGTCATCCTTTTACTTCTTAATATGAGAGTAAAAATATTGTCGCTATTCTTAGTTAAGTGAGAAACATTATTGAAGGGTCTTCAGGCCAGGGGGCTGTGGAGCTGAAGGGTTTGGGAATGTCTGCTTTAGAACAAATGAACCTTTAACAAAGGTTAAAGGATCTTATGATCAACACAGTCTAAAGCAGCAATCAGATCTAGACAGAGACATAAGACAGTGTTCAGGCAGATTCCATTAGTTATCTTTATAAAAGTGGTTTCAGTGACAGGGTCTGAAACCTGACTGAAAAACATCATATGAGAACATCTCAGTGAGCTGAACTTTTCCTAAGGGCACTATGAATGACACAGCAGTACAGTAGTGTGCCTACTTGTACTTTTCAGTGCCAAATGACAGTGACTGTAATACTGGGCAAACAGGTTTAACAGTCCAGTGTTCTTTTACAATGTGTTTTTAATTAAGCCATGTGATTTGTAAACGATTATAACTGTAATTAAAAATAACATAAATGTTTACATATGTGTTTACACTTTCAGAGATTAATATTAATACTTTTAATATGGCTTAAACTAGAGGCTATTCTTTATAAATGTTTGAACTTCTGTTTGTGTATATACATTATTTAATATTTTTGGTTTGCCTTATTTGACAATTTTACACAATAGTCCCTATTTTAAAAAATCCTATCTGCAATTTGAGTATTTTTCTGATATTTTGGTAAGTTTGAAGTTCTGACCACTCCTTTACAACAATGGCACAACTAAGTGATGTACTTTGTGGGTATATGATGGGAGAGGTGCCACACTTTCTTTGTCAAAAAGAAAGCGTGACATGACACAAGCATGATACACAAACCAATACAACCTAAAAAAAAACAACAACTCACAAATCAGATGTGTGGTAAGTAGGTCTTTTACATTTTTTATTTAACACTGCATAAATTATTTTTATGGATACATTTATTAAGCATGTCTGACATACGTGACTCTTTAAATATTTATTATTATTATCTTTATTTTATTTTTTTCACTACAAAACAAGAATTACTTAAATGTGTCCTACTATGTTCTATTTCTTCTCTTAATATCAACATTCATTCATTTTTGAAAGATAAGAGTAAGATTAATTTTTTTTTAACAATCAGGAAAGTGAAATTGATGTGGACAGCCAATCAGAGCACTGCATTTGGCCGTCAATGAGAACTAAAATACTTCATTATTTAATTCTGACAGTACATATAAATCTGATTTTGTCACACAGTGCTCCATTTACACTATATTTTTTGCTGGAAAAGACAAAGTTTATTCATTTACAACTAAAAATTTAGCTACTCCAGCTTTAAGAAGTGTTGTGGTCATATCTTATTTTAGTGAATAGAAAAAAAACACAATTGTAATCAAAAATTATGTGGAGGCTGATGAATAATGCACTGTTGATATTGATTCTGGAATGGGGCAGATACTATGATTTAACGAACTTACGGTGCTTTTAATGTAAAATGCAATGCCGCCATCTAGTGGACAATCAACGTTATTAACATTCTTGAGTTGAGTCTCACTACACGAGTATAAATGCACTGTATAAAGTAGTTCACCTAGATTATACCTGGCCTCCTCTGCTCCAGTTTCATTCTTCTACCTCACTGGCGATTAATGAACAAGTTTGTCCACTCGGTGACTCCTCTGGCTCTCTATTTTTAGATGACCGGTTGCAGCTCTCCACACAAAGAAGCAGGAAATGTGATAAAAGTGAATGGCAGAGGAACATATCTAAAGCCTGTGCATTCTTGTCATACCAAAGGCAGTACACAATAGCTTCCACTTCCACCTCTACAATGTATTGCTTCCATTGTATTTCATAAATCAAAAAGGGAATAAGGATTACAGTGGGTTGTGATAAGCTATTTTAACTTGCAAAAGTCTCGTCTTGTCTTATCATTCTTATTATACTAATAGAAAGTTTGCAGATTAATAAAACATTGGCTTTACATTTGCTGATATTGTACAGTAACCTCGAATATTACATATTCCCAAAACATTCACTCACCAGAGCATAAGCCTTCATTTTTGTTCCAGTTAAATATAAGCACATTTAACATAATATCTGTGTTCTTGTGCATAATTATGTTTCGTATAAGATCTTGTATGTATATTTACAAAGGTTGTTTTTTTCTAATTGAATTGAAATGTCTGTAACTCTAAAGTGGATTGCTTAAAAAGAGAGAATTAAGTTACAAACAAAACATAAACTTCAGTAATGTATACTTTGCAAATGAAATTGTAAAATAAATGTTAGAAAGGCACATTTGTAAACTTGTTTATTGAAACATTCAACATAGATTTCACAGCTGCACATTAATACCCCTCTTATGTTTGCTGCACTTATCTTTGTCATTGAGTCTTGGATTAACTTTGATACGCATGACCGCTTTTTCCAGCCAGCTCAAGTAAACAACCTTCTCTCAGCCTCTGCTGCATCTGCTCACAGCTGAGTGTAGGATGTTTACACGGCCTGGGCCTGAACAAAACTGCCCTGACGACAAACAAAATCGTAGAAAGCGTCAGGATAAATCAGATCTCGTAATTCTTGTGGCTGTGGACACCGGCAGCAGCAAACATCAGACTGAAAGCTCGGTTGACAGACAGCTTCCAGTCGGGGATGTTTACAGCCTCCAAACTGCCCGTCGCTGCTGAGGTGGACTCGCTCAAGTTTACCCAGGTGATGTCAGCATGTGGAGAAGGTCATGAAACGCACCAGCAGCTACAGGACTGAGTCAAGGGCTTTTGTCCAGTAATCCTGCGGCAAACTGACACGCTTTCTCCACTCCTGGAAAAGAAAAACAAGAGAAAATATTAGTAGAACAAATCCATATGATAACGCAAACATATAAAAAGTCAATGTCAACAAGTAAAGCGGCTTATTTCTTCAAAAAACTCTTGCGTAGAAATGCCCTGTTTAATCTTTCAGGCAGGTAAACACGCATATTGTAAGTACAAACAGTCGAGGTATGCGGGCTATTGTTATTAAAATAAATATAAGGACACAAAAGTTGGTCTGACCTCATTTCCACTGCACAAGCCCAGCTCTGTGTTAAATGGCTGCTCGTGAGGTCGACTTTCAATGACAAAAAGAACATCGTTTTTCCACCGCAAGGTCAAGCGGCTCGCATCCACTGTCAAGCCTAAAGATTTACGAGCGACAACAATTACGTACCGTGATGAATTACGTCAACAATAAAACTTTGTTGACACATAAAGACTCCTATTGACAAAGGATAAAGCCGCGTTATGCTGACATTAAAAGTAATCATCATGACGCATAGCGAATATAAACCTGGGCTAACAGGCTATCGAAAAGACTGATGTCTCCAAGTAACGGTGCTGTAGTTGAAGTTGCACAGCTGGAGAGCAAACACAGTTAGAAGGCCAGCTACTTTGTCCTATCCTGACTGCAACACTGAAAAACAGCACTTAAGCGCGTTGAAAACACGATCTGCACGTCAGCCGTCGCAGAACAAATGACACATTGTCCAGTGAATTCATAAAAGTAACTTTGTAAAAATATGTTGGTAGTAAAAACAAGCATTAAAGAGATGCGACTGTTAGCACTAGCCTGTGTTAGCAGACGTCCTAGGCTAGCTAGCTCCCTGACAGAGCTAGCAGTTAGCTCGTGACTGACCCTAACCTTCTGATGTCTGGCGGTCTTTCCAGCGGACAAAGCGGTCGTTCCCAGCGGTGTGGACAAAGCCTCCAGCGCCGTGAAGAAACACGGACTTTCGGTACATCGTAGTGCAGTAGTATCCTGTTCGGAGCTGCCTGGTAAGTTTCCTTCCGTTTTCATTCACTTGTTTCACTTGTCATTTTGACCTTTGGTTACTCGACACCAACATTGACGTCATTGTCATGGCAACAGAGCTCCGCCCCCGTGAGGCCGGACACTGCGAATAATTGCATTTACATCCAACACTTGACATTTCCACGGCGTCCGAGCTCCTACAAACCACTCGTTTGGTCTTTTGCATTAAAGTCAAGAGTAATGTGCAAACAGCAATGTTGTACACGGCTCATTACTTAACAAATAAAGGCACAAAAGGTAGTTCTCATGACGCTCTCATGTAGACGTAGTAAGTGATAAGTAATATAACAAATATAGGCCTAGTGAAGTGTGCCATTGTTCTCTAGCAAAGAGCAATTACACTTACAACTTAATTGCATAGCCTAAGGCCTTTGGGAGGAGCAAAGTATTCTAATGAGCTTATTCATAGGCTAGTAATTAGACCTAATAGACTATTACTGTTGTTAATATGCTTGCCTAATTGTAGTTACATACATTTTTGGTTTTGTTTTGAATAAAAAACACTGAATTAAAAAATTCTATAGTCTATAGACTGACATGAGCCTATACATCTGCAATAATATAAGAATGATGACTATTACACACCATGTTTTATTAAAAGCAAGTTCTAAGCCTAATCAAATGTAGGTTCAAGTGGCCAGTGTTCTTACCTAGTGTAACAAATTTTAGTTTGAAAGGTGGAAGCAGTAGGCCTCTGTTTATTTTTCACCTACAAAAAACTAAACTGACCTCTGCTGACTTCTCAACTGAAGTAAGTCAGTTTATTTACCATTGTCACTGTAGAATCTGCTGAAGTGAAGTTAGATTGAGCTGTGAATCTTATTTGGCTACTGCACAATAAATAATTGTGAGTGACGTGACCTGATGAACCATTTGTAAAACTCCTTATTGAACAATTTCTTCCAGTCTGCATTTGAAATCATTTTAACACTTGTGCAAGGCAGTATGGCACATTGCTTTTTATTTATTGTAATATTCACATCTATGTAGGATAAAAGTTGCTTCTTCATCCTCGATCCACAAGAGGTCAGGCTTGCACAACTTATCTCATTCTCCTGCCCTAGCCTGGTTTTTAACAATTTCACTCTTTTCACTTTTTCCCTTGCAGGCTATTCCAAGCATCTACATTGAGCCATTACGCAAGATCACCCAATACACATTCCCCAAGTCCCCTGAATGTACGTGAGTGATAATAACTGTAATCATTAGAATTGGACTAAAGTGGTGTATGGATCCTGAATGTCAAACAGCGCTGGATTTCTTAATAATTCATATAACATATCTGAGTTATTTCTTATGAAAAGGCCAGGCGAAAGAAATTCCATCTATAACCTAACCAGGAAAAATTGATTCCCTTGTCATTCTGTGTGGTCTGAAATTGCCCAGAGCTATTATGAGAGGAGCTGATTTTCTGCGCGCACTCAAGTGGAACGTTCTCACCGTGTAGGACCTCTCTGTGATTCATAAGCAAGAGCAGCGCTAAAAGGTGTGTTGTCATGTCCTTCAGTCAGACATTCGAAGTACACAGGAATTTGACATTTTGTTGCAAATTAAAAAAAATAAATAAAGTGAAATAAATGATGTAAATGCCAATGTTTTTATTGTGATACTTAGTGGGCTTAGCTGAGTCATTTTTTATTGAATTTAGTGTGATAAAATGTCAGAAATGCCAGCTGTCAGATGCAAACTACAAAATGTATGCATATTGAATGTAGTTTGAAAAAATTGTGTGTTGAAATGCTAAAACCATTGCATTATTATTCTCTACTGTTACTGGTAGGCCTACTTCATTAAAAGTACAGCTACTTGTCTAAAAATGACTCTGGTAAAAGTAAAAGACCTACTGAAGCTTTTATCTACCTGTTCAATTGAGTAAAAGTATAAAAGTACGTCATTGGCATTTTTTTTTTTTTTTTGCAATTTTCCTATTTCCTGTAAACATAAATGATAGATTTCCATGAATCAAGAGCAAGTTTGGGAAAATATGTTGAAAATAACTGGAAGTAGAGCAGAGTTCTAAACTGACGTTATCACACGATATGTGGACATATACAATTTTCTAATTTATATGTAAACTTGTAAACTTAAATTTAACAAAATTTGGGTGTATTTTTATGCAAAAAGTAAAGCAATTATTTTACATTAGAGGAATTTTGGCCTGTTTTACTTCCTGGTGGCTAGGCAGCGTGATGATCATCATTTATGAACAGGAAGTACATTTTGAATTCTACAGGATGGCTAAACTGTGAAGAAATTTGCTAACTTTTAAGTAAAAATGAAATTTAAAATGATCTTAACTTTGTTTGAAATTAGTAGTTCAACCTGTCACTGGCACTTTAAGTAAAAAAGTAAAAATACAAATTTGATGTTAGGTGTGTTCTGGTGTGAAATGGCCTGAAACGGTGCAATGTTAAAAAATTATGTTTAGTTGTGTGATAATTAGTTTTTTGTTAAATTATTAGAATTGAAATTGTTTTACTGGGAAAAAAGCATTGATATATGACAGATAAGTAAATAAAAAGATGTTTGAGTAACCTGGTTTAGTTTAGAAAAAGATTTTTTTACTACTCAACTAAAGTAGATACTCAAAAAAAAAATAACTTAAGTACAGTACTTGAGTAAAAATACTTATTCTGAAGTCACCGCAGTTGTGTTGCATTTCAAAGGTTGGTCGTTTAAGTTTTTGGTTAAGAAACATATCTTAAATTAAAGCAAGTTTTTGTAATTTATGAATGAATAAATATTTTTTGATATTTTTATTAGTTATTTCAGTGTGGACATAATCCTAACCCTTTTCTATTTAGTTCATATTCCTTCATTTAAAGTTAAATTTCTACACTTTCGCAATACATTTTACAGATGATTGTGAAATAATTACACCTCAACTAATATTATTAAAGACATGTTTTAGCTAATTTTGATTATATTTACATACAGTAATATAATAAATATTTCTTTTCCAACAAAACCACATTTTCTTATAGCTGCCATAGCCCAGACCCATTTCCTTGTGTTACTGATGAAATTCCAACCAACAGCTATCCAATTTCTGTTCAATAAGCCAGCACTTCATCCATCTCCCTTGTCCTGTCAAGTGTCAAGGGGGCAAGTGCTTTTCTGACAGGCCACAGATGAGTAACACATGGACGACCCACCCTGGTTATAGATACACACTCTATGTTCATACATATCGACAGAAATGAGTTTTTATGTCAATGACAGGAAACCAGAGCATTTCTCATGACACCGACAACGACGTGTGGGCGAGCAGAATGTGAAGTGGCTTTGCAAATAACAGTATGAGGTAAAATAAAATGAATAAATGCAATGACTGAATGCTGTTGACCTTATTCCGCCCCGTCCACTTTTCTAGGCAGCGCACTTCCTGTTTAGCTCCGTTATTAGAGCTAACATGTTTGCTTATCTGTCTTGCAGATACAACGACTCTACAACTCTACAAGCTAACCACAGCTACACTGAAAACTGCCAAGAAAAGTGGGCGGGGTAGAATAAGGTGAAGACAGAAAATTATAAAAATGAATAGGAAGCTGTATCTCTGCAAAAGCACCCTCAGGATCTAGTTTCTTAGCTAGTAGACACTGTCAAATTGAATCCATAAGAACAGTTTTTACACTTATTTATATTTTGTAAAGTGTGAGTTCACCTTTGTGGAAATGTAAAAGGAGAATACTTACTGTATGTGCAAAGTAAGGCTGGGCGATAAATCGATATATATCGTATATCGAATATGTATGTGCTGGACAAGAATTTGTCCATAACGTACACATCGAGATATTGTATCACTAGTAAAAAAGAGTTCCTAAAACTGATACAGTTACAGTTACAAAGAAAAGTGACAAACAGAAGGAGAAGATCAATAAAATGTTCTTTTTGTTGTAATAGTCAAATTATGAACTTGTGCTATGCCCAGAAATTAATTTTGCTCAGCAAAAGGCATGACCAAAATTAATTTATTCAATGAAAATTTACATTTCTGCTTTCTAATTAGCAGACAAAAGGCTTAGGAAAAAATATTTCACTTAAAAACTGTCATTTCAAAAATATCGAGATATATATTGTATATCGAGATATGAACAAAAATAATTATGATATACATTTTTGTCTATATCGCCCAGCCCTAGTGCAAAACAAAGTTTTTGTGTTGAAAAATAACTCCTGAACATTATGAACAGTTACATCAAAGTTGAAGTTTTCCGTGGGTCCGTAAATAAATTTTATCTCCATGTTTGCGTTAGAGTAAGAAAAGTGCTGTTCACAGTCTTACATGTTTGTTTTGTTTGTTTGATTATTTATTTTATTTTATTTTATTTATTCATCCTGAAAACCGTCTGCAAGACATGTTTGAAAAGCTGACTTCCAATACCTCTGCTTATTGCTCCATGATGAGCAGCCCATTGGATAAAATCTTTGTTTTTTGGTTTAATTCTTGTTTGTAGAGTTGTCTTGTTCACATTTAATCTACATTTCAAAATGGAAACTGAAAATAGAATTTGATTTGGTGCTTTAACTGTGCAGCACTTTGCTTAGCTTCTTCGCATCTTATATTTTATTAAAAGTAATCTGACACAAAATCTGACACATGTTCTTGTTGTTTAGCTGCTCTTATACTACTGTTGACTTGCTTGTCACAAATAGACCTTTATCAGAATTGCATACATTTATGTGTATTATCAGACTATTGTAATTCTCTCACGTTGTTTTTTACGTAATTTTTTATGTCATTTTTTTATTTACCATTGACACTAATCTGCATTTTTGCCACTCACTGCAAAAACCGACTATAACATGATTTTATCTACATAACTTGGATACAACAAGAATCAAATCCTAACAACAAAACTGTCTTTTTTTTTTTTTGTTCTGTCTGATATAATCCTCACACCGGGACATCACGTCATTGAAAGCACGCCAAAGTATAGCCTGGATGCCTCCGCTTCTCCTGGGAATGAAAACGCTGCTAAAATCGTCTCCAAATGTTCCACTTCTAGAAACACCGCCGTAGTCCGCTGCAGTTGAAAGTTGTTACCTGAGTGAACTTTTTATCCAGTAGACAGCGTGCTAGGTGTCGATGTACTCGGCAGCACAAAGGTGTCTAGGCATGAGCAGAGCCGGTTCCTATAAGTCACATTAGAGCACACTTAAGCCTATCAAATCCACCCTTCAAAGACGTCTTAGCGAGCGTATGTGTAACCAGTGACATTTCTCATCCAGGATCAAGTGGATTAAAAGTTTTTTTTTTTCGTCATTACTAAGTGCAAAACTATATTTCATAATTCTAAAATGTGTGCAGAGTCATGGAATATACTGATCGTGCTGAGAAGAAGGGATAAAAGAAAAGGAGATTGACAGGTTGTGATGGCTGATGGATCTGCTGCTGACAAAGACTAGATTATGTGTGCAGCAGCAGCAGGACGACAGTGAAGAAAAACATTCCCTGGAGATGTGATTGGATTGTAAGACTGCCTATGCTTATTTGGGTATGTATAAAATGTATCTTTAGTATTTGATCTACTACTTCAGTGGAACAGAAGTATTGCGTCTAGGGACTCATGCCGAGTGAAGTTTGGTCAGAGAATTCTGTCACATATTGTGTATGTTATTGAGGCATGTGGCGTGCATTCACTGGTTCGTTTTGGAGCAGATGAAAAAGTATCTCTTTTGTAATAAGTAGATTTTTCCTGGCTTTTGAAACCATTTCTAATGTAATGTAATCTATGCTTGCATCTGTATTTCTTCTTCCAAAAGGACCTGTTGGTGGCGCTGATGTTATAGCTGCAGCAAACCAACATTTTCTTGTTTGTAGTTTGACTTAATCCTTTTGTAAAGCAGTTTGTTGATATTTAAAATGGTGAAACCTAATTTATGCTTAAATCTTTATTTTATTACTTATGTCAGTGGTTCCCAAGATGGTTTCAAGATGTAATTTTACATTTGTGACTTATTATTTAATCTTTTTTTTTAAAATGTAACCATCAAGTTTGTCTAAATTTTTCTAATATATAGCAATTAATAAATGCATTTTAACAACATGTTTGGGTTTTCTTACTTGAAATTAATATAGACATGTATTTGTTTTTTGCTGTAGGGGTCGCAAGTTGGTTACGTGGTTATTTTGGGGGTTCCGGTCTGAAAAGTTTGAGAACCTCTGACTTAGGTGACCAACAGGAGAAAATGCTGACTCACAATCAAGATAATAAATAGCAAATAGAAACAAAAATAAACATTTCTCATTAAATACTGATTTTTTCCAATTTCCAAAATTTTCTTTGATAGTAACTTCATTTGTTGAGCCAACAGACCTGGCAAAGCAAAGCTAGTACACACTCTAAACTCTAAACTGGTGGCCCATTGTGTTTAGTTTTAGTTTTTCGGTTTTGTTTTTGTGTGTGTATGTTTTCTTTGCATTTCATGTTTGGAAGAGCGAGTGGCGGCGCGCAAAAGGCGCAGCGGCCCGGGGCTCACTCCAAGCGTAATTTAGTTCGTACTCTGTGACAACGACAATAAATCTTTCTGTTTTGTTCATGTGCTAAATGCTGCCCTCCAGATGATTTCATGTAACCCTCAAGTTAATTTCTGAATATTATTGGTATAGAGGCCCACCAATCAAATATATCGCTGAGATGTAACTATAAAACTTCTAAAATGCACTAATATAGCAAATTACATAAAATGTGTCCACAATTTTCCAGGACAGAACAGGTGGACTCTGGTTACCCACTTTTATTCACTTTATCAGTTGTGTGTGTATGATTTAAAATGTGAAACAGTTAAGAATATAATATAAGAATATATGCTACATAGGATTTACAGTGTTTCCCATTCATAGAGGAGATTATGGTGGCCCCGCATAGTCTAATTTTTGTCCCCAAAGTCTAAAATATTGACTGATGGGGATATAATATTACTTGAAGCTGGTAGCATTGCAATAAACATAGGTAAGGAGTTATATTTAATCTATAAGCAATGTTTTTGCTCAGTAGAGGCAGAAAGTTACTTTTATGCAACAAAAATTGCATGAAATAACATATATTCAAACATAGGCCACTTTTACCACCATGATCTCTTCATAAACTTGTGGGAAACACTGCTTTACATAGTTTAATATAGTGGATTTCAGACCGGGACCCACAAAATATTGATGTAACCAACTCGTAACCCCCACAGCAGAATAAAATGGATGTCTTTAAAAAGTTGGAAAACCATTCAAATTGGGCTAAAATACATTTATTTTTGTAAAATTGTTGCTTTATATGTGCAATTTCCAGGCAAACCTGATGCTAAAGTTGTAAAAACAGATTAAAAACCAAGTTGTAATTGTAAAATTACATCTTCAAATCATCTCGCGACCGCCAGATTTTGCTTCATGACCCTATATCATAGTGAGTCTTGTATTTTAAAATGCAGCCTTCAACTAAGTCTGACTTTAACATTTGAGTTTAAAAATCCTGTTTTAGAGCATAATGTGTTTAAATAAATCCACAAAAAGCTCATTGAAGTGCTGTTATTTCTTACAGTGTAGCCACAGCCATGTCTCACAGCATTACAAATACATTTTGTGAATTGCATAGGTGAGTACCATCATGATTATTTAAGAGAACATTTGCTATGTGTTTGAGTGTTTTGAGATGTGTTTGAGTGATGTTAACTGCTAGAGTAGACCCTGAACATGAAAACGGATCTCATCATCAACAGAACCATTCCAAAGTCCATTGAAGCATACCTTTCTAAGAAAAAAGGTTCTGTCAAAACAGGGCTTTAAGAAGCTCTGTGAAATTTCAAACATAAATAAAGACTGTCCAGGAATCCAACTTGGAACCCTCAAGCTCTGAAACTAAATATCTAAAATTGCAAAATCTGTCTGCCTCATCTTTCTTTTACCATTTTCCTCCTAAGTCCTATCACTGTATTCTTCTTTTGTGGTCATCTAAATGTCTTAATAAACTTCCTCTTGCCCACAGCGATCTCCTTCACCGGCTCGCGAGGATTTATGCTTTGTGTTAAGTAAGTCTGAAGCTACTCATGTTATCTCGCCTTGTCAATAGCAAATACATTAACAATATCTAGTCCCTGCAAGCACACTATTAATTTACCGCCAGTCGTCCCCACAGGGCACAGCGCAATGATTGTTGGAGGCAACCGGCTGTATCTGCTTACCCCCTCCCCGGGACAGAGTGTCGCGGGTGGAGATCGATGTCCACTGACTTCTCCGGTTTGGATGGGGAGGGGTGGAGCCATGTCCCCCTCCCTCCCTTTCCCTCAGACAGTGCAACATGGGCCCGTCCCGATCAGAGGTTGAAGAGGACACAAGTAATGGATATACGCTGCCCCGGACGGTGACAGGAAGAATGGGTCCAGGGAGTGACAGGTGATGGGCAGGCAAACACAGAGGCATTCATCACATGGAGAGGCGCGTTTGTTCTCCGGGGAAAGGTTTAGGGAGCGGTAATTGAAAGTACAAAGTGACGAGACGGTGTAACAAAAGATTAAAGGTGATAGCGGACAATCCTGTCTGGGTTCCTGTAGTTGGGGATTGTTTTGGGGATCGGTTTCATAGAATGTGCGGTTACAAAGGACAATGAAAATTTAAAGATGTCATTGTGGTTTTTGTGTTCTTTTTTCTTTTACAGTTTTAGTGTAAATTCAACCAGCAGGATTGTGATACTCACCTACCATCTGCTTCCCTATCACTTTTTAGGGCCCCATATCTATGTTTTTGTCAGAAAAAGTATGATCAGTATGTTCTCTTTCCTCTTTTTCCTCATTAGTCATTACTTGTTGAAACGATGAACACATACCATGGAAATATACAGAAAGAATTCATTATGACTATTATGTTGTTTTGGTTAAAAAACTAGTATATACACACACAGATTATATTGTTTTGGAATGTTTCTCAACTATACATTTACAGTTTTGCTTACTACTTAAAAGAAAAATATTATACCATGACCAGGCCTGACTTTCCACAAACCTGACAAGCTGGAGATGCTGCTTTGTTTCTATGGAGCAGGTTTAAATTGAGGCCATTCTGTGGAACATCCTAAGAGATGATATAACATCTTGGAGAGCAGGTAATGGAACTATATGCAAATGTACTTTTTTAAAAATGTATTTAAAGGCAAACGGTGTAACTTTTTAGTCAAAAATAGACTTGAATAAAACTGTTAAAGTCTATTTTTGAATGTTTTTGTTGGACTAAAAACATAATAAAAATGTTTGTCTTTCTTTATGAAGAGGCTTGCTTATCCCTAAAATCAACTCTTTTGTGTCTCGGAGGAGTGGTTCTCAACCTGGGGGTCAAGACCTGATGATGTGAGAAGTTTGACATTGATACCAGGTTTGACACTTTTCAACTGCAATGATGTACATTCCTATTAACAAGCCTATGAATTTATCTAGGCTTATTGCTTCAAAATAATATCAAACATTAGACTACTATCACACTTCAAACGGAATTTCATGGTTCTTTTTACAACAATAATTATTCTGAATCTGAATCTTAGTAGGCTACATTTTATTTTGGGGGGTCACGACTAAAAAAAGTTGAGCATCTTGTGGAACTAATGTACATAATATCACTTAAACGTGCTCCAAAATAATGTTCCAAATATGTATTTCAATGAGATTATGCCTTTGATTTTTCACCTCTAGAAAGCTACACACTGTCACTTCAATTATTGTAACCCTATTATACCCTATTATACACCAAAATGTAAACTATAAAATAAATTTTCTTTTGGAGCTTTGGTTGCATAGCTTTGGCTGTTTATATCGTAGAGAAAGGTAATGCGTAATGATTGTAAGTCTGTAGTCTTTTTGTTGTTTATCTGCTTTTCTGCTATTGTTGACTTTGGGTTTTTTTTAGATGTCAGTTAGAAACATAATATTTAGCAGAGTTTTAAACATTGATATTTTTTATTGTCTATTTGTTTGTTTTGGTATTAACAGGGTAAGGCAGAGTTATTTAGACAGCACAATGAAGGATAACAAGACATACAAAATGAAATGGATTTACTTGACAGAGGTTAGCTTGAAGTATCTCTCAGTATTCATACCCATAGAAATCCAACATATTTGTGTGATGACATTCATTTAGTCTGACCTCTCTGCTATGAACCTCTAGATTGACCTTTCCACTTGAAACCTAGCAGCTAACGTTCTCCTCCCGCTGCTGTAAAAATGAAAGAGCGCACGCAGAAGTCGATGGCCCCTGGAGAAAAGCTACTGCCTCAGCAACATCCTCAACCCTGTGACTTCTTGAAAGCAGAGGTCAAGGGGCAATAACAGGGCGTATGTGTAACTACAGCACAGAGTATGATATCACTGGCGAGGACAAAAACGCTCGAAGATAAGATCCACTCCGGGTCTTTGTACGAGGGTAGTTATTCCAGTGGGTGGTCGGACAGCTACGAGGAATAGCTTTGACATTGGCGCAGCAGACGGGCAGAAAATTGAGTGTTTGATCTGTTGCCGTCTTGAGGAATCAGTTGGTCTTTTCAAAAATCATGGATGTGTTCTAAGGCGAAGTCAAATTCAATCTGGTTTAGGACAATCATGCTATCCTTTTAGCTTTCGTTATTTTACTGTTTTTGTCAAGACAGCATGCAAATAGTCACTTGATTGTGCTTCTGAGTTGTTATTATGAGACTTTTATTTATTTATTTAGCCTTTCTCTTATTCTCTGTCAGACTCTACCATCAAAATTCAAAAAACAAAATTGCAACATTCCTTCTTGCTCTTCAATGTTTGGCCCTTGTCTTTTCCTCAGGCTCTGAACAAGATTGGTATTCCTGGTGCGAAATGATATTTGAAGTGATTAAAGGGAGTCGTTGAGTGGAGGTGACAGGTGTAATGGAGAGCAGAGAGCGCTCGCCCGGCAATAACAGCCACAGGAGGGCCTCTTCACCGGGACAAAGTGCCAAGTGGGGTACTCCTTTCATCCTCTTATTTGCTAAGACTATTGTCCCTGATTTGTCCCAAGAAAAAGACACGCTATGAGATACAGCGAGGCTGTTTGAAATTCAGTCTGGCTTGGCTTAGACAGACAAAGAAAAGTGGGCAAATTATCAAGAGAGAGATTTGGGGGGAAAACGAAACATGGATTTGAAAAAGATTGATTTATTATTTATTGTCTTCTATTTGTACTGCCGTGGTTGGTAGAAACCACTTGGTAGAAACTATTGTGAGTGGGATTAATAATGAAAAATAGTCAATGTGTTTAATTGTTTAATGTTGCTTCCAGTTTAAGTTTAAAGAAGCAAAGTGAAATGTGGGTTAACTAATTTCACTAATAAGGCTCGAGAAGGTGACATCAGTTAGTCTAATGTTAAACCAATGGAGCTTTTAAATTTCTGAATTCTAAAGTAGCATCTAATAAAGCATATGTTGACATTACAGAATGATAAATAAACTTACCAGTAGTGACCCAGCAGTTTATTGGGTTGTTCCATGGCTGTTTGGTTTGCTTTTTTATATTGTTTTGCTAATGTATTCCTATGTATGTTCTGCCAACCTGACAAGAAACATGCCGGTTTTGCCATTATTTCCATGGTAACTGCTGTCGCTTCCCAAGTCTTATATTTAATCCAGATGGAGGGTAACTAACACTTTAAATTTTTTCTTCCTTTTCTTCTTCTTCTGATTTTTTTAAAGTCACCCTTGAGATGTTTCATAGCAAAGGACACTATTAATAATAGCAAAGACTCTCTTTCCCAGCATCTGGCCTTATGACATCATGTTCTATAATATACAATTAGTTAAAATTTAGTTAGAAGAAGCCTAATTGTGAAACTGTTACATGGCAACCTTATTGTTAACTGGGGCCAACCAACTATTGTTTAATCTTAGCACAAAAAAAATCTGTTGTGTGTAAATTCAATTTTTTGTTGTTGTTGTTGATAGAATAGTGTTTTATGATTAAATAAGAGGAGACGTTTCATTTTAAAAGTCTGCGCTGTCAGCCTTTTTCAACTTCTATTTGTCAGTTTTTCTTCACAAACTGCCACATATTTGACTGATGTCAAATTATAACAAACTTTTTCCAGAAAGACTGCCACTCCATTGGCATATCTCAATCTAGTGTCCTTTAAAATGAAATAACACAAACTCAGTATTGCCTCAGCACAAATATATTGTCAAAGCATCTATTCAGGTGAAAACCTGTTTCCATTTTGTCTCTTGAAACCCATTAGCTTTTATAAGACTAAGGCTAAAATTAAGCCTAATAGGTCGCTTTAGGTTAGCATTAACATTAGCATTAGCTTAAGGTAAGTGAGCACAACAACACAGTGCTTACAATTTAAGAAAATACAGCTAAAAAAACATAATATATGTATATTTTTTCTCTTCACAAATATATAAAATCTAATAATTGTGCTTGTGTATGTTGTTAGCGTTTTGGCTAAATGTTAGCATTGTGGTAATAACTGCTAATAACATTTAGACTCAGAATGAATTGGGTAAATGAGCAAAACTTTTTTTTTCTCTCTTTTTTTTTTTTTTTTTAAAGAAACAAAAATCAAGGAAAATAAGACACTTTTAAGGCACTTTATTCAAGTATTGCAACTCTAGAAAAATTTCTGGCCTAGGTCTATTTGACAAATCGGCAAGCTAAAAAAATACTAGGCCTACATTTGAACACCTGATCACGTGAAAGACCAGAGTTCTGCATACAAATGTGGTTACAGTGACATTCTCAGTGTGCAGGAGCAGGATGTTAAGTTGGACAAAGATTGGCGAGCGCGCTGTCAGCAGCTCTTTATTTGCAGCGTTTAAGTACAGTGGAGAAAGACGTTAGCGCTGGAGGAGAGCAGGCTAATTGGCTCGGACTTTGCCCTGAGAGCCGCTGTCCCCAGTGTCACATTGTGCCTGTGTGTGCTGTACGCCTGGAAACATCCCTGTCAGCACCTCCATGTTAGCGCCCTGTTAGCCCTCAATAGTGGCAGCAGCAAAGAACCTACTCAGACCGATCTGAATTAAAGGTCTGTCTTCTGCTTGTTAGCAATGTTAGCAATAAACCAGAAAAATTACGCAGTGCACATTTTCTAATAATAAACTGACTTTAGTTTAAGTTTACCTTTTCCCAGAATGCTACAAACAAGATCTAGGGTCATTTTTAATGTTATGCTTACCTAATTATTTGTTTCACCATGTGTGGAGTTGGTCTGGTGTTGGGAACAGAATAAATACAAGTTTACATAGCAAGTAAGAATACACGAAATTTCACTGAAATTAATTTGACAACACTGCAAAAAAAAAAAAAAAGGGCCTTTCAAAAATAAGAAAGTTTGCTTATTGTGAGGTAAAATGTGAAATAATCTGCCAGTGCAGTAAGAAACTTTAACTATAGTTGTTTTGAGCACAAAATGCTAGTTTCAAGTTCACTTCACAAGATTTTTAAGCAGATCTATTCTGGATTCAAGCAATTATGGCTTAAAACAGATACAAATTCGCATAAAATTCGTTTTCTATCTAAATAAGGTAAATCAAAATAGAATATCTTAAGACAAAATGTAGTCTTATTAAGTGAAAAAATCTTACAATTTGTCATTTAAGATAAATATGCGTATTGTATGGAAGTTTTTTGGTGCCAATATTCAAAATGAGAATTCAATGTACAATTTAGAATTGCAATTTTTAAAATGAGAATTCCTTAGGCAATAACTGTGTGCAATCTTCATTTCTAATGTGCTTGTTAAAATTGCAATTGGCAAATTGTATTTTAAATAACAAATTGACAATCCATTTTGTGAATTAAATTCTCACTTTGACAGTTGTAATTGCCACTTTTCAACTTACGTTTCAAATTAAACCACATTCGATTGCATTGCACATTTATATGGTGTTTTAGGGACAATATTCAATTTGAAATGTTACTGTTCAATTTAGATTTGCATTTTAAAAATGACTATGTAATTTGCAATTTTAATATGTATTTTTTTAAAAGCATTTGGCAATTATTACTTTAATTTAAAATTTGACAATCCATTTTGCAAATTGAAATTGCAATTTGACAAATGAATTCTCACTTTGACAATATAAATTGCCACTTTTCAACTTACGTTTTAAATTAAACAACATTAGATTGCATTGCACATTTATATGGTGTTTTAGAGACAATATTTAATTTGAAATGTTAATGTTCAATTTAGATTTGCAATTTAAAAATGACTATGTAATTTGCAATTTTAATATGTATTTTTAAAAAAGCATTTGGCAATTATAACTTTAATTTAAAATTTGACAATCCATTTTGCAAATTGACATTTCACTTTGACAAGTGGTTTTGTCAGTTTGCAAGACGAGTTTGTATTGCATTGCATGTTGTGTAACAGCACCACCTGTGGATTGCAATTGCATGTCAACGTGCTTTGTCAGTGCCAATATTCAAAGTGGATATGCAAACTGTCAGCTGCCCATCAAGGCGGGACACAGACGTCCCTCGGCCAATCAGGAAGCTCCAACACAACAGACACACAGGCTCAAGGCTGTGCTTCCTACTTTAGCAAAGTTTTCTTGTGGGAGTCGGACCATCTCAAAATGAACAGTGGATAGTTACACCTTCTGTTTTGGTAAGTGTATACTCGTCTTTCTGCAGTGTGTAACAATTACATACACAACATTAAGCCTTAGCAGTAGCAGAGCAAAGTTGGTGCTAGCTAGCGAGGCTAACGTTGTTAGCATAGACTCCAGTAGTACAGAAAGCATGACACATACACATACTGAAAGTATTTTATCTGTTCACAGGTTAAGTACAAAAGTAAACACGATTTAGAGTAATGTACGATCATGCTAGTGAGACAGCTATGGCTGTTTTTATTCACTACACTGTTATTTCTGGTTGTCAGTGCATTTGGAGACTTGTTGCAAAGCTAATTGTTTTTAGCTAGCAGAGGCAGGTTGTACTATTGCTAACTCTAAATATGTCAATATATTACTAAAATACAGATTTCTGACACTTTATGTTTATGTACTGTATATCATATTTTATTATATTTTCTATTATTTGCACACATTTGTTATAGGGAACTAACAGTTCTGTACAATCATTAGTACAGAAAACATGGCACAGATGCAAACTGAAAGTATTTTGTGTGTCCACTCAAATAAAACCAACTAAAGCCACACTTGACTCATCATTTAAGTGTGCAACAGATGGATAAATAAATGATAAAACTAATGTATCTGCAACATAAACCCTATGTAGCATCACAGAGGCAGATAATCATATTATGGACAGCATGTAACAACTGTGTTCTTTCTTTTATAGATCTGACAGATGTACAGTGTCATTGCACCGATAGCACAGCAGCACAGATCAACTCAACCAGTATCATGTTCAGTTGTACCACTACTATCTGTGTGGCGTATGCTCCTCATTGTATCTGTGCTGTAAGTAAGGATTGGGAAGGAGACAAAGCTTGTGTAAAAAAAGTACAATTTTCTCTGAACAGTTGATCTTTAACTTATCTCCTAAACTACAGTCTTCTCTCTACCGTCTTTTTGCAATGCAAATGCCATTGGCCTTAGAAATGTCACTGGTGTGTGCAGATGCTTATGTTTAAACCTGATATTTTTGTACACAGTCTAAAAAACAGGTTTGCTTGTTTTCTTTTTGAGACCCATCCAAGCAGCCAACACAGCTTGCTCTTAGATCTTGCCTACTATTAAAAAAAACAATCCATGTCATGCATCTCTAGCACCAAGTTAGGCAGACTGACATAACATTATCTGTGTTATATATTTATGGATAACTTTTTATAGTAACACAGTACTACAACCCTGATTCTGTGAGCTGCAACAAAAAATGGACAGGACACAACAGAGACCCTTTAAGGCCACAGTGGAGCTTCTTAATTTTATTTTAAAACAGTGTATGTTTCTGTTATCTGTGTGTGCTGAGGTGCGTGTGGTGCGAGTGTTAGGAGGATGTTGTGGTAGTTAAACAAGATGCTGATGGGTTGGCATGGTTGGCGTGAGCAGATATCTGTAGGCCTGGTGTCTGCAGTAAGAGAGAGGTCATCTGTCTCCTCTGCTGATTTCATAGGCCTTAGTTGTCCAATCAGTCACCACCTCCTGCTTAGGGCACAAGAGTCATTAGTTGAGCTAAGCAGGGTGTGTGCTCCATGTCCACAGGTGTAGACCAGGGCCTACGCTAGAGCAGTGATTCTTAACCATAGGGCCGGGGCCCAAAGTTGGGCCGCGAGCACCTCCTTGAGGGCCACAAAATCAGTAAAGTACAATACATTTAATAGGAGATTGGGCCCCAGTTTACTTTCTACATGACTATTCGGGCCCGAGGTCAAAAAGGTTAAGAACCCCTGCGCTAGAGGAAAGTAACACACTGTAACACAGCTCAATCCTTACTTTTGCTCCTTTTTCTCCTCTAAGGTCTTCAGGCTCTGTGGATCAGGACATCTCCTGATGAAACTGCTGTCAGGAGGAGAAGAAAAGAATCAAGAGCAGTGCAGTCTGTGAACATGTCTCCTCATTTCTTCAGCATTTACTAGTTTAATGACTGGTGTTTTCTTACTGTTGCAGCTGCATTATTTGATCTGACTTGTGACCATATTCATCTTTAGCACGTTCATCTGTTAAAAGGAAAAAAGGAACCAGAGTCATCACAGACTTAATGAACAAACCAACAGAAGGTACATCCTGTTAAGTCCAGAACAGGGCAGACAGGAGCAAGTTATTGAGGGCCAGGTGAGTGAGGAGCACTTTGGATTGGTTTAGATTGTAAAGACTTCATCATGGTTACAAAACAATCATCAGAATAAATGGTAAGTAATAAGATTAAACGACTTAATGACATGTATCATATACATGATGCAGTGTATTACATTGTTTGTCGTTGTGTTTTGTGATGTAAATAAATGTTTTATTGTGATAACCTGTGCATCTTGCATTACTATTATACATATTGGTTGTTTGTTGTTGAATACCTGAATAGTTCAGTTACAAAACCTGTTTAGCCTCTACAGGTACACCTGGCAGGCCGGCACGTTGAACTTGCAGATTTACAACAGTTGTCATACACCATTTTGAGTCCAATCCACTTCTGATGAAATCTGTGAATACCAATGAGCACATACTGTATGAATCAAATAGAGAACACATAGGCTTGCATGTGCATGGTGCAACCTGATGGAGACAACAAACATGTATTTAGAAAAACAATGTGACAGAATCACGGCCAGAACTCAATGGTGGCACCAGAGAACTGCAGGACAGTTTAACTTATAGCTTGCATTGGTCCAAGAAAGAGCTCCAAACAGTATAATCCTGATGTGCATGATTCTTGTGTGCTGTAAAGTGTATACTCACACAAATGATGAAACTTTTCACTGGTGTGCGTATTTCAAGAACCTGGAAAAAAGTGTGTACATTCAGCAGTTTTTCCTCTGAGAAAGAACAGAATTATAACATGAGAAACATTACAGCAGACTTGACCCATGTCTACAACTATGACGACATTTAGAAGTGTTTTCATACATAATGTGGCAGTTATGTGATTTATTGTTTGTGAAAGCTGAATTTATTGTGAGATAATGTGAACTCCTGTAGAACTGTTGCATCTGAGAGACCAGTGTGACTCACTAAAGTCAACAAAAGTGCAATATAAAATACTATATACATAAACATAGTGTCAGAAATCTGTATTTTAGTAATATATTGACATATTTAGAGTTAGCAATAGTACTCCCTGCTGGTAAACCCATAGACATTAAATTTTAGACTATTATATGTCTATGGGTAAACCTGCCTCTGCTAGCTAAAACAATTAGCTTTGCAACAAGTCTCCAAATGCACTGACAACCAGAAATAACAGTGTAGTGAATAAAAACAGCCTTAGCTGTCTCACTAGCATGATCGCACATTACTCTAAATTGTGTTTACTTTTACTTAACCTGTGAACAGATAAAATACTTTCAGTATGTGTATGTGTCATGCTTTCTGTACTACTGGAGTCTATGCTAACAACGTTAGCCTCGCTAGCTAGCACCAACTTTGCTCTGCTACTGCTAAGGCTTAATGTTGTGTATGTAATTGTTACACACTGCAGAAAGACGAGTATACACTTACCAAAACAGAAGGTGTAACTATCCACTGTTCATTTTGAGATGGTCCGACTCCCACAAGAAAACTTTGCTAAAGTAGGAAGCACAGCCTTGAGCCTGTGTGTCTGTTGTGTTGGAGCTTCCTGATTGGCCGAGGGACATCTGTGTCCCGCCTTGATGGGCAGCTGACAGTTTGCATATCCACTTTGAATATTGGCACTGACAAAGCACGTTGACATGCAATTGCAATCCACAGGTGGTGCTGTTTCACAACATGCAATGCAATACAAACTCGTCTTGCAAACTGACAAAACCACTTGTCAAAGTGAAATGTCAATTTGCAAAATGGATTGTCAAATTTTAAATTAAAGTTATAATTGCCAAATGCTTTTTTTAAAAATACATATTAAAATTGCAAATTACATAGTCATTTTAAATTGCAAATCTAAATTGAACATTAACATTTCAAATTAAATATTGTCTCTAAAACACCATATAAATGTGCAATGCAATCTAATGTTGTTTAATTTAAAACGTAAGTTGAAAAGTGGCAATTTATATTGTCAAAGTGAGAATTCATTTGTCAAATTGCAATTTCAATTTGCAAAATGGATTGTCAAATTTTAAATTAAAGTAATAATTGCCAAATGCTTTTAAAAAAATACANTTGCAAAGCTAATTGTTTTTAGCTAGCAGAGGCAGGTTGTACTATTGCTAACTCTAAATATGTCAATATATTACTAAAATACAGATTTCTGACACTTTATGTTTATGTACTGTATATCATATTTATTATATTTTCTATTATTTGCACACATTTGTTATAGGGAACTAACAGTTCTGTACAATCATTAGTACAGAAAAATGGCACAGATGCAAACTGAAAGTATTTTGTGTGTCCATCAAATAAAACCAACTAAAGCCACACTTGACTCATCATTTAAGTGTGCAACAGATGGATAAATAAATGATAAAACTAATGTATCTGCAACATAAACCCTATGTAGCATCACAGAGGCAGATAATCATATTATGGACAGCATGTAACAACTGTGTTCTTTCTTTTATAGATCTGACAGATGTACAGTGTCATTGCACCGATAGCACAGCAGCACAGATCAACTCAACCAGTATCATGTTCAGTTGTACCACTACTATCTGTGTGGCGTATGCTCCTCATTGTATCTGTGCTGTAAGTAAGGATTGGGAAGGAGACAAAGCTTGTGTAAAAAAAGTACAATTTTCTCTGAACAGTTGATCTTTAACTTATCTCCTAAACTACAGTCTTCTCTCTACCGTCTTTTTGCAATGCAAATGCCATTGGCCTTAGAAATGTCACTGGTGTGTGCAGATGCTTATGTTTAAACCTGATATTTTTGTACACAGTCTAAAAAACAGGTTTGCTTGTTTTCTTTTTGAGACCCATCCAAGCAGCCAACACAGCTTGCTCTTAGATCTTGCCTACTATTAAAAAAAACAATCCATGTCATGCATCTCTAGCACCAAGTTAGGCAGACTGACATAACATTATCTGTGTTATATATTTATGGATAACTTTTTATAGTAACACAGTACTACAACCCTGATTCTGTGAGCTGCAACAAAAAATGGACAGGACACAACAGAGACCCTTTAAGGCCACAGTGGAGCTTCTTAATTTTATTTTAAAACAGTGTATGTTTCTGTTATCTGTGTGTGCTGAGGTGCGTGTGGTGCGAGTGTTAGGAGGATGTTGTGGTAGTTAAACAAGATGCTGATGGGTTGGCATGGTTGGCGTGAGCAGATATCTGTAGGCCTGGTGTCTGCAGTAAGAGAGAGGTCATCTGTCTCCTCTGCTGATTTCATAGGCCTTAGTTGTCCAATCAGTCACCACCTCCTGCTTAGGGCACAAGAGTCATTAGTTGAGCTAAGCAGGGTGTGTGCTCCATGTCCACAGGTGTAGACCAGGGCCTACGCTAGAGCAGTGATTCTTAACATAGGGCCGGGGCCCAAAGTTGGCCGCGAGCACTCCTTGAGGGCCACAAAATCAGTAAGTACAATACATTTAATAGGAGATTGGGCCCAGTTTACTTTCTACATGACTATTCGGGCCCCGAGGTCAAAAGGTTAAGACCCCTGCGCTAGAGGAAAGTAACACACTGTAACACAGCTCAATCCTTACTTTTGCTCCTTTTTCTCCTCTAAGGTCTTCAGGCTCTGTGGATCAGGACATCTCCTGATGAAACTGCTGTCAGGAGGAGAAGAAAAGAATCAAGAGCAGTGCAGTCTGTGAACATGTCTCCTCATTTCTTCAGCATTTACTAGTTTAATGACTGGTGTTTTCTTACTGTTGCAGCTGCATTATTTGATCTGACTTGTGACCATATTCATCTTTAGCACGTTCATCTGTTAAAAGGAAAAAAGGAACCAGAGTCATCACAGACTTAATGAACAAACCAACAGAAGGTACATCCTGTTAAGTCCAGAACAGGGCAGACAGGAGCAAGTTATTGAGGGCCAGGTGAGTGAGGAGCACTTTGGATTGGTTTAGATTGTAAAGACTTCATCATGGTTACAAAACAATCATCAGAATAAATGGTAAGTAATAAGATTAAACGACTTAATGACATGTATCATATACATGATGCAGTGTATTACATTGTTTGTCGTTGTGTTTTGTGATGTAAATAAATGTTTTATTGTGATAACCTGTGCATCTTGCATTACTATTATACATATTGGTTGTTTGTTGTTGAATACCTGAATAGTTCAGTTACAAAAACCTGTTTAGCCTCTACAGGTACACCTGGCAGGCCGGCACGTTGAACTTGCAGATTTACAACAGTTGTCATACACCATTTTGAGTCCAATCCACTTCTGATGAAATCTGTGAATACCAATGAGCACATACTGTATGAATCAAATAGAGAACACATAGGCTTGCATGTGCATGGTGCAACCTGATGGAGACAACAAACATGTATTTAGAAAAAACAATGTGACAGAATCACGGCCAGAACTCAATGGTGGCACCAGAGAACTGCAGGACAGTTTAACTTATAGCTTGCATTGGTCCAAGAAAGAGCTCCAAACAGTATAATCCTGATGTGCATGATTCTTGTGTGCTGTAAAGTGTATACTCACACAAATGATGAAACTTTTCACTGGTGTGCGTATTTCAAGAACCTGGAAAAAAGTGTGTACATTCAGCAGTTTTTCCTCTGAGAAAGAACAGAATTATAACATGAGAAACATTACAGCAGACTTGACCCATGTCTACAACTATGACGACATTTAGAAGTGTTTTCATACATAATGTGGCAGTTATGTGATTTATTGTTTGTGAAAGCTGAATTTATTGTGAGATAATGTGAACTCCTGTAGAACTGTTGCATCTGAGAGACCAGTGTGACTCACTAAAGTCAACAAAAGTGCAATATAAAATACTATATACATAAACATAGTGTCAGAAATCTGTATTTTAGTAATATATTGACATATTTAGAGTTAGCAATAGTACTCCCTGCTGGTAAACCCATAGACATTAAATTAGTTAGACTAATTATATGTCTATGGGTAAACCTGCCTCTGCTAGCTAAAAACAATTAGCTTTGCAACAAGTCTCCAAATGCACTGACAACCAGAAATAACAGTGTAGTGAATAAAAACAGCCTTAGCTGTCTCACTAGCATGATCGCACATTACTCTAAATCGTGTTTACTTTTGTACTTAACCTGTGAACAGATAAAATACTTTCAGTATGTGTATGTGTCATGCTTTCTGTACTACTGGAGTCTATGCTAACAACGTTAGCCTCGCTAGCTAGCACCAACTTTGCTCTGCTACTGCTAAGGCTTAATGTTGTGTATGTAATTGTCACACACTGCAGAAAGACGAGTATACACTTACCAAAACAGAAGGTGTAACTATCCACTGTTCATTTTGAGATGGTCCGACTCCCACAAGAAAACTTTGCTAAAGTAGGAAGCACAGCCTTGAGCCTGTGTGTCTGTTGTGTTGGAGCTTCCTGATTGGCCGAGGGACATCTGTGTCCCGCCTTGATGGGCAGCTGACAGTTTGCATATCCACTTTGAATATTGGCACTGACAAAGCACGTTGACATGCAATTGCAATCCACAGGTGGTGCTGTTTCACAACATGCAATGCAATACAAACTCGTCTTGCAAACTGACAAAACCACTTGTCAAAGTGAAATGTCAATTTGCAAAATGGATTGTCAAATTTTAAATTAAAGTTATAATTGCCAAATGCTTTTTTTAAAAATACATATTAAAATTGCAAATTACATAGTCATTTTTAAATTGCAAATCTAAATTGAACATTAACATTTCAAATTAAATATTGTCTCTAAAACACCATATAAATGTGCAATGCAATCTAATGTTGTTTAATTTAAAACGTAAGTTGAAAAGTGGCAATTTATATTGTCAAAGTGAGAATTCATTTGTCAAATTGCAATTTCAATTTGCAAAATGGATTGTCAAATTTTAAATTAAAGTAATAATTGCCAAATGCTTTTAAAAAAATACATATTAAAATTGCAAATTACATAGTCATTTTTAAAATGCAAATCTAAATTGAACAGTAACATTTCAAATTGAATATTGTCCCTAAAACACCATATAAATGTGCAATGCAATCTAATGTGGTTTAATTTGAAACGTAAGTTGAAAAGTGGCAATTACAACTGTCAAAGTGAGAATTTAATTCACAAAATGGATTGTCAATTTGTTATTTAAAATACAATTTGCCAAATGCAATTTTAACAAGCACATTAGAAATGAAGATTGCACACAGTTATTGCCAAAGGAATTCTCATTTTAAAAATTGCAATTCTAAATTGTACATTGAATTCTCATTTTGAATATTGGCACCAAAAAACTTCCATAGTATTGCATTTTAATTAGATTTTCCTTTTTTGCAGTTAAATCAAGCATTGAAAAAGAAAACATAAACCATTACTCTCTTGCAATACTTTACTAAACAAAACAAAACCAAACCAAACCAAACCAAACCAAATACAACTTAATAAAATTATATTTTTGACAGATAAAGCCAAATTGCAATCAGGTGCTCTTCTACGAATACAGCAGATAAATAAAATGTCTTGCAACATGGAAAAATTATTTACCTAAATCTGTCAAAAAGGCATCTGAGACATTTTGAATATAGAAAAATAAGAGGCCTTCAGTTACACTTTCAATTCAATTCAATTCAATTTATTTGTATAGCCCAAAATCACAACAGCAGTTATCTCAGCGGACTTTACAAGATGTTGATTTAGCAAACAAGATTTGTCAGAAAATCAAACAGTGAAACATTTGGTCAATGTCAACAGAAACAATGTAAGATTAGAAACAATCATTATTAGGAAATGCAGGCAGATTGTTACAACAACAAAGTGGCAAGTAAAATTTGTCCCAGAGCATCCCCTGTCCTTAGACCCTCCTTCTCGGCAAGGAAAAACTCAAAAAAACCCATTGGGGGAAAAAGAGAAACCTCGAGGAGAACCACAGTGAAAGAGGGATCCACTCCCATGGACGGACAGGCTGTAGATGTGACCAGGACTGACGTATGTCCAGATGTAATTAGAAGTTTAAGTCTGTGGAGCCAGATAGACGCTTTTTCTAGCAGGATAGACGATTTTTCTAGCAAGACGAAGACAGCCAGTCAAAGAGAGGCTGGAGTGGAACAATGAGCGAGGTCCAGGATCTCAGGATTAGGTGGAATCCGAAGTCAAGATTCGGTGGGATCCGAGGTCCAGGCATCGACACTGGAGCAGGAGCATCTGGAACAGATACACTCCCCAGAGGGGAGTGGGACAAGGGACAACATGTGAATAGCAAAGAACAGATTATGGATAAACTAAGTAATGAGCAGGGGCGATTCTAGACTTCCAAGTTTAGGGGTGCTCAGCACCTAGGAAAAATAATGCGCGCGGAGCGCGCGGAAAATTTTGTACTTTTTTGCCTATATACGCTCTTTTTTTCCCTCTCTTTGGATATTAATTATGGCAAAGGAACACATGATAGTGCACATATTTTGTGTGATTTTTGTGTGTTTGGCCTTCCTCTGACCTTAGACTCTAATTTAGCCCTCCTAAGTTAAGTTGCACTAATATCACAGAAAAAGTGTTTCAAATAATTGCAAACCGATGCTGATATATTATTCAGTGCACAGATTGTCTGAGAATTACTTATTCCTCCCTCTCTCTCTCTCTCTCTCTCTCTCTCTCTCTCTCTCTCTCTCTCTCTCCCTCTCTTTGCTGTATTTGCTGTATCATTTGCTGTATTCTAGTACACTTTAGAGGTTTTATAGTCACGTCCAATACAAGTGTTTATGTTTCCATAGGTTCATGTTCCAGTCTGGTCTGTGTGTTTCCTCTTGTGCTCTTCACACATGAACCTTCAGTCTGTTTCACAAACACGCCTAAGCCTTTGTCAGGACATCTGAACACAAGTTTATATTGATGACAATTAGATACTGATGGAGCCGCATGTGCATCGCCGCGTGCGCGTGGCCGCGTGCGCGGCGCCGGTTCGCATCGCTACAACCTCTTCTTCAAGAGTTTAACTGCACTTTTCTCCGCGGATATTAGACCAATTTTCGTCAAATAAAAAGTGGTGTCGAGCTTGACACATGAAGCACTCTATTATGACATCGAAACTATTCAAGAAAGCTTAATTGTCCCCACAAAAAGATGAATTCACAAACGTGGAACACAGTGCGTCCAGCGCTTTCATTTTAGTGATTGACAGCGTGAATCTACAGTCAGAACAACGTTCAAATGTGCATTTACTTTGCAACAAGCGTGACACAAATACCTGGGCTAAGACCTGTGACTGCACTGGCACCACACTCCTCTGGGCTGCAGCATCCACGTAACCCCTCCACACACCTCTACCAAAAGTGCCGCTCTGTGGACACAGCTAAGAGCGGATCAAACCACTTGGCCAAAAAACATAGGGGTGTGTATTATTGTGAGGGCTTAAGAAAATACGATCATAGGCTTAACAAATGACAAGCATGAAATATGGAGAGCAAAATATTTAAATTAGTAATAAAAAAAAATAAAAAAAAAAAGATGAAAATTATAGGGGTGCTTTTAAAAATTTATGGGGTGCTTGAGCACCCCTAAAAAGGGTCTAGACTCGCCCCTGGTAATGAGATGTTCTTTACAGGGAAATAGGAGAAATAACGAAAATAACGAAAACAGGCAAGGGAAGGGAAGTTTATATGTTTATATAGAGCACAATTTGTACACAGAGAAGAGCGTGAAAAATTACAAAGCAGAAGGACAAACTCACACAGAAAATACAATACAAGAACAATAGTGCAGAAAGTGCATACAGTCAAATGCACATATAAACAAAGATTGCACAAATAATCAAAGATGACTGAGTATGAGTTTTGTAAGAAATTGTATGAATGTTTGGATTGTATTATATATTTTATTATGTGTAAATGTTATTTACTGTATGTAGGATCAGTGTTTGTTCGCTGTTCCTTTCCCTGCCAGGGGACTGCAGATGTAAACTAGCCTAAGGCTAACTCTTCTACAATGCATCAAATGGAAACATTTATGTTCTAATTGTACATGGTTCCCTTGTAAAATAAATAAATTAAATAAATAATAAGTAAGGACACTCATGGACACTCAGGCCCCGCCCACGCAGGCTCTAAGTGCAGTAGTGTTTTATTATGCACAATTGGTGTGCTTACACTGATTTTAAGTTTAGGGTTGTTATATTGCAATAAATAGATTGGGTCTTATGGCAGCCAAATTTAGGCCTATGGGTTATATTCTGTTCATTTTCTGGCCTGACCATAAGCTAATTCGAAGAGGAACGTTTTAAGCCTAATCTTAAATGTAGAAACTGTGTTACACAGACTGTCCATGTACATAAAAACTTTTATTTTTCCACACTGCAAGTCATTTCATCTATCTACAATAATTTTTCTACACTCTATAAAGAAAACTCTCAGTAATACATTTTCTCTCCTCATAGGGGCAGGTCACTAGGATCTGGAGCCAGGACTGCTTCTTTGGGCTTGAGGTGGGCAGTCTTATAGTGCACACATTGCTGTCAGCACTCGGACAATAGCACTATGTTATCTTCGCGTTGACTGACAGCAACAAAGAACCTGTAATTACCTTCTTTTTTTAAGAAGAATTCTCCAAACAAGGCCTGATGTCTGGTATGAAGGAAGCAGCTCTGACAGTTTAGACACAAAGCAATCCCATTTCCCCTTCACTGCACAGACCAGAGGCATCAGCATTTCTCATACAGACACTGCATGAATGAATGCTAATGCTAACAAATATAGAATGTGCTAATTGTTTGAATACCTTGAAGTGTTAATTGTATACACTGTTTGTTGCCTTACCTCTATCATCGGGCTTGAGAATCTTAAAATTAGGCAACAATATGATCAACTCGTATTTGTATACAACCAAGATATTCAAAATAACATAATCATGTATTATCTGAACTGCATTGAACACGCTCATTGTAGTAATTTGATTTAAGTATAATTAACTCCTATAGATCTTTAGATCTTGCCATCTACTCTGTATTCTGGTCAGAGATGGCAAAAGTACGATTCACAATTCGGTTTTCGATTTTGCAACCATAATTTTCTTCAATTTTGTTCATTTATCTATTGGTGTCGTAGTTCTTTAGTCAATTATTGGTCGATGGAGTCTTAGTCGACCAAAATTTGGATCTATATTAACTTTTAACACAAAAATAACAATAAAAAGGTCCATCTAAAACAAAACCAATGTTTTTAGTGCTCAGAACTTGTATTTTTTTAACATTTAAACACTGAATAGTAATTGTTTAGTGTCCATACTTAGAGGTCCACTCATCAGAGCAACACAATAATGCACATTCAGTCAGGTTTTGCACAAGTTCACGCTTTGTTTCTTCAGACATCGTGGGCGTTTTATAGTATTTGTTTTACACAGTTATAGTGTGTCAGTGACTGCACATGAGCAAAACTGATTGAATTGGGCCATTTAATTTGATTGCTTCATACTTCAAACGATTTTCAAAGTCTTCAGAATACTAGGTAGGTAGGTAGGTAGGTAGATAGGTAGTTTATTTGCCATTTGTAGTTAAAAACCACATTGGAAAAGAAGCTCAGTGCTCATGGACATAACAAAGCAAACAAGAAACACAGACACAACTTACACAATAACACAATGACACTGTGAAATCAATCAATAAATAAATCAATAAAAAAGTACAGTTTAAAACAGTTAAAAAGTGCTACAGTCAAAAATGTAAGGTGCCTAATTTAAAGTGCATTGTTCACGCTGGTAACAGCTTGTGGAAAGAAGCTCTTAGCATGGCGTGCAGACCTACATTTAATAGAGCGATACCTCCGACCTGAAGGAAGCAGCTCAAACATGTCCCTCCCAGGGTGAGTGGCATCATTTATGATCTGAAGAGCTTGATTTAAAAGTCTGCTTTTGTACAGTACAGCTTTTTGTACAGTTCTCTTGGCCGAACAGACCACTTTATAAAGAGCTCTCTTTTCTTTGTCTGTGATGTTTCCAAACCACATAGTAACAGAGCTCACAAGAAGACTTTCAATGATGCAGCGATAAAAGTTCAGCAGAATCTTAGAGTTTTGGGTGAATTCTCCAAGTTTCCGCAAAAAGAAGAGACGCTGTCGAGACTTAACTCACTATACCCTGATTGCAGTAAAACAAAATATATCACAAAAACACATTTTGGCTTTATTTAGTCAGAAAAGTGCACTGCTGTGATCTGAATCTCTTCCAGGAGAGTCCTGGAGTGGAGCACCTGGAAGAAGCCTGCAGCAGACACGGGGAAAACATGCAAATTCAAACTCAGAATAGCCTTGTGCCGGAATGCTAACCACTGTGCCATTCATCTTAAAGCAGCTATTATAAAGTATTCTTTCTTTATTTGCCCGATACATTCTCATCGGTGATATCTTGTTTAATACATTGTTCTAAAAATGCTTCTAAAATGGCCTCGCAGCTTTACCGATAAGATACAGTGGACCTCCTGCTGAGAAGTGCACCCACCTTCACTGAAACGTAACGCAGATTTCAATTAGTTCGACTGTGCCATTTGATTCTGCCTGTCTTTGTGCTCCACTTGCTTAAACAGGTTCTCTAGATTAAAGCTCTTCTCCGTCATGTGCGTATAATTGCCCGTGGACATGAGACATTTTTTGAGCCGAAACTGTAAAAAAAAAAAAAAGAAATCCTGCTGCGCTCTGTGGGATAGTCCTTTCTATTAACGGCGCTGGGGGGTTGTTTCATTTTTACTCTGGTAATTCTGTAAATGCTTCCTCCTTCTCTCCATTGTTTCAAAGTGTAAAAGCGTTTGATCTCCGGACCGCTGGCCTGCAGTCTCCTTGTCTTTGACTTTGTGTTAGCGCGTGATGAAAGCTCAGCACTGGCTCACTCTCTGCTGATGACTGTTAAAGAAAATATATGTATTACCGATGGGTTCCTATTTTCAAACTGACAGAAAAGGAAGAGTGTATTTAAACCTTTTTAACTCATCCAAAGTCTTTGTTTTCACATGCAGATTGTCCGCTAGCTCAGTTTTGGAACCGATTTTTAGGACAGAAAAGTGATGAAGACTCACACTGTTCTTACTTACAAGTTTGAAGAGATAAAATATGTCTTTTTAGTTGAAGACCAGCATGTAGAGGTCTTCTTTTTTGCAGTTCTGCTTTTACAATAAACCTTGTTGGAGAGAGAAAAAGCACAATAAAAAGAAAATAATATATAGTGAAAATTGGCATTATTTTTTTCTGCTCTTTTCTAATCTACACAATGTAGCAGTTGAGAGAATTTGCTCAAGGTGAGACAGATTAAGACGTTTTGACAATTGTAAGCCTTAAAGCATAGAAAATACTATCTATGTTTGTCATTGTACAAAGCAGCCCGTACAATTCATTATCACTCAGCCTTGTTCAAGATGACAAAAATATGTCATTGACTGCAGACCTCCTCCAGAAGGTCCCTTATCAAGTGACCTCCATCCAGAGGTCGCTTACAATTTTTAATTATTTAGTAGTAGCTAAACCAGGGCTGGGCAATTATTTTTCCTTGAGGGCCATAGTCAAATCCAGATTAGTGGCAAAGGACCGGACCACAGTTATTGGTATTGGTATACAAATGTATCACTGTTCCGAGCACATTTTTATAAAATATGGGGTACTTATCTTGTATTGAAGACAAGTACAAACACATGCTTTATAGCCAAGTCAGCCAAATAAAAGCACTATGCAATGGAAAAAAAATACTTTTACAAAGGTTTTACTTGATGGACCAAGATTTCACATTTTGCAGCTTTCATTCAAGTTCAAATCTCTTGTAAACAGTCAAAAATGTCTTGAAACAAGTGAAATACTGTATGATGCCAAATATTAGCAATTTTATTTTAACCTGGCTAAAATAGTAAAATTAACATGACTAGTCAGAGTTCTTGTAGTTTTAGCCGAGACTATAACATTTCGCAGTGTAATGAGTAAAACATGATGGGTGCCTGATTAAAACAGGCTGAGGGTCGCATCTGGTCCAGAGATGACTTTGTGGCGCAGAGTATCGCCAAATAAACGGCTAATATCAAATCAACAAACTTCATGTTGCATCTGCTTTGGTTTGTGTGTGGACGGTCATTGGCAGCTTAACATATGTTCCACAAAAAAAGGCATTTCTCTCTGATCAAAACAATGTTATGCGAAGAAGTAAAGTAAAACACATGAGTTTGGGTAGAAATCTGTTTGCCTGAAAAATCCAGACAATAAATATAAAAAATGTATCATATGGCCACCATGTCCCTCTTTTGATTTTCAGTGGGCGTGATTGACAGATTAATTAGCCAATCAGGGACACGCATCGTCTCCTGTATGAAAACCAACATGACTGCTAATTACAAAAAAAAATTCATTGAAAAAAAAATGGAAAAAACTATCATGTGCAACTGAAAAACTGCTTATTTCTGCAGAATCAATGAGTAAAGCAAAAAATATTTAAATGTGAGGTAAGTGAAGTTAGAATTTGGTTTAAATGACAGGCTACCAATCAACTCCTTTGTTTCATGTGTGTCATGCAATTAAACAAATGTGATTGCCTGGTATGTTGTGGAGTTGATCTGAAACGCAGGCGGGGGGCACAGTTTGCTGAAGCGTCGGCTTTAGATTCTAGGCAAAAAGTCTGTTATGGTTAAGGTTAAGGAAAAGAGCATAGGAAAGTAAAAAATACTATTTTAAATTATTACAAGTGAGTCTATGGTGTATAGAAGTTATGTGAAAAAGATTAAACATGAACTGTGCATGTGCAGCAGGTATTCATATCAAAATCCAAATACATTATTTAATACAATTAAAATCCATTTACTTGAGCTCATTGACTACATGGCTGAGGTAGAAGTGTTAGATTTCTTCCTTGCACTAGTTTTTACCCTTTTGGACAATATGAAAAAAAAAAATTATAATGAAATGTTTATTCAATTTAAGCAAGAGAAAGACATTTGTGACCCATTTTGTACTGAAATTGGATAGAAGTTTTAGTACAGTATTATAGAAAACAGTCACAGTTGGGTCATGTATCTAAATTCTAATTCTGCCGGAATTTATTGTAACTTCTTCATCTCCATATGCCAAAACATATTCAGGTTATGTGTGTGTGCACGTTGTGGTATTTCTTAAGCCACAGCAGCGCATGTAAGAAGTCGAAAGACTAGCCTAAAACGAGGATTTACCTGCGTTGTCTTGACAACCGATGCGCCGGGATGAGCACGGCCCCTGTTAGCTAAATCCTCACCGTCGTTTCATCCGCCAAGGAAAAGCTAAATGTTACATATTTGACATTCTGCTCACAGTTGTACAAACCCAATGTCTCCTTAGAATTATGAAGTTTTATCTGTTCAATTCTGAAAAGTTTAGGTTTCAAATTTTTACATGGATAGATTTATATATATGACCTGGGAGTGAAGGTGGGGATTTTGCAAAAGAAAAAGATCTTTGTAGGTTTAATTTACAGGGGAAAAAAACACTTGTTATAATCATACAACAATATTAGGGAATACTGTAAAGACTGCATAATTTCACATTAAATATATTTCACTGGTTTAAAGACATTTTAACTGTTTGTTGAAGAATTTAGCTTAAAATAAGAACAAAAGTAAGAACAGTTTTCTTAACCTTAAGAAAGCGTTTTCTTCTATATCAGACAAGTATCAGTAGAAGATTTTGCTACTTTAAGAAGACATGATGAACATCCCTAACCTAGTTTTCTTAACCAATTGGCAAATCATTTGGCTTGAAATAAGAAGCAGTGTCTTGAAATCAGTTCAAAGCACTGAAACAAGAAAAATATTCTATGTCTCTACAATAAATAAGGTTAAGTTATTAAAAATGCTTAAAGATCCTAGAATAAAAAAATAAAAAAAAACACTCAGCATTTTGTTTCATTTACAAATACCTAAACTAATCCTGGATTATTAAGATGCTTTCTTTTGTGATGTCACAAAGAGGTAGTTTTAATGCAGATATTTTAATCTAATTTATTTTTTGTTTAGCTGAGATTGTCATAGAAAATTTGTGAACTGAATCAGTTCAAATAAAGTTAATACAATAGCTGTGGTTTCAAAGTTTGACATATCTAACATCGAAAGTAATTGTGTATATAATAAGTGTTTTAAACACAGTGCAGCATTTCTTACATCATCACTTGATGACATCACAAGGAGGAAATGGGTGTTTTGAGTCTGGGGGAAAAAAATACCTCTTAAACATGCACGATTTATGTGTTGAATTGGATGTGGATGAAGAAAAACACTACTTCAGGTATGTGTTTGATAATGAAACAACATTATCAAAATGGTGAAAAAGCAGACTAACAGTTACAGAAATGTGGTGTGCATTGTTAAAACATGGTTATGAAAACCCCTACTATGGCATGTGACTAAAAACTTACAAAAGGAAAGGAGAGAGTGAAAGAATAAAACTTACATGACAGTCATGAAACCAGACCTTTGCTGCTTTAACTTTTATTTAATATTTGTTCTTTAAAACTCAAACTTCCATTAGATTTGATTATTTGTAAAGCATAAAATACTTAAAAGATTCTTCAGAAATTAAGTCTTAAATTGCCACTTTTCAGTACAAAAAGTTGTAATGTCAAAAATCTGCGATAAATATGATTTGCCAGTTTAAATGTCTAGTTCTAAGGCAACACAATCTTTCTCTTTCCACATGCCAGCAGTGAGATCATATATTCAGAGCGATGGTTTCTGTAAGTGGCAGGGCGACCTACCAGTTTACGAGTTCAAAGGTCATTGGAAGGTCACAGCATCTGCACTGCACAAATGTCAATATCCATCACAGCTCTGAGCAGGAGTCACTTACAGTAAGAGCTCCCCAAAAAGCACCGCACGGTCTGTCTCTGTAATGCAATATTTTCATTTAAAGAGAAGGAAAATCATTAGCCACAATTTATTATTCAATAGCTACAAGGGTTGAGTTACGGAGGATTCATGAATAATCTACAGTCCAAAGTCAAATTTCTATGGATTTGAAGCTAACCTTTATAAAGTGCCCATAATTATGAAGAGTATGGTGAGCCGCTGGGTTTCTAAGGTTTCCTTCAGACTTGTGTTGTTGTAAGAAGGAAAGTCAAGCGTAATGGGTTAGGGTTTTGACTTTGTAAGTTTAGATTCATAAGTCATCAGATGCACCTGTTTGCACCTATTTTGACTCAATGCCTTTTTAACTGACGAACTGCGAGATAAAATCATCTGCATCCAGAGGCGTTGCTACAGGACAGGCAAACCAGGCAATTGCTTGGGGCCCCATAACACAAAAGGACCCTATGCACTGAGCTACGTGTGCAGACTGTTTTTTTCTTGTCGTTGTTGTTTTTTTTTTGCTGCAGCTTTGCATTGCCTTTCGCCTGCTACTTTGTCAATGACTGTTGCTTCTCTGCACTTAAACTTATAAAAATGTATACCTCAGATCAAAGATGTGTCAGAGGAGGCTAACTGGACTCACTCCTATATCCACAGGCCAAAGCTCATAAGCAACAGAATTTTTTTTATTTTTTTCTAATCCGTGTTTTTGCGTTTATTCGTCGTTTGTTACTATGTTTACTTATAGTTACAGAATATTTAGTGGTACTTCATTAACTTTTAATAATGAGCTGTAGAAATGTGTTTAAATAGCTTTTACAATTTAAATTAAAACAATTTAACATTTTTGTCACAATAGTTTTGGTCTGATTACTAAGATAAGATAAGATAAACTTTATTGTCCCACTAAGAGGAAATTTGTCTTGGGCACATAGTGCTAGTGCAATAAACAGTGAAAACAATACAGTATACATCAACCATAATGTTCACAGCCAGTACAATTGTAGAAGAATAGACATACAAAAAACAATAAAAAATAACCCAAGTAAAGTGGAGTGGGTAGAGTATGTAAGGTGGGCAGAGGATCCACAGCAGCAGGCCTCCCCCTGCCCAAAGAAGCCTGATAATACTGTGGTAGTTTCAGGCGTGAGGACCCACAATTATTTTTCGCTTGGGGCCCCATAGTACCCTTACAATGCCACTGGAATAATACAGTATTTTATCTCTCCTAAACTCAGAAGTAAGAGCTGACAATTCACACATTATGGTATGTGTGACCTGATGACACAATGGTTGGCCCCAAAGCAAGAAGATCCTGGGTTTGATGCCTTAAAGTTGGGGTAGCTAACTTTTTTTTTGTTGTAAATAAGTAAACCTTGTGTTTACCACCAAAAAGTAATTGATAAATGCAGCACTCTGTGAAAAAATGAGCCCACAGGGTACTGTCTAAATCCAATGATAAAGAATTTTAGTTCTAATCAGGAGTAGAATGCAGCGTTCTGATTGGCTGAGCTTGGGTGGTCCTCTCAAGTTTCACTTTAAAAGAGAAAAAAGAGGGTTTCAAGTCAAAATTGCAACCAATCTTAATACATATTGATATTAACAATGTGTTGAAGAGATTATGAGAGAAAGTTGTCAGATTTAAAACCTAAATTTTGTTTGCAGTGTGAAGCTCACCTACCCCATCTTTAACAAATCAGGACCTTTCTTCTTGTAGTTTGCATGTTCTTTTCATGTCTGTGTACTGGTAATTTTCCTCCGTGTGCTCCGGTTTTGCCCAAACATGTACAAGGTTCTATCTTATTGGCATTAATGTCTGAAGTCTAGTCAAAAGAAGACCTCTGCGGACAGCAGATGTGGGCTGTCTGAATTCTTCTTGCACTTTTAAGGTGCTATAATACACACATTTTTGATAATATACGTAGTTACTCATCAAAAACACAGCTGCAGTTGTCTTTTACTTCATTCATACAAGTTTAGCTAAAAATGATGCATTTTTCATTGATGTTCTGTTCCTGAACTGAAAACGCTGTGTTCCACTTTGACATGTCAGCAAATGGTAAAACAGAAAGTGTTCTGCTATGTTTTTATGCTCAATACAAATTCACAACAACCATTCCATCTGACTTTGAATTTACAGCTACTGTTGCAGCATAAATTAAGCTTATTTACTTCTCAGTGCATGAAGAAATATGATGGCATTTCTGTGAATAGCTCAACTGAACAAAGGCTAAAACTAAAATATTGACAAAATATAAGATTACCTAAGGTTATTCAAGGTTATTGTGGCCAAAAACAAATCAAACTGAGGATAAACTAGCTGTAAATTTCAAAATACAACTGAATGATATCACGAGGTGGAACAGAGCATTTACACCTTTGGAAATGAAAACCGCCTCAAAAGCAGGATATATTCAAAATATGTAAATGAAACAAAACACAACTTTGGGGATGTTTTTTGGTAAAGGAACAACATTATAACATGACTTAAATCACCTAAAAGTTAATTTGGCATGAACTGGACCAAACACAATTTTAGATGTAGGCAGGACACAAACTAATTTTGACAAAAAAGTTTGACAATACATTGTTACTGGTGCAAAGCTGATGTAAAGTACAGGGTCAGTACATTTAGAACCCCCTAACTTACATTTAGCATACAAATAAACATAAAGAGTGAGGTTACCATACCATAAACTCACTTAGTGCTAATAGTTTTCTACTTATTATCCTTGGCACATTTCACAACCTCGGTTAGACGCTAATTATTGCCAATGACTCAAAAGTTGTTGTTTTTTCCTTTGCAGTTTAATACCATGCAAAGATGAAGACAAACAAGTATATTCCTGGTCTCCGTGTTTTAGTGGCACATTAGCCGTCCAGTGTGCCGCGGGCCTGAGACGCTGATGCTATCTGCGTATCATTGTTCTTCTGCTTAATCGCTGTGGCTAATGACAGGAAATGAAATCATCCGGTGACACTGCCCACAGAATAATTAGCGCTCTTGACCTTGTGGCTCTCTCTGGCATGTTAAGAGCATTTGGAGATGGATACGTGCGGCTAAAAGAAAATACAGGCATTTGCTTCAAAATACTGTATATGTATTTAGGAAGAAACTATGGCATATGCAGATCAATAATCCACATTGTGTTTGTTGCAAAACACAAAAGTGATCTAAAAGAGCTTAGAATTAGAAACAGGTCCATTGACTTCCTGTTCAAAAATGCAGAACTGGTAAGTCCCGCTTCTTCACTGTAAAATTCAACTTTAATAAGCCACAGATTTTACATGACAATACAAGTTTTGTTGTTGGAAAGTGGCTACAGGTCCATTTTGAATCCCTCATGTTTCACTTGGAATCTGATTTTTTTTTGAGTAACTGCAAGTAAACAGAGAAGTGGGCGGGGATTGGTGGTAGGTGAAAACAAGGATCAGCTGCAGGACGAAACAAAATTACTCAAACATGCAGGAATCAATCCAAATACAACTTTGGTTAAACTAATGATGAGAGAACCCTATTGTCACAGGGTTAAAAACTCAGAAAAGTAGATTTTACACAATAGGTCCCCTTTAAGGAACGCCCAATGGGTGTTAACAGATGTTGATTGACAGCACAAAATATAGATAGCGCTTGACGAGTGATGTGATTTTTTATTTTTTTATTTTTGGCGGCATAGTGGATAGCGCTCTGTCCTCGCTGCAAGAAGGTCACGAGTTCAAATCCCAAACACCTATGTGGAGTTTGCAGGTTCCTCCATGTCCAGGCATTTCCAACAACACGCAGGTTAGGTGTTGGTCAGAGGTTGAGGCGCCAGGTGTTTAGGCAAATTGCTTCTGCTGAGCTGCCCCAGGGCTGCTGCTAGAAGGGGGTTACTGTCTGAAGCACTTTGGTCTGTGTAAATGCACTAGGCTATATAAATAAACCATTCATTCATTCATTCATTCATTCTTCATGAGGTATATCATTTTTGCTTGCTAAAAAATGTAAATAAACACAAAAAGTTAAGCTTCAGTCTACATGTTCTAAGTTTCCAAATTGTTCATCATGATGTGTTTTGAGCTTTTTTCACTGCTGTTAAAAGCCAGATGTGCTGGCATGCTATGTCAGTTAGCCACAATGCTAACAACAATAACATACGAACTTAATAGAGTTTGATTAAGAAATGAGACATTATTAGATGAAGACAGGACAGTTTGGATAATATCCATAGATACATAACAGTATATGTGTGCTGGTAAAAAGTGATTTTAAGTAAATTTATTGTTTAAAAAATCAGGCTTTGTCCCAATTATTCTGGTTGAAAAGTGAAGAGGAACTAGTGATTAAGGCCAAAATCCTGGTTTAGAGTTGAAAAATTGTTATTTTGATAATTTTCTAAACAAACAAACTGTAAAATGGTTCGACCCCAAATCTCTAAAACATTCAGTAGAAAATAAATCCTGCTTAGCCTGTTATACCATTGTAACTCAAGAACACATCTCTGTCCATTGGCCTCTTGACGTGCCGGTGTGAGTGTTCTGACCTTGGGGTTGCTGCAGGGTGCCATTGATTTGTTTACCTGTGCGCCCATGACACTTTCTCATTAGCTTTTCTTTTGTACAACACTTCCACAAGAGGAGACCGGACCACCGAGAGCACTCCACTGCAGACCAGCCGTGATCAATGCACCTGATAGATTGGCGCTGGCAATATAATTCTGCTCAATGGCCGCGTAATGGATGTGAGCGCTCTATTTAGTGGCCACAATAAGGTGCTCTTTTGTGACCGAGACGGAGGCATTGTATGGCTGTGATGGAGAGAAAACGATATCTCCAAGCAAGAGGTCATTGGTTTAAAGTGCATTTCAAAGCTAATTGTGTTATTCTAGATGGTGACTTTGCATTAAATATAGGAGACTTTTTTTTTTTTTTTTTAAATAAAGCAGTGATTTTATACTTCAACATGTTTGTAGCAGCTACAGTTTTGAATGAAAGCACAAAGGCTCTACAACAGCCCTATGTCTGTTTTCATCTGGCCTCAGGAGGGTTATAAGAATAGCTTTATATATATATATATATTGTTTTAATTGACTTAGCTATGAATCATGTGTTCGTATCTGTGTTCTGATCACTATACATTGACAAAATAATACATGAAATTGCCCATTTTTAAAAGAAACATGGCAAAAAATGAATTTTAAGACCAGTTAAAATTGCTTGTTTCTAAATTGTTAACCTTGTTTTAACAAATGTTGTAATTTTTAACTTGTTCAAGACAATATTTGTTAGTTTGAACTTACACTGGCAATTTGTTTAGCCTATTTTCTTCAGTTTTACGACAAATTCTCTCAGTCATAATAGCTTTGAAATTAAAAAAAAACAGTGAAATATTGTACAGCATGTAAGCGGTTAAATCTTCTCTTGTCAAAACAACTCAAATTCAGAATAAAATTCAATTCCAAGCTGTTTTAAGCAAGACTAGATCATTTATGTAAAATGTTGAATTTGTTTCTGCATTATGGCTGAACAAATTCAACATTTTACATAAGATATTTCATCTCTCCTAAACTCTTATTTCTGAGTTTAGGAGAAATAAAATACCTTTGCATCAAAAATAATTGCCCACCTCTGCTCTACAAGATGGATTCCTGCCATTTTTGCGGCTTTCACCAAATCTTGAGAAGCCATCTGGAGAGACAGTTGTGCTGGTCCAATCACAGCCCACTAATACATGGCCCAGGTTAAAATGGGTGAGTTGTTCTATTTGAGTTTGAGCCAAAACGTACAAAAAAATTTACGTTTTGGCTTTTTGTAACATATTTACAAAACATACGATGATACAAACATGCTTTATTGCAATGCAGTTAAACATAGTAACAAGCAGCTCATTATTGCTAATTTTCATTTGCTAGACTCCCTGGTTGGGCTTTTTTCAATGTCAGTAAGTCAATGACTCATTTAGTGAATTTATTTTGTAAAGCCCAAAATCACAGCAACAGTCACATCTGAGGGCTTCACAAAGTTGTTGATTTAGCTAACAGAAACGTTAGAAAGTAAAACAACGAAACAGTCATTGGTCAATAGCAAACAAAAACATTACAAAATCATGAACAGTCATTGGTCAATAATACAGATTGTCCAGATGAATAACTGTCCTTGCGTATTCTCTGTCCTTAAACCCTCCTTGTCGGCAAGGAAAAACTCAAAAGAGAGACATCAAAAGGGCACAGTGTAGGAAAGATTCACAGCCTCTCCTCAGTATTTGTGAGTATCCTCATGAATCACTTAAATGGCTTGAAACCGTAATAATGTGTGACCTAGGTCAAATATTTTAGCTGAGCTTGGCTTATTGTGGACTTAAGTGTTGTTTTATGTTTTCTCACAAATTTCTTACTTGCCATCTTTAAGTTTTTGTTATGTTTTTCTTCATTTCAGTGAGAAAGGTTTTACAAACACTAGTTCTGCCTTCTTCATGCATTTTATTATTTTTCTATTTATGTATTTGTTTATTATCATGGAAAAAATGCTAAGCTTGTTAATTTCCTAAACAGTTCAAGAGCAAATGCAAATCCCCTAGTAATTCTCAATAAATACATATACAATGAACATAATGCTACATTTTGCTTTATTACCATTTAAACTAGAAGCACCAACATGATTTTCCTGTTCTGAGCTGTTAATATCACTCAGTTGTCAGTAGGAGGCAGTGTTGACACTCTTCTCCCTGTTTCCTTCTTGTCATGGTCAGTGGCAAAACAGCTGACCAAGGAATTTGAGACTGAGGACATCACTTTTAAATGTGGCTGCAAGTGATCAGATTCTTGGATAACTTCGAGTATTACCATTTATGAAATCCAAACTGATATGAAAAGAATGCTTAAATTAGCATAGTTTATCTTCACATTCAGTAACATCATTAATTGTGTAGAATGCAAGAGCTTGAGGCACAATTTTATCCACAATCGAAGGAGAGTGCAGATGGCATGTTTACTGTAAAGTCTGCTCCATACAGCCTGAACACTAGTCTTGAATAAGGTCTGACTGACTGAACCCAGAGCGAGTAAGGCTGAGATATTTACAGACACAGCATGAGTCACCCAGAGCGTATTGTTTGAGGACAAACACACATGCAGGCTTATATGTTTACTTAACATACAGAGGAAAACACAAGGATGTACATAATTTTATCTAAACATGTTTATTTGTTCTGTCAACTGCAAATGGTGTTACAAGCACATCCAAGATCAGAGAGTGCTGAGATATGCAATGCTCTGGTCTAACTCTTAAATATAAAGAAATGTCTATTATTGGATTGGATGCTAATAAGAGATTGTGGCCTTTAGCTGTTACATTTCACAGTATAAGGTGTAAAACTTGATTTACAAAGAATTGCTTTAGCTTTGTCTTTCATTGGTATTATGCAGGTTATTTCCCATTCTAAGTTCCAACTCACTTGGTGCCAATTTAATTGTCATTTATCTTAAATTAGGGGGTAAGTGTTTTTAAAGTGGGACTAAACACCTTCTTATACAGTCAAACTTTACGTGGAGGTAAAATGGGCAGTGCCTAGACTAGTGTTTCTCAACCTTTTTTGAGCCATGGCACACTTTTTTAGTTGAAGATTTTCCGTAGGACACCACCTACTCAAATATTGCCAATTAAACTTTTCTTGTAGAGGGTTCAATGCCTACCTTTTGAATCACTTTGTTTGGAATGATCCTTTTGCTATCAATCTATGTGGAGAGAGGCAAAGCTGGTACAGGTCAGATATGGAGAACCAATATTTAAGCTTTTTTTGAGAAATAAAGAAATTTTTTCAAGGCACACCTAGCAGTATCTCAAGGCTCTGGTTGAAAATTAATTGCCTAGAAGACTAATTAGTTTGTTGTAAAGAAGCAACACTGTCTCACTGAAATGCGTCTATCTACCAAAACATGTTATTGGCGTATCATGAGCACATTTCTAGCCCTTTGTTGCATGCTTACCCTACGACCTTTTCACGCTGTGAGAAGTGTGAAATAGAAACGCCTAGTTTTTTAGTCTAGAGTCTTTGGTTGAAGCCACGTCAGGACATTTACTTTGGGTTTGACGGTCAAGTTTAGGTCTGAAGTTACAAAAATGGGTAGGTCTGAGCCTTAGCGTTGGCTAAGATTAGAATGAGGTTTTTGATAATATTCATACATTTTCTGCCTCCCCCTTAGAAATTAATCAGGGCAGCAACGCAAACGTAGAAAAAAATATGTGTTATACAAATGCATTTGAAGGAGGTTGGACTCAAGAGATAAAGAAGTGGGATTTGGAAGTTGGTCTCCACTACACACAACAGGTCTCCCCATCCAGCCAGTTCTGTATCACGCATTTTGCAACATCATGTCATATGAAAGCAATTTCTATCTTTTGCGTGTGTATTTCACGCAGTGCTGTCTCAGTTACTAACCCTAACCTTAAACAATTTTGAGTCACAGACCTAAACTTACCCTTTTTTGTAACTTCAGACCTAAACTTAGCTGTTATCCCCAACTAAAACCTCTTGTTTATCCTCAACTAAATGGTGTATCTATTCCACAACAAAAAAGACACGCAACTTGGCATGGCGTAGTATATCCACGCAAACCATGAGAACAAATTGCCCCATCGTAAACTCTACCTGATATATTATGTTTTCAGTCCAAAACAGCTTCTGTAACATTGTGATGTCAGACAGTACCAGTACTTCAAACGGCTAGTCTTTGAAAACTGCAAAATAATTAAATTTGCACTAACCATGGACAATCCTTAAGCACAGTTCATTAGCTCAAATAGTTGACTTACTTTTTCATTCACATAGTTAAACACAGGACCTTCTTACTGTGAGCTGAACAAGCACACAAAACCAGCAAACACAAGCTATGCTAATTTCTATATGCATGAAGTGATGTAAAAGTAATGCTCTATAACTTCTATCTGCACATATGCCATTATAAAAACAGAATGGAATAGAACCAATGACCCATGAGAAGTGCCGACAGAAGCACTCCAAGTGACAGCACTATTATCCTAAAGCAATAATGACAAACCAAGTGTTCATTTCAATGCAGCTAACCTGTTTCTTATCTCAAGAGGCCGGTGCGAAGCCTAATAGCCTTCCTCACTCATTTAGCTAATTGATGGGGACTGCATGACTTCTTAGGCTGATTTTGCTTGTTAGACAATCTGTCAATATATCTGCAAAATCTATTCACCTTTGCATAGGTCAAGCATTTCAGCCCGTGTGTAGGAATTCATTAGGAAGATATAGAATGTCAGAGGTTTGAAGGGGCAGTCTGCTGTTTACGAAGAGATGCTAAGAGGTGTTTATGGAAAGAATAGGTGTTTTTACATGAAGAACCAAGTCTAATAGGTAGGAAGTAGTCAGAAAAAAAAATAAATAAACACAAAACACTTGGTCGATAGCAAAAACTGCCACTAGCACAAAAAAAATAAACAAAGCTAAATAATTTCGTCCCAAATTTTTAGCTAATATCACTACTTTTTTTTTTTTTTTTTTTTCAATTTACTTTTACAGCCCAAAATCACAACAGCAGTTATCTCAGAGGACTTCACTTGATTGTTGATTTAGCAAACAAAATTGGTCAGAAAATAAAACATGGAAACATTTGATCAATACCAACAGAAACATTGGAAAATCAGAAAGAGTTTTTTTATGTGGAAATACAGGCAGCTTGTCCAACAACAAATAGTCAGATAAAAATTGCAAGGAACAGCTAAAAAAAAACACCAGGGGAAAAAGAGAAACTTCGGGGGGTAAATCAGAAACAGTGAAGGAGAGATCTTCTCCCATGGATGGGCAGACTATGTAGATGTGACCAGGACTGGCACGGGTCCTGCGAACGGATTTTCTAGCAGGAAGATGACAGCCAGTCAAAGAGAGGCAGGAGTGAGAAAGGTCCAGGTTCTCAAGATTAGGTGGCATCCAAAATCCAGGCATGGACACTGGAACAGCAGCATCTGAAAGACAAGGGACAACATGTGAATAGCAAAGAACAGATTATGGATGAACTTGGTAATAAAATGTTGTTTACAAAGATAGGCAAGGGAAGGCAAAAGCAAAAGTGATTGAATATGAGTCTAGTCAGGGCATGTGTGAATAGACATCGACATACACTCATGCCCCGTTTATGTAGGCTGTAAGTGCAGTACAGTTTTTTTTTTTTTTTTATTAAGTTTTGTGTTATGTGTGAGCAGACACTGACATACATATCAGTATTAAACTACATAACCAAATCTGAACCGGGAGTATCCAAGCATTAAATCAAATCTAAACCAAGACTAAACCAGGTCTAAAGTTGATTTAAACCAGGACTTAAATATACACAGTAAAAAAAGAAATTGCAAAATGAGTGAATAAATGCTCAAAATAAGTCATATTTGCCAGTAGAACAAGAACTAAGTGGATTGTTTGGCTAAAAATAATAAAAAAACAACATTTTCTCAATGGAAATTAGTAAAAAAAAAAAAAAAAAGATAAAATAAAATAAAAATAAATGAAAATGAAACAAGGAAAAAAAACATTACATTCATGAACAAATCTCATTTTCAGACACTTATTGATACAATATGAAGTTTAAGTTGGCCACTATTTCCCATAACTTAATCTGCAAACATTTGGAAACTGAATTGAGGACCGAATTACGTAGACCATCACCTATTCACATAATTGTACCTGAGGGCCACATCCAGGTCTGGTATTGAGCTATTTTCCTGCTTTAATGATTTACCTTTCTCTGGATTATCTGACATTCGGCTCTGCGTCCCTTTTGCAGCACCGTCCGGCTCTTTAACGTCCCCTGCTTTGCTCATACCCTGGGCGCCTCCGCATTGCTTAGAAAATAAAATGCGAAAGATAAGAACTTTGTCAATATTTGTGAAGGATGCAATGCTAGCCTCAGGTGGGCGGATGTATCGGAAGGCTGATCAGCGCCGGTTATATAATTGAGACTTCTCTTTTTCTATTTGAATAACTTGCGAAAAGTAACCCAGAGGCGAAAATGCATTGGGTTTATGTATATTTATTAATCTGCCTGAAATTTCGAACTTGTGATTATGATACATCCCCTTAGGCGGCAGAGTTTAAGCGTGACATATATATAAAGTACTTTACGGGGTCAAAAGGTCGTTATTTACAGTAATGTACAGTGTTTATGCCGGTAAAACTTTCCCATATTCTTAAACGTGTCAGTAGATTTTTGCTTGTTGTTGAGTGATTCATTTCAAAGGCATTATGAATCAGCTTACTCTCTAATCTCTCCCCAGAGACCATTAAAATGCGGCTCAAATGCACTAATCTTTCATTCAGGGGAGCGACTTTATTTATAGATATGCTTGCCATCTGCTGGTCTTTAAACAAACCCTGGCGTTGTCAGAGATGTTGAAGTCAAAGTTGTCAAGTGAGGAACGGACTAAAATGTCTGTGCAGTTGTCATTAAAGGGCGGTCTATTGTTGGACAGTAAGATGAACTAACTATGGATTGGAATATTTTTGAGTTCCTGGTGGTGTTTTAAGTTCTAGTCTCCATTTTAGGCATGGAGACTGGTTGCATTTTGGAGACTTGAGGTCTTTTCCCACTGGAGGAACTTTTGTCAATTCTTAGTACTTTTTTAGTTTCAGTCCCCATTTTAGAAACTTTTTAGAAATTTTAGTTCATACAGATTAAATTTTAGTTCATACAGAGGAGGAACTGTGGACTGGTACCACACTTTAGGGACTTTTTTAGATCCTGCTCTTGGGCAGGGACTTCCAGTCAGAACTTTTTGGTGACACAAGCACATTTACAGTACTAATTTTGTTGGAAACAAGCACAGTCTGCGAAGAAAATGTAGATATTCAACAAAATGTCATAAACGTATGATAAGCACTATTTCATGTCTTTTGTTACGTTATGTTACGAAAAGCCAAAAGGTAAATAATACAATTTTGGTTGACGCCACGTGGCAACATTTTCTTTAAGTTTAATGAGTAGATTTAGGCTTCAAGTTACTAAAATGGGTAAGTTTAGAGCTGGGGCTTGGGGTAGATTAATTTACTTGCTAAACCTAAATAAAATGGCATCACGTTGCCTCAACCAAAATTCTGGGTTATTTTACATTTTTTCTTTTCGAAACATTAAAAAAGTTGTATAAATGTATTACATTTTGTTGTATATCTAAACCTTTGGTCTCAAGAAAATTTGCTTCGAAGCGATCAGTCCTATATTACAGTTCTTAAGTACTTAACTACTTACTTATTAAAATTTGGAAGACCTCACTAACCCTACCTAGTTATTTAAAATCTTCTAGACTCAGCCCAGTCTCCGGACAAAATGTAGACATACAACAAATGTCAAAAACATACGATAGGCACGTTTTCGCTGAGCTTTTTTGAGTATTTTTTTCTTTTTCTAATATTGCCTCCTCATCAAAACACAGCTGGAGTTCTGTCTGTGAAATACTATTCTCTCCTCTCTAAAAAACATGATTCTGTGATATCAGTTTTAAGACTCATTTCAGCATTTCTGCCACAATTGACATTTTATGCTAGATTGATTGAATTATTTCCTTTTAGTAACTTCCTTTTGTAGCCAGTAGTGGGAAACACATGACTGTCATTTTCCTTTATTACATAGTTGTTGTTTTTTTAGTTCTAAAACATAAGATGCCACAGTAAAGGTGCCAAGGACATACAGATCCAAAAACAACCTAAATAATACATAATATGGTGCTTTGATGTGAGCAGGAGTGTGTGTCATGTGTGTTCTACCAGGCCAGTGTGACTAGTGTGTTTGACACTGTTCTGTATTGGAACAGGAGAAAGTCTCAGGACAAGACTTGACTGATTAAAGGATTGGTGCATTGGTGGTCAATGATGGAGCTACACCATTGTAGACCTTCCCCTTCAGGGCATTAGAAATTAACTTTAGTGAGAACAAATGGTGATGGCTTGTCCAGGCACCACCACTGATGCAGCTGTACGTTTTTATAACAAGATATCTACTGTATCTCTCAGATGATAAAAGGATAGCACACATAACATCTGGTTTTACTTAAAGTGAAACTAAACGCGGAATCCACTTTTTTCTCTGTCAAATTGTGTATGGCCATGAAAATTGAATTATACTGTTTCCAGGCTTTTTTTGTGTGGAAATTTACTCATATTGCAGTTATGTGATCAGTGCATTTTCAGTTCATCACATTGAGTTGACGCCACTGAGAAGCCACCCAGGTGAACCGCTGAACCGCTGACTGGTGAATTACTACAATGATCATCATTTTAAAAGGAACCCCGAGAATTTTTTAATGTTTGTTTTCGAGTTTTCCTTATATCATCAAAGATATAAATACACACAAAAATAATCTGAAAAATCTACCGTTTTATTAAACTTTTAAGAAATATATTTTCACGGAAGACGCCATCATTGTTTACAACGCAGTGCATTATGGGTAGTATGACGTCGAATCGTGTAACTACGAGGAAAGTTATGAAAGCTTACCGCATTCTCCTTGTTTCCTCCCGAGACGAAATCACAACCAAAAGCCACTCAATGTACCATTTTACAATGTGTTGTCGACGAAAAACTACTGACGCTCCTGTTAACCAGATCAACGGCAACTGTTGCAGCTGTTACGTGCGTCTCACGACTGACGCTCACTGCGCCAGTGCGCCACACGATTCTGCGTCATCACCTCAAGATGGCGGCGCCCGTAATATCAGGAAGTTGTTGTAAACATAACAATTTTACGTCAAACGGCGAATATTTGTTTACTTTAAGTTCTACTTTTTAGTAAGTATACCTACGCGAAGTATTTTCGATCTATTTATGTAAATATTCGGGGTTCCTTTTAAAAGCATCAAAAATTGTACTGACAAAAGTTTAACTTTCACTTTGTAAATTTAAACCCAGAATGATTGAGCTGGACATTTTCATCCCTTAAACTCTGAAAAGAGCCTGGATTTGAGTTCTTCCATCCACTGTATCCACCATCTGGAACTTTACTTGTGGAAAGTGTTTGGGAAAAGGTGGAAAGGTGGGAAAGCAAAGAATGGGGATGGCGTGTCCAATGCCTGTGTGGGATAGAACAATTGTCACACACACACCTCTGTTCTTCTTTAAAAAAAAAAAAGACTCAAACGCAGCAGAAACACGTTTTTCCATGGGAGCTGCCATCTTTGTTTTGTTTGATTCAGGTGGTACTTCCTGTCATCATTGCAACCAAACCCCTTGATAAACTATGATAAATACTTCTTGGTAGCACTTTAAAAGACCTCCACGGTACCTACCAGTTAAGTACCATGTCAGTTACTAGTAACTAACAGTGACACTTACTAGTACTTACTCTGGTACTTACTGTGGTACTTACACTGGTACCTAGAGTGGTACTTTGAGTGGTACTTGTATCAGCAGTTACTGGTACATACCACTGGTACTTACTGTGGTATTTACACTGGTACTTACACTGGTACTTACACTGGTACCTATAGTGGTACTTGTACCAGCAGTTACTGGTACATAACACTGATAGTTACTGGTACTTACTGTGGTACTTACTGTAGTACTTACACTGGTACTTAAGGTGGTACTTGTGTCATCAGTGACTGGTACTTACAGTGGTAACTATTAGTACACTTACCACTTTTAATAATTTGTGGCACACATGTTTCAGTGGTGGTATTATTGGTACTAAATTAAAAAAGTAGAGCTTATAAATTATGAATAACAATAAAATGCAAATGTTAAAAAAGCACCACTGTCTTTGTTTATGTCACAACAATATTGGGTATTGACAAATACCAAAGTAATTATTTGTTTCAGTAAACAAAACAACAGAAAACAATTTACAACAATCTTAGCTTAATTTCAACATTTATTGATAAATACCATGATACATAATGGTAAATAGTGGTACTACAATGGTACTTATTACAGTAGTTGACAGTCAACTACTAGTAACAACGGGACCTGTTCTAAAGTGACACATACTGGTACTTGAGTGGTACTTACTACAGTAGTTGACCGTCAACTACTAGTAACAATGGGACCTGTTCTAAAGTGACACATACTGGTACTTCAGTGGTACTTACTACAGTAGTTGACAGTTAAGTACTAGTAACAACGGGACCTGTTCTAAAGTGACACATGCTGGTACTTCAGTGGTACTTACTACAGTAGTTGACTGTCAACTACTGTAGTAAGTACCACTGAAGTTGCCCCACTGTGGCACCTGAAGTTCTTCTGTGGTTTCCCATCCGAGTACTGCCGAGGCCCAACCCTGCTTAGCTTCTGAGATCTGACTGGATCAGGCTTTGGCATGCTGGTATGGCTACGACCATACCAGCATGCCAATAGTGGTGGTAAAAGTACCACTGTAGGTACCAGTGTAAGTACCACAGTAAGTAACACAGTAAGTACCAGTTACTACCAGTGGTATGTACCAGTAACTGCTGGTACAAGTACCACTCAAAGTACCACTGTAGGTACCAGTGTAAGTACCACAGTAAGTACCAGTAAGTACCAGTGGTATGTACTAGTAACTGCTGGTACAAGTACCACTCAAAGTACCACTGTAGGTACCAGTGTAAGTACCACAGTAAGTACCACAGTAACTACCACTGGTATGTACCAGTAACTGCTGGTACAAGTACCACTCAAAGTACCACTCTAGGTACCAGTGTAAGTACCACAGTAAGTACCAGAGTAAGTACTAGTAAGTGTCACTGTTAGTTACTAGTAACTGACACGGTACTTAACTGGTAGGTACCGTGGAGGTCTTTTAAAGTGCTACCTACTTCTTCAACCACATTTTGCCTTCTCTAGCATAACATCTCAAGTCTATGTACTGACTGATTAAATCTATATATTCACATTGGCCTATAGAACACTGTGATGTCACTTGACCACAAATAAGAGTGCTTTATGTTTTGTTATAGACATGAAGGCAGAGGAGCACAAGGGCAGTAAAACCTAACTGTGAGTAATGTCTTGTCGCAGAGGTGGAAGAGTGAAGAACGGCCAGCCATTACCTTGACAAAGTGGTATTTTGATCATTGCGGAATGGCTGCCTCCTCACAGGCGCACGGCTTGTGTCAATTCACTAAATGGAATGTTGACAGCGCTGACAAGCACAAAGCAAGAGCAAGGCGCGCTCTACTGTGGTATAAGAAGCACTAATAGGCTGGATATCAGTGCTTTAAGTAGTGGTTAGTTAGAACTTATTGATTTATTCGCAGAGAAAGTTGTCAGATTTGTGCTTGATGTTTTAAAATGAAGTGTAAGGATTATGTTTGCAGCATCTCGTGTAAACCTAGAATGTAAAGTATATGTGGACTCTTTTATTGTACTGAATTAGTGTTCAGTCACAAAAAAATGGTAGATGTAATTAGTGTGATATCATCAAATTGTCTAAAATGACTACTTTTTAATTCAAAATGAAACAAACAGAAAATAATTAGTTCGTGATTTTTCGAAACTACACTTTTGGCCAGCCTGTTCATCCAGATGGATTCTCGCAACATTTGTGAGGTTACAGACTCGAGAGAAACCATTTAGGATCCCACCACTCGATTGATTTGCAGTCCGAGCCAGTGGTTTAACGGGCCAATCACGTTGCAGCGGGGGGGGTGCAGAGAGGGAGGTTGTTAGCAAAGACAGCAGCAAGTAGAGCCTGAATCAATCAAAACAAAGATGGCAGCTCCAAATGTTTGTGTTTCTGCTGCTATTGATTTTGTTTGAGCACAAATACAGAGTAATTTTTTACAAAGAAGAACAGAGCAGTGTTCATGTGACACTTGTTCTATCTATTAAAGTCCCATCTTTTCCCAAACGCTTTCAGCGGCGGAAGTTCCAGATGGATAATGAGTCAGGATTTGGGGAAAAAAATTAATCCAAACCCAGACATTGTTTTCCTTATTTTTATCGATCTTAATTAAAGCAAAAAGGCTTTTGGTAACTTTTATCATGAACTATATCCCCTTAAAAAGAGCCCATTTTTGTTAAAATGCCTGACTAAAATCAACTAAAATTAAAATGAAAATTGTTTCTGAATTGGTTGGACTTTTTGTGAATTTTCATTAAAAATTAGTTTTAGGGATCTGTATTATATTATATATTTGTTTTGTAAGTTTAGAGTAAAAACTGGTTCTGATCCATCCCAGAATGGTTGATTTGACTCTAAATAAGAAGGTTCACATATTTTTATCATTAACAAGTCAGAGAGCTTGAAAGTTGATTTTTATTAGATGGTGAACAAAAATTAATTAACTAATTAAGAAAAAGTGGGAGGGTCCGTAGGGGTCCTCAACTTCACAAGTAAAAAGACCTAACATACAAAAAAATATTTGTTTAAAGTTTGACTTGACTGCTCAGAAAAACATAACCTTCTGATAACAGAAGTTTTTCTTCATTCAAAAAACACATTCAAATAATCTGACTGGCATTGACTTTGACTTCGATTAATCGACCAGCCTTGTGTGAACAAAATGGATATGAAAGAGTGTTTTCAAAAATAATAATGTGTAAAAACAAAAGTAATAAGAATTTAAAACTTTTTAAAGATTTTCTAAATGCAGGTTTCTGAAATCTTGAAAATGTAATTGGATCTTTATTTTTGTTGTCAGGAAAGAAGATTTGTTTTTCGTACAAATCCACTTGTGTGAACCAATTACTAAAACTTAATAAAATCAAAGGAAAAAAAAAGTAGCTAATTTCAGGTTGATGGATCTGGCAACCCCAAATTCTCCTTGACTTTGAAGAACAACAGATGTTTGTTCTTGTTACTTTGTTGTAAAATTGCATCAAAAGTTTTTAGAAACACAATATTCATCCAACCAAACATTGTGAAAATGTTGGTTCAAAATCCCAAATGAATTATGTGGAATGAAGTTTGTGTAGACGTGAGTTAGTCTTCAAACAAAAGAGCGGAATCTTGATAACCGGACAGCTTCCCAGTGGCTTGATGTAAATCCAAATTGATTTCAGTGGGAGACGTCGTGTGTGTCAGCTTTCAATCTTCATAAAGTCTTGTTTTACACTGTCTGCTGTCACCTGAGGAGTAATTAGCCCGACGTGACCGCGAGCTGATGCCAGTGTCATGTCCTGTTACGCACACGGATACGCCTGGAATTACACACAGGGATCAACGGTGGAAAGACTAGGAATTTTATCCACTACACCTGCTTAGTTCATTAATAAAACAGAATAAATGATTGTTTTGACTTTTGGCAACATTTTTTCTGAACTTCTTGAACCAGGCAGGTAATGGGGGGTTTGTGAGGAGAACAGAGATGAGTTGAGTGAGTTGAGGTCCATGGTATGAAATTTGGTTAATATTATGTCTACATTTCCAGCTTATACTAAAATAATCTCCACATCTCTACATCAGTCTACATGGGCGAACTGAACAACGCTTCGGCCCCACAGGTCAAGCTTTTCTGGGTATGAGGGGAGTGAAGCGCGTATTGAGTTCTTGGGTCAAAGTGGTTCAAAAAGTGGTTCATTACACCTAGAGCTGGGCAAGATATCGAAATTTAGATATTATTGTGAATGTTGTTTTCAAGATATCCTAAAATTGAATATCGAGTATATCGTTTACAGACAAAAATGCTACAAAAAGAGGCAAATAAAAATAAAAAAAAAATATGCTGTAAATTTTCAACTTCATGAATGCATTATTTATGTGCTTTTGTGATTAATTTGATCAAGTTCTCACATTTATCTGGCAACAGGTTACATCCACATGACACTGACACTTTATATAAGTCAATAATGTTTAATTCAGATGGGAACTGAGCAGAAAAAATGTGTTGTAGCAAAAAGTTATTGGGTCTAGTCAAAATGTTTGAATTTACGATGTTATTAATTGGATAAACTGGATTTGGCTAACCATCTGAACTTATGACAGTTTAACAGTTTTCATTTCAGTTGGATTTACAAAATATCGTCAGAATATTTTTATTGAGATACTCAAAAAAAAATATTCAGATTTTCATTTTGTCAGTATCACTCAGGCCTAATTACGCCAGAGTTGTGTTGAAGCAAAAGGTCGCCTCATGATCCGCAGCAGAGCCTGGATCTGGGACAAGTCAGACACGATTGGTTCATGTTGGACCTGTTTTTATGGGTGATTAAAGACTCAATGAGGCCCAGTTTATCCTTTTTTTTAAAAATCCAGGCGTGTATGCAAGAATGAATATATTAATGTAACCGGTTCATTTACTTTTATTATATAATTGTCTCTGTTGCTGTTTATTCTACATACCTGGCATCCAGTCACTATGCTATCATGGTCTGCCCATGTTTCTTTTTCATGTGTCGTAGCTTCCTCTTCCCTTCTGCAAATTCCTGTGTTGGGAAAAGGTTGGTCATCCAATGTAATCCTTTGTTTTTAGTGCATTTTAGTCATTGTTTCACTTTTATTTTGGTCGTTGAACAAGATATACTGTATTTAAGTCTAATTAAGCTTTTGAGTTGTTCACATGTTTTTATTTATTGACGCAAAGAAGTCTGAAAAATACTAACAATGTCATTGTCTCTTCTTTGTAGTTTGGGTCAACTGTAACAGCACATGTTGACTCTGTTCACTTTTATTGTAATCCAGATTAAATGGAGACTGCCTCCAATTGCTCGGCTGTGTCCTGTGGTTCATTCCTGCACCAGCAATCATAAACCAGCACACACAATGCAGAAATAAATACGCCAGTCACATTAGTGTTATTCTGGCTAGCTAGTATCACCAGTTTACACATACCAAAGAAAATCTAGGCATTTTAGTGAAAAAGTACTGTTTTTTTAAGAGGTTCTTGGCTCATTTACTGTACACAATAGCTGCTTTGGGAAGGATTTTGCCCTCATTGCAGAGAAGTGTATTTTTTTTAGAAGGAGTGCACTGTACCTTAGGGCTTGGATAAACACATTTAATCAAATAATACAGAATACAATAATATAAGACTTAGCCGTTGCTAGAAAGGAAAAGTAATATGCAGCTTGTAAATATAGCCGTTTTATGAAGAAGTGCAATAAAAGTAAAGGTCATACATCATCGATATGAACAGTTTGGTGGGTATTGTAATGAAATATAAATGTAGTTTTAGGTTTGGAACATCCTGGGCTGATTGTCAGGCAGATATAATTGTTTTATCTTAATGGATTTTGTCACGGGAGACTTCGGGCCTACAGCAGCTTCGCATTTTCATATGACGCATAATCTTTTACAGCTCCGGGCCACCCTCAACTGTAAACAAAGCCTTCAGAAGTGGGATCCTATTTATACGAAAATAAACACATAGTATCCTCTAGTGGCCGGGCCCCAGTCTGACGATGAGAATTGTATCTTCGGGCCATATATTCTGTGACTAAGACAATTTAGATTATTCATTTATATCGGCTCTAAACATCAGCCCTCGAGTAACAATTATGAAACACCGTGCATTATAATGGAGTATTGGAAGTGCGGTTGCTTTTGCTCAAGAGTTAAAAGAAGAAAGAATGCAAAATGGGATTAGCTAGTCTATAGCTTCTAATATGTATGTAGCCTAGAGAGATGAAGCCCACCCATGCACATACAAATAACACAGAAAAGTACTGCTGGAAAATTACAGTTCTATGCATTTCCAGATGTTTTTGAAATGGAGACCTTATGCATTGTTAATAGCATGATTGTATTATTTTATCAATGACAAATGTAGATCGCAATTTTACATTTAGTTTATTGTAAATTGCAATATTTGTAAAAAAAAAAAAAAAAGAAAAAAAATGTTCGGCTCAAATGAAGGGCCAAATCGATTCAGAATTGGTCAAGTGCTACATTGTAAAATATTCTTTTGTGCTATATAAGTCTTATATAGAACACATTTTCTGTATGTTCAGATTTATACTGTACCCAATCACATTACATTTTAGATTCTTTTGAAACTATATATCAATATTCTACCTCAAAGTTTGACTTTTTCTTCAAACTACACATTTTAATTGACAAAAGATTGGTTTTCGATCTTTCGATTCAAAACCCACCACCAAATAATTGACGATTCAGTTCGATTCTATCTCGATATTTTGATTAATTGCCCAGCACTAATTTCAAGGCACTCAAAGCGCTTGATAATCAAGGATCCACTCACCCAGTGTGTGCAGACGCTGAGGCAGGGTGGGTTAAGTGCCTTGCCTAAGGACATGACAATCTAGCAGGTGACAAGCAGGTATGGCCTATGTGGCATCTTCTAGTTAGAGCTAAGGTGCAGTGTATTCTGGGACCTGTAGTTCAAATTGTTGCATGATTTTGTCAGGGGGCCACTATCAATAATAATCAGAAATCATCCCAAGGGCTACATGAAATCATCTTGGGAGTTAGACACCCTTTGCAGTAAATTAACGGCTCATGAATAGAAATGGGACCATCACTATTCCCATTAATAAAGAAGACTATGGTGATCCACCATAGGTTTCGGCATAAATCCATGAGGAACTGGAGGATTAGATTATTGCAGAATAGATAAAAGCAGACTCTTTATAGTTGTAGATTACCTTAGCAAAAAACACATTTTGAGTATATTTCCGAAATATAACTACACAACATTCCTGTATATAACAACCATAAAGCCTAGATTTCTTGAATAAATGCAATGGATGTTGGTGGGACAGGCATTTTTGGAGCAGTTAGAACCCAGTTACAAGATAAAATGCATCAAACAATCAAAATGCACATTCTGGGAAATTCATACCAAGAAAACACTGTTGTAAGGTTATTGCTCATACTATAAAGTGACTTGCACAATGTTACCCTTAAATTATCTCAGTTTATTGAACAATTCTCCTGTACTCTACTCTATAGTTAAAACAGAACTACTATTGTCACATAAATATTGATGAGTTAGTAGTGGAGTTTTCTGTCTGCTACTACTGCATTTCTCCCTAGTGAGTTTTCTGTTTGTTTGTTTTGTTTTGGTTTATTGCTTTTTTTTTCTGGATTGAGTACAAATGGTACTGGTTTATTTTAAAAGTTATTTCTTTTAGTGTCCTTGGTAACTTGGAAACAGTTAATTGTCAATGGATTTTAAAACTTTGAGTTTTGAATGCATGTTTGTCCTTCTTCTCAACATTTGTACCTCTGTTTTTCGTTTAGAAAACTCCTTAAAGAAAAATTGAGATTCATCAGTCTGGACACGAAGGTTTTTTGCTGTAGGCTTAAGATAGAGAACCAAGGGGTATTCCATGAAGCGAGCTAAAGCCAAAGCCTGGCTTATTTGGCCAATCTAGGCTCATGAAATCTTCATTTCCGTTCCACTAACGTGGCTAACCAGAGGTGACGCTGAGTTGCCGCAGTAACAAGTGCGCAGACATAATCCTGGTCGGGACCAGGCTAACTGTCAAGATTATTTTAGCTTTGTCTCAAAAAACGTCTTAAATCACATGTTTATCCCCACACACTTCCACAACTGTGTGAAATCTCTCTGTCTGTCACAACACAACTTATAAAGTCACTTTTTATTCACTTTTATTTACTTGGCATTGGCACCAAAGAGCCGCTCTGACCGTTTCTTTTCATCCTTTTTTGAGCTGCTCTAGCTGTGGAGAGACGCGTTTGTTAGAGCAAACGTCACATTGGCAGCACAAAGAGCCACGTATTTAACTGGAAAATGAACTTGTAGGCTACTCCTACGTGCATCTAAACTACGTAAGATTTCCCACAGACATGCAGCTATTTCTCTAAAGCATGAAGCAATGAAAGCAGGACTAAAGTGTGAGAGCAGCCGTGGAGTCGTGCTGCTGCTTTTGCGCTCAAAAGCGCTTCATCGCATCTCCTTCCCTCATCTCTCCTCACACCACGGACACACATCCTCTGCTCTGATTGGTCAGTTCTGGTTGTGAAGACTTACGCTCAGGTTACGCTACAACTTTGTGACAACTTTACGCAGTGGGACTAGTTCCACATGCGGAGTGGAAAACTGTGCATTGCATTAAAAAACGATGAGCCTACTACTCACAAATACGATGATAAATCCTCTGGATCTCCGCCTCGTCTTTCTCCGGGCAGTGAACAGGATGGGAGGGGCTGCCTCTCGCTCCCCGCATCAGAATAAACCACTATAAACTGAAAACTTTTGCGATATAAATCAAACTATAGTCCGTGTGCACTTTGGCTCCTCTCGTGTTTCAGTCAGATCATGTAAAATAAGCGTTTTTCTCTCTCATTCTCAGTGATGTCTTCGCTCCATTGATCTGGTCTCGTCACATTCAGCGGGAGCGCGCTCAGAGCCCAGATTAATCTTCAAGCTTGAATTAGCGTTGCTCAGACCCAGGTTTATTTCTTTCATGGAACCACTTGAGGCTTAAGTTGGAGATGAAGCTAGTTTCAGCTCAGGATTTTAGGATAAGCCTAGACTTGTTAAGCCACTTTCATGGAATACCCCCAAGTTTCTAACCATTGTTTTTATTAATTGTGTGGCCAACAACACTGACTGGAAGGCAGTTGTGGCAGCAGCATGAGAGTCACGGTCTAATATGTTAGAATAAAAATTTGGGTATCATTCCTCGTAGAAGTGGTACACATTATGTGAACGGAACTAATTGCCCAAGCTGGGTCGTAGAAATACAAAAAGTTTTCAAGTCAATCAAATTTAAATATAATTTATTAAGGAGAATGTTATGGTTTACAGTGTCAAAAACAACACTAAGATTTACTTGTATCAGCTGACATGAAAAGCTTTAAAAACGGCAGTTTCTGCATTGTCTTTGGCTCTGAAGTCAGGCTGAAAACCCTTAAAAACAAAATTGATTTTCATAAAAGATTACGGATTACGGAAAAGCTATTTCCTGCAAATTTGATGAAATAGGCTACACACACACACAATTTATAAATTGGCTAGTTGTAATAGCCGATACAAGATAAGATTTGAATTGTGCAAAAATATATCAAATATTAGATATCTGATCTATATTAAAATTATAATTTTATTACATGGTGGTACAGTAGGTTAAAGTGGATGCCGCATTATAAGATCTATTCTAGACATAATAGGATCCCTATAATGGTACAATTCAATCAACGGAGTCACATTTCTGACATTGAAAAGAGACTGTAATATTTTTCTCTTCTAAATCTTCACCCTGACATTCTTGACTTTGACACCTGCTGATGTTATTAAAACCCTGTGCACTCCGGTGAATGGCCGCCTTCTTCCGCGCTCAGACGGAGTGAGAGGAGCAGGAGGAGGTGTATGGTAATGCTATGCTAATGGCGGGTTTTCAGCACCTCGGAGAGCTCGTGCGCTTGGCTCCTCCCCCTCGTGTCTACCGCCGCTGCCTTTGCTTTGCCGCGCGCGCTGCCTCCTCACTTCACCGCTGGACACGAGCGAGGCACCGTCACATTTACCGAGCCGCTCCAGCGACCAAGCACGCCACGGACCACTTCAATCCCCGGCTGTGATGTGCATCGCGTCACGACCAGCTCCAACACAAGCCCCGTCGGATGCATTACCTGCCCGAGGTTATCTTTAATTTTTGTGACTGATCAAAAACAACCAGGAAATGCCACTGTAGCGCGCGCGGATGACACCAGCAGCTCCAGCCTTTGAGATTCCCGCCTCACGTCCCAGGTTTGCTAAGTTGGCGCTGTACAAGTTTTCTGCCTGTCTGCTCTGAATAATTCACTTGCATTACATTTGACTCGTTGACTTTGGGGCACAAAAAAAAGGAACAGAATGGGGAGCGAGAACTACTTACCGGAGCTTATGGCGGAGAAGGACACGCTGGACCCGACTTTTCAGCACTCCCTGCGGCTACTGGATCAAGGTAAGCCTCCGCGTAAACCGTGAGCAAAATGAAACGAAGCTAATAGCTTTTAAGTAATGCAAGACTGTCGGTGACTCGACACCAGCCCGCCTACTTACTTTCTTTTACATATTCAATCGGCTGTGGATGCTTTGGATCTGTCTGGTTACTATTTTCCTGCTCGGGTTTTCATAAAGCGTAAGAAGTCTGCTGTTTTATCAAGTTTGATTAGCTTTAGCTGCTACGTTTATCGTTTTATTTTTAGCCAGCACCACATGGCAGCTCTTGATTTTGTGCAATATGCTAGTTACAGTGTGCTTTTTAACGTAGCTTGTTTACAAAAACTAATAAAGTATTAATGAAAATTCAACTTTTGGTGTATCAAAACAATACTAAATTAACCTAGCATAGCCTACATGTGGTCAAGCATGTCTTTAACTTTTGTTAAGGATTATTTATCAGAAAATTGTGAAAAACCTGTTCAATTATGTCACAAAGGTGCAGAAACATAACCTTATGACATTTTTATCATTGTAACTTTTTAAAACTAGCTCTTTTTGTAGCATTTTTTTTTTCAACATAGCCATTAAAAATAACATTTAAAATTATCGCTGGGCATGAATTCAATAGATCAAAATGCACTGATGTCGAATTGTCAATTATTTCTTTGGGGTTTTTGAATCTAAAGATTGACAACTAATGTCAGTAAAAACATGTGGTTTGGAGCAGAAGTCAGGCTTTGAGGCAGAATATTTTCAATGTTTTTTTGTTTGTTTGTTTGCTGTTTAGGTTCATAAAAAACATTCTTATTTAGATTGTTAAGGTTACACAAAATTGAATGAATAAACAAGATCAATCAATCTGAGAATAAAAAAGAACTTTTTCAAATTAAACTCAATATGCAACCCACACCTAAATCTTTTGCCTTTTGACAGTCTAAAGCCGGACAAATGCCGTTGCTAAGTTTTGTGATGGCAGCATTAACAAGACCTTAGCACTCACTCGACTTGACATTCAGTTAGCAGGCTGGACTTGTCTTCATCCCCACGCAGACATGTGTAAGCCGCTGTGCGAGCGCCGGAATAATCACCCTCTTATTCAAATGTACATGTGTTTCCCCTCTTTGAAGCGACTCGACGTGACCGAAATGGAATTCTTAAACGGATAGAACAAGTTTAATTAATCCTCTGCTGCTTTGAAGATGCTGGAAATCTTTCTTTTTTAGCTTCTTTCTGCGTACTTCTTTCGGACTGTCGGGACATCTAAGTATTCTTCAAGAGGCACTGGTTCGGAGTGGAGCAATATGTTTCTTTTAAAGGTAACAGACAAGCAGATTTGGTCCATTGCTTGCGCTGCTGTGGCTGCGCCGGAACTAATGCTATGAGCCCCCAGATACAGCTGCTGCGCTAGCCCCTTTATCCTATCTGACAGGCCGGTCCTGCTCACAGCTTGTGCCCAAACATGAGACCTCAAGGGTTCTCTAAAATCATTCCCCCGGCAAAGTCAAGAAGCATAATTTCTATTTAATGACGCTTTCTCCTCCCAGTATTACTTCCACAAATACTGTCGCCATCACACGCATCAGATCGTTGTAACTTCCTCTGCCTCTCATGTATCATCACTTGTATAGTTCGCTGTAATTCAATGTGGCTCTTACTCTTGGGCTTAACTGTAGCACTCCATTATAGTTCACTAGACTGGAGTAGTTGTTGTGAATGGTATAAAAATATCTGTCAGGCCGTATATGTTAGAACTCAGTCTGGTAAGTGCACTCTGAGTCACAGATGGTTTATTTGCTCTAGGATAGTTATGGTTTTAGTCATAGAGATGCAAGATTAATCACAATCCAAATGAAATCTTTTACAGAACAGTGTTGCATGAAGTGGGAGTAAGAGCAGGAAGGATATTCAGCTAATTGTCAGACCCGGACATCGATCTTACATGAGGTAGAACTGTGAACATATGAGTCAGAAATTACTTTTTCAACTTGCTGTAGCAGTTCAGATTTTATAAAAGAAAAAACAGCAACAACAACTCACACTGTTGCTGAGATATTATTCACAATGTTGAGCCCTCACTATACTATTTCAGCACAAGCCTATCGGGACACAGCATATTTTCTACTGGGGTCCACCGATTCGATACTAGGATCAGATATCAGCGCCCATCTATGATATTTTGCTGTAAAAGGTATCAAACCCATGACAGCTGATTTCCTAGTTATACCTTTAATTAGACGTAAAAAGACTATTTGCTGCTGATGTTGACACAGATTTTACTCACATAAAGTTGTTTTTTGAGCAATTAATAACAGTTATGTACATAATACAATAACCCACTGTCTAATGAGGTAACTGAGTTTGAACAAACAGATCTGTTTTCAGTCCTCTGGTATAGGTTGATACCGAGCAGCCAAATTATTGAAACCGATATCGGAACTGAAAAAGCTGAAGTGGTGCATTCCTATTTACTACTGCTTAATCCACCATGAGGATGGGCCCAATTTAAATTTCAAATTGAATTGCCACAATTGCCATTTATAGTGGCATTATTTTATTTGAGCCAACAAACAACAATGATCTCTGTCTTTGAAGACATCATTACAAACATGAACTAAAATGCATGTCATTCCAACATTTCAATCTCCATTTTGATTGGCTAATTCTTTGATGCTATTAAAAATCTTCTACTTTTTTCAGACAATTGAATGTCATTCGAGGCACAAAATATTTGTATGTTGTTTCAGTATCAGAACTTCAAGTGATTACAGCAGGGCAATTAATTGAAAGATTACTATTTGGTCATGTCAAATTATCAATTGATTAGGTATCCTTTTTGAATTAGGAGTCTTATGTCAGTAATAACATGTGGTTTGGAGCAGAACCAGATTTGGAGAAGAAAATGTCAAAAAGCCATTATATTTTGTAAAAAAAAAAAAAAAACAATATGAAGAAAAAATAACTTTCTTTAATTTGTTCCCTTGAGTCGCCTAGTTCTATGCTTTTGACAGTCATATTTGATGACTTTATTCATACTTCAAACAGAAATATCTCTAGTTGTGCTTCTAATACGACCTGTGATGTAAAGCAGAAAGCATTTCATTTTCTGATAAGATATATCACCTCATTCCTATATTTTAGCATGAACTTTTCAGTAGATGTGATTTTGTGTCATTTTTCTGTTATAGAGAAGGTTTGAGTTCTGATATCTCGGGAGCAGAATACTACAGTCACTGCCAGACACGCTCGAGTGCTACACTGCAAAATCCGCTGGATAAACAAAACTAGAATAAAACTTTACTTGGGGCTGTTTTCTTTGAAACACAACAACAGTGTGTGAGGGCCCTTTGTCACAAGAAAAAAGAAGCCAATCCCTGCCACAAGTAAGTTCGGAGTACATTTGTGCACAAAGCTTTGTTGAAGATGAAAAGGTGTCTACTGACTTGCTCAAAAGTATATGATTTAGAATGTTGTGTGTATCTATTATTTTTGAACTCGTGCGACAGACATTGATTTCTTTGGGTTGTTTCTTCTTGTCAGGACTGAGGTCGATGATATGGGGTGTTATTATCACTTGGCTGACTGACATGCTCTGCCGCGTCTGTGAGTCTCCGAGTGTTGTTGGCGTTGTTCCTCGGAGTCTACGTGGCGCATATGGATGAAGCGTCGCCGCCTTCACTACTTTGATATCGTCGACCGGTCTGGACTTGTGTTGATCATTTATGCAAGTTTTCTTTCCAAGATGATTACCAGCTCGGTCCAAACCTCTCATTACATTAGGGTCAAGAGTATTATGTTTCTCATTGGAGCTTTTGGGTTTGAAGTACGTAGAAGTCGAACAGCTGCTAAGATGCAAATTAGGGTCAGTTAGAAAGCGGAAAGTAAGTATTTCAGAGGGGAAAGGTAGAGGAGTTCACTGGAAACTGGAATAGAGTTTGAGAAAGCTACGAAATAGACTTATCTCATGACTAACCAAATAATGATATGACACTTTTGTATGAAACTCAACTTTGAAGTTTGGTAAAATAAGTAGTGGACAGTTTCCCTTGTCGTCTTGTTTACATTATTTTGAAAAAGATATTGCAAGGTTTTAAATGGATAAGATTTAATTGCTTATGTAATGTAGAATATTTGGTTTCAAGACATTTTAGCTGATTATAGGAGAATTTAGCTTAAAACAAGAACAAATATTTGCCAATGGGGTAAGAACAGTTTTCTTAACGCAATGGCTAATAATTTGGCTTGAAATAAAAAGCAATGTCTTGAAACCAACTCCAAACATTTTAAAACAAGGAAAACAATGTGTCTCTACATTAAACCAAAGTTAAATTAGTCAAATTAGTCTAGAGTTTAAATTAGGTTTAAACTCTAGAATCAAGCAACTTTAACCAGTCTTGAAATTCATTTTCTGCAGTGAACATTCTTTGGAATAACTGTTTTTAAAGTCATTATTGTCAATCAGTTGTTGCTACTTTTCCCCAGCCGTTAATGACTATGGCCCGCCAAGTCAAATTTTTGTCCCAAAGTTTAAAAACAAGCTGAGCAATAACTGATAATCCAAATTATACTTTTATAATTCCAAACAAATACAAATATATATATAGAAAATAAAACCAATCAAATATAGATTGGTTGTGCCATTGTAGTCTTAGTATAACTCTATGAGAAACAATGATACAGTGTAATAATGTTCTATTTCTAAATCCACCTTGTGCAAGGAGGCATTTTCATTTTATTTGATGTAGGATTCTTGGATGTTGTGTCACACTGGAAAAAGAGGTGACACACGTAAATATAAAGTTTTCCAGGACATTTTCAATACAGCTCATATTCACTGTCCATTTGAAGTCATGCAGCGGTAATTGCCCAGAGTTAGAGCTAGCCCAATGTCTCATTCTCCAATGAGGTGAATCTATTCTCATTTGTAGCTAGATAAGGCTATGTTTCACTCAGCACTTTGTTATCTGGTGCGCTGCTCAAATCTGGGTTAGACTCTTTTAAGAACAAGCTCACCGTCAGAGAAGCTTCTGAATACTTAATGCTTCATGAAAGACATTTAGCTACCACTTTCCCGACACGCGCACCCTTTCACTCTTTTATCCACACACTGCAGGTCCTCACCAAAGCTACAGCAAATATTGGCCTTTTCCCAAAATTGAATACAAATGATGGAACACTTAGTGCCTGGTGTGTCCTAAAAAAACACGTTCACCTTACACAAGTTCCCAATCAAGTGTTCCAGTAAAGTTAGTTTGTGATATTTTTGTCGGGGGAGAAGATTGCAGTTGGACGCCATCACCCAAATTAATCCGTGACATTTTATGAAGTAAGCTGAACTCTGCAGTGCACAAAATTTGGCCGAAACAGTCTGCCACTACTCCAAAAAAAAAGTGTAAATACTGTTATCTCTCTCTTCCACAACAGATGGAACATGATGCAGTTTAATAGAGCACTTCTTCTGCCATCTTGCTGATGAGTTTTTGGACTTGATTATGCAATTGGCAGGGGATTGTAGGGCCCATGGAGAGACGGACTGGAGAATGTCTTAGCGAATGAAAAAAACACTTTAAGATAACATCAGGTTTGAAGAGGCGTTCGTGCGACGTCAAAGCGCAGTTTTAGTTTAGTTTAGTTTTCGAGGCTTGGTAAATAATGTGTTGTGTTTAAGACGTGGATAGGCAATATTGACACAAATAATATCTCTATTTATTGGAGGATATACTGCTTTAGAGTAATAAGCAGGGTTTCTGTTGGGTCTTAAAAAGTTAAATTTGCCATTGTAGGTCTTAAAAATGTTTACAATGGTCTTAAAATCAGAATGTCAGAAAGTTTTCAATAATATTCTCAGTAATATAGCACAGTTGGTTTGTTTCTACTGTTATTTGGTTGATGGAGTAGATGGGATGCTCGGTTGCTGTTTTACTTGCATTATTTTTTGTCTTAGAAAAATCTTAAGAAGCCCTCTGCAAAAAAGCAGCATTGTGAAAAACTCGCGAATAAGTCTTAATTTGTTTTATAGTCTTAAAAAGTCTAAAAAAAATCTTAAATTTGACCTCTTGATGTCTGCAGAAACCCTGAATAAGATACTTTTGCGATCTAACTAGAGCTGTGCAATATATCAAAGTTTAGATAATATTGTGGTAGTGCAAAAATGGAATATCGAGTATATTGTTCATAGTAAGAAATGCTTCAAAAATAGTTATTTAAAGATATAAATGAAGAAAGTTACAACATTGTAAATGATTAAAAAAGTATAAAAGGTGATATTTTAGTCGATTAATCACTCATTGGGGTCTTAGTTGTACATTTTTGAAAATCTGAAAGAAATTTTTACATGAAAAACTTGTTTAGCTGCATTTTCTTCTTCATGAATAGTAATTTGAGTTTGTGGTCTTGTGAGGGCAGTTTGGGTCAAATATTTGGTCAGAACATTGAGAACATTTTAAAAACTAAAATAAGAAATTCAACCTCAGAAATCGACTTTGAAAATTGGCCATTGATATCGGCATCAGCTGACAACATTTATAAAAATCGGTATTGGCCCATGAAAACCCATATCGGTCGATCTCTAGTCTTTAGTTGACCAAAAATGTCTTTAGTTAGCTACAGCCTAATTTTTCTGATCATTAAACTTCAACTAATACACTTAAATATGTGTTTGAACATTTTCCAGTTGTTCTGAAAAAATATTGCCTGAACATAATAATCAAGATATGCAAAAAACGTTCAAGATAATTATTTTTGTCAATATCGGCCAGCCCTAACAGAAAACCAACACAAAAAAGCTAACATCCGAAAAGACTGAAAAATGATCTTCTAATGTGCATAAATGAGAAAAAATCACTTTGTCCTATTACTTTTTGTACATTTTGAGATGCCGGCCTACATCTTCAAAGCAACATAAACAACAGTTTAATTGCCCACTTCTATCCAAAAGTTGAAATGTCCATGATATAACACATGATAGTTTGACAACACACTGCAATTCAATTCACTTTCGTTTGCCTGTAGACGTGGAAACAAATGCTTCAGCTGTGTCAAATACTTTCATTTAGATTCGTTTATGTTCCATTGCATCTTTGTCACAGATTTATAAAACCTAATTGTGATTTTTCATTGTGTCTTTTCGTTATTGAACAACCGTCAGAACTTAATCAACAGATTATAGACTGTATCAAACGTTTAGCAATAGAGCCACGGCGTGCTAATATTCAGAGCTTTTGTGTCACTCTTGAATGAGCACATCAAAAAAACCCTGCCGTTCTGATTGTCCCAGTGCAATCAGCGGTAGAGCTGTTGTCCCTAGAAATCGTGTTTCTGTGCCCTGACTGCTGCCAGACGAAGCCGGGGACCAGACCCAAAGAGCCAAAACAGACAGGGAGGTCCGGCAGCTAACGGGGAATGAAAAATCCTCCGTCGCATACTAACGAGCGCCTTCCAGGTATGCGCACTCCTCAGGTGCATCTGTTATTTACATGAAGTCACTCTTACAGTAGCCTACAGCACTTCACACTTGGTTGGCCTCATTAATACATAAATCATATTCCCATACATCTGAACACTTATTTCCTGTGGGGTTAACCCTGTCAGTTTCTTCAGTGTAGCCTTAGGTTCATTTAAAAGAAGTCAAACCCCACAAGATTCTTTTTCTTAGGTATTTAATGACACAGCTCTGGTTATTAACAGAACAATCTTCATTATCACATTTTCCTTCATAATAAAAGACCTTTTCGCCTAATAACTTGTTTATTTATAAAGCTATTTATTGATATGTTAATACAAAAGTGCAACAATTTTCGTTTTTTTGTTTTTGTCTGTTTTTTCAGCTACACTTTACCCCTAATAACTGACACACAGATTAAGCAGGAAATGTCTGTCTATTACTAGTTTTGGAGCCAATTTACAATAAGTGATTTCGTTGTCCTTAAGAGATTGTGAACTTCACATTTAGAAATTACTGTAGCTGTTGTCAAGGTTCATACAGTCATGGAAAACCTGGAAAATTCTAGTCTAATTTCCAGGCCCTGGAAAAAATTGGAATTCTTTGAGTTTTGAAAAAGTTTTGGAAAAATCTAAAAATAAATTGTCTCGCTGGTAAGGCAGGGCATTTAAAAAAAAAAATCGAGAGATCAAGAGTCAGTCATGTTGAATCATTATTTGGTTTGAATCGAAGCTTTTGTCAGTAAAAACTTGTGGTTTGGAGCAAAAGCTAAACTTTGAAGCAGAATTTTAAACGATATATTATTTAATTTTTCAGAACATTCATAAAATTCTCACTTAACACATTTTGTATTTAAGACTGAAAAAAACATGATACTTTATAAAACTGAAAGATTTTGCTCTTTTGTTTAAAACTGGAATCAAATTCACTGAATTTGAAATTAATTATAAGTTATAACCCAAAATATTTTGAATTCAACATTTTTTATGTCTAAAATTTGTTGTGTTTTGGTCTTAATCAGTTCATGAAAGACGGTTGTTGACTGAAAAGTACTGTATGTTAAGCAAGGTCATGGAAAAGTTAGAAATTGTTTTGGAGACATAGAAAAATTATGAAAAACCTGAAGTTAAAATCTGAACTCTGAGTGAACCCTTTGTTGTGAATGCATTGTTACATTTTAACTGCACATTTGAGCGGATTCACACACTTAATACATCTGTTAATACATTCTCTGCTGAATAAATGAATTATTGAATTTGCCTCGTAACTCAGAGACATAAGAAATATGTTTGGTGCACTTTGTATATTCTGTGCTGACCTCCATGCGGACACTCTCCTGTGGTACGTTTGAATCTCTGCTGCATGTGTCGCTTCTTCTGAAAAGTGGTTATGAAGGGTAACCGGTGTTTTGGCTGAAATTTTGGAAACATGAAAGCAGATAGCAGCAGTGCTCTGATGTCTGCCTTTTACACAGCACGGGAGCGCATTTTCACTTTCCATTCAGCTGCACCGGCCAACATTAGGTCCTGCTCCTGACTCTCCTGATGGTCTATACTGCGTGTCTCACTCGTGCCCTGCAGAGCTTTGAAGGTAAATACAGCCTGTACCAGTTAGAAATGCCGTACTATATAAAGACGTACAGAGGAAGTATTATGCTAAATCACCTTTTGGAAGCTTTGACTATGTTATTCCTTCACCCACAACATGCCTGAAGCGGTTTTACATGCAATTCACGCATGTTTGAGCAATCTGCAGCCTTTTCCAGCCAGTATTTGTATAAAATTCAAACTGTCTTTACACCTAGAGCGACGCCTGCTCCTCCTCCCCTCAAAGAGCAAACAGAGTTAGCGGTATATCACAGTTAATTCTAGCTACATTTCTTTTTGTGCCTTTTACTGAAAATGTGTCCGGACAGAAAGTGCATTTCGGATAGCAGAAGATGCATCTTTTTATGCTTCCAGGGACGAGGAAACTCGAGAGGTGCTCAGAAAAGTAATTGGAGTTTGTTTTTGACGGATCACTATCAAGGTACAAGTACTTTTTTATCTAGAACTGCTTCCTCAAGAAAAGCCTATAGTTAAAGCACCCACTCTAATCCTCTCCAAACTATTAAGAGAAGTCAGCTTAATAAGACTTGCAACCTTATTTACCATCTTTTGTCTTTGTTTGTGTTTAATACAGGGAATAGTGTAACATTTTTGAACGAAGATAATGTAACAAGCTGATCTTTGCTATGTGTTTACAATAATCCTTAGAGTTGTATCTATGCCCTACGTATTAAGTATTTCCTTAGATGATACACTCCAGTCTAGATGTTTACCAAGCCCTATTACTTAAGGAATCTTTGAAGTACCTAGACAGCAGCAGAAGCACAGTCTTAGTCTCTGATCTCTCTTTGTATGGACTGTGTAGTTGTTCTTGGGGTGAACGTTGCCGGACCTCTGTTTGTATCCTATAACTTCGCCCCGCTGCTGTACATATCTTGCAAGTCTAGTGCTTTTTTTAATTGGACATTCCCCCAGCAGGAGCTCACAACATTGTTTGCATTGCATTAAAGTGTGTGCAGCCAGATTCAGACGAACAACAGAACCCGCCGCTTACAAGTGCGCCGTGCCCGTCTATTCCAGACAATGTGGTATTTTTAGACAGGCATGTATCTGGGTGTGAGCTGTTTTCTGGCTTAGAATAAACAAAATATGCATTAAACTGGAGATTGGATATGGTTGAGAAAACAGCCGTTCCATTGGCCAGAGTGGGTATTTTAGATTTATTGCTTTGTTCACAGGCACGGTCTCCAGAAATGTACCTGATATTCAGTAACAGTTTTTTTGTTGTAGTTCTTTAAAAGTTGGCTTTGTAGACAAACTTGAATGACATCATACTGTATCAAGAAAATGTTGCTAATTTTGGGGTAAAAAATATCATATTTCAAGTGAAATAATCTGTCAGTGCAGTAAAGAAATTTGACTAACCTAGTTGTTTTGAGCAGAAATTGATTGTTTCAAGTACACTTGACAAGATTTTTAAGTAAATCTTTTCTTGATTCAAGCAATTATAGCTTAAAACAGATACAAATTTGCTTAAAATAAGTTTTTTTAATATCTACGGTAGATATGGTAAGTCAGGATAGAATATGTTTTAACAAGTCAAATAATCTTAGTAAGACTTTACTTTTTTTTTTGCTAGAGAAGATTTGGAATAAAATGAATAATTGATGCTAGCCAAATTACTTAACAGTGGCATCTAAAATATTTATACTAAGAAAATCTAAGTTAAACTTCTTCTTCCGCTCAGTTTTGCTTTTCATCATTGTTTTTAATTTCTGTTGAGAATCCACAGTAATTTTCAATGCATTTTAAAGTATTTGGTACAAAATAATTTCATAAAGCTTTAAGTTTCCTATTGTATCAAAAGCAAATGACCCATTTCTTATTGACAATTGTTACAAATAACTGCTCAGCCATCATCATTATTTATCTTTAATTAAGCCTTCAACGGTTTAAATTTGATATTCTGTACCCACTTACATTTTCTGAAATATAGACTAGGGCTTGAAGCGATGGAACTTTAGAGCTCCATAGCTTTACAGTTGTACTTCTTCATGGGCCATGTTAGTGAACTCCACTCTGAACTATTCAAAGCTAGACTGGAAGCTTTGTACAACCCAACATTCAGACGCGCTGAAGACTGTAGCACTGCTAGCTCTGCTCCGACTCTGTCCCACTGGAACCCAGGGGTGAAATGTAGGCCAGGAATAACAAAGCCAAACCCTGGCTGTAAAAGCTAACAGGCCCTCATTTACAGACGCCACACATCACAAGCATTGATTCTCTTCCCCGCTAATGTGGAATGCATGTTCTGAGCGCCGCATAATGAGCTGAAGATGCTTTGATTTACCTCGGGAGCTGCTCTGATATACGGCTGCTTCAGTGCCGTTAAAATGTCATCTGTGTTTCTCCTCATGCCGGCAATGCATGCAGCACTTATCGTCAAGAGTCATAGCCACTATATCATATCGGTTATAGCGTCTCTGTGACATAATTGAGTTTTTAAAACCTATGCAAACGAAACCAGTGTGATGAACGTTTGAAATACGATCAAAATGCCAAATCCTAGGTGTGCAGTAGTTTTATCACAGCTTGAACTATGGAATAAATACAGTGGACTTTTTGATTTTGGACATTTTTAGCACGTTTGCTGTTTTTTCCTTGTTGAATTGATATATCCATCAACCTGGTAAGTAAAACATAATCAGCACCTGGGCAGGTTTAAACTTTCAACCCCACAGAGGTTCTCATGTGCTGCTGCTCAATTCCAGCTGTCTTGTTTGCAATTACATATTTTTTGTCCAATATTTTTTCACACTCAAAAATTCTAGTTACCTTTACTAATGGACTTAGGATGCAGTCACATTTTGGCTGCTGAAAGTAATTAATATTCGCCATATGCCTGGTTGAAACAAGTGTAGCGTTTCCTCCTGGAGGCTAGAACATTTCTCTGCTCTGTTCTTTCCAGATTTCTCCTTGAGACATTGGCAGCAGAGAGACTTAATGACTGCATTATTCTCCAGGTGTCGTCTTATTAGTCTTTTGCATGTGCGCGCGGCGTCCATCAGCACATCTCCATATTGCAAGATCCAAACTCCACCTGGTGCACCTCGCCCAGGGCTCAGCTTGTTGATTTAATGTCGGGACTCCTCGAATTTCCATGTAGCAAGTCAAGGTAAGGTGTAAATGCTGCATTCATATTTCAGATGCCACGAGGCTGTACATTTTCCCTTCCATGTCGCTGTGGGCCTGCCTTGAGCTATCTGCTAGCGCGTCCGTCCAAGAGGAGACTCTCAATTAAAGTGGCCAGCCAAGGCAGCTTAAATAATGCAGTACACTTGTTTAGGCTCGACTTTGCTGAAAGCTGATACCATGTTGCGTCTCAGAGAAGGACATCTGCCGTTAATATACATGTCTCAAAGTCAGACTGAAAGCAAAAAAAAATAAGTGCATTTGTTACACACTACAAGCTTCACTGACTATCTGTATTCGCCGACACTTTAACCCCATAAACCAACAGAGCCAAAAGCAGAAATGTGGAAAAAAATTAGGAGTCTCTTGCCCCTGAGGGAAGGTTATTTGTAAGGGGATTGTACCAAAGGCAGTTATGAAAGTGAAAATGCAATCTGAAGGCAGAATGAAAAAATCTGGTGTGAAATGGAATGAGAGTGGGAAAAGGCGAATGGAAAGAGGTTATAGGAGCTGTCGTAGATGTGTTGGTAATAAATAAAAAAGTTTGGATGACTTAAAGGAAAAGAGAAAATCCAACTTTTGACCCTCTAGTTGACGCAATATACAAGACCGGTCATTCGTTTCCAACTGGCTTTTGTGCTGACTTTTAAGTTCATGTCAACTTGTTTTTTGTATAAGAATTGTCAATTCAACTTGTAATAAAACTCCTAATAGTACAGCAGTTCATAATTCACAGCTAACAATACAAAAATGAACTAACATGTCCAGACTAGACTTGCCCTGTTCAGCCATTAGCAAATTTTGGCAATAGCTTTACCTTCCAACCTTACATAATTTGACCCTTGGTGCATTTATAAGACAAGGAGGAAATATTTAACAAACTGCTGTTCGATTGTAAGAAGGCAAAATAATTTGTTAATTTACAAATCTCTAGTTAACTCACGTGAAGCCTTATATTTTCTGCCATGGTCAAAAATAATAATACAATTTTAAAATGGTTAGATTTTATAAAATTTTTATTGACTATAAGACAATTAAATGACTTCTGTGTAAACTTTCTTAATGCCTAAACCGAAATGAGTCTCATAGCAATCCGTGCTAGTTTTCCACCGCATGGGAGAGCTTCAAATGACTTTGGGCAGGATTTTTTCTCCCCTTTTGTGTCCGCTGCTTGAGGTGTCTGTGACAGCGCAGCCTCTTCTTTATTTATGTGGTTTTGTGTAGTGGGCACCTCTATAGAAAGGATTGCACTGGATTAGCTCCTCTGCTTTCCCAACTGATCCTATCCATTTTGTGTAATCCAACTCAATTTAATTATGTTTATCGTTCCACCTCGCCGGTGCCGAGGAGCAGCGGCACACCTCCACCAAGATAAGCCTTGGGACTTTGTGCCTTTTACTGGCAGCGTCTGCTCAGCCTGTTGCTTCACAAACAGATGGTGGAAGTCACCCCTGCCCGCCGTAAATAACATATCCGCCACAATATCATGCTTCCCTTAAACATCGCTCTAACGCAAACATAAATATCCAAGGTTGAAGATCACAACCTCCATTTTTCTAGGCTGCTGTAATGGGAATTTGTTCAGTTAACAGGGCTGTCCTTTGATGTCTGAAGAATAAAAAGGACCAGTGTACATAGTGCTTTATTACTTCTGTGAGTCTAATCCTTGGCCTATATCAACACTCACAAGGAAGGCTATAAATAACTTAATATAAGAGCTAGCTCACCATGACAAAAAGCATAGTGCAATGTATATTTTAATGCTACTGAAGTAAATCATATTTTACTGTATTAGAATCTCCACATGTAAATGATACTATGGGAGTTTGCATACAAGATACATTTACAACATTGTATTATATATTGTTTATGAACTATTGCTTATATTTGATAGTGCACTTCTTTATTAATCAGTGTTTCTGCCGGGTCTTAAAAAGTCTTTAATAGAAATATTCAAATTTAAGGCTTTAAAAAGTCTTATATTTTATATTGTAGGTGCTAAAAAATGTTTTCAAATGTCTTAAAGTGTTTTACGAAGCAATTTCTATCAGATTTTCTGATCTAGTTAACACTTCGGCAGCTTTTTCTGTCAGAATGCATTTCAGTGAATCTTTTCAGTAATTTAGCACAATCAGTTTGTATCTACTGTTATTTGGTTGATGTAGTAGATGGGATGGTCGGTTGCTGTATTAATTGCATTATTTTTTTGTTAATTCATAAGATATTTCATAATTGTAGCAAAATAAAACAAATATTTCCTAAGAAGCCCTCTGCAAAAGAAGCAGCATTGTGAAAATCTATAGATCCTGACTCGCGAGTAGGTCTTAATTTGTATGTTTTATAGTCCTAAAAAGGTTTTAAAAGGTCTTAATTTTGACCTCTTGATTTCTGCAGAAATCCTGATTAATAGATTTTGATAGTACACATAATTGATTAATAGTGCTTCTTAGAAAATGAAAACTTTCTCATGATAGACCTACCATAAACAAGGCATGAAGCTAGAAAAGTTGAGGTAAAGCATGCCTTACATTGCTGCTAAATACTTTGTTCTACCAAAGTTGAACAAAAAAAGCCAACTCTTTTCACTTGTAAAACTTTAATGATTAAAACATTTCCCTAACCAATTTAAGCGCTGTGGACATTTGAACAGAAGCACGGGGCTTTAAAGATGAAAGGAGGACAGCGCTGTCAGATTGTGTGTCTTCTAGTTCAAATCCCTCCGGAGTGGATCACAATGCGGCGCGACCAGGTTACCTTCTTGTGCCATTATCTGCCGTCATTTTGATGTAGTGGAAACCCGGCGTGCGGATCTGTGCCATCCTTTCAACCGCATTCATCTTCTTTGCCGCGTTAAGTATTAAATGTCCTGCACACCTTTTTGAAAAGTCGGCGTTGCAGGCATGAATGTTTAATGAGCGAGGGCGGTGGGATATCAGTAAATGAAAGTTAAGTGCATTTTCTGGGTTTTTGGAGCACAGGGGGAAAGTTCTCCCGTAACGCACTGCTGAAGGAGAGGGAGAGACGAATGCTCATTTACCACAGCGCCAAGAGACCTTTTTTTTTTCCCCAACATCCTGCTGGGCTGCTTCCCTCACCTTCTCCATTTCACATTTCACGCGAAGCCTAATTGCGGTTTGAGAGCTTTTTTTATTTCCTCAAGTGTTAAAACAATATATAAAAGTCTGGACATTTTCTGTACAAAATGATGTTCCAATTACCCGCCAGATGCCAGTGTGTCTCTCTCTCCTTGTTACCGCATTCGCACCTACTATTGTCTGTAAAACATTCATTAAGTCTCACAGCTAAGCTATAAACAAGGGGTCAGAACGGGATATACGACCCTCATAACACGCAGTTATCCCCTCTCCCCGCAGCCATTCAATAAATTCTGTTGCTGCTCTGCGTCCGACACCGGTGTTGCTTATGCTTGCCTCCACAGCACCATTTGGCAGCCTTTCTCTTGTTAAAGCTTGACCTAGGATTTTCCCATGAAGATGCTTGTTATAGGTCGACCTCTAAGTGGATTGCGGCGGGCACGCTTGTTAGCTAGCCCAGTTCCACACTCTCTCTCCCTGGCCATCATTAGTGGACTGAGAATGCTTTGAGAGTCCACAGAGTATACAAATGGATTTTTTTTTTAGGATTTTCTCGATAAAATGAAGACCTTTGTGACGAGCCGCAAGGTACGGTATAGACTTTCACAAAACCAACAGGCCGGTACTTTAATTAGACTGTTGAAGGAAGTTCAAAGTCAAAGTCGTATGTAGTTAAAGAACTTTACAATAACAGTCTCGCCTTATGAAAGTGTTTCGACCACATACAGAACAAGCGTATTCAACGTAAGACTTGACGCCCAAATTGGTTCTTCGAAGTTTGTGTGCATTTTTTGTTTTGGTTTAATTCTGCATGTGACCAGGTATCGGATTCCTTTTGATTCAGATTTGCCAAGTACTGGTTCAGTTCTTGTTAATTTGTGGTTCAGTGCTGCTTTGCGAAATTTTGTAACGCATTAAACATCTAACAGAGCCAATTGCTGTAGTTATTAAAATTACGGAAACAGATTTTGTACATGTTGATTTTTTGTACAACCTCAAATGTTGGCAGTGGTGGTGCCAAAATTTGCAAAAAATCAGTTGAATAGCCCTACAGTAAAGTATCCAGCCCAGTCTCCGAAGAAAACAAGTAGATATTCAACAAAATGGCAATGTACAAAAAGCGCGTTTTCTCGTAAAACCTAAATATCCGTTAAAACCAAATGAAATATCGCCACGTGGCTTCAACCAAAACTCTTGGTTATTTCATGTTCTGGCTTTACATAACATATTGACGTAAAAAAGACAAGAAAACATGCTTATTGTATGTTTTTGTCATTTTGTTGGATAGCTACATTTTCTCCGGAGACTGTGTTTAAAGTATTGTATGTAACACTTGATTTTCTCAATTGCTCATCACATGGCTTTTTCTTTAAGATGGAACATTACAGTCTATCTGGTAATATCTCTTTGTGGTTGCTTTCTTGGCATTCTCACACCAAGTGTTGGCATAAAAACAACAAAAATCAAGTCAATAAACTTCTTACACTCAATGTAACCTACAAGACTTATGAACTATGAAAGTGCTGTACCATTTGCAAAAGTGTTGGCATTGTAAGACCCATTAAGCAAGAGAAGAAGACTATAAGTAGTCCGTTGCACTACACATGTCAACTATTGCTTTTATTCACAAAAATATACAGCAGCTCTCTGCATTTTTGTACTCGTTATTGTTCACAACACCTGATTCTCGTGACATTCCATTTTCGAGATTTTCACCTAGCGCAGCATCTCTGTCACTTGGAAAGTAAAAAAAAAAACCTGAATGCTGCCGCAGCTATTTATCAGACAGCTCATTGTTTGACGGGATCACATGCATAACAGCTCAATTCTTCGCTGTCATAAGTAATGCATCTCTGGCACAGACGATTATAATTACAAGTGAGCATGCAGTCCACACAGTCAATGCCCGGCGTGTCAATGGGACGAGGTGAATGGATAGAAATCAGGTTTATAGATCTGTGGTTGACGGGCGCCCTCCACCCCACCAGAGGGCCCCGGTTTTTAATTGCTATCTGACCAGGCGCGTTTGTGTGTGTGGAGATTGGCGGCGTTGATACGAGGCGCGAGGGGGATGGAATGGCGTTCTTTTTCTCTGTGGTTGTTGTATTGACAGTTTCTCGTCCTGGAGGCGCTGATAAGAACTCAGAATCCACAGAGACAGCACTGGATTGCATTTCAGAGCCAGGAACTAGAGTTGTTGTTTTTTTTGGAGTGTTGCTACGGGCGGTCTCAAAGGTATCATTATAATAGAACCATCATGTTCACAACAAAGACAAAATTGAAAATGATTTATGTTGGATTATCTCCATTTGACTGTACTACTCATCCCACAATGTGCGATCGTTAAAGCACAACATTTGGAATGTTGCTCTTGACACAATTACTGCATTTCAATCAGCTTGAGCCGTTTACACAACTCATGGTGACCAAAATGATTTCTAGTATAATGAAAGCTATACAAAAGCATAACACAATATATTGAACAACAAAAAAAGGAAAATTACTCCAAAATATCTATGGAGAAAAGAGAGAGAAAATTGAGACTGAAAACGTGGGAAAGATCGTCTCTCACAGAGATAATGTTGATTAGCATCAGTGGAACAGATGAGTGTTGTTGCTGGGGGCACATAGGTACAACACTTTACATGTGAAACCCTTCAGAATATGGGTTGCGGGGCCCTGTGTGCGTTGTCCCGGGCTAGTTCCTCAAACACACGGGTTATCACAAGTGCTTGGCTCTGGTTCAGTATAGCGCACTGGCGCAAATGAAAAGCACAGCTTGTTATTATAAGTTAAAAGCATTTCATTATCCATGACCATTTTTATCTTTAAAATAAAGACTCCCACTGTGCACCACAGGCATTTACCACGCTGTGATTGGCTAAAACTACCATACAGCGCCACATGCATTTACAACATTGTGATTGGCTGATGAACTTGTCGATCTTAATGTGCATGCCTTATCAAGATCTAAGTTGAGATTGCAATCTCTCAATCTTTGGATTTTTGGCACAGACCTAGTGCTGTGGCCCTTGTTCATTTCTCTGTTTAAGAATAGCAACAAAATCCTAATCTTAACCACCTCTAAGCTCCAATTTACCCATTTTTGTAACTTCAGACCTATACTTGGCAGATAAACCCAAAGAAAATGTCCTCATGTGGCTTCAACCAAAATGGATGTCTATAATACGTTATAGTGTAGCTATTCAACACTTGAAAACAGCATGAAATAGAGACTGCATATAATGGACACAAAAAAGGGGGTAAAAACGAGCTCTGGATACACTGTAAATGTAGATAGATGTGAAACTGTCAACATAAGATTTTGTGTTTTGAAATTAAAAATAACTTTATTCACAAAAAGGAAAAAAAAGCTTTTGCAATTTGTTAATGAGTTTATTACAATTTTGATTTAATTGTGGCTAAGCGTGCAGCACTGGGTGTCACAGTACAAAGTTTCAAAAATAATATTTATATTTGTGTGTGTATCCAATTTTACATTTGAATAATTTTGAATGTATCGTCCTTGCAATTAATAATGAAATTCAAACTATTTTTCGAGCATGCACTTATATTTTTATCACATTGGGAGATAACATTCTATTTTACTGAATGTAGAAAAAGGTCCTGCTTTTATATCACTGTGATTTACCAGTGTGAAATCTGTAATAGCAAAAGAGATTCAAGCTGGCAGTGGGTTGTGAAAAGCATGTAACCTTGCTACATAAATGAAACTGCTGCTGGTGGATGAGCATCGCATTTAAAATCAATGTTTGGAGAGAGTAAATCGATTTACACAACAAAACACAAACATACAGGTCACTGTCTGGACTCGGCAGCACAACCCAAAACCCGCAGGAACAGAAATAAAAGACGCAGCGTCATCTACCTCAGCGCTAATTGAATATACTGTCAGCATCTAAAAGTTATCAAGCTTAATTAGGCTTTTGTTCACAGCTAATTGTGGAGAAGTGCTGATAGTGCAGATGCATTTCAGTAATTAAGAAGCTTTTGCCTCTGGCTTTATTCTGACTTGGTTTTTATGACATTGTGAATGTTTAGTCAAAATTCAGTCACTTAAATGAAATGCTTATTTTTTTGTGTAGACACTTATCCATGAATAAAAAAGGAATGGGAAATATATCGGTATGAGGATCAGATGATATTTTGGAAGCTATGACATTTTGTCTCACTGTGTTTAAAAAGGACCACTCAAATTGCTCTTTAAAAATGTGATGTGATGTTCAAAAACACATTTTACACTTTAAACTATGATACAAAATAATAGTTTAGATTTAACTTTTGGTTTGTTTGGCTATGCACTCTCATCCCTGCTAAAACTAAATTAAGAAAATCAACCTCAGAAATCAGCCTTGAAAATTGGTCACTGATATTTGCATCGGCCAACAAAATACAGTATTTGAAAATAGAATTCAGTCAAAGAAAAACCCCTATCGGTCAGTCTCTCTCTAACATAGAGATCATAGATACAGTCAGCATTTAGAACAACAGCTTTGTCACTCACTGCACAACTACAACTGCAAATGTGGACTTAAGGAAATAGATTGTGTCAAATACAGGTGCGAAGAAATGGAAACGAAAAAAGGGATCCAATGGTTCAAATATGTGCAGTATCTACATCCAACAGTAGTTGCGAGCTGTTGTGACTGGACTTGAATTAGTTGTCCTAAAAATACACTTAATAAACCAGAAAACAATTTAAAAGAGGTAAAAGGGCCACGCCTTTTAGTACGACGCAATAATGATTGTTTCTATAATGACATCAGTGTTTCCCGTTGATTCTGGGAAGACTATGGTGGAACAAATCATTTTAATTTTAATTAGTATATCCCATTCAAACGCTGGAGTAATAATAAAAACATTTGCAATCTTTTTCCAACCTTTATTAACCTTGGCAGAGTTTTACACCAGCATAGTTATTATTAAAATGCATTTATAATGAAATGAGCAATAATAACGTGTAACCAGGTTGTTTGTAAGACTTGTGGGGCCACCATAGTCTCCTGTATTAATGGGAAACACTGGACATAATATATTTTATAGACCAGAAAACTCAAAAACTCAAAAACTCCCATCCCTAAAATAAAACTACTCTTCATATTGCTAAAATCTTTCAGATGTCAATGACAGAAATACTGTATCAAACACAAATACTTCAACAGCATGTTTTCCATAATCTGTAGTCAGTCCATGTGAATCCAATACATCGTCAGCTGTAAAGATCTCAGTTCAATGCGATAACATTCACGTCAGTATTGAACAAGCTAACGACTTTGCCCACCACATATTATACAGCTTGTTAGTGCATTTCAAGTCAAGTACCAGCAGAAGAAACAACACGGCACAGATCCAAGAGAGCAGCCAGCATCACACACACACACGATCAATATGTGATGTGTAACAGAAGCCAAATGCCACAGCGCCTTGTGTAAAGTGACATCACTCCACACACTCCACTTGTCTCAGTGTTGGCGAGGCTGGACATCTGCTGCTGTGTGTCATAGATCTGCCAGTGTAGAGCTACGTTTCCCCCGCAGAGCGCAGCAGGGCACCAAGCTCACATGTAACAGTGAGTCCTGCAGAGAGGGAAGAGCCACCTCCTCAGTGCGTACTCATAAAGCTTATTATTCTCTCAGGCTCACTAAATCTGGACGTAAAGATATAGGGACTCAGACAAGACATTTCAGAGTGAATGAGACTAGATTTACTCACTGTCAGAATACAACCAAAAAGACAAAGCTTGAACCAGTTGCCGTATCGTTAAAGGGAGAAAAAACAACAGCCATAAATGAAATTATAATTGTTTACATTTTTTTTATTGAACCACCTTAAATAAAAGACAATATAGAGGGATTATTGGTCAACGTCACTTTACTGCTCTACTGCGCATGCCCCATGCAGAAAGAGACGTGACCATCTAGTTGGCTGGGGAAACTTCCTTTGATTAAAACAACAAAATTGGATGATAGCTAGATTTTTCAATCAGGTATGATGGACGTCTGGCTCCTGAAGCTTGAGACAGTGTTTTTCTCGCAGTTTTTTCACTCACCTGAATGAAACTTCTAAGGGTCGTAGGATCGAATTTCATTCACAAATGTTGAAGTAGCAGTGTAGCTTTTGTTTTAGCACAGTTATAAACTGTTGTAGTTAGCTGACAACGACGCTAGCTCTGTTGTTGCTACAGCTTAGGTCATTGAGTCAAATAATCCCTCTATATATAAAAATGTTATGACAGGTCCATAAAAATGTCACGTTTTGAGTGCCTTCAGTAAACTGTACACACTCTGCCTCACATACATTTAACGTAGATAAAATAAAAAGACTATTCTCTGTAACTCAAGGTTGGTTAGCGTTCATGAGCAGACCTGAATTACTACAAAAAGCCAGAAGCTTCAATGCATATTGTTGGTCTATATTTAGATTCTATTTAGTCTCTATTTACTTTGCAATGGCGAGGTGTTTACCTCCGCCTAATAACAGAACCACTTTGAGGAAAGTGAATTGCTAATTTTAACTTAATGGTACCATTTTTAATGAGACTTTTAACTTTTTCATAATTCTTTGTGCTTGTCACTCTACATAATGGAAAAAACACACAGCTTGTCATTGTAAAAATGTGTATTTTTCTTTTTGTCAGCAGGTGATGTTATTATTTCGTTGCAGCAGCTAGGAAACGTCTTGGCAACAGCGTGTAGTTGTGCATAAGGTGAAAGCAAGTCACTGTAGTGGTTGGTTGGCAATATGAACAGAACAATATGTAAATGAGAGCAGTGTGATAGTGAACCGAGCAGGAAACAAAAACACTGTTAGGAGAAAGAAGAGAACGTAAGGGGCCAGAACTGAGGCAGGTACACGGGTAAAACAATCCTTTGGCTAGAGTGACAATTTTTGCTTCCAGACTACATTGTGACCTGCGTTAGATTTATATATTGTTGTCAGGGTTGATTACATGCGAGCTGACTGGAAATCAACCAGACCGCTGACATAAGAAAGAAATCAGATTACAGTGGCAGAGTTGATATAACAATAATATATTATAAAGAACAGATATGGATTTTCTTGGCCAATATTTGCTCTTCTGCTGTGGCCGAAAACTGATATTTGCTCAGATGGTTGAATTTTAAAATCTCACTTTGAACATTACTATAATATATCGGCCATCCTTACAATAATCTTTACATTATCACCGAGTTGGATGACCTATCAATGCTGATTAATCTTTTGTGTAAATTGGCCATTTTGCACTGTTTTCCCATCGCTGTTTGTAATGGAATATTTACATTATCGTGCGCTAATGCCGGAATGAGCAAACATTAAACATTTTGTTGGAAAAGCCTGTTAGCCAATGGAAATACAGATAATACATTACATCAATAAAAGACAAAATCAAATGAATGTTGATTAGCTTTGTTTCCCTAGTATTCGTCATTAACCTGTAATTTTTTAGGTTTACTTCATTCCATTGTGATTTCCTGTCCTGTTTTACTAAATTGTACCTGTCGGCCCCCCTTCCTCCCAACACAAATAACCCCTTCAGCAATCACTGACGTCTACCTCATTAACATATTTATTTAAAGTATCTTATGACCCATTTCATTCCAACATGGCTACCTCTGGTCATGATTGAGTAGTCGCGTATTTAAGACCAACCTCCAGAGACGCCCCTGTGCATAACGGGAACATTACTATTAAGCGCAGTCAGTGGCCCTGTCCTTGTCCGAAACGGAAACTCCCAGTCCTAACTAAGCATTGTTTTAGGTTACATTATCAGAGTCCAAAAATGAAGATTTCGATGAAGGAAATCCAACTCAAGCGATCAATGGTCTGTCATGTAAGCAATACGAGAAGGAATAGTGAATATGTTTGCCCGGCGGCCAGTGATATACTATACAGAGTGGTGCTGGTGATAGGAAAGGGCTGTGGTGCGCTGCCCTTTGTAACGTGACCACTCTAATGGACCACATCTGATGAACGGTTATGATTGCGCCAATAGAACAAGCAGAATTCTGTCTGATTGCCAGGTACACACATCAAGACCGGAGTTAATGGCAGAACCTGTCACCACAATGTTTACGACTTCCACCAGCTTGGGAAAGGTAATGAAAGATTAATAGTAGGCTACCAGTCCCTCTCCAATCGCCCTTATCGAATGGTTTCATGTGGATATGTTTCTTAGGTCTGGGGCAGTATTGATCGACCACTTGTAAATTTATGGTTATGTTTCTTCAATTTGCTCAAAGGCAAATATGTTGTCTTTGCGGACATCAGTCATTGACTCTCTGCAGGCTGTAGGTCTCAACCTGATCCCTGGAGACATGAACCCTCTCCTTCTGTGACAAAGGGAATGTCATTGCTGTTATATTATCCATCTAATTGACTCTGACCTTCACAATGCATTACATTTAGAAAAGCTTTATTGATAAAAGCGGCATGCTGAAACTTTAAGTACTGGGCATTCTAATTTAAGGCATTTGTACGGCGATTCTATTTTGATTTGTTCTTAAAAACACATTTCCTTTACTTTTGAAATTGCAAAAATGACAATAATCTCTGACCTTGCTTTAACAGGCAAACGTCTTTGAACAATTTTGGAAACACAACGTGGAATAACCACATTTCAAAGACATTTCTTAATTGATCTTGAATTACTACAAGGACAAAGTCTAAAATAGGATGAAGCAAATAAACAAAAGACTGAGAGACCGAGGTTCAGTCAAGTTTCAATTATTTAGTAAGTTCATTTGATTCAAGAAGCTCACGGCAAATCCCCTGTCTGAAAAATTGTGTGATTTGCAACAGATGTCAGACTTGAAAATTGAGGATTTTTGTGTGTTAAATGGCACAGATTGTAAGCTTAGTTTATTCTGCTTGTAAAATCATCACGAAAAGCCATTTATATTTTGTTTCTGAAAAGACAAACAAATGAGATTGATAAATGTGGTTGCTCAGACCTGGCCTAAGATGTTTATCACAGTTTAAGGCCATTTAAAGTGACACTGTGTAACTTTCTGGAGGCGAAAATCAAACGCATAATTCAGTTGAAATAGTGTTGATTTTGTCTTTATGAATGGCTTTTTAAAATTGTATCTTTCCTCAGCTTCATCTTGTCTTCAGGAACTCCGTGTTGCTAAAAAAGCAGGTTGGCAATATAAGTAAAACACCTGCAGTAACAGGTCATTTCATGTTTGTTTTATATTGAGAATAAAACGGCACTGACTTCCTCACTCTGCCTGATTGTGCTCTTTGCGTCGAGCCGAACAAAGTGGACGTTTCATTGGAGTGTAATGGAGTAAAATGACCGCCGCTCTTACCTGCTACTTCTCACGAGAGCACATTTGTCATATTTGAAAAGCAGCACTTACGTTATACTACGTTTGACTTTGACAAACCTCTCAGCCTATGTTTTATCACACTTTGCAGACCAAAAGCCTATATTTTTCAAAATGCTTCCAGTTTCACTCTATGTCATTATGTTATTTCTATGGCTGGGCACAATGGTACATGTAAACATGTTTCCAAGAAAAAAAAATTAGGGGTTGTCGATTTACAACCTTTTAGGTGTCCAGAAGTGTGTTTGTAGTATTAATGTGCTAGTTTGTTAGTTATAACTTCAAAAAGACAATTAGTGTTACCATTCCATCTTTAAGAAGTAATGATCTCAAGAGTTGTAAAGATGTTTGAGTTTGGTCATGTGTTTTATTGTACGTCTTTGATTTGTTCATATATTTATTTGAAGATAAACAACAAGAGTACAAACAGGGTTATAGTAATACTAGACACCTGTACCAGTGTTTCCTCGTCTCGACATTAAACCTGGGATTTACCAGGATTGTCACGAGAGAGTTCGCAGTCATTTAGGTGGCAGATTAACTTGTAAATCAAATTTCTCACAAGCATCTGAAAACTGTTTACTTGAGCCTGACAGAACAGGACTAGCACTACTGGACCTTTGTTTTTTCAGCAGCATTCTTATAAGCTGCTGATCGATTATTTGAAACCTCTTTGTTAAATCAATAACACAGTCTATATTTTCAGTAGACCAATGCTCATTTTTTGCAATGAATGGAAGATTTTAGTCACGTTACAATAATGTTTAATGCTGTACTGGGCTGCAGCTAACGATTATTTTCTTATTGATTAATGTATCAATTGTATTTTTTGATTAATCGGTTAGTTACATTTTGACTTTTTGTGGCTTTTTACTACTATGATAGGATGATATAATATGATTTTTTGTGTTGATTTGTATTAGTTAAATGTAATACAATATTTTGACTTACGGACATTGCTAAAACTGCATTTATTTGAATATTGAATACAAATAATACATAAAAAGTATTAAATTTAAACTTTAATCGGTATTATAAGATTTCTATTTCTAAGCTGTGCGTTAAATTAAGTCTTTAGGTTTTATAACAGGGGTTCAAACAGACACAGCTCAGGGCAACAGGCTGTAATAGAGAATAGCATCATTGTCATATTTACAGCTCCTGTCTGATAACGTGTCTCATGAACAGTTGTTTGAAATCCCTGAGCGTAGTGACGAGTGCATGCACAGTTCATGCCACCGTTTGCGCGAGCATCCACGGAGATGTGACGAGCGTTTGTACAGTCTGTGGCAATGCATTCGCGAGCATCCACAGATATGTGACGAGTGCGTGTATAGTCCGCGGGTGTCGCTGCGCAGAGAAATAAAGCTGCCTGATGCCTTTACCGCACTGTCAAAGCGGATCACATTAGATCACTTTACTGGACTGAAAACTTTCTCTTGATGGTCTGTAGAGTGTGTTTCTCACGATGGACTTTGGGTCGATATACAATGCAGATGTTCATAGTGCCTGAGGATCAATTAAAGCTAGACATTCTTTAGAGGCACGGCTCATAAAGCGATGCATTGACGCGCTCCACATGCGTCGACGTATTCGACTAATCGTTGCAGCTTCAATGCTGTATAATGCTGTTTCTTCACCATAAACATCTTTCCAGTTGTGTTTTGTTTCATTCACATATATTCAAGTCCTGCTTAAGTTGTCTACATTTACGAAGGTCTAAATGCTTTATTTCACACTGTCATGTCACTAAATGGTAGTTTTGAAATGAATAGCCAGTTTAGCCTCAATTTAGCCAATTTAGGTGTGAAGTGCATTACAATATGTTACCCTATATTTTTTGGCTATTTCAGTTTAAGCTTTTGTTTTTTTTTTTTTAATCATCGATAGTCTTCTCTATTTTCATTTTCACTGAACTTACGAAGTTTAAATAAAACTAAAACATTACTTGCATCTTCAAAATTGGGCAAATCCCAGACTGATTGATTGATTCTTGTGAAGTTGTGCGGAGTTTTCTAATACTTCCTGCGTTATCAGTCAATGACAATTTCAGTTCAAGAGCAAAACACTGTCGAAAAAAGCATGATTTGTGTGTTAAGCATGTGTGAATATTACAAAATACAAATTCAGGTCAGTTTTGATAAGGAAACACCAATATAGCAAGGATCAAAATAGTGTAGCATAGGCTCTTAACCAGTCGATTTCAGATGCTGAGGTATGACCACATTGACCTTTTCAGAGCCATGTTTCGCAATTCCGTTTTCACAGGCATTTAAGCGATTGTTTGTCCACTGAATACTCACTCACTTTTATTTTCCATCCCCAGAGCACAGAGCCCCAGCTGTTTCGCACACAGCACTAGGTGACGTCTTTATTGTGAAGACCCGCTCTCCAACCTGAACTGGATGGACTTAATGACCACACTAGACAGCTGCCGTGTATATTTCTATCGTCGAGCTGCCATGCTAATGATGTGCAGTGGGCGGTGATGCAGCCAGGCATTACACACATCGCTGCCATGGTGTGAGAACAGATTCTCGCATTCAGATGACATAAAGTCACGTCTTCTATGTGTTACACAGCGAACTGTCAAGCCCAGGAGTCTGCGTACCCTTCACATGTTCTTGTTTTTCCCCCATTTCACTCCCTTATTTGCTCATATGTCTCAGATCGCCGCTCTGACATTGGCAACACTGTCAAAGATAACTGTCAGACTATTGTGCAGGGCCTGAAGTGGCAGAACCGAGCTAAGATAAAAGACAAGCTGAGGGAACAATGTCTTTCAAAGCTACTGTTTTGATCTGTGATTACAGTGTCGGCATCAAGTGGCTGTGTTTAGCAATGTTAGCAAGGTCTCAACAGTACACGAACACACACACATACTTCAGGTTGACGGGATGCACTGCCAAGTTGTCCATCACTCACAGAAAAAGGTCTCATTTTCCCTTTTCTACCTCATACTGTCCACCCCATCAGATGTTGCAATAGGCTAGTTCAGCATCAGGCATTAGGTGTAAATGCAATGTTAGCAGTGTGTGGAAAACTTCAAAACATTGAGTCTTTTGTTTTATATAGTATATTGTCTAATTATCCCATCCATTATACATTATTTGTGAGATGGCTGTGTCTCCTGGTGAATCTATTTCTATTATTTTTCCACCGTTCCAGTTTGCTCTCTGGTTGTGACTCTGACATTGACATGGACAACACTGTCAAACACCACTGTCAGACAATAGTGATGGGCCGAGAGGGAAGGACATGTCAGTTAACAGTGATGTTTGGAGGCTGGTGTTTTGGAGGTTTGCTAATTACAGTGTCCATGCTTTTTCACATCTTTAGCTGTGCTGCTTTCACTGCTCTGCTTGTTTGTCTGGAGTGGGTGTTACACACAGCAAAATATGGTTTACATGTCTCATGTGACACTTCAATTTCCTCTGTCAGTCTGTGCTGCTGCAGCACTGCTCTTATTGCTCACACTGACTGACAACTAGTGATAGATCTAGTTCTCTGTGATCACAGACTTTGGATTTATGTAAGTTGGGCCTACATGCAGCTGCTTATGGGTATCTGCATTTATTTGTTTCACAGCTAATTAATGTTTTATAAAACTGAAAGATACATTCAAATTTAAAACATTTATTTTTGTTTTCATTCTAATTAGAACTTGATTATTACATTTTACGTTATGTTACTGTTTAATTGCTACAGAGTCTTGTTTATTATATTAGATACACACACGATTCTTTGCTTCACTAGTGAAAGTGAATAGGTCTCCAGTGAGTCCAGGATAATGTTTTTCATTATTGCCTCGTCTTAGCCCATTTACTTGCCTTTTTCATTTCTCTATATTGCATTTCATACAGCTCAATGAACAAATTTTCTCTCTTGGTGTAAAAAGTTGCCCCAATGATTTATGTCACCGGCAGTGGTTGTAAAATAATAAATAAAACGACATTCTCTGAAAATGGATTTTGTTTACAGTAAATCCTGTCCAGCGGTGGCACAGAGGTGATCGCTCCGGGGCCCACGTTCGCTGCTGCGGCCTCGGAGAGATTGTCATAAAGAAAGGCGCGTCCTGGAGAGACAGCCCACAGCATTGCTGAGTCGACAGCCCGCTGTGTCCTAGAGTAGTCCATTAGCTCTACCTGCCCCTTTCCTCCACAGGATCCCCACAGCACTAAATGAAGGCAGGCATATTTTCATCTTCCTGACAGGCTGGCTGCCGGTGGAACCAGGGGAGATGGAGGTCCGTGTCAGCTTGAGAATTCTGTCGGCAACCGTGGCCCAGATGCTGTGGCACTGGCTACTACATCACTCATGCTGCTGTTTTTTAGCTACACAAATTCCATTATTGCTCCACAAGGACACAAATAAAATGTAAGCAGTTTAAACTAAGATATACACTGTCAATCAGACCAACTCATTTATTCAAAAAGCCACCTAATACCTCTACATCTTTAGAAATCAAAGGTTTAATCAGTTTACTATCAAAATAAATCACTGTTATTGCTTTCAGAATACTAAAAAGGCCTCCAATCAGATGAATCAATTGCCAGGTGCCCCTCTATTGCCACACACAAAAGAAATAAAACTTGTATTTATTGCCTCGTGTTGAATTTGTATTACTATTGCTTTTTACAACCACCCCAAGGCTCATACGGCTGCCTTGTTCAATTAAGCTAATTAGCCTTCATGCGCTGTATTGAGCCATATTGGTGTGCATCTGCGGTATCCAGGCAACATCAAAAATCGCACTGGTGTTGCGCCGCCGGGCTAGCTACTGTAGCGAGCAACATGCACATTTGTTTTTAATAGTTTTCTCTAAGGGACTACTTTTCCATTGACAACTTAGCATTTTTTGTTCAAACTTTTTGTTCAAACTTGAAAAATACATGCCGACTGACTTTACCTGTCAGTTCTCAAATCAACTAATCATTATACAGTAGTTGCAGTTTATTTTGATTGGAATTCCATTGACCTGTTGGGCTACTTTACAGGTACTTAGTCCTCTGTGTTCTCAGGAATATTTTATTAGACTAAGATGGCCTGTTTCTTGTTGAAGCTGCTGTTGAAATTGTTGAAAAGTGTGTTAAAGTTGCAACTTAATGAATTTAATCTGACAGGGTTTTTTATCTTCGCAGAGAGAATTTGGAACCTCTTGAAGGACAGTGTTTGGACAATAAATTCCTTTTGGCCATTCTTTACTGCACAGCTGTGGTATGTGTATGTGTCAAGGCCAACTTGATCCATTTTATTTTTGGACTTTCTGGTGTGCTGTTTTAATTATTATCCTACATGGTCAACATTTGGGCAGGTTTTGACAGATGGGCTTGTTTGTAAAAGCCACTTTCATATTCAGACTTTCTGCTTTTTTCCAGGACTGCTAGCCGCAAAGATTATGCAAGGGTATATTTTTGTTTTACCATGAAACAGTCTTCCCTATAAAGTTTAGGTTTTACATTTAATATAGCATTCATTCATTCATTTTCTATCGCTTATTTCTATTAAGGGTTGTAGGTGATGCAAGCCTACCCCAGTGACTTAGGGCCTTATGCGGGGGAACACCCAGTAGCCAGTTCGTTGCAGGGTTAACCATAACAGTGCTGTCATCCCAAATATGCACCCGTTGGGCACCACCTGCTCAAGTCGACCTGTGCCGTCCCACTGTCCCGCTTGTTGAACTCATGAGTAACAGAAAATTCTGGTTTAGACGCATGTGCATGATTCTTGACACACAGCACAAAATCAAAGACTCTGGAAACCATGTCAATAGGACCCATATTGGGCCTGTTACGAGGAGAAACAGCAGAATTAAGACAACTGCAGATTTGAACATGCAAATGACCACGGTAAAATACGGTGAATTTATTCACATTTATGTTTATATTCTTTTAGAGGGAAACAAACCATGCATCTAGTTAATTTGTCCTGACAAAAGTTACAAACTATATCGTATTTCCCCAAACTGTAGCGCCAGGATGTAGCTTACGTTGAACTGTGTTCAGTGAGCACAGGAGAGGGAACAGTGGTGGAGCAGAGGCTGGGGCCCCACTGGAAAGCAAATAGGCTAAAACTTGAAATGAATGGACTTGCTGGTCTAAAACATTCCAGATTAAAGGCAAATGCATCTATTATGTAAAAAGAAAATTTAGGGGACTCTCAGACCGTGTCTTCAGAAATAGATACATTTCCTCTAACCCAAACCCCCTAACCCTGCCTTACACGGAGAGGACATGCAAACTCTTAGTAATATATCTACTTTTGTCAAATGGTTGCTCTTTTATGTGACTGATCTGTTGCACCAAACTTTACAACTTGTAACTACAAATGGCATGATAAAAACAGCGTTTAAACTGTAGATCTGTCTGCAGTCATGATCTAATTCAGAGTGTACCTACATTTCATAAAAATTGCCATAAGCAATGTTAATGGAGTACAATTAGTACTGAATGATGTTTTTGTTTTAGAACTATGGGAAATGATTATTGTTTTGATGCCATTTGGATTTTTATTACCCCAAAACCTGAGAAATTGCTCACACTTTTCCGCTAATAACTAGACTCCGCAGTACTAAACTTCCTCCACATCTTTTCTACTCGGCTAAGCATTGTTTTTTCACTTTTTTATCCCCGCACATTGAGTTAAACGAACCATCTGCCTCTAATATATCTCCCCGCCTCTGAGAAATGTTCACAGAAAACACAAACTCCAATCTGCTGGAATGAACGTCACCCTCCTACCGCAGCCATACCTTTAGTTTTTTATGTGCATTTTCTGAAGCTGGTGAGTCGAGCAGCCTTTTGCAGGAGTGTGGAGGAGTCGCTACCTTAAACCATTGTGGTTTGAACAAAGCCAAACGCCTACTCAAGTTAGGCACGCATTTAAATCTCCCAGTCATTCTAAAAAAGTCCAAGTTAGAAGGTGAATAAGACAAGAATATCAGAAAGACATCTGTTAGCTGTGTTGGTGCTGCGCACAAACCAACTGGGACTCTGCACTTCAGCGCTTCTGCTAATAATTTATGTCTAATTATGTCTACGTGCACGGGAAAATGTGTTAATAATGTTTTTCCCCGTAATGCATCTGTATGTACATGTGCGACTTGCCAACTTTTTCAGTGTTGTTGTAAATATGATCTCAAGAGTCGTTTTACAGTGCTCGTGCGTATATTCACAGCAGGCTAACACTTAACAATCTGTTCTAATATGTACACATTTATGGAAGGTTCTAAAATGGCTCTCTAACAAGGATGGAAATATCTAGTTAAACATTTGAATATTAAAAGGCTTTGTGAGAAAGTGGTAGCAATTATAAGGACGTGACTTTGTATACCCTTTTGTAGACCCCAATTTTACCGCTTTGATTCTATGTAATCATTTTATTCTGTGAATCTCATAAACTGCAATGAATTATGAATTGATCCTGTGGTCAGGTTTTCAAGAAAGTCATAAAGAGTTCATCCCCATGGTCTTTCTCATTATGCACGTCATAAAACTCTACATTGGTTTTATGAAGCAAAAATAGAAACCATTATCGACCACTAACCTTTATTTAAAACTATTTTTAGCAGCTTGTTATCATTTGAAACTGTAATGAAGATAAAGAAATGTGTGGCACAGTGCCAAACGGTTTCACAATAAGATGATCCTGTGTTATAGTTCTCTTTATGTATGGTTCCAAAGCACAGATTATCTCTGGTCACTTTTCTAACATGTGCCATACACAGTTTTTCTTTCTTAAAATACTTTTTAACTTTTTGGATTAGTCCACTTTTTTTAGCTCACTTACCTAATGCATTTTGAGCCTGGATTGTTCACCACAATGTGTTTTAAGCACTTTTCACAACTTTTAGAAGTGAACCTTTTTCACCTCAATGGAGCTCGACAGTGGAAGATCGCCCTGGCTGCGGAAGTATTTTGCCCTATTGTAAAGTGCCATAGACACTATATTAGGAGTTCTATCGTGGGCTAGCCAGCTATGTGCTAACTCAAATCCACTGCTCAGTTGTTTTCAGTCTAAAAAGCACATCTAGAACTTAAAATTCGGCAAAATGTCAAAATAAGTTCCTTGTTAATAAAGCTGAAGTAACGTTTTTTAGACAAAATGTAGATCTTATGCTCCTGACTCACCACATAGCTGATTAGCCCCGAGGACGTTTCCTAACTTTTAATATTATTTTTTTAATCAAATCTCCTATTGCAATTTAACATTGTGGAACCAGGAAGCGGGTGGTCACTGTTGAGCTCTATAGATAGTACATGAAGAATATATTCCTGAGGGCTGAGCAATATGGCAAAAACATTAAATCATGATTTTCTTAGAGCTAGATCACAATTTCAGTATGATTCAGTCTTTTTTTTTTTTTTTTTTTTTTTTTTGAGGTAAAAACAAGTATTTGATTTTTCTGAAAAGTACCTACTTCACTGCATAAATCCAGCTATCAAAGGCTCTCTTGTTGCCAGATTTTCAGAGAGAAACAAGTGACCAGGCCAAAATAAATCCCAAAACAAGCAACCTCAGCCCTTCAGTAAAAAGTAAAAAAAAAAAAAAAAATGTTTATTGCGTGTTGCATGACAATATGCTAAGAATCCATGTTTCAGTCACAATAAATTCTTTTTGTAAATCAAACTTGAAAAGTGGCTAAATTCACCTCTTTTATGACTTGAATGTGTAACCCAAAAAACTGCAACCTTCAAAATTTGTTGGAGACAGAGATGAGCTCACAATTTGATTTTTATCATGATATTGCTCAGCCTTAGTGTTGTATTTGTTGATGTCTGATCTTGTTAGATATTTCAGTTTTCTTCAGTGTTTGAATGTACATCTGCAGTTCTGTCATTTATGGTCATATAAGAATTTTAAAAGTTTGAACAGTGTGAAAGTTTTTTATATTCTTCAACACAATTTCCGGGCTTCTGCCAGTGGTTCAAGCAATTTTCACCCAACACTGCCTTCTATTTATTGCATTCTCGCCTTGTCCACGTCCTGGTTTAATTCCTCCCTCTACCATTTGTTTGGAGTTTTGAAGTTAGCGGGGACGCAGGTGCTCCTAGCTCCAGTGCGATCCCCTCCAGTGTGCAGTCGATAATGAGACTGGGAGGGAGGCTTGAATAAGTCTGTGAACTCTTTCTCATTTCCTTAATCTCTGCCCACGGGCTAGTCCGGTAACGCCAAGTCATTATATTCCATCAGTTTGTCGGCTACTTGATCACACGTATCGCTTCCCAAGAGGTAGGATAAGGCCAGAATGAAAGATCTAAATGGGAAAAAAAAGACGCTCAGTAATTCAATATCTTTAATAAAGTCAGCGACAAAATCCTCTTGTTTAACCCTTGTCGAAAGATTAATTGCGGCATTACGTTGCAACTTTTCAAGCCCAGACGTGACCTCCGGCAACCTGACCTACTCAGCAGGACAAGCATGCGCCAAGACAAAGGCAAGTAGTGTTTCATTTGGGGCTGTCAAAGACCTCACTATCCACGTTGTCTACACAGTCTCCTTTCATAATATCCCTCTTCTCAGTCTTGTAGGTGCTCGGAAGTCCACTTTGAGTGAGTCAGCCGGGTTGACATTATCAGCGAGGGCCCCCAGCCAGGCTAAGCAAGTGGAGATTGATCACTTCTAAAAGAGGTGGAATATAGAGTCGCAGCGCATGCCTCTCCTTGCTTTTAGACGACTGGCCAAAAGGTTAATCAGATATGGTGACCTACTTGAATGGGTTGTATCAATGTAGCAGCAAGGCTCATTTTCAGAAATGACTGCAGATGAGGTGATCAATAATGCAGCATAGGCGAATCATATTATATCCTTGCCTGATTGAAAAGAGATGATATGCACCAATTATACTTGTAGCAGAGCATACTGCATATAAGAGCAGGAATCATTCATAGCTTTTGCTTTTGAATGTGCACAACAAGCCGCTGGTTGTTTGTTAAATAATGAATCCCTTTTGTAAAATCTGAAACCACTTTGTTTGTTTTACTGCAACCCCTGAGGCCATATAGATACTAGTCACAGCAAACATGTAAACTAGGATCACATTATCAGGAACTGTTTCTTTTATTATGTACATTAGTTCTCCACTTGGGCTGGACCCCGAAAAAATATTTCTTTTGGGAACCGACCGGAAACATTCGAGAATTTGGATGTGATTTTGGTGGAGCCATGAATTTATCCATTTTTATTTCGATGGCTTAATTTGTGCTTGTGTTTTGCATCCTGTAGCTTATACATGTCTGCATAAGCATGTGGGGTACTCTTGCTAAAAAGCCAACATGCATTTGGCTAAGTTACTTTAACAATAAGTCTGCTTACTCATTACTGCAGAAATATGAAGTTGCACAGAAGCATGGGCTGAAAAATGACTTGGAAAGAAGTACTCTGTGTAAACTTTGTTTTCAGCGTAGTTTTTCATAGACACTTGCCAGCAATTTAAAGTTTGCCTCATGAAAATTTACCCAATTATCCAGCTGTTGTGCAAATGATGCTACAATTATTTACAGCCATAATTGTTTCATTCATAATTGAACAACTCTTTGTCCTCAAGGCACTGGTGAGCATATAAGGGAAAATAATTGGCGTGCTTTTAAATGAGCTCTTATTAATGAATCTAAGTGGGGCGCATTAACCGTTAAGCACATTTAGAACGACTAGTCATTTTAGATAAAGACTATGGCTTTTTTTTCATTAGAGGCAATGTAGTGTATAGTATGTGAAAGATGGTCATGGTCTATTTTCCAAGTTTTAATGCAAAGTTGGCTTCCTCAAGACTTTTTTATAATCACATGTCCGTTACTCTTGGTAGCTGTCCTCTGCACCTGAATGAGCCCAGCTGCTTCAAGTCAAACACAGCAAAAATTAAATTAGGTAAAAGCCATTAGGAATTCATTACCTCCCATTCATTACATTGTCTTATCTGAAGGACCACTGTGATCGTGTTGGAGGAGCGCTCTGCTTCTTCCCACGAGGAGGTTGTTAGAAGAGGTTTTTTTGTTTTCTTCTTGTTTGCCATGGAAAATAAATCATCGTAAAAGTTCAAATTTAAATACTTTTGTCAGATAAAGACAGAATTATCTGTCATAGTGGCTTTGGTTTTCTGAAACCTTAAAACCAAGTAGATTTGAGTCATGTTGTTCCTTTACTTCAAATTTCGATACCATACATTTTTCAGATATTATTTACTGGCATGAACTCAGACCTAATCACAGATCCAGTACCACATTGTGTTTTCCTGAATGAGAGGCTGTAGATGCGAGACACCGCTGTTCTCAGCTTGTGGTTAATGCCACTTCTAATGCTCTGAGCAGCTTAACTGTAGAAGCTCTACAGATGCTAAAAACACTCATTACCAGAAATACCATTTTGGTTTACTCTTTGATTCCTTCATATGGTCTTGAACTGTAGAGTGAAGCAAGACTGAATATCATATCAGATAGATAGATAAATAGATAGATAGACAAACAAGGGCCTCTCATTTATGGAAAACAATTAGAATCACCATGTTCCTAATTGAAGGATGATTTCCTTTTTTTGAGAGGTGAGAGCTCTGGTTTCCCAATGAGATTCTGGGTTTGATTTTGTAAGCTGAGTTTTCATGTTCTCCTCATTTTAACATAGGTTCCGTTTGAGTACTCTGGCCTCCTTCCACCTCCAAAACATGTGTAGATCAATTTTCCAACACTGCTAAAGTTCTCAAGTGAATGAATGAGAGTGAATGATTGTCTGCGCCTGTTACACTATGTGTTAGCAATGCGATGAGTTGGCCACTGTTCCCCTCTGATCCTCCTCCTGCTGTCTTGATTTTAATGTGGACAGATGAGTCCCCTCTGCAAACAAATTTACCTTCGGGTACTGATGAAGAAACCTTGCACCTTGAACCCTTGAAGTCACTGGGATAGGCTCCAGTCTCCCACGACCTTTAACCAGAAGAAGCAGTAAATGTATGAATGAAAAATTAATAAACGATGAGAGTGAATGAATAATGAAATTGGTGACTTATAACAACCAAATAAATAGTTGTAAATGTACTGTTTGTTCACTCAAGGAAACACTTATACTTACGAATGCACTAATTAGTTAAGAGACACAATTGCAACATTGAGAGCACACATTTAAACTTGAAATTTGATTAATTGCACAACTCTATTTCAATCTGTTATTTATTGCATGACTGGTCTGCAGCCTTTCCCCGATCTGCAAACAACTATTTGACATTGGGAGAAAAGGGCTTAGAGACTTAAGCGGACGTTCAGTGATGAATTTGCTCGAAAAGCATTCTGACAAGGTGTGTGGCGTTCTTTCAAGTCGAGTAAAATGGCTGTGAAATGTCAGGGGCTTCTCAGTGTGTGCCGAGGAGTACAGCCTTTTGACAAAGACACTATGAAGACACCATGGAGAATGTTCTCTGGAGGGATCACGGGTTAATTTGCACTGCTTTGCTCTTACACATTCCCTCACTCATTATTTATTTAGGCCCAGCACACTTTCTAAGCAGCCTGACCTTTTAGCTCGCGTCTGATGGAAGTGGCTTCAAGTAGCAGCAGCTTTCAGAGGTTCATAAAATTCTTCATTCAAAACCAGGAGAGGCAACCACGCTCCCTGGGGTCATAACCTGTAAAACCACATGACAACGCGGCACTGGTCAGAAGTCATCGCTGAAGCTTGGGATGCGCACGCCAAGAGGAAATCTGTATGAAAACAATATGGCCTTCTTTCCCGGCAATTAGTCTTGACTGAATCGATGAATGGCTGGATTGTCTTGTTTTTTGCAGATGATATTGCTTTTACTAGACAAGTAGTTTCAGTGAATGTGATATGATATTTGTTCTTCCTTTTCTTTTCTTTCAAATCTTGTACTTGTGGTAGAAATGTAGCGTTTCAAATTAAGTGTCTGAGCCGCGCGTTCACCTCCATCTTTAGAGACGTTTCAATGACGGTGGCGGCTGAGACATTGTTGCAAGAGGAGAGGAACTGGTGTCCGTTTACCCTGAAGAGAGTGGCTGTAATCCATCAGCCTGGCTGCGGGCCGTACAGCTGCCTGCTGCCCCCTGCGCTCAGCGCTCAGTGTCGCTGCCACCTGTCCCTGTACACTTGTGCTCATGTCTCTGTCTAGTGTTCACTCATTTATCACAGAGCATCATCCAGCACCACACCGCTGGCTCAATCCTTTTAACTGTTCTGTGCAATAAATGAAAGTAAAACAGAATGTACATATAGGGTATCATTTATCAATTAGTTTTGTATGCTTCTTTCAATGGTTAATGAAGCGCAAAAAGCTCACAAACAGCACATGCTTTTTTTTTTTAACTTCATGGACTATTATCGAAAAATCAAGAGATCGAATCGAATCGTCGACCAATCTTTTGTCAGTAAAAATTTGTAGTTTGGATCAAAACTCAAACTTTGAGACAGAATGTTGAAATTTGTGTTTTTAAAAAAATTACTAAACGGGACATATTAAAATTTTTCATTTATGTTCAGAAAAGCCATTTTTCTTTTTTTTTTTTTAAAAGCTTAAACAAAATCGAATCAAACATCGAGATTGATCATAATGAGAAAACAAATGTGATTATATTTTTTCCCAGAACGCTAAGCTGTACTTTATGCTAATAATTTAGCACCTGAATTGAAAGTTAAGGCCCATAGCCACTTAATAAAATATCTAATCTGATAACTGTGAAGATATTGTCAAGTATCATCAAGCAGGATCTTTTCCCCATCATCTGATAATTTTTTTTTTTTTCTATTCGTTTTTTGCCATTTTTATTTCGTTCTGAAAAGTTGTCTCTGGGCTATAGCATTAACAAGGTACAGACCTTTGGTAACCACTTTCTGGTTGGCAGACTCATAACATTTGTTATACATGAATGCATAATTAATTTAATTAAACTGTATAAGCTGTAGCTCACGCAGTGTTCAATGTCAAAACGTCAACCGCACTAAAGCAGTGTTTCTTAAATACATTGTTATCAAGACACTTTCTTAATTTAAGTCTTAAAATTGAAGTCATTTGCACAATGTTGTCAAAGTACCATACATTAAGTTAGCCTGAGGTAAAAGCTAATATGAAGTTTCATCTAATTCATTAGTGTGATTGTAACAACAGTCGTGAATAAATCTTTCATAGCATTTCACTGTCTACCTGAACCCAGTGTTCTCCTTCCCTGGCTCTAATCCCTCCACTTCCTCCTGCCTTGTACCACTCCAGGTCTTTGTGCTAAATTTAGCACCTGTGTCCCTCAGTTCCAAAGTGAGAGTCAAAAGTAAAAGTGGACAATGCTCTCAGTGTGCGCCGCCTGAAAGAAGAGAGCAACATGTATCCATTTCTTCTTCTTCATTGTAGAATATCGTTGGCGGTAACTTAATCCGTCTCCGCGGGACTCTCATTGAGCATTGATGGCTGAAGAGTATGGAGTTCGTTTGTATAATTTGGATAATTGAAAGTGTAATATACAGTATTATGAATAAAAGTGTGCATTTTATGTTGCACTAGTTTGCTTGTACCTCCAGAACGTTCTAAATCAACCTTACCTCAGCACAAATTTAGCAAAGATCTATCATTCAAGAGATATTTACAATCTAAACAACTAATCAGTTAATCAAAAGAATGAATGTCCAACTAATCGAGCAAAATAATTGTTAGTTGCAGCTCTATTAATGCAGTACAACAATAAAATAATGCAAAAGGGCATACAGTATTTTACATCCGAAGTCCTTAGAAATATGACAAGCCAAGAAATGAGCTTGGTGCCTTTGTTAACTTTTATAATAGAGGTATTATTTTAATCTCTGGTTGTAATTAAACTCTTGACAGTGGTGTAATGAAGGTTGGGCAAAAATGATTGTTGAAACTCATAACTGTTTAATTAGTTCTGTAATTTACTAGGAACTGTGCGTTTTTTATATGGCGTCGCATAGGTAATAAAAGAATGTGCGCCTTTCGGTGTTTATCTCTCCGTTAGACTTTTAGTAATATTTGTGATAGCTCCTAATGATTTTTTTTTTTCAAACTCGCAAACATTTTAATATGTTCAGCATTTTTGTAACTTAACAAGCATAAAACAGTAAATATTCCAATATTTTAACAAACGAATGTGAAAAATCGAATGTGAGTGGAGGAAAGGGCAAAACTAAATGGAGCTAATATCTGTAGGATTAAAAGTAATGAGAGTAAATTTTGTACATAAACAAAACTGACATAATACTGTTTTTGCACAAGAAGAAGAAGATTTCAATCAAGAGATCACTGAAAATATAATGAGAAAAATTGAGTAAATTGCAAACAATAAACTTAATTACGTTCAGTTAAAACGTTTTTATGTAAAGTACAATCAAATAGAAAGTTTTATTTCAATCTAACTTATGTTTATTATGTTTTATAGGGATGGGACGAGATCTCATGTCACAAAGTCTCGCAAGATCAACCTGTCACTATACTGTATGCACATGCACAGAACTATCTCATGAGATTTTTCCTTATATAGCACATAAGCTTGTATGAATGGTCATGTTTTGTATCTTTGAGCAGCTTGAGTAAAAAGTGTCCTCCACACACAGACTTGTAGCAGACTTATTCTGACAGAAAACTGTCTAACTCTGTCCCAGTTTTTATTTTGTAATTGTAGGACCAATATTGACAGAGATAATTAGTCCTAACAGTGCAGTGTTTTTCATATTTAAACAGATCCACAAAGAAATATTTTGGAATGCAAGGTGACAGACATAATGAAAGGTAATGCTAAACTAAACAAATATTAATCTAACAATGATAAACAATAAGTCTAAATTTGTAGTTTGCTTTGTTAAAATTCGGAATAGAAACGAAAAATGCAAATTATTTCAAAATCTCGTATTGTCTCGATCTCGTAGACCTAATCTCATAGCTCATCTTGTCTCGTGAACATTCTGTCTCGTCCCATCCTTAATGTTTTATGCTTAGTAATGTTTATTTATAGATAATGATTTTGTCCAACTATATGTATGTTGAAAGCACTAGCCATGTTTCTGCTCTGTTCTTCTCACAGTGGCTCCAGTCGTTCCACCATCAGTCTCCCATCCAAGTACTGCTCAGGCCCAATATGCTTAGCTTCTAAAACCTGATGGGTTCGGACTTTGGCAAGACACTGCTGTTCACCAGACTGAGATGTTTGGTGCCTTTTTCTGGAGCTTGTGCAATTAGTAGATCTTTGCATTTGCACATTTTTTTTCAGTGATATTCTGTGGGTTTAGATTTGAATATTTCAGATTTTTTTTTTCTTTACCTTTCATGAAGTACTTTTTTTTGAACAATTATGAGATAATGTTAAGGTGCATAATTAACTAAATATTGTGGGCTTCATTGTTTTGGAAGTCCAGAGAACATAGAACTAGACATTTCTCTGACCGGTGGATTTAAATGAAACCCTAGACAGATAGATTGGCTTTGTGGCTCTGTACAGCTCAGATCCTCACAACAGATCAAACGTGGATAAAGTGTGTTATAAAAAAACAACAACAACGCAGATGTGCGTTTGCTGCGTGCATGCTTGATGCCAAACACAGCACTCACAAATTAGTACGTCTCGGCCGGAGAACATCAAGTGCCTTTTCTCATTTCCAATATTGATCTTTGTTTTCTTCAATTGTTTGATGCTCAGTGCCATGAAAAGGACGATGAAGTGCAATCTAATTGATTTGTCTCAGCCACGAACAAGAGCTGGTTTGACAATGCTGTGTAGAATAATGCACCAATATTCATATCAGAGGAACTACAGCTGCCGTGACGGTCAGCTGATAGAAGCAAGACTGACAATCTGTGTCTTGACAAAGGAGAGAACAACTAATCAGCTCAGCAATAGAGTTATTATCATCATCATTTGCTTGACTTAAAGTTGAGGTAGCTAAAATGTTCTATTTGCATTCAGTCAATTTTGTTTTTTCATCTTAAAAGTATCTTGTAAATGCAACACTGTCCAATGTCATCCTGTGTTTTAATGATTATTTCCCCTTGGTCATTGAACAAGCTAATCTTGTATTTAACTCAATAATAAGCCTTTGAGTTGTTCCGATATTTTTATTTATTGACGCAAAGAAGTTTGGAAAAATTCTCTCGCTGTCATTGTGTCTTTTTTGTAGTTTGGGCCACCTGTTAGAAGCACATGTATGTTGACTCTGTTTGCTTTTATTGTAATCCAGATTAAATGAACACCACCTCCAATCTCTCGACTGTGTCCTGCACCAACAACCATAAACCAGCACACACAACGCAGAAAGAAACACACCGGTCACACACGTGCTGAAGGATTTGTGAGAGCTAGGAACTGAAACTGTGAAAATCATCTTCCCCATCTTCACGTCTGACTGTATGGATTCAGTCAAGGATGCACACTGCAGATCAGAACTGCTTTACAGCACTTGTGCAGTCTTTTAATTGACAGGGCATGAGTAATTGAAGTAAGAAACCAAGGTGGTGTGGTCATTATGAGTTATGATGATTCAGTGTATTCTGATAACGCAGGCTGAGATGAGTCCCGGATAATGATGTACATTAAGCTACACTGTTCTCCCCTCCTTCTCTTCTCCTCTCGACCAGACTACCCCCCCCTTCTCCTAGCCTAATGACACTTTTATGGGAAACTTCATTAGGCGGGTAGATGTCGAACTGATAAACACTGGCCCCTGTTAATTGTGGTATAGAAGGCTTCTTGCTGCGCTGCCTTTTGAATGTTTAGTCCACTCGAAAACTTTTAACTTTTGCGGCGCATGATTTATTGTTAATTAATACACTTTTCAAATGATTTATCTGTAGCGCAAAGTTCTTTTTTTCTTCTTCTCTTCACTCAGGTTCCATTTGCAGAGGCTGGGTGCCGCGCAGATAGCCTAATGAAGAGAAAGCATTACTGCCAGCTCAAAGTGAACGGCCGCACAAAGAGAGTGATTCATCCCCGCGGTATTGCATCGAATGTGCGGCTGCCAATGTTAGACTTGTGTTTAAAGATCATTCGGTGCTTTTAATAAGAGTCACGTTGCTGCGAGTCATCAAGTTCTGCGGTAGAAGGTTCCTGTAATCGTTAATGCGGCTTTTGAAGTGTTGGGAGATTCATCAGACGACGTCATGTTTAGGTTTTTAGTAACGCCTGGTTTTTACTGCTCTTTATAAATGCCACAGTACAAATCGGAGAAACTTGAAATTGTAAGACAGCTGCAATGGTTCAGAATATTAGTTGTGTGTAGTTAAGTGTACAGCAGGCTGCAGGGCTGGGCAATATCGTGATCAAAATCGAATCATGAGCTCATTCCTGTGACAATCGTCATAACGGGATTTCTCATTTTTCTGATTAATCCATCTGTTAACTTTTTTTCAACCTACTTTTCTTAGCTTATCACTTCTTATAATCGACTACGCATTGTTTTGTATCTCTATGTAAATGTCATTTAATTGAGAGTATCACACGACTCACATGATATCTGTCTATAACAGGGGTTCTCAAACTTTTTATCCAAAGGTCCGAAATTAAAACACGATCAAGTTCAAAGGTCCGGATGAAAAAGTATAACATTTATTTTTGTTATTATTCAACTTAATGACATTAAATTAAGTGCTTATAGCACAGTGTAAATATTAAAGTCATGTAAACATAACATAACGTGCATTTTAATGCGCCCCTGATAGATATAAATTGTAGTGCTCCCCACGCCCCCAACCCCTCTCTCGAAATAAATTTGTATTTAATTTAAATCTACAGACAGACCCTTAGACCCATAAGCCCTTAAATACAAATATAGTTCAATCTAACAAGGTTCTGATGTAATTCAGGGGGGCTGGGAGAATTGTCCACCAGGAGAATTTTTAAAAATTCAATGCAATTTCCTGTATTTTGGTGAGTTTTAGATGTGATGATCCTATTGTGTGATGTCTTTTTTAATATAAGTAAAAAGACATGAGGCAGTTAAATAAACAAAAATACAAATAGGGCCCCCCCATAGAAGCCAGGTTTAGGGGCCCCAGCCCCAGATGCCTTTAGCTCCGCCCCTGTAAAACTGGGCTTTAGGAGCGTCAGGCAGACTGACTCGGCCTGACAGGACTATCCTGAGTGATCAGAGCAGGGAAAACACGAGAGCTGCTGCTTTTGGAAGGTTGGTGTCTGTTTTATGTCACATTCAGGCAAAAGTAAAAGTTGTAAAGACCTCTTCAAACATTTCCGCGGTGCGCCGTTTTGCGCGATTTTCTCCGCTGTTATTTACACACGTTATCTTTCACTGTACATTTTGGGCCTTTTCTCCGTCAATATAAGGCTGATTTGCAAAAAATAAGGATCAAAATGAAGCTCCAGTTTCACAGAATATCACTGGAAGTTCGAAAAGCTTCTCAAAGAAACGATCTGTCTGTTAAATAGCTCTGCTTTGACGCTGCACTGACAGTGGCACGCAGCTTCCAGAGGGAGAGAGACGAGAGAGAGAGAGAGAGAGAGAGAGAGAGAGAGAGAGAGAGAGAGAGAGGGAGAGGAGAGGAGAGGCGAGGAGAGGAGAAAGAGAGAGAGAGACGTGCGGTAGGGAGGAAGCGCTTCTGGTGGAGAAGCACTGTAAACATGTAAACGCAAGGTCCGCTCATGGGTGTAGAGCACAGAATTAAAAATACGAGGGAACGGCTGCCCGGTCCGGACAAAATGGTCTCGCGGTCCGGATCCGGACCGGAGTCCGGACTTTGAGTAACCCTGGTCTATAAGAACACCTGTGTCAGATTATATTATTTAGGCCTGAAGAAGACTTATACAATGCTCGAAATGCATAGACATCCCGCACTTTATTAAAGGACTATATTTTTGATAATCAGTTGCCTCGGACTATTATTCTACTTGATTCATGCTTTTAAGACCCTCCCGTGTCTTTGGGCCGCTTCTTGTCCTTGAGATGCACCTGATTTGAACTGTAAAGACCTATGCACTCCTACTCTTTTCTTGGCCTCAGAGTTGCCAAGTTTTCTTTTTTATATTGGGCTGTTTTTTTATATACAGTAATTTATACATTTTTTTCAAAGTCCCTTATGAATTTTGAAGGTTGTGTTTTTTTGGCTGCACTTTGAAGTCATGAAAAAGGTGGATTTTCAAATGCGCGTTGACGACGAACCGCTGAAGTGCGCATAGTGTCCCAATTCTCTAGAATGTTTTTATCCACACTTCACAACGGCATCTTTTTTCAAGTTTCAGTTTTCAAATGATGCAATGCTTCTACCTTAGCAACTTAGCACTGAGCGTTAACAGGAGGCACAGTTTAATAATATACTACTGTAAGAAAACAATTTGGCTTGTACCTTGCGCTGCCACAGCTGATTCCTACCAGACATGGACATTCACAGCACTGTTTTATATGTTTGTGGCAAGCTCCAATGATCCAAATAGACTAGTAATTTAGCAGCAGTTTAATTCATAACATGTTGAAGTGTGGACTGTCCCATTTCTTATGTTTACATGTTCTGTGCACTTGTGCACTTGGCCCACTTGCACACTTTCAAACAATGCACACTTCAGTGAAGTGCACAAGTGTGCGAGTGTGAGTATTGGGACAGGGCCATTGACTGTGAAGAAGGAACTTTCTAGAAACTTTACCCTCAAAAGCAATTTGAACAAACAATTTACAAGAAATGTGATAAAATTGAAATTGTGATCTGGCTCTAAGAAATGATGATATAAATTTGTTGCCATATCGCCCAGTCCTACATGATAGTGGGATTTTGCACTGGCCAGAGTTTGCAAAAGAAATGGGAGAAACTTTTTTGTATTTACAGTTGGCCATATGTTTGATAGTGATAGTTGAGCCACAACTCAATATTTACCCACAATCACAACTCTCTCTTCACAGGCTGCCAAGATTGTGCACAGAAGGCTAAAAGAATTCCTTCAATGACCTTTTATTTGTCAGTTGTTTTTTTTTTTATTCCTGTATTCTTTTTTGCCTGTTCTCTGTGTTTTTTCTTCAAATATTCTGAATCTTTTGCTTATCAGGAATATTTTAAAATACTTTACTTTAGTGATGTGTAGGTACTATTGCAGTTTATCATTAGCGCGCTAGCGTCCTGTTTTTATTGAGAATCTGCCTCAGACTTGTGTCACTGATGATGGCTGATATTTTGTTAGAACAGGCGGTGCTTCCATGTTTATCATCTGAGGAGCAGGAGGTGGGTCTGGAGTCCAGCTTTAAGGTGATTCTGCTTTTATGTGCACTCTGCTGTTTGTGGAAATGGTCAATGTTGCTGATTCATTTTACAGTATTTTTTTTTTACATTTGCCATCATATCATTTATAAATATAATTATTTAAGGCTAATGAATAAAAGATGCTATAAAGTTGTAGGTATGTTTGTCTTTGTCTTTGTACTGTAAAAAGTACCATAATTTCTGGACTATAAACCGCTACTTTTTTCATAAGCTTTGAACTTTGCGGCTTATATAACTATGCAGCGAAATGACAGATTCAGACTCACTATTATTAACAAGTGCGGCCTATATATGTACTTTATCACTTTTCTTATTTAAATCTAGTGGGTGCGGCTTATATTCAGGTGAGCTCAATAGGGCAAAAATTATGGCAATAGGATAACTTTACTTAAAAATGTAGACTTTCTGCCTTCAAGTTTTGCTAGTTAAACTGTAAATTGTGTGTAATCTCTCTCTCTCTCTCTCTCTCTCTCTCTCTCCACACTCTCATTTTTCTCCTCTCTCTTGCTCTCTGTCTCTCTTCTTTCATTTACTCACTCTCACTGTGACTCTCTCCCCTTTTCTCTCTTTTCTTTCTTCTTCTTCCACACTCTCCTCTCTCCCTCCCTTTTCCCCCTCTCTCTTTCTCTCTTCTCCCTCCACACTCTCTTGTCTCTCCCTCCCTTTTTTCCTCTTTATGGCTCTCTTCTTTCTCTCTCCTCTCTCCTTCTTTATCTCCTTTTCTTTCCTCTCATTCCACACTTTCTCCTCTCTCCTTCCCTTTCTCCATCCCTCTCTCTCTCTCTCTCTCTCTCTCTCTCTCTCTCTCTCTCTCTCTCTCTTTCTCTCTTCTCCCTCCACACTCTCTCGTCTCTCCCTCCCTTTTTTCCTCTCTATGGCTCTCTCTTCTTTCTCTCTCCTTCTTTATCTCCTTTTCTTTCCTCACCCTCCAAACTTTTTACTCTCTCCTTCCCCTTTTCCCTCTATCTCTCACTCTATTTCTTTCCTCTCCCTCCCTTTCCCTCTCTCTCTCTCTTTCTCCCCTCTCCCTTCTTTTTTCCCCTCTCTCTCTCTTTTTCTCTCCTCTCCCTCCACACTCTCTCGTCTCTCCCTCCCTTTTTCCCTCTCTTTCTCTCCCGCTTTCTCTTCTCCCTCCACACTCTCTCGTCTCTCCCTCCCTTTTTCCCTCTCTTTCTCTCTCGCTTTCTCTTCTCCCTCCACACTCTCTCGTCTCTCCCTCACTTTTTCCTCTCTATGGCTCTCTCTTCTTTCTCTTTCCTCTCTCCTTCTTTTTCTCCTTTTCTTTCCTCTCCCTCCACATTCTCTCATCTCTCTCCCCCTTTTCTCCTCTCTCTTGCTCTCTCTCTTCTTTCTTTTGCTCACACTCTCTGTGACTCTCTCATCTCTCCATCTTTATCTTGTCTTATTCTTTCCTCTCTCTCTGACTCTTTCCTCTCTCTTGCTTACACTCTTTGATTCTTGCTCACTCTCTCTCTCTCTCTCTCTCTCTCTCTCTCTCTCTCTCTCTCTTTCTCTTTCTCTCATTGTAATGCATCTCCTTTAGACCTTAAAAGTCTATTTTGAAACAGTTTGAAAAAGCTAAAACATGCAGCAATTGAAAGTTCATAGAAACAAACGATTCTCCCAACATCAACCATTTCAGTCTCCGTTTTACCTAATATGCCTTGTGCAGCTGCTCATAATTTGACGGATTAGGTAAAAATTGTCAGACCTAATCCTCTGAAACTTTCTTCAATCTCTGCTCAAATATGTGCCAAGATAAACTGTCTGCTACAATCCTAATGATAAGAAAACAAGGTTGAGACATGACGCTTCGCAAGGTGAGGAGCCTGGAGCACTTCTGGCATCTCGGGCTAAAAAAGAGAGAGAGAGAGAAAAAAAAACAGGTTAATAGTCTTAAAAAGCAGGGAGCATGCACTTTGAACAACCCCGCCACCCAAGGGGATCTTCAGGGAACGTAAATGTTCTTTTACAGGCATTTCCAACTCAAACTGAACGTAACACCGTACTGACACTGAAGCTAAATGTTGTAGGGGTGGAGTTGAGTGGATTAGGCGTCTGTACATCAGGTATTAGAGCCATATCCAAAAGTTTTTTATTCATATTTTCAGTTTACACCACTGCATAAATATGTGCAGATTTAAAAACAGGAATAAAATCATTAAAAGTAATGCTTGTTTTTGTCATGAACTCATTAAACATCTTTCCGTAGCACTCCATGAGCACGTAAGATTACACACAAAAAGTTCACAAGCACTTAAAAAGAGCTAACACTAAATGGTCTTCTCTTTTAAACCATACCTCAAACTTAAAAAGAAAATGTTAGCAATAAAAGGCTTACAAGTCACAATAGATTTAGCTGAAAATTTCGACTCAGTGTATTTCCATAAATCCAAGCTATGAGCCTGTTCATCATTCATTCATTCATTTTTTACCGCTTAATCCCGTTAGGGGTCGTGGGTGACTGGAGCCTATCCCAGTGACTTTGGGCCTTAGGCGGGGAAACACCCTGGACAGTGGCCAACTTGTCGCAGGGTTAGACAGACAACCATTCACTCTCTCATTCACTCACTATGGGAAATTTACAGTGATGCCCAATTAACCTAAACATGCATGTTTTTGGAGGTGGGAGGAAACCGGAGTACCCGGAGAAAACCCACGGTGACACGGGGAGAACATGCAAACTCCACCCAGAGAGATCGTGAGATGTTGATATGGTCCGCCCCGGGAGTCGAACCCACGACCTCCTTATTGGGAAGCCAGAGCTCTAACCACTCTGCTACCGTGCACCCCTGTTCATCAGTCTCTGTTTATTCTAAATAATTCCAAAATGTTCAACTGAATTTTGGAACCTTGTTTGCAGTCCAACAACTTGCTCTAACAATGGTTTCTCTTTGTAGAAAACTCTAAAACTGCTGGACCAGAGGCACTCAATTCCCCAAGTGTGTGTTTTGTCCTGAGATGGTAGAGGTAGAATCAAGTTTCTTTATTCACCAACAACATACCCACAAAAGAAATCAGAACCGAGTTTATTTAAAATCAAAAGTTTTGTTTTGCCCCTATACGGGCAAAGTGTGCCCTGTGTGCAGACGGAGGGCATTTTCAAGTGCAGCTGCACTGGAAGGCTCCTGTGTCTCTCACAGCAGAGGGGAGTGTGGAAGTGACTGGATTTGTTTCCGCTGCTTGACGGAGCTGGATAGTGAAATGAAAGCGGCATCACTAGAGGGGCTCTCCGTGTTAATCCGTGGACATTATCTGTACAGTGTGCGTGGGTCTTGGCTCGTTAGCTCACAGCGGAGCGCCAGACTGGCAGCCACAGAGGCAGAGAGGGAAGAAGAGAGAGGAGGAGGGACTCGCCGGCCGCTGAGAATGTAATCTCCAGATTAGGGGGCGAGACGAATTCCTGCTGCCAGGCTGACCTTGTCAAGGCAATGGAGGAGCCACGGTGAAATTGAGATTTCAGGACCAACCCGAGTCGCAGAGTAGTGCCTTTTCTGTGTGTGCTTCTCTGTCAGGGGTCACAGCCTTGACGCCGTAGTTCACGCTAAAGGTGCGTGGTGGATCACATGAAGAGTGTGTGGGCCAAAGTGTTTCTGGCTCTGTCTCAAAGCCTCGCAGTCAGAGGCAGGCCAAAATAACTAAAAGCACTGCCCAGGGACCAACGTCGCCCTAGTTTAACGGCACTGCAAAATGACTGGGGCTCACTTCAATTCTGCCCTGTCTGAATCGCTGTCACCTGTCCATAATCACACTGCTGTTACTGGCATTGTGTTTGTTGTCTAAATGAAGGTTTATTGTTTTAATTTCATTTTAATTTAGTTGTTTTTACTCTTACATGAACTGTTTACTTCAAATAACTAAAAAAGTAAAATTCACACATCACACGTATTGTATTGTACTAAACAAAAAAATATTCCAACAAAAGATTGTAATGACAAACTGTTAATTTCGACAATTTGAAAGATGCATAATTTCTATTTTTGATAATAATTAAATACATGATCATAAGTTTCTACAAGATGAAAAGCTCATTGTGTTCTTTAAAATTCTATATTCATCAGTATTCTAAGTTTTACAGCAGACCCAAAACAACCTTTTTCCTCGGTTCCTTCAACATAACAGTTTTCTTTTTTATTGGACTATGTTAAGCGCCTCCTATGTCCTTTGATTTATTCTTAATCAGACGGTTATGGCAAGCAGAAATTGGAAAATGAAACTAATGACACAACATTCCGCTTCTACTTCTGACCCGTAATTGCAAAACAACAAAATAATAGGAGTGCGTCAGGTTCAGACAATAGCACAAAGCCGCCTGTAAACTACCCCAGATATGTGTTCATTGGCGTCTATGCCTGTTGAAGCGGAAGAGAAACTTCTTCCAATTTTCAATTCAATCATTTACGCTACACAACACGCCGTTCACTTAACTGTCCAGGTGAGCGACGGAAGTAGTGCGCAAATTGAAAAGAAAGTAAAATGGTCAATTTAGTAAGTTTATTATTGCGGTCTAACAATCTGCATACAGTCAGTTAATATATAGAAAATGATGTTTTCAGACTGGATATGAAGAAATGTATAAAGAAGTGGCAGCTCAGATCATCACTCCGACTGTGGCTCCAAAGTAAAGCAAAGTTAGTTTTTCGTCTGAACATCTATTGCTTGCTCTGAAAAGGTAACGGGTGATATACGGATGGCTATAATCTGGCATATTTACATTTGTCTGAATGTTCCTTAATATGCATTGTTCCCCCATTTTCCTAAAATAAATAAATAAAATAAAATACCGAACACTAGTACTGTCACAATACAAAAATTTCAAACTCGACTGTATACATACAAGACCGACGTGGTCAGTACCCGTCCTGAGCGGGAGTCGAACCTGGGTCTCCCACACCGCAGGCGACCGACAAACACGTTGAGCTACAGGGAACACTCCCGTTAGCCGGTCAGATCTTATACCTGAGGGGGTGAGTTTATCCCATACCACCTGGTCCCTTGTGTGGGTCTACACCGGTTACACTCCCCCCTCTAAACTCACACCACTCAGGACATATCCGGGTCACGGCACCAATGTGACTGACGTGGTCAGTACCCGTCCTGAGCGGGAGTCGAACGCGGGTCTCCCATACCGCGGGCGACCGACAAACACGTTGAGCTAAAGGGAACGCTCCCGCTAACCTAGTTTGCTGATCAGATCTTATACCTGAGGGGGTGAGTTTATCCCATACCACCACACACTTCATCGACCTGGTCCCTCGTGTGGGTCTTCACCGGTTACACATATAAAAACTTGATACTTGATACTGGATGGGTAGCGAGACCTGGTTTCATAACCGTCCCGATGCTCCATCTTAGTGGTTCCCTGGATTGATAAGCTCCAGGCCTTTCGGTCCTCTTATTGGTTCTGAAGGAGCGGGTTTCATAAAATCTGTCCCGTTCATGCGCCTTGTCGGTCCTGCTTTGATTGTGTTGCGTGGTATAGGTATATTTCTGTATATGCGTCTCGCCAGCAATCCTGGCTTTGAGCGCGCCAGCACCAGACACACAGGCGGAGTGAACAGCCTGACACCGCACGCTCACCAGGACAGAGCAACGCCAACGGGCCGCGCGGACGAGACGCTTAAAAGTATCATACACAAGTCACACGTCCGCGGTATGACATCATTTTACCAACTTTGATTACTTTGGAATAAGCACAGCGCAGCTTTCAAACTAATTGCCGGCCAATATTTGGCTTTTTTTTTATCAGCCACATCAGCCTTATTTTGGCTGATATTTAATCAGGCAGTTATTTGAACTGTTGCTCAATAGATCTGCTCTCTTGGCGATTTGTGTTATATTTCTCCATTTTGCTGTGTTTGAAAAGGATCACTTTCTTGAATTACTCTTTAAAATGTTCTGTAATGTGCATAAACATGTTGTATTCATTAAACAATGAGACAAAACAATAGCTTAGATTGAACCTTTTCTTTTTAGGATATAATATCTTTGTTTTTTCAAAGACAAAATTAATAAAATTGGCCTTAGAAATTGGCCTTTAAAAATTGGCCATTGATTTTGGCATTGGTTGACAAAAATGTTAAAAATTGGCATTAGTATCGGCTTAAGAAAAACCCATATCGGTCTATCTATATACTGTATCATTTCAGCATGTGAAGCTAACTAATAATAAACAAATAAAAAAGTGTATTAATTTAGTTGGCTGGTAGTTATTTTGTTGTCTTTTTTGAAGTTTTATTCTAAAATCTTTGTCTAGAGAAAACATGCAAACGGTAGAAAAAAAGCAATTAATTGTTTGTTTTTTTTGTGAGTAAAGTATTGATAAGAGAACTGTTAAAAGACCAGATCGATAAGCAGTGTCGATAAAGTAGAAGTATCGATAAATCGGTAACCGTACCCATCCCTACTCGATACTGATTATGATATCCTTGTAGTAGAATTTTTACTTTTTTGTTTATTTATTTATTTTTTTACTTATTGGTTACTTAAGAACAAAAAAGATCCCGCACACCGTCAAACCATGCAAAGGTATGGTTTGACGGTGTGCGGGATCTTTTTTGTTCTTAAGTATTGGGCTGCTCCCACTTTATCCAACGCACCCGCATCACAATGATGTGCGAAGTCCCTTGTTCTTTCTCTACTTATTGGTTACTAAAATAATAGTATTTTATGAGATATTAGTTAATGATCAACTTGATTCATGACTATGTTCCAGACAAATTTAACTAATTAAATCACATTAAAAATATTGAATATATTTGTTTAGGGCATTGCAGTATAGCTTATATATTTTATCAACACTAAGACTTCTTGAACTTCCATTTAGTTTACCATTTATTTTTTGTAATTTGTACCTCGCAAAAAAAATGCAAATTACAAAGCACAAATAAGTCCAAAATGACCACCTCCCCAGTCTCATTTGTTTTTCTATTAACTTTGTGTATCTCGTGCATTGATTGTACGGCCAATCTCTTGAGCCAGAGAGCCTTGCCCAACTTGAATCACTGAACTCAGCCAAAGTCATGCATAATCCCAACTAATGTACCGGGAGCTTATGAATTTTAAATGGGCAAACCTACACCACCAAGCTGCTTTTACCACATCCGCTTGTGCTAGAAGTGCAGATAGCTGGAGTCGAATCCTAGTGAAGGTTGTGACCACTCACCACTTCCATATGTCGCTGTGGTGATATGAATACATTAATACGGGATTGGAGTTTCAAGATTTTCTTTGCACTTTCAAGGATTACTAAAAAAAAAATCTGAGCCTATTGGTTTCCACGTAATCTATACAAAAATGAAGCAAATGTACAAAGTCCTACAACAAATTCTTGTTTTCAATTGCAGTTATATATATCTACTGTTTTATTTGTGCTATGGTGTTATTACCTCACCAAACACACACTTTAAGTTTCATTCACACATGAAAAACTCATAAATTCTGTATGTTTGGACGGCTTTCTTTTTCACAGACCAAAAACATGTCGTTCCTCCTTGTGACGTCATTAAGTGGCAACACAAGAAATGCTAAACTGTCTTTAAGTTTCACGCATTCACTAAAATCATTTGGCCTTTTTGTCCATGAATATAACTGATTCTGAAGCTACAACTATGTTTTAGCCCTTTTAAAACACATTTAAAAGTGCTGGACCTGATTTTTGTTTCCATACAAATCTAAGCATTGTGTAGCCACAATGCTAACAACAACAACAAAACAGACTAAATTAGTGGAGTTTGGTGATCAAACAGGACATTATTAGACATAGTCAGAGTATTGCGAACAAACTTCCACCATAATAAATACAATAATAAGAGAAACTGATTTATTATATAAGTTATTTTATTGTACAAAAAAAATAGGCAAATGGTTTGTGCTAAAATAAAATAAAAAACAATTGGAGTTTTTGTAGCCCCTCTTCACCTAAGCAAAAGATCAAACTTAAGTATTCAAAAAAATACAACTACTCAACATACTTCAATGTTTGGTGAAAAACATTCAATTGAAACTACCATATAATGACATTAAATAGACTAATTATTACTCATGGATGAGTATTAACCAAAACACTTTAAGGTTGTATGGACGATTTTCAAAGTATGTTGTCAGTCTTGGTCAAAAACAGTTGCATAGATTTGTAACAGCCTTATACTTATGCTAAACAAGAAAATTATTATAAAAATATATAAACTGAGGACATGAAGAGGTCAGTAAAACGTTGACCAATAGATAAAGAGGTACCTCGTTATCTATTGGCCTGTTAACCTGTCAAGCAAACCCTCAGTGTTCCTAAGTAACTCATTGGCCTAGTTGCAATGAAGGACGTGGCCCTGGGAGGAGAAACACATGTGCATCGTTTGAAAAACAGCAAACAGTTGTTGGATTTGAAAAGTCCTCAATACAACCTTTAAGTTGCAAGCAAAAGTCTAATATGGCTATGGGACCTTTAATTCACATACAAAAAGCTCTTTTCACTTCTTTGAACACTTAATAATGACTTGATGTTAGTTTAACTTTCTCTGCTGTGCTGTTTCTCATCTTTAAAACAAGCACGGTTTGTTCATTTGCACTATTCTGTGTCGCCTTGGGTTTTTGTGTGTCTGTGTGGGGAAATCTCATTTGAACCAGCAGGTTGTTAGCATGGTGCACCTCGGGATTGATTGTCTTGCAAGTTTTTTTTTACTCTATTTATAAATTCTCCCTTATCTAAGTCTAAGTCAGAAATGTGACAAAACTTTTAAATTGGCACCAGGTTGGAAAAAGAAATTCTAAATCATTGAGCAGCACTTTCTCGTCATAAAAGTGATGATTTTCTTTTCTTTTTTCATGTTTGATCCACAAAAATGAGTGAAACAAAAGCATTAACACACAATCTTCTAATTAGTTGATATCTTTTTGTTGAAAGACTGAGGTCACTTGCATTGTATTTTTTTTTTTTTCAAAGACTTGGTCGCTTGTTTTGTTTCTGCCTTCTTTCCTGAGTGAGTGAGTGAGTGACAGCTAGATTGAACCGTCGATAGTGAAGTAGGAACTTTCAGGGAAAAAAAGCTGATTTTCATTAAGGGCTGCATGTTGAAACAAAAGTAAATGAAGGGTTGGTCTGGGCGTAAGTTATAGAGAGCGCCTAAGCATTTATACAGGCGTAAACTCACTATAGTACACAATATCTACTTGTTATTGACCGTAATGAGGCAGATTTGTAAAACTTAGTGTAATATGCATTATTTATTGCTGTTTGGGACCATTTTTCATTAGGTCTGAGAGTCAATAAAAATGGTTCTTTGTGCCGCATTTGGCCCCCGGGCCTCAGTTTGGACATCCCTGGTCTACAAGAATCATAATAAAAAAAAAATCCTGATATACATTTTTTGCCGTTGCGCCCAGCCCTAACTTCATCATTATTTCCTAAATCGGATTTAATAAAGGGACAAAATGTAAAGTAATAATAGCAAAATGGTCTAAAAATGTTATCACAATACAAGAAAACATTTACTGTAAGTTGGGCTGGGCGATCTGGGAAAAAATATAATCACGATTTTTTTTCTCAATTTTCATTCCACCAACATAAACAAAACAAAAACTTTTTATATGTCTCATTTAGTATATTTTTTTGAAACTATATCTGAATATTCTGCCTCAAAGTTTGACTTTTGCTCCAAACTATACATTTGTACTGACAAAAAAGTAATTTTCGATCTTTCCATTCAAAACCCACCACCAAATAATTGACGATTTGTTTTGATTTCGTTCTCTCGATGTTTTGATCCAGCCCTAATTGTAAGTAATCACAAGTTCTCCTTCCACTTTTCACATGTTATTATTTGTTTTGTAATCATTGCATAGCTTTAACAGTTAATGTTTAGGTTGCTCATGTTCAGACTTTAGAAAAATTAGACAAAATGTAGGATTCACCCACAATCTCTGTCTGCCTTCTTCACAAATAAGAAAATATGATTGCCCTGCCATAATGTTTGGAATACTAAATTTCCAAACTGCCGCCTAAACTCTGAACAGAATTACATTTTTACACTCACATCTACCAACTTTTCTCATTGCACATTTATTGATAATCATGCACCAATGAACTTTATCTAATATTTTTGCCAGAAATATTCAGCTTCAAATCAAGTTTCAAATTCAACACTTTAAACTAATGTACCTGAAGCTCTTAAAATTTAGCATTTCACATCCCACATTTTCAAACCACATGTGATGAAGTTTGGGGATGAGCTGCCTGGTGGAAAAGGGATGCTCCGTCTTGGCATGTTGCTAGGCGATGCATTAATATTAATAGAGTCTTTTCCTCTGAACGTGCGCTCTCTGTGGCCCCCAGGGATAAACCAAAGCTTGGCGATATCTCCATCTTGCTGATAACTCCTTTTATCCCCGTTAAAACTCCTATCAAAGCTTTTAATTACATCCTGCAAATGTATCACTGTGCCATTCTGACGTGCAAGAACAATGAGTTTGGCTTCACTGATGAAGTTTGCTCTTTGTGAAACAGTCTTATTGAAAAAATATATGTGTGACATACTTTTTAATCATATAAAAAAGATAAATGAACCAAAAAAGGAATTAAAAAACATGCAATTAAAAATGCAGAGTATTTATCATATAAAGATGCACCCAGCCAAAATAAATATCATTCATTTCAAGCATTTATGAATTTGTGTAAGATAGCTCTTTTTTCATGTAAACCTGAACTAATAGGTTAGTCATGTTTGAATACACCCTAGACAATTTATTTCAGAATCTTATTGGGGAATAAGTGACTCTAATTGCATATTTATTTATTCTATTGGATAATGTCAAAATCCTATTGGACAATGTCAAAATCCTATTGGACAATGTCGAAATCCTATTGGACTGTCCAATTTATCCTATTGGACAATGTCAAAATCCTATTGGACTGTCCAATTTATCCTATTGGACAATGTCGAAATCCTATTGGACAATGTCGAAATCCTATTGGACTGTCCAATTTATCCTATTGGACAATGTCGAAATCCTATTGGACTGTCCAATTTATCCTATTGGATAATGTCGAAATCCTATTGGACAATGTCAAAATCCTATTGGACTGTCCAATTTATCTTGTTGGACAATGTCAAAATCCATAATAGAGTGCCTCAGACATCTTCATGACTGCACTTTTACACATAAATACTTTTTACTATTTCTGATATGCCAGTCATATTTTCTTCCTAACGTCAAAATCCTATTGGATATTTATTTTTGCTATTGGACAATGTCTAAATCTTATTGAACAATGTCAAAATCCCATTGGACAATGTTACAATCCTATTGGACAATATCAATATACTATTGGATATCCATTTATCCTATTGGACAATGCTGCAATCCTACTGGACAATGTCAAAATCCTACTATTGAGTGCACTCAATACATTTCTGTTGGACTTAATATTGTTATCTACTGTAGATATGAAAAAAAAAAAAAGAGAGAGAGAGAGATTCATTTTTGTCAGTACCGTCCAGTCCTTCCCGCCATACCGGTGGATACCTTTATCAGAGTGGAGAAACCACCAATATTAAGCATTCCGTCACTTCTCTACTTCTCACATCGTCCTGTCCATATGGAAGTTTTTTTTTACTTTGTAGTGCAGCATAAATGTGACAATTTGTTGAACTAAGTGAACAGCTTTTAGAGTTAGAGTTGGATTTACACGTTGTACAGTTGTGTTAATTAACTGAATAGATTGTTTGATTAAAATTGTTGCTTGATACATTAGTAATTGTCGTAGCCTACATTAAGTTCATCATCTTCATAACATGAATATTGAGCACATCTCATTTCAACACTGTGCTTTATCATCTCTGTTTTCATAGGTATTTTTATTCATCCAAATGATTCTGTTTGCGTGTAATAGAGTTGGCCGGCTGCCTCACCTTTCCCCTGTCGAGCTTTTAGCCTGAAGTCTTTTGTGGTGGCTGTGCTACACCTCTCGCTGCCCTCCCTGCTGCCCTCTCTGCAAAACCATTTTCCTGGCACCAAAACACAGATGTTATCCATCTGATTAAACGTTCAAGGTTACATCTCCAAATACATCAAAGTCTGCCTCTCCCAAAAGAAGCCAACAGCATGGCAGCAGGTTTTTTTTTTTTTTGGTCGCCATGGGGTCTTCTGTCCCCACTGGGTTTTTTCATTCGCTCATGAAAGAAAAAGAACTGTGTATGGCAAAATCGTGCCTTTGCCAAAAAGACTAAGGTGGACTCATATTTCTGCTTGACACACATTCACTTTGTTGATTTGAGAACCTGCTAGTCTTAGAACTGCTAGTCCAGCTTTGCAATTTTACAAAACTGAATAGGAGTGAGAGCTTAACTGGAAAATCCAAAATGGGTCTCTATTCACTACAATTATCTTCTGGATTTCACTGGACGTCATTGAAATATGGATCAGCAAGGGAGACTGAAAACATTCGATTTTGGCAGAATCAATGAGCAATGCATAAAGCTGTTTTAAAGTGACTTGAGAAAAGTGTGATTCTCTTCTAAATTAGACGATCAATGAAAACACACGTGATGGAAGGAGTGCAGACCAGACACAATCAAGCAGAAAGCAAAGTTTGGGGGTTTTGGGGGTGAATAGATTCATTAGAGAAAGTACCAATTAGGGCTGAGCAATTAATCGAAAAACTGAAAATCAAGATTCCATCATGTCCAGGAGGTAGCTATTTGACAGGGTTTTAATCGAAAAGTTAAACAATCGATCTTTTGTCAGTAAAAATGTGGTTTGGAGCTGAATATTTAGATATATATAGATAGGACTGGGCCATCAATCGAGAAATCGAGATCAAACTGAACCAAATTGTCAATTATTTGTTGGTGGGTTTTGAATCGAAAGATCGAAAACCAATCTTTTGTCAGTAAAAATGTGTAGTTTGGAGCAAAAGTCAAACTTTGGGAAACTAAAATTGATGTATAGTTTTTTTTAAAAAGGTTGAACAAAATTGAATCGCCAAGAAAAGTTTGTTCAATGTAAGGACAAACTGCCCGGCTTTAGTAACATACATGCAGCATTTATACAACTTTCCTCTTCCTCTTATGAAGTTACGCGTATGTCTTTTTCAAACACTAACAAACGCCATTGTCTTTTCAGAAATCGAAAAAATCCAGAAAGACGAGGGGAAGGAGGAGGAGAAGGAGAGGTTCATCGATGTCGTCATCAACAAGAACATGAAACTGGGACAGAAAGTTTTAATACCCGTCAAGCAGTTTCCTAAAGTAAGTGAAACCCCCGTGACACCACCAGGGACTGCTGTTAGACTAGCACATACGACTCCACAACGTGTTATTTATAGATAATGAAGCTAACTACAGTGACTGCGACTTCAATTTCTCCCAACAGCCACTTGACAGATTTTGGTGATGCTTTAAGTTATTAAATGTAGCGTGGTGCGTCGTGCCGTCTGACAGAACTGGGCTAGAACTATATTAGGGGGCTTACTTTTCTCTTTTTAACAATAGTTCCGATGTTTGGATGGAAGCCGAAGCATACAGTGAGCGTAAGTATTTCACTGACCTTGGGCAAAGACGCTTTGGTTGCAGCGCTACATTAATTTGTCAATGAATATTTATGAAATGATTCACAGGATTTGTGATATGGAGTTTCTTTCATCCATCTCAAATAGATATGGTATTAAAGGAGGAATTTTTCTCCAGACTTTCAGTGTTTGAAGTGGTTAAAGGATGCTTGATCAATATGTTTTCAGTTAAATGTCAGATTCAACTTAAATGGATTTTCAGTGTTTCCTTATCATAATGTAGATTTGATTTCATCCCCCCATAGTTATTGCGTTTACTATATGTTCTAAAGCTCACATTAGATAGCTTACTTTGACAAAGCGGGTTTATCCGTTTTGCAATTCTTAACCTGTTTCTTTGACTAGTCTCCTTTGGTAAATTTTGATATTTACATTTAACATGTACATTACTATCTAGTTATTTATTTATTAGTTTATGACCAAATACTGGAACAAAAGAGTATAGCAGATTATATTTGTTAAGTAAAGTAATTTGTCAGTGAAACAACACTTTTTGCACACACACACAAAAAACATCTTGAAGTAACAAAAGAAATCACATGTTTTATGATCCATTGGCAGATCTTTTTACTTGACAAGCAAAATCTGTTCAAACCAAAATTATATTTGAATTCAAGAATCTTACCTGAACATAATAGTTTGCAGGAATGGTCAGATTTCATCAAAATGTCACATTGACCTTTTGCAACAAAAACAACAATTTGATAATGCAGAATAGTCCATTGCAAATGAATCTTTAGTTGCAGCCCTGCTCCTTGGCAATGGACTTTTTTTCACCCAACGGTTCTAAATGGAACAAATAAAACCCCGTAAGTGCATAAATTCATATGAGACCGTGTCACGTTGACCCTTGTGAAGAGCCTTTTCACAGGGGCCTCTGACTGCACTGAGAGCAGCGCTGCTTTAGAAGCTTCAGTGACAGTGAGTGCGTCGCAGGGACACGACAAGGTATTCCCTGTGGGAGTGCCTCGGGCAGGCTGGTGTAAAAGTGCTGGGGTCAAACCACACATCCACACATCACTCACATCTGGCCTAAAGAGAACAGAGAGCTTGTGCACCTGCTAGCCAACTCTGCACTAGTAATTGTAGACCACACACAATTCTAAGTGTTAGATTGTCACTGGCATTTTAACGAAAAATGTGTCAATGCCACCACTTTCACGTTTTACATTAGTCGTCACTTCATACTGGGAATTACCATATAAAGAACACACTACATGTATTACCATATTAACCTGCAAAAAGAAAGAGGTATTGTCACAATTGAGTTGAAAAAAGAAATCAAAGTGTGTCAAATTTCATTCACCCGACATAATACTTTGATCTGAGTTGATCAGAGTGAATTAAGCTGATGAACTTATTTAAGTAAAGCATAGTATAAGTAAAGTTTTCTGTAAATGCAGCACTTGAAAAAAAAATAATAACATTATTAAAATCACTGTGTATTTTTGGAATTGAAAACTAAAGTGCTCTGATTGGCTTTGCTTGGGTGTTCTGCTCCAGTTTTATTGTGCTGTCTGTCTAAAAATGTTACTAGAATGTAATTGCTGCCATTTTTCAAAAGATTTGTGAGAGCGAAGAAATAGTTTTACAGATTTAGATATCTACTTATTGTTCTGCAGCAAGGAAATCATGTACCCCACCTTTAAAATATTGCTGCTGCATCTTTCACAATGTTGTTTGAAACTTACACAAACGATCTTTCCATTGGCATTGAAAAATTCTATAAATTAATGAAAGTAAGTATACAACAACAACTTTCATCACATAATTAAAACAATGATTTATTAAGGATGGAATCTAATCTCAGTATGTAGCAAGAACATAGTTATTTTCTCCTGGTGGTGTCACTTACATAGCCTTGGAATTCAATCTAGTTGCTAATTGGTGAAGCCTGTGTAGTCTACTAGTTATTGACATTCGCTGAGCTGAATGCAGTGGCTGTGTTTCTGTATGCAGTGTCACCTGAGGCTTGATCTAAGTCGTGCAGGTTCCCGGCTAAACAGATTTACTTTGACAGCTTTGATAAGTAGAGCCACTAATACGCTGGTTAGAGCTCCAACAAGCCACCAGAGGAAGACAAATTCAATTTGTTCCATCTGACAGGTAGCAATGGCAAGAGTGATCGGTCGGACTTGAATTGGTTTTTCTCCTGAGCCTCGAGCATCACCTTTTGGCTTCTGGCATTGAAGTGGCACGGCCATTTTCTCAATAGCCATTTAGAAGCACACGCAGTGAGCTTGAATCCATCCTCGACAAACATCGCTTTTTATCAAAATGAGGCGAGCAAGGACACGCAGCAGCAGGTTCCAGGCTGCTGATTCTCTGTGATAAAGCGCTCCTACCCAGCACTGATGAATGCCTGGACCTGCTCCGCTATTGGCACGAGTAATGGTATAAATGTGTTCGGCAATAGCACAGTAGAGAAATCAAAGTCTTCTTTTCATCTTTTCTGTTTGCCCAACGCCCAACCAATTATTTAGAAATCACATGATTGCATTGGAGATGCAAACGTTTACCCAGACAAAGTAATGCCACCTCTTGCCATAGTTTTGTTGGCAATTTGTCAAACTGCCTTTTCCCATAATCATGAATTCACTATTGGCAAAGAATATTACAGCCAGACTTATTCCATTAGATCCTGTTCCTTGCTACAATAACCCTGAATCAAATCTTTTCCATAAACCTTGAGATGGAACGTTAAATGACAACTGTTGCCATGGGATTAATGGAAAATCTACTGTGTTTGCAGCAGATTTGCTAAACTTTTATTGGAACACATTAACCAAAACAGAGTAAAAAAAAAAAAAAAAAGTAAACAGCAGAACAACCCAATAAACTGGTGCATTGCAACTGGTAAATGTATTTAGCACTCTGTATTGTCTATGTTTTTTATGTGTGGTACCACACAAAAGGTGCAGCTGTACTCCAAATGTAATTTAGCTGTATTCTGTGACAATGACAATAAATATTTATTTTCTGCTTTGTTTAGGACAATCGAAATTTCTACTGATGTGTGAAGTCACTTGCCTGACCAGTCCTTCCCTCCTACATTCTGTTACATTCTGTTTGAATGCAGAAGGGTCTGAAACCGGAGCCTTGGCCAATAATTTCCCCGTCCAATGTTAGGATGTTCCAATCAGGCACGGCGATTCTGACACGTGACACTAAAAAGTCAGAAGTTGCTTGCAAACCCCATTTCAAAACTTTCAAGAAGGCGAACGTAGCTGATTTGGCTCGTGCTTTGGTTTTGAACAATGAACGTATGAATTCCTTAAAACCTGAGCAGCAAACCGTGTTGAGGGACTTCACACTACATGTTTACGAAAACATTGTGACACTGTTTTGGTGGAATTTCCGGGTTTTCTGTGATTGGTTGACTCAGCGCTCGGAAAGGCCGCCCATGAAATTGAAAGTCTGCGCTCCACTCCCAGACCCTCACGGTTTGTAAAGTGTCTGTCAAAGCGTGTAGGGACTGGCTGGTCGGGCAATGAAGTCACAATACTGAGCTAAACTACACCACACCATGAACATCAGGCATGCAGTACTGGTTAGACCCAGGGCCAAACAGGTACTAAAAAGTAGGCCCACTTGGTCCCAGAGAAGCAGAGCTAGTGGAAATGCTCCAAACGAGGGCTGAGTAGAAAAGACGTAGTGTAAACACATTATTTGTCTTTAATTAGTTATGTCGTAGTTATCAATGATATGCAATTTTAAACACACATCTATTTTGGTTCAATCTTGTGGCGTAAGATCTTATCAACCCCTAGCATATGCATTTGTTGGCCTCAAGAAAACCTTTTGTGTGCTGCTCATCAGTTCATAGTGTGTGTGTGTTGGTCCTGTTCTGTCAGGGAGCTGAGCGGGCCATTAGCGATGTGTAAGGAGTCCCCCTGGTTTGTCTCCAGTGCTGTGGCAGTTGTGTGAGCCGGGAGCATCCATTCATCCTGCCCTGCTGTCCTCAGCACAATCGCTCTGTGAGCACACCTTTCGCCAGCCCAGCAGTAATACATTCAGCGTATGATGAAAAGATCTGAGGTGCCCCCACCCCAACCCTCTGCTCCGGCTGACTCAAACTGCCATCTCTCCTCCTGCTACCTCTTTAGTTCAACTGTGATCACTCATACACTTGTAGTGTGCTGTCTTTACACTTGTCCACATGGCACTATATTTTTCTGCTAATATAGTTTATAATATACACATTTGGGCAACAGTTCAATTGTGTTCTGCATTGTTATTCTATTTTGGAGGTTGTTGAACTGAATGTGACCGATCGTAGCACAATATGGCCATAAAAAGTATTCTCCAATCACTTTTCTCCACCCACTGTATCTACGGAGTTCAACAGCAGAACCCTTCTGCTTGGTTTTGGAAGGAAATTTCCCATTTAAAATTCAGAAAAAATAAAATTAAAGTGTTGTGATAGTTAGCCCACGGCTAATCAGCTATGTGAAAATTAATGAACTTAAGAATTTTATTCAAAATTTGTTTCTGAAACTTTACTTAAGAATTCGGCAGATTTGTATATTTTGTAGAAAAATTAACTTCCAGAATTTCTTGTACTCTCTCCCCCTCCCTTTCTCATCTCTCCCTTTCTCTCTCTTCTCTCTCTCTCGTTCTCTCTCTCATCTCTCCTCTCTTTCTTGTTCTCTCTCTCTCTCTCTCTCTCTCTCTCTCTCTCTCTCTCTCTCTCTCTCTCTCACTTGCTCTCTCCCCCTCTCTCTTTCTTTTCTTTTTTTGCACATTTGCCATCCCTAATGGGCTGTATGTGAAATAAATAAATGTTCAGAATTCAGCCAATTAAAATAATTCTCTCACTATTAGTTTCTCGTCCAAATGCATACTGTACTCAAATTGGTGTTTTGTTGTTTATGTTTATTTTTAACCTTTTGAATGTCTTTTTAATTGCACATTTTCTTTTGTCCTCAAACAATTAAAAGTTCTCTTATGCAGATACTGTATGCACCCTATGACTTCCCCATAGCTTTATATTGCTGTAATTACTGACGTTGCTGTCCTATCCTTTCACTCAGTCTAGTGACAGGATGCCACGGCGCAGGCAGGTTTCGTGAGTCACCTAATCCCTGGTGATAACTACAGCATTAGCCAAAGCCCAAAGCATCAATCACAGCGGGAATCAGATGGGATCCTGATATGTGATAAACAGCAGGGATTACAAAATGAAGACGGTGCCAGCCATATATTCAAAGGATTGTGCATATGCGATGTTTTTAAATGTCCAGATTAAGTCTTGTGAATGACATTTACGAGCATTAGTCAGACAAATCGACCGCAAATCTGCCTGAGCTCTGTTTAAACAGTGGAAAAGGACTACAACAAACAGTCTGGTGCTTTATTATCCATACCATTCTGGTTCAGCTGTAAAGGTTTCAACTAATGGATTCAAATAGCACTATACATAGCCTCACATTAGCCTAGTCTTCTCCAACAGTGGTATGTTCAAAGTAGTTTGCCAATGTTGGTGACTTTTAGCATTGATTGCATTTCCTGCTTCTCTCTCTTATACCTTGTCCACACAAAGCCAAGCTCAGGTATTTCAGAACAAATATTTGACCTACACCACACATCACCCACACGAAGCAGGAGTTTCAGGACACTGAAAACGAATATTTCTGAAACCAGGTCCCAGAGTGAAAAGATTTCAAAACTCCGGGTTAGTGTCTCTGCCACTTTTTTTTCACTACCGTAGAGTCATGTCTCGTGGAGAATGTACTGACCTTTAATTGATGTTCACTGGGAAAATCTGCAGCTCATTGTGTTGTCAAATTATTCCAAAGAATCTGAAGCATAAATCCACTTTCTATGTCTCTTTTGTAGGTTTTAGATCCATGTTGTTCATTCAGAATGTTTGCCAAGTTTAAAAGAATTCTCCGCTAAGTATATTATTACATTCAACAACTTTTCTGTGCATGCTCAGTGTCAAGTCTTCTTCTAGTTTTGTCACTTTCTGTGTCAGTGTCACAGCACCACACTCTGGTCAGTTACAGGCTTTCCATCGACTTCAGGCTAGTTAACTGATTCATGTGGACGCTCATAAATCCTAAAACAACTCCAATTTCTTTTTTCAATCCATTTTTAAAATGATCATTGTTTTTTCTTCATGTGGACAAGGCCTTACTGCATCCTGATGCACAATGAATTAGACAGCCAATCAGTATGTTAAGGAGGCAGGACATCTATAAACCAATGAGTGTTGTGCCTTTAGCAGAGCATTGACCAATCACATAGCATTTGCCCATGTGATGCTACTGTTGTGTCTGCAGAGTAGAAGTTGAGGAGCCGAGGAGAAAGGAACTGAAAGTGTCAAAACATCTTTAAATGTTTGAAAGAGTCCCCACATCACGAGTCTGCGTCAAGTTCTACTTTCTAATAAGAAGGACTTAACTGTGACTCCAACCAAAGTCCGGAGTGTATCTGTGCAAGCAGACACATGGCAGTAACATAGGGAGAACATGCCCAAAGAGATCATGAGATGTTTATTTGGTCCAGCCCTGGATTCCATCCCATGATGTCGTTATTGGGGAGCTAGCCATCACTCTGCCACTTTGCACTTTCAATTTAGAAACTCTAAATGCACTTCCTCTATTGTCTGTTTTTACTCTTATAAAATAAGTCACAAACTAACAAAATATATATACTGGAAACAACCAAGTCAAAGCGTGTAACAAGGGCACAGTGTCAAATTTTACAAACAACAAAAAAACATAATTGCAATTTATCCAATTTTGATAGCTACATTTTTTTTGCATGTTTGTCCTTGATGACAATGTGTTTTATTTTTTCCTTAATTTGAGCATACCTGACTAGTTTTTGTTTGTTGCACTTAAACTGTAGACAGAACAAGTGCACAACAAATCATTGCTCAAGCAGGGCACGTGTTGGCTGATGTGGCTGATCAAGGCTTTACCCAGGTGGAGATGATGGATGTGCGGAACAAAATTTGGACTCAGCACATTTAGGCTAACCTTTCGTCTCCCTTTTTGTCGCTGTGGTAACAATGTCTGCATTCCCTGTAAATAAGACTCGATAAATGGCAGGTTTTGTCTTCCTCAAAAAGAAGACCCGAAGATGTTTGCTTTGCTGCATCTGCTGTTTGTTCAAAGCTTTGTCAACTCCATCGGGAACAGACATGTTAAATGTAGTTAAATGAAGGTCTTAATATAGACATACACTTGTTGTTACTGCTCTTTTCTTTTCTCACTCATCGTCACAGCAAAATCACTCGCTTTCATTTAGAATATATAGCCAAAAAGGCACTAAATTTGCGATAATTTTAGTACTTTTAATCTATAACTGTCACTGTAAACTTTTCAATATATGTCCCTTATTAAATTTTGTTTTACTAGTTCTCTTTCTTAAGCTTTCTCTTCCTCTTTAACACAGTATTTTAGTAAGATGTCAAATAGCTTTCAAAAACTTGGAGAAATATGTTTGTTTCGCAACCTTTTCAATTTTCGTAGGTCTAACAAGAAAAAAGAAAGCACATGGAGGGTTGCACTTAGAAGTACATGTTCACGCTGTATACTGGTATTGTTGGGTTTTTTGGAAATTGAAATAGCAGCTCTTTGGTGACTCAGCAGTGATGGAACAGTGAGTGCCCCTTCTCATTTGAACCTTTTTACGACTCGATGCTTTTATACATGCGATATTACCTCTTATTTTACAATGCGTTTGCAAGAATGGACAGCTTGTTGTACTTAACTGAGCTGCAAAATTAGCATCCCTTTGAAACAGCTACAATTCTATATCATTTTGCGCAAAGCCAACACCAGTATTTTCTGTATAATCATGTGAAAATGTAGTATTGCAGTCTTATGCAAAGGTGACAGTGTCATCTATATAAATCAATGCAAGGTCGTTACATCGCAGGAGGCCACTTAGTCCCATTTGCAGGAACACGGTTAGGTCCGACACAGTGGGGCATGGTATTTACTTAGAGGCTTGGGTTGAGTAGAGCTCCGCATGATCTAATGTAAGCGCTGTCTGTAATTATAGCACCCAACGCAGAGAAGAGAGAAAGGCTGGAATTGGCTCGAGCTCTTGGATAAAAAAAAAAAAAACGACAGTCAGTTACTGCATTAGAGCGAATCACTAAAGCTCCCGGCTCAAATCCCTCACTCAGGAATTGGCCAACGCGCTTCCCTAATAAGCACTTTCAGAACAAAAGCGGGAGAAATATAGGTGAGTTGTGAAACAAAACTGGTTGATTTTTTTTTTTTTTTGCCCCAGACTGCTAATTGATAGCTGGGATAGTTGAAGCGGACAGCTGTATAACTCACAGGTAAAAGACCATGCTCAAAAGGGGGGAGGGGAGTTAAGCTCAGCGCCGCTATCACACTGACCATCTCAAGCCGCTGCCAGACACAGCTCTGAGCCCCGTGGCAAATCCTGTTAGAAGGCATTTTATATTTCAATCATATTTCAAGCATTTTGCATAATCTGATCAAATGTATTGTGTACAGAACTACATTTTTTATGTTTTGTAACACTTTCATTTGCAAACTTGGTGTTAGCAGTGTAATGTGGCAAATTGTAATGTGGGAGTATAGGGGCAGTTTATACGACTACGAGTTTTCGCGAATCCGTGACGTTTCCATGCCAAATTGGCTTCTCTTTTACACGACAACGAGCTACGTGTTCATTGAATCGGCGTTCATCTGGATACGATTCAAGAGGTAGTTTCACCGAGGACGTTCAGTGGAGACACCACGGTGTAAACAGGAAAACACAGTGCAGTAGCCGCTACTTTAACACAGTAGAAGAAGACTGCCCAGTCACCAAAAATGTCTCTTAAACCAAAGCACCTTTCATTCTCATAAAGTAAAGCCAATGCATCCAGCTTTCTTACCTGCGTATTGCAGAGGAGGAGACGCAAAACTAATCCAACGCCCCACCCGGTAAAAGCGAGCCGTCTTTCCCGTGTTTGTGTCCAGATCTCGGCGATCTGCGTCTTCCTCGCGCACTGGTCCTCGCGCACTGGTCCTCGCGCACTGGTCCTCGCGCACTGGTCCTCGCGCACTGGTCCTCGCGCACTGGTCCTCGCGCACTGGTCCTGGAACCTCCGTTTTTCCTCGCGCGCTGGTCCTTGTTGCTTCCTTTGCTATTTTATTGATCTGAAGAACTTGTAAACCTGTCAATGCTAGTGTTATCAGGCTACGTGGGTTCACGGTAAGGTCATCTGGAGTCCTAGCACAATACCGCCACCTCCTGACCCGGCATAAGAACTACAGCATTTTCGGTCTATTTGTGTTTCCATGTAAAGGAAGATTAGTTGGACACGACACCATATAAACTGTGAGCACAAAACGTTACGACTGTGACGGTTTTCTTGGGAACGTTGTCTTGTAAACTAGGCCATAGTCTCTGGCGTGCAAACATGTAGCAATAGACTTTAGTCAGATTACGGTCTCATCATAGCCAACTTAGGTTTTGTTATTGTTAGTTCATTATGGATAGCCTCTTGAGATGTGTGACCTCTTTTCGAGGGGGTCTTAAAACACTAAATAATTTAACACAAAACAATAACAACAATATACATCCACATAACAATAACATACAAACACAAGACATCCTGCTCTTCACAACCTTGTCCCATAACTGTAAGGTTCGTCACCTTACAGAAACAAAATTCAGATACATAAGTTCTAATATGTTAACATTTCATTATGGTGCATTCACATTTAACATTTACATGGTCTCTCGTTAAGATCCATCATCATTAAGACCAGGTAACTCAATCTTCTTTTAAGATGTTGTAGAATAAGTGCAAGTAGGACGATCTGGGAAATTTTTTTTTTTTTTTCTCAGAATGATCAATCTCGATATTCAATTTTGTTTAGCTTTTTCAAAATCAAATGAAAAATGCCATTTATGAACATAAACAAAACAAACTTTTATGTCCCATTTATTAGATTTTTTTTTTTTAAACTGTACATCAATTTTCAATTCTCAAAGTTTGACTTTTGCTCCAAACTACACACTTTTATTGACAAAAAAATTGGTTTTCGATCTTTCGATTTAAAACCCACCAACAAATAATTGAAGATTCGGTTCGATTCTATCTCGATTAATGGTTCAGTACATTCTTAATAACAGATACATGCAGTTTTGAGCTTTGCAAACAAAGCTGGTTTATATTGTTGAAGTGATGTTATAGATCTGAGCTCTGAAGGCAGATTAATATTTAAAACAGAACACTTTCTTACCTCTCTCTATACAAGAGGAATTCTGAAATATGGCTGCTCTAAGTTTCAAACAGATTAGGAAAACGTAAAAGGCACCATGTATTGCTTCAGATAATATGGCAAGTCACAATTTACACATCTAAACACAAATATTAACCAATTCAATCATCTTCGTGCTTTTGGCTGTAGCCAGTTTAGTGTTATTGTTTATAAAAGGCTAACAACAAACGCAGAGCTGACTTCACCGTGACTGAATTTGATGGTGTAAATTTGCATGAATAATTACATGACATACTGTGTCACTATGTTAATTAATGAGCTTTTAGAATAGACATTTTCGACTCATCAGGTTCTTCACATGTTCATCAGACACAGAGAGGCTTCTGTCTTGATCAACACCAATTTCCGGTGCATTTAACGTGAAAAGAAAGGACTACAATTAAACAGTCGCTGAAAGCCTTTTTCAATTATCTTTGTCTGCTTACAGCCCGGGTTGACCACAGTTAAAAATTGCTTGTATATTTTGCTATGAAATGTACAAGTGCCTCGTATAATCTTATCTTCTTTCATTAATGCATAAAAAGGTGTTATATGGATTATTAGCTGAATCCGCTCATCCGTGTACATCTACTTTACCTACTGTGCATCTCTGCTAACATTACAGCCACGCATTATCTTTGATATATAGGGTCAGCCTATGACTTTGTGCCGACACCTACATCCTTGGACACTAGTGCTTAGTGTGTAGGTTTTATGGCAAAAAAGCTGTGACCTTGCAAAGTCATCTGAGCCCGGAAGCCTTTGATGGACGGTTTTACGCCAAAGGTGCGGGGGTTCAGCACTCGCTCAAACAAGACCATCATGATTATTAATGTTCAAACATTCGGAATTGCTGTGTGCTTTGAACTAATATCAGTGAGCGAACTTGAGATTTCAGCAAAGCACAGAAATGCTGCAGGCTGTGGGACATGACCCAAAATGCTGGGAGAGGCATTAATGATTCATCTCATGATAATTCTGTTGCTAATGCAAAGGAGTTGAATATTTCTCAAGTTTGTTTGCAGCTTTCATTCCTCAAGAATTCTTAATGTTTGAAAAATAATATTAAAAAAAAAAGACAAAATCGTTTGCATGCGTAAAAACAAAACTATCTTTAAAAGGGTGTTTTAAGTATCAAACTAGCCTTGTAACTGATACAGGTTATAAGCTAAGACTGGAGGTTACAGCAAACATAAAAAAGAAGACTTACTGTTTACTTTGTATTGGTTGGTTCACACTTTCTATTTGAATTCTTTCACTACCACATTACTAGATATAGACTTTTCTAAAACCTGGTGCATTATCAGTTTTTTTTTTTTTTTCAAATTGTGTTGAGGTTTTGATACTTTGGTTTGCTCATTGGACAAAAAGCAGGTACTTTATTGCTGTAATCAGTTGCTGCATCTGAATAAAATCATAAAAAAGAGTAAAATGTGTTTGTCAACAATTATTGTCACTTCTGTGCTTACACAGTTTACAAAATAAATCAAATTCCAAGTTAATATTCACCATGAGATCAAATAAGGAGTCTGCTATCTCAACTCAGGTTGGTTTTGATCAACACACTATTTCTGTTTGCTGATTGGCCGATTATACTTCCTGGTTATTGGGAACATTTGGCCGCTCTGTGATATGACTTAATAGTTGGAGTGAAATGAAGACGCACTAGTTGGTAGAGAAGGGTGCGCACACATAAAGAACAGTCTTGGTAATGTACATTAAGGGTTCAGTTGCGTATCTTTGAGCAGCATATACTGTAGATTTGAAGAGCACAGGACAGAAAATCGTCTAAACTCTGTCTCAGTTTTTATTTCGTATTCAGAGGATATTGACAGGGATAATTAGCCCTAAACATTGTAAAAATTTGCTCGAAAAAATGCAGTCAAATATATGTGGGTCATGGACATTGTGGGAACAGTGCAATGTTTTTTTTTACACTTAAGCATAATTTAAAATGGATCCACAAAGATTTATTTGACCCCACTGCGTCTTTAACCTGGTAAAAAGTGACAGACGTGCTCCTTCTTCTCTGTGTGCGTCTGTCTGAAGCAGCAGAAGGGGAAGAGAAAGTCATAGCACTTAAACAATAAGAATAGTGTTGTAGGCATGATGAAATGTAAATCAAATGTAAATATTATAACTTCACTTTGTAATTGGCTTTGTTAAAATTCTAAATTGAAACAATTAATGCAAATTATTTTGAAATCTCTTCGCAATCTCGTAGGCCCAATCCCTACTAGGTGGCTCACTAGGTGGAATCAGCTTGTCTTGTCTGCAGCATGATTTGGCATTGAAGAATTCTGATTTATGTTAGTCACAATACAGAGAATGAACAATCAGAAGACAAACACAGTGACACACAATTGCTCTCAACTACGACCAAAGTGAGTGATTATCTGAGTGATCACACACTGATTCCACTACATACAGTCTCACAAAAAGAGGAAACAAGATAAGGCACAGTTTATAGTGGAGCTCTTCTGCTCTTACTTGAAGAAACACTGTTTTTACATCTGCTTACATATGTTTGCATATTTGATAAAGCAGCAAGGGTTCACTGTGGGACAGAAAGGAACCTTATGTATGAACTTGGGTTATCAGAGAGTGAAAAAGATGAAAAGCTGCTTTCCAATTAGGAACAAAGTTTGCTTTGAATCTTTGGTAATAACCAGAAAGTCACTTTCTCAGACACCTGACTGTCATGGTTTGTTCCTAAAATTTTAATTGTAATACATTGTGGATGGAGCCCAATGAGAACTATCACAGACAGCTGTGTCAGTTCAAACTTAAACATGTTCCTGACTCAAGGCTCAAGAAACCAAACTAACCTAAATGAGAATGTCAATTGTTATACTCATTCTGCTTACTGATTGGATAATCCCCTTGTGAACCGGAACAATAAATGTAAACTTCCACAAAGGAACATCATGTCCATTGCTTTTTAATTAAAAAAAATCTCAGATTAACAATAACTTTCAGTAAGAATAATAGTATAATTTGTCTGACATGTTGACCTTGTATCTTTGGATATACAGTCTGTAATAATGTTCAAATATGAATCTTTTTTGCTATCTCACTCAGATCCGAGTCCCACAATCAGGAATCTTTGATGGCAAACCACCATCATTTGATCTGATAAACTGTCCCACCTTACCGGAGACATTTGCAGTTGTGAAGAAAACATATAGAACAAAATCCATTAACATTATGTGCAACTGATCTTGTATGAATTCCTCATTAAGTACTTGATTTTATTAAACCATTTAAAGTATCAAATATAGACATACTTTATAGAAGACCTTGATTTGTGCTGACTCAAGTTCAGAACTGCAAATTGGATTGTGTTTTGTTGAGTAAGCATGACAACAGCATTTCCCTAATACTTCTTTATTCAACATTAAAGGCGATGTAAGAGCCGTTGAAACCATGTCAAAGAAGGCCCCATACTGTTCCTGTCTGCTGCCAGAAGCCTAGCGGAGCGTCGCCTGATTGACACGAGGCATTTGCTTTTCCATCTCCGCACGTACCGTTTCAGATTGATCTGACTGTGTCTCTTTCTCTTCTGCAGTTTAACTTTGTGGGCAAACTCTTGGGGCCACGCGGGAACTCGTTAAAAAGACTACAGGAGGACACCCTCACCAAGATGTCAATTCTCGGCAAAGGATCCATGAGAGACAAGGAAAAGGTAATACTCCACACCGCTGCACTTCATTTTTCACTTTGAACTTTGTTTTAACTTTGTCTGCTCAGTCAGTGTTGGAGGTTGCTTTGATTTATTGTAGTTTATGTGCTCTTCTTGGGAAGAAATAGAGATGTATATGAAAAGAAAACATCATTAGTTCTTATGTTTCTGTAATCATGTGACCAGTAGCTTGGTCAAGTAGTTGGTAACTTGGTCTCTATTGAGAAAAGGCACTACGCCAAAATTTACTAAGACATGAACCTAAAACCAATTTTCACCCAGTACAGATATTATGTCAAAGCAAATGGTTTTGTGGTGTTGGTTTTGTGGTGTCCCGCCTACGTCTAATAATCGATCATTTGTCCACTAAAATCTTGGAAGTGTTAATGTTGTTAGTATTTCACTAGCGGCCATGAGCATGCTGACTCAACAGAGCTCATGTTGACTTGCAAAAAGTTGCAATTTGTTGAATAATTTGAAGACTCAGAAAGCAATAGGTACAATAAGTAAGTAAAATGTGGACAAATGTAAAAATAAGATATGTCTGATTATGTGTTTGATTATTCGTGATGTATACATATTTGGTCTTGGCATTGAACAAACAACAATATACTTATAAAAAGAATAGACATATAATAGAGGTGTTGAGAAATTGATTTATTAAACATCTTTAAATCAAAATTTCCCCATTTCACTTTTTTTTTTTTTGTCTGAAAGTATTTTTTAAAACAGAATTACCTTCTCTGTTTGTGATGCTTGTACTTGAAAACATGTTTGCTTTTGTGTCTGTACTTTTATGAAAGTACTTCTTGCACTACTGCTGACAGATCACCTTAAGGTTGATAAATCAAGGTTGTTTTACAGATATTTGCTCTTCTCTAGCTTTTTAGCTCTTTTGTGATTTTCACTTTCAGTTTCAATCCTCAAAAAGAGTAGCAATAATGTTGCCAAATAGACTTACTTGAAATATTTTGAGTGATCAGTGAACAGTGAATGCTGTTTTGTCTATTATTCAAGGTGTCAGAGCTCACCTCGTGGTTTTTTGAAGAAAGACAAAAGACATTTTCTAATGTTAGTAGAAGATTTTCAGAGAAGTTGGTATTTAAAGGTGCACTGCGCAACTTTTTGGCCAAAAATAAACTTTAATAAATGTATATTTTTGTCATTTAGATGTCTTAGTTACACTAAAGAAATAAGAAAAATCTACATTTTTACTTTGAGCGGGCTTGCATGGCCTATTAATGGTCTATTTTTTGGCTTGGAGGAGGGCCCGACACGTCTGTTTCCGCAGAAAATCAGTTCCTTTAGCTAATTTTTTTCATATAATGGCTAAAAATGTATTCATCTCTATTCAGAATGTCCCAAAGTACAGTTTTAACTTTATAATTCTCCTGAATTGTGTAGATGACGTTTCACCTCCAGAAAGTTACACAGTGCACCTTTAAGTCCTACTTTTCACAAATCTTTCGACACATGCAGTTATGGTTTGATAAAACATTTTTTGTCGACAGTGTGAAATTAAACTGGACCACCCAAGCACAGCCAATCAGAGCACTGCTTTAGGCTACCATTGAGAAGTAAATGCTTTAGTATGTGATTGAGAAAGAAGGCAAAGATCAGATTTTGATACGTTGTGGTATATTACACTAAGCATTTTTTTTAATATACAAATAAAAAGTTAGTTAACACCCACCTATTAATCTGTTTCCAGGAGTTTCTTGTTTTACCAAAAGTCAAATATTTTTTACATTAATATAAAATGTCTTGATATACATACTATCCACTTTATTACACTTGACTGTGACTGGTGACTTTGCAACTTTAACAAACAAATCTCAAAATGAAAATATAACAGTTTTTGGAGGTCACAGCCTTTTTCAATCTCACCTCTCCAGACCACAAATGTCCCAGCTCAAACTCTGAGATCGGGCAACGCCGTCTGCATTCTCTATTCTGTTTTCTTTAGGTATAAAACTCTGTCAAAAACACACATAGACGCATCAATCTATAAAAATAATCCCTCTGCAATTCTTGTTAATGAAGCCGATTGTGCGCGGACATAAGGGATCTGAGTGCGCCTGTTTACCTCCGACGATTGATTGCCGATCGGACTGTTTAAATCCACTCGTCATCGTCTGCCCTTCTGCCGTGTTTGTCAGTCGTGATTTGTGAGTTGACGGGGATTCTCGCTATCATAAGACACATTCTTTTTTGATTACGGAGATCAATAGTGTTTGATGGCTGAGACGTGTTGAAAAAGAAGACATCACACGTTTAAGCGCCGACCTCCTGCTCTCGCTCCAATACCGGCAGATTTATGACGAACACTTTTCAGACCGGGGATGCGGCGCTCGGTAAGGATTCCATGTGTTTTTCTGCCGGCTTGTCAAGGCATTTTTTATATCCCATAGTGGCGGGCTGCTACATGTAGTCTGTCAGCGCTCCGGGCCTGGTATGTGGTTGGACTGACTGCTGGCTGCTCACAGGAAGTAAAATATCAAGAGTGAAAAGGGATTTGTTTAAGTTTGTTTTTTTCAATGTGGTTGCTAGGTTTTAGTTATTTGTTTTAGATTGTTCTTTTGTTCTTTGACATTTAAAGGTGCACTGTGCAACTTTTTGGCCAAAGACTTGAATAAAAGCTTGTTTTTGTTATTTGAATTTTTTGATGCACTAAATAAACTTACTTTGCATGACCACAAAATGGTCTATTATTTGGACTGTAGGAGGGCCACTCATGTTTGTTTCTGTGTAGCTGTATTTTTTTCACATTATGACATAAAATGTATGTAGACCTAGTCAGAATGTCCGAAAGTCTAGTTTTAAGCGAATTGGGTAGTTCACTTTTCACCTCCAGAAAGTTCTCATAATGTTCTAATTTTCAGTTTTTTATCAATGATAAATACTAGTTTTAAGAACAAGTTTTTGAAGAAAAGTAAACATATATGTTGAAAAAAAAATGGAAGTAGAACAGAGTTTTAGACATCACACTGTTTCTTGCAAAAAACACAGTTAATTTAGCCTGTAAGCACATTTAAGAAAATTATTGTGTTATAGTATATCTTCAAACTAAGAAAAAAAAAAAAAGTATTTATTTATTACAAGGACAGCGACAGAACATTTGTATAATATGCCAGAGTTAGCCAGAAGGCTAGTTTCCATCTGTAGTCTTTGCCAGATGTACAAAAGGCAGCCTAAAAAGAGGGATTATAAATCTGCTACATTCGAAGAGCTTTGACCTAGTGTACAACATAAGCAACTTTCAGTTGTGATGTCATCTCTTAGAATCAGGAAATAACATTTTTATCCTAAAAAAAATGACTAAACTGGGATGAAATTTGTGAAATGTTTTAGAAACTGTTGAATATACCGGTCTTGACAGTGTTCAGTGAAATAAGCCATCCAACCTGTCATACACTCTTTAAAACCCATTTTTTTTTTATTTTTTTTTTATTGTTGGACGTAGAATTCCTCTGTCCTCAAAAAGTAACACTATTAACAATTGCATGACAATTTGCATGCAACTGACAATTTTGTATTACAGTCTTAACAATCATTTCTAACGAAATTAAGTTATGAGTAATGCTAATAGCTTCGAAATTCCCTCTACCTATATATTATCAAAACATCTGGCCATGTTCAACCAGAAAGTACAATTCTAACTGTCACCAAAATGGCCAAACTGGGGAAAGTATAGGCAAAATGTTCAGTATAAATGTAAATATACAACCATCTTCACTCTGTTTTGCTGAAAAGTGTAATTTAACCTGTCATATGCACATTAAATTAGAGCATTTTTTGGGGAGTTGAGTGAGGAAGTTCTAGATGTAGTTACCCAGTTTTCATTGTGTAGCTATAGCGATTGTGTAGTCAGTTATCAGTAATGCAGAATGGAAGATTTGTGTGTGCACAGGAGTTGTTATTGTGTGGTTTATAAAGCTGACAAAAAATAGATTAACCTTGGCAGATCAAAACTATTTACTTTTGTTTTTTACATGAGTCACTGGGAATGTAGTATTTTCAGCCACAGCTTTGGAATTAATTATGAAATGCCTGATGTGTTACAAACACAATATAAACTATTACGTTTGTGAGTGCTGACGTTTGTAAGAATAGATTATTTATGTACTTGACCCAGTTTAGTGTTAGCATTGACCTTCTTGTTTACGTAGTGTATTCAGTGGATTGTCTGGAATATTTCTTTATGAATAGTGAGAAGAATGCACAGAATTTAGCTGCTGGTAACATTTTTTTCTTACAATAACAAGTTGAATGGTTTAGATTTTGAATAGAAAAGATTGTAAATAATAGATAATGCTGAAAACAAAATATCTTGTCTGATTGCAAAAATAAAGTGAAATGTTTGTGATGGTTATGTTTAGTTTGCGCAATCTTTTCTTTCTTTTTTGAGACTGATAAAAGACTGTTCTGAGTTTTTTGGATTTATAAGGTGACAGATCTCAGAGATCATCTCCACTTATTTTACTTTAAGAATATTTGTGTAGGATTAGCAAAATTGGTTTGATTCCTCCCCATATATTTATTTTTTGCAGCCTGTACACAGAGCTCAAACTCAATTCCTGACTAGGTCTGGACACTGAAAAACGATTCATATTTGGAACTAACTGAAAACAAACTGAAAACATGATGCGCTTTCGGTGCCATTTTTTTTTCGTTCCTTGGCTTTAAATCCCCTGCGTCAATAAGCAGACAACAAAAACACCAAACATACCACAAGTTCACTCTCTACAATGACACAAATTCCGCTGCACAAAAAACAAAACATCTGCACACTCCACACTGTTACAGCAATTCACTTCTTACTTCTCCTAAACAGACTGTGCACAACCTTATGACTGCGCCCTACGCAAGCTGCAAGTCTCCCAAACAAAGCTGTGCCAGCATACCTTGTCAAAAAAAGAAACAAAAGCGGTCCATAGTTGCAAATAATTTTAGTGTCAAAGGCAAATGTTGTGTTGCACTTTTTTTTACAGTGCCGCGTTTGGTGAGAAAGTGGAAGTAAAACTTGAAGCGCTTCAAGTGGGAGTCCTTGTGAGGAACAGCTGATTCACTTACTTATAAAAAACGTTTTAAAATAATGTAAGAACCGAAAAAAGAGCTGTTAAGGAACCATCCTCGAAAAGCAAGTACCAGTATCGAAAAAAATAAACAGCCCTATCCTGATGTGGGAAATACTATTGATACTTTTTTTTTTTTTTTTTTGTATTACATATAATGCCAAAGCAAACACTTTTTTCAAGAGCATGTTTAAAATACAGGAACAATGCAAACAATACTTTAAGTTTGTTCTTTTATGAAATCCCACATGTCCAGATACCACTTAGATCCCTTCTAAGATTGTTCAGCTGTTCTCTTTTCCTGATCAAAAGTTACAACACGGTGAATTGTAGACGCCTTTCCTGCGTATTGGGACTCACATTCTCCAAATCGCTGGTGTCCGACTCTGTCCTGTCAGCAGCAGATGATGTAAAGTCCTGTTCTAGCTCGGCCTCTTCTCGTTAGCGCTGTGATTAACTCATCCATTTTCCTCTCGGGGACTTGGACTCCCTCTTTAATTTCACTCAAACACAAAACACATTTCGGCGGGTAGTGTAGTTTGGAGCCGACGATAACACCTTACTGTCTGTGGGACTTGCCGCGTGCTTGTTCATGTTCCCCTTTGCAGAATTAGATACTTCATTATCATACATCTCATTAACAGTCTGCTAAAATATGGACGCCAAGCTGATCTGGGAAATGTTTGGCAGATGGGGTAACTTTTTTTTATCTTTCCAAGTTTATCGTGGTCTTCTGTCTTCTATCTCAATAAAGGCTAACATCTAGTTATCATGACGAGTTTTTCTATGAAGTAGATTTGACTCAAGAAGCAATAGATTCCAAGATGCAAGAGAAATGTGCAGGAAGAAATAAAAAGGACAGCTTCCAACAAACCACACCAACAGTAAGTACCGGTCAGATTTCAAAATATCTAAGAAAATAGAATAGTCTGGAAGCAAATGGTGATTCTTATTATTTATTGGGTTTTTGGGGGTATTTTAAGGCTTTACATATGGTCCATTGTCATTTTGTCTCATTTTAAGATACACATTGACATCTTAAAATATGATTCATTTTAAGTATAGTAAATAATTGCAATGCATATGGAAGTGTGTATAGACTTTTCTTCCGTTCATCTTTGTGTATTCCGCTCTAAGCTGCGTCTCCAGGAGCTCTCTGGTCTGTTGCATTGTGCCCTTCTGTACCCAGGATCCAGAAACGGCTTTGGTTAAGCTGATTTACAGAAAAAAATGTAAACCAGGGCAAGATGCTGCCAATCGATAAGAGGAACAGACAGCTGTAATCTGCTGCCGAGGGCTACTGAGCAGCTATAGACTCCACTGGATCACCAGCTCCTCTTATCGGGCTAAAGGGAGCCCGGTCCCAACAGTGAACACAATGATCCTGGCATATGCAGATTGGCTTCATGCTGCAGATCCTCAATGTGCGCAACATCAAATTCAAGATTTGATTTACTAGTGATAATGAGAAAATTATTAGTTTAGGTCATTTTGCAGGAAACTATTCATGTTAAGTGTTTTATTTAGGTTAAGGTTTTCACAGAGTATTCCTTTTTCCACCAGTAAATCTCAACAGTATATTCATGCATTACCACAACAAAGTCTACATTTTCAGATATACAGCTCCCTGCTGTATTTGTTTTTATTACATACCTTCTATCTCTTGAAACTTATTTCAAACAGCAATTGTGTGGTGTTGCTGTCCTTTATGTCCTTATGTTTGTGGTTTTCTTTCACTCACTCTCACCCTCTAAATTACTGTTGGCATTCTCTAGTGTGCTGCCATATTTAGTTTTAGTTATTTTAGTTATTTTGCCCATGAAATAGAATTTAAAAAATAGTCATTGTCTCATTTTACTAGTGTATAATATTATCTGTGCTGTGTCTATCAATAACGCCAGCCAGTGTGTGCCATCAAGTCATGTTTTTGAAAAGTGAAAACAAAATAATGATTGTTTTTTTCTGTCTTTTTGGAGTGCAAATATAAGATGGCACACATGAAAGAGAAGCAGGAAGCTCACTCCCCAGCAGTCGACACCAGCCGCTTGTTGGTGGAGGTGCTATGTGCAGCTCCGATCGTAAAACAACACAGATTTATGGGGAGAATTATCATATCATTAACATACCACCGGCTCTCCTAAAAGAAGGTTATTTATAATTAGCTGACATCAGAGTTGCCCTGAGTTGAAGATAGGAAGAGGAAGTCTTTGCCATTGGAGGACCCCTGAGAAGACTATATTTTTGTTTTTAAAACTGAGAAACTGGGACATCCAACCTGTTGTTTTCTCTGCTCGATATGGCGGGGAGATACAGCGCTGTCCTAATTCCAACCATCAATAACAATCCCGGCCTGCTTCTGTCGAGCTTCCATGGCCTCTGTGGCCCTTGCAATGTTTACTGCGCTGTAATCTAAACGAACCGGGGCAGGGAAAGAGGAATGACTTAGTGCTGCTCCATTTTCCAACACTTAACCGAACACAAACGTGCTCAGGTAACAGGCTCTCACCTCGAATGACCTGTTTAGAGTTCCAGCGTTTCCCTATGGCTGAATGTAGAACAGTTTTTTTCAAGTTGTTTTCTAGAGGTTTATGAAGTTGCCATTTGTAGATTTTTGATTTATGCTGTGCTCATGTGGTTCTCATATCAGGAAAATGTTGAAAAATACACATGAACACTTGAGCAACTCTAAACTGCTCGAAAACTCAGGACAAACGGAACTGCCTGAGCTCAACACCTGACGTAAATTATTGCAGAAATGGTGACAGAAACAAGACGCTTCGTTGTTTATTTAAGCCAATACATGGCTTAAACAATGTGCAGTCGACGCCTACATTATATCAGCCACAGTGTGACAGCCTATTATTAAACGTTATCTACAATGTATCACAACTGTAGCTTAGCATTCAGACACAAAACATCCGCACCTGATCTCATCCCGGTAATCTTCTTCATTTAGGTGAAGTTTAGCTTTGTCTCGTGTTCTTCAGTGCCATTATCACTTTTATTTTTTTGTCCACGACTTCTCGAAATGACCTGACATGAACGCTTTGCACCCAGCGTAACAACTTCCGTATCAGTTGTTTCCGTGTTCCCAAAGACCACATGAACGCAGCATTACTATATTGGTGAATGTTGAAAATATTTTTTGAAGTACCATTAGACAGCGTTGCAGTTGTAAACAGTGAATTGTTATTTTTGGTTTCTGGAACTGTCACTGTTGGGAACACACTTGGATATCTGTTTGATCATAAGCATTAGTATTTGGCACAACAGTAACAAAGGTGTTCTTTTCTTTCAGGATGCGTACAAAATAATGGGGTATAATATGAAATTTGGCACATCTGAATATTTAAATTACCTTTATCTTCTCACTGTTGGTTTGCCAGTATTTATATAATCGTTCAATCTTTCATGTGCAAGTTTGTATTGTAAGAATTTATTGAAGATAGATATTGACAGAAAAAAAACATACTGAAGAAATATATTTACCTCAAGTTCTGCTATGCTGGAGGTGCATTCAACTCCACTCGAAATCAAAAATACTTAAGCAACGATTTTCTACCCAGAAAGATGTTGAAAGAAGCAGTTGACTTTGTGTTTCTTCAGACGTTCAGCGCAGCAGACATGTTGCTTACTTATGAAAGACACATCTGCACTACCAGCTGGAGAGGGTCATGGAGAGGGCAGAGTCTTAAACATTGATGGAACTGTGGGCTAAATATTGGGATGTAAGTTTGCCCCATAGACTTGATGCATGTTCAGCAGGATGCCGCAAGACTCTGTAAACACCTCTACCTCTTGCAGTTGGTTATAATGACAAAGAGCTTTTAATGATCGGTAATGTTCCTCTAGGGATGAATTCAGACTATGAATCTATGGGAGAACATAAATACGGCGACGACATACTGTGAAATAATATTCCCAAATCCCACAAGGCATGAAGTAGATGCACTAACCTGACTGGTGCTTTTGTGTTTGTTTCATCTGAAAATACAATTCAGAATTAAATTACATTTTCAATTTGTGCATTTGTTCTCGTGTTTTTTAGCTGATTAATTGATCTGATGGGAAAGCATCTAATTTCTATGTTCAGGCTGTTCTCACAGATATGCGTGTCAATACCACGCAATTTGAAAAAGCGTGTCACTATGTCATGTTTCTATGTCAGACCAGTGGTTGTCGATTTGTCGTACATGTTCAGGCTGTTCTCACAGATATGCGTGTCAATACCACGCAATTTGAAAAAGCGTGTCACATGAACGCAATTTCTATTTTTGTGTGTATTTGACGCGTTTCGCTCCCAGTTAATTTCAATGGTGAATGTTAAGACCTGTTATTATTCATGAAGATTAACACAATCCTAATCCTAAACTTAACCAACTCCAAACCCCAGACCTAAACTTACCCATTTTTGGAACTTCAGACCTAAACTTAGCCGTTAAGCCCCCAAAAAACCTCCTGTTTGTCCTCAATGACATTGCGTGTTCATATCACACCAGAAAAAACAAGCGTGTAATTGCACGCCAAAACAGGCAGAGGTGTCGTCATGATGTGCAATTTGTCTAGGCGTGCTATTCACATGAATTCCATGAGAACACATTGACATGTTTCAACTGCTTGTCTGCGGTCATCTTCTGAAGCATCACTTAATGTTACTGTGACGTGTCTTGTCAGTTGATTTAAGTAACGCAGCAATAGAAACAGCAGTCAAACTAGAAAGATCAATTAGCGAATTCTCAAATTGAGAAAAGATAGCTTTAGTGAAGTGAGTAACTTCACTAACCTGTCAAATGCACTTGTTTTAACTTGTTCTAGGTGGCCTGGGTAACAGTCATATTCCTAACTCATCTACACAATCATCAGGCTTTGCTTGGCATTGAGAAATTCAGGCAAGAGCTGTTGCTTTTTTGTTTTGAACTGCTATATATTATGTTCAAAGTGTTTTTCCCTGTATTTTATTTTTAAACTGACATCACTTGGCATTGGTTGTCATAATTCTATTTGATAGAATTTATTTCTGAGAAAATCAGAAAGGAAAAAAGCAAGCAGCCTTTTGAAGCCTTTTTAATGTCACTCATCAACCATTAAAAGCAAAAGACAATGCATTCAGTCTGCTAACAGAAAAGATGTCTTTATTCAAATTGAGTTGAACAGGCATAAATAAAATCCTTTTCTGTTATTTTAAAGTGCATTGCTCTTAACCCTCAGCAGCATAATTCACTATCTCAGTCTGTTTTATAGGCTGCGAAAAGACCACTCACATTTGATAAAGTTACAGTGGAAGAATCTCGACACCAAAGGCATCCAGCAGATATGATGATGAAGCGCTGCTCAACGGCACGTTTGTTTAGCCGCCAGGCAGCTGTGAGAGGACTAAAGTAATCAGTCACATATGACAGCCTTCTCCGGATACAGACGCACTACAGACATATCAATATTTTCTGTTTGTCTACTCCCAACTCCACTGCACCCGAGCATCAAACCTCATTATGTAAAACTCCTTGCAGTAAATCCTCCTGAAATCCCCCAAAACAAAATATTAATGTTCTGGAGACGGACTATTCACTTATTTTATTCACTTCATTTTTCACATTTATTATAAGGGAGTATGCCGCAGATTTTATTTCCACAAAGAAGAAAAGCATGCTGGAACTTTGCAGTCAAACTTTATGCCAAGAAAGTGATCATAAGTGATACAAATTTGAACAAAATATAAAAAATACACTATGAATATTACAATTTTCAGCACATCACTCACTGCACCAGCTGTTGGTAACTATTTAAAATGCTTCTATCACCCTGTGTTTTAATTAGGTATCCAAAAGCCTGACTCAAACCTAAGATCATTTTTACAAATAATGTATTGCACACAGCAGCCCTGAAACACACAAACCCATTGTAACCAAGACATTTGTGCAGGAAGTGGCATTGTGTCAAGTAACTGTATAGTGTGCTTATCACAGGCAGGACTATTTTTAAAGATGCCAACAGCAGCAAAACAGAAGTAGAGTACTACTTGTATGTGGTTGTTTGTCTCCTCACTGCTTCTCATATATTTACCCTCACTATCTGCAGTGTGCTGTCAGCGTGTTTGACTATTGGAGTCATTGTAGTGCACACTCGCAACAATCTCAAAATCATAAATTACTAACGCAGTAAGTTTGTAAATCGACCAGCCCTTCCATTCACAAATGCTTGAGTAATCTTTAAATCTAAGGCTAGATCTCTTTTAGACAAACATCACGTTGCTGTTGCCCACATTGACTTTTAAATGTTGTTTTAAGTACATTTTGAAAAAACATTTTCCATAAACTCTCTTTCAAGTTCAAAAGCATTACAACTGCCCACGTTTTCATTTATTTTAATTAATAATAGAAAAAATGTTGCAGTTGGTAGCCATTGCTCTGATTTTCACTTCTGATTAACCATTTCTGCTCTTTATTTTTTTTAGGAAGAGGAATTACGGCAAAGTGGAGAGGCCAAATACCAGCATCTAAACCAAGACCTGCACGTTCTCATCGAAGTGTTTGCGCCTCCAGCTGAAGCCTACGCCAGAATGGGTCATGCGCTGGAGGAGATCAAGAAATTCCTTATACCAGTATGTTCTTCAGATTACTCTTTTCACACTGAAGCAAATATTTAAGTAGAATTTTGAAAGCTAGAGTGCTACTGGGATTGAAGTGAAGTAAAAAATATAGTCTTTTTGGTGCTCTTCAGTGCAGGGACTCTTAGCAAATGTAGACTTGAGAATACTGAGGCACTCAAAAAATTAAGAAAGATAAAAGCCTTTATTACATCATGGCAAAAAAGAATAAAATAACGCCAACGCGTTTCGGCCCTTCGGCCTTCATCAGGGCAAACTCGAAATGACTGTCCCAGAACAAATTTAAACTCCAATCACATGTCCCAAGTGGGCAGGCACATAGTCACCTGATGGTGCATGATGTCATGGAAATTTACAAAACAGTCAAGCAATAATAATTACAGTTAAATATTACATTAAGCAACAGTAATATAAAGGACATTATGTACATAAATAGTTTGATAAAATAGATCAATATTAATAACAACAATAATCACATTTATCAATAATGTTGTATAATACAAGAGAAAAGTTTTTTTAAAGAAAGGGGGAAAAATCTAACTCTCCGTTGAGACCTGGAAACTGCATGGCTTTTTTTAAAGTATTTAAATATGAAACACTGACATTTTAGTCAGTGTTTACTTATTTGTGGAATTCTTTTAAGTCTACAAAAAAAGTAACAGAGTTAATGAATTAAGACTTGAGCAGCCAGCCTTGCATTTTATTTATTTTATATTTCTGTGTTTAGATGATTGTTATTTTATATATTTATAGTTTATCTATCTGAATAACGCTGTATACCAGAAAAACTCACAGCTCTTGACTAGTTTGAATGTGACTCAATGCCTCTCACTTACCCCCAATAGGGACTTGGTCCAAACTTTTGCATTTAAAATATAAATGTATATTTAAATACCTCTAGCTTTTTATTGCATTAGGATTTTAGGTTTTATTTGAATGTTGTGAGGGACGACCCCAAGACCCCCCTTATTTATGTTTAAATCCATTTGTACGCAAATATTTTTGTAATAAAGGGCTTTTGAGTCTCAATACTTTTAAAGAAACTAAAATGAAATTATCATTTATTTTGGGTCAACTTCTGATTTACCTGTTTAAGGATGACAGCTGAAAATTTCAACTGGAAGAAAAAAAACATTCACAAGCATGCAATGCTTAATTAGCACAATAACATGCCACCCGTTCTCATCTTGACAGTGTGTTGGTGTATTTATGTGACACAGGAGGTAGCATCTCTACATGGGCCAAATCTCTGCACCACCAACCAGCACTCTTCCTCCATTTAATATGTATGACCTGCCCCGTGCTCACAGCTATGATCATTTACATTGCATGATTAATTCTAAGCACACTCAGCCCCACTTTACTGTTTATAGAACACGTGGATCGATTCAACAACATGCACCAATCATATCAGTCAATAGCATTATGATTAATGGCTCCCACAGGGTTTAAACATTCTGAAAGCATAATGTTCCACAATGTTTCAGGTTTAATCATTTCAATGTGTGTTCTTTTTTAGCATTATTATCATTTAATTATTAGTTCTATTTATCACTGTCAAAATGTACTGTTATTATTATTCTTTTCTTTTTCAGCAACATCTGATTCACCATATTATCCAAATCCAAATGTCTCATACGCTTGTTTTTCGAGAAACTTTTTTGCAACTCAGTGCCAAATAACACTGCTACATTCAATGAAGCTTTCACAAGTGAAGCACTCCAAAGTTGCAAAGATTCAAAGCTCATATAATCCCAGGAAATTTCACTGCATAGTCCTTGCACATTTAGTAAAAAAGTAGAAAGTGACTTCATGATACAGCTATCTAAGTTAGGGTTAGGTTTAGAGGTCAATAATTTACTTTTGAATCAAATCAGTTGTAGCAATCCCATTGTAATTTGGCGTCATATTGGGTCACAAAATGACTTTTTCTATAGTTGCACTCAAGGCATTTTTCACTAATTGCAACTTCAGGCACTTTCGATCATTCAAAAGCAAAGTTTCTGAACTTAAATTTCACTATTTCTAGATTGGACTGAGAACAAAGTTGCTTATTTTGTCTCTCGTTGCTCTGTTTTGTAACATTAAAGGTGGGGTAGCTGATGTTCACACCACAAAACTTGAAGTAAGGTTTAACTACAGTAGTTCTTCGCTCTTACAAAACCTACAGCACATGATGAGATCAATGTATATCATTGGTTTTGTCTGCCATTAAGTCGAAAAAACTATTTTTGCAGACATTTTTGAGACTGGAGGTGATCACTCAAGAACAGCCAATCAGAGCACTACATTTGACTCTTGAAGAGAAACAAAATCCCTTTTATTTTGATTCAGACATTACACACTGGTCTATTTTTATAATGTGCTGCTTATGTAATATAGTTTTTGGTGGGAAAGGCAGATTTTACAAATTTACAACTAAAAATGTCAGGTACCCCATCTTTAATTTAGCCTATTTTTGCTGAGTCTTGGTTTAAATCTGTTTGCATACATTTCTTTTTAATCACTTCCACATCAAATCCACATCTTAAGCGTCTGCTGCATAATCCAAATACACCTGTATCATAATGTCAGTATTTATTTTCACAGTTTTTAATTTATATTTTGAATTAACTTCTGTGTCCCAACAAAAAAAACAGCATCTTGAAGATGTTATCAGTCCAACATCTGACTGTTTTGCGGCTGTGGAGTAGCAGCGGTCGCGCCACTATTGTAAAGTACATTAATTAGATATTCCCCGTGGCTGTGGGCCTGTAGATAAAGCCTGTAATTGAATCCGCTGTAATTGAAAGCCATGTTGTGCGTGTGTGTTTTTGTGTGCGTGTGCGTGTACCAGGACTACAACGATGAGATCAGACAAGCCAGCTGCAAGAACTCACATACCTGAACGGAGGCTCGGAAGACGCCAAGGTACCGGCAGTAAGGGGCAAGTCAGTCGCCCGTGCAAGAGGGACACCTGCTCCGGCTCCCCCCAGGTAAGAGGCCCGCTGCCATATGTGTGCTGTTGTGTACTCCTCCTCATCAACAAGGGACGGCGTATTATTTACAGTTAACGAGCTAATGGCGAGGCAGTTTTTTTGTCTGTAAATGGGCGAGCGGCGGATCCTGTTGCTTTCACTGAGTTAATGGTGTCGTTTGGAGTTGCGGGACATGTAGCAGCGCCTTTGTCTGGGAGCACGGATCAGTCCGGTGTCGCTTTTTTAAATGACAACACAAAAGGACAATGCAGGCTCTTTATTGTACAACTTTCGACAGCGTGTTAAAAGTTTAATGTCAAGTGTTCTTGTGTTTCACGATTTATACCTGCTTGGTAATTCACTGGTTCTTTTTTTCAGTGTCTCTAACGTAAAATGAAAATATCTAAAATGATCTAAAACCAATTCTCTCTTTTTATGTTTCCTGACAAAATGATAGGGTCCACAGTAGCAGAGTGGTTAGAGCTCTGACTTCCAAGTAAGAAAATTGCGAGTTCGAATTCTAGGTTACCAGGTTATCAGATAACATGTGGCGATTTCTCTCTCTCTCTGAAATTTGCATGTTCTTCCTGTGTTACTGGTGGTTCTCTTCCGTGCACTCTGGCGTTCTTCCACTGCGAAAAACATGCATGTATATGTTAAATGGTTAACACACTGCAAATTTCAAATTGTGAATGAATGAGAGAGTGAATAATTGTCTGTCTCTAGTCCTGTTGGCCACTAGGGATGCATGTTTTCACATTTCTTTTTACCCGTTAGTTGAAGCCCTTCACGGTCAATAATCGGTTAACCAATTATGTTTACTGGGCATGTTATATTTGGGCACAGCAGCGCTACGACAGTGAACGCAGAGCAGCAAGTCTGCGACAGGCCTTTGAACTGTGCAAAACACGACTGAATAAAAGCCTCTATAAACACTGTTTATAAATGTATTTAGTAAAACTACTCATAAATAAGCATACACATTTTAAATTTGCCGCTAACGTTGGCTGCTTACGTTAGCTTAAACAGGTAAAACATTGATGGTTTCCCATGCAAAAGTTAAATAATTTTAGTCTGTTTCCCTCACCAACTTAACATCCAAGTGAATAAAACCATTCATGATTGATATTAGTCCATAAACACTTCAGTGTTGCAGGTTTGTCCAGTCCTTATGAGATAAACATCTTTATTTTCCTCTCTGAGAGGCCCATAGCTGTTTTTTATTGATCTTTATTTAAATAGGAAAGTCCCACTGAGATTCAGAGTCTCTTTTGCTGGGGTGTCCTGTTTTTAGTGGTAGGGAAAACCGGAGTACCCGGATAAAACCTACGCAGAGTCGAACCCATGATATTCTTGCTATGAGGCCAGAGCTCTAACCGCTGTGCCACCCTGTCACCCAGAAAGGATGTCCCACTCGGTTAAGCCATTAGTCAAGATTGATTGGTTAATCAGTTAACTGTAAACATCCCTAGTGGCCATTGTCCAAGTGTCCCCACCTAAGGTCCAACTTCATTAAGAAAGGCTCCAGTCACCCTTGACCACTTATGAGGACAATCGGTACAAAAAATAATTAATAATCATTCAAAATACTACTTTCGTTCTCAATTATTGGGTTATAACATTTGTACAAGCCCATACAATATTGCAATATTTGAATGTACTATGCAAAAAAAAAAGAAGAATTCAAAATAATTCTTATGGTCAAGGTAGAAAGGTATATTTGACTCACTAACACAGACAAAAAATGAAGAGTGAGGCTAAGAGTGATTTTTAAAAAGTATTATTCTGATCATTTCTCCTGCTGCCTTCAAAAACTTCACGACACACGAGATAAAACATTTTATTAAACCTTGGTTGGCAGGCACATGATGACAAGTGACATCTGTGCTCATAAAATTTACTTCACCAAAGCAAACTCAACCAAAAATAAATACATTTTAGTCTGCGTATTGTATTCTAATATCAAATGCGTTGCTGCCTGATAAATTTTCACAATTTCTTTTTTAAGTCCCAACTTTTAAAAAACAAAGCATAAATAATTCAACCACACTGCGAGTCGTTGACAGGCTAAAAGAATAGCTAACATTTTTTCCCCTCAAGTAAATAAAATAAAGCTTGAAACAATACAGCGACCTGCGGATTCCATGGCAGCCACGTTTCTCTTAGCCTACAATAAACTTGCAGAAAAGCCTATCTTCTGAAGGCACAAAAATGAACTCTGTATTTCCAACTGACTGCACCTGAGCGCTAATATAAAGGATAAGCCAAAGCCCAGATGATTGGCACACACAAAACCTCTAAAAACAAAAGCTGTTATCATTGAAAGTTACACTCTGCTTATTTACCCGAGTTTATTTGCTCATACTGGGAAAAGAAGAGCAGAGTTTTTCTCTCCATGGAGCAGTGAGTAAAAACAAAATCTTAACAAGAAAACATATTAGTGACAGTATGTTTGCTTTTGTTTATGTGGAACACTGCAGGGATTCTGAGCAATCATTTTTTGTCTTCTTTTCAGGTTATTAAATCGAAGGGGTTGTATCTGGTTGCAAATGTAGTCCAAAAGATATACTGTGTCTACTTCATGTGTGTAAAAGATAAGACTGCCATTTTAAAAGATTACCTATATTATAACCTATATTAAATTATTACCTATATTTCTTACACTTAAAGTATTCCTTTTGATTTGTCAGTTTGATTCAAGGCCAACGCTGTCTGACTACAGCCTCATATACTGTATGTGAACAAACAGCATTTAATGTAATAAAAATAACAATGCATTGGCTTTTTTATGACACTAAAAGATGTTTCACATTATGTATTATTCATTCACTCCAAACTTGGCAGCGGTAAGTCACTATTGTGGTCACAAGTGCCCTGGGACAGGCCGACAGAAGCAATAATCTGTATATAGCTTAAAATATTTTACTCTTCAGACATGTTTATCACAACAGAAATATAAGCTAAGGGTTCTGGAAAACACAACATAGCATTTAACTACTAATAAGATTGAAGTTAAGATCCATTCAAAGATAATTAAATGGGACCAACTGACTTTAGTGTAATATACAATATTTATGTGACGTACAATAAGTACACGATATTAGATGGCTTTCACTAAATAAAAATTATAAACGCTTCTTAGCAAAGCTTTATTAAACTCAATAGACATTGTGACTTTTTCTGACTTCGTAAATAGAAACTAAACACAGAATCTTTTTTTTTTGTCAAAACTGTGTATATGGGATCAAAACGGAAATATTTACCTGTTTCCGGACGTTTTTTTGAAAATCTTAGAGCAAACTCGCTCATTTTGCAGTTATGTATGCAAAAACCGAGACTGTGCTGCCGCGATGGTCAAACGCTGTCAGTGTTTTTTCAGTACATGCCGATGTCACATCAAGTTGATGTGACAAACGAGCCACCCAGGTGAGATGTTGCTGGTAAGGTAAGCTGGAAAGCGGTCGCCTGCTACAAAATGACAAACGTGTGATGAGAGGTGCAAAGGTGCGGACATTCGATCCTCGTTTTGGTGTTTCATTTTACTAATTTTCAATTTTGGAAAATACTCACTTGTTCACATCACACGCTCATGTGCTTATGTAGGCTAAAGCAAATTCTTCATTCTGCAAAGTTAATGTAAAAGAATCATGATGTGCAAGTAAGCAACTAGACCTGTGCACAACCCAGTGGCACAGCCTCGGAGCTGTGAACTTTTCCGCCTTGTCCGGATCGCTCCCAGACAAAGTTCAAATCACTCACAAGCTCGCTGCCCATATTTGGTGCTGTCAGTCAATGTCTGTTCACACCCACTGGATGTTCCTTAAAAGATCTTTTGCGAGTCTGTTTGAGGTTCAGTTGCTGGCTGAGTAAGCCTCTGACCCCGTGTTTAGCCTCACTTTAAATAATGAAGAAATAATCAAGCTAAAGACTTACACGATTAACACAAATTTGGCAAAGTTAGAGAATGACATTCTTAAGTAATCTCATTTTTATAAGTAGTTTTAATTGCAAAAAAATCAATAATGGCAGCATAGCTTCAATAAGGAGTAAAAACATGCAATTTGAGGCTTGTAATGTCTATGCCAAACTATTTTGTACTGACCCAGTCTATACTTACATACAAAAATACTCCCACACAATAAAGCTTTCAGTTGTCATATTTATTTCGAAGTCTGAAAACATTTTGGTGCAGAAAACTAAAAGTGCCTGCCAGTCAGTGTGTGGGAGTGCCAAAGATTCGTGTAGACCTCCTATCCCCCTCCTACGCACCTGTTGCAAGGAACAGATGTGCAAAGTACTATTTCCTCAACTTTAAAAACAAATGATGACTCTTTTCAGAATGTAAAATCTGTTTTTATCAAATCGGCTAACGACATTATTTACAATACATTAAAGCAGTTTACAAATCAATATTAATAATAGGCATAATAGTTGCCTCAAGTATTTATTCTTCCAATTATAATCTGTAGTTTAAGTTTCAAAATAAAAGACCCCACACACAGGAATAAACCCATAAAGGAGGACATTTATGTAACTTAACATAATAGTTGTTTTTGTCCCTCACATTTGCCTTTTCCAATTTGTGAGTGGTTCCTGCCTATCTAAGTAATCTTCAGTTTAATTGATCTTCAGATACCTCATTAAAGAACACCCACTGTATTTTACTTACTTTGTTCTGCAATTTTGTTTTCATAAGCAATGCTAAATGTAGGAGTCGGTTTTGTGGTGAAAACAAATTGTAAATTGCTGTTCTTTAAAGGGCGACTTGAAGGGCAGTGGAAAGCAATGTGATGACTTTCAACACAGAAGTGAGCAAACTTTTTAATGAAGGTGTTTTGGCCAAAATATTATCCACAAGTGTTATTGAATTACATAGCAGACAATAGCTCAATAGGTTTTCTTTAACCTCTTTGAATTTGCTTTGCTACTATCACTTCAAGTTATAGATGAACAAAACTTGCCTGACTCGAATGTTTTGGAAGCCAATTTTAGTTTTAAATGACCAAAATGCTTGTAGGGCCAAGAGCGTTGCTGTTCCAAAAATTCCGGTTACCAAACATCAATTTTTCATTTGCTGTTAAAATGCAATCTACTTCGCATTTGAACTAGATCTAATGTGTTTCAACATGATACACTATAGCCTGTAACAGAAATAATAGTAAATGCCCATTATCGTTAGCAAAGTTGTGCCAAATTTCCATAAAAAGCCTTTATATGTAAATGCCCTTGGCTGTGCAGCATTCCCGTGAACCCACGCTAATTCGGCCTCTCCGGAGACCCAACAGGACTACAAATAAAATACTCTATTGGCCATTAGACGACGCTGAAAGCTTTGTGTACAAGAGTAAAAAGGCACACACCACGGCGTACTGTTTGTTCTGTGTTTTTGGAAAAGAAAGCCCAAATCTTTCATCAGTTTTGGGAGGTAAACAAGGTCACACAAAAAGATGTTGTATTCCTTCAGGTGTAATATTCAGCAGTGAAAATTATGCAGTAATTAGCGTTTTCCAGCTGATATTCAAGACCCAAAGGCAACTGTACATGCACTTTTTAAAATAAAATCACTTTAGATATAGTAATTATAATACTTGCGATTCACCTCTTATGGGTGCCTAGCAAGGACAAACTGAATACATTTATTCTTGTATTTTTTAAACTCGATCTTAGCCAAACAAATCAAGGAAATAGATACAGTATCACAATAACTACTGTATACATCTTTGAGCATCAATTTAACACATTAAAATTGTGAATCCTTAGAATTGACTCCAAACGCAGAAACATCTCTTATTTTTTTCCGCATTTTTTTTGCTTTGATTTGTAGTTGCCTTTAACTGTGAGTACACACATTGAAAGTGTGTGGGGAATCCCTGCCGCATGGAGGAGTTCAAGTGTCTTGCTGTCATTTTCACAACTGAGGCAAAGATGGAGTAAGAGATTGACAGACATATTGGTGTAACATGTGCAGTGATGCGACTGCCATATTGGACTGTGGTAATGAAGAAGGAGCTGAGCCGAAAGTCAAAGCTTGTGATTTACCGCTCAATCTGTGTTCCTACTCTCACCTATGATCGTGAACTTTGAGTAAGCACCAAAAGGACAAGAGGAATAAATCATTTATAATGAAAAGAAGTACTTTAATTACTAACTAACTAACTAACTAAACGACGACAGACACTGTGGGATTTTGACCTCAATTTTAATACAATCGAAATGATCTCCAAACTCACACTGTGCAATTCAGTGGCATACGAGAAAAACCTGAGAGCTCACGACAGAGGTGCGCACACTGTACAGAGCCATAATTGCTTATGTTCAACCTGCTCACACTGTACAACTTCTGAAAGTGTATGTGCAGCAGCGCTGGGACGTGCTTTCAGAGGCATCCTGTGCTGACACACGTCTCTAAATACGAAGAAAATATATTGGAAAAAAAAGTAATTATTTAACCTACGTATATGTTTTTTTTCTCTCACCAGTTGTCTTAATTTCTCAGAATTTTTGGCATCATCAGCCACTCTCATTCAGAGCTGTTTTTTTTTTCTCCCTGATTGTGCCATGTAGCGTACGTCAGCACACAGTTTTGTGCTGCAGCAACATGACGTTGCACTTAAAATATGGATATATATATAAGGTCTTAACAGCTTTTTTTTTCCTTATCTAAAACAACAACAGAAGATGAGAGGACTTATTTTGAGGATTTCCATGAGCTGGATGGAAGCATATGAAGCGTATATTTGTGATTCACTCTCTGACAGTCTCTCCTTTCGCCTAAACCTCAAACCTCACTGACCTGATGGACTCTCAATTTCAGCTCCGTGTTTTGGACTAAATAAATCCTTTTGGGAATGGAACAACGTGCAGGAAGATATTTAGAAGATGTTTTACTTCAGTTTTTTATTAAAGTAAGTACTGTCATGGGTAAAACTGAGCAGCTCTACAAATGTTGGAAAATGCGCTGACTGCCGCGATTTTGCCAACCAACCAACCAACCAACTAACTTATATATTAGCAATTTTCTAAAGCTTATGTTAATATTATGTAGTAAATAACTGCAGGCGACAGAAGCAAGAGTAAAACATATTTTAGTTTACTATCAGGGTTGTAGTCCCTCCTGACTGTAGAGCTTTGGGAACCATACATTTCCACGTAGTGTTCAATGCCTGGGGTTTCATTTAGTTACTCATGGGGATTAATATGAATTTAATGTGAAACAGTGTTATCTTAATATTGAAAAAAATTTTGCTCAAAGTCACAGAACCTTTATTTTACACGATGCTTGCCACCTTCAACTACCACTAACGCTTTTCCATTTCGACAGTATTTTTCCCAATGCCTCAAACTGAAATCACCAAAACAGAATTATTTGCATTACAAACTTGCAGCACTTTCCTGAGCTTTGAATACATTTCCCTCCTAAAAGCAAAAACAACACTTTTCACAAACATAAAGGTTGCAAAGTTTCTTCACCTCGCTAACGTACTTGACTTGCTAACTCTCCTCAAGTTTATACTTTACATAACTCTCAAAAAGTCTTGCATACATTCTGAACAAACATAAATAACATCCATATATATTCTCAGTAATGGGCAGAGAGGCAACACAAGACATGATGCGAGAAATGATTCACTTGTTGACTGCTGGGGGAAGTTGGCCTCCTCCCTCGCGGTTCCTCTTCCACCTCCTACTCAAAGCTTGCCACCGCTCAATGGATCCATATCAGAGCTGGACTTATACTGAGAATCATTCCGGTCACTGGAGGGGAAAGAGAAGAAGCAGAAATCTTCTATATATGTTTTATTCTACCGTGACTGAAATGTGCTGAGAAGTATTTAACCGTTGAGCATTCTCTGCTGACGTTCAACAAGCAGTACCATAGCAGGTGGTCTGGGATTTCAAACATACTTAATATTAGCTACAGTCTAATAAGGTCAAAAGGGCAGAGGATAGACAGGAAGTTGAGTTGGTACCTATTCTTCTACCTTGTCTTTATTTGTATCGTTGGGCAAAATTAGAGCTGGGTATTGTCAAAGCCTTTTGATATAATACATATTACAATACATTTTTATCCAGTACAATTTCCTCATATAGTTTTGAAAAAATATTGTAAAAAATCTAACAAATGGGTATTTTTAATTGTGCAGAAAAAAAATATTGTACATTGGATTTTATTTTTCATCTACAATGTAGAAAAAAAACATAGAAAAGTAGTGTATGCTACATGTAAAAATGTTTTCAACATGGTTTGAGTATAACCCTTTTAAAAATCAATGATAAGAATGTAACTTTGATTATATAGAATGACAAAATGCAGAAGCATTCCATAAATAAGTAATTTTTAGCTCAGTAGTTTCAGCCTTAAAGCAGCAGCCCAGGTTCAGAAGTGTAAAATGTAATGTATGTAGTTTAAGTATCACAATACGTATCTCGATACGCCTCCCTGTGTCAATGCGCGTATTGCTAATGAGTTTGTTACAATATTTCCCCATATCAATACATCTAGTACAACCCAAGGCAAAACAATAAGTTACTTTCAGCACCTGCTTTTTTCTATGGCTAAATTATTGCTTTGTCTAACTCTCCACAGAATCAAAGTCTAAATAAAAGCAATTAATCTTGCATTCATTTATTTTATGGAACTAAGTTGATGATTTTTTTCCACAAGAAAACCACTCTTAAATAGTAGGAATAGTTTTTCAAGCTACAATGCTTACAAGGCCTCATAAGACCTTAGCAAAAATCAAACTAGTCAAATGATAATGAGGCACTTAACAGTTCTGATGGAGAGGTGAGCAGATATCAAAAGGTAATGTTTATTAGGACAATGTACTATTACAACATGCACAAGGCAGAAATACTTGTTCCAGATTCTAGCTTTTACATAAAATTTCCTACTGTAGTCCTGGAGAGGGGAGGTGTTACTGCTGGATATGTTTTTAAGGGAGCACCCGGAGGAAGCTTACACAGACACAGGGAGAACATGCAAACTCCACACAAAAAGACACTTGGGAGTCAAACCCACGACGAGGCCAGAGTTTCTGTCACAACTTCAACTTTTGAACTGGACAGATTTGAGGGAGTATAAAGGCTAGCTGTTCAAAAATTTCCATTAAAGTGAAAATGCATGGAATCGTAATAGAGATGCCTTGAAACAATTATTTCCAAAACAGTGTCTAACTACTTCTAAGACCTTGTAGAATACTATTAGCAACATCTCCATACATACAAGAAGGTTGCCCACCATCCACCAAAAACCCATACTTTGTTTTTAGTGTCATTATTATGCCTTGATTCAAAGCTTCCACAAAATTCAGATTTAGTGTGTGACAGTGCATTTCTAGTTTTCCAAAGAAACACTGGTACAGTCATTTAGAAACATGAGAGTAAATATAAATGCAAGATTGATTAACTTTTGAGTCATTAATCAACCATGCGATACCTTTAACTCCACTACTTTTTTTTCCATTTGCAACTGTATTATGTGCTATTGACTGACTTCCTAATTAGACCACAGTAATAGCCTATAATGGCTCCCAAGCCTTTGCTGCATGAGCTGGCTAATATGATACATCCAACACTAAAGTCAATAAATATGCAACATGTTATTCAATGTAGGAGATGCTAGTAGCTTTTATAATGTCTCCATGGGAATGAGAAGAGGCTCAAATATTAACAATTACACTATTTCATCATGAAGACCCGAAATGCAGTAGACATTTTGTATTGGCCATCTAATTGTATCCATGTAACAGTATCTCGTATTGCTTTAAGCTCATATGTACAGGTTATATGCCACCTGATCCAGCTTTGCTAACCATTTCTCCTTCTTTATACCGTCTGATGCATTTAGTCTCCACAGGGGGAAGGATGCGAGCCCAAAACAACCCTGGATTGGCTTTCATCTAAAAATATTTCTTCTTGTGTGTCAGAAGTCGAGGAGGTGTTCCGCCCCCGCATGCCGCCGTGCCCAGAGGAGCAGCGCCCAGAGGAGCCGTCTCCAGGGGGGCCAGAGGAGTGCAGAGAGCCAGAGGTGCCCCCCAGCCGCTGGATACAGGCCAGCTCCGGCGCCGGTAGTTCAGGACACGTATGGAGAATATGTGAGTACATTCAAAGGCATCGTGACACTGACAGACGATGTGGGAGGCTGTTTGTTCTGCGTATAAGCTTATAGAAAGAATGCATGAAATAGAATGTTTGATCTAAGGCTGCAATGAATCTAATTGTAGCAGGATTGTGATTGAATTGTCAGTGATTAGCTTGGGGCATTTTAATTGATATGGTATGTCAGAAAGGCTATTAGCAGGAAAAAAAACGTTATTTGCACTTTTTTTTTTTCAAACATTTTGTCATCTGTCTGATCTGTGGTTATGTGTTATTAAAGGCATTGTTATTTTCCTTTAAAGCAAGCAAAACTATTGTGATTAATGTCTTTGCCTTGATGACAAAGCATCCATATGAATTGTGAACAACTCAAACAAAAACAAGTGCGTTAGAAGATTATGTAATGCTATATCTATATATCCATGTAGGGCTGTAATTGACCAGCCAAATTCTTTGGTTGACTAAAAATGCATACCATTAACAGATGAATCGACTACAAAGGGGACGTGGCAAAAGCGCTGCAGTTAAAATGTGTGCTTTTGAACTAACCATTTATCTGACTAAAAATTTATGGAGGCCATGCAAATACATTTTAAACAGAAAATGATAAGAAAACACTTATTTTATATAAAAAAGGCAGATTAAGTAAATGTTTTGGTCCCAAATCTTCAACTAAATAATTTCTTTTTGTTACTGTCCAATACAAATTCTTATAATCTAAATAAAATTGCTATTTAACTAAAAGATATTTTGGTAAATGGTCTATTTATATAGCGCTTTTCTCCCTTTCCAGGCACTTAAAGCCCTTACAATCTAATATCCACTCATCCAGTGTATGCAGACACTGAGACAATGCGGGTTAAGTGTATTGCCCAAGGACATAGTAACAGTCCACTCTTGTCATTCCACTATGGCACCTGGTGTTCCAGCGGTCTCCCACCCAAGTACTAACCAGGCCCTAACTTGCTTAGCTTCTGAGATCTGACGGGATCTGGCTTTGACAAGCAGGTATAGCCATTGACGACTTGATCGACTAAGACTCCATCAACTGATTAATCGACTAAGCAAATGCTTGAAGCCAAGGGAAAAATACTGTACAACTTATTATAGGAAGGATCATATGAAAGCAAATTTCAGGACCTGACTCATTGGATTAAACCCTGGCAGTAATTTTCAGACAATAAGCTGCTACTTTTTTGTCAACTTTGCGACCTATACCACGAGGCAGCTAAATTATAGCTTCTCATAGGCTTATATACAAAAGTGTGGCTTATGTATGTTGTCTTTTAAATTGTCGTTATTAAGTCTAGTTGGTGTGGCTTATATTCATGTGCGGTCAATTGTGCAACATTACGGTACAGTCACTATCACATTTACTGCTAATTTATAGATTTACTTTAAAGCTTGTCAAAGTTCTGTTTATAAGTTGTCCTCAAGTTTCAACTTACATTTGTACCCAATTCTCGACATTTTTAAAAAATATTTAACTATATCTTGCTTGAACATTGCTTTTAGCACTTGTTTGGTTTCATGTGTGGGCAGTAAAAAGTTCAGAGCCAGATTGCAGGATTGGTCGTGTCCTTCCTGTCAGCAATGTGCAAACTAAAAGAAAGCTTAGCGTAAAAAAAACCCCCAAAAAACTCGAATTTGACTAGATCTGATGAGACTGGGGGGGGCTGCATAAGGTGATGGCTAAAAGATTTAAATGGAAGCAAGGCTGTTTCTGCTTTAGGTATTTAGTTGTATACATTGTATTTTTTTTCACGCATCAAAACACACTGTTTACAAAGTTCATAGTAGTTGAGATCATGTTGTTTGTGGAAGCTAATCTTGCCTCCAGAATAGCTTATCCTATCCAGAGCTTGTTGACCATCGGTTCCTATGGATAAAAAAATGTATTGCCATAGAAACACAAAAAATACACAATTAAGTTATTATCGTGCTATTTATTTCCACTACCTTGCTGTTACAGTACCGTGCTTTTACATTACTCTCTTACGATTGTGGCGACAACCTAGCAAATTTAACCAAAGCAAGGATCAGGGAGGTAGCCCATGTTTTGGAAATTGCCCCGACAGTTCGCACCTAACCGCATGTGACAGATTTATTCAGAGGTGGCGATTGTAATGCGCGGAGGTCACACAGAAGGACTCCTGGACCAGCTGTTTCCCATCATTGTCGCCGTTGTAAACCCTTTCCCCCCGACACCTGCACCTGTGTTTGTGGGCGCGCAGGGAAACAGAGCACCTCCAGCATCTGCTACATGATAAATCTTTGCACATCGTCACAAATTAGAGACTGAATGAGACACTGCGTATTATATGAATGCATCACAATCCCAGCAGACAGGAGCTCTCCGGCGCACGCTGACAAATGGCCTCTCGTGTTCATCAATAGACTGACAAAGAGATGTTTCTCCTTTCACGTTTTGTTGTCTTTGTTTATTACCGCCAGGCATTCAGTCAAGCACAGATCCATTCTTCTCCCAACTGTGCAGAGGCACCTCAGGCCAGAGCACTTCTCAACTTGAGCTGATTTATTCTTACTCATTTACCAGTTTAACATTTGTTTTGCAACTTTGTGGTTTAGTACTTTGTTTTCTGTCTGAATCTTCTAGTTTGTGGAAAGTGCAACATATGGCTGCACAACATATTGATACTACAAGTAAGTTCATACTATTTTCTCATGCGATTAATCATAGAAAATAGTATTACACAAGGTTGAATTTACGTCTTAAATGTGTCAGCCCTGATGTGAGAGAGTGGCTCACACACTAGCTGAAGTTAACATGCCTGGAGCGGTTTGGCTTTGCTTCATTCAACAGAAAAAGCCAAAGACATCGTTGGGACTCTTGAAAATGGGTAAAATATTCTACCAAACCATTACAAGACACTGGAAGACAAAACTGAAACTATTGTTTGGTCATGTAAATGTTCTTAATACATGCAAGTACACAGATTTATTTTTTGACAGAAATAAAATAAAAATAGATAAATAAGGGCATTTGAAGATACAAGGTAGTGTAGACCAGTCTTGAGACAACTTTTCAAGATCTTGGTCTTGGCTGGGGCTCGAGCGCATTTGGAGGGATGGGTACCGTTAAGGATTTATCGATACTACTACTCTTATCAATCCAGTCTACGAACAATTTGCATTGGTACTTTTATTCCTTCCATCCTTCCTCGCTGAGAGCTTTCAAGTGTCCCATGCACATGCCCTGTTCCAGTTGAGCGAGGACGCAGTGCTGGACTGTTTTCTCCACCTGTGTGTGTGGCATGCTGAAAGCCCGGACCGCTGCACACAAACACAAGCGGAGAGACGCAAATGCAGAAATCTACCGACACCGCACGGCACACGATCAAAGCAGGGTCGTCATGGCGCGTGAAAGGGACAGATTTTATAAAACCCTCAGGACCATTAAGAGTTTATCGATCCAGTTGATCGTTAAGATGCAGCATCAGGCTGTTATGAAACTGAACCTCGGTCTTGGTCTGGAGGTTGCTTGGTTCGGTCTTGTCACCGAGACCACATTTCTTGATCTGATCATGATCTGCACCAGGGGTTTGTGACACCTTTCCCAAGCACTGTTTGCAGTAAGCACTGCACAATAGAATAATCTAGATACTGAAAGGTGTCTCGATAGACCAGTCTTGGTCTTGATCTTGTCTTAATCTTGTCTTAGTCTCAACCAATAATAGTCTCGGTCTTGTCTTGGTCTCAGGACTCTGTGGTCTTGGAAAAGTCTTTGTCCTGATTAGTGGGGTCTTTAATACTACAGGTTCAAGTTCAAGACAGGTACAAGCACAATTGCAAAAATGGAACTGGTTCTCAAGTAGATTCAGTGCTTTTATTACCATCACTAGTCATTGCTCGGACTGTCTTTTTTTTTTTTTTTTTTTACAACTGAAGTTTTCGTAGTAAAATTATTATTGCATATCACAATGATTTCCAATACAGTTGTTTCTTTTATTCTTCAGTTTTGGTCAACATTTCTCAGATGAATTCAAACAGATTTAACATGGATACTGCACACTATTATACAGCCACCACACACACACATTTTATAGGGATAAGGTAAGTCAAGACACACTTTACCTTTATCCTGTCAAAGCCAACACAGATTGTCGATTCTACCTGCTGAGCTACCCCAATTTATTAAACCGTAAATCTGAATGCAGTGCTGTTGGTGGCACAGTATGATGCATGGATACTGTGCGTAAAGATGATTTTCCAAATGCACTCCTCTGAATCTATTGAGGATATCACATTACAGCCTATCCAATTGTTACCAAACAGGAGCACATCTCAGTTCGGCTCTGGCGGCACCATCCGTCTTTGTTACCGAGTAATGGTTTCTATGATCCAGCCAAATCTCATTCCAACAAATTCATTAGCTCTGCCGTACCTGCTGCTAATCCGGTTGGAAAAGAATAAACCGTGATGTAATTCTGTATGGTGGCTTTTATGTCATCTTTTAAAACTGGAAATATCATGTCTAATAAATGTTGACTTCACACTGCTGCCAAATTAAGATACAATTGGAGTGGGTGAACCGGCAAAATTTGTGCAGAGCGTGTAGGCTGTGATTCTAAAGAGCGGTGTTGTAACTGCTAAGCGCTGTATAGTGTTTTAAAAGGAAAACATCTAATAATTGCCAGCTCTCCCTCAGGAATCTTGTGTCTGAACCGCGCATTGTTAATTGAATCACGTCGTCTCACAGGGCTGTCCTTGTAGCACTTATCTAAATTGGGTGTAATGGATAGGAAAATGCTTCAGATAGTAAAATAAGGTCTTAATCTAAGACAAAGGCCACAGTGTGAGCTGACATTGGGATACACACATTCAGTGATATGCTCTATAGGTCGAACACCTCTTGACTAAGTGGGCTTTACAAAAATGTGATGGATTGCAAACTAGTGTCTTCAGCATACACCACTGAAATGTCTTTTTTAGAATGTTTGGGATATTACTACTTCACAGTATGCCACAATATCAATAACGATTTATTCAGTTATTTTTGTCTAAGCTTATGAAATTTTAATTTAGAATACACAAATAGTTGCGTACATCTAAAACACTGGGTCCTTGCCGGCAAAGGGCCCAGGCTGTTCCATGATGGCGTCAGATAAAGGGAGAATCAAAAAAAAACACAATAAATACATTTCATACTTTCAGCTGCAAGAGGATGTGGCTTATGTGAAAATAGGAAGGGTTACAACATGAAAAGGCCCAAGCAGTCCAAATCTACAAAGTATTAGCCATCATAGTTGCTTTATTTAAACTCGTAAAGCTTGATTCTGTCCTTTGTTCTGTTTTGTCCTAAAAAAATGTCTCTGTCAGTATCAAAAAACAAAAAAGAGCTTATGGAACATTTAGGATGGTTATTATCTTCAATGATGTGTTCATAAACAGGATAAAATGTAAGGATGGTGTCAAAATCTTGAATTTTAATGATAACCAGACGTGGTGTGGTCCTTGTTCTACCCTTGTGCCATTTCAGTCAACAAACTTGAGGCACGACTGTGAAAAAAGCTTCAGCGCTGTCAAACAGCATTGCTCAGTCTGCTTTATGCATAGCTTTACGCAAATTCGATTAACAGTTTTTTCTTTGTTGACTTGGACAACTATACCTCATTGTTTGACATGAAAATATGACGAGTATTCACTGTTTGTACTGCCAAATACTTTTTATATTTCTTAAATCCAGTTACGTCCTCAAATCAGGTTCACTAGCTGACCTTAAATGTCATATCACAAACCAATTCCACTTTCTGTTTGCCCATTGCCAGACAGCAGCAGACAGATCAGCTTCCCAAAATAAGCTGTGGTCAAAACATCACAGAGATCAAGACGAACGGCGGCCAGAACAACGAGGAGGGAAAGCACAGACATTTGTCAATTGTATCGCGGCCTCGCCGTGCTTCAACTTGATGCATGAGCTAACTCTTTGGCATCTCCAATCTGATAGAACTGTTTCTATTCCACAGAGAGAAGGGCTTCGGCGAATCCCAGCCTGCTCAGCACACTGAAAGATGCTGGCAACTGAGGCGATGTAAATGACAGATATTTTGTTTTTAGTCTCAAAGTGATGACAGAGGGTTACAAAGTCTGGGTTATTTGTTTTCAGGACACAGTATCACAGTGTGTTACTTTGGCTTTATGGTGAAGAAGTTAACAGCGTCGTGAGGCACAGCTGCACATAGGCGAGACAGAGCCTCCTTGAACAGATGGTAGTGTAATGTAGTCGTCTGGGAACAACAAGCCTCCTCTACTTGTTTTGATTTGCTTAATTTCAGCAGCCAATTCAGCTTAGGGCGTTGCTGGAAGATTCGCAAAGCAAGGACAGTTTGGGGTTTATAAATATTCAGTGAAATGGAATTATAGTTGTGGTAGAAGTTTGGACAAACAATGTAATGCATGATAGATAAGTTTTATATTAGTATATGATGCACTTTTGGTTGAATTAAACCTAAACTAGAACTGAAAATATATGTATGTTAGTTTTACTTTATCTGTATATACTGTGAATACTTTTGGGACAATGCTCAGCGTTTTCAATTCAGTTTTTCAAATGTGCTTGATTTTTAAACCTGGCTCTACCAGATTGATTCATTATATGTTTTACAAAAACCCGTCAGCTCTCAGAAGCTAAGCAAGTTAGGGCCAAGTTAGTACTTGGATGGGAGGCCACTGGAACACAAGGTGCCACAGTGGAACAGTTGAAGTGGTGTGTCGTTGTGTCTTTGGGCAAGACACTGCCTCAGTGTATGCATTCACTGGGAGTGAATCCTTAATTGTAAAGTGCTTTGTGATGTAGAAAGTGCTACATAAATAGAGACCAATAGAGACTATTTAAAGACGGCATTGTAAGTAGACCAAATAACCTGTTTTTGCAAAATGGTTTTTGGAAAACGTGCACACAGAAGACATTTTTGCATTTTGTGGATGTGAAATATGTTTGTGCTTTTCTCTCGACTAGATATAACAAATACAGTATTTTAAAAATATGACTTCTTGGCTACATCCGGGTTCAGGCACTTCGACCAATCACATTCAAATATTGCCATGACAGTGTGTTTTTCCCGACAACTTGCAGTGGCAGTCTACCCAGATCAATAATGTGTAGAACTGTAGAACGTAATTCAGAATAATATTGATTTCAATCTGGCGTGAGTTTTTAACGTTTAATGTCCTATTCCACACCACAAATCATTCAAAGGAAGTGTCAAAGTTTCTGTTATGTGCTATTGACTTACAATTTTTACATCTTTTAATTTAATTTTGTATTTGTTTTAAATGCGTTTTTGTTGAAACAATTCTTAGTCATTTTAAATTAATCTCATCTGTTACTTTTAAAAAATTGATTTCCTTGTTGGATTTTGAAGATTCTCATGATAATCGTACCACTAAGAACTGATGATCTCTAATTTCCTGAAAGACTTTATAATACCACCAAAAATCTGACTGTGAACTAAATCTTTACTAGGTGGAGTTCTACATTGTCAGTTGAGTTGTTTCTTATATTCAGTTGTAAAAGGCGCTGCGGCTGTCTAAAACCTGCTTTCAAACACATTCATTAATCCGGCGTGTTCTCGTCAGTGTCACGCCGCCTATCTGCCGCGCTGTTATTGTGGAGCACAGTGGAGCGCCTCTGATACGGCTGTAGTAACACGCGGAGCCGGGCCCTCTGTTAGTCTTCAGTAACCTCCGAGGCCAGTGCTTATCTTTTAACAACACGCCTCTCAGCCCATCCGCTGGCATACAAATGAAAGTCTCACTTAGGGGCTCTCATCCTCCCCCCTCTCTCTCCTCCCGCTCCCTTCAGCACTGTCACGCTGATCCTGTTTAGCGCCGGAAACATCGCTCGCTCATTGTACTCGTCGACATATTTGGAGTAAACGCCGTATCAATACAAAACACATCAGATATTACAATAGCTTCACTTACACTGTCATCGCTGGCTTTTAAAGCAGCTTTGCCAGATTCCAACAATGCGCCCGGGTGATTTATAAGCCAGGCATGCCTCTCCTCTCAGCCCGTCTGTAACTCAATTATGGAGGAGCTTGCTCTAATAAATGGCAATAACATGGCATTGTTAAAGTTTAATGCGGCTCTTAATGCTAGGCAGAGGGGCCGGCGGTGGCAAGGGAACAGCGTCCAGATAACGTCACGCAGCAGAAGACAAGGGCTCCTTTAGGAGGAATGGCACCGAGCTCAAGCTGAAGACAAATCAGGCCAACCTTGATTACATTAGCCCACTTTTTAACAAGAAATGTAGTTCAATATGAAAAATGAACTTCTAAAAACAGACCAAAATAAGTCTTGTTTACCTCATTCATTTATTTGTAAAGAAGTCAAGGACCAAAGTGCACAAGGCCATGTAACTCACCTCATAATTACCAGAGCATTATACTTTTGGGTTCTGCTTTCATATTGGGTTGCTTGGTCAAGGAAAAATAACTATAACGATCTTTGAAATCATAACTCAACTCATGTCTCATGTCTCAATGAGATAATTGAGAGAAGGCAACGCATAATAAAATAGTCAGAAGTGTGCTCTGCAAATATAAAGGTACTTTTTTTAGCAATTTTTTTCACTCAAAAAAAAAAAAAAAACTATTTACAGTGAATGCTCTCAAGAGGTAAGGTTAAGATTAAGGTACACTTTATTGTTACTGTGGGGAAATTTGTCCTCTGCATTTGACCCATCCTTCAATGTCTTCGAGACATCTCCTCAGGACATGTGAGGGCCACAGTGCTGCACTCGGGGGCACTTCTCTAGTTCTTCTTGCTTGGCTTGGTCAGGACTACTGTATCTTGAGGATAGTCCAATACATGCATGTTTTGGTTGATGGGGCAAACCGGAGTGCCCGGAAAAAAACCCACCCAGCAGCGAAACAAGCAAAGTCCACACAGATAGTCCACACGTCCAATTGAACCCGCAACCTTCTTGCTGTGAGGCGCAAGCGCTATCCACTCTGTCACAGTTAATATTATTATGCACGATGGTTTGCCAACACAATTTTTATAATTTATTTAGCAATGATCATAGCTGAAATTAAAATTTTGCTAACTGCCCAAACTTACTTTTATATTGGATTGAGACATGGTCAAGCTAGGTTCGCATAATCCCAATATCATTATCAGGTAATCTCAGCATTTTTTTTTTATCAAGTGGCTTTGTATGGCTCAGAATTCCATATTTTATCTCAATGCAATTCATATCTGAATGGGTCCTTTTTGAAGCTTTCAGTGTTGTAGATTTCTTATCCTAACAATCCATGTCAAGGATCCATGTCAGTGTCAAGATGAGAACGCTAACAATTAGGGATGGGACGAGACAAGACGAGCCACGAGATTGGGTCCACGAGATCGAGACGAGACAAGATTTTTAAATAATTTGCATTAATTGTTTCAATTTAGAATTTCAACAAGGCAAATAAAAAAAATAAAAAAAGATTTGTATTATTTATTATTGTTATTTATTATAGTTTATATTCTTTTAGTTTAGCTTTGCCTTTCATTATGTGTATCACCTTAGATTTTTATTATTTCAACGATATGAGTTTTGACTGAAATTAATCCACTCCCCCGTGTGTAGCTCAGGCTCCGCCCCCTTCCCCTTTCCTTCTTCACAGCGCTGCCGCTGATTCTTCCATGCTGCTGACAGGCACCAGACACACAAAGATGAGACTTTTTTACAGTTATTGATGATACAGGCCAAAATATCTCTTTGTGGATCTATTTTAAACTATGTTTAAGTGTGAAAAACACTGCGCTGTTTCCGCGATGTCCGCGCGTATATTTGACGATTATATATTTTTCTTTTACAGGGCTCCAGACTAACTTTTTTCCCAAGGAGCATTGTAGCCCCTAACTGATTCAACTTAGGGGCACAGAGAAAAATTTAGGGGCACTGGTCGTAAATTGTTAATTCATATATAATTAATAGTAGTTTAAATTTTACAATTTACTATTCAGTATTGTTTTGAATGTATAATTAGTTAGTTTATTTTGTTACAAAATTTTCCAAAAATTGCTTAAATATTAAAATATTTATGAAATGTTAACAGCAGGAAAAGCAGTTAACATTTCAAGCAGTTAACAAATATTGCTGATTAATGGTAGCAATAGGGCTGCACCATTAATCAAAATCTATCTCAAATTGCAATTACATATAGGCCTATTCAGTCACTTCTCTACCACATTTACTTAAAAGGTCAGTATTATGCTATTCTTTTACACACACTGAATGTAAAAGTAAATGGAACATTACAAGTTTTGGGGGTCCTACCTATTTAGACTGTAGCCTATACATTTAGAGAATATTAATAAAATATTCTACTGGGTGATCACAGAGACAAAATAAAAGCTTAACTGCAGATATAAAGCTTATTTGTATTCGTGTTAAATACAGCCAAATATAAAGTGAAATGGACTGTTAGATCCAGGCCTAGATTATAAAGCACAAACATTGTAAAATGTGATGTGTTTTTGACACAACGTAAGAGCAAAATTATCAGCTAAAAAATACAGCCTCACGCAGGAGATTCCCACAAACCGCGCGTCCTCAGCTCCTCACAGCTCCTCACAGGGGGCGGGTCACCGGCGGAAGCCTATATGACCTGGGCCATCCACTCTGCCTCTCCGCGTAAAGGCCAGACGTCGGATAAAGGATAAAGATATTTTATTGATCACGGATTTCGGATCGTATCTCTGTAAGGATTGAGTCGTAAACGAAGGAAAAGCGGAGCGCTCAGGACACACAGTGCACGAGGACCGTGCGCGCGCACGGACTGAAGTGAAACTAACGCGAAGAAACAAATGAGCGGACTGTGAATACTTTGTTGGCCCGTGTAGTTACACGCAAGCCATAACACGTTGGTCACGTTCAGTGGCACTCGGAAAGTTTTACTTTGACGCACGGAATAATGGTTAGACGGAGATCCAAAGCAGTACGTGGGGCGGAGGCAGCGCGAGGAGCGAGGACAAGTGGAGGAACACACACGGTAAACACACACACACACCTACTGCTCTCCTCTGTGTTCTGCGTGTGACAAAGAGGAGCAAGGACCCCAAATCGACGCGCCCGCCCGACATTTCACAGCCCTGATAAGCGTTGTCATGAAAGTCACGAATGGAGTCGAGTTACGTTTGAACGCACTACCCATGTGCGCGTGCCCATGTATTGTTCCAGAGTTAAAGACACGGAAACCACGCTGTTTGATACAGATGTAAAGCTGTGTAACACGAGACAAAAAATGAAAAAAGGCATTTTCATTTCTGCTCGCACCGGAGCGAGTGGCTGAAAAAAATACTCGCACTGGGGCCAAAAATAGTCGCAAAATGCGAGCATTTGCTCGCAGTCTGGAGCCCTGCTTTTACAATGTTTAGGACTAATTATCTCTGTCAATATTGGTCCTATCTTTACGAAATAAAAACTGAGACAGAGTTTAGACTGTTTTCTGTCAGAATAAGTCTGCTACAAGTCTGTGTGTGGAGGAGAATATTTGCTACAGCTGCTCAAAGACACAAAACTTAATTTCATGACCATGGAAAAATCTCACGAGACAGTTCAGTACGTGTGCGCACAGTATCGTGACAGTTTGATCTCGCGAGATCTCGCGGCACGAGATCTCGTCCCATCCCTACTAACAATCTGTATCTTCACAATCTTAAATGCCATTGGTTTAATATTAGCACATATGTTCAGTGCATTAAGCGCACAAAAAGAAGTGGCTCTCATTTTCCATTGTTGACTTTTTACGTGGATCTAAATGAAATGACCAAACCGCCATCTGCTGTAGCCTAAATAAATTGCTTGTGACCATATATATTTACAACTTCTGGAGCCTGAGCCACAATTTGGAGACCGTTAAACTAAACTTCTGCCCATACATGACAGTCAGAGTAGAGAGTATGAGACTGTGCTTAGATACAGAAGGATGAGATCTTAACATTTGTCAGTTATAAGCAGATTTCTAATACTGCTAAAACTGTCCAAAGAAGTGCTGGTACTCAAAAGGAGCATTTCCGTGGTAGTAAGTACCTGTGCATCCCACTTAAACCGCTGCTTGCGTTGTGATATTTGCATGATAAAGCATTTCAAGATAAAAGAAAGTGCTCCCTGTTGCGCTTTGTGGAGTCAAAGTAAAGACACAGGCGAGCACTGAAGAGAAACTCAGAAAAAACATGTACAGTGTGGCAGGATTTCAACATATTCTATAGATAAAGCAATCTCCACAGAGAAAAGACGATTGTAGACCCTCCCTTCACACTGCACCTTTGAAGTATCATGCACATCTGCTTCTTGCCAAAAAGTCCATCACACTATATTGCTATATCCATATTTTTACATTACCCTATAGAAAACCTTCTCCTCATAAATAAAAATGCATTTTCTTTGACAATATCTAATTTCCAAAGGTATTCTTTTGTGCCGATCTATGTTGCACAACTAACATATTTCCACGCACAGACACTGACCCAAGCCTGAGAAATCCAGTGACTTACAATGTGCAACATGGCCCACAAAACGTGAGAATATTTCATAGATAGGGCTACGCTCAGTAAACTGCGTACAACTACATTGTGCCGGGAACAATAAGTGCTGCGGTGAATGCTAATGTACAGATAGAATGTGCGGCGGAATACCGAGGTCAGAGGTGGAGATGGTGAGAAAAATGATTTACTATTTATGGATATTTGCTACAGAACACAATGTCTGCCGCTCTCTGAATGCAAGGATGTTATCTCGGGTGCTTTTCAATCAAGGGGATATGAAATTCATTGTAGCAATTTACAAACAAAGCACAGACTTGTTTTTTAAGACGCGAGCCACGCACAGGAAATTGCAGGTAATAATACGTGGTTATAAAAGTTCATGATATTGCTAATGTAATACGACTGGCGCCCACACAGCTCATTATTTTTAATTAGCCCCTCCCCTTCATCTACAGCGCTGTTTTATTAGGAAGCATCTCGCCTCCATTCTTCTCCAATCAGCGCAGGTGGCTTTGTGTTGGGCGGTTTCAAAATCAAGTTAGTGTGTTGTCTTAAATAACATCACATGGGCGTAGATTAGAAGGATGCAATATTAATGTTAAGTTGAGTCATGTGTTAGGAAAAGTGAATATTATTGTCCCCAGATCAGGATATAAAACCACAGCCTTTTATTTATTTTTTATGATAAATTGTTCAGTAATTCAGACACAAATTATGAGACTCTTGTCGAAATTTTGACAAGAATTCAAAACTAAACCTGAAGGATAAATTGTGCCTATAATTTAGATTTGGGAGGAGGAACTGGTGTCCTTGGGATATGTACAAACAAATTAACTACCGGTAATGTCTGATGGGAGTGACTCAAATAGTCCATGTCCAGGGTGAGAAGGGTTAGCTGCATTTTGTAAGTGGACATTTATATCCTTAGGGTCTTAAGTGTGACACCTATTTTTTCCAGTAATACAAAGCAGTTGCAATAAAAATTATTATTTATTTTTTTACCCAAAAATTTCATAAGATTTAGGCTTTGTCACTGAATTTCATAGCTCTATCATTAACAAATATGAAATAGTCGACTGACAAATTTTGAAAAACAAAAATGTCCATAAGGAAGCCTGAGGGTTAAAAGGCTATTTTATTAAAATATGTGTAATAATCCAACACGGTCTCATAAGAAGGCGTACATTTAGCACGACACAAAAATAGCGTATTTTTAGCACAATATCAGTCCTGTTTTGCGTACTTATGTTACGCCGTACATATAGCACGATATGAAAAAGCGTAAAAATTACACGAGATTTCACAGCGTAAAAATGCCACGAGTTTTGGTTGAAGCCACGTGGAGACGTTTTCTTCAGGTGAAACGGTTAAGTTCAGGCAAAAAGTTACTAAAATGGTTAACATTAGGGTTGGGGCTTGGGGTAGGTTAAGATTAGATGTGTGATTTTGTTCATTTTCATGAATAAGAACACTTCTTAACAACCACCATTGAAATGAACAGGGACTGTGACGCGTACTATAATTACGCAAAAGAGCCTTAAACTCGTGCTAATCATACGCAATTTACATGTTGCGTTATGTCGTGGTATATGTACGCTTTCTTGTGAGATCGGGCTGAATAATCAACAATAATAGTCATTTACATTTTTTGTTACACACCGTTTTTTAGATGAATGAACACCTAACAAGTGTTAGTTGGGCTCCAACTAAGTGTTATTTCAATGAATTTAGTTGTTTATATTGAAAACTCTGGATTCTTTAACCCAGGTGGTTGTATAGAATATCTTGAGAACATCTTCAAAGCTTACTGATTGCAAAAATCTCCCTTTTTTAATACATTAATTTAGGCTAAATGCCAAAGCTGATTTCTATCAATTGTTCAAAAAACAATTATTTTGTTTATCAAATCATTTGGTTGAATAATTGTAGTAAATTTGTGAACCTTTTTTATCCTCCGTGATTGTTTTCTAAAAAATAGCAAAGCGTGACACGTCTGTCAGAAGTTGAAACGCATGCTTTTGTGTTAACACTGCTGTCGGGTGAACTTAAGCAGCTCAGACAGCTGACTCTGTCGTTTGCTACAGGTTCTGACATTTTCTCTTTGAGACTTGAAAGTATTGCCCTTGTCACCACTACAGCGTTTATGTTTTGGTCTAACTTCTGAGATTCCTGTAAGTCTGTGTTCATAGCTGCTTATTTTCCAGGTAGTGCAAAACAAAACCTTTTAGATGGACTGAAATTGAATGAGTGTCTGGAACAGCCATGTGTCTGAGGAGACAGAGAGATTCTATCAGTTATAAATGGACCGACTGTTCTCTGGAGATAGCACAAAGCACAGGTCTATTCAGGTTACAGTAGTTTAGCATCAGCTCTGAATGTAAGGAAGGTGAAGTGTCTTTTGTTCACAGCCGTCGCAAGGATAATGCTGACCATCTTCAGTTTGTGCAAGACTGCTGCTACAGACTGATTTACAGCTGCCATTGTCACTACATACATGTTTGTTTCTGTTGTCATGTGCACGTGGAGGCTTTAGCAAAATCATTTTTCCAGTGCACACCAAACAAAAGAAAAAACAAAGAAATCACTTGCAAACAATTATTATTGTTATGACTTACATGAGGTTAAGAATTGTGCAAACCAATTTGAAAGAAAACGTTTAAAGTACTTTTTGTTTTGAAAAGGTTATGATGGAAGAAGTAAGCAAATGTGAGAAAATATAACACTTCCATTTCTTACTCGTGTTACTGAATTCTCCTTGTAAAGTTTTGTGGAAGCTATTACAGTCGCTGTTATTTTCAACACTTGAATTTGACAAAAGTGCAGGGTGTCTGTGTTTTACACTTTGCATTAGTGTTGTGGGACTGCTGGATCCTTCTGCTGAACTTTAAATGCCAGTGGTAGACAAAACCTGCCTTCTAGCTCAAACTGGAAAAAGAAACACTTACAAATGCAACACAGATGCTCATATCATCTACACATTCTTACTGCAGTGATCACAGATATGCTAGCATTAGGTCAGTAAATTAAGTTTAAAACCTTTCAAGCCTTTAAATGACCAGAAGTACTAAACTGGGGTAGTTGATCTTCATTTAGCAAAACAGGAAGTAAGGTATTTACAGACATACATACAGACAGCAATTCAGTACAATTTTTTTTTCTGATGACTTCAAATTCTTGATTTAGCAAACAGAATCTTAGAAAATTAGACACTGAAACACTAAAGAATAAAAATAGTTGTCCTTGGTCAGAAACTCAGAAGCAGATTCTCCAACAGTAAACAGGCAAATGGATAATTGTCCCAGCATTCCCTGTTCTTAGACACTTGTTCTTGGACAGAAAAAAAAAAAAACTTTGATAAAGAGAAACCTTGAGGAGAACTACAGTGAGGGAGAGATCCGCTTAAAAAAAGGACTATGCTTTATTTTTTATCAGCTTAAATTTTCCTCCAGCATAGACATCTTGGTTAGAGTATCTATCCAGGTAGAAATGAGTCTGCAATGTCCTAACTTCTTCTAATGTATCGTTTTGTCATGTCTCACTCCCAACAGCTGTGACAAAAGCTTAAAACACATCGTGACTCAGAATGCATTAGGTAAGTGAGCAAAACATTCAGACTGATGTAGGAAGCCTAAAATTAATTATTTCTGTTTGTTTACATTTTTAATGGAGCAAAAAATCAGACATGGCACCTTTAAGAAAAGAAACAAACTATATATAAATAAAAAAAATAATAATTTCTTTGTTGACGCTTGAATTTTTGCTGAATATTGAAAATGCTCAACACTTTTAGTTAAATATTTATGTTGGGTTACAGTAATTAGATTCACGTTTATTTTATGTTACATTTAAGGAATAAAGACACAAAAAGCGTAAATGCCATAATATCAATAATCTTTTTTTTTTGCCATTTGGAAGGAATAAAGACACAACATACAAATATAATGTTTTTCCTTACTTAAATATCCTTTGAAATACAAATGGACTGGCACTCTCCTTCCTCATCACAAATTATTTGCTTACCCAGAGATTGGCACCGAACAACTTCGTCAGCTGTTTGTGCTTCTTATGTTCTTTTTTTATATATATAAATGCTAAAAAATTGCTAAGTTTGTAAATCAATTCACCGTATTTTGTTTCTTGATGAATAATGAACCTTCCAGTTTGACACTGCCATTTATCAAATACATATTTCCAATCAGAAAGAAAGCCCTTAATAATAATAATACGGATGTGATGAGTGTTTTGTAGTGCTGCTAAATTGTCCATTTCCGAAATGCAAATCATTGGCCGATGAATTAGCCAAGTGGTGCGTGGGGTATGAGAGCCATGTCACTGCGAGTCGATGATGCCTTTGTGGAACATAAGCCACATTTATCCTAAATTAGGACGGGCGCGGCACTGGTTGTCTTTGATGTTGCTGACGGCGGGGCATGGTACGGGGGTGCGCGGGGAGGAGGCCAAAAACGCTGCCGCACAAACAGATGTTCCAGGCTGAAGCTTTGAGGCGCTGATGAAACGTTAGCACACTGAGAAGCTTCACGTCCCACTGTCACCGGGTCTGACAGGAGACAAGGGCAGAGCAGCAGTTTCCAACAAGTACAAGATTTGCATTTGACTTTGACGACAGCATCTTTGATAAACGTTGAGGGTGTTTCATGCACAGAAAGCAAAACTGAGTAGCTTGTCGTGTTAGTTGTATGTTTTTGTTTAAGTTCTGCTTCTTCGGCTAACTTGGAGGGGTGGCATTTACAAGTCATCTCCGGAGACTTTGTGGGTCTGGCAAAGTCATACCAGCCACATTGTGATCTGGCTTGATACAACATACCCTTCTCTACCTGCTGGAATCTCATTGCTTTTTGAATAATTACCCACATCTGACATAATGTGAGTCCACGAAACAATGATAACATATTGTTGTTTTGTGTTACAGGAATATGACGACGGTTACGGAACATCGTATGACGAACAAGGATATGAATCGTATGACAACAACTACACTAATCAAGGACAGAAGTAAGTGCCTAACATACTACGCTTTACACTAGTTCTTTTGTTTTCTTAGCATCAGTGTTAGGGTTAGGGTTAGGGTAAAGAAAATAAAGAAACATAATAAAGAAAATAGTCAGATGTTGATCAGTAAATTAAGCATTTGTTTGAAAGTTCATTTCTGGGCCGGTCATGTGTATTTTTGCATTTATGCTACTCTCTATATACAACCTAAAAAAGTGTAATCATGATTGTTGTTTAATTGTGTTCTTGTTGTGTCGGTGTTTGACTTGAGTTACTTCGAGAGAGCTTGAGTTCAGATGGAGGTTGTGAAGTCGCTCGGTGCAAGAACAGCTGGGTTATGTTGCATGAGCCGTTAACACTCATTAATGCTCATTTTCTGCACTGTTTGAAACTCTAAAGAACATTCCTCCTAATGAAGTAATTCCTCGTCAAGTGTGAAATGTTTTAATTGACCTTTGAAATGTTCTAAGAATTAATCAGTGAAAAGACTTTGCGAAAAAAGGTGATTTTGTAACAAATCAATTCTAATAGAAGTTATCACTAAATAAGTAGGTTAACACTTGCAAATTTGAAAAATATGACATTGGTAGTAATAGAAAGTGAACAAATGCATTGTTTAGTTTCACAACAGAATAATTATTACTTATTTTATTTTTTTAGATTTATTTATAAATTGTATTTATTTCTTATTATTTATTTCTTCTTGTTATTTTTTTAGAACATTTATTCCCCACAAATATTATGGACCCCTTATTTTTAATAGGATTACCACATAAATTAATGCAATATTTGTGAATGTTTCAACTAGCCTTATTAGTACCAACTCGACTCTACTTTTCTCTACTCTACTCGGTCTGGTTGTATTTCCATTACTCTTAGAATAGAATATGGTACTATCTGCATAGCAACTGCCCACAGCAAACAAATGGAGACACCGCCATAAACGTTGATTGCACCAGCAGTCTGGCCAATCAGTGTCCGTTAGAACAGTTAGAACCAAGTTAGAACCAAGTTAGAACCAAGGCCAATCAAGTACTAAAAAGTACGTGGTCTCAGAGAAACAGGGCTACTGGAAACAGGGTACAGACGAGTAGGACAGCGTATTTCTATCAAAATTTGCGCGCAAAAGTGTATTTTGACGCAGAGCATTTTCGAAGCTGATGCTCAAATAGCCGTCCAAAACGCCCCAATGGCTGTGGAGGACAAAAAGACACTTCTTCGAGCTCTTGCTTGTTTGCAGGCCTTGTTTTGCTCGTAGACAGATGACGTTGAGAGAGAGAAGGAGGGAGAGAGAGAGAGGCTTGTTGCCTATATAAAACTGACTTACCCGATCACATAACTTTCTCCTCCTCCAGGCAGTGTCTTTTTGCTGTCTCTGTCTCCCTCGGCTCCTAGTACAGCAGGTTTAAATACGGCACCGGGCATTTTTAATAGATTTAAGGAAGGCATTGTCAGTCCAGATCATGTCCATGTTGTTTGTTTTGCCGTGTCTCCAGATTTTCAAAGCAACGAGCGGCCAAGTCTTTAAAAAAAGACCCCCAAACAAGCGACCTTTTGCTAAAAAAGTTATTAGACTTCAGTAAACAGTCCTCCTCTCTGCCGTAAGTTTGAGCTTCCAATATGCAAGATGCCGCGTTTTCACATGCCTAAATGCGCCCCAGACGGCAATACGCACTATGAAAGACGACCACGGTGAGACAGACCAATCACAGTGCAGCACTGAACAAATCACAGCACAAAATTGTGGTTTGGGCGAAAGCTCACATTCAAACCTAAACAAACATTGTGGCGTTGATACATTTGCCTATTTAGCAGATTGTGACTTCTCGGCTACTTCCGCGTTGAGATGCTTCCATTAAAGCAGATTTAAATATTGCCACGACGTTTAGTTTTTTTCCCCCAATGGCTTAGAGTCAGTCAGTCTACCCAGATTTATTTTGTGTAGAACTCAGAGTGCGACACATCTGCTGTGAGCCAGGTTAGCATTCACAGCCCACACATAAAAACTGTATAAAACATTGCTTAGATTGGTTAAGTGCTTACCAAACTGCCAATAGTAAACACTCGCTGGCCTCAAAACATTTAATTACACATTTGGTATTGAATAAAATATTCAGAAGTAAATTATGATGATTCACCTTTATTCAGTATTTTAAAGATCTGTTTTATGCATCACATACAAATGTTGCATTCCTTCCATTCTGTAATCACAAGGTGTGGGAGAAAGCTGTAGGCGATGAATAAATCATAAAAATAGCTTTAAGAAATGAACAACAGCAAAGATTTTACATTCAAATGGAATAGCTTTCTGTCAACGTTACAAAACTTTACCGTGGAACAGAGATTATTTACCCTAAAGACCTTTTCTACAACATTTGTAAATTGCACTTGTCATGGGAAAGATTGCTGGACGTCTATGCGTTATTAAGTCAATAAAACTGCTCCTTCAAGTGAACACAAACTAGATCAAATTTACACTTCTTTTTGGTAAACAGCATCTAAAGCTAGATCGTACTGACGGGATGTGCTGTGACCTCAATAATGCATGAAGCCAAGTTTGTAGGGTAGATTTTGACAATAGAAAATCGAACAAACCAGTCTCCAAACCAATAATCTTCACCATTTCCTTCTACCATTTTTTTGATTGTATGTCAATCCCAATGCATTCCCGGGCCATTCAATCTGCACACACGTTGACGTAGATTTTCTGCGAACAAGCTGTGTTTCTCAGCTTGCAGTGTGAAGGTGGTGATGTAGCCTGGAAAAAGTGTTGGAGAGATAACAGCAGAAATGGATGAGACCTGGCTTGACATAGATCCCGACAAAAGAAAACATGGACCACCCAGCTGACAAAAGCCAGCATTATTCCCAGTGCAATTCCATTTTAAACGTCACCATAAATCCACCATCCGTCTTTCTTTTTTGAAGTGGCATAGACAGGCATACATAAACGCTGCTCATTGTGCAGAAGATGAAATACAGTGGGACAAGTCGAAGAGAAAGCCTTTTGACCTTGTGTGGCTTGGAGAGCGCGATAGCTCCCTGGATATAAGGAAATCAATATTCTGCATTTAGCCGCGCAGGGGCCTCTGGTCAATGGAGCAACACCGCACCGGCATGCTGTTTTTGCATTGACACGAAAAAGGCATTGACCCAATGGCACCTTTTAGCAACATCAGCTGAAAGGTCAAAGCAAATATGATAGCTGAAAGAGCTGATATTAGATTATTAAAAAAAGATGTTGACAGTTACACATGTGTAGAGATACACCACTGTTAAGTGAGCATACACAGCCGTTTCAATTAGTGGTACCCTCATGTACATGTTCTTCAAATCTCAGATCTGGGGCCTCATTTATAAAGGTTTGCGTAGGATTTTTGCTGAGCAAGTGCGTACACCTAGTGGCCACAGGTGGCGTGCGCCACGCAAACTCCATATTTATAAAAGCCTCCGTGCGCTCTCCTCCACGCAATCTGTGCTTTATAGATCCCACCTGCTTCTAGAATCTGCGCACGTGAAGCAGCGTCAGACCACGCCCTCTCCACACCTCCAATTCACCATGAAAGGTGACTCATGAATAATATTTTAATAGACATGAGGCGATAATCAGTGGGTTTGACACACGGGGAAAGGCAAAGGGGGAGGAGTCAGAGGGAGACTGACCAAGCAGCAGCAGCAGCAGCAGCAGCTCGTCACTAATAAAATGTGAATGAAAAAGACTCTTCTCCCTCAAATTAGGCTCACGTTTTGAATGACTCAGATGTGTTTAACAGAATGTGCGTGAGATTTGGCCTCGTTCACTCACATAGGCCTATATACGCGCACGCGGAAGTCTGAATGAATGAAACGAGGCTCATGAGCGCGCGAGGGTGACACAGATGCCCTCCCCGAACGAGCCAAAGAGCGAGAAGGAAATACGCTGGAGCCAGAGAATTGACAGCGTTACAGGCGAGAACGGGACGTAAAACTCCTGTTGCTTCTTTGCCTGCACGTGCACGCCCGTGGCACAGACACTTTAGACATTTCCTTTACTTAGACAGAGATGGGTAGGCGCTCCAAAGCTCCCCGTTACCAATTAATAAAATGACTCGCCTTTGGTGCACCCCGGCGGTTCGTGCAGGCTTTGTGGGGCGCGCGTTGTGTCAGAATGATTTCTATCTACATTCTGCGGCGTGCTGCATAAAAAGTTGGACCTGCGTCTTGTCCGGGGCTTTATTTATTAAACAAAACCTCGCTCATGTGCTGAGGGAGGAGTTTTCTCTCAGGTCCGAGCGTTGTTTCATAAATACGTTCATAGATTCAGCGGCATTCTCTCTGGTATTAGAGCCATAATCAACACACACGCACGCACGAAAGCCACGAGCTTGTGCACGAGAGCGCACGGGCTTTCATAGGCTACATGTGTTGTAAATAAAAATGAGAGGAATAAACATCTCTTGTCTGTGTTTGGTCAACATCTGCTTTAAGGCATAAATATAAATGTAATATTTGTATAAAATGATGATTTTCTGCATCTAACACTTCCTCAAACTCTCTTCACTTCTGCTCCTCTCCACGAGTGTCGTCTTTTTCTCGTGTCTCCAGCCTTTGCGTACAGCGCACGCATGGGTTCCAGTTTGCGCAGAGCTGAGCAAAACCCTGCGCCTAGTGGAGCTTTTATAAATACCAACTTTGGCGCAGAGGGAGGTTTACGCACTGCGTAAGGCGTAAGCAAGCTTTATAAATGAGGCCCCTGTTCTGTGGGACCTTAGTCTAATAAATTATGTAAAAAAAAATACAAAATAATCTACTATGACAATAGACTAGAGGTTGAATATTCATCAAATGGCAAAGAATATGTGATTTAATTTGTGGTCATGCAAGTAAAGATGCAGATGTTTATTGTTTTTATTTTTTATTTTATTTAGCGCATCAAAAATGTCAAAATGAAAAATAATTTCATCCAAGTCTTTTTGGTCAAAAAGTTACGCAATGCATCTTTAAAAAACAAAAACAAGCGAAGAAAGCCATCTGCAATCGAACCACCACTTTTGAAGTGGTCACTAAATGTTCTGTTTTCTATTATTGTTCATAAATCGGTTTGCACTGGCATTTTAAAGTACCATTCGTTGTGTTTGTCACCAATGTTGTATTTTTATCAACGTCATACTAAATCAAAAAAAGTATGTCATCGTCTCATCTTATTTTTACATCACACTCCCACACCCCAGTCAAGCCTTGTGCCTGTACAACTACGTCAGATTCTTCCTTAGTTCTCGCGGCTATTTGTTTCCAACTCGAATCATGATGAAGGCGCTTGGGTAAAGGTAGCAAGCATCGAGAGGCAGAAGAGAAATGGAGTCCGTGATGGAAAGGCTGGAGGGTGGGCCGCTCAAAGAGATTTTCATGTGTGTTATCTGGCAGGAGACGGAGCAGCTAATAGGGCCCAGACTTCCAAGAGAGTGCGCCTCCAGAGACAGCTGATTCACTTACTGCCTATGTGCTGTGCATCTAGTGTCCTGGTTTTGCTTGAGAAGTGACTGTCTGTACACAGCGTCGGCGGGTCGGGGCAACATGGTGGCTGGATTGACGCAAGGCTGTGTATGGTTTGTGACATGGGAATCGTTTGTTTGATGTAGAGTCTCCAGTGATTTGCAGATGTCATGGGACTTCCACATTGCCTGCTCCGGGGCCAGCTGCTGTGCATGGTGACAGATGTGGCAAAGGTTACGTCACGAACATAAAAGTGTATTTACAAAATCGCAATTTGCAAACCTGAATTTGTTTCTGAGATTATTAGTCTTGCAGGTATAGGATGCCAAAAAAATGATATCATATTATTGTTAAGTTTAATGTGAACTTACACGCTTGATAGTGCCCTTAAAGGTTTACTGATGTCATCGACTTCTTTTGGAAGTTTGGTCCTTTTAGTCACATTTCTTAGACTGACCAGAAGTTGATGTCATTGATGATGACTGTGATTGTATTGCTTGAGTAAAAAGAAAACCTCTGATATTTTGTGTGGTAAAATGTTGTGAGTTTTCTTAGGAGTTGAAAAAGCAGCTAGTTTGATTATTGATTACACTGGTAGAACAGCCTGAGGTAGTACCTTGTACAATAGTTTATGTCCATATAGCTCAGAATGTCATATTAGATCACAATTAGATTTTTTGCACCATATTGCTTAGCCAAACTAGGAAACATACATCAAATAATAATTTCAGTCCTTTTCTCCAATGCCTCTATCAGAATCTCCTATATTAGAGTAATAGTTTTCTCTTGTAATTCTCCCTACACCTTTGCAGAACCAGATCGTTCACATTTCTTGTCATTTTCAGCTCCCCTTCCAACCCCAAAAGTTATTTTCGCTTTGCAAAATCCATTTAGCTCAAAAAAGACCAAAGCACCTCAAGCAAATGCATCAGTAAACATTGACAAATCAATTCTCAAATATTGCAGAACCTTAGTCTCAGGCAAACTGTGCTCTACTGCTCTGCTTTTCTATACTGTGCTGAGCTTGTGTTCCCTTACTGTAAAGCTTGTCAAAACTCACGGCACAGCAGCATTGTGGTTAGCACCTTACCTCACACCGCTAACTTTCTGTCAACGAACTGTCAAATCTGCGTCTTCATCCTGCATAGGGTGTACTCTGCTTTTACCTGCTACTAATGTGAGTAAATTTAGTTTATAAAGGCTGAGCTAGAAAACATAGTCACATCACATTCTTATTCATTTCGATTCAGGAGAAGCAATATGTCATTTTGTAATAGATTTGCTTTTATGCTTAGATCTCAGGTGGGTCCTCCATGGCAAGGCAAAAGCGTACTTAATTGCAAAACACAAAGTAACAGATTTTTACAAAACAGGGACAAGTGCATCAAAATCACAATGCAGAGAAATAGACATTCACTTTAAAATAAAACTGATACAATTCCCTGGTTAAATAAAGGTCAATTAAATAAAACTGATACAATGTATCAATTTATAGGAGATTGTTCCCAATTGAAATAGAAAAAAAAATAACAGATTAACCAATATATTTTGTAGCAGATGAAGATACCAATTGATTATATAATCCTAAAAAATAATGTCTAATAAACTATTTTAATATTTATTAAGACAGCAGTGCAATATGCTTAATTATTAATATCTCATTCTTTAATATATATAATATACTATATATAATGACTTTTTTGAAACCCACAATCTTGGTGTGACAATGCACATACAATGTCTGTTTTGAGACAAATAAAGGCAAGACAAATTATTTGTACAGCACAATTTATACACAAAGCAATTCAAAGTGCTTTTTCAAAACAGGAAAAGATGCATCAACATTTCAATACAAAACAAAAGAAGAAACATAAATAATCATCATAACGTACTTAAAAAGTCACTTAATTGAGATTCGTGAAATCCAACAATCACTCAAAGTTGATGGTCTCTACTTAAACAGATAAGACAATTTCACACACACAAAAAAACAGATCAACAATTTCATTATTATCATGATGTTCCCCAGATCTACTTTTGTAGTAATTTCTTTATAAAGTCAGGTTCCCTCTTTGAGTGGCCGTGGTGTGATGGACACAGGTGCATTATTTGTGCCCTGAGCCTGAGCAAAGCCACTGGTCCCCAGCTGCCGCACCCACCCTGAAGGTGTGTGTGTGCGCCACCGACCCGCCACTCTCCTAACAATGTCTGTGGCAGCCTAAGGAGCTCTCTGCCACAAGCGTCAGCCTTGGCAGTGGCAGAATTTCACTCGCCGGAGGATAACAAGCTGAACAATTTACACTCTCTGTCATGGTGGCATTACCCCAGTGGCCAAAGCTCCAAACAGACCCAGCCATTTGTGCAGAGTGATGCTAGCGGTCCCTGTAGCACTGTAAGGCTACATTAAGAAGGGATCCTCTCATTTATCTTAACTGATATGGGAGGCTATGAATAGTGAACACATGGCTAATGAGGTATCAGTGACTTTGCCTTTAAAAGAAAGCACCACTTCCTGACAATCAATAACGCTGACAGGAGGAGACAGTAAATGGGTGGAAACAGCTGGGTTTTTTATTTGAAATACATAATCGTTTTAGTCATTTATCAATCAACTTTAGAGGTACTTAACGTTAAACATTTGGGTAATTGAAGAAATTCTAAAGCAATTTGTCCTCAAGTTTTAATTACAGTTAAATATGCTCTTAAAAACAAAACTCACCATCTTGCATCAAATTACCAAAGACAAAGCACTTTAAACTTTTGGTAATGCAATTCTACTTTTTCTCTTTGTTTGAACTCTGTTATAATGCCAAGCTGTTAGTTAATAGTTGAAGCGTTTATTGTTCATTTAACCTATGTTGAAGCAGACTGATAGTAAGAAAAGAGAAATGCTTTTTGAAGCCCTGTCTTCTTATTGTGACTAAGTAAATTACAATGTCACTACAGCTATTATGTTCTTGTCACACAAGTGACTGAAGCCTATCCCAGTAACTTTGAGCCTTAGGTGGGGGAGCACCCTGGACAGTGCTCAACTCGTCGCAGAATTAGAGACAAACAGCCATTCACTTTCTCATTCATTCACAAGGGGAAATTTACAGTGATGTCCTATAACTTAAAAACAAATACCCAGAGAAAACATACGATAACAGAGGGAGAACATGCAAACTCTACCCAAGGAGATCATGACACTTGGGTCGACTTGGCTACGGTCACCTTATTGACGAGCCAAACCTCTAACCACTCTTCTACTGTACACTGTAAACAGACGTCTGATTTTGTCAAAGTGCTGCATTTACAATCTATTTTTTGGAGGAAAAAGACAATGCTTACTAATTTACAAAAGAAAAAAGTAAAGTATCCCAACTTTAATCTCTGTTTTGAAATGCTCACATCATGCAACCTCAACTGCCAAACCGGTGCAATTGTCTAAACAGCCCATTACTGTCAGGATCACAGAGAACACTGACAAATACGTGCTGACAACCTGTGTAACCGTACTGTACCCACGGTCACAAAAAACACCAAGAAACGACTCATTTGGACGTAATTAAAAACGAGAGGCAAAAAGGCACCCTTCGCCCAAAGACATGAGGCTGAAGCTGTTTTTAGATGGCACTGAGACGTTTGTTCAAAGGTTTGCAGAAGAGAGCTGACGCCTGGGGGAACATCAGTGAGTGCTACCTCGACATGACAGCCGTGGCAGAGGAGCGTGTTTGTACATCGCAGGGCACCGAGCACCTATCATCTGCTTCCAGGAGTTAGCAAGCATTAGCATCTCAGGAGACGTATCAGGGAAGACCTACTCAAAATGCTGAGGTCAAAGAGGCGGCAAGAATTTAATCTCAAGGACATGCAAGTTGTTGTTTTCTGTGGTAAAGTAGTAGCTGTAATATGCGCCCTAATATGACTAAAAACAAAAGTCTAATCATAACTCATATGCCACGTCATACATCGTTGACGCATTTGCAATCAAAGACAGTGTAATCCCTCATTCGTCCAAGAGTGATCCACCTAAAGGCTTCAAAGTTGTCATCTGGACAGCGTTTCCGAAGATCAAGACGTTTCAACTCTCATCCGAAAGTCATTTTCGATCGGACTAAACAAGAATGGAGGTTTAAGACACAACCTACCTGGACTGCTTAGTAGCATTCTTGCCTGCTTGTCTAAAGGAAAAGAAATCTAGATCCTCAAACAGTCTCAGTGACTTATTACTGGGACCAGGTCAGTTGTATACAACTCTAGCTAGTTCACAGGTAGCCAGGGCTATTAGCATGTGAATAGTTAGGGGAGCTTGAAACAGGCTAGGCTGGCCCAGTCAAAACAAAAGAGAGGAAGCAGACAGCAATAGAAAGGAAGCTAAGGGTCCACCAAACCGGTTTAGGATCAGGTTTTAGGGTGCAGCCGCTCCCCAGGGGGAGGGCTTAACTCAGTATAAATACAGCTAGCTTCAGAACACTTCCATCAGATTGAAAATGACTTTCGGATAAGAGTCGAAACATCTTATTCTACGGAAATGCTGTCCAGATGACAACTTTGAAGCCTTTCTACTATTTCCAATTCAACTTTATCTGTGTAGCACATAATATAAACAAGATTGTTTCTAAAGTGCTGCACATCGTAGCGATAAAACACTAATTTAGATGCTAAAAACAAGCCATAAAAAGCATATGCTACCAAATTGGGTTTAACAGCTTTTAGTACAACTTGGTCATAAATCTGTTCAAATTATTATATTTGTTTATTGTTTTGTGGTTTGTGTCTTAGGGTTTATTCGTTTTTGGTCAAATTATTGTTGCAGAAAACAATAATGACTATAATATAATCAGTCAGAAATGAAAAAGAGGATAGTTCCAGTCTTTAGAATATTACAAATCCAGTCAGAAGATTTTACAAGTGTAGTGTAGCGTTGCCCTGCACAAACTCACTACTACCAAGGTCATGTCGAGGTTTGCCCCAGCAGCTCTCGGGCGCCATCAAAGCTGTGTTTTTGTGAGCCGACGCCTGGGAGACTAGCAGCTGACACCTCACAGATTCACTCACTCACAGCAGCTCTGACTGACTGTGCACAGATCCCACCGGCCCCTAGCAGCAGGAACAGGGCACCACAGTGTTTAAAGGGCACATGCCTCCCCCAGGAACTCTCCCCAGGTTCAGGTACCACTGACACCAAAGATGGACATCCAGATCTAACACCATTTTTCATGCTGTAGCTGTTGACAATGAGGTCTGTATAGAATTACGCTTTAGGCAGTGTACACCATAAAATGTGGATTGTTATGCTTTTCACTGGAAGTATATGCTGTATATTTTGAGTGCAGTATAATGTTTTTGAACCAAATTGGAGAAAAGCTTTAAAACTGTAAGGCAAGTACATATACCTAAATATTTGTATACTTATATTTGTAAAAACAAGAAAGTGGAATCCTTAACAGAAAGAACTAGCAAATTCTACCCACAAAGCCATTGTTTGACAAGTTGAGCATAACAGGTTTTAGTCAAATGATACCAGTCATGTAACTTTTCATTTGTAGATTTTTTTTTCTATGCATTTTGGCAAATGGTCTTTTGATTTTTTACCTTTCAAGAGGGTCAGACCATTTTACAATCCACTCACCCAGTGTACGCAGACATAACAACAATTCACTCTATACCACTGATGTGGCATATGGTGTTCCAGCTGTCTCCCATCTAAATACTGACCAAACCCTAACTAGTACTGACCAAGCCCTAACTAGCTTAGCTTCAAAGATTGGATGAAATAAGAAAGTATGTTTTTTGTATCGCTTTTGCTTGACAAATGTACACGAAACCCTTAAAAATCTGTTGACATACTAAACCACAACTACTGAACAAACAAATAAAAAGATTCAACTGTGAGAAATCATTCAAATATGCATGACATTTTTTTCTCTGAGCAATATGATTATTCTACATAGATACAATGCAATGTTCAGAGCTTTCCAATTGTAACTACCATTTCAAAGGTCTAATCATGGCCCTTTTCCTTGAAGGAAGATTCATGTAATTTCAAATAAATCTGAAATGTCTGAAATGGCCGTCTTGGTCAGAAGAAGATTCATTTGTGAAGTCAAATGTGTGCCGCGGGACATTTTGTCCCTCTTTGTGACTCTTCAGCAGGGGGCCGGCCTTACAGATAGCTCTGCAATCAGCCGCTGCATTGAGCAATCATCAGTCTATCAGGAGGAATTCCATTTGGAGTTATGGAAGCTTCCTTGCATTCACACTCACAAATGACAAGTAAAGCCTTCTCTTTTTAGAATATTTTTATAGTTTTGTCTATTAGAGCGGTAGTCAACCAAAGAACTTCTTGATCGACTAAAGACATGACCGATTAATCAACTCAAAAAGGAGCATGGCCAAAGCTCTGAGTACCTTTTTTGATCATGCCATGTATTTTTCTCAAACTGTGCTCAAATAGACTGATTTATGCAGAAAATAGAGAAGAGACAAAAAGGCAGATTACTTTTATAAGTAAACTTTTATAATCTAAAAAGAATGTATTGGTCAACTAAGACTCCATCAACAGACTAATCGACTAAATTACTTAAGAGACTACCGCACTATTGTCTACAGACATCACCAATAAGCTGGAAAAATGATTTATGTTCAGTGTTTTGTTTCATATTCATAACTAGCAGAAGTAAAAATATATATAAATATATTCATTCATTATTATTCTACCGCTTGTTTGACTTTGGGTCTTAGTCGTGAAACAACCTGGACCGTGGGCCAATTTGTTGCAGGGTTAGACAGACAACCCTTCTTATTCATTCACTCATTGACTAGTCTAAATATACAGTGATGACCAACTAATCTAAACATGGAGGTGGGAGAAACGGGGAAAGCAAAGGGAGAACATGCAAACTCCACCCAGAGAGATCACGAGACTTTGATATGGGCTGACACGGGAGTCAAACCCACACTCTTTTCTAACCACTCTGCTACTTTGCACACCAGAAAATTTAATTGGACAAAAAGTAAAGAAAGGAGAAAACTGGAATCGTGACTTCCTTTTTCCATGACTCTATTCATTTATTAAAAGTAGTTGCTGGAAGTAATTACAAAAACAAACATTTGCCTGGTAAATGATTGTAATTTGATGCTGTTTTCAAAAAGCACTGTACTGGCGATAGTTGGACTTGTATTTGCTTTAAATCATATTTGTTTAGAAATGCTGTATTTTGTATTAAACTGTATGAATGTACTTCGAAAAACAAACACTTCTACGTTCCTCAATAAGACCTATTTACCCGATGAGCTGTACTAAACACATACATAAATTTGTCCTTGAGGGGTTGAAATTCCTCATCTCTGAGTGAAACACAAGAGCAACCTCTGCCCTGTGATTGGACGTTCACCCAATTCCTGAGGGTGGTCTGAAATCTCTCACTGAGTACCGGTTTTACTCCTCGAAAAATCGCTAGCAACCTTGGTGAGACATCATGGCTAGATTACCCTTGCGTTCCCTGCTATTGTCCTCGCGGATCTCTCAGATTTATCACAGAGGAAAGGAAGACTAATGGCAGCATAAGAAAACAAAGTCCACCGGGGCAGTGCACTACATCATTCAGATTTAACGCGGCCATCTGTTTCACATGGCCAGGAACAGCCACATGAGTGTTTAGAAGCCAGCGCTAGCCGAGATGACAGATGAAGCGGAGAGGCTGGTGTGCTACCTGTGCTGATTCCCGGCATTAGCAGTGATCAGCCGCTTGCTACACTGGTAATGGCCGCTTAAAAGGCTAAACTAATGGGGCAAAAATAATAAGGAGATGAGATGACAGCGTTTCGGAGGTCAGGCAAAGAAGCAAGCGCACAATTCTGAAGGGAAATCATCTGAGAGTGAATGTGAACTTTTGAGGAAGCTTTTTCTGCAAATGTAGCAGCTTATATTAGGTGATACCAAGGGTCATTTGGTTCCTCTACATTATCTGAAGATGACATAATGTTTTTCTATCTGTTATATAATTAGAAAAAGTATTGTTACAACTTCGAAATACTAGGATTTCAGTCATATGTTGTCATAAAATGTGATCTAAGTTTCAAGTGTTTGAGTTAGGGTCACAACAGTGGACAAGCACCTTGCTTAAACTAATGCTAAAAAACATTTACATAAATACTCTATAAAAGAAAATAAGGTCTAGTTTTTTCAGTTCATATACTTTGACATTAAGTATCTACCGATACCCGACATCAACCGATATTAGTGTAGGCACTTAAAAAACTTTTTTTTTTTCTTAAAAGCCAATAAAATTGGTCACATATAGTTATTTTTTGTTCAAGTGGCAACATAGCACCTTTCTGGGTGACATCAGCCAGCAAATAAAGTCTTGTTAGCAATAAAAGGCACACCCAGGATAACAGCTGGACTGACAACATGGGACCAATACCCGGTCCAGTAAAAGTTCATGGATGCACTCTGATCATCGATTCTAGTATTCCAGTAGAGCGGTGCATTCCTTAAAAAATGTCTTGTTTGTTTTTGCAGAATCAGCTTAACCAGTGTCTCTGTTATTTGTTTGACTTAGAATCACATTCAGATCACATTTATGACCAAATAATGCAGAAATTCTAATACCAGTCCTAGTGCCAAAACATTTTCTTCTCACTGTAGGATCTGTGATGCCTGTGGATTAGAATGTTACTTTTTAGATTTTTCAAATCGCAATGTTGATCTAAAATGATGAAAGGAGCACTTCCGATGAAAACTGTCGCACTATTTTTTAGTGTTTCTTTTCCTGTAATTGTCATGACAACAATGTGCTGTCCATTGTACTATGAATATCTGCAGATGACAATCACGAGCCGCAGATCTTGCTTTTGTAAAAAGCTCCCAAAAGTGTATTTTGCACAATAGGTCTCCCTAAATTAAGGCATTTCTTCTGTCTTACATATGAATGATTATATTATGTGATACTATAGACAAATACAACATGTACATTTAACAGTGCAGTGTTTTTGTATTATGTTTCACCTTTATTTTACCTGGTACAGAACACACTAAATTGGCATTATGTAACCAGAAAATGTCTTTTTGGTTAATGGTTTTGCTCAATTTAGAATACAATCCTTGCACATTACGTATTCAAAACATTTTAAAAGCACAATCCTCAAGAAATTTTCACATTCAAACATGCAACATATATTGATTATACTATATTTTTAAATAGGCACAATTTTGATTTATTTTTAGTATTTACCAGACTTGAGCCCCGAGGTGAACGCCTTAAAACTCCGTTATGCACTTTAGTTATAAAACATGTAGCAATGCTTTTGTAACAAGAACAAAAAATACCTTTTAAACCTATTGCCCGCTTGTTGTGTGTAAACCATTCCCGTTGTATCTCTGCTATTTTCTTGTTCTCGACGCCCATTTCCAAAACCATCCTAAATCGTTCGACAATTGTACACCTAAAATCCGACAACTCTATTCTTGGATTTTGGAACATGTGGCCCCCTGCCAGCCTGCTGATAAAAGACACCAGCTTCTCTAATAGGTGTTGCATCGGCCGCCTCTCTGTTCTTCACCTCCGACAGATGTGTTTTCTTTTTGCTCTGCTTGGGCCCAGCTCAAGTTCTGGGAGACACAAAGCAGCGGATGCCTCGTGCTAATGAATGTCAAATCAAAAGCTGACCCATTTAGAAAGTTCCTTCGCACCTATGATGGGCCAGCAGCAGCAGCGGCTCCCTCGGTCCATGTTTCCTGCTGTGCACTTTGGCCAGGATCAATGGTGATAAATGCGGAGAGATGTGAGAAGCTCTCTCGCAGTTATTCTTTGCCTTTTTATGTGAAGCTGGTGAAGATACCATGAGCTCACAGTTTGTTCCTTTTAATGATAGATGGGGAATGGTTTTGTGTGATGCAAGGAAACACACATACAAAAGTAGATTGATAGTTAGAAAATTAATTAAAAGTTTGGAAAATTGTGTTGAAATGTGTCAAATTTGTTAAGAAAAATAATCACGTTTTTGTTGTTTTACTGGAGGATTTTCTTGTCAAGGTCAGCCACAGTGTAAGCTGACATTTTCAGAGTTTTACGATTTCACACTAAATAGATAAATAGTATTAGTCAATAAATAGTTTTACCCATGTCTTCCCTTGTTGTCTTAATAGTAAAAGAAAATGTGCTCTTTAAGGCTAAAAATAAATGACGGTGAATGGAAAGGAACAATTATAAGAGCACCTTTCTCTGACAAAAGATGTGTTTGAGTGGCATTGTTGTCCTCTCTCCTCTCTTCTGCACATTTCCTTTGTCAAAATTGGAATGAACGTCTGCCTTTTTATTCACTGTTTGATCAGATGTACATTGTGTAATGGATGATTAGATTCATTATGTACTTAGTTTTGATCATACTTGAGATTGTATTTTTCTCTAACATTAAAGCAGTTTGCATTATTGTATCAAAGACAGTGTGATCTGAATTAGAATTGTTTTCTTTTTTTAAACCATTTATTAATTGTTCTTATTTTTAGATGATAAGACGGGTGATTTAATGTCATCAACATCACCCTCTAAAGTAGCCTCTAGATACACCAAGCTTTACAGTCTAGGACTGAACAAGATTTTGAAAGTTTTTGCAGAATACTTACCTAGACTATTTAAAGCAAATTTTCAGACAACTCAGTTAACTCTCAAATGAAATAAAATATCCAAAATCCCCTCTACATAAAATGTTGTATCTAATATGTCAGCAAAATTAATTAGTAAGTGTAAACTTGACTTTGTCCATTTTTGCTGACCCCCTTATGTAGATTTTGTTTGTCACATAAAATGTCCTAATAAGTCTACATAACAGATGACATGATTTCTTTTGATGACAAAAGAGAAAATCTTGATTGACTAGAGACATGTTGTCAGATAAATCAATTAAAATGGTGGTGGCAAAAGCCCTCAATCTACAAAGTGTCTTTTTGAACCTGTAATCCGTTGCACTGCCCAAAAAGAAAAATGTTGTGGAACAACAATTTATTCAAAAAGTAAAGATATAAAGGTAAATGTTGTCAGACTAATCCAATGATTAACTTCCACATTTTCAGTAAAATCCTTAAAATCTACATTTAATAATTAGTTAACCAAGATTCCATCGACCGATTAATTGACCCAACAACTGAAGATCTTCAGCCCTAAATGCACAAAGGTGGTAAAGGCTAAACGTCTGCGTCTACAGCCGCTGCCCCAAGTTCACACACATCCCAGATAAACCTCCGTCTCTGACCTTCAGCTTTCACCCAGCTCTGTAAATGAGAAGACGCTCGGAGAGAGAGAAGTTGTGCGGCCATATTGATAAAACGTCACCTCCCAAATTAGACGCACCTAACAGCTTTTGTTGCACTCCTGTCTGCTTTGTGCAAGAGCGCTCTGGCAGCTCTGAACAGCAGCTTGCCATTACCTCTCCTCTGCGCCTCTAATAACACCCCGACTTTAAGAGTTTAAGAGAAACCTGGTACCTTCACAGCCTCAAATGTGTCTCCGAACGCTCACATAAATTACAGCCAAAGACAGTGACAGCCTACAACATGTAAACAAGCTCGCGCAACAGCCTTAGCGACGTTACCCTTGTGGCACCTTGCTCATCTGAATGTTGTTGGTTTTTTTTACAAGCATGACAGAACTAGCATGAAATATCCAAACACCGCAGCGTCCCCTCACAATACGTCAGCCGGCACCTGTGAATTGGGACAAATTGATTTTCCAACGTTCATACAAATTGTTGGTTTCTGGGGCGTCCGCGGCGGGGTTCTGTGTCGCGCTTTTGAGGCCGGCGTGAAATGCAATTATTTAGCGGCGCATTGTCAGGTCCCACAGCTCACGTGCACGGAGAGCGGGATTTCGACCGTCATTTTGGGCTGTTGGTGTCAAGGATTCGTGACAGCCAGCCTATATTTCATGACTGGAACGCACCACACACGACGTACAGCAGATTGTTTAAAGAGCTAGCGTTAATAACATGTTTTCCCCAGCATTGTTTGGGGCTAAATTATTGACAGTGGAGAGAATGTATGCTTAGCCAATTTAAGGCACAAGGCTGTGTAGGGAGCTGTCACTTGTCTCATTGAGCTTTCACTGTGCTTTTTGGACTGATTTGCAACTTTCTGCTCAATTTGCCTTGTTTTCTTCTAAACCCAAGCGTCTTTTCTTTGTATAGTGCCTAATACTCTTCCTTGCAAAATAAATTATGGCATGTACAAGTAGTTTGTTCAACATTTGAGTGTGTGTCAAGGAGGCGTGCGACAAGGTAACCCATGTGCACTTTACAAATAGGTTTCAAAATATGTGCCATGACATGAGAAAAGAAGATTTATGACTCAGACAATAGCAACTGTAGTGACTTTCTCTTCAGTATTGCCAGATGGAGAATTTTGAATTATTGTACCAGAGAGCCTCCAAATTATCGTATTTTGTTAAAAAAATTATCGTACACATTCAAACTGTTTTTAATTTTGGGCCAGAGCAATTTCTCTGACATAAAGACCTATTTAGATGATGCATTCCAGAAGTAAATTTCTGAATATGTTCAGCTTAGTTGGGAGGATGAGAAAATACAACATCGCCTCTATTTTTAGTGCGATTCACAGTAGGGCTGGGCGATCTTGGAAAAAATATAATCACGATTTTTTTTTTTCTCATATTGATTGTTCTCGATTTTCCATTAAATATTCTTTAACTTTTAAAAAAAAAATAAATGAAAAATGCCATTCATGAACAAAAACTAAAAAACTTTTAATTTGTCTCATTTATTAGATTTTGCCTCAAAAGTTTGACTTTTGCTCCAAACTCCACATTTTTACAGACAATAGATTGGTTATCGATCTTTCGATTCAAAACCCACCACCAAATAATTTACGACTCATTTCGATTTGATCTCCATCTTTTGATTTTTTGATTAATGGCCCAGCCCTAATTCACTGCAAACTTTCTCTTTTTCACATTACAAATCAATCGGATTTAAATGAATCTCAATAGAACTCAATAATACTTTAAGCTAAATTAAGCATTGATTCGCTCATTCTTTCTTTCATCCGATGTCTTCATTATTGCTCATATGGCATGATTGTGTATTTACGTTTGGTCTCAGTAGACTGGGGCAGATGCAGATGTTCAGCTGTGAGGAACTATTGGTGCTGTTGACCAATAATATTACAGAATTCCAGCGTTTACTGATGCTGAATCAGTTTTTCAGTCTTTTAGGCGTGTTTGTCAAGACCTAGAAAATACCTGGCGCTTCAGAATGATCGTACTTTTACATAGAGTTTTACAATGATTTACAATTATTAATCGTACATTGCATAGGCGGTGAAATTATCGTACAAATACAATAATTATCTTACGTCTGGCAACACTGTCTCTCTCCCTCTTTCTCTTTCTGCACCAACCTGATACTGGAATCAAATATCATTAAAGATCTATGACATTTTGCTGGATCGAGTAGAGCTTCTATACTATAGGTTCAAATCACATTCTGGATGTGCATTTAATTGCATATGATAAAACTAATTTACTTGCTGATATCGATCCAGAATGTTCATAATTTTTGTATTGACCTTGCGCAATAAAAGACACTATCTGATCAAAATTCTTATGTTTCGTAGAACTGGATTAGAAATGTACTTGTGATGGCAGCTCATAAAACACAATAAAATGCAGATCTAGTCTAGAAGTCTAGAAATAGTTTGTATTTGAACACTAATCAAACAAAATGTCTCCAAATGCTCCACAAATCTTTTTTAAACTATTCTAAAAAGCTATACATGATTCCCTGTAGCATGTTTTGGGGGATGTCAGCGTTTGCCCTTAGCACCGGGGGACGTTGTGATGTGTTGTGTTGGGCTCCTCTAATCGCGGCGCTAGCTCCGGAGAGGCACTGACGTTTGAGTGACAGGCAGGCGGGGAGGACACAGCTGTGATGGCTCCTGTCGGCTCAGTGGCAGCCTTATGATGAATTGCTTCTCTTGAATGATAGCGCTGTTACTGAATGATAGCGACGGAGGATTGTTCTGTCAGCATGCACCTCGCCCGAGCCACAAATAAATAAATATAAGAAAGAGAGAGAGAGGTGGGGGGAAATGAAGCGCCCAGCAACCCGTCTCCCTGACTTTTTATTTTTCATTAAACGTGCCATCTCTTATAGATCTCCATACGCAGCCGGGTGGACCGGAGGGCTCGGGCAGAGTGGAAAGCAACGGAAAATTGCCTTGTAAAATCGCCAGTGTGGGCCCAACTTTTGATTGATTGAGAGATGTTTCTTGTCCTTCTATATTCAGCGATTTTTCTCAAAGCTGAGTAGCTAAGAAGCTCAAATACTGTAAGTGGATACACCAGGCAGCACTAGCGGCAAGCAATATATCAAAATGTAGATAATATCACAAAGTGTGTGTGAAGACTAGCACAATGTGAATATCAAGTTTATTGTTGAAAGTAAAATGTCAACAGAAACAGTTGATTAACAATGCAGATGAACTAAAAGCTTTACCTGCTTACATTCTAGACTTTGATGGTGTTATGATGGTCCAGATTTCAAAAAGGAAAAAAAATCTGAAATTTATAATCTGATGATTTCTGCAGGTGACTGGACCATGGTTCTAATATGAAATCTGGAGAGAGTATTGCTAGTTTGGAGCTGTTGCAATCCACTCTACTGGTACTGCAGCAGGAAAATCCATCTACAGGCTGGAAAGTAATATTTCTATAAAGCACAATGCAAACACAGACTGTTTGTATTCAGCACAAAGAGTATCTACAGCTTTAAGAGTGGGCCAGTCTTCTGACAGTTCTCACCTATTTTCACATCTTACATTTTGTATGAAACAGCTTTTAGCTTCGGCTACTGCTGCTTATTCTGTGAACTCTTCCTCTGATTGGTCAGAACAGCCTGGCCTGTGCTTTTGACTTTGTTTGGTTCGCGCTCATCCTTCACTTAGACTACACTCAACTTTTTGAATTACAAACGAGAAATGTGCACATAAACAATTATAATTTTACCCACCCTCCACCTGATTCAACAATATTATACTGTAGGTCTGTCGAATATTGTGATGCCATGTTAGCATAACTTATTAGTTGCGTTCATTGTAAATATGCTAGTGTTGTTGTTTGTTTTTTTTGTTTTTTTTTACCTACATGTTCTAAAAGTAATTTTTGGAAAGTAAATCATTCTAAAGCAAATCTCAATACAAAAATCCCTAAAACCTGAAGTTTGAACAATTTGAACCATTGTCCGAAAATCCAACCTGAGATCACAAGAAAGCGTGTCCATATTACATGTTTAGCACATAATGTACTGTATGTTATTATTTCTGAATCTTAACAAAATCCTCATTTTAATTTAATCTACTCCAAGCCCCAGCCCTAAACCTACCCATTTTAGTAACTTGAAGTCTAAATATATCCGTTAAACATAAAGAAAATGTCCCCACATGGCTTCAACTAAAACTTGTGCAATATACAGTATATATAATCGTACTCATCATATGCTGGTGATGTTTCGTGGTATATATACGCTTTCTTATGACACTGTTGAAAAATCACTCCACTCACAGGATGAAGAATCAACCTTACTTTTAGTTTATTTTTTATTTCATTTTGAAACAAAAGTCACAGCTTTAATCAATGTCTAGACATTGTGTTAATAATGCCATCTGCACAAAGCTTTTTCAAACTTAATATAATATTAAATTGTCTTTCTTGCACTTCTGTTGAATCACACTGAGCAAATTACTTTGCGGAAGCTGCAACTTTTGATTGATTGAAGGGTTGTCTTGTTTATGTCTTGCCGTCTTTTTTATATTTCACTGAACCACATCAATTACAGTTAATAGCACAAGCATAAACATTGATGCTTTGATGTTCTGCAGCAATATTGAAAAATGCATTCTTTTTTTATTTTCAGAAATTGTGCTGTAATTTCTTGCTCACTGACATTGTGATATTCATTAGATGTGCCTTTGTGTTCACAGCTCTGAAGACTACTACGAGTACGGCCACAGCGGGGAGTCGTATGAGTCATACGGTGAGTGGCCAACCTCCAATTAGGAGCACTCTGTTCAATTTGTGAAATCAAAGTATCAATTTAGCTGCAATTACCTGGGTCATTTTCTCTTATTTATTTAGCATATCATTGCAAAAATAATTACTTTAGAAGTTATGGAGAAAAATACAAATGTTCTGCATAGAAGTGAGTAAAGGAAGTTAGTTTCTGCTGTAAAGAGGGAAGAAATGTTTTTAACCACTGAGACCAAAATTATTGTTTCAATATTGTGTCAAATCATGTGCATTAAAATACATACAGAATTTATTTATAAATAATATCAGTACTAAAATACTAAATAGTTTGGCATTAATGAGAAACAAAAGAGCAGCCGTTCATAGATGAAACCTGTTGTGTTTTTCCATGTATTTTGCAATAAAATGAGATATGTAGATCAGTAGTTTACATTTTATTCACTGTAAAACTCATAATTGATTAAAAACAACTAATATAATCAGGTTCATGGACTTCCTGTTGTGCAAGACTAATAAGCCCTGCCTCTTCATTGTATAGAGGGATTTTCGGTCGACGTCACTCTCCGCCCTACTACGCGTGCGTCAAGCAGAAAGAGCTAATCTCCATTTGTTTACATTGAGAAACTTGTTCGAATTAAACAACGAAACGAGACGACAGCTAGCTGTTTTAATCAGGTCTGAACCGGTCTGACAGACGTCTGTCCTCTGAAGCTGGAGACAGCGTTTTTCTCGCCATTTTTCTCACTTACCTAAATGTAACTTCTAAGGGTCGTAGGATCAAATTTCATCCATAAATGTTAGCTTAGCAGCATAGCTTTTGTTTTTGCAAAGGAATAAACTCTTGACGTTCGCAGACAACTGAGCTTTTTTGACATGTTTCCACTGTTTGTGTCTATGTGCGGAGGCTCTTTCTACAGGTGTTGATAAACAAAAAATCCCTCTATAATTTAAATGTAACAAGCTGCAGATTTTAAAATTATTGTTATTTACTCTGAAGCTAAATATCTTGGGATAAACAAACAAGTGACTGGGGAAAAAAGATGAGATAACACTGCTGGAACATGGTGAAGAACTCAAATAAAGTTTACATTAAAATCTCAATAATACAATTTGTTCAATAATATAAATACAAGAAAGATATGTTGTCATGTATGATACTGCTTAAGGGTTTCATATTGCCCGAAATAAACTTTTGTGATCATTTAGCTGTGTTAAGTTTTTTCTATCTAATGAAAAACATTCTTAAAAATGTCGGGTTTTATTTGCAAATGTTTGCTTAATCCTGCAATATTAAAAAAGAACAGATCAGTTTGAGAGCAGTACACAGCCTAAACACGCAAGATTTGTGCAAAACCAATACAATTCTATAGGTTTTTGATAAGTAAGCAACATTTTACCAAAAATCTCAAATCAACATAATACAGGCCCTTTAATTCCTACTTTCATAACAAGTTAAATCTGCACTTCATCTACAAACTTTGAGAAAGCATAAACAATAATAATTGTGATCAAATGATTCACAACACAGGACCTTGCATCAGGGTTCACGTCAGTTCAGATAATGAGAACAAAAGTCTAAAGATACTAAACGAGGCTCTGCTCTGTACAAAGTAGGCCAAGGTCACCTGAGCTGGAGCTCCGGTACAATGCAGCAGAATGGCAGGTGTAATGCCACCAATACGTACCTAATGTTTATGTCGTACAAAAACAGTGAGCAACATAGTGTAATAGAGGTTATGCATCGCAACATTCAGAGTTTTAACAATGAATGTGAACATTGTTGAGTGCCAATGATGACTAATGATAACTTCTCTACTTAAAGCAGAGCTAGTGAAAAAGGTTGGAGGCCCCTGCACTAGGGCTGCAACCAACCGTCATTTTACTAATCAGTTAGTTAGACAAGTATATTTTTGATGTATCGATAAGTTGTCTGAGATTTTTACACTGCTCGACCCAGACAAAGTTCAAGTAATGTCACTTGAGCACATTTTGGAAATCTGTATTTGTTAATGCAGTATGTCATATCAAAAATTTTCCAGCCTGCCAAAGCCTTGTCCCGTTAAATCTCAGAACCTAAGCATGTTGGGCCTGGGCAGTACTTGGATGGAAGAATCAAATCAAATCAATTTATTTTTGTATAGCCCAAAATCACAACAAAAGTCATTTCTGAGAGCTTCCCAAGATTATTCATTTAGCAAACATGAATAGTAGGAAATAAAAATAAAGCAATACACATTCTATGAAACAAAAAAACATTCAGAAACAACCACTGATCAAGACTGCTAGAACCTAGCCACAGTGGGGCAACTTAGGCAAGACACACATTGCCAAGTCTGGATCTGGTGTGAGTGTGAATAATTGGTGGTGGTCGGATTGGACGATGGCGCAAAATGGCAGCCTCACCCCAGGGCAGCTGTGACTACAATAATAGCTTACCACCATCGAGAGTGAAATCTTTGGGTGTCTTGAAAAGTGCTGTATAAATCCAATTCATTATACACTAAGTAGTAGTAGTAGTAGTAGTAGTAGTAGTAGTAGTAGTAGTAGTAGTAGTAGTAGTAGTGGTAGTAGTATTAGTATTGTAAGTATTATTCTTAGTATTATTAGTAGTAATTATAGTATTATTAAAAAAAAATGAAATTTACACATTTTATATATCAGTAATATTCAAGCTGAGTCATCAAGCTTATTTCTTAGCTTATAGCATGGTTTAGAACATCTATAGACCTAACAATTAAACAATTATAAACTAGTTGACCATTATTTCAATAATTGATAAGCTGTGATTAATTGATTCGTTTGTTGCACCACACACAGTTGAACTCATTACATAAATCAATAAATGTCAGCCATGGGGTGTGTGAAATGATTTATTGGTCAGTAAGAAAAAATGTTGAGAACTACTGACATAAATTATCAAATTTTTCCTTAAAAATAGTTAGCTTCTGTGTGTATCTTACGCTTCTTTTACAGAAACATTTTATCAGTTTTTTGCCCAAAGTTCTATCCAAAGACATGTAGATCATTTGTAAGTAAAGTCCAGTTAGCTTTAACTTGCAAAGTGACTGAGATTGTAGAAACAGTACAGGTAAACAAGTATGTCTTTTTTGATTCATTGGACACATAACATTCAAAAGGTATAGTGCAATATAATCTCTCAGCTGAAAGACTTAACCCTAAAAATATTCTAAAATGTTCCCAAAATAAATATTGACAAACTTGAGACTCCAGCTTCATTAAAATGTATTCACCACTTATTATTAAAAAATATACGCAGTCGCAAATGAGCCTCCTCGACAATCCGCATCCCTTCACGCCTAATTGATTTGGATTCTTTTGGAAGCAGTTCAAAGCCGACACAAACTTTCTGGAGGAACCTGGCTCCCCTCGGCTGATCAGAGCGCCTCTAAAGCGGAGAGGGTCACGCGCAAAGGTGACAGTTCAAAGACACACATAAACACAAACACAAGGTTAGCTCCCTGACTGTCTTCAAAGTGACTGCCGCTGAGCCTTGACAAGTCTAATTAATGTCTGTCGGCGGCGGCCCTGGGAGAGGCTCGGCGCTGGCTCGGGATCAGACAAAAGGGTGCTATCGATACTGCCACTTTCACATCGCCGGCTCTACCAGGGGGGTGAACCGGGCCCTCATTTAGCCTAATGCTAATTTTGACCTTTTTTTTTCGCCGGGAGCCGTTAAACGTTCCTTTTCAAGTAGCTGTTTGATTGGCTCGTTCAATTATCGGAGATGCATCCTCCCAGGTGAAAGGTGGAGGTACTGGGGCTGTTGTGTTCCGCGCTGAAAGAGCTCTCGGTGGATGTCAATAGTAGACCTCGGCGTCTTACAAATGGAGAAGATCAAGTTATTGAGTTAGTCTGGTTTCTGTGGGCGCGTATGCTGGAGAAGGACCATAGAAAACACACTTGGAACTTTCCATTTTAAACCAAGAAGTAGTTTAGCAGAGTTGGACCATATGGATTAGATTAGAATAAGTTTTGCTCCATCACAGATATATTGTCGCAGTAGGCCCATCTATTCAAATGAAAATTAGTTTTGCACCATCTACGATTTAGAATAAGTCCAGAAAGTTTGCTTGTGGATGTTATTAGCATTTGGCTAACCACTAACCACTTTTTGTTAAATCCAGTTGAAAGAAAAGCACAGACATCTTTCCCATTCACAAACAGACAAACTGCCTCTGCATGCAAATTTTTCAAAAGTCAAAATAGTCCACCGAGTCTTTAACTGTACAGCGGAGGTCTAGTTTAAATTGTTTCTCAAGATTTTGTGAAAATCACAAATATAGAAAGAAAAACTGTGACAATTCATTTGGTAGAGCCAGGTTAGCTGTATTTAGAGCTATATTTAGTTCTTATGGTGAAAAACACTTCAAAACATATTGTGGTTTAGGTAAGTGAGCAAAACATGTGCACTGCTGCAAAAAAATAGGAAATTAAATAAAGTGGATTTTACATTATAGATCCCCCTTTAAAATGTATTTTTGGTACTACAACAGGTAAAACAATGTGTGTCTAGAAACAAAACAAAAAAACACTATGACATTAAATTGAAGTGGTTTCATCATCAGTATGTTGTTTGTAAATGATCTTTATCTAGAAGCTTGATGACAAATTAATGGCAATTTTTCAAGATTGGTAAATGAAAAGAGACTGTAAAAGAAAGACAAAAATGCATAAACACTACCTCATACCACAGTTTGTAATGTAACACGGCGCATTTCTTTTTTCAACTTTTGTAAATACTTTTAAAGTATCCTTATTATTATAGTCACAATTGTTAGTATTCTATTTATACCAAATAGAAAAAGTGAATACACCAGTGAATCTGTAAATGCATGGCAAGTGCTCTTCAAGGATTTTAGCTATAGACATTCTTAGAGGCAAAAAATGAAGAGCTCTTAGACATGTTGTATTAAAATAAACACTTTATTCGTTTTATTTTTGATCGTATCAATAGCCTAATATCATATATGAAAAAAAAAAAACCTTGAACAAAAGCATTTTTAATGGATGCTTTGTTAGACTAAAAACATACACTGACCTGCATCTTTCTAAAATAGTCTTTTTTGTGATCTGGAGAAGTGCTTGTTTCCGTAAAAATGTTGTTCCTTTAGCTCTAAAGACCCCCAACTACTTTTTACAGATATAAACTTAATATCAATTTCTACTTAGCACGCAGAAATTATTTGTATCTAATCAATTGGAAAATGCTCTAACACTGATCTAATAGTGCCTAAGTTCGCTTGTGATTGTTGTTAGCATTGTGGCTAGTTGCAATTAGCATACCAACACGCCTAGCTCCTAACAGCTGTAAAAAACACATCATAGTGAACAATATTAGGTAAGTGAGCAAAACATGTAGAAGAAGAAAAACTTAGTTAGTTTAATCTTCTGTTAAAATATGATTATGCATTTAAATTTTTAAGTAATAAGTTGCCACCTTAAGCCAGACAACTTCTTATCTCTTTCTAATCTAGTTTTGCTTGTCCCCAAAGCAAATTTTAATACCATACATGTTTTCTCTCCATCTCTATAGCTTAGCATTTACCAATTCTGATAGACATTTGGCCAACCTGTACCTAAACAACAATGATGCTTTGTTACTGTATATACCAAGAATTTAACACATCCTCTCAACTTTGTCAAAGGAAGCTTACTGACAACATTTGCATAGAGCACAAATGTCCCTGGAGAAGTGTAGTAAATAAATGATTTAAGAGCAGTCTGCAATCACACTCCATCTGTTTGTTTTTGTTTCCTCTCTTAATCAGGTCAGGAAGAGTGGGCAAACAGTCGCGGCAAGGCACCATCGGCACGCAGCAGCAAGGGAGCGTTCAGAGAGCAGCCCTACTCCAGATATTGAACTGTTTATACCAGCAGCGGCGCCCAGGCCAACCCAAGTAAAGGATTTTTTATGGACGCTCTCACCTTTTTACAAGTGAACAACTAAACCACACAGAAACATCCAAACATGAAATAATGGGACTGTGGAAGAATCAAAAACGCTTTTTTTTTCCCCCAAAACATATTCAATCATGTTCCCTCTGGGTAATGTATAAAAGAGTATGGTTATCTATCTTTTCTGCAGAAGAGATAGGCTGGGATTGAGACTAAGGCCGAGTTTACACACATATACCTATGATGGATATTTTAATAAACAGTAACATGACATAAAGAAGGCCTTATTATGATTTTTGATAGTTTTTTGTTGTTATAATTGTGCTGTCAAATCTCCTCTTTTGAAATTAACATCTTCTGATAAATGATGTTGCTTCCTGATTGGCTCCAGAGTTTTACCACCTCAACAAACATATGGCGATCTGATCTTTCTAGCCTGACTCAAGTCCCCAGTGTCTCTCTTGAAGTGGCATTTGACCGAAGGCTCTACTGCCCCTCACATCAGCTCAGCCCTTCTCTCTTTCTCTCTCTTCACCCTAGTGTCCCTGATACTTGAGTAGCACTCTTACTGTCGTGTCCTACAGTACAACTTTGCTCAACTAAAGATGGTTGAGAAACGTTATATTCTCCAAAATAGCCGGGTAATCTCTATATGACTTGATATTTTGAACACATATGGAGCTTTTCTACTCGCCCTGTTAGTACCTACTTGGCTCGGCTCGGCCCTGTTTCCACAAGCCTTGTTTCTCTAGAATTAGGTATTTTTGAGTACCTGTTTGGTCTTGGTTCTAACCAGGCAGAGCAGGTACTAAACTGTTCGAAGTGACACCGATTGGTCAGACAGCTGGTGGAATCCATTGTTACCACGGTGTTGCTTTTGATATTACTTTGTTGTGGGCAGTTGAGTAGAGTCGAGTACAGCCGAGTAAGTAGTAATGGGCTTGTGGAAATGCCCCAATAGTAACGGATAGATTTTGAAGCAACTTAAAGCTAGGGTTCCTGATTTTTACATTTCAATACAGAAAGTAGTTATTAGTAGTTAACTAGTTCCTGGCTGTTACAAGTCCTTCAGCAAATGCTTTTTATCTAGAAGCATTCATTTTGGGTTGCAGCTTTAATTTAATAGTATTCTTGCTAATTGGAAAGTGAAACTAAAATGGACCGCCCAACTACAGCTAATCAGAGCGCTGCTTTTGTCTGTCCAAGAGAAATAAAATACTTTATTCTTCGTTTTAAACAGTACTGGCATTTTAACTTTTAAGACATTTCCAAGACACATATAATCACAAATAGGAACAGCAGCTCAAAATATAGTATTGACGTAATACCATGTTTTTATTCATTCTATTTATTCTAGACCAGGCTTACCTCCTGCATGAGTTACCCACAGTTATGATCAAATACCAGCCTTGTTATGAAACTCAAACAACAACAGAGTAACTTAGATAAAGGGACCATGGAGTTACTAATGAACCTCTCCACAGTACCTAAATATATGTGTGTGACTTGGCCTTAGTGCTCTGAAGCTCCCCCCTCAGCTCTGCTCATGTGAACAATGACACTTTCACTTTTCCTATCGTTAGTGGAAGCTGTCTCTACAATGTTCCTGCAGCAGTCTGCTTGGTTGATCACTTTCAGATGTAGTAACTTAGTTCTAGGAAAGTGCAGTATTGTAGATATTTCTTTTTCTCTGGGGGATGACTACTCTTGTCTCTTGTAAATTCTCCTCACTTTAAAAAGAGCATACGTCCTAATGTATACATTGTATTGCTGTTTCATTCTTTTTGTAAACAAATAGATATTTAGTGTTAAAGGGCTTATAAAAGCATGGTGTGCATCTGTGAATGTTGTCCATCCTCTAAATAGTTGTGTTTATGATTAAGGCCCTCAAAAGTCCACTTTAATATGTCTTATAAATAGTTTGTGTGCAAAACTTAGTGCTGCAACACAGTCCTGGAGCTTTCTCTTCTCTGTGACTTTTTTAGTCTAAATGTACCTTTTCTTTTCAATAAGACTGTTCTTACTTTGTAGAGTCACAATACTGAAAGTAGACCTTCTAAATCCCGCTGTGGTTATTGGAATCATTTCCATCTCAAGATTCTTTACGCTTATGTAAGCCCTTTAATATTTTCCTCTTTGTTGATGCTAAATAAACATTTTGAAAGAAAAAAAACTTGTGTCATAGAGAATAATTATCAGACATAAACACATTCATAATTTAAACTAACCCATTTGAGTGAAACATTTGAATCCGATCACAAACAGATGCAGCGGAAAAACAATTAAAATATGCAAAATAAAGCATATGCAAAAGAAATCTAAATACCAGCCCACGACAAGAGCCCCTGACCTTGTGGCTGACCTAAGATAAGGACGTATTTGCAATGCATTTTCAAGCAAATCTTTGTGCCGGGGCTTTAGCGGATTTAGCGATAACTCTTGAAACTCTATCATCTCTGTTTGCTCATATAATTCGATGTGACGCCGACGCCTCGTCAGTAAACACGCTCAGAGTGACAGAGAAAGCCTCCTTGACCTATCTCCGAACAGTGGTGTGTCGTAGTAAAGATGGCTGCTGTTCTTCCTGCTGTGTTCTCGTGCCCCTCTGCCCGTCGTTAAAGAGACTAAATGACCCCGTTGACCTCCGCAGAGAGAGGATGGCAGTAGCAGTTTAAAAAGCCGGCTGTCCCACAAGGTAAACCACCTAACCCAGTCTAACTTCTCCCCTAATAACTGTGCATTATAAACTTATTCTAAACCTTAATGTAACATGTTCAGTAGAAGCCAGGACTATTAAATAGTCAAAATAACCACAATGTAAACACAAGATAAATAGCAGTAATATCCAGCTAATATTTACATGAAATAACATAATTTTAAGAATATGATAAAATTCATTTTTATTGAAATTCAACTCCTTAAATGAAATATCACTATGTCATATGTTTGTGTAAGAGTGGGAGACAGTCCTCAGCTGTTGTGGTCATAGTGTTCTTTTTATTCCTTCCAGGTCATAGTCTGGAGAACAGCAGCCCACGTGTCTGAAAACACCATTCATTCTGCAGGTATGAACTCTCCTAAAGCGTTACACTTTGTCAGGATTAAAACTGTGTATGTTATATTGTAAATACTGTGAATAGCTATAGAAAGTACACAAGAAGTAGAACATAGTGCTGTCTGGTGGCAGAGGGGAAGGCACATAAGCCGACTAATTGTGTAGTGAGGCACATCATAAGTTTGAATCCAGCTCCAACAATCTGCAGACTGTTCTTCCCTCTCTAATCCATGTTACGTGCTACACTGTCCCGCTTATGAGCCAAAACTCAAACGTATGTCAAGTCCACTGGGTTAGAATAGTGTATAATTTAGAGTTTTGAGCTGAACTTATGTTCCCTTACTACAGGGGTTCCCAAACTTCAAAATAGCCATACAACCTTGCCTGACTCGCCAGTCCCTACACACTTTGACAGACAATTTTACAAAGACATGAGGGTCTGGAATTAGAGCGCCGGGTTTCAATTTCGAGGATAGACTTTCCGAGTCAACCAATCACAGAAAACCCATAAAATACAAAGAAACAGCGACACGCTAAACCCAATCTTATTGTAAATGAGCAACGCAAGAATTTTTTCAGTATGAAGGTTCTCAACACAATTTGCTGGTCAGATTTTAAGAAATGAATATGTTCCTAATTGTTCAAAACCGAAGCAAGAGGCGAAAAAAGTATATATCAGCGATGTCCACCATCTTGAATGTTTTGAAATTGGTCAAGGATGGGGGAATGGAATGGCTGTTTGAGATTAAAATTAAATAGACACAACAAAAAGGTATTTGTTTTAGTAGTATATTGCTTTAGATGACCAAAAACACCCAAACGAGCTGCTTGTAGTTACAAAACCAGACTAAATTCCGAGTCATACTTGTAGAGTTACAACTTGAAATCATCTTGCGACCCCCTAAGAGATCTTGACTCGCAATTTGGGAGCCATGCCCTACTACATTGTTACACACCCTGCCAGAATTACATTTTCTTATACTACTTTTTTATTTTTGTTAATTTATTTTTCCCACATTTATTTAATCCCAGTTCTGCTCCAGTATATTATTAATATGGATTTGTTCGGTTTGGGTGAAAATGGGTTCACATCTAATAATAGAGTTTTTATAGACTGAAATCCAGGAAATCCCCTCTTGTTTTTAGCATCACACTTGCCTCTTTAACATGGCTCGGCTCTCACTGGCTTCTGAAAGTTGTGAAGAGTTTCTAAACATACTATGGTCAAGAATTATGAAGACTGCTGAAGAAAGTTTAAATTTTTATGACAATAAAAATAGGTATAGCTCCATTAACTAGAATCATTTCTCAAGCTTATAATTATCCCAATATCTACTCCAGAATTCAGAAAAAAAAACTTGTCAAACGTCTTCATAAAGTGTTGCATTGGTAAACCATGTTGAGCATGTAACTTTTCGCCTGCACTACTCCCTCATGTTTGTCTCATGGCACTCACATCTCTCTTTTGGCCTGGAGCTTGATAATCACAGCCGAACACATTCAGTCACAGATGGGGGCTAGACCTCGACAGACCCCTCTAATGGTGGTCCACTTATCTAAGCACCCTCCAAAATGTAATATTCCGGCGAGGCCAAAGTGTCACCAGCACTCTTCAAATCTCCATGTGACGTTGAGGGCTCTTGACGGGGCTGGAGCGTTTCAGAAACACGTATTTTCCGAAGCTTGTACAATCCGGGGTGGTTTGGCTCGACCCGGTGTTGCGTCGTACCCTTGTTGGCGGTTCTCGGGGGTGCAAACTTCCCCGCTGCGTCTCTTTCTTTGTACCCTCTACGCAATTAGTGTCTGAAAGCTGTGTCATTTGAACCGCGACGACGCCACCGCTGCTTCTGCACTCTGAAAACGAAGCCCAGAGCTTTCATTAAAGAGGAGAAACGCAAAGGCAGGACTGATTATGCTGACAAAGGGGACAAACTGTAACCTTGAGTCGCACATTTCAATAGGGAGTCAAGTTTTGTGGAAGGTTGTGTGGGGTCATTGTGAGGAGGTTGTCGAATAGGTTGAGATTACAAGACTTTTGACGTTTCTTTTGAAAATGATTCATGTTAAGTGATCTTGCTCAGGTTACAGCGAGATCAAACGTCTAAAATGTGTTTGTTTGTGTCAAAGCCAAGCCAGAACAAAACAGAATCGTCTTGCCTTCATGATGATGTCTTTACTTTTCATGAACATTTTCTGAAATATGGCTTTTGCTTTTGTTCAATCATGTATTAATTTTTTTCCTACAAAATATTTCAAAAATAATAATTCTTACATTGATAAGGCTCGCCTCTCCACAGATTGGACCTATAACTTGGCCCAAAGATCAGTCACACTAAATACCGAATGCATTCTGATTTTCCGAAAGGTTTAAGCTTTTTCACAGTTAAAAGCGAAACTTGCTAACGGGAATGAGCCATAATGCTAACAACAACTACAGACAAACGTAGTGAATTTTGATGAACAAACGGGACATTAATAGACGGAGACAGGACACTGCAAGCTAAATTTCAGTTGAATAGATACATTAACAAGTTCTCTGTGCATGGAAGAAATTGATTTTAAAGGGCCTATATTTAGCATTTTTCCCCCAAAATAAAACGTTATTTCCTCATCAAAAACATCGCTGGAGTTGAGTTTTGTTTAATTTACACATGTTCAACTAAACCTGCTCATTATATAGGCTTGATTTATCTTTAAAACTGAAAACACACTCTTTTATTGTTATGATGTCATCATGTAATACAAGAAGTTAAAGCGGCAACTAACCATCATTTTGGCAAATTATTAGTTGAGGGATTATTCTTTTAATTGCTTAGGACGCAAAGGTCACGTGACTAGAAGACTTTTACAAATGTCGATCAAGCCAAAGCTTTAAACCATGAGTTCATAATTGGCTAAATTAAGATTTTTACTGCCTTAAAAAAGATTGTCAATCAAACAATAATAAAAAAGCATTGTTATGCTAAAAATAAAGACATACAAACATGATCTCATTTGAAAACAGCAAAAATAGCTACTGTACTTGAAATAATCACATAAATGTATAGTTCTATTGACTAATTTAGGATTGTTTTTTTCTAGTAAAAGCAGCTAATTTACAAATTTTCTGTTATTGCTGCCAAATTGGAGCCAAATATGCAAGATTTTTTTTCACTTCATACCTGTTTGAAAACCTATAAAGACCAGTTAGCGATTAGCGATTAGTTTTGTAATTAATCATTTAATCGATTATCTTGTTGCAGTGCTTGTTTGTGTTAATCTTCATACACTATCACCAAAATCATTTGAATCATTTTAGCTTTAAAGTAGTCACATTTTGCAGCAATAGCTAATGTTTTATCCTTGTTTAAACTGCCTGAATGGTGATTGCACCAGAAAAATATTATTATACTAATCAAAAAAGACAGCAACTGAATCTTATTCTGGTGTTTCGTAGTATAGATCAGTTCAAATAAGGCTAAAATGTTTTTTGTTTTGTTTTTGAATACAATAATAAAATGCACGTTAACATACAAAATACCAAGTAATGACATCATAAAATGGAACACGGCATTTTGAGTTTTGCAGACAGAGACAGCAAAATTACTCAAACATTTATGATTGAAAGAAAAAACAACTTTGGGGTGTTTTTGATGAAGTCACACTGTTCTAACATTGCTCAAATCTTTCAGGAGTCAAATTGGCATAATGCGGGACCTTATTCTATCATCCTAAAATCTGTTTGACTAGAGCCACTCATCTATTTGAAATAAATAACTTAACATAACATGCAATATATAAGTAGAAGAAGGTGAAACAATATTGAAATAATGACAGGGTTAAGAATACCTATATTTTAAATACTGAGGTTTCTGTAGGAACAAGGCTTCTGGTGGACTGAATGTTTAACTTTGTGTACAAAATTGATTTCTTTTTTTTTTTTCTTTTTGTCATTACAGAATGGATACAGTTCACCAGCACTTCCAGAGAACTTCTTAATATTTAAAAAGGACAGCCTCACATAAGGATTGGACTAAGGTGTACATTTCTCTTCAGTAGTGGTCGCTGGGCAGGTGGTATCTCTCCTCTGGCTCTTCTGGTGGACTCTATACATTTTGCATCTGTGCAGGAGTGCTCTGACCTGTCTGTGAACTTACCTTCTTCTTTACGGATGACTGTTTTTGGATCGGTCTACCTCCAGCGCTGGGCTTTAACTGTCGCCTCTCTGGATCCATAAATAATGCAGAAGAAACAATATCAGCCCTATCCCAAAGACGCCACAGCTCATCTTGTTGTGTTCATTAACCCATTTCACATGCATTCGCCTGGATAAATAATTCACCCAGTGCCTTATTGCCGTGTGTTTCTGACAGTTTGTAGATGTTCAGTCTCATCGCTGGAGTAAAGAATGGAAGCACTGCGCCCAAAAGTGCTTTTATTTTTCTTTGGGAAAAACAATATTCAACAGTGAGTGCGCTGGAGCTCCAAATGTATTGCCCTATCGCAGACAGCAGCAGTTTTCCACAGAGATTAAGTAAGTGTGGAGCTTGTGTTTGCATAGACAGTGGCTCGAGTGGTGGAGTCGTCTTTACAACTGGAACACTGCCAGTTAGAAATCCAAGTTCACTCTTGTTGAATGTATGAATGTGATGTGACTAGACTGACTGTTGCCATAGATAATTATAATTGTGTTTAAAGAAGACATAATATGCTTTTTCCACCAAAGCAAACAACAAATTGTCTTCACATTACATTACCTACCCCTACATACAGTATGTCCCTTTCTGAGTCATAACCTTTTTAAAAAAATCCCAAAATGCAGCACAATAGAAAACAGAGTATTCCTCAAAAAAATCTGGATGCAATTTTAAGGAAACTAATAATTTTGAAACTGAATTTTGAACCCTGTAAAACACATCCATCAATGCTTTCTCCTCCGGCATAAGACATTATGGATCTAGTTGGAATCAATTAAATTTTCACCTACCACCTATTCCTGCATTTTTTATTATTACAAACAAAATAGTCTTTTAAAATGTACTATTTAATTCTGTTACTGAATTTTAAACTGAAGAGGTGGGGCTTCTGCAGTTTTGAACAGCAAACCAATTAAACCAGTTTATGTTTTGGGTTAGTTTTGTGTTTTACAATGAAAACTGTATATTATTGATATACATATTACTGAAACAGTGAAAAAACAAAAGATGTCTTCTTTAAGCGCTTATTTAGTTGATTGTAAATTATTCACCCTTAATAACAGCATTTTTGTTTATTATTTACTGTTTTGCCCAACACAGGTTGGTCATTAAAATCATAGAAGCCCATCACATATCTCAGATGTATAATTATCTGTTCTTTCTTCACACAGTCGTAGAAAACAGTTGGCTGTGTTCATATATCGCATAGAACACTAGAACTTACTTTCAATTTACACTGGGTTAATTGCCTTGCCTGAAGACAAAACAACAGTATGAACTGTTAATTGCTAGTTTGATCCCCGTTAGATTTGTTCGGATTCTGTCCTGCTTTGAACTCTTTCCCTGCCAATGACGACGAAAAGATCCATCATTGTACGGCCAATCCTAACTTGCCTATGACGTCTATATTCATCATAGGCCTTTTATTATATGCGGCGATACAGGGCTCTCTGATGCACGTGCTGACTCTGTGTACACTCATATACATGGTGCAGTTTCATAGACTCACCGGCAGAGGGGGTGAAGTGTAAGTACAAGGGCCCAGAGGAAGTCACATGAGCGGGAAATGCATGTGCTCTTTTGTTGACAATAAGGCAGCACAGTCATGTTTACATCATTAGCTGCTTCTGGAGGCCGACTCAGGCAAAATATCTTGGACTAAAAACATTGTCAAGTAAGTTTAGAGCAGATATTTGATCTTTAAATGGAAGAAAAGAGGATCCTGCTGGACTAGGACTCTGAGGAGAACGGCACATGCAGCTAGTCTCAAGGAGGAAAAATCAAACTTCCTCCTATGTAAGCAATCCAAAAGTGGTCAGAGTAAGTAAAACTGCTGTATCTCTTCACGTTTGAAGGGTTCAATATAATCTATGCCCTATGAAAGAGGTTGAATCTATGTAATCTGCTTCAGAAAGTAGAAAACTCCTGTGCATCCTCCTCATCTGGATCAGATGAGGAGGTTTATAAAGGACAAAGACACTCGTCCTGATTGTTTTAATCATGTAAACCATGGCTATTCAACTTTATTTTTCAGAGGGCCAGGTTTTATCGAGGACCACGGCTTGTGGGCCGGGCAGTTGCACAATGCATCGCAGTTTTTGACGCAAAATTGTGCCCAATACCATAGTAGTGATAATAACTAATGCTGTGTCTGTTTTTATTGCTCTACAGCAGGGCTTTTCAGTTATATTTTACTATGACTCTAGGTCTACATATTTAGCTACTTCAAGGGTGAACCTCAATTTGGAACAAGACTAGAGAACAATTTGTGAACCAGAACAAAAGTGAACAAAACAAATATCAGTGGAATTTTAGCTGATGAATTTTAGCTGATGAATTTGATGAAGTACTGCAGGAGACTGAAAACCAGATATAACCAAGAATTATGACGAGCCAGTCTTTATTTCAAAGCATTATGTTGCTGTATCCACCTGTTCACTGTAAATCAGATACGGATTGTTTCCAAGGCTTCTTTACATTATGGCCCAGTCCATGGCCTTATTTGAATAGCCCTGATGCAAACCATTTATCCTAAAGACATTATTTTATTGTAGTAGCTCAATTTTCTTTCACCCAAAAGTAGAACAGTGACATGACATAAGGTTAAGTGTACCTTAACCTTAACCTTAACCTGAAGTTTGATTTTGAAAAAGGACGTTGTATTAAAAAGTTTAATGAAGACAAAGAATTTCAACGGCCTATAAAACAGAACAGATTAATGAAGATTTTTTTTTTTTTTTTTATTGAAAGTAGACATTTGTAGGTCTCATTTGATGTACAACATGTCATGATTCTAGTTGCACAAGGATTTTTGTGGAGCTGTAAATGTTCTTTAAAATGAGCGAAAAAGGTCTGGCAGTGAGTCAAAGTGAGAATAGAGCTGGCACTGAAAGAGTTCAATAGTTTATATTTAATTCTGTGTTTAATCCTTGTTTTGTGCCAATGTTGATGTAATGCTTGTGCAAGTGTGAGCGCAACTTACGACTTAAAATAAAGAGCACTATATCAAAACATTTCCATCCAAACAGTGCAAGAAAACACAAAACCGCCACGGAAACACCACACACCGTCCAGCTGCTCTGCCTAATCAGAAGAGACATCGGCGAATGAGAATAGCTTCCCCCCGTACACTGATCCTCATTGCGTCGTGTGCGTAAGTCCAAACATTTTGCACACGCTCCAATATCCTCCTCCGGCAGACAATAGTTTTCCATTAGATCGGCTGATTCTCCGCGGAGCCGCCGGCCGAGCCTCAAACAATAACACGGCTAACCTAAAGCTGGCATCTCCCGAGTCAACTCCCTTTCCTTACACGAGTGGCTTAAACCGACAAGCTTATCTGGACCTTCTCAGTTAATAAAGTAAGAGAGGCTTATTCGATTGCGTACAAAAGGAAGGAGTAATCTGTCAGCACGGGACAAGTCCGTTTTCAAACATACCCCAATGCAGACAGGGGATTAACAATGTTACCGAGTATGATTTAGGGTAATGCTTTTTTTTTTTTGGACAGACAATTTAATCAAAAGGGCGCGCAATCCGGCTATTTTTGCTTTCACTAAAATTGTCAGTGTGTAGATGTTGTTTTCAGTCTGAATGAAGCCAGTTGCTGCAATACAAAGCTCATCAGTTTTTCAAAATTTTTATTTACCTATGGAAGTCTGTAAAGTTTAAATTATTCCGATTGATTTGAATATTTCCTTTGTGTCATTTCAGTAGATGAAGCTCTTACTCTAGTCCTGCTGTGGGAAACACATGACTGTCGTGTCATTATTGGTCCTGGTGCGTGGGATTCTTACGTGAAGATGCTCAGTCAGGATCATGTTTGAGGGACAGAAACAGCACAACTAATATTAATTGTATTTGACACATGTTATATTCAAACTTTCTCAGTTCAGGTCACCATAAAGCATCATTTAAGTCCTAATAATGGCAGCTGATGGAAAAAGTCACCAAAGTGTTATTGTCATTTGTAAAAAGGTTTTGTACGGTACATACTATAGTTCTGGGAAATTTTGTGAGAAAAAAAAAATTATATCATGAGCTCATCTCTGAAGAAAGACTTTATTACCCAAAATGAAAACATATTTGTTCACACTTTTTTCACAATTTTTTATATTAAAAAAATAGTTCCATTTCTGAATAGTTTATCTGAATTATTTAGTATTATTTTCATATATAAATCAATTGTTGACATTGACCATAGGTACAGTCGGCATCAAAGGTCACGCCCACTAACGGACCTCCGAGAGTGAATCAGAACAACATTTTTATCAGTCACTGCTCAAAAACTACAACAGCAAACATGGACTTTAGGAGATATATTGTGTCAAATACAGACACGAAGACATGGGGATGAATAAAGTGATTCAACCTTCCAAGTATGTAAATATATCTAGCAATGCTAACGGTAGCTGCGAGCTAAATGCTAACGTGATGCTAGCGCCGCCTGGTATCTTTTAGCATCTTTTTTAACTTATTGTTTACCTTTCTGACATAACAACATCTCAGTAACCTCTGTTTAAACCTGGTTGTAACTCGACTTGAATTAGTTGTGTTAAAAATACATTTAATTCGCCAGAAAACGTTTTAAAAGAGGTAAACAGTTTAGCTTCCCATATGGTGAGGCAGGAGATGTTTTCCCCCTCGGCAACCAACAGTTGCTGAGGGGGAAAACAACATTGACGCGTTGCCGACTGTATCTATTGGTTAATGCAAGTCACCATGACAACAACCTGTCCAATCAGAAAGACGATCATCACATTCTAGAACCTATTCTGTACTGTTGTGATGTCATACGTCTGAGCAGATCTCTCACTTTCCCTTCAGACAGCCTAGTGACCAGTTCATTTACCCGAGCAGCACGACAGCTTACTCTTACTTTAAACTTTATACGTGACCTACACAAGTACTGTGGATAAGTCAGTACAACCAGATACAATGGAGTCTCGTACACAGCTCTTAACTCACGAAACCAGGAGAAAGAGACGAAGACTCACCCAGACCGACACAGATGGAGCCCTCTGCTCTGACGCTACAGAATACTGTACTCCCTCAAAAAGGATGCGTCTGCAGGTGTCCTCTGAACACATCTGTCCTGACACAACAGTCGACACAACCAGGAGAGACCGAAAGAGGTCCATTATGGAAGTTCTGGGTGACAGTTCAAAATACTGGCCACCAAGGAAGAGGATACGTGTACAGATGAACACTGAAGATGTTCAGATGGACACTGAGGTTTGTCTGTCTGACTCTGACCAAATGGAGACAGATGACAGCTCTAACGTTCACTCTTCAGACGACTGTGTCCAGATGGAGATAGATGCTGAAGATGAGTTTGTCCCAATGGAGACAGATGATAACACGCCTACGGGTTCTCTATTGGACCCTGTCCCAATGGAGACAGATGATAACACGCCTACGGGTTCTCTATTGGACCCTGTCCCAATGGAGACAGATGAAAACACGCCTACGAGTTCTCTATTGGACCCTGTCCCAATGGAGACAGATGAAAACAGGCCTATGGGTTCTCTATTGGACCCTGTCCCAATGGAGACAAATTCCTGGGATGCAGACGCTCCAGACACTGAGATGGAGACAGACTCTGCGTATATCCGATCAAAGCTCTTGACCAACAAAGTTAATGTCTCCAGAAAAGCAAATGCTAAAATCACAAAGATGGAGACAGACTCTGCGTACATCCGGTCAAAGCTCTTGACCAACAAAGTTAATGTCTCCAGAAAAGCAAATGCTAAAATCACTAAGATGGAGACAGATTCTGCGTACATCTGGTCAAAGCTCTTCCAATCCAATCCACTTTATTTATAGAGCACATTTTACAAACTAAAAACGTTTCCAAAGTGCTGCACAGAAAATACTAAACACAAACACAGCACATGCTCTATTAGTGCTCATAAAAAATAAAAACAGACAAAATAATAATTAAAATTAAATAAATAAAAACATAAAAACATAAATAAAATAAAAACAGTAGGACACTAAAAAATAAATAATTACTCTAAAACTATAAATAAAACTAAAAACAATCATAAAATACAAAGATAAAATAAATAAAAAATAAATAAAATAAATAAAAGGCACAGGGGACCACACAACTCACGCGGTGTTAAAAGCCAGAGAGTAAAAGTGAGTCTTAAGACGAGACTTAAAACACTCCACGGTGGGAGCGGATAGAACATAGAGGGGCAGAGCGTTTCAGAGCTTAGGGCCGACCACAGAAAACGCTCTGTCTCCTCTGGTTTTAGGTCTTGTCTTAGGCACCACGAGCTGAAGCTGGCTCTCGGACCTTAGAGCGCGCGCCGGTGTGTAAATTTGGATGAGGTCCGAGATATAAGATGGTGCCAGTCCATTCAACGCTTTAAAAACAAACATAACATTTTGAAATCAATTCTAAAATGAACAGAAAGCCAGTGCAAAGATGCAAGAATTGGAGTGATATCATCTCGTTTTTTGGTTCCTGTTAAAAGTCGTGCCGCGGAGTTCTGGACTAACTGTAAGCGAGAAAGTGCGTTGTGAGAAATGCCAGTATAAAGAGCATTACAGTAGTCCAGACGCGAAGAAATAAAAGCGTGCAGTCATTAAATGCCGTTTTTAACTTTTTAACTTAAAACTTAAAAAGTTTTAAGTTAAAAAGTTTTTACCTTTTTATCTTAAAACTTAAAAAGTTTTAAGTTAAAAAGTTAAAAGCCGTCTTTAACTTTTTAACTTAAAAGTTAAAAACGGCTTAACTTTGGATAAAAGACGAAGATGATAAAAACCCGACTTGACCACTGTGCTGATCTGCTTGAGTTTAAAATCACTGTCCATGGTGAAGCCAAGGTTGGTGGCGAAGGGATGAACATTATCTTTAAAGGGGCCCAAGTCCAATAAGGGATCAGTGTGCCAAAATAAAACAATTTCGGTCATTAAAGTAGGTCATTAAAAACCTTTAAAAGTGCTCACTCAGTGCTATGCAGGGCCTTGTAGCCTGATTGGAAACGTTCTACCATTTGCATCTAAACAAGGCTGCAATTGACAAAGAACACTTTTTTCCAATATTTTAGCCAAAAAAGGAAGCTTTGAGATTGGCCGAAAATTTGAAACATTAGATCAGTCAAGGCCTGGTTTCTTAAGAAGAGGCTCAATCACAGCTTTTTTTACAAAATGAAGGTACAACTCCAGAGACAAGACTGCTGTTAACAATTTGAGACACACTTGAGCCAATTGTTGCCCACACCTCCTTAAATAATACTCATCTAGTTACTAGATGAGGATTTCAGCTGATTACAATTTTTGAAAGAGACTGCAAAGACATTGTCTCAAACACAGAAAAAACAGCTGAGCAAGACATGCTTACTGACAAAGTAACACTGGGAAGAGATAGATTGGCTCTAATCAAGGTAACCTTGTCTGTAAAACTGTTCACATTTTTCAGAACAACATTCTAAAAGAGTGGATTTGGATGCATTCAAAACAGACCCAATAGTTTGAAATAAAATACGAGGATTATTGACATCTTTCAATACCAAGCCAGAAAAATACTTCCTCTGTTCCTCTTTAACATATTTTTGATACATTTTCCAACTGTCTCTTAACATTTCATATGACACTTGCAAATGGTCATGCTTCACTTCCTTCCGCCTGCCTACATTTACGCCTAGCCTCACAAGTGATGTCATTTATCCATGGCACAGGTTTGGCTCTAGGGCGCACGGCTTTTTGCAGAGCTACAGCGTCCATAACCGTAGCGCATGCAGTCATAAAAGAGTCCGTGATTATTTCAGTGTCCACAAAGTCAGCGTTACCAAAATCTGTTGGCACATTTTCAGTAAAAAAAGCAGAAAATGATGCCGCTGCGTCTGGTTTAAGGACGCAACAGTAACGCACGGGGTCTGGCTTCACATGATCACAAAGCTTAAAATCAAACAAAACCGGACAGTGGTCGGAAATAACGGTGTCACCTACCACTATATTGGTAATAGGCAATTGTACGACATCACCAAATCTAATGTGTGACCATGTAACTACATAGATCAATCAACATGTTGCACCAGGTTAAAACCATCAATTAATTCAATAAAATCTTTAGCCAAAGGTGCAGAAGGGCAACACACATGTATATTAAAATCTCCCACTATTCAAATTTTGAAGCATAAGAGTCTGTTGTCAGTGACTTGCAGCTTAAACTGCTCTTAAACACCGAGGCAATACCACCTCACTGTCCAGTAGACCTCGGTGCATTAATAAAAGTACAATCTGGAGGTAGCAGTTCCGAAAAGCCGGCAAACTCCGGAGAAAGTACAGGCCAGGACTTTAGTCCTGCCGCCGCGTACACCCCGCCGCCTGCGTTTCTTGGGCAGCAGGGCCTTCACCCGGAGCAGGTACTCCGGGACATCCGCCAGGTAAGCGGGACGCGGCTTGTTTGGCTTATCACAGCGATATTCCACACACGTATCCACATAAGATTTGATTCTCAATAAGTCATTGCAATCATACACCAGCAGCGAGTGAGTGATCCCCCCAAAAACAGCTTAAAAAACAATATAAAACACCCGAACGTGAGCAGAGCCAAGCAGCGAACTAGATACTCCAGCGCCATCTTGTACTTTGACAAGATGGCGCTGGAGTGTCTAGTTCGCCGTTTGGCTCTGCTAGTGACTGGAGGACTAAGAAAGCCAATGTAGCCAGAAAAACAGATGCTCCAGGCACAATGACGGAGACCGATTGTGGCTCCACCCAGAAAGCACCTGCAGCAGAAACCTGTGCGAGCAAGAGCCTTAAATCTGAATGTAGAGCGTTCAGAAACAGGCCACCTCTCAATACAAACTTGAACGTACGCGTTTAACAGCCCGGAGACTCATGATGTACTTCTCAACAGGAGTCCTGAAACAAATCTCTGGAGCACATGGACAGTGACAATCGACTGCTGTTCTCCTGAAGGAACCACAGCACAATAAACACAAAGCATTTTGATTTTTAGCAAAGCAATGAGTATGTGAGTATTATTTGGGGGTGGGGATAGAAACTCAGGATAGAGGATTTCTTGCCAACTGATATTTTGTTTGGTCATATAAGTTCTCGCCAGATTTTCCTTATACATAGGCTATAATGAATGGTCATGTTTTGAATCTTTGAGCAGCTGTAGTAAAACGTCTCCTCACACACAGATTTGTAGCTGACTTATTCTGACAGAAAACAGTCTAAAGTCTGTCCAAGTTTTATTTCGTAATGACAGGACCAATATTGACAGAGATAATCACTCCTAAACATGTAAAAAATATATAATCTACGCGCAAATTTAACACATATTTAAGTAATAAAAATACAAGGTGATAGACAAAATGAAAGGTAAATAATAATACATTAAATAAATACATATTAAACTAACAATAATAAACAATGAAAGTCTAATTTTGTAATTTGTCTTAGGGTTAGGGTTGAAATTTTGAATTGAAACAAAAAATGCAAATGATTTCAAAATCTCGTCTCGATCTCGTAGACCCAGCCTCGTGGTTCGTCTTGTCTTGTTCCATCACTATTTTTAAATGGACATTTAGTGCATTATTCTCTATTAATGTTCTGTTCAAATACAGAATATTTTTATCTACTTCTCTTACACTCTTAAAACAGACATTTTTAAAAAATTCTTTTGTTGGAATATTAAATATCAGAATTGAATATAAATAAATATTGAATATCAGAATTGTCTGTGTAAACTAGTGTGTTAACATGTTAACCAATCACATTGCAGAACGCTAACACATACTTGTGTTAACTGAGTAACCAATCATGTTGCAGGACACACAACACATCTACGAACCAATCAGATTGTAGGACACACTACAGCAGAAAAATTAGACAGATACACATGAGAGAAGAGTGGGCAGTACACGTCTCACAACATGAAGATCTCAGATTCCCCCAAACTCACAATGACATGAAGGACTTTGTTTAAGGTTGTCCAGAGCTGTATACTGTAGAAAGAAATAGAGACGAATGAGTAGCACATAGATCATTGAACACAATAAATGTGGAATATGCCCTAACACAGTCACTGTGGTAACATCAACACATGTTGCGTTGTCCCAAACTAGACACACAAATGTGTTCAAACATACCATACAATCTTTGGCTTCAGTCACGACTTGAGCAGTTCTTGTGTTTTTAGTTTGTTTTATCATGAATGACCAGAACTGTGGCAGCGTAAATGTGGTTTCTTGTCTTGTTGAGTTTGTCGATTAGAATCACATCTAACCCTAACCCTTTCATGTCCTATTCGCACGGCATAATATTAACCTAGGGACCTCATGTAAATTGTAATAAATAATCTGACTTTCTCGTCCGCGCATATCATCCATATCTGTAAAAAATGGCTGTAAATATTTCCTTGAATTTTATCTACTGTAATTCACTTATCTCAGACGTCCTCCTGTAATTCTAATGCTGTGTGAATGCATATGTCTGTGTTTTCAATCCGTGAACAGTTTATAAATAAATGTGGCTTATTTCTTCAGATTTGAACAAAATTATTACTACTATTCTTTATGGATCGTTATCAAATGAAATAGTAGTTTTTTTCCTACGATTAAAAAGCTAAATATCAATCAAACTATGATTACAAAATCCATGATTTGGAAATACAACAAGTTCGTTGTTGAAGCAACAGAAGGTCAAGAAGAGGGAAAAGTTTGGACAAAACCCTGCGAAGTTTGAACTTTATCACCGTAAATGGATTAAAAGAGAGAGACTACGGCTGTTTCATAAGAAATCTGACTCAACAATGTGACGAGGAGCTACATTCGCTGCCACGGTTCAGGTGAGCTATAAACAAACCGAAAACACAAGAAACGCTCATTTCATGAAGGAAGTTAAGAGTTGTTGCCATAAAATATATGTCGCCATTTTCGGAAAGTCTGTTAAAACAAGAAAATTACAGACATGGAAAATCCCTGTGTGAATGCCTTTAAAAAAATTCAGACGTCACGGGGTAAAATTATGTCATGCGGATAGGACATTATATTCCATTTACAGTGATAAAGTCCTACCATCCAACGTTTGGTGAATTACAGGAAGTAACAGACGTTGTTACAGACATGGACGATTCACACAGGACTAGAAACTCAGACGACGTCCGTAATTATCACAATTTACATGAGGTCCCTATTGGTAATTATGCTGTGTGAATAGGACATATGGGTTTTACAATTTTTCCTTTAATACAAAAGCAATTAAAACCATATTTGAACATGTTTTTTCAAGAATTTCTGTGCACCATTACTATTTGACAGTATCCTCAAAGACGTCAACCTCTGGGCTGCGTTCAAATCCATCTCTGGAATCGGACACTAAAAGACTGATTGGGAGATGAAAGCCTAGATGCTGCTTGTGCAGTTCATCATGCAGAGGATGTAAAGCTGCCACCTCCTGCCGTTTGTCCTGTAATTAAGTGGCTCTGGTGAGATTTCAAAGGCTCAATCAATGTCTCCAGTCTGTAGTCGGCAGAGCGAGAGGGATCGATGTGTCCAGGACCAACACAGGCGCTAATGGGCCCAGTGTAAGGCACTTTTTTATAAACCTACTGCCTGTATGTGTGTCAATGTGGTATTCAAGGGGTTTCACTTTGGATGAAGTGTTTTTGCTTGGCTAATACTGTTTCTCTATGCATACTTTTGCCATTAACATATACGTATTTACCATTTGTTTTACTGGATGTTTTTTCACACTGTTTAAAAAGAAGAAATTATAGAACAGCAAGTGTGTTGTTTGGGTAACACTGATGAAAATCTTACACAACGCAGGTTAAAGTGCCTATGACAGGTTGAACTACTCATTTCACTAAAACAATGAGCATTATATTTAAGAATTCACTAAACATTTTACAAAGTTGATCCAGTTTAGCCATTTTTTAGAACTAAAAATACTTCCTAGTCACACTAGGGAGTTGCAACCATGTAATAAAATGGGCCAAAACTGCTCTATTGTAATTGATTTTCACTTCTTGAGTCAAAAACACAATAAACACACTGATTTTGTAAAATCTATGGTTATAGGGTCATATATGCCGAAAATGTCCTCTTCTCCCTAGTGTAATCTCATCAGTTTAGAACTCTGATCTACTTCCTGTTTTTTTCAACATATTTTTCAAACTTTTTTTCCATTAACTAATTAATGTAAAATAAATACATAATTTGTATTTACAACTATTTTAATCTACTAAATTAAATTAAAATGGAAAATTAGTTCAAACCTGTCATACACACAATGAATACCCTCCGCCTGGTTCCGGAAGTAAGCTTTTTCTTCATTCCTGAGAATCCAGGGAGGAGAAAAAAGTTTGAAATTTTGCTTGAAACTAATCAGCTGTGGCAACACAACAGCATTAGGGACATTGGTGACAACATTGGTGAGCTTCTGTTGGATATTTAACATTAAAACTAGATTTTTGTCCAAAAGTCTAAGGCATTGGTCAGCCCAATATCCGGAGAAAACCTAAATACAATGAAATGACAAAAACGTACAAGTGTCAATATGTTACGTAAAGCCAAAAAATAATAAATAAATACATTTTAAAATAACCACAAATTTTGGTTTAAGCCATGTGGCGACAAATCTTAACCTAAAGCCCTAAACTTAACCATTTTAGTAATTTGACGCCTAAACTCACCCGTGAAACGCAAAAAAATTGTCGCAACGTGGCTTCAACCAAAATCCGTGGTTATTTTACATTTTGGCGTTAAAAGGCGAGAAAACGTGCTTATTGTACGTTTTTCTCAATTTGTTAGATATCTACGTTTTCTCCCGAGACTGCGTCGTATTGGTTCAGGAACATTCGTTTTTTCAGGTGCCACCAAATCAATACTGGGTTTAAAACAGAACTATTACAACTCTAAAATAGCTGCAAATTGTGTAAAAAATGTGACTGTGTACTGTGTTTGTAACCAATATTGGTCTATGAGAAAAATGTATGTTATTCCGGCCGTCCCACTTTTTCTTGAAAAATTCCTTTTCGTTCAATATCTGATAAAAAACAAACTATGAACCACCTGGAAATGTTAAAGATTACATTGTGTCCTTCCTATTTAGAGTTAAATCAACCATTCTGAGTTGAATCAGACTCAGTTCCAACTGTAAAAATCTTCCCCAAAATTTCAAAGATTTTAATAGGACTTTTGTATTGGCTCCGCCTAAATTTTTTTTTGAGTCATTTTAGGTCCCTAAAACTCATTTTTACCTCAGTTACCTTCAGCTTTTGTAGATGAATGGTCAAAACCTCAAATCTGCCAAATCTAGTGTCATTCGGGCCTCAGCTGTCAACATCAGCTAAACCAATCTTTAGATCTACCAAAAATGTTTTGGCAGAAATTAGATTCTGTTTTTCTTTTGTTTGGAGAAAGTTCTTCTGATCAGAGCCTGTTAGTCATCAGAAGCTAAAACTACAGCTAAGACTCCAGCCATTTCCATGTGCTCCAAAAGATTAAGGAACTATTTTAGTTTGAATTTTTACTGGTTTTAACCAAAGTTTTGAGGTAGAAGGTAGAACTGCTAAGCTCAATTCATTGCAATGTTATTTTAATTTTTTATGACGATTATGTCCAGAAGTCAATGACATTTTTTCACTTGAATTGTTCTGTCTCTACAGCGATGGTCTTGCTTTACCTAGAATGTTCCCTAGTACAGTGATTCTCAATTTTTATCCTCGTCTCCATGGAAATATCCAAGTTTAAACCCATACTGTGTAACATTCTAGCAATATCATCTCTAAAGCTGACTGCAGACTTTCTATCCAAAAACACCTTTTAAACGCTTGTGTCTGACTTCAAACCCGTTCTGTAAAGCACTACACCTGTACTTCTCAATCTGCTGTATAATGTAAATGTAATGTGAATACTGTGTACAAATAAAACGACGTTCTGATGTACTAAGTTGCTGTTCATTAAAGTCTCTCCAGATTGTTGACACGGGATCGCTCCTTGCTCTCTAACAGCGCACTTCAAAGGCACAAGTGGGCTACGGTAATACTGTGAAATAACTCATAAAGCTGACATAACGACTGAGGATTGACACGCCGTAATGAAGTCGGCGCTAAATTTAGTCCCATTAATTCTGAGTAAAGGCGTGCGAGGACTGCCGGCAACTTGGCATGTTTTTCCCACTTCAAAAAGCCGATATTATTTACCTTGATTCGCCCTTGAAATAATAGTCGTAGATCAAAAAACGTCTTTCGAGCAACCTGTTAAATATTGCATGCTCCCCTTAGATACCTCTCACGGCTCATGTAAATGTTGCCGCGCTTTATTCTTTTGGATTTTATGTGTTTTTTTATGTATTTTTTCCTGTTTTCCCGAAGGCTTCTCCACTTTGAAGTTGTTTGTCGACGGTGAGGAATATTTGGAGATTAAAGTCTGTCTGTCTTTGCCCCTGTCAATTCGAATATACAGGTATAAACAAACATAAACAAAATGTAGAGTGTTCCTAATGGAGCTAAAACATGGGTTTGGTTTGGCAGAATGTGATCGGATGTGATGGTTTTAGAAGTGGAAGAGTCGAAAAAGCCACAGGAGAGCTGGAAAAGAGCTGTCATTAAGCATTTGCAGGTCTTAACTTAACAAGGTCAGTCAAATGTGTTGCATTGTCTTTAGGAAAAACGTGGATTTACCAGGCAAGGTCTTTCAACGCAGCAAATGGTCCATTCAAGAACTCATCCAAGAAGCATTTAGGCTACAAAATGTTCAGTCCTGGTTTAAAATAGACCTGAATAAAAGCTTGTTTTTGTCCTTTCAATCCAATTGGTGCTTTGAATGAATAACAAAAACAGCAGTGCATGGTTCCAAAATAAAGTATTTTTTACCTGGAGTAGGGCCTTCTCATGCTTGTTTCTATGGAAAAACTGCTTCTTTAGTTGTATTTTTTCATACTAAAGCATAAAACAGATTTATCCTCATTCAGAATGTCCTAAAGCATGGTTTTAACTTTCCATTTTCTACTAAATTGTGTATTTGAAGAAGGCCGTTGTGAGCCGCTAAGCGTGGGTAACAGATCAGTACATGCTTTTAAAACTAATCATATTTTAACAATTGAAAAGCCCAGATTAATAAAGATTTTTTAAGCTTGTGTTGTATGAAGAGTGTCTTGGGTTTTCTCCTCTTTCTGTGACTTTGTGTTCCCAATCACCAATGAGCACCTTCAAACTTATCTAGATGTGAGGTTTCCATGAGCATTTTGGGAATTTCCTTTTAAACTACTAAATTGTGTATTTGATTTTTCACTTTCAGAAAGTTACTCATGCATACATTTAATTTAAATATTGCAATATTATACTTGCATGTACACAAGTGCACTTTTTGAAGTGAAACAAGTGTAGTTCCTACACAGCCCAGTCAAAGCACAAAACAACACGGGACTATTTCTTCATAAATAACATACATCATTTAGTGCTTTATTTGATCTAATATGAATAGTATTTGTTCTATAGGTCTCTGATGAATTCATTCTACAGCCACATAAACAGAGTAGTAACTTGTTTTAATATATTGGTCCTTTTCAATAGCTAAACAGTGTCATGTGACCCACACTTCAAAGTGAATGTGCTAGCCTAGCAGCTAACTCGCAGGATCATGGATCTAGAGGAGGATTCTCTCAATGGACATATAAGTGTGACAGTAGTTGGATTTATTTCACCAGAGGAAACCTGTGCATTTGAACTAAACAAGAACACGAGCTGCACAGAGGAGGAGAGAAAAGGTGAGTAAGCTTCATGATTTATGTTTGATGCCTGGGTGCACTTTCTGAAATATCAGATACTTCTCACTGTTGTCATTGTCTGTACATTGTCCCCTTCTAAAAGACCAAAACATAAAGTTAAGTTAAAGTGGACATAAACACCTGTGATTAGCTTCAGCTAATTGTCACTGTAAATTCCAAAAACCTTGTGTATTGCAGTGTATACTAATTCAAAAAGTCTCATAATTCTGAAATCCAAAAATAATTGATGTTTGATTAAAAAAATAATATAGCTAACATGTTGACTATTTAAATAATTGTTAGTGTAACCAGGGGAAATAGTGTGAAATAGTGTTCTACAGTTGTCATTTGGTGCATTCATGTGCACTGGGAAACTTGGAGACAACTTCCCAAATCCAAAAACGACTTGTAAACACTTGGAGCAGTGACACTAATAAGCATTTGCATAACTTCATCTTGATTTTCGTTGCTTTCATGAAAAAGACTTGTAACTCATGAACTTATTGAGGAGCTGTGCTTTTTCTTGTCAGTAAATGACTGATAAATAAATACTTTAGGACATTTATTGTTGTGAAATACTTTAGTCTGCGTTAAAATGTGTTTTACTTGTGAAGCAGAAGCATCAGTGTGTGGCATAAAACTAAATCCTGGTTAAGGTATACTTTATTGTCCCCGTAGGGAAATTTGTCCTCTGCATTTGACCCATCCTTCAATGCCTCTGGGGCATCTCCTCAGGAGCAGTGATCGCTGCAGTGCAGCGCTCGGGACCCATCTCCAGGTGTTGTTGCTAGGCTTGGTCAGGACTACCGTAGCTGGAGGATATTACCCTAACATGCATGTTATTGGTTAGTTTGTGTCAATGCTCCGTCTTATCTCAGGCTGCAATTAACGATCATTTTGGTAATCGATTAGTAGAGCTTTTTTTTCTTTCTTTTTTTTTTTCGATTAAACAATTAGTAGTTTAGAATGCAAAAGTCACGTGACTACAAGACTTTTACACATTTTGATCCAGACAAAGCCTAAAACCCTGAGTTTGTAAGTGACTGAATTAAGATTTTTATAACCTTAAAAAAAGATTGTCAATGGAGCAATAATAAAAAATGTATTGTTTTGCTAAAAAAGAGAGAAGGACAAACATTTTCTCCTTTGAAAACAGCAAGAATAGCTACTGCACTTGAAATAATCATAAATGTATAGTTCTATTTACAAATTTAATTTGTACAATTTTTAGAATCACTCGACTGTAGTCACATTTACACAAGTCAAGCTCAAATTTGTGTTTAAAACACTGACTAATTTAAGGTTGTGTTTTAATAAAAGCAGCAAATGTACACATTTTCTATGTCATTACTGCTAAATTGGAGCCAAACATACAAGAATTTTTCAGTTCAGTTCATTTTAGGAACCTATAAAGACCAGCTAATGATGATTTGATTGCTAATAGAGAAAATTCATTCAATAATCGATTAGTTGCAATTACTTAATTAACTTGTTGCAGCTCCATTGTCATTTGACATAAACAGCCCGAGTTTTTGAGCTGAAATTCTGACCTGAGCAGCGTTCAAAAACGTTTTATCCACCCGGCGGTCGGAACAGTTTCCTAGAGCAGATGAATGCAGCAAATCTAATAGATCTAACAGATTCTGCCAGATGGTGGAGAAGAACCAGAAACCACAAATGCAAATAAATAAATATGACTGATCTGTTGTGGTGTCATGTGAATGGTGTAGTTTTGGCCTTTAAACAAGGATCAAATTGGTAAGACATTGCAAATAACATACAGTCTGTTTGAATCACATTGTTGCAAAAATAACATCTAATTTATAAGCTGTTAATGTAAAAATGTGTGCAGAAAAGCCATCTTAAACACTGCTTTCCTCCTGCTCTGTCTGCGTTCAGGAACACAGTTTCATGGCTCACCTCCGCCTACATTCTCTGGGCTTAGTTTGTGTTTAAAATAAAGGATAAGCTTTAAGGGAATAGATGTTAGTAGATGTATTTTCAGTTAACAATTTATTTTAGCTTCTGCTCGTCTTATATAATATAGTTTATGTAAGATAGCTTGAGGATTTGTTCAGCTGAATTATGTTATGTTCCTTAAAGTAAAAATATTGGTATTGGAACCAAAAAGGTAAGATCGGTGCATCTCTTTACTGATACGTGAAATGTTTGAGAAAAACTGGTATAGTGGGATTATTTGAATGGCACACAACCTGACAGCAGACGGCTGACAGCCACCTGACAGCCACAGCTGATTGACACAAGCTGTAGCAGCAACACTAACCAGCGCCATTGTCAGATCACTACAAGAGTTCATCACAGTGTGAAAACCAAAGTTAGTTCAACATTTGTGAATGAAATCCATCTTTACGCCTCAGAGAAAAACACTGTCTCAAGCTTTAGTAGCAGATGTCAGTCATACCAGTTCATACCTGATCGAAACAGCTAACTCTCTTCCCATTTTGTTGTTTTTATAAAAGAAGTTTCCCCAGCCAACTATGTCACAATTATTAGGTTAATCGATAATTGTGATTGTTCAAGCTCCAATATAATCGCAAGAACCAAATAATAATAATCATTTTTATAATAATATAATATAATAATCAATTTTAGAAGCAAAATCAAAAGCTTTTTTCGTTTCTTGTATGGAGACATGAACAGAATATCACTTCCAGTTTAAGGCAAAGATGTGTTGTAAATCAGATAAGCACATTGCTTTTATTTATTTTTACTACAGTGACAAGTACATTTGTGATTTAGCCTTGTTCATAATGTATATTTCCAAATATTGGCTATTATCTGTTTCAGGTTAATTACAGATATCAGTATTGCTTTAAACTAATCTTAGTAAATTTAAGAAGCAAAATTATTTTTTTTAACTTAAAGAATTATAATTGTCGCAGCCCCTTTTGTACCAGAAGACACGATTCGTCTGGAAGTTCCTTTTTAGGTCAACAACGCATGCGCAGGCCGAAATTATGTATTTTAAGCACATTATTTGTAAGTGTACAGGTAATATTAATTCTTTATATTGATATTTATGAATGTATAAAGCAAAAGTTTGCCAATAGAAAGCCCAAAACAGCACATTTATTTATCGCCATTTTAAGCTAACAGATAGCAGCCAGAACTAGCTTAGTCAGGCATTTACAGCTTTAAATCTCATTATACATTCATTTGCTTTGTTGAAATCTGTGAGTGAATTTTGTGTTTAACAGTTTAGTTTTGTCTGTGTTTAATTAAAATTTTACTACGAATAAAACAATGTAAAAGAACTAAGGCTAACGGTACGAATCGGGTCTTCCGGTACGAAAGGGGCCGTGACAATAATTATAATTATATTTTTTGAAGCAAAATTAAGTTATTTAATAATTTCTATTAAAGCAAAGTTTGATTTCTAAAAACTGGTCAAAATCTTGAGGAAAAGTGACGTGTTTGACAAATAATTGCGAAATCAGGATATTTTGTCTCCCAAGTATCGCAATAATAAAGTTTGATATAGTGACATTCCTACAGCCAACGGGACTGACAACGTATCTTTCTACAGACAACATACACAGCAGAGCAGAAAGTGACATTGACCGATAATATTTTGGTTATTCAAGTGGTTGGTTGAGAAAGCAAAAGATAAAATGACCTAATTTGTGTACATCCTTTAGATGTACAGAAATAAACACTAAACTTACTTATTTTGCATTTCACTGCTGCTCAATTTGAGTCAAAATGTACTATCTTTGTTCACGGCTTGTTTTAGTTGCTTACTATTTTATTTAACAGTTATTTAAATAATTGTTTAATTTTGATTATTGCAGCCCTAGTTGAGTATTAATACATACTGCAAAAGATCATGTTCAATTGCATGTTGTTTGGATGTATGCCTTTAAAGAACCGTCTGCTAACGGTTTCCTCTCATGTATTTGAACTTGTCGTGTTGTGATGAACTGTTCAAAGTGCAGGATACAAAGTGCTCGTACGTCCATTATCCCAAAGCTCCACTCCACCCTTTGACCGTTCCATTACAGACGACCGCAAATCACGCTTAACAGAGGAATGATGAGGAGCCGCTGTAAAAATGCCTGCACGTCTAATGCTCATCACGAATTACGACGACTATCAAACGTGTTCTAACTCCAAAGATTCTGTTCTGTGTGTTTGTGGTTCCAGATGCACCGACGCAGGGACAGGTTTGAGGTTATATGACGAGGGCGCAGGTGAAGGTGGGCGGGCCTTGAAGATGAAACTGTCACGCTGGGCTGACACATGGGCAACCTTTGACCTCCTCCAGCTCACACTGTCCCGAACAGCTGTCCAGAGATAAACGTTAAATGCAATCTTGTGATCGTTCATCTCTGTTTTGTAGAATAAGACTGGAAGATTGTGAGGTAGTGACTAGATTGGTCCAAATAAATAAATACGGTAGCACTTTAAAAGACCTCCACGGTACCTACCAGTTAAGTACCATGTCAGTTACTAGTAACTAACAGTGACACTTACTAGTACTTACTCTGGTACTTACTGTGGTACTTACACTGGTACCTAGAGTGGTACTTTGAGTGGTACTTGTACCAGCAGTTACTGGTACATACCACTGGTACTTACTGTGGTATTTACACTGGTACTTACACTGGTACCTACAGTGGTACTATCAACAGCAGTTACTGGTACATACCACTGGTAGTTACTGGTACTTACTGTGGTACATACACTGGTACCTACAGTGGTACTTTGAGTGGTACTTGTACCAGCAGTTACTGGTACATACCACTGGTAGTTACTGGTACTTACTGTGGTACATACACTGGTACCTACAGTGGTACTTTGAGTGGTACTTGTACCAGCAGTTACTGGTACATACCACTGGTAGTTACTGTGGTACTTACTGCGGTACTTACACTGATACTTACACTGGTACCTATAGTGGTACTTGTACCAGCAGTTACTGATACATAACACTTGTGAGGAATTTTCCGCTTTCATTTGTCTGTTTTATTTCTTTTCAGGGAATAGAAGTACTTTCTTAACATGCATGTGCGTGTCCTACCTCTCTCTCTAGGAAAAGCTTGTAGCTTGGGGGTGTAAGATTTCTGTCTAGCAACAAGGCTATACATTCTCTGCACAGCTAAAAACTGTCTAACCTTCGTTACCTAAGCAAACTAACAATACACCACCTTTCAGTTTGGAATGATAAATTCCAACCAGCTGCAGGGGCCCTGGACTCAAACCACTATAAATATGCCCTGCTTCTGTAACGATGTTTTGAGACAGCCAAGTTTTAGTTCGCGTTGTGAGTGTGTGTCTGGGTGCCAGCCCCCGGCTGCTCCGGCCGGGTCATGTCTTTCCTCTGTTTTTTGGTAATTTTGTCAATAAACCTGAAAAACTTCATCTTGGCTTTTTTGTGCTTTGCCTACCTGGAGATAAAAAACCCACAATTTGGTGCATTGGCCGGGAATCAAATAAAAAAGGTTGGCTTTTTTGGACTCTTCAAGAATCTACAATGGCAAGGAAAAGAGACGTTACGGTAGCGTCTGGACCTGAGAACAGAGGGGAGATCGATGTCCGGCCGCAGTAGTGGGGGCCTGAAGAAAAACAAGAAAAAGAGAAAAAGAAAAGAAGAAAAAGAAAGAAAAAAAAAAAGCACAATGGCGCAAAGTTCTTCTGCACTTATTCAGCACAACCAATGGCGCAAACCAGCAGCAGCTTCTCTCCAAGTTATTTTGGACGTCACCTCCAACCCATTCGCTCCAGCTCCAGCATACCAGCTGCGGCGGGGTGAGAGGCCTGGAGCACACCGGAGGAGGAAAGGGGCTTGTTGAACGGACAAATGGACAATCCCAATCCAATGAACGCAATTCAGCAACAATTAGACGAAGACATGTTTTCCTGATCTAATCTCTTTTAAAAGAGACTTCATCTGAGCTTGACTTTCTCGGATCCAACTGCTTTTGAGCTTTCATAAAGTTAACGGACAAGACAAATCCTTCAACTAAAACAAGCTGCAGTGGAGCCAAGGACGCGAGCCCTTTGACCTGCTGCTGACCAGAGCGCCAGAGTGACTGAGACCTGAGAGCCGACGATTTTCACGGACATTAAACTCACGAGACCGCTTCACTCTCGGACTTGTGAAACATGTCCTTTCCACGCTCAAAGTAAGGTCTTTGCAAAGCTCATGTCAGCATGAAGAAACCAGAAGATCGTCTAGGGGTTTGCTGTGTCCTGAACACATCAGGCGCTGAAGCTTTAAAATCACACACGACAAACTCATGTGATTTGGAGAAGTTGTTTCTGTATTACATCTGACTCATCAAGAACAAACAACTGGCATCTGTGCTTGGGACAATGATACAATGAAACCGAAAACGAAAGTACAGTCCACTGGAGATCCGGAACAAGAGGAGGGGAGAAGATCGGGACACCAAGAAGAAGATGAAATATCAGCAATATGTCCAAAATCAACAGCAGCTGTACCGCCGTGGTCAACGTTTCTCCACACACACACACAGCAAGAGGGGACCTGCCATTCCATGCCAAAAATAAACTGTTGCCTGTTGCATGGTGCTCAGCTCGGGAGATGCCATGGGAAGAAGAAGCAAGAAGAAGGATACTACAATGACCAGAAGATGTAGAAGGACAGTATTATTTCTCACTTTTACATTCACAACTAGAACTGTGCAATAGCCTACATCAAACTTTAGATAAGAATAGTGAATGGGTTTTCAAAATGTCCAAAATTGAATAGTGTATCGTTTATAGTTAAGATTAGTTAAGATACAACTTAGAATATTAGAGTAGTATGTCTACACTTTTATGATACATTTGCCAACATTTCACATTATTCACATGACATCCCAGCATTTCCTAGACTAATAATACTTCACATAGATATTTACACCACATAAATCTTATTTACATGTAGTTAGTTTTTGTTGTAACATAAAAGTCTAGTCACTAATGGAAAACACCAGATTAAAATAGCTTTAAGTGTCTTTAGATATTACATGACAAAGTACATTGTTGTTAATCAGAAATCGTGTTCACAATCTGAATCAGATCTGGGCAAACTATGCGGCGTAGACCAGTTTTAATCAAGCCCTTTTGAAAATAAGCAATAATCTTTTTGTTTTTCCTAATACACTTAGTTGTTATTCTACAAACTTCACGGTGCATGCGCAAAATTATACATTAATCAATTTAGGGTTTTTATTCATTTAGTCATTTATCTGATTATTACAGTAATGACAATTTGTTACACCAATGATAATAGTAACAGCCCTCCGCCACTTGGGTGGAATGTGAAAGTTTGCCCACTCTGATCTAGATTCATGACATTATTGTATTATGACATTATTGAGTTATTTTTAACTTAGACGCAGCCTATTGAGTAATAATCATCTGAATACTGTTACTAGATATGCCCAAAACTATCGAGATGTTCATTTTGCTAATATTGCCTAGCCCTAATTTACGACAAAAGTTTGTTTTTGAGGATGCTAACTGTTTCCATTTGTGCTTTTGTTCCTAGAATGGTGAAAGTATACATGTCTGTATTACAAGCATTTGACCTGGCCTCGAGACTGCTGTAATCAAAAATACCGACAAAAGGTAAGACATGGGCACTGTAAACTAAAATTTGATAAAATTGTATAAAAATACAGACTTAATCAAAAATGATAAACCTAGGACAATTTAGATTTAAATATATAGTATTAACTATTGCATTAATAATAGTCAAATAATAATGATAAAAATGCTTTTAGGACTAAAACAACTTTTAGAGCTTTTGACCTTTAGAATTAATGCTTTGGGGAGTTGCACTGACAAGAACATGGGTTTTTTGAACAATTTCTGTACTTTTTATAGATTTCTTGAAAAAAGAGGCTAAAATTAATTACTCAACTTGACATGGTGTAAGTAAATTATTTTTCAATGGGCAAATATAGAAATCAATGACAAAAAGTAAATAAGTAAATCTAAAATCTGTGCATTTGACTTGTCTGTGAATTTCATGAGAATGTAACTCAAATGTGGTTCCTCGCCTTACTTCTAAAAAAGTTCTCTTGTACTTAAAAAGCCAGTTTGTAACTATTAGATCTGAAACTAGTTGAGCTAAATTGCCATAATCTAAACAAATTAAAATGTTCTTTAAACACCAGACACACTAGTAGTCGAAAGAAGTTGATTTAGACTTTATGATTCCATGGTGATGTTGTAAGTTTATAGACCGTTGACATTGTTTTAGGAAAACATAGCAACCTCCTGACCTGTACTTGGAAAGCTTTCTCTCTGGGGCCCCAACCAACCAATCAGAGCGTAAGCAGATACCCGTTTATTCGAAATCTGCATATTGACCAGACCAAATAAAAGAGAGAAGGTTGACCAACTATTTGTTTGTGTAGTTAATATTGGGAAGATACAAGCTATGTGGTGTTGAAGTATTGTTGTGTAATTGTTCTGTTTCCTGTTTCCTAATTGTTTTAAAGGTGCACTGTGTAACTTTCTGGAGGTGAAAAGTAATTTACGCAACTCAGTACACAATTCAGTACAATTAGGAAGTTAAAACTACAGTTTGAATAGAGAATACATTGCATGCCAAAATTTGAAAAATCAGCTAAATCAACCGCTTTTCTGAGAAAACAGATGTGTTTGGGCTCCTCCAGGCCAAATAATAGACTATTTTGGTTCAATCAAAGTAAAAATACAGATTTTTTGTCAATTATTTAAAAACAGAGACATCTAAATGATAAAAATATGCTTTTGATAAAGTTTATTTTTGGCTAAAGGTTGTGCAATGCACCTTTAAAATAAAAACATTCCAATTGCGTGTACTGTGTCTTTCATATGAGTTTTGGTTGAACTACGAGCTACGGGTTGAGTTTGACTCAGTTTTTATTATTTTTTAATTAGTAGTCTAAAAGCTACTGGTGGAGTTTGACTCTGTTTTTGAATTTTTGTTTAATTAGTAGCTCGTGGTTGAGTTTGACTCAGTGAATTAGTAAATGCGTACGGGTTGAGTTTGACTCAGTGAATCAGTAATTGCGTACGCGGGTTGAGTTTGACTCAGGGAATCAGTAAAAGTGTACGCGGGTTGAGTTTGACTCAGTGAATCAGTTATTTGCGTACGGGTTGAGTTTGACTCAGGATTGCGCGCGGGTTGGGTTATGACCCAGGATAGGAATTCACCGGTGTTTATGTGGCGCCTGTTGTTGTTGTTAGTTTCAGTATGTACTGTCAAAGTGAGTGCTGTCAAAGGTCGGAGTTGCTCAGGTGGTGTTGCTAATTTTCTAACACAGAACCCTGTGTTTGTTTGTTCTTCACTCTCTGTATTTCCTTAGATGTAAACAATGGTGACAAGCTGTGGTAAATGCAAGATATGATTATTTGGTTGAGGACATTCAGAGTATTGTAGCAAACGTTATGGGGTTTCAATGAGATAAATAACTATAGTCCTAGAAAATTAAAAGATTCTCTTCTGTAGTTTTTGCTTGTTAGCTTCCTAGCTTATTATGTATACATTTTGTAAAGTACATACAGCTGCTCTATTTTTGTAGAAGTGTAGCCTGTGTGACCTGCTTAAAGTATAGACATAAAATGCACTAAGCGACAATGGCAAATAATGATAGATAAAATGTAAACTGTAGATCGTAAGACAACCTAAAACGAAACTGTAAATTTGTTAACAATTACTGTACATTTTGACCCAAACTAGCAGATCTCGAATCATTTCAAAGTCTCCATCAGCTTAGGATGAGACTCTGGACATAGGCCTACTGCAGGTCAAAGAACTCTGTATTTTTAGACTTTCCTCCTGTAGAATGTAACCTGATGAGTGAGTCCAAATGCTAAATGTAAACATTCTTATGAGCACAACACTCCCAAACACACAACACTGTTAGACCTATTGCATGTTTTTCTATGTATTTAAAAAAAAACTACAATATTTGCAGACTAATATTAATATTTTATTCAGCTTGTGTAAAGCGCAAAATTAAGTTAAAAGTTTAAAAATAAAATCCCAGCAAAAGGTTTTGTACAAAAGTAAAGTATCTCAGTGACTATTTTGAACCAAACGTACGCTTCCCAGGCTGTAGCACAATACAAAATGCGTGACAATCATTCTAAATAAACTTTAATTAAACTAATGCAGTTTTGACATAATTAAACTAATGCTGAAAATATATTCCACACTATTAGGTCTCTTTAACAATTTAAACGTAGATACTATTTTATTATTCCGCTTTAAGTTTAGCTTGCCTATTTAGTGTAGTTTTATGTGACAGAGAATCAAAAAGAATCTTCTACCAAAATTGACAATAAATCTATTTTATTCCTTTCCATTCTGACACAAAACACTTTTGACTTGTGCAGTTGTCATTTTACCTAATGCAGGCCTTAAGTTAACTTTCTAACTATTTTCCTTAAATCGCAGTCTGATTAAAATATTACAAATTCAAACTGTAACGTTTAAGCCCTTTAGACAATCAATTGTTTAAACTCTTTTCAAAGCTGAAGCTTAGACTTTGAGCCTGATGCCTGATTGACTCTCACAGTAAATAAAACAAGTCTGCATAGAAATAACAATTATACAGTAAGGTATTTTTTCTCAAAAGTTTAACCTAAAATTAGTTTACGAAGCCCAGGTAAAAGTCTTAAAATAAATCTTTAATAGCTGTATTCTAATCAAATAGCTAGAAAAATAACCACATGATTTAAATTCTCACATCACCCCAAAACTTAATAATTGATTGTAGAATCTGAAATAAAACATAATCTAAATGTCAATGTCAAAGTGAGTCTGCACACATTCATTTGTGAAAATGTAATCTCAAATATTGTATTCAAATTCACTAATCTCCTATTGCATTTTCCAGTTAATATACATTGTTATGCGTGAATCATAGTTGCAGTTTTGTCACAATGGCTCTTGTCTATTTAAGCAAGTACAATGCACAGAAATTTACAGACACTTTAGATTATGACAGATGCTTCTGTTAAATCATCTTTAGTTCATAGAAAATAATTTGTAAAAATTAACTGGTTCTATTCTTCTCAACTTTTAATGTAGTCCCTAAATCTAACAGTACTGAATAGAGACATGTAATAAAATACCAAAAATAGCTGCAATATAGATTGGTTTAGGGATTAGATTTCTGTTGTTTTTATTTCAGACTAAAAGCAAACTAAATGTCTTTATTCAAGCCCATTTAACTATGTGACCATGTCATGCCCTGACTCAACCATAGAATGCTCAAATATTATTTATCATAAACAAACATTTAATGATTTATCTAGTATAAACTTTGAGGGATTTTTGTGTTCTGGATTACTCCTGTATCAATAGAGATTAAGTTGAATTTTGAAATAAATATGGGTTAAAATCGGGAAAACTAAGTAATCTCTTAATGAAATATTCTACCTGTAACTAGGGAAATAACACACTGTATCTTGTACTGTCTTCTATAGTTTACATTTTAGAGTTACAATTAATATTGAATTGAAGATAATCCCATTGTAGTGAAAACTTGGTAAAATTTAAGGAAAATGTAAAGAAAAATCAAACATAGCTCAAATATAACTCATCCAATTTATAGATTTTATAAGTTATTAGTAGATTCTCATTCTGGAACTTGCCCTATAAGTCAGATTACTTAATCAATTCAATAAAGGTTGTACTATGGTAAAAAGGTGTTTAATTTGCCACTTTTGTGTTCTTTTAGTCGACTAATCATTAAGTGACAGTTGAAAATCTAAAATAAATCTTATCCTTCTTTTGAAATGAATTATCTCTGCAAACATTCGTGATAAAATAACTTGATATAACATAATGACTTCTGGGTTTGTTCAGTTTTGTCAGTGACACTCTCCTTCAGAGCTTTTGATAGATTCAGATATAACTATTGATGTGCTATGTGAATGAATTAGGCTTTAAAATACAGTATATTAACAATTACATACTACTGCTTAGAAAATATTACTTTGCAGACAGTTTAAAGTAAAAGACTGTACATCTTAAAGGATTGCTAAACTTTGAAATGATCTTAATCTAAGAATTAGGTAAAAAGACATGCTTTGAGTATAAAGATTAGACTTATAATTCTGACATGTCAAAAACCACTTAGTGGGCAAAACAGTAAACTTCTAGACTTTGATCGACATAATAGTTTTGTCATTTCATTTAAATATGTGTTCATGTCTTCAATCATTATCTGCTCAGTCTTACATTTTGTAGTTTATTATTTACTGTCAATTAAAGAGAATGTTCAATTAAACCTAAGTTATTCAATTTAAAAGAAAATAGATTTCATTTCACAGTGCCCTGTCTTATCTGCAGCAGTCAAGAGTGTCATGATGAATCGTATTCTTTTATTTTTGTTCATGTACATGTAATAACATTGAAAAATGAAGCTACATGTTTTAATGCGATAACTACACAATGCTCGATGTAAATTTCTAAAGAAATTTGAGGAGGGGATTGTGAGGAATTTTCCGCTTTCATTTGTCTGTTTTATTTCTTTTCAGGGAATAGAAGTACTTTCTTAACATGCATGTGCGTGTCCTACCTCTCTCTCTAGGAAAAGCTTGTAGCTTGGGGGTGTAAGATTTCTGTCTAGCAACAAGGCTATACATTCTCTGCACAGCTAAAAACTGTCTAACCTTCGTTACCTAAGCAAACTAACAATACACCACCTTTCAGTTTGGAATGATAAATTCCAACCAGCTGCAGGGGCCCTGGACTCAAACCACTATAATATGCCCTGCTTCTGTAACGATGTTTTGAGACAGCCAAGTTTTAGTTCGCGTTGTGAGTGTGTGTCTGGGTGCCAGCCCCCGGCTGCTCCGGCCGGGTCATGTCTTTCCTCTGTTTTTTGGTAATTTTGTCAATAAACCTGAAAAACTTCATCTTGGCTTTTTTGTGCTTTGCCTACCTGGAGATAAAAAACCCACACACTGATAGTTACTGGTACTTACTGTGGTACTTACTGTAGTACTTACACTGGTACTTAAGGTGGTACTTGTGTCATCAGTGACTGGTACTTACAGTGGTAACTATTAGTACACTTACCACTTTTAATAATTTGTGGCACACACATATGTTTCAGTGGTGGTATTATTGGTACTAAATTAAAAAAGTAGAGCTTATAAATTATGAATAACAATAAAATGCAAGTGTTAAAAAAGCACCACTGTCTTTATTTGTGTCACAACAATATTGGGTATTGACAAATACCAAAGTAATTATTTGTTTCAGTAAACAAAACAACAGAAAACAATTTACAACAATCTTAGCTTAATTCCAACATTTATTGATAAATACCATGATACATAATGGTAAATAGTGGTACTACAATGGTACTTATTACAGTAGTTGACCGTCAACTACTAGTAACAATGGGACCTGTTCTAAAGTGACACATACTGGTACTTGAGTGGTACTTACTACAGTAGTTGACCGTCAACTACTAGTAACAATGGGACCTGTTCTAAAGTGACACATACTGGTACTTCAGTGGTACTTACTACAGTAGTTGACAGTTAAGTACTAGTAACAACGGGACCTGTTCTAAAGTGACACATACTGGTACTTCAGTGGTACTTACTACTGTAGTTGACAGTTAAGTACTAGTAACAACGGGACCTGTTCTAAAGTGACACATGCTGGTACTTCAGTGGTACTTACTACAGTAGTTGACTGTCAACTACTGTAGTAAGTACCACTGAAGTTGCCCCACTGTGGCACCTGAGGTTCTTCTGTGGTCTCCCATCCGAGTACTGCCAAGGCCCAACCCTGCTTAGCTTCTGAGATCTGACTGGATCAGGCTTTGGCATGCTGGTATGGCTACGACCATACCAGCATGCCAATACTGGTGGTAAAAGTACCACTGTAGGTACCAGTGTAAGTACCACAGTAAGTACCACAGTAAGTACCAGTTACTACCAGTGGTATGTACCAGTAACTGCTGGTACAAGTACCACTCAAAGTACCACTGTAGGTACCAGTGTAAGTACCACAGTAAGTACCAGTAACTACCAGTGGTATGTACTAGTAACTGCTGGTACAAGTACCACTCAAAGTACCACTGTAGGTACCAGTGTAAGTACCACAGTAAGTACCATAGTAACTACCACTGGTATGTACCAGTAACTGCTGGTACAAGTACCACTCAAAGTACCACTCTAGGTACCAGTGTAAGTACCACAGTAAGTACCAGTAACTACCAGTGGTATGTACTAGTAACTGCTGGTACAAGTACCACTCAAAGTACCACTGTAGGTACCAGTGTAAGTACCACAGTAAGTACCATAGTAACTACCACTGGTATGTACCAGTAACTGCTGGTACAAGTACCACTCAAAGTACCACTCTAGGTACCAGTGTAAGTACCACAGTAAGTACCAGTAACTACCAGTGGTATGTACTAGTAACTGCTGGTACAAGTACCACTCAAAGTACCACTGTAGGTACCAGTGTAAGTACCACAGTAAGTACCATAGTAACTACCACTGGTATGTACCAGTAACTGCTGGTACAAGTACCACTCAAAGTACCACTCTAGGTACCAGTATAAGTACCACAGTAAGTACCAGAGTAAGTACTAGTAAGTGTCACTGTTAGTTACTAGTAACTGACACGGTACTTAACTGGTAGGTACCGTGGAGGTCTTTTAAAGTGCTACCATAAATACATAAGAAAATAATGAATAAATTAACAAATAAAATAAGTAAATACTTCTGTAAAATCTGTAACCTTTATCAGGATTTGATTTGGCTGTAATGTAGACCTGGGCAAACTGCGGCCCGGGGGCCAAATGCGGCCCGTGACTCGTTTCAATCTGGCCCCTGGCATTGTTTTGAGAAACAGAAATACATGATGAAGTTTAAGAGACAAAGAAATTTGGGAATTCACAGTGTTATGAGAATAAATTCAAAATCATAAAAGCTATTTTTCAATATTAAACTTGAAGTTTTCCGAGATTAAAATTGTATTTTGAATCATGGAACAATCTATTGTGTGTTTTTATGCAAACATTTGACTTTGACTTGTCCAAGTCCAATTCCTGATTTTTTTATTTTTTTTTTTCTAGTAAAATTACAATTGTAATCTCACAAAACTTCAAGTTTTAATCTATGAAATAGCTTTGTTTTAGGGCTTCAACTTTATTCTCGGAAAAAAAATATTACTTTTTTTTTTTTTTCCTCATATACATTTTTTTTTCTCATAAAATCATAAGTTTCTTAAACTTTGACTTAATCTCAAAAGTTTCTTATGCTAGCTTTTTATTTGTACTAGTTTTCTATAGTCTGTCAAAGAAATGTGTTTTCAACGAGCAGAATTTGTTATCCCAGAGTTGACAGTCCGGCCCTCCACAACTATTCTGGGTTTACAGTAAAAATAATAACCCACCCATGCTGTAATGAAATCAATCAGTCAGAGATGAACTAGTATATCGTTTGGTTGATATGTTAGACCAGTATTTGCACTTTTTTGGTTATCAGCTTATCAGCATAGTTAGATATTATATTTTTATCAAGATTGTCACGCTTTTGTCTTTGTGTGTATAAACTCTGCTCCATTGTTTTGATTTATTGACTTGAAGATATGATCAGGACTACAACAGAATACTGTCCATCCTGTAGCTTGAGCTGGTCTGATTGTTAGCAGTTTACTTTTATTGTCAGTGTGGTATGTTGCTTTTCCTTTTTTGCAAAGTCGAATGTTGGGAAGAGATTGAGTTAGTCCAAGTTTTACCAGCACATGTTGATTATGTTTTCGTACAGTCAACTAAGTTCAACATTTGTTAAGCCCCATATTAGTTAGAGTGATGCTACTCTTCTCTTGTCCCATTGGGCAGGGCTATTCATATATTTACTAGTGGGACAGAGGGCTATGGTCTGAGGGCTGGATGACAAAACTGAACTATAAATGTGTTTTACATCTGATATCTACACATTATTACTATTACTAATTCCTATGAATCTACTTTTATCATTGTGGTAGTCATGCAGAGTTCAAAACTACCAAACCTAGTCTACATTTGTAGTACGTCAGACGTAAAATACATCTTCAACAACGCTAGACCACAAAATCTGAGCTGAGACTAAACCAGCAGTACAGTCTAAGGTCTTAACCATTTAAATTGTATAACTGGATCTGGATCTAATGATGCATAGACTAGTCAATAACAGAGTTAACTTTAACATAGGGCACCAAGAACGACAAACTCAAGCAATATGACCTGGTCCATGTGCTACATTTCATCATGCTGGGCCAAATTTTTAATTTTTTAAGCATAAAACCCAAATCTATTCGAATTTTCAGTCGGATTCCTAGTCAGAAAAATCACAGTTTGATTGATTTTTTTCCAAATTGTTTAGCCCTGTTGTCCAATAACTAAACCTCAGCTGTTTCAAGACATTTTAATCTATTCTTAATTATTAAGATTATAATTTTGTCAGTTTTTTTGGGATGAGACTGGGCTGGTCCAATTGCTAACAGCTCTTGTTTACTTTTATTATCAAGCAGATTAAAAGGAGTTTCTATAGCACCTTCGAACACTATTATTTAAACCATAAATCCACATTTTCAGACAGTAAACCGATCACACTTATTACTTGAGGAAAAAGCAATGAAACTGAAGCAATCCATTTCCATTTATGACACCTTTCCCAGACTGTCAGACTGTACTTTGAGAGCACCGCTTCCTAAATATAATAGTACAGAATTTATACGGACCTCCGACCTCTCTCCTCATAATGACCAATGTCCAGGGACCAAGCCATAAAACTTTATATGCTCCATAATCATAAGTGCTCCTGGAGATGAGAGCTCCTCCATTTGAATCTCATTCCGCCTGTCGGTGCGCTACATAAATCCGCTCTTGTGAAACCCTAGCCGCATGCGAACACACCATTAATTAAGCGTGTATTAATAACACATAAAAACGCTGAGTGCTTCACAAATGAGTCGACGTGCCAATGGATTCCACCGGCGCGCATCTTTATTCATGTCATAAGGGAAAAAAAACAATGTAGAATCTAAGTCTGTCAGCGCATGTATGTGACAGGATCTGCCCCGAGTTAGAAGTCACCGCATTATCCGCGCGCACGTCCATTTTCTACTGCTGCTGCTGCTGCTCATCCACATCCAGGTCAAAGGTCAGGCTGAGCAGAGGAGCCCGAAGGCAGCGATACACACAATCACTTCTGCCAAGCTCAGGGAAAAGGCATGCAAGGCTTTGGTCAAGTTTTAGATGTGGAAAAAGAAGTAAAAACAGATACTACTGTCTTACTGCAATAAAAATTTGACTTCAACCTGCTGTAATCCACTTAAACTGTGTTTTATTTGATCACATCAGGGGAAGAACTATTTTTGCAACCCTTCATACATATTTGTAATGTTATGTTCAATCAACACAGTCTCACAGAAATGCTTTACTATGAAATACTGTATTTCATATCATGAGCATGTTCCCAGACAGTTTTTCATGTTTGTTACATAGGGCTGGGTATTACCAAAAGTCTTCCGATTCATTAGAGGGATTTTTGTTTATCAACACAGGCGTTGCGCTCGCACCCAGCCTGTAGAAAGAGCCTCTCTCAGACCGGTTCATACCTGATTACAACGGCAAGCTGCCGTCCCGTTTTGTTGTTTAATTCAAAGAAGTTTCCCCATGTAAGTAGACGGAGAGCGGGTCTTTCTGCATAACGCATGCGCAGTAGGGCGGAACGTGATAGTGTCACTGTGGCACGTTGGCGCTCTGGCCTTATACTCGGGCCTTTCTATGTGGAGTTTGCATGTTCTCTCCATGTCTGCGTAGGTTTCCTCCAGGTGCTCCGGTTTCCTCCCACAACTAAAAACATGTCCAATGTGCGTACCCTCCCCAGGACTACAGATGGACATTTGCTGTAAGCTGGAATCTGGTTCAAACATCTCTGCCACCATATGCTCAATGTAATTGTACATTGTCCTTAATAAAGATTACCTGACCTTACCTAACCCAGGATGTACACAGAGTGCAAGTCAGGACACGTGTGGGTTTCTTGTAAAGTGCGTGTACATTTGCGTGTGTGTGGATTTGTCCAAAGCCGTGCGGATTCACGTAAATTCCTGCGAGAACGCTTTTATAATGAATTAAAAGATGCACCAGACCGCTCCTTGACTCCCGACCCACACTAAACTTGCAGTTTGTGTACATCCAGGGTGAATGTCAAAAAGAACAGTGTCAGCAGCAGTGGATTTTAAAGCAGTCTAACAAGTAAAGTGCTCATATTTTATATATATCAAATTTGAATGTACTAAGACCCTGAACCAAAAATCAACTACAGTATAGAAATACACTCGTTTTGCACAAATCTTCTGGAAGATGCCCCCTCCCCCTCCCAAAATCCAACCTTGATTTAGTGACCCCTGTTATGTCTGTTGTTTCAGTGTCACTTATGGAGCACAACCACAAGACCAATGCTTCTCAAACTGTGGTACGTGAGCCGCCTCCGATGAAGGCTTTTGCTGTTTGAATTTGTTTATTTTAATGACAAATCCTCATCATGTTTTGTTCTTCTTTGAATTAATCATCACTTAGAACTGTTTATTCCTACTTTATAAATGATTAAGTCTCATTTTAACGGTTGATGAGCTCTAATCTGGGTCTGATTGAGTCCCAGGTATCAGTATTTAGTTTAGGTAATGTAATTGTTAACTGAAAATGTTGTATCAAATCTTTGCAGTTGACTGAGAACATGATCTCACATTCTTGCAGAAATGTGAGTGTAGTGCTGGTTTGACCTGAACTTGCGAGTCTGAGCAGAGCCTCAGGTGGAGCTGCTCTGACCTGGTGTAGGTGAAGACTACACTATACACCACACTGAAGGCCAATCTGTACGGAAAATAGTTTTGTATATACTCCATGGTTAAGTGTGAAAACTGGCTGTCGTGTTCTGTTCATGGGTCAATAATATTTAATACAGATGAAGAGCATTATGTTTAAATGGTGCTTTAAGTTGTATTACAGAAATTGAATGGGTTGGGTTAAGTCTTGGGTTGGGCGCTATTGGCAAATATTCACACAATAGGAAGTCTGTTCTTTAGACAAGGTTTGGATGATTGGAAAAAAAAAAGTTAAATGTCAGTAAAAAGAATAACAAATGTTCAGAAATATCACTTTTATACCCTTATTCAATTCATTTTACTTGTATATCCCCCAAAATCACATCCACAGCTATCTAAGAGGACTTCACATGATTGTTGATTGAGCAAATAAAATTGTCAGAAAACATTGAAACAGTCATTGGTCAATACCAACATCAGAAACAGTCATTCCGAAATACAGAGGTACAGTAGATTGTCCAACAACAAGCAGGGAAATGGATAATTGTTCCAGAGCTAGACCCTCCTCAAAAGAAAAACTCAAAAAAACAGAATTGAGTTCAAAAGTTCCTTGGAGATTACATACATGGTTTCCCATGTCAACTGGGATTCATGAAAAGACAACTCATTTTGCGGGAGGTTAGTAAACACACACTTTTCAGAGACGAAGTAGGAGTTTGAGGAGGTTTGTGTTTAGTGCTTTACTTTGTGGGGAATGAAGTTGGTGATTTGTAGCTTTAATGTTGTCTAATAGAAGCCATGCATGGTAGCGCACAATTCACTGGTTCATTGTTTTAGTCAGGAAGAAGCTGAAGCTATGTAATCAACGAACATAAAGTTTATCAGCAAGTGTGCTTGATGACAAAAATCTTGTGGTCACATGATGGAGCCATATAGAGGCTCCCTGTGCTCTCTCACACACACGGTTATCCAGGCACACACATCATTGCAGCAGCGCAGCATACACACATATCGAGGTAGATCTCTAAGGCAACATGCAACAAACTCATAACCTGCTCCAGACCAGGATAAGTTCCTGATTAAGTTAAAAGACAAGTCACTGACCAATCAGAGACCAGAATTCAGGCTTTGTGAAGAGAGAGGGTTAGAGAGAAATGAGGAAATGTAAATGCGTATTCTTTTATATCACTGCGATGAGCAAAGACTTATAAAGAGGAGCAATGAGATCTTATACAGTGACTAGACTGTAGAATCCTTTTGTTTGATCAATGTGTGATAGTTAATAAACACTCTCATAGTGAATAAACACTCTCATGGTGAAGAAATAGTCCTATTTAATGACTGGTTACACTTTTGGCTGTGTGCCTTTTTGCATCACTGTGACTTAGTCAAAAGGCACCTGTCTAAGCCAACAGACTAGACTGTTCAATCTGTTACATGTTTTGTGTTGTCTGCACATTTGTGCTTTAGTCTGTATGAGCTATATGAACTGAACTTTGTAACTTCTGCGCCTAACTGTGATTGGCCTCTTAAATTCAGACTACTTGACGCTACAGCGCGTTTCCTTTGGCTTAGATTTGACATAAGTTCCGTATATTTGGTATATTTCGCTTCCTGACTGACGTTACCTCACCTTTGAAGTCCGCAGCTCGGTTGCTCTGATTGGTCAGTTTGCGTTAACCATGTTCCCTGAGTTGTGAACGCACACGGTTTCATTGAGTAAATCCAGGGTTAACATGTCCAGTTGTGAACTCGTTTCGTAGGACAGTTTATCCAGAGAGGCTGTTAGTCAACTGGGGTAAGAAAAACTTTTACAGGACAAGTTAAGTGACATTTGTAGTACAGGCCACTGGACTAAAGTCATCACATCTAAAAAGACTAATCAGAGAAGCAGAGTTCACTTCAAAATCCTCATCAAGTTTTTCTAGTAAACATTATACTCAATAGTTAAATTTTGAGTATCAAAGCAAGATTCACAAGAGTATCTAAAATTGGATTAATTGCCCACCCCCAGTGTTGTGACAAGTACAAATCAGATTAAATGTGTGTGAAATGACTTACCTGAAGATGCACTTCTTGTCATGAATCAGCTCATTTTTGGGAGCAACTATTCTTGGGAATAGATGCCTTATTATCTTCTCCCAACTGGTGAATGTATTATTTACACCTCGAGTAAACATTGTTCATAGACACACAGATTAGACAAAGTGCTTACCATCCTCCAGCTTTACATCATTTTGGCTCAAACATTCCTCCTTTTAATCAAACACAAATGTCCTTGAGTGCCGGGGCTGATTTCTTCATTATATTTCAATTAGAGCAAATGATATCTCGGATTCAATCTCGCTTTATGATTCTAATCCACCTTCTCCGTCGTAAACGCTCCCCACACAGAAACGCACTCATGCTTACAAATCCTCAGTGTTACGGCGGGTCATCTTTAGGCCAATCACAAAGAGCTAATTCTGCTTTAATTAAACTTCTGCAATTACTTCCAATGGGGGGCTGTGTGATGTTATGGGCGGCTAACCTGAGTACAACATAAATCAAGCTACCTCCCTCTCTTTCTGATGTTAATTTGTCACAATGGTGCTAGCGGCCGGTCCCAGGGGGGAGCACTAGCGGGACTTTCACTTCTACTCCAGTTTAATAAATCACCGGGGGAAAAAATATCTCTTCTCCAGGGTTTGGAACGACAAGCAAACCGGTCTGCGAACATCCACCCGGGTCACGTTTGAGTGGGAGACGGGCAAATTAGCGTCGCATGTGCTCGATGTTTTTCACTGAGTTTCAGATGGTTTAATGATGTACAAAAGAACACGTTTGTCTGGTAGGTTTTGATTTTAAGATTCAAATTAAAACACATAGTTTCAAACACATTGGTGTAAAAGATTAGTTGTATGTAGGCCTATTCATTGCAAAGGTTGTATGGAGGATTTTCAAAAATTATTTGTTGTCAGTCTTGGTCAAAAACAGTTGCATAGATTTGTAACAGCCTTGTACTTATGCTAAACAAAAAAAAAGAATTATAAAAATATATAAACTGTGGACATGATGAGGCCAATAAAATGTTGACCAATAGAAAACGAGGTACCTCGTTATCTATTGGCCTGTTAACCTGTCAAGCAAACCCTCAGTGTTCCTAAGTAACTCATTGGCCCAGTTAGCAGCGAAGGGCGTGGCTCTGGGAGGAGAAACACATGTGCATCATTTGAAAAACGGCAAGCAGCTGTTGGATTTGAAAAATCCTCCATACAACCTTTAAGTCTCATTTGGGTATATTAGTGCTGTAGTCGACCAAAGAATTTCTTAGTTGAACAAAGACGTGTCCCATCGATCGTCGAAGAGGGTGTGGCAAATGTTCTGAGTCTAAAAAACATTGTTTTTGTTTGACCAATTACATGACCCATTTGTGCATGAAAACACTAATAAGGCAAAAAAACAACCAAACAAACAAACAAAAAAACAACAATGTTTGCAGAAAATGCATAGGATGCAGTTTATAAACATTGAAAAGATGGATTAGACCTGTCATTTGATCCGAACTCATGTCTAAATTAATAAATGAATTGACTTATACAAAATTTGGACGACCAAGAGTCGATGAATGGACTGAATGACTCAAGGACAACAGCACTATCAGAAGTGAAGTTTTTGGTAAAACAGTGTTAGTGAATCTGAAATATAAAGCCTCTATATGTAATGCATGGGCTCAAAGTGAGCAACATGGTACATGGCATGTTTGGGATTCTAAGAAGACAACTTGACATGGGATATGTCTTACCTGGCTCATACCAGATTGAAATGTGGTATTACTCTGAGTTCAGTTCTACACATTATAAATCTAAAGTGATACTTGCAAACCGTCAAGCCAAAAAGCCAAACTGTTAAATCTACTGTAGTTGAGAGACATCTGTCTTGTACACAAATGCACAAATTGCCTCTGTTCTGTTTTTCAAAAGTCCAAATGGTCTGTAATTCTGCTAAAATCGTCTGAAGGTCGTCCATCAGCGCTGTAGTGGTTGTCTTGGTTCAAAACTGCTCTTTTGCCAAAACCTCAGTGCTGCGCTGTGATTGGTCAGGCTCAAAGTAGTCATCTTTAACTATACGGTAAATGTTTCCATGCTAAGTGGAAGAAATATTGCATAATGTAAACTACCTTCAAAAGGCAAAGTGTGTATGGTTGTTTGGCTAGTATTTAGCTAATTGTTGTGTACAGAAATGGAGTACATGCAATTTTTAGCCTAAAATGTGTTGGAAAATGTTGATCCAAATATATTTTTCTCTCATGTTGCTTTCTTTCTCTCATGTTTTCTCCCTGTTGCAGTGCTTCCCTCATGTGTACTGGCTTAGCAGGGCTGCTTGGGTTGTGTATGTGTGCTATTGGAAAAATGGAGGCCTACATTATGCAGATTTATAATTGTGGGTAGTAGTTAATGACTTCAAATGCCTAAAGCCGTTAAACTGCTATGAAGTTCTTACAGTGATTTTTAGGACATTTCTAACATGAAATGAAACAAATGAAAAAAAAAAAATAATAATAATCTGTTATAAGCAGGTGGAGAGTGGGCCACATTTCTCTGGTGCTGCCACTTAAACAAGTTCACTGACTCAAAACTGTAGAACCGATGAGCCCCATGGCTGCAGATAGTTTTGTTTCTGAACTTTGTATCTTTATAATATCATTTGGATGTGTGCACGGATAGGGAGTAGGTGAAACTGAACACTCAGGAAACACAGCATGTTTTAAAGCTCCTTATAGTAGATTTCACATAATACGTCCCCTTTAATGCCATACTGTGTTACAACATGGAAACAAGCAAGAGAAGTTAAAAGCTTTATATTTTCATTCTCAGGCACTCATTTCAAACTCACATAGGTTTGTAAACATCATTTATTCTCTAAAACTACCTCACAGCTCACACCAAACCATAAAGCCATGACCTTATTGATTAAACATTGCAAGTTAAATGCCTACATCTATTGAATTCCTGGCCGCGGTAAGGGACTTCTCCAGCTGAAACACTTCTTTAATGCCACAGAGCAGCCTCTCCAATGTAATTAAATATGACAAAAAGAGCTAAATTACACATGGACAAAGCTTTGGAATGAGTGGCAGGACTTAAAGCCACGGCGAGTGTGTCTGGAGAGGTCTGTGTCAGCTTGAATAGCCTCAGCTCTTCTGCTCCGGAGTGATAGGACCAGACTGAACCGGCCTTTGTATTGTCACACGAGCCTTCAAAGCTGCTATGATTAATCCCTCTACTTTGGTTAACCGTGGACAAATCTCAATACTCCGTGTGTATATTTCTTGACGACAGCGCTAATGTCGTGCATCTGGGTTAGTGTTTTAGTCTAAAGTAATGCAGGGATAATTGGTGCAGAGAAAAAGCGAACTTGGTGGGAAATTTTTGCAGAAAATATTGTCAAATGCACACCTTCACGTTAGCGGTAATGAAAGCCAGCGTATTGGCAGGTTTTACAGCAGGTTTCTATGTTCTGGGTTTGTGTTTGGATCAGTTGTGCAGGAGGAATTCTTGCACAGAAGGTAGTGCCAAAAAGCTTGTTAGTTTGCAATCTCAATATTCTTTTCTCTTTCTGCCGCAAACAGTAATGCTCGTATGCAGTAGGTGACTTGATATTGTACATAAAAGCTGAAAAAAGTTGAAACTTGGATTTTACTGGTTCTGTGTCAGGTGTCTCAAACTCACGGCCCAGGAGCCAAATGCGGCCCTTGAGATGATTTTATGTGGCCCTCGGGATGATTTCTGTATTTTTTGGACTATGAATTGCTCTGGAGTGTTAGTCGCACAATCCAAAAAATGCATATATTAGGAGAAAGAAATGTATATAAATTGTACTTTGTTTGGGGAAGTTAGTTTTACATAATTCGACACCAAGAACTGACACGGAACACGTTTTTCAATCTCTTGTCCAAGCTTTTTTTGTGACGGAGATTGCACAGTGTCCAAGGGCAACTGACAGGAGGCAAAACTACAAGATGCATATCAAAACAAAACAAAACTTAATTTTGCATAAATCAGCTTTTATACTATCACTAAAACATACAGAACAGAACAAAGATTTATTGTCATTGTCACAGAGTACAACAAAATTACGTTTGGAGTGAGCCTCCAGGGCAGCTGCACTTTTTGTGTGCCGCCACTCACGCGCTGATCCCACTACATGCAGCTCCGCTCTGACTGCCGGATCAGTTGCACAGCTGTTTTAATGAATGAAGACTGTTCCACATCCCCATATCCGCTCTGCAGGGTTCCGCCTCAGCTCCATCTCTCCATCTCCGTCCGACCAAAGTACAGATCAAGGCTATTTTGTTCTCCGCCCGAGTCCAAAGTGAAGCTCCACAAATCAGAACACACCAAAGAGGAAAAAGAAAGTGAACTATGTATGGAATTACAAAGTAAAATCACTCCGTGCATACTTTGATTTGATCATGAAAAGTTCCTAGTTTTACATAAAGTTTCTTTGATATTTGGACACAGCAGACTGTTAACTACATAATATGTCACTGACACATGGACAGAACAACGTTATTGAGTTCGTGCTCGTACAGTTTAAAGCCGACCCTCAGCGGAGGAGGAAAACATGTCCTACTGTTGTGATATCATGAAACACAGGGGTTGTCTGTGCTCCTTATATAGTTATTTGATCTTCAACTAGGATTTTTGTTTTACAAACTCATGTTTTGGCGCATGCTCTTTTGCTCCTTGGTTCTACGCAGCCCTGCGGAGCGGACTGGAGCAGAGACAGTGGGCGAGGCGTCTGCAGCAACTTTCAGCTGCATGTAGTGGGATCCTCGCATCACTCTAACGAACATGAAATGCAAAGCAAAACATAACACATAGCAAAACTCAGAACACTTGGTCATGTGATGGGATTTTTTGTGAGAAGTGGGTTGGGGGAAGAAAGGAAAGAATAGGCAGATGTTATGGACAGGGGACGGGGAGGGATCTGCAGCGAACACTCCATCAGACAGCTTAAGAAATGTTCCCCATCGAATAGGAATTGTTCTGTGTGAAGGAACTTTAGTCCAGACACATTCATTAAAATATTGTCTTAGTAAAAAACAGTGCTTAGTTTGCAGAGCTCAGCAACAAAGAGAGCGGGGCTTGTTATTGGAAGTAACAGTTTTAATGGTGAGGTGATGTCAACAAATGGGTGCAAATTGTGTGAAATGCTTTTCCACTGGGTCCTCGTGGAAACAACACACAGGTAAATGTGTGATGTGAGATGTTTGGGAAAGAAAAAGAGCATGCAGCACTTTTTACCAAACTGTGCCACGCATGTAGTTTTATAAACTATTGTGTTCAGACTTGAACCGGGCAAATTGTGAGCTCAACCCTGTGACAGTCTGCTCTTTTGACGGAACAGTCATATTGTGATTTGCCATTCATCTATTGAATGTATCTGTACAAACACAGACTGTTTTTCTAACCTACTTCTTTTAGCATCAGAGTTGTCATGTCCACTTCTTTATAAAGATCTTGGGCTTCTTTTTTCAAAGTTTCTTAACAGTATTATACCTGATTTTGCTTCTCTAAAATAAAATTATAATTTTTTAGCTCCTTACATCAGTCACATGTTTTGCTCACTTACCTTATGCATTCTGAGCCTCTGAATTGTTCATCACACTGTGTTTTAAGCTTTGTTGTTTTAGGAGAGCAATGTGTCGGTATGATAACGGAGCCCGATCTCACAAGAAAGCGTACATTTACACAACATGCAAATGAGGTATGATTAGCACGAGTTCACAGCTGTATTAGTATATATAATTATAATTATAGTACGCGTCACAGTCCCCATTCATTTCAATGGTGGTTGTTAAGACGTGTTCTTATTTATGAATATTAATGAAATCCTGATTCTAATCTTAACCTGCCCCAAGCCCCAGACCTAATCTTACCCATTTTAGTAACTTTATGCCTAAACTTACCTGTTTCACCTGAAGAAAACGTCCCCACATGGCTTCAATCAAATCTCATGTTTTTTTGACGCTGTGAAATCTCGTGTCATTTTTACGCTTTTTCAAATCGTGCTATATGTACGGCGTAACATAAGTACTAAAAATAGCTGTGAAGTCGTGGTCAAAATACGCTGATTTTGTGTCGTGGTTAAAGTACGCCATCTAGTGAGACTGTGTTGGCTAACGACAGCTAAAGCCAACGACAACAACAACAGACAAACTTAGTAGAGTTTGGTGAACAAACGGGACATTATTAGATAACATTTCCAACTGAACAGACACATTAACAAGACATCTGTGCTTGAGAGAAATTTATGTGAATTTGTTTTATTGTGAAAAAAATTAAGTATTGTCTCTTTGAAGCAGAACTAAGCAACTTCAGCAGTAGTATTCCTCTTTTGTAAAACTTTAAGATTGAAATAAGGCAGAAGAAAAACACATTTAAATGCATTTTGCACTGCTTATTAAAAAAGAAGCCAGGGTTTCTCTAGACAGAAATTCAGGTCGGGAATGTGTTGCAAAGAGGGGAGGGAGTGGATGTATTTCATGCGAGAGACAACTGAGACTGTTTCAAATGATGTAATATACTTTTGTAACCATCATCACAGAAAGACCTTTTTTCACTAAAACGCCTAGATTTTCTTTGATGAATGTAAACAACAGTCAAAGTGGTGACACTAGCTCTTGACTAATATTTAAAAGCTGAAGGTAATTTAAGAAAAAATAGTTGATAAGTTTATATGGAGCCCGTTAAAAAGCCCTAGTAATGTTTGCAAAGTGTATGGGTATTTTTTGCATTTAAACCGGCACAGAGTCATCTTAGAATGTCTGATTTAACTGTAACTAAGAGGGTCACATCAACTAACTAACCCTTTCATCTCCATATACAGAAGTGAGTTTACTTTTAGGAGAAAACTAACAAAACTGAAAACATTGGAAAAAGGTAGGAGGTAGTGCGCATGTCCCCTTGGTGCCTTAAGGTGTTAACAAGGTAGAAATACTGCTTAGTTCTGCTTTAAGAATTTGTGTTTTTGGGCTGCACTTTCAAGTCCAAAAAGAAGTGACTTTTGGTATATTTTTTGGGTTTGATTTACAAAAATATATCTAGGTCTAAAAAAATGGACTTTTGACATATTTATATATCTATTTTGTAGCAGTGCAAAATGTTCAAATTAATATATTTTTTCTTGAAATTTTGTGGTCACAGGTTTTGGGATTAGTCACTTGTTTCTCTCTGAAAATCTGGCAACACTGATCAGCGTTTGGCAGCTGGATTCAGCCAATGACAGTGAAAAAAAAATATCTGAAAAAGGAGACAATTGTATTTACCTAAAAAGTAATACGAAAATAAAGAAGCTACAAGAATCGTGATGAAATCTTTTGAGCTGTATTCCTCAGTCTGAACCTAAAACTCTCTGTACAACAATAAAGCTCATCTGCATTTATTTGGACTCTTTTGTTTTAGTAAATCTCCTTAAATCTGCCTTTAAGCCCGACTGTGACTGGAGTATTCTGCATGAGCTCATAACACCCGGAGTAGTTACAGTACTTAGTCAGTTTGCAGTGTTCTGTGTGGGAGTAGCACAAATATTCATGTAGATAGATGCAAAACGGAGAGAACTAATCTGACCCGCCGATCGTCACCGGCTCACGCTGGTTTCCATGGCAACCAACAAACCAAAATAAGTTTGACATGAAGAATGAAGCGCATTTTGACTTCCTCTGTAGCTTATGTTAAAGTGTTGTCACTGTGTGTGTTGAGGGCTTAAATATAGATTGTTTTTTTAAATTTAATTTTTTAGTTTGATAACTACTATAGATGGGCAATATATTTGGATCAGTATTGGACAATATTGACAATTTTTTGACAATAGTATAAACTTCTCAAGTCATCAAATTGAATTTTGATCTAAATTTTGAACTGACTAAAGAGTAAAAATAAAAATATGATTGGCACATAATATTTACAGAAAATCTACACATTTAGTTTTATCTTTTACTATTGTGAAAAGTGTGTTTGTAATCTTGTGAGCCATGCTATGGATTTTAAATGGGCAAATATCTATTGGCCTTCCCTCAAGTACTTGTATTATTATTCATTCAAAAGTAAATATTCTGACGTATTAGTGTGGTTTACATCTGTGCACAAGTCATGCACCATTTCAGCTCCTCTAGAATATATAATAAGGATTCCTCAGGGTTCTATTTTGGCCCCCCTACTGTTTTGGCTTCAGAACTGAAGTGCCAAACATCTGCAGAGAAGCTAAGTGCCAGCTGTGTGCTGATGACACTGTCATCTTCTATGGCTGTTTACACTAGGCATTTGAATCATGCTCAAGCAGGGAAACCCCTACAGCACAGACATGTGTTTCATTGTGCCAGACTTTAGGTAGAAGCATTTGTGAACATGTACAACTCGTAAGCCCTGTCACATGCTGTAGGTGAACAAAATCAGATAATTAATTAACATTAGAAGATATTGAAGATCTCTATAACAACGCCAAGCTGCACAGCGGATCTACTTTCAAGAAGGACTTTGGACAAAAACAAATGGAGGGCAGTATCTTTTGAGTAACCTTAGTTCACATGTATCCACACTATTTTAGGTATGTTTTCAATGTTTTATGAAAACCTAAATTTTCGGTTTTATTGGCAGTGTCTGAGAGGCTGCTCCATGCCCTCCCCCCCAGCTGCTGCTCCCCCACATCAGTGTCAGTGCTGTCCCTGGAGGCGCGGCTGGTTCGGAGGAGGAGGTGGTGGTGGTAAGGGGAGAGGGGGGTCTTGGTCTAATTGGAGCCCCAGGACTGGTCTCCCTCTGCCGCTACAGCTGTGCAGCCCCTGGCCTTAGCACTAGCACCAGAGCCACACAGACAGGGGAGGGTCAGAGGTGGTCCACATGTGGCGCTGACCCCCACTGATCCTGCCTCTGTCATTGCACCAAGTACAGCTCAAATGACAACTATACTGGAGTTGTGCACTACTTGCTGAGAACTGAGTTTTGTGTTTCTGACATATAGAATGTAAGTTATGAGGCAAGTTAGTGAGCTTACAGTGTATTTACCTCATCCTTATTTAGTCGAAGGTGAATAATTAGTTGAATAAATAGTCACATTAGTCATACTACTTGATTTCTTTGGTGGATTAACTTGTTAATATCCCATTGGTTTATTGAGAATATAATCTGCAATGTGTTTTATACTCCAACTGAGCTGCTTTCAGTCAAACGCCACTATAGGGTTCCAAAGAAACAAAAGAAGATTTAAGAACCATTAATTCCTCTGTCAGTGAACCTCCTAAATTTAGATAATCAAATTCAGATTTTTATGAGTTTTCCTCTGGATAACACCATGTTAACCTGGCCAGCCAGATGGATTCTCTTACCATATGTGAATTCACAAACTCAGGAGAATTGGTCTGGTTGGTTGGTTGGTTTAACAGATTGTTAGCAAAGACAAAGTAGTGCCTGAATCAAGCAAAACAAAGATTGCATCTCCTGTGGATGTTTGTGTTTCTGCTACAGTTGATTCTGTTTTAGTAGAAATACTGAGTATTTTCTTTTTGAAAGAAGTAATGAAGCGTTTTTTGTGACACTTGTTCTATCCAACAAACTTTAGATACTCGTTCAGTCTGTACTTGATGTATCGGTATTGGGTTATATCGTGACAAGCTTGTTGGCAATATGCAGATCGATATAGGGAGATGTATCGGGATACCTATCGAGATACTTAAATTCATTCAAATTTACACCTATGAACCTGGACAGCTGCTTTAAGGGTTAAGGCTGAGCTGAGCATTCATAGAACACTTGTACTTGTATTAAAAGCAGTGGGAAAATACATTATATACATGATATTTTGCATTTTGTTATTCATCCATAATCAAAGTTACATTGTTAACATTGACTTTAAGGAGGGCTGTACTCAAAAACATGTTGAAAATATTTTTGCATGTAGTATACAATTGTACTGGGCCCCCACACTGCTGGCCACCTCCCTGAATAGTCCTTTCTCCTCCTCTCCAAATCCCTCTCGCGTTTATATTTCTGGCGGCTGTATTGATCAGTGTTTAGAGATAACGTATGGTCACGATCATAGCAGGTCAGAAGTGTCATACGTCTTCATAAGTTCACCTTTCAGACAGATATAGCTATCGTTCAGCCGCTGGGACAAACTGTCCAGTCTATCTGTTTTAATACGCTCCCATCGACAACAACAAGCACACAATCAATAGAACTAATACAAAGTGCTACAGCCCAAATTTTAGTCACAAGTTTGTATTTATGACATAATTAAACCCAGAGTTGTGCTGTGATTTATGAATGTTTACGCTAATGGAGTGTTACAGCGTATGCATCTTTTGTAAATAATAACTGGGAGATGAAGCTGTTTTTTCCTCTTGTGCTTGAACTCAGCGTCACCCCGGAAACAGACATCCCAGAATGAACTGACAATCTTGGCTTGATTTAATTACACGGACTACGGTTATGGTGGCGATAAACGTTTACATAATGTGGCGTTTTTGTGGTCACTGCCATTCCCAGAACTGGCACTAACACTAACAAAATATTCCCCAAAAGATGCTTTCCTCAACTTGGGATTCTAAAATTTGAAATTAAATGTTTGGCAGAGACCTATTTGTTCTGATAAAAAGTTCATAGGAAAATGTTGGAATGACTTTGCAGATAAACTTTTCTCACCACTTTTTTTGAATACATCTGTTTGTATTGCCTCCTAGTTTCACGTTGTCAGTCTGTTTTTGTTTAGTTTAGTTCGGTGTCTTAATCAAACTGTATATGTAATGTAAATAATATAATACTGTGCAATTGGCTGCTATTTTTCTATTGGCTATTGCATAACTCCTATAGGTGCCTTGCATGGCACAACAAAGCAACCCAGACTGACAATTTGATCTAGAGTTATTCTTAGACAAGAACTACATGCAAATAACTGCTGTTTTTGAAGAAATGTCCATCCCTTGTATCACAGGCCCCGACGTATGTTTTTTTTTTTTTTTTTTTTTTCAGTGAGTGCCCAAAATAACACACGCGCATAATGTGCATGCGGGCCATTTGCACGTGTCTTTTGTGCATTTATTTTGTTTCTTTTCTACCTGCAACAACAGACTTCTGGCTGGCGCTGGCGCGTTCTTTTCCCAGTAAACACAATCCATTCAGTACATAAAGCCCTGCAGAGCCCTGGGTCTGTCCTACCAGCGCAGCTCTCACAGCACCGGGCGCTACGAACAGGAACAATGCAGTTTGTCACTTCATACATCTCTTGTTTGGTTCTGACGCCTTGAGGCGAGTTCGGTCCGGGACGTGTCCGAGTTTCTTGCGACGTGCTTTGTACACCTGCAGCAGTCCACTGCAGTCCGTTATTGCCCAAAGCCACGCGGATTCATGTGGATTACCGCGAGAATGCTCGTATAATGAATTGAAACAAAAAAAGACTTCCTACGGATTCTTTACGCACACTTGCGCGACTCTCGGACGTGCACTCACACTGCACCGGGGTCTGTGTACACTGGCGCATGGTTTTAAGCACTTTCTAAGTCTTGCAAGAGTCGCGCGAGTCATTCCTTGCACTGCACTCGGACCCAGTGTACGGCAGTGGTGAATCGCATTGCAACTCAACATTCTTGGAACAATTTGCCTGGGTGCTCAGACATTCGAGTGGATACTCGAGCCCCGCAGCACCCACGGGATAGGTGCTGATGCCTTGTATAGTTTTAACAAGGCCACCTTCAGTTTTCTCATCATTGACATAATGTTGCTAGTTACATGATGGGCGCTATTCAACTGTTACAGAAATACTCCAGTATTGTAAGCTTCCTCGGTCAACTAAGAAGGTCATCACCACGCTGACATTCTTAGCTACTTTTTAAACCTCCATGTGTGGAAGCATCAGGTGTTGACACCCAGTACTAATGCGATATGTCCCAGACTGATGGTAATTCTCCTGCCTTTTCTTACAGCTCCAGAGGTCTCATTTATCAAGCATTTTCTCATGTGCTAATAAAGAAGCTGCTGGTGGTGCATTTCTGTTTTGTGTAAGATGTTTCACTGTATAGTGTAGTAGATTTTTAGCTTCACATGCGGGTACCAACTATGTAGTAATTTTTATAATTTGTGTTTTATTAAAGATTTATCTGACCTCTGTAAGTTGGAACATAGAACAATGAGTACAGATAAAGTGTCATGATTTAATTAAAAGAATCAAAATGGAAATTAATTGTTCGGGGCACCACTCACTAGTGAAAAATAATTTATTCGAGTACCAAATCTTTTAATTAATTAACAATTTATTGACAAATTAATTAATTAGTCTAATCTGAAGGTTGTAAGATTTTTCATATTTCCATTTACTCCATTCTGAAAATAAGTTATGCACTTTACCAAAATAAGTCGTGGTTTATGATGATTTATAAACCAGAAATTGACATACATCAGATGAATTTTGTTAAATGTACAATAAGAGTCTAGACTGTTTATCTAAACCTATTTGCATTAACTGTGTCTATACCAGCCCAAAGTGTCAGTTTTCATGTGACCAGAGTTGAAGATGGCTGAGTCCTTCTTTGCAGGCGTCACGCTGGGAGAGTTGGGCTGCTCTAGGTGGTGGCAAAGATTTGGTCCAGGGGCAGAGAGCGAAAAGATGTCTTTCTGTTCCATTGTCTGCACTAAGACTGGGTCACAGCCTAGTCTTTAGATGCACAACTTCATAAGAGAACTTTCTGTTATACTCCCGAAGATTAAAAAAAAACACAACCACAACTGTACTGAGTTGTCTTCTACTGGCAAAACTTCCTCCCACTTTAGCAGGAAAATCAGATAATATCAGATCAGAGCAGTTGGGGGTTGTGTATGTGAGACCTGAAATTCTTAGGTCTGATCATTGTCCCTCAGCTACAAAAGTGTGAGAAGGCACTTTACACAACATGTACAGTATACTTATTATTGACATTGTCACATGTTTTACATGGTAAATCATCCTGTGAAAACAGTTCGGAATTAATTGTCTTTCTCTGAAACATTTGACTTTATCAGTTTTCAGGTTAGTGTGATTGAACTTGAGCTCCTGTCGTAAATCAAAGGCAGAAATGTGTTTTAGGGGGAAGGAATTGAAGCAAATATCTCTGTGTTTCAGATGATCAAGTGAGCTTCCAACAAATGGGCAAAATGCTGAAACTTGACATCATTGATCAGATGGGCAGTGAATCTTTCACTAAGATAGGCCTCTTTTTATGTAAATTAAGTGTAAAACGCTCACAGACGGCTTATGCATTTTTGAAATTTATACCGACAATTTAGCACCTGGACTGATGGATGAGGTCCTAGGACAGCCATTGCCTCAGGCTGGGTAGTTCCGCAAGTGAACGCATAATCACAAATTTGCTGTTGTACACAATAAGCAGTTTACAACATCTGTTTCCGTAATATTAGAAAATACTGCTGTAGGCTCTGTTAGAGGTACAGTATTACACTACACACTATTTTCAAACTAGCCCAAAACCAGAAATGAACAAGGACTAGACCAGTACTTGCCAAGTCTGAACTAAGAGTATCCAACGTTAGGCCAAAACCAGGTCCGGTCTAAAGCAGAACTATGCCAAGACAAAATGGGACCGAATCAGGTCATAGGTACATACAAAAATAAAACAAGAAACAAGCAAAAGCATAACTAGAATACAGTATTTGGAAGATGGGTTGAGAACCAGATAAGATCTTTGGAGATCCAATTTGGCCGCCCTAGGACTTGTCACTTATGTTTCTCCAACACTCATGACTATTGTGTTTTGATTATTGAATCTTCACTCGTTCAAAATCCGTTATCCGTTTTCTTTAAGATCCTCGTTACATGGGTGCAGGAGCCATCTCAACAGCAGGTGCATTTGGCTGAACATGTTTTTACTCCTCATCATTTCAGAATCATTTCGCTCATGTTTCCTCATTCAGTGGAGAAGTGTTTGGCTTGTTGGATTTGGCACAGTGTTGTTTTGCAGGGCACCGTGGCTCTGACACATGGATGACACGTCGCCACAGGAGGTTTTGTACAAAGCTCATTACACTGAGTTTCACTGTAAAACAATCTCTCCACAGCGGCAGCAGCATCAGCAGCTATAGGCTTATTTAGTGTCATCCATCACTGACTGAGGTCTGCTGCTGGTGACCCTCCTCCACCCGCTCAACGCCACTGGTGAGATGGTGCCAGGTGAATCACAAGCAAGACGCCACTGTCAATGAAAAAACATGTATTTTAGGTCTGTAAACAAGTTTCTATTTGCCTGATACTGTAACAGTTTATTGTTTTTTTTAATGAGCACTATTACATTTTCAATAGACTTAGACTTAGCCCGCGAGCTTTGCTAACTTTATATTACAGATCGTTTTGGCTTTGCTTTCATAAAGATGTAAGACAAAATATTTAATAATCAGTCCATGAGTTTTGAGCCTTTGAATTGTTTTAAGCACTTTTCACAGCTTTGGGAAAGAAGCGTTTTTATGGTCACAAGAGTTCACACAGTGCATCAGCATCAACAGGCATTCAACGATTCTAGTGAATAATTAGACATAGACATGACACTGAGGGCTATTTTTCACCCACGTAGATATATTTGTGCTGCCGGAAAACATATTTTAAGTTTAAAAAAATCTGATCTAGTGCCTTAACTCAACGAAAATATATACCTAGCACTATTGTTTTTGCTCCCATTTTTTATAAGCTGATCTAAAAGATATTGCATTTTTCTATAAATGCAAAAGATACATTTATCTCCAGTGTTGTTCACAAATCTGTCTGCGTTGGTTAGTGAGCTCTTCTTTTTGCTGAGATAGTCCATCCAACTCCACAGATGTGGTATATCAAGATGCTGATTAGGCAGTGTCGATTTTTCACAGATGTCTTAGACTGGCCACAATAAAAGGACACTCTGAAATGTTCAGTTTTAACACAGCCTAATAATGTCACTCTTGTTCGCTTCATTCACACCAAACAAGAGTCAAAGTGCAACCAACATGTGAGAACAAAGTGAACAGTGGCTCAGAGGAACCATTGCTACAACTTTCTACATGATTCTTCTTCTGAGTAACTTAGCGGTGGCACGGTGGCAGAGCTAGATTCCCGCACGTCCCGGGATCTTTCTGTGTGGAGTTTGAATGTTCCTCCCCGTGTCTGGGTAGTTTCCTCCGGGCTCTCCGGTTTCCCCATCAACCAATAACATGCAGGTTAGGAACACTTGATGATAGTCAGAGGTTGAGACGCTAGTTGTTTAGGCAAAACACCTCGGCTGAGCTTACTCTTACTTAGTGGGGAGAGGATGGGTTCATCTCACTGTGAAGTGCTTTGTGACTCGGTGTCTGTGAAATGCGCTACATAAATAAAGATTACTTACTTAGATTACTTACTTACTTGTTCTAGTTACATACTGCAGAAACATAAAAAACACGGAACTTGTGTCACTGTAACTTACCCCGTAACTTCACAAATGAAAACAAAACTCACCTTCAAGTTACTCCAGCGATTTCTCACAATTGCTCTTCCTGTGCTGTAAATGTCCATCATAATACAGTATAATGCTACAATTCTTGCTAAAACAGGAATTATAGGGATTAGATACAACACGCAAGCTTTATGTCCACAGTAAAATGCTGTGCATAAAGCCTGTCGACACGACTGAACCAGAATCCTATTGTTTCATTCATGCATGAGCAGTTGCTAAAACCTGGAATCGATCTGGGTGTGTGGTACTTACTCAACAACAGGTATTGTACTTGCATGAACCCTTCGATACTGAAAGTTGGTTGCATGTCAGGACGGGCAACCAATGCAAATTGCGCAAATTGACGCCTTCGATGTGTAAGCACCTAGACAAGTAAGATTAAAGGTGCTATACCTGATACTCGATACAGAAGAACCAGCAAATCAGTACACAGGAAAATTGTGCAGGAAACTGAAAACCAATAATTAGCTGAGCATGGATTGTTGTTATTTACCCGGGTTGAAACGAGACGTAAATACGGAGGAGGATGGCTACTGTTTGGTCTGAGGAAAACAAAGAAGGAGTGGCAGCGACCGCTGTACGAAGTTTGGACTGTGGCCGGAAATAGAAGTTGAGCGTAATCCGTGAGGTAAGATTAGAAACATTTGTTTTCCGTCAGAGATTGACAACTACTCGAGTGCAACTTCTGTTTTGTCATTTCTGTCAAGCATTACATCATGTGCATGCTCACTCGACAAATGTATAGCGACTGGTGGCTGTTTGGATAGTGTTTGTGTGAATGTTCTTTTACATTGGTGTGCCCCTGAAGAGACAAGAACAGACGCTGCGTCGCTCCTCTCTACCGACAGTGACTGGGAGTTGTGTTGGTGTGAAAGACCCTTTAGACGTAGTCAGGACATTGAACTAGGGTGACCAGATGAGATTGTTAAAAATTCGGGACGCTGATTTTTTTTTTTTTTTTTGACGAGGGGGTGGGGGGTGTTGTTTGAATGCGGAGGAGGGGAGAGGAGCGCGCTCAGAGTGACAAGTCTAGATGCTTGCATCATTCGCAGCACATAGTGCAGAAACAGAAACCTTATAACTTTTGACAAAAGAATAATGTTCCTCACACCAGGAAGCATTGAACAGTCTTTAATTCGTGTAAATCCGTCTCATATTGGCTGAATGAACCAAAAAACACCTGATGAATTAATAGATCTGCAGATTCAATCAGAAAATTACCGCGAAACACATTTCTGTTAAGCAGGCTACTTTTAGAAACCACGCAAAACGAGTGTATATGACTTTAGTTTCTGTCGAGAGAGTCCAAGGCGAAGTGGGAAGTCAACTGTGCGCGGAAGGAGCGCGTACGGGCCAAACATTACGCACGAGGAGCAGGATGGCAAGCAAAATGCCTCGTGCAATCAGGAGCCAGGCTCCAGGGGCCGAACACACCGCACCGCACGAGGATTTGGGGGCGGAACGGCAAACATATATGACCAACTTTTGCCTTAGTGGAGTTGTTCTATGAGCTGTGATCTGCTGTTGATTTCCTCATAGGGAGACAAAGAGGCAGCAGCTGCAGCCGCTTCTCTCCCCGCGCTCCCTGTGTGTTATCACTACACTTTCCGCCAGGCAACTTGCACGCCAAAGTACCGAGCAGCCGCGCGCCCCGAGGAGAAGCGGTTTTCAATCAAATTGCACAGAAAATAGGTCTGTATTGATGCATTTTAAAGACTCCGGCAGCACTACAGCCTCTCATACAGTGTTTGGGGTGTAATGTGGACGTGCAGTCTGGCGTAATGACGTGCAGGTCAGACTCTGCGAGGTGTCAGTCGGGGCAAGGATGAAATTCGGGACACGTGGGACAGGATTCGGGATTCGGGACACATGCGTGAATTTCGGGACTGTCCCAAATTTTTCGGGACGTCTGGTCACCCTACATTGAACACTCATTATCACCTGAATAGATACATTAACAACTGTGCTGGGGAGAAATTTCTTTTAAGTTATTTTATTGTTAACCTCTTGGTTATGTTTGCATGAACTAGCACTCCATGTTTGGCAGTATTTAGAAAATGTTCTTTATTCTCAAATTAGATTGTCAAACCTAAGTCTTGTCTGAAGTACTGTTTTAATGAACACTTGAAAGCATCATATTGATAGTTAAGTTAAATATATGTGAACACAATTTGGAAGTTTATGACATTTTAAACTGCATCCTTACATTCTTTTATATCACTGTTCATTCAAAGATATAATCCTACATCAGTGTTACATCCATTTGGCGTCTTATGTTGAACCATCGACTTTGGCAGCCGTTCTGTGTCTCTGTTTTCAAAAGACATTTCATTTGGCCCTTGGATACAGTTTGTTTTCATGCAGTAAAGCGCACATCTGTTTTGTTTTTGTAAATATTCCTTGTAGCTTTGCACTAAAACACAAATCTGCATATTTACAACCCATTAGCTGCCATTAACTGTGTGTGTGTGTTTGGATATGCACTCCACTGTGAGCTGTGGACTAGCTGCAGGTAGTCGCTCATATTTTTGTTATGCAATTAAAAAGGACAATGTTTTATTTAACCACAGCGATAAGACACACCTCTCAATCAAATATGCAATAAAAACTACACATAAAGTGAAAAAAGCAGCATAATAAAGATTTGAAGTAATCCCTCGGGTCATTATCTGTAACCTTGTGCACTGCGATCTAAAAAATAAAGAATGAAAAACACCATGATAAAACAATAATAGATGAACCCAACTGGGAAAAAAGGATGGCTAGAATGGCTTTTTTTCTTACTTTTTATTAATCAAATCTGTCTACACTAAAACTTGCATTGCGAAAAGTTTAAAACAATAACAAAAAACACATTTTGTCAATGTAGAGAAAAGGATGAAAAATAGCACAAAGAAGTAGTTCTATTTCTATAGAGGGATTATTATTAAAATGGCGAGAAAAACACAGTCTCAAGCTTCAGGAGCCAGATGTTCTTCATGCCGTTTGTTCTGCTCTTTGACAGAAAGCTTTTTCTTTTGCTGCACCTTCTGCATAGAACAAGTTGCAAAATGAGCTGCAACTAAAGAAGCCTATTATGTTGTATTCTTTTAAAAAGTGCCTGAAAAGCTCTCTGTTTGTCACTGTTTTAAATAGTAATTGTAAAGCTCAGTTAGAAATTTTCTGGAAATTATTGTAGTGTAAATGATGGTTGTGCTGCTGCTGCCATTTTTGGCCAAAAAAGAGATTTGAGATTTTTTATCCTAGTCAAATAAAGATCTGAATGAATGAAAATACCAGTTCATACTTGATCGAAACAGCTAGCTCTCATCTCAGTTTGTTGTTTTAATCAAAAAAGTCAGCTAATGACGTCGGCCTTTAATCCCTCTATATGTATAGGATACACAAACAAGGGTGAAGTGGCCATGTGGAGACACAGGAGATTTCCTGGTCAGCCAACTGCCTGTGTGCGCCGATCGCTGGAGATTGTTTGATGCAAGAAGAGACAGGAGAAAAGAGAACAGGGTAAGCAGCTGAAAGAGTGGAGAGTTTTGTAGGTCTGTCTCCTGTCCTCCATTCTCTGTCTGTGCACCAGAGCAGAGCAGCACGAGGCTGTGTGGTGCTCGTACAGTATTGAGTGTGCTCTGTGGGTCAGAACAGGAGGGCCAGAGGTATAGAAGCTGATATGAGCTGCTGTTTTACACTCTTTCTCGCTTTTCTACAAGTGTTAAACCTGCTTTCTTTGTTGATGATACAGACAGCCCAGTCGGCGAAGAAAACGTAGATTTACGATGAGATGTTAAAAACGTAGAACACGTCTTTTTTTACTAAGTATGTAACAAACAGCCAAACATGAGGATGAACCGTGTATACTTTATGTTAGGTGCGTGGTGAGAAATGAAAGAAAAAGTGTGAGAGAAAGAGATGTGCGGTGGAGAACACGCTTTTGGTTCCAGAGACACACTGTATACACGTAAACACATGAGACACATCGGTAATGTGCGTTTTCTGTTATTAAAATGAGCTTTGGGCTCAAACACACAGAGAATAACCTGGCTCACGCCAGATGGATATGTGTTGAACTCCTATCTGAGTTCTCACTATATCCATCTGGGACTTGACTCGCTGAAAGCGTTTGGGAAAAGGTGGGGCGTTTGGTGAAATACTTCAAGCTGATTGGGTGTGGGGGCTACCTTTTTTTTTCTTAGCCAATCATCGCAACAACTCGTAATGGTGTATCCAATGTCCGGCTCTTCTGTATCCAATGTCCGGCTCTTCTTTCATAAAGAAAAGAAGATTTTGTATTTCTGTAAAACTGCATCACAAGCAGCAGAAACACATACATCCACGAGAGCAGTCATCTTTGTTTAGCTTGAATGAGACTTGGCGGTGGCACCGGGGCGCTAACAGCCGGCTTAACACTGCTGGTTCGAACTTCCAAACCAATCGGGCGGCTGGAAGGCCTCATGTTTGTGAATTCACAAATATCGCAAGATATACCATCTGGCTGGCCAGGTTACACAGAGAATGATTGGGTTCCAATCGGGTTTGGACACTACGTGCACGGGCTCGGGACGGGTCGGGCTGGATTTTTTCCTCTTGATCTAAACTCTAACATGGCTTCAACCAAAATTCATGGTTATTAGTTTTTAGTTAGTTTTTGCAACATAAAAAAGGCGTCAAAATTTGCTCATCATAGGTTTTTGAAGTTTTCATGGTGTTTCTATATCTTCTTCAGACACTCTGTTGGATACAGAATATAGATACAATAGCTGCAAACACATTTATATTACTTTTTTAAGTTTTAGAACATATGTGCGTGTGCCTTTGACTCGAGAGAAATGTGAAATATGATCCCAGCGCTACGAGCCCAGGCCACCCTCGTACATAGAATATTGTCATTTTTTGTGTGGTTTCAGAGAGTCCGAGGTTAACTAGACTGCAACTGCAATGTGTGTCTAATATTTTGAAAGTCCAGTGTAAAAATAAGTTAATTGGACACCAGAAATTGATGATTATTGAAAACTAATGCCACAAAGGTATCTTCCATATGAAAATTAGGAGGTTGTGTGCCTGATTATACTGTACCTACTACAATCAATACCATCTAAAACTGCACAAGCCCCAGATTTCCCCCCTCTTCCATTTCCTCTTTCCTCTGCTTCTGCCCTGAGCATTAGCCGTTCTATGACTGATCTCCAGCAGCGACATAATGACAGAGAGAAGGGGTATTTTCATAAACTGATGAGGTAGACGGTGAAAATCACTCCAGCTTTTCTTTCTTTTTCCTCTTTAATTAGTGCATGTGTCAGCGCGGCTCAGTCCTCTCCCACTGCTCCTCAGGTCCACTTGACTTTTCGCTCTTACATTTGCATACGTAGTTCTGACAGCTCAGGAAAAAATCCACTCGGCCTATTAGCAAATGTGTATATGGGCAAGCTCCGTCAGGCTGCGGGATGTAAAGGCGGATCTGTCTTACAAGTGTAAATGGGGATGTACTGAGCTCGCAAACAAGAGGTGCTAGAAGATCTATTTACACCTTTTGCGACGTAGATCCGAGGAAAGTGCAAAAGAGCAGCTTTATTCTAGTTTTTGTGTAACTTTTGGATTGAAATAAGGCAGCTAAACACATCTAACCACATTTTACACTGCTAAATTACAAAAATAAAAGAGCCAGGGTTTCTTAAGAGAGAAATTTGGGTCAGGAATGTGTCGGGAAGGGGACTGAGAAGTTGCCGTATTTCATTTGAGAGACAACTAAGAGATACCCCAAAATACATTTAACAAGGTAAAACTGTTTCTTAGTCCTGCTTTAAAAGTCTAAGCTGAAAATCTTTGACTCACATTGTCAAGTTACACCAACACAAAGATTTAAGTTAATATAACTTGATGGTCTTATGACTTTTTAAATTGTACTTCAAAAGACAAAATACTCCCTAATTTAGAGAAAACTGATCAAAGTACAGTATCTCTCTCTAAATGCATCAAAGTCACTGTGTGTAATTGAATCACTTTTTGTGACTGTATTCTAGGGCGTAGTCTTTTAAGCGTTTAGTTGATTAATCGGTCGATGGAGTCTTAGTCGACCAACATTTGGATTAGTCAACTAATTCCTTTATTTAAATCATAAGGATTTATATTGAACAGAAGCAAATCAATCACCGACCACCACCAACCATTCATACACACACCAGAACCATACTAGGCAATGTGGGTGAAGTGTCTTGCCTAAGGACACAACAACTAGTTCCTCCTCTGTTCGCCCCACTGTGGCACCTGAGGTTCCTCCGTGGGCTCCCATCCAAGTAATTCCCAGTCCCAACATGCTTAGCTTCTGAGATCTGACGGGATCAGGCTTTGGCATGTTGGTATGGCCTCTTCATGTTTTTTCTAAAACAGATAAATGTATCAAAATGATAGGCCCGATTCAGCTTCTGAGAGTTTGTCACGCCCCCTTTTAGTCGACTAAGTAGTCGATGGGACATGTCTTTTGTCAGTCAAGAATTCCTTTGGTCAATTACAGCTCTAAAGCCTTTTGCACATTAAACGAATTTGGGGGTGTGGTCAGAGCAAGGGTTTTTGTAATTTTTTGTTGTTTTTTTGTTTATGTCTGTGCGTCACTACGACTCTATTCCGGCTTTTTATCAGGTTGCATCATGATGAGGTTCACGAGAATGAGGACCTTTTCAACAGACAGCATCTGGTGCATCTGTCTTGTAAAAGCGGCTCCTAAAATGTAAAATAAAGAAAAAACATTGCCTCATTATTTGTAAGTAAATGTAACGCTTTGTGCACGTAGTCAAAGAGCAGGATTTATTTTATTTTTTTTAGAAGCATTACGCGCATCATCTCCAACACACCTGCTCTTTAAAAATGTGAGAAGCAACTTTACTACATGGCCAACACTGTTTGCTTAAACTTTTTCTTTTCACAGTTCCTGACCCTTCACTCTCCTGTGACCCTTATAAACCTGGTTAAATCCTCTGGCGAAATGTTTCTGGTCCGTGCCGCCATCTTGTGGTGCATCACAAGTTCAGAAAGTCGACGTAACGAGCATGGTCAGTGTAAGCAGAATAATACAATTACATGATAAAGGAATACAGTTATTCAGATGTAAAAGCGAAAATAAATCACCCACTTAGTTTGGAATTACGTTTAAATCTGAATATTTATTTTCATTACGAATTTGGTCTTTTAAAAGCGAAAATCGGAATTAAAGTTCTCTTGTAAATAAGGCAATTATTAGATGTAGACAAAACTGTGGGCTACTTTCCACCTGAATAGATACATTGGCATCTGGGGAATTGTATTTTATTAAAACATTGAGTATAGTCCCTTTAATGATGATTAGAAGTATATTTAGCTCTTGTTTCAATTTCATGAAAATGTTTGCTAATATTCTTAGATATTTTATGCTTGCCTTTGCCGATCTTATTTTAAGTCAAAACCTCCAGTGTGTATAGTGTAAGATACAATACTATAATAACTGCTTGGGCTGTTTCTGAGGAGGTCTGAGAGCCGACAACAATTTAGAAAAACTCAATTTGTCACCGTATGCAGACCTCCAAATCTATACAGCAAACACAAGGACGAAGATCTGCATTCCCAAGACATCTCTGGGTCTTTTCCCACCTTGCAGCTGGCATGTTAGCCTTCCTGTAACACATGTGGTGGTAAAGGGAGATTTATGATACACAACAAGCTATTACGGAGCTGTATGTGGTGGGGCTAATCAGGGCGGGAAATGGCCTGGAAATTCTCCTCTTCATGCCACATTGATTCATCCTTCAGAGAGAGAAAGAGAGAACCCCTCCGACATTCTGCGGCGCGTTGATGGCCCCGGGATGGTTCAGAAGGAGGGGGTGGTCTCAGGTATACGTGCTGCCGAGGTCTGAGGGACTCCCACGAGTTCCTGGGCTCTCAGGAGGGGGGCCACTAGGCTGTGATCCGTGCAGCGTTGAGTAAAGAGATGGAGAAGTGGCCTGCCAGGGCGAGTGGAGTGTGCTGTGACTATTTTATGAAACTGGTTGGGATGTTTTTGCGACTGGGGAGAGGTTATGTGCAGGTGAAGACATTTGGGCAGAGAAGAAGAGAGGAAAATGTATGAATTTTGAATAAGGATTCCAAAACTTTTGTAGCAGTGGCTCAGTTGTTAGAACTTGTCAACTGATTCAGCGGTTAGACACTAGATTTCTACTCAGACCAGGTCATATTGGTGTTATTAGGGATGGGAGGATTCAATTTTATCACTATTTGATTCTTGTGAGCTATATGAGCTAAAAAAAAAAAAGCTTTTTTATTAAGCTACTGTTGATGTAGTTTACTAGTGGGACAACATTTTTCAGATGACTTTGATCTGAGAGCCAATATTCAGTATCTACAAACAACTGGTACTATTTAGGGCCTGATTTATGAAGCCAGGTGCTAAATTGCGGGTGCAAAAATAAAAATAAATCATGTTATTTATGAGCATTTTACACAAACTTTAATATTGGAAAATGCACATCAAACTGAACAAAACAGATATGAACCACCTCAAATTCTGCATCTTAAGAGAAAAAAATGTGAGAAAAATGTCATCTCTGCCAACGTTTTGCTCCTGTTTTGCACATGTGCAAAAGCTTGATAAATCTGACCCTTAATGTTCTAGAAATCTACCATGACTAATTGGAGCGTCCAATGCGTCAAATTTACATTTTAAGTCAATGTAAACCTGTGTTTTGAGGCGTCCAGCGAACTTGTGGCGCAAATTTGCATCTAGTACATCAAAATTTGCTTGTGCAGATGTCTGCTGCAGCCGCGTCTTGAGAAGTAGACATTCCAACTGGACACGCCTAGTGGTTGACGACAAACACAAGGTTTTTCAAGGAATTTAAGTCTGAAGTTACAAAAATGGGTATGTTTAGCTCTTTGGCTTGGATTAGGATTGTGTTAGTCTTCATGAATAATAACACCTCTTAACATTCACCATTGAAATGAATGAGGACAGAAACACGTCAAATACACACGCATAAAATAGAAGTTGCGTTCATATGACACGCTGTTTACAATAGCGTGGTATTGACACGCTTATCCATGAGAACAGGCTGAAAGAAGAAACCACTGTTTGGGCTTTTTTCAAAGGCCTGGTCACTCATTGCTCTGAAAATCTGGCAACTCTGCAAAACAAACAATATGTAAAATGATCTGAACTGACATTGCACGCACATGGATCTATTAAAAATGCTTATGGTCGTGTTTAAGCCACTGCTGTACCGACGAGACACTGGAGGAGTACAGAGACAGCAAAAGGACTGCCTGGAGGAGGAAAAAGTTGTGCCTATTGGGTAAGCTACATTTTATAAAGGAAGCAAGCCTCTATCTCTCTCCCTCCATCCTTCTCTCTCTCAACGTGATCTGCCAACATGCAAAACAAAGCCTTTAGCAAAAAAAAAAAAAAAAAGCGAGAATGCAAAGAAGTGCGTCGGGCTGTAAAAAGTGTCCTTGTCCCCTGACACGTGTTGGTGCGTGTAGGTCGCCTGTTGGGACATCAGCTTTGAAAATATTCTGCATCAAAATTCGCTTCATTGCGCAAAATTGGACGCTTTGGCGCTGTCCGGTCTTTAAAGAAAGTCTAAAGCAGAATTAACCCATAACTAAAACAGAACCAAATCAAGTCTAAGGTATAGTAACCCAGTTTTTAACCAACAAGCAAGAGAAAGTATCTTTTTGTAATAATGGGAAATGGGTGGAGGGTCAATTTGCCTCCAGAGCCTTAAGCTGAATAGGCCTGCACTATGGAGTAACAGAACCAACATAGAGCAGAAAAAAACACATCTGAACTGGGACAAAAGATACATCTTAGTGTGCCGCATTTGGGCCCCAAGCCACCATTTGAATAGACCGGAAGTAGTATGAACTTAATTAAGTCACAAGTTCATTTACATTTAGCTCCTTAGTGTGTTTATGTTGTATGTAATTGCATCAAAAGAAGCTTTTAAAAAGTCTCATTTTCCACAAATATACAAATTGCCTCTATTTGTACAAAATGGGTTATAAATTAGCTTAAATAAACTGTCATGTTTTTTGTGCATTTTTGTGTTTGTGAACTCACAAATATTGAGAATCCATTTGGCAAAGCTAGGTTATTTTAGTTTTAAAGATAACTTATTTAAAAAGATCTTTCACTTGCACTGGCCTAAAACTCTCCATGAGTAATAAGTTGTCTCTGGGGATGAAACTATTTCATAGTGAAACAGAATGTCTGATGAAGGGCTGAGCCCAAAATGTCACATGGTGCTGAGCATAAAATACACTTTTTGGACATCATTTTTGGTTTGTTAATGACTTAAAGTTTTCAACACTTTATCAAACATGACCTAGTTTGAGAGGAATGAAAAGAGCTGCATGCATGTGAATATTTTAGCAGCTGCTCCTGACTGACTTTTTTTCTACTTTTTTGTTTTTAAAATGTTAACTAAATGAAGTAAGGCAAGACAAAACCTGGTCTCATCGAATGCTCATATTTAAATGTCCCAACTTTGGAACATTTTCAGTTTTAGACATGCTTTTCATGCACAACTCACTAAGTAAATTCAGCCCAGTCTATTCTTGTAAATCCACTTCTCTCTCCAAACTGTGCGCCCGGCGGTAAAGACCATTTTCTGTTCTTTTTTATTCTACTTTGACATTTCATTTGATTATTTCAGCCGACGGGCCCGCTGCATGGATAGAGGGGCGTCATGCAGGGCTAATGCTAGTACAAAGTGGCCCTCCAGTGCACAGCGGACCTCAGCTCTGCAGCCAAAGCCAGCGTGGTCAAGGTTATGGTGCCATGAATGCTTTTAGCCTGCTTTTCCTCCTGCTCCAGGCTCTCGCGGGACAATCTGAGGCTGCTGCTGCTGCTCCATGTTACGGGCACATGTGTCATTTACATCCAGACGCAGATGGGCACAGATACAGCGGCCCGTGGCTATCAGGGCTGAAATGACACAGTGAGAGATTTAGTTAGAGACTTGTTCCAGCAGAAGTTGAGTGTGATGTGGGTGAGAAGTAAGAATAGCAGCATGTTGGCAGTATTTGTTGAACGCCCATTACTTGTAGCTGGTTCAAATAGCTAATAAATGTGAATTATTTCATTTTATTGCACATAAAAAAGGTTAAAATGCAATTTTTGACGGATTTAAGCCTGGTATCCACTTTACCCATCTGCACTCAAAGAATTTCAGGCTCTAAAATTAGAGTTTTTCAGTTTCCTTAGCGGCTAGCAACATGTTAGCAGAAGTAAGGACACATGAAGTAAGAATACAAACTCTTGCTAACAGGGAAGTTCCTCTGCTGTTACTTTAAGCCAAACTGTTTACATGTTTGACAAAGGTCATCTTAGCTGCAGGATGTCCCACTCTGCTATAGAAATCTTTGTGGGTCAGCTTAAAATGTTTCCTACCCCACTAATTAAAATCCACACACGCTGTGCATCAGTTATTGCAAATGGTACCTTCATCCAAGAAAAGTGTCTAAAATGGGAATCAGATTTCCGTGTCCTAATGTAGAGGATGGCCTCTGTCGTGTTCCTAAAGCTGCTCCTGGGTCAAATGCAGAGGATACATTTTATTACGTAGACAATACAATGTAACTTTAACCAGTGATTTAAACCAGTGTGCTGCGGAACACCAGTGTGTCTTACAATATTGTCAAATGTGCTGTGAAAAAATGTATACGTTTTGAATATTCAGTCTATGAATCAGGGTTTACTCAGACCTTGCAGAGCCTCTCTGACTGGAGACTGATTGTTGTAGACTGGTCTGAGGCTTCAACACTTCTACATCCAGTATTGGTCCTATTGGTCGCAAACCATGAAGTAACTTTGGTACATCGTTAGCATTGGTTCAATGACATACAGTACTTGGCTCTGGCCTCTGAAGGCTGTGAGAAGATTTTTAACTCATTGCAGTGAATTAGGTGTTTTGTGCACATTGGGCACAGTTCTTTTAAGCCTAAGCAGTGGTAGTGAAGTTATCCTCAGGTGGTTTACATCTCACCATATAGGATACACTGACCTTTGCATAACTGTGATAAATAGTAAGATTTCATAGTACGTCAACCTTTCCGGTCAAAGAATAAAATTCCCAGAGAGCCGCTGTGGTGTCGAGAAATTTCCCCTTCACTGACTTTGTGACCGTTTGCGACGTGCCAACCCTTCCGCTGAAATCAGTTAACAATTAATTCGGCTAAGTTTAGGCATAATCCGATGGCTACGTTTGGGATTAGGGCTTGGGTGATTGTTGTAATTTAAAATGTTAAAAAAAAAAAAAAATACAGATCTTCTTGCACTAGCTTGAAACTCATCTTGATGGGCGAACCGGCTTGACGGGACATCAGATTTACAATGCCATGTTGTTGCGCTCATGTTGTTTGTGTTTGTTTGTGTGTCTTTGCGTATCGAAGGTTGAATTTGCTGTTCTCGATGGAAAAGCCCGGTTGTGAGTGCGAAAAAATAATTTTGTCACAACACAAATTATTTTCCTGCCCAGCCCTAAAGGCAACTAGGTAAAAATTAGATATTGACCTATTAGCTATTTCTATCTAAAACATCATGACACTCCCAAACTACTATCTGAGTCTGTATTACGGGTTTGTAGCTTCATTCTGTTGTTCTCTTGTAGCAAAGCCATTCAGTGCTTTTAAGTTTCTAATTAAGTGAATAGAGAGGGAGAAACCTCTTCAAAGTGCACATCTTTAATTAAAAGTGTGGAATTAGGAGCGAGGGACCTGCGCTGTATCGATCTGTACTATGTAATTAACAAAGTGACTTATTTGGGGGAAATATACGGCTGCTTCAAGAGGATTATTTCTATAGAACTGAAAATGATCTCAATTAAGTTTGTGAGGTCAAAATCACAAACCCAATAACTGTCAAAAGAAATTGCATTGGGATTTGGAGGTGTTTTTAGAAGTTGATTGACAAGAATAACTGCAGGATTAATAATACAGCTCTTCTTGTTCACTTGGATCAAACAACTTTTCTGTCAATCTAGTCATTCGTTTGTTTAATATTGACTAAAATGTACTTCTGTGCACTGGTATCGCTGTGGGTCTTTAGTCGTTTAGTCGATTAATTGGTCGATGGAGTCTTAGTCGAACTAAATTTGCATTAGTTGACACAATACTTTATTTAGAGTATAAGAATTGTGAAGGCTGAAGTTTGGACTGAATGTTTCTCTAATCTGTCATTTTAGAAACAAATATAGTTTCCTCTTCATCATCTGTACAAATGTTAGTTTTTTCATAAGCATTTTTTGTCTTTTGGAGCACAGTTAGAATCAGATAAATGGCTGGATCAAAAAGATACTTTTTAGCTTCTGAACTTTAGCCACGCCCCCTTTTTAATCGCTTAATTGGTCGATGATCTTTAGTCAAGCAAGAATGTCTTTGGTCGACTGTGCAGCATAGGTCAGTTGACGAATGAGGACCACTGAAAGGTATAGAGGGATTTTCAGTCGAAGTCCCTTTCCACCCTACTGAGCATTGGTTATCCTCTCCATCTACTTACATGGGGAAACTTCTTTGAATGAAACAACAAAACGAGATGACTTTGTACAGACAGGATGCATCGCCAGTGCTGATAAACAAAAATCCCTCTACTACTTAAAGTTAATCAAGGGCCGCAGTTTGCCCAGGTCTGCATTAGCAGGTGCAAGCTAGGTTTGTAGGTTTGGTTCTTTCCCCTGTGTTATTTCAGAGGACACCCAATAGCTTTGACTTTTTAGTTTTTCCGTGAGATGCCACAGCAAGGGTAGTAGTGTGGTTTATATTCACAAAGCAAACAATTAGGACTGGGATATCTTATATCAAATAATGTAATACGCATGTGATAGAATATGTGATTAGGATATAATTGTGTGTTCACTGCAGCTTTTCTCTCAGTTGTTAAGGAGGCAGATAAAGATTTCTGCTTCCTACAATTTCTGCCTGATTGCATTTAAATCTTAATCACGAGAGACCTGGCTGTGGAAGCTCTGCACAAGCTAAAAACATAATAAATAAGATGTGAAGAGTGGGAGCTGACCTCACACCTATGACTTAAACACAGAAAAATGACCAACGTTCTGTTATTCAGCCTTAGGTGTGTTGTCTATCATATTGTGAGCATTAAAGTTCTCTTTTATATTGAAATAAAAGTTTAAGTCTATATTGCCCTGCCCTATAAGCAGTACAAAAATATGAAAATATTGTTTAGTTTGCTTGTACAGTAAGCACTTGTAAGCGCTGGCTCGTCTGTTCTGAGGTGATGCTAGGCTAACCCCAGCCTGCTCTGACCCCTCGCTCACAGATTAGATATTGATTGCTATTTTCTTTAAGCGTATTGCCGCATTCTCTGCACAATGTTATTCTGCTACTGTCTGGGAAAAATGCTGAGGCACACAAAAAAGTGACCAAGGCAGGAGCAGTTTTACGGAGCATTATATTTGAGTATATTTACAGATGCATTATCCCAGTGCACTGTTCTGTAAAGATATTAGTAGAAAATGATCAATATTCATGAAACAATATATAAGTAAAATAAATCTGATTAATGGAAAAATCTTCTTGGTTTATGTCAATATATGTGCATGTCTAGTTTTTGCTGTTGTATTGTATTTCTTTGGTGTCTCATGAAGCATACATTTTAGTCACATAATAGTCAAGAAGGAGACACTTTTTTTTTATTTATCACATCAAAAGTTCTAAATTCTGAAATCAGGCATTAGGCTTGGTAAGCATCTGTGGTTACCATGGAAATAATGGCAAATCCACCATGTTTGTTGTCTGTTTAGCAGAACTTCCATAGAAATACATTAGACAAAACAATTTAAAAAAGTAAACAAAACAGCTGCGGAACAGCCCAATAAACTGCTGGGTCAGTACTGGTAAATGTATCTATCACTCTGTAGTGTCAGAGAGTGATTTAATTAACGCTATTCTCAGTATTTAACTATTTAAAATCTCAACTGGTTTAACATTAGACCAACTGAAATTCTACTGATGTATGATGTCACGACTATGGAGCCTAATTAGCTGTAAAATACTGCAACTTATGATTAATATTAAGTACTGTATGTAAACATGAAAAGCATCACACCTAATTTTCCAAGGACATACTGTCAACATATCTATTCACATCAAAATTTGTTAGTGCAATGTGTAGATAGTTTGCGCACTAACATTCATGTTGACATTGTTAGCATTTAACTAACTGCAATTAGCATATCAAGACAATTTAATTTGTCGTTTCAAAGTTCTTTGCCCAAAGTCTGGCTTCTGCTCCAAAGCACGTTTATCTCGATAGAGCTCTGGAGCACACCTAAATAACTGACGATTTGACATGACTGGTTTGCAATCTTCTATTCTTTCGATTAATTGCCCAGCATATAGCAAAGTCACTTTATCTTCATGAGCTCACAAGTGTCCAACCAATCTACCTCTGTTATTGTTTTCAGCAATTTAATAGACAGAGTTTGGCCTAAAAGTTAAATGTGTTATTGAAAGTTCACTGAAGCAGTCAGAACTAGCTCAACTGAATATCACTGTGTTTCTGGGCCAATATGAACATTTGAAAAGCCCCTACTAAAAGAAGAAATTGTATTCATTGTAGAACTAGGGTGGATCTTTGTTCTTTTTTATCCCACCGCATACAAAAGCTCGTTAATTTCATGGGAATCTCCCAAATTCAACATAATGTTTTGGTGTACATCCAACATTCATTTTATTATTTGACAATTCAAACAAAGAAATTGATGAGCCGGTTAAATCTAGATCTATCTCTGACACAATCTCATGAAAAAGTTCTCTGCCATATTTTGAAAGTATCAAACAAGCCCTATTATCCAGTCACCTTTTGCACAATCTAAACGCATGTTCTGTCTTAATGAAGCGTAACCCTTTGAATCTCTATACTTAAACTCTACGTGGGCGTTTTCTCTCTTTTCAGTATCGCCGTTGCTGACTGAATTCTTTGACACCAAGTTCTCTTTTACTGGTAAGAAAAGCATATGGTCTTCAGTCTATAGAGCCTTTGGATACGTCTCTTATAATGACACACTGAACATACTTATATACGATTGTGGGCGTTTAGTCTTTTGTTTTTGCTTTAGCGATCGTATATCATTTAGGCGTCCGCTCTGACAGGCAGCCAGCTGTGTCGGTGTCAGCGCCTGTCAGAATACCACCACTCTTCAATCAGTCATCTCATTATCGAGCTCAAGATAGAAATGAGGATCCTGATGAGCTAGGCATCTGCGAAGGCGGGAGAATTAGTAAAGGTTAAAGTTCACGTGTAAAGAGGTGGAGTTATTGGTCCAACTTGTCGTGTCATTATTTCCGGGTGTTCAGACAATACTTCAGGGTGGTCATCTTTGAGTAAGGTATACAAAGTCTCTTTAGTAGATAGATGTTAATCAAGTTAATTGAACATTGATTAATCATTGGACCTTTGGATTTACCTCTCCAAGGGCTATATATATTGTCTTTTTTTGTTCACTTTCTAGTCTGTAGAGGTAAGATACTATTGTAACTACAGCTTTGCCTGACCAGCCAGTCCCTACACGTTTTGACAGACGACATTACAAAGACGTAAGGGTCTTTAATCAGAGTGCCAGTGTTCAATTTCGAGAGCAGACTTTTCGCTGAGTCAACCAATCACAGAAAACCTGGAAATTCCACAGAAACAATGGCATGCCAAACCGGACGTTATTGAAAATATGTTGCTCAAGGAAAGCCGGGAAAAAAAAATCCATCAGCTACGTCTGCCATCTTAAATGTTTTGAAACTGGCGTGGGGAAGGGATTGTCCAAAGTTTGGACGACGAAGTATTTGGCTCTATCTTTGGTTCCAGACCTTCCTGCGTTTGAACAGAAAGTAGGAAGGGCTGGCTGGTCAGGCAAACTACAGCTGTCCTGGAACCTGGAGTGTGCTTCTACTGGAGTGTGCCTCCACTCAATTTCCTTTCTTTCCAGCTACTAGATCAGATATCGCAGGACTGCAGTCGGCTTCCAAAAAGCAGGAAGTATGATCGTCCAATCAGCAAACAGAAGGGGAGTGGTGTATTGGCCAGAATCAACTCGAGTTGACATTGCAGATTGTATGTATTCAACTCATTTGACCTTATGTGGAAGATTAACATATAGAATATGATATTGTACCTTTTAATATTCAACACTACCACATAGAAACAACAAGCACCAAACCACTGACAAACATGTCTATGCTCTACTTCCTGGACGACAAAACAACCAAAAAATATTCGATTTCTATATCACATCTGAAGATACAGTGGTAATCAGGCATTATTTGTGTCTTTACTTGTATTGACCACCTTCCACGATGGAGACCTGATTTCACTTATGAAGCAGATAGACCTTCTGAGCCCACCGTCTAGAAAACTTGCTTTTAGATCCACTATTCATTCAGTTGTTGGTCTTCCTTAACAAAATATTTTACCTTGATTTCCAGCTAGAGCTAACAGAACAAAATTCCCCTCATGTACTGGCACTTGAGGTAATTAACACCTAGTATCTAACGTTTTCGAGCAGAATCTTTCTCTCACACTTTAACATGCTCAGCTGTCTTTAACTGCATTGACTGAAACATTCGTGCTGCTGTTGTGTCAATATTCATACCGAAAAACAGAAACTCATGATTTGTGAAGGCCGCTCTTTGACTGGCGACGTGATACTGTCTGATCTGTTCGACCATTTTCACCACGGAACCATGATGGATGATGATGGTAAGCACACCAGTATGGAAGTATTTGATAAATGAGGATGGTTGAATGGTTGCTATAGTCAAATGTCTTTTGCTATGGGAAAAGTAAAAAAATAAACAGCACAGTCTCTGAAGGAAACGTAGATATACAACGAAATGTTAAAAACGTACGATAAGCACATTTTCACATCTTTTTACGTCAATATGTTACGAAAAGCTAAAGTGTAACATAACAACAAATTTAGTTTGAAGCCAAGTGGGTTTAACAGGTAAGTTTAGGCTTTATGTACTAAAAACGAAAATGTTGCTTCAACCAAAATTTGTGATTATTTTACGTTTTGGCTTTTCGAAAAATATTAATGTAAAAAGGGTGTGAAAAAATGCTTTTCATAAGTTTTTAACCCTTTGTTGTACTGTATATCTTCGTTTTCTGACTGGAATGAAAATAAAAGCTAACGTGGCAAAGCTGTTGTGTGTTTTGTTTTTGGTACATTTTGATTGGGCACTAGATCAGGGGTGTCCAAACGTTTTTCATCAAGGGCCACATGTTGAAACACAGACTAAATTGAGGGTCGATCTGGACCATATAGAAGTGGCCATACAGTTAAAAAAAATTCAAATAATTACAGATGTTAAACTGAACTACGATGCATTTATTCAGACCTAGCATCACATTAGTACTCAGTTAAAATGCTTGATTTTGGCTCATAAAGCTGACATGTTTTCAAAAAGTTTTTTGGGCCAGTTGTTCAGAAGGTTTGAGGGCCAACAGAAATTGGTCTGAGGGTTGATTTGGCCCCTGAGCCGCAGATTGGCCATGTCTGCACTAGATCCTTCTTCAGATTAAACTTGACCCATACATGAAATCCTTCATTCTAGATACATTTTCTAAGATGTAGTTATTTAATTGTATATGTTGTTTTCGTCCCCATGGATACTAACGCCATTTTGAGCTTTGTGGGCGCCCCGTCTCCTCACAGAACAAATATATGAACTGCTTGTACAATTACTTGTGGTAAAAGCATAATCTAACAGTGGTAATAAATGATAATTCTCTCCATTATATTCATATAAGTGCTTTCCAGAGGTTAATTTGATGTATTTGGACTGAAAAAGCTCTGCATGAGCTCTCAATAGCTTCAGAAATACAAATCACACACAATTAGTTTAATTTTACAATTTACTCTGCTGGACCCACTACTTTACTTTTGATAGAAGGATTTTTATTTCTAATGCACTGTTTCATTTTAGCATACACTTTAGATTTTTTTTTTTGACAGACTTAGCCGTTTTTATATTTTATATTATAATTTTATATTATGGTCCGTGTTTAGTCCTGACTCTGGTCCGTGGTTAGTCCTAACTCTGGTCAGTGTTTAGTCCTGACTCTGGTCCATGTTTAGCCCTGACTCTGGTCCACGTTTAGTCCTGACTCTGGTCCGTGGTTAGTCCTAACTCTGGTCAGTGTTTAGTCCTGACTCTGGTCCATGTTTAGCCCAGACTCTGGTCCACGTTTAGTCCTGACTCTGGTCCATGTTTAGTTCTGACTCTGGTCCACGTTTAGTCCTGACTCTGGTCCATGTTTAGCCCAGACTCTGGTCCGTGTTTAGTTCTGACTCTGGTCTGTGTTTAGTCCTGACTCTGGTCCATGTTTAGTCCTGACTCTGCTCCCTGTTTACCCCTAACTCTGGTCCACGTTTAGTCCTGACTCTGGTCCGTGTTTAGTCCTGACTCTGGTCCATGTTTAGTCCTAACTCTGGTCCATGTTTAGTCCCGACTCTGGTCCACGTTTAGTCCTGACTCTGGTCCGTGTTTAGTCCTAACTCTGGTCCGTGTTTAGTCCTGACTCTGGTCCATGTTTGGTCCTGACTCTGGTCCATGTTTAGTCCTGACTCTGGTCCATGTTTAGTCCTGACTCTGGCCCATGTTTAGCCCTGACTCTGGTCCACATTTAGTCCTGACTCTGGTCCATGTTTAGTCCTGACTCTGGTCCATGTTTAGTCCTGACTCTGGGCACCAGCAGGAGGCCGGTCCCTGTGGTCCTCAGAGTTGGAGATGGTTCATAAGGCACTAACATGTCAGAGATGTACTTTGGTGCTAGTCCATGGAGAGACTTGAACACAAGCAGAGCTGTTTTAAAGTCTATTCTCTGAGCCACTGAAGCCAGTGCAAAGACCTGAGCACAGGACTAATGTGATGGTACTTCCTGGTTCTGGTCAGGACTCAAGCAGCAGCGTTCTGGATGTACTGCAACTGTTTTACAGCTCGTTTGGAAAGGCCGGTGTGTAAACAAAAGCCAAATGATCGTTAGATTGCTATCTGCTGTTTGCCCATCTCTGCCTTCAGACAATGAGACTAACAAGGTCCTCCACAGGGTTGTGTTCTTTTTCCTCGGCTTTTTTCCCTTCACTGTAACACCTGCATAGCTACAACTCTGTAAAGCCAATCAACTTTGTGAACACTCATTGGCTTCAAATTAGGTCACATTTAACCTCCTTATATAAAGTCAGGAGGAAGTATATAGTCACATTATTGCGACATAAACATAAGGCGTTTTCTCACATGAAAGTGCCAAGAACCAGGCATCAGGAACACTTATACAGCCCATCTTTCATGGGGCCAGTTCTACCCAAGGAACAAGTACCAGGAAGCATTCACACTGCCCAAAAGAAGATTTGGGGGACATTTGGTGATGAAAGCCACTTACGTTGCAGCGTAAGACATTGCATCAAAATACTGTCCAGGATAGGTAACAATTCAATGATTTTTTTGTTTGCCCCACCCTAGCTGTTGATCCTTGATTTTCTTATAGTCCTGTTTCAGTTTTTATTTTCTCGCAGCATTGCCTAGCTGTGTGATAAATCCCAAGTTGTGCTAGCTCATCAGCTAACTTGCTGAAGATTTGTACATTTTTTTCTGGGTCCCTCAAAGCCTCTCTGTACCTCCTTGTTAATGTGTGGACTTACCGGTGCTTGTACCTCTGCATCCGTCTCTCTTTCACCACCATCAGTAAACTTTAATGCGATTTTATTTTAAGAAAAACTTTTCAACGTGCCTAGCATGCTTCAACAATGTCACGAATAAAGCGGCTGTGCCACTGAAAGGTTTCTCGATCTAAGGGAAAAGTACTTGTCCGACAGTGTAGGAGCTGGTCCTTCTTATGTAGGAACACGCCAGAAAAGGGGCTAGAAGCTAAAAAGGTTGCAGAAACAACAAAAAGCTCAGAAAATGCTTATTTTTTGCTAATTGATTAGTTGTTTGTTTTTGCAATGAATCACTTACTCGTTTAGAACTGATAAGTCAGAGATGAGAAGATTTTAAAAACAAACTTCTCTTTATAAACAAAATTCTCTAAAACTGCTGAAGAAAGATACATTTAAATAAGTCTGTTGCTTTCTGCATTTGCATCACATGCGTACTTAAAAACCCCTGAGATTTTACTTGGAACCTATGTTTTTTGCATCAAGATTTTTACATTTTCCTCCATACCCCTTATCCCATATTGCATCTTCCAGTTCAGCCGTTATCATCTCACCGTGGCAGACATTGCTCCTGATCTCACCGGCAAATCTATCTCCTTCACCCGAATACTGCAAATTAGGCTAAAATATACATGTAATCTATCTCCTACTGCAAAATGGGGAATCCATCTTGACTGAAACGCTCGAGCCCGCGTAGCCCCTAAATCAAATGATTACATGTGCACCAGGAAAGCCTATTTGTTTCTTCTCTCTCTCTCTCTTCCTCGTTCTCTCTAATGGGGGCTCGTATACTCTTTTCCAGTGCTGTGATCACAACCTGCAATTTCATACATGGCTCCTTCAGTCGGTGGTATGACAGTGGCAGGTCGGGCACGTTGCAGTCGGCTATTTCATTATTCATTGTTCTCATTTTCGGCTGCGCCCGGATTCATTTCTTTGCAGGAAGTCATCTAGAAAGTGGTGAATGCCTATATCCTGCAAGGTGCCGAGAGAGGAAGGACTTTGAAGGAGGCTGGCGAGAAAAAAGGAGGAGTACGTTGAGGAATTGCATAGTTATTGAGCAGCATTTGTTCATTTGCACTGTAAAGGACGCTGTGGACCAGGCTCCTTGGTTTACGTTGTTGTTTTGTGAAAATGCATTGGCGCAGTGCAGATTTAGAATGGAATAAGGATATTTATTTATCAGGAATATTTTTTTTTAGTTTTCCCATAATTAGTGATTTTCAAATTAGTATATTATCTCTGTTTGATAAAATCTTTTGTTTGATCCTTCCTTCTTTCAATGCTAAGAAAGGGTTTGTCGCTCCTTTACTTTCATAGGAAGTTAACAGCAGATTTATGGTTGCATAATCTTATAGAAGTGAGTTTTACCACTCACTACATACAAACATTGCTTTGGGCTTAATTATTCAAAAATTAAAAGAGTTGTTAATTCACACACAGCTGCAGAAGCAAAGTGCAGAAAAAGCAATGTGTTAGGCATCTGGAGGGAAAAGTAAAGCTTTGCAAAGAGCCTGCTTGTATGTCCACAGTCATGTCCAGACTGTCTCTCTGGAGGTGCATGTTTGTAAAGGGCTCTGTTGTCTTGAGGTTAATGCTCTAAAGCAGTGGTTCCCAAAGTGGGAATCGAGACCCCTCGGGGGTCGCGAAGCAAAATCTGGGGGTCGCGAGATGATTTCAAAATGTATTTTTCCAAAATGTATTTTTCCAATTATGAATTAGCATTTAATAGGTAGGTTGCACGGTTTTTGGAGGTCCCGAGCTTTTTGTTTTGAGAACCCCTGACCTAAAGAACAAAACTGCGTACACTACAAAAAAAGTAAAAATGTCTTTCTTAAGATGGTTGAGTGTTCCCTTAGATTTAGCTTGGAACTCACAGTTGAGGAGCCAAATGAAGTGGCTGTGCAGTGTATGCTTCCTTGGCGGGCCACAGATATATTGTGTCGGGCATGTCACGCCGGGAAAGACTGCAGGGGAGACCCAGGAGACTGTGTCTCTCCACTGGGCTGGGAACGCCTCAGGATTCCCCTGGAAGACCTGAAAGAAGTGTGTGTAAAAAGAGGATGGAACAAAACTGAAGGGGGACAAAGGTGGATGTGGAGGCTAAACTAGAACTAAATAAACAAAACAGATCAAGTGTGAACACACCATTAAGATATCACACCAATAATGCATTTTGGAACATTTTCAAATATTTAAAAATCAAGCAGCAAACTAGAAAAACTCTTTTTTCATACTGTCAAATGCCAACAAGACTTGTCTGTATCTGTAGACTTACCAAAATACTCTTTTGCTCTCAGATATTGAGTTACTTGGTTGATGCAACTCAGTAACACAAGAAAGCCTCTAAATACCACAACATATAAATGACTTATGCTGAGCACAATTTCATACCTTTATTTGCGTATGTTACAATGTAAAATACATTATATTATAAACACGAGTTCTGGTTGAAGCCACTTGAGGACATTTTCTTTAAGTGTAACGATGACTTCAAGTTACTAAAAAGTTTATAGCTGGGGCTTGGGATAGGTTAAGATTAGGATAAGAATTGGATCAATATTCATAAATAATAACACATCTCTACAACCTCCAGAAATAAACTGGACCTGCATATACAGTATTTACACAAAAAAGGTGTGAAACCATTCTAAACATACGCTGTTATTCTGTCCTGTTCTGACGTGTATATACAAACACATTCTTGTGAGATGGAGTTAGCTGACCACTACCTGAAGTCTAAATGAGCTTTTCTCTGTCTAGTTTGCCATTAAAAGTTTCTTGCCTGTCTTTAGACGCTCTTGTCATACAGAACTCATTAAAACCCTTTGCAGAAACAGCAGCGGAAATAGAACGTTTTAAATAAAAGAGAAAATGTCCGGCACATCTCCGACATGTCTTTACGATGAACGATGACACTAGTGCGGCCATTAAGGACCAGTTTCACAAACCGTCTGCCGCTGAATTTTTTTTTTTTTTCTTGGAGGAACTGGCGGAAATCAGAGAGTAGAAAAGTTCATATTGTCAGAGCAAATATCCTGTGGACAGTAGATGTGTCTGTCAGTGCAGTGAGTGATGTGTAACCTGTTTCACATGAGCAGAATGGAGACAATTGTGTAAGACAATGCTTCTACTGTGTTTTAGTCTGATTACATGTCAAGAATACAACCTTGTTATTATGTGATGTAGAGTGAACCGATAAAGAAGACGCAGGGGTGCTAGGCATGCTTTTCTTGCTTTAATTATGTTTTTTTTTTCTAACAGAAAAGAAAAGGGTGTATTATAAGTCACACTTTAGATTAGAGTTGAAAATACAATCAAAACAGGCTTTCAACGTGCTAAAGACTGACTGAAAATTAAAATTCTTGCACATTTTAATTAATTAGGTTTTGACAACAAATCCCTCTGAAAATATCTTCAAAAATAAACTAACTGTGTGTGTAGGAGTTAAAGGTGCATTGCGCAAGCCCCTTTGCTAAGCTAAGCTAGTTCCGGTTTGTGTAATACCTGTGGATAGTTCAATTTTTTTCCATTCATTCCTTTTTTTGGTAAAATATTTATTAATAATTTTGCATTGTAATTTTAAATGTATAAACCATTAACAGGTATAGCTGGACTCCAAACTAATAAATAACTTAAATATAAGTAAGCAATTTGATAAAAAAAAAAAAGACATTAATTGCCTGGCCGATTGTTTTTATTAAAAGCTAGTTCCGTTTGTAGAGTTATTTTGATTAAATACAGGTTATATTTTATTATTATAGGGTGTTTAAGCTAATTCTTCATAGAGATTTAACGAGACAACAATTAACTATAGATATTTTCAGACCAGAGTGTGAAAATGGCCTACTGAAGCCGTGAGCTGGAGATACAAAGTTATTTGTATGAAAATGTAAAGGCTGACTATTTTATGTGTTATTTTTTAGATTGTAGTTAGATTGAAGTTAGACAAGGAAAGTGGAGGGAAAACTCTTTTTAATGCCTGTGAGCAAATTGTAAACAAGGTCTGGACTAATTTCAAATAAACAAAATCAAAATGCTGAATCCCAATTTATTACTGTAGGTTCTAAAACATAAACCTTGCCAAGACAAACATGAGTGACTGACTTACCTTCCAATCAAAATAAACACCAGATGAGCAGTTCACATATTCTTTCCTTTCTCAAAAGCATGTCCGAGTGCTAGTAGTTGCTATGATTTTTCTTTTATGTGTTGGGGGGGTTTGGCATACAAAAAATACAAATACTGATGACCCATTCACATGTAACAGGCTGCATGTGTTTATAGAGGCAGCCTCGGAGAACTTACAAAACATAACTGCGCATATCCAGGCAATTGCCAATGGACTGTAATTTCATTTACTGCAACTTTGAGCATTTTAACTTACGCAATGCACCTCTAAGGATTGATAGAATGGAAATGCATTTGGAAGTTACAAAGTTACAAAGAAGTTTTTGAATGAATAGGATTAAATAAAATAATCAAGCATGTTTAGGGTGGTTTTGCCTGCAGACCAAAAAGAAGCTGTGATCTCTGCCTTTTATGTCAACGTGGATGACTTGTCTTTTGAATGTTATTTTAGCTTAAGGAAATGTCCCAGCAGTTCCATGGAAAACAACAACTTTCTGCTTGGTGTCACCTCCAAAACCTTGTTGATTAAGCTAACTCAGATGTACCATTATAATGGTTTTCAAGTCCCAAAAACCTGAAATGAAGCCTCTCTAAAAACACTACATTATTGTTTAGATTCACGTGTGTTTTTCAACTCACTTGTGTTTTACCCAATAGAGTATTTGGTTAATTTAAACTAAACAAAGAGAATGTAATGGACTATGTATATGGTATTGTGTTTGCTATAGTGTCTGCCTTGTGGATTTCCAGCATGGTCACATTGCAGTTTTATTAGAAAAAGAGCAGTATAAATAGGGGTCATGTATTTGCAAACAACACGATTACATAATTTAATCTCTTGACCCTGAGCTGTGCTGCATAACTTGTAATAACAATGAATACAGACATTTTTCTAGCTCTAAGAAAACAGTCATTATACTTCGAGTACCCATAAATCAAGGGTTTATAGCCAAAGTTTGCACACATGGATTACATCTGAAGTACACAGACATTTGAATGACTATTTCTCATTGACCAAGACACTATCAGCTGAATAATGGACAGCTCTACACCCATGCCATATTCATTTTGCTGATGTGAACAGGGTTAAGCTGACCACACACTGTCTCTGCTCATGTCACCTGACAGTTTGCTTACCCTCTCACTGATCAATACACAGCACATTAAAGAGGAAACTCTAGCCACAGTGACATTAGGACACACAGGAGACCGGCCTTCTTCTCCTTTTCAAACCAGCTCTTAGATGAGTTAATTGAATCCCTGGAATAAACAAATTAAAGTCTCTGGATGGATCGTTTTCAGAGCCAAGTACTAATGGGTCTGGTTGTCTCACAAACGCCATGTGAGAAAGACAAAATGTGTTTCCTGGATGGTTGGTTACAATAGGTTCTGTTGACAAAAGAAGTTTGGAAGAATTACCAAGGTCATTAGGCTGGTTAATGCTGGCCTCAGATGGATGGAAAATATTAAATAGCACTTATGTAGCACCACCATCAGTCCTATCTTCTGTTGCCATGCACTAATGCGTTTTTATCACCTTTCTGAGATACAAATGAGACTTTAGCAATATTGCCATTAGTAACTAACCAACCCTAAGTTTTGTGATGTGTTTTTTTTTTTTTTTTTTTTTTTTCCAGGCTTCCAGACTGTCTGTTACGTCTTTGACCATAGCCATGCCTATTCACGAGGGTTTATTTGAGACTCCTTGTGGACTCTTTCTAACTCCAAGGTCAGTGTAACTGGGTGCTTTGACCATAACAAGATCCAGAAATGTTTTGTCTCATATCTGAGATTAAACTGTCTCGAGACAGTATATTATTCATAACTTAACCATTAAAAGAACAGTGTTTTATCATATACGCGATACTGTATTTGTGTAAACCATAGACTGTATGAACGAACATCGACACGGCAAGTTATGTTGTTTGACTCCGGCCAATGAAGACTTTCATGGCTAGCAGGTATAGCAGCTAGTTTGGTGCTCAGTTCCATTTTTGTAAATCTTTGCTTTGTCATGGCAACCACAGAGCAATGTAGATTTCTCTTCCCACCATTCCTCCACTGCAGGAAACTGTGTTAGCTGTCGGTCAAGCAGAAGCAAAAAAACAACTCAGTCTCTGGAGAAAACTTAGATATCCAGCAAATTGACAAAAACGAACAATAAGCACATTTTCTCGCCTCAAAATGTCACTTAAAGCCAAAATATAAAATAACCACAAATTTTAGTTGAGGCCACGTGGCTTCTTTGAGTTTAACAGGTAAGTTTAGGTGTCAAGTTACTAAAATGTGTAAGTTACGACTGGGGCTTGGGGTAGGTTTAGATTTACCTGTTAAACCCAAAGAAAATGTCGCTATGTCGCTTCAACCTAAATTCGTGCACGTTTTTGTCATTTTGTGGTACGTTTTCTTCGGACACTGGGCTGCAAAAATGACAAAAACAAATAAATAATGTGGAGCAGTGGTACCCAAAGTGGGGCCAAGGGTCTAAAAGGGAATATCGATTTGGCATGCTTTAACGTCAAGGAAAAAAATCAGCTGTTTGGAAAAAAGCTTGGGTCCCCTGATGTACAGCTTTTGAAAGTGATCTTTTTAACAGCAGTAGTTACAGAGAAGGGAGCCCAATTCTACAGTCTACCAAAAACATTTCCAAGCACATTAAAAGTGTCCATTCATGGGAATGTGAAGGATAGTTGTGTGTTTTTCTTTCTGTGAGAGCCATTCCTCAAAAAGGTGTATGCTTGCAATCAAATAGGCAGCACAGTTTTCCACATCTATAGCGAAAGGTTCAAGTATCAAACGTGCATAGATGACGGTGGACTATCGAGAATGGTCAGGAACATTGCTATTGTACAGCGATAAAGAAGGACAACGTCTATACAGATGCCGTGAACATGCCTTTGCAAACATAGCTTAATTTACGCTTTTTACGTCAACACAAACATAGATTTCTGCACGCCAAAGCTCAAAAAACAGTTTGACAACAATCTTTTATCTTCTTAGTCACTTCTGCGATTGTCATCTATTCACCGACCACAGTCAGCAACTAATTCTATATCACTGCAGCATAACTGTCTTTACTGCGAGCACATGCAGTTTCTCAGGCCCTCTCGCACTGTGATCCTGCTCCCATGAAGAAGTAAGTGAATTAACACAGGAGGCCATGCGTGAAACAGTCAACTTATTAGGGTAATTAATAACCAACTTTGCAGCACATGATCGCGTGTGTAGATTAGCCCCACAGATTCTTGCACGAAGGCATCAATGTAATCACTTATGTTTTGACTAGATCCAGTTACAAGGTAATTTCGTCCTCAAATAGTTGGACATTTGTTCTAATTTCATTTGCCTCATGTACTGGTAGCCCCTAATTTAATTCTCACACACAATCAGTTTTAAAAGTTGCTAAAGATTGCATAAAGTACGTAATCTATGGTCAGCAAGAAGTAGAGTAAGACAGAATAGTTTACTTCTAGATTCAGGACTATAGATATTACTGTATTTAATGACATGGCATTTAGCTTGCAATCTTGTTCAAAGTTTTACGGTTCTTGATAGCCGTGTTTCAGCCATCCCGTGGTTTTCCAGACTGGTTCATTTTAGAGCACTGAAACGATTCTAATGGAAGATTGTCAAATAATCATAAATAATGCTAAGCAATGCTATTCAAACCTAACCTAAACCAACCTAAACCTATGTTATTTCCTCATGGCCAGGGCCTGAATGGAACCCAATTGCTCACAGAAGCTTAGATTTCAGTGCTGCATTTTAATGAATGAACAAACTAGGGATGGGACGATTCATTTAAGTCATGATTCAATTCAGTTTTCAGTTTTGTTAGTTCATTTTTTGCCTTAAAAAATAAAACAACCATAATAAATTACATTTAGAACAAAGCCACTGTTGTTAGTTCTCAGAACTGACTGAATGTGCCGTAACAATAATGCACATTCAGTCAGGTCTTGAACAAGTTCACGCTTTGTTTCTCCAGACATTGTGGTTTTTATTGTCTATATTTGTATTTTACAGCTATAGTGTGTGTAGGTCAGTGGCTGCTAGTGTTGTCACGATACTAAAATTTAAAACTCGATTCGATACCACGGTGCCAACTTAATTTTTGTTTTCCTATGAAAGTATTTTTACTTTTTAATTATTATTTTTTTATTTATATTTTCTTTTTAATATTATTAAAATAATACTATTTGAATGTATTATTTGTTTATTATTAACTTGATTCATGAACCTTCACATTAAGACTGGACTTTTTTCTATCATCAGACACATTTGCTGTTTATGTAGTATATAGGCTCTATATACAGTATTTGATAGTGTCATCATTTCCATCTCCAATGAGAGTAGAAGGGGGTGGGGCATAGCGTGCGAGATGGGGAAGGGGGCGGGGCTTAAATATTGATACTTCTTCAAATGAGAATCGATATCAGTTTTAGTATCGATTAGTATCGGGGAATCGATTTTTTTGACAACCCTAGTGGCTGCACGTGTATTTTAGAACATGAACAAAACTGATCAATTGTGACTTTTTCGATTCGATTGCTACATACTTTAAACGATTTTCAAAAGTTCTCAAGCTCTTTTCCATCCCTTCATTTGTATATACGCTAAGCTTGGTTTATGTTTCTAACATGTACATATAACACTGATGAAATGAGTGACAGTATTTATTGTTTCAAGCGGCTGCTAACAGTAGAAATCAAGCAAGGAAAAGTAGCTGATTTTTGCACAGAGATTAAAAAAAAGGTAGTGATGCCGATGTAAAAAACATCATGTCTACTCTATCTATTTTCCTCCTTCACACTTTCATTCAGTGTCATAACAAGTGACCTTTTTAGTCATGTAGTAGGCCTACATTCTTAGACACCCAACAGGTATCTCAATAAATATACAAACCACAAACTATTTTTTTAAGGTGCTTTTTTTTATGGTTTTTTTTAAGTGTAAGCAAATCGAAACAATTAGTTTTGAACTTACATCAGTCCACATGTTTTGCTCACTTAGCTAGCGCATTCTGAGCCTCCAAATTGTACAGCACCATGTGTTTTAAGCTTTTTGACATCTGTTAGGACCGAGAGGTGTCTGTATGCTAACACCAGTTAGCCACAATGCTAACGACAAACTTTGTGCATTTTGGTGAACAAACAGAACATTATTAGACTGAGACGGAACATTGTAGACTGATTTTCACCCAAATAGATCCAATAACAAGATTGTAAGGTAATTAATTGTAAAAAAAAATCTGATATACTGCCTTTAACACAATTGATATTTCAGAATGTTCTTTTTGACTCATTCTTATTTATTATCAACCTTTCAGTTTAGCTTTGTGTAGTAGTATATTCATTTCAAATTCAGCTAAGCTTAAACCCATTGCTTTGGTATTTGTAGTCTGATTTTTCTAGATTATTGTATCTTTGTGCCTGTCCAAAGTCCACAAAAATCAAGGGTTGGATATACTTGTCTCTATAAAATGTCTGCCTACTTTCCACAAACCCTGAAACGTATACCAACCCAGGCATTTTGTAAACATTTATACCAGGAGTAAATTAAGTGCTGTGGTGTAAGATCTATCTAGCTTTAGCCTCGGGCAGGAATTCCCAAATAGGCACTTTGCACCTCAGCTCACATAAAATGCCACTTTCTGACAACTTTCGGGCAGATTTGGTAACTTTTTCACAGCCCACCTGACACCTGTCAACTTGATTAAAATATGAAAAAATCCTCAGCTTGTCACCTCCTAAAAATACCTCACAAAATGAACCAAACTGCTGCTTGAAGAGATCCATAATTAATGTGGTCATATCCAGCACTTGGTGAGGGAAATCTGATGTTCCTACTCCGCCACCTCATCTCTGGCGGCGTCCTGGGAACCCAATAATCCCCGAGTGCTACAAAGCGAGCTGTGAAAGCATAAATATAACCCGGGTATCAAAACTTTCAAATGTTCTGACAGCTGCCCGCACTAATTAGCCATCAAAGCTGTGGCAGTCTCCGGCGTAGCACCACCGGGCGAGCCGTGTTCGCGCTCTGCATGCGGAGGTGAAAGGCCTTTGGAAAGTCACGCTGAATGGGTGACAAAACATTACATTTAGCAAAGTTGGAATTGTGTCAAAGAAAAGCCCACCTCAACATTTAGGGATTTCAAAATGTCAAGAGAGAAAGAAGAAGCGTGGGCGATGTGTTTTTCACCGGATTCAAATTGAGAAGGAGCCATTTAGACGGAAAAGAAAGTTGTGAATTGCTGTGTCAGTTGCATCAGCATAATGGTTTTACGTGTGTTCTAATCGTGCAGTGAGACGTGGGACATCACAACATTTTATAATCTCTATTCACCTTATTCCGCCCTGCCCACTCAGCTGTTGGATGTGTGCTTTCCGTTTGAAGGAATTTAGAGAATTACTGAGAAATGTAATTTTCAGTAATTCTCTAAATTCAAACGTGTTGTGTTCATGTGCAGCAATCAAGTCAACAATGTAGAATTTGTCAGCAAATTTAGGTGTGTTAATTAAACCTGCTTGTTAGTTCGATGGGGATTAGCTTTACGTTATCCCCAAACATCAAATGTTGTATTGATCACTTCCAGAACATGCTGTATCTTATCTTGTTTGAAAGCTTTGGTCTTGTAGAAATCAGTTACTGGGTTTACAGTATTTTACTGTGGCAATGGCTGTGTCTGAATGTGCTCCCTAACTACGATATAGTGCACTATTCAGGGGTTACGCCATTTTGTAGTGGTGTCCGAATGTCCAGTAGGGCAAAAAGTAGTGCTTTCAAAATTTCTCACAATGCATCTGGAAAGTAGTGAGCATCGATGGTCACTAGAATGGTCAATATAGACCACAATTCATTGCAAGAATTGTGAAAAACAACGGGAGGTCTTTAACTAGAAACAACACGACTGAAGTAAGATGATAAGGAGCTGCTTAAACTCTCTGTTGAATAAACAAAACACTCGTAACTGAAAGCCGTTAGCCATAAAGATGCTAACGTTAGCTGCTTACCTTAGTTTGGACTGTAAAAGAGGAATTATCCAGTCCGTTTGAGGTTAAACGTATTTTCCAAGTTAAACCTGTATTTTGATTATTAGTCCATAAATATGTCCATGTCAGACGGACTTGGTCAATATTTATTACAAAAGTCCATTTTTATTAGACTTTTGGCCGACCGTACTTTAAGTCAAGGAGGAGAATCACATGACCGCGGTCAGCTGAAAATAGTGCGCTCCGTGTCCGAAAGACCAGATGAGTGAGTCACTGACTAGTCCACCGAACAGGGCAGGACTATATAGTAATTGAGTGGATAGGGAACGAGTGTGGACATTCGGACTTAGCAAATGTGTATTTGAAATTTGTCAGCAAGACAGAGCAGCTAACACTGCTAGCTTTTAGCAAGCTAATCGCTAATATTTTGCTAGCTGGTCTGCCTGGCTTCGGGATCTCAAATCCCAAAATTATAGTAAAATAAATGAGTCATTACATGTGAACTCCGAAGACACGTCACAGTCAAGTCCAGGTAAACTCTGGAGACACGTCACAGTCAAGTCCAGGTAAACTCCGAAGACACGTCACAGTCAGGTCCAGGTGAACTCTGGAGACACGTCACAGTCAGGTCCAGGTGAACTCTGGAGACACGTCACAGTCAGGTCCAGGTGAACTCTGGAGACACGTCACAGTCATGTCCAGGTGAACTCTGGAGACACGTCACAGTCAGGTCCAGGTGAACTGTGGAGACACGTTACAGTCAGGTCTAGGTGAACTCTGGAGACACGTCACAGTCAGGTCCAGGTGAACTCCGGAGACACGTTACAGTCAGGTCCAGGTGAAGACACGTCACAGTCAGGTCCAGGTGAAGCAGGTGAAACTTCTCTTGTTTTAGTCGTTGATAAGTCCATTTCATTTGCCAATTCCAAAAAGACAGTCAAACAAATACAAACCATTGAAAGGAAGCTTTACAAAATAATTCATAGTGTATTTTTATTGCATTTAATCATTGCTTTTGACAGTGACTAAAAGCTGTCTTTGATTGGACCCTTTCATACATTTGTGAACAAGTGATGTGTGTGGTTAGAGATTGCTTAACTAAAAACATCTTTCATTGATTAGCTGATACATTTGTTCTTCTAAAACCAAAATGCATTGAAAACACTGAAAGTAGAATCAAAGCACATCAGCGTATATAGAACTACGTCACCATTTTGCCTCAGGTGTTGAATCAAACCCTGTTCATCTGTGTAAAAGACAAACAAGTGTTATTGGAAGTGGTGGTTGCCAGGTGCGACTGATGTGCACATTATAATCCTCCAATGAGAAAAGACTATATTCAATCATTCTTTCCAGACTCAGCTCTGAACTGCCCAGCACTGCCTTTCATCCCAACAGCTGTCACTTTACATTAATCTTTCCCACACACAATCTGATCAATTATGTAAAGAGTGAATAATAGATTGAGTCCTGCATAAATTTTAATACAGCAATGTCCCTTGATAGAGACACTGGTGGTAACTGCGCTAACTCAGTGGCTATCAAAAGCTAATCAAAGCATTACATACGAGCTGGGAAAGAATGTTGTATTATTTATTGCCATTAGGGTGAGTGAGGTTCTATACCTACAACCTTTTTGATGAAAATGTATCAGCCTGTTATATGTAGCAAAATTACTGAAAAGGAACGGATTTGTAGGACAGTTGCTGAAAGTGTACCTAGTTGATTTTTTTTTGTATAAATATTTGTATACAATTTGGTGATGTCTGTGTACAGTGCTGTATTTAGGTTAAGACGTATTATGACAATGTACAATTGCATTAGGTACAAAGCAGAAATGCTTGTACCAGATTCTAGGTTTTACTATGGAGACAAATCACCGTCACATGTATTAGCAAAAAAATTCTACATTTTGCAAATATAAAAATGTTTTGTAAAGAATAAATACAGTTTTGCAAAAAATAAATTCGTTTTGCAAAAATAAAATTTGTTTTGCAAAAATAAAAATGGTTTTGCAAAAATAAATTTTGTTTTGTAAAGAAAAAATCTGTTTTGTAAAACAAAAAACAATGCTGACATGTTTTTAGTGGAAGGATGACTCAGAGGAAACCTACACAGACACAGGGAGAACACACAAACTCTGCAAAGAAGGGCTCACCTGGGAGTCGATTACCACATCAACAGAGAGAATAATAATAAGTGTGTATGTATTATAACCACACAAACTCACCCCCGACCTTTAAAGATCAAGGGTCAGAGAGGTCATAGGCGAAACAACTGCCAAACCTCCTCCAGTCTGCCTCAGGGCTGTGCAAGAAAGCTTTTCAGATTTGAAAAAGAAAATATAATAATTCAACTTCATTACAGAGCAAACCAAAAGAGCCAATTATGTTGGAGACACTTTTAATGCCAATGCAGGTGAGTTGAGAAGTTTGCTGTGAGTTGTGCTGCTTAAAAAGTTCTAAAGTCACAGAGGTGAGAGCGCAGAGCAGAGTGTCAGAGGCTTTGGGGCTTGTTGATGAGGTGACAGGCAGGACACAGGCCCCAAACACCACTCATCACAACTGGAGAAACTGGAAATCAATGCTTCATCTTCCACTCACAGAGGATTACTCTGTCAAAGCGGCGCAGGTGAAATTGATAGGGTCATCTTTTATCTCCGGGCATTTTTTGTAACTTTTGGAGGTTTGCTATTACTATGCAGCAGAATATAAATTTGGGACTTTACGATACCGACAATTAGAGCTAAATATTTGGTTTTAGAAAAAAAACAAATGTTTGCTTATTGAAATTGTTGGACCAATTCAAGGTTACACACAGAACACTTATTACACAAAAATTACTCTCTTCAAAATCATTAAATATAGTTTTTTGTTTAGTTATCTTGTTTATCTGCTTATGGACTCTGGCTCCACAAACATAAACTCTATAACTTTGCCTTAGTTACATCTACAGCCTGTCCGTCCATGGGAGTGGATCTCTTCTTCACTGTGGTTCTCCTCGAGGTTTCTCTTTTTCCCTTAGGGTTTTTTTGAGTTTTTCCTTGCCGAGAAGGAGGGTCTAAGGACAGGGGATGTTCTGGACAATCATTCATCTGCTCTACTAATAATCTGCTTTGACATGCTTGATCAAATGTTTCATTGAATGTGTATTGTTTTATTGAATATGTATTGTTTTATTTTGATTTCCTATTATTCATATTTGCTAAAATTAATAATCTTGGGAAGTCCTCAGAGACGACTGTTGTTGTGATTTTGGGCTATACAAAAATAAATTGATTTGATTTTGATTTGATTTAGTGAGTCTTCTACCCTCAGCCTCAGAAAACCGTTGAGGTTCTAGTTTCTTCTGCACTCTTTTAGTAAAAAATAGGGCTTTTCCATTAGTACCTGCTTGGCCCTGTACTCTACTTGACATAATTTAGCTCTGGTGCGGACCTTTTGTATTTGGGGCTGATCCGTTGGATAAGGTACTTTTTAGTACCTGCTTTACCTCAGGGCTCACTTTGGTCCTGGGAGTAGATACTAAATCTGACGTCACAAACTAGGCTCCATGTCATAGCTATTCACATCTTACTTTGCCTGGAAAATCAACGTGTCCCTTTTTCGGAGTTCTGTAGCCGTGATTGACAGATCCATTAGCCAATCAGAGACACGCATCTTCCGCCGTGTAAAATTCAACATCACGTGGAACTGAAAAACATTGCGCATTTCTGCAAAATCAATTAGCGAAGCAAAAAACGATTTTAATGTGAGGTGAGTGAAGTTAGATTTTGGTCTAAATGACAGACGACCAATCAGCTCCTTTGTTTCATCTGTGTCACGCTAATAAGCTAGTCTGCTTGCCCGGTACAATGTGGATATGATCTGAAACGCAGGCGGAGGGCGTGGTGACCAGACCCACTCTTCGCAGTATGCTGAAGTGTGGGTTCTGGATCCCAGGCAACATCTTACTTCCACCAAACAGATTGTGTTCGAGCTTATGTAGGCTGTAACCTACAATTTTTCCAAACAAAGCGCAGTGCGGCTATTTCGTTACCTTTTTGTCCTCAGTTTTGTCGCGTGCAGATGTTTATTATGTTCTAAAGTCAGCGTGTGTTTGGTTCATGTGCCGTTTGGGATGTTTCAGCTGGACAAGGTATGTTTGGCTTGTGTTGTTGTTGTCGTGCTTGTCCAAAGTGTCTGGAGGAGAAAAGTGACTTGGGTGACCTATAGGATAGTCAAACCTATATTATTATTTATATGATTTGTTTTATTTAATACTAATTAATTAGTTAGTCACTTACTTTTTTAGAGATGAAACGAGTAACTATAACTAATTACTTTTTTGGAAGGAACTTGCCCAACACAGGTTCATAAATTATCACCAGACTCAATCTGTGCATTTTTTTAATCATCTCTGTACATTTTTACTTTTGTATCTTCATTTTGTTATATTGTGTTTTAGATGGCGCTCCAACTCAATTCCTGACGTAGAAATGCCTGTTCTATTTTTTTTAAAATATGAGATGCCAATGCAAAGATACACTTACAAATTATGCATACAATCTTTAATGCCATTGTGCTTCTCATACAAGGACTTTTGGTAGGAAAAAAGCCACCATCAAAAATACTAGAGACAAGCCTGTGCAGTATCTGCCTGTAAAATGCAGCATTGTTTGATGTGGCCTGGCTTCCAACCAGCTCTCTGTCTCTCTCACTAACCGGGCTCTCTCACAAGTCAATGTAATTACAGACGGCCCGATGACTGTTCCCTGTGGCACTCCTTTTCTTCTCCTTTATGTCCTCCCAGGCTTCATGCTATTTTACACTTGGCACATTACAGAGTGTTGACAAATCATTTTAAGAAGGCGTAATGAGACAAAACAAGATCGTGTCAGCCTCAACACTGATGTCACGCACAAAAGATAAAGGTTATTTGAGGAGGTATAATTGAACTGGTTACAAGCGTGAGCATTGAATTGGCCAAATGGATATGTTATAAATTCTGGTTTTCACTTTAGATTTAGTAATGACTTTGTAATTGAATCAATTCAATCAATTCAATTTGGAATTGAATTGATTGCATGAATAGTCTACTTCACTCTAGAAATAATATACAGAGCTAGTATGAGTAAGATTCAGGGCAACATGATTTTTACATTGTTTTGGGGTGCTACGATTTTACAGGACTCCCCTGAGAAACAAATTTCTAATCTCAGCACAATTTTCCTGATTATTGTGAATAAGGGAATGATTCAACTTGTGTTTGTGAACAATTACAAAGCACTTCCAAATTCATTGTGGTGAAGAATTAGACCGCCCAGAATGCATTAGATAAGTGACCAAAACATGTGACAGCTGTACAAAGTTTTAAATTAAATTATTCTCGAAAACAGAAGCATGAACAAACCACATCCCCAAACCCCATAGCCCAATGGGTGCAGGACAGCTTAATAAAGGCATCAGCGCCAAACTAATTTTCCCAAGTTCGGTATCAGGCTCCTCCAAATGTCTGAGTCCTCACATTTTGCGGTTATATAGCATCTTTCACACTCTTCTCTCGATTTCTATGCACTGAATGCGCACACATGCGATCATACAGCATCTCTCTGTTTCACATTTATACTCAGGTCTGGTGACTCTGGATTTTCGACCATGGTCTGAGCCGCTGTGCTGCTGCTTTATCTTTATGTTCTGAATGGATTTTGTTAACTGTGGGAGAAGAGTGATTTATTTATCTAGCACATTTACACAGACAGATGTCTTCCAAAGTGCTCAACACAGCAACCCCCCCTACATGCAAACTTTACACAGGAAGGCCGTGCGGGAGTCGAGCCTCTTGCTGTGAGGCGAGAGCACTATCTGCTCTGCCACCATGCCATTGTGAGTGGAAAAGAAACAGAATGAATGTGGGAAAGAAGAGATGCGAGTGGATTGTGTGCACAATGTTTTGTTTTGGGCACCCGCCCAAAAAAACATAAATTGGTGCTGATAAATAAAGATGCACAACACTTTTTACATTTTCAATATGTTAGCATACAGGGCTCAAATTCAACCAGACCAAGTGTATCTATTCATTAAATTGGTTTCCGATGAAAGACAGAATCTAAAGCAAAAAAGAGATGTCATAACCTGGCTCACGCCAGATGGATATGTGTTGAACTCCTATCTGAGTTCTCACTATATCCATCTGGGACTTGACTCGCTGAAAGCGTTTGAGAAAAGGCGGGGCGTTTAGTGAAATACTTCGAGCTGATTGGGTGTGGGGCCTACCTTATTTGAGCTAACCAATCACAGCAACAACTCGTAATGGTGTATCCAATGTCCGCTTGGGATAGAAAAAGTACGTGTCACACATACCGCTCTTCTTTCAAAAAGAAATTACTCCGTATTTCTGCTGAAACCGCATCAAAAGCAGCAGAAACACGTACATCCACGCCGTCTTTGTTTAGCTTGAATCAGACTCAGCTGCGGCACCAGGGAGCTAACGGCCCGTGTTAGCCCGCCTGCTACAATGTGATTGGGCCTCAAAACCACGCTGCTGTGATGTGAGTGGGCCGAACAACGGCCGTTTCGGACTCTCAAACCAATCGGGCCGGACGAAGGCCAGATGGTTTCTCTCGTGTTTGTGAATTCACAAATAGCGCGAGATAAACCATCTGGCTGGCCAGGTTAGAGATGTCATAGATGTTACATTTTGTTTTTAGTGGACTTAAAGACTGTGCGTCCCCTGGTAATGGGAGGTGTGATGCGTCAGTCCCTGGTGCAATATAACCTTGGCAGCTGTTCTCCAGGGAGACGATTTAATGTGTGACCTTTTACACATGAACCTCCACTTTGTTCCGAGCACAAAATATCACTGATGCCACGTTAACATGACAACTTCTGACAGGCTCCAAAAGTCAGCGAGAAAATATAGTAGTAGGGTTTTTTTGTTTTTTTCGCCAAGATTAAAAATGACCATGTAAGTGGCTCAGGAGTTGCCAGTGATGGTGTCAGGTGTTTTCTATGATAGAAGCTCAAACTAAATCTACTGATTGCAGAGAGAATGGCAAAGGTGAGATAATTACGTTGTGAAGAATCTGAGGCAAAGGATCTTTTCAAAAACAAGTCAAAGTAAAGTTGAACAAAAGACTGGAGATGTATTTATACTATATCAGGGCTTTTTTTTCTTATTACACAAATTCTAATGTTGTGTTGCATCTGATTTTCAAAACTTTCGATCATTCTAGTTCTGCATAGGTTAGCGCAGGGGTTCTCTAACTTTTTCAGACCCCCTTCGGCTCAAAAATCTTCCAAGGACCCCCTAGCACTTTTCGCTCGGTTATCACATGAAAATGCGGAAATTAAAGCTAAGCTATATATAAAATTTGAATAAATTGCTAATTTTGTTTGTCACAAACTGTAGCAGCAACACTAGCCACTGCTGTTTTTAGCCATACGCAAGTTTATCACCGAGCAGAAACAAAAGTTGTGCAGCTTAATCAACTTTTGTGAATGAACTTCACTTTTACGACTACACGTTACTTTCAGGTGAGTGTGGAAACGTCGAGAAAAAAACTGTTAGCTGTCAACCTTTCATACCGGTTCATACCCGATTGGTTAGTGCAGCTAACCGGGCATTGTTGTGGATTTCTGAAATACACTTTTAAGAACAAAACATCTGGAAAGTGTGTCTGAGTTTAAGTGTAAAGGTTTATTATGAAAGTGTGCGCCCAAAAATCCCTATGCTGTCCCTGAGAGATCCCATCTGTCCCTACTCTAAACATATGTCTCAAACATATTTAAAGGCAGAAAGGAAGCGTAAAGTCCTGCACAGAGCTGCTGAAAACAGGACATGAAGATTTGTCATCACTAAACCGTCACAAACATCATAAACAGTTCAGTCTAGTCTAAGCATTAGCAACGCCGTTATCAAAGAGACCCAAGGCTGGAGCCAATGGGTGATATGTCCCTGGACATTCTAACCTTACTCTAATATGACTAATGTCTAACACATGTCAATGTATTAGATAAAGTAACATCAGAGTAGCATCAGAGAATTAACATTAGAATTAAAGATATTAAAGATTTCTACAACAACATATTAGGTGTGTTTCTGCAGACAACATGCCTGCAGAGCGAAAAGTGACGTTGACCAATGATAAAGCAAAGACAAACAAAACTAGCTTGCCACTGATATGCTAATGCAAATACCCATTTACCTAACAAACACAATTTGGTGTCAGAAATGCATAGAACAAGTCTGGCTGTATCGAAGTTTATGACAAAGAAAAACAAGAACTACATATGTCATAAAAAAGTAGAATTTTCTCAGACTCAGATGGACAGGTTTTACTGAGCAGGACTACAACCAAAGCTCCATGTATGTATTTATGTGAAGCAACTAGCTGATATAGCATCATATTTCTCCTTTAAACTATCTTTCAAACAAATTCCGAGCTTTCAATATCGGAAAAAACAACTTACCGCTGCATAATTTGAAACTAATGACTGAAGCATTTCTCAAATAGTTTGTAATGGTTTTGCAAAAGGTTACTGAAAATATGGAAATCATCTGAGTTTGCACGTTTGCAATTTTAAATAAAATTTTAGCAAATACACAAAATGAGCTGGATCCTTTTTTCCTGAGCCAAAGTTTCCAGGCAACCGTTGGCAGAAAGAGTTCAGTAAGTGCAAAAGTCAGAAGGGGTAAGAGCTGAGCGCAGTGTCAAAAGTCTGTGTGGATTGTTGATGGAACAAACAAATTGTTCAAGTCAGAAAGTGGATTTTACGCTGAAGAAATAAAACTGTGTTGCCAGATAGTGTGTGGGCTGAGGTACAGGCCATAGAAATACGTATAGAGCTTGGGATATAATATCAAACAGTGTTGCCATAAATAGCAGGTTTGCTAAACGTCCATAGTAATACAGACGTGTGATGTCGTGATCCCAAACTCTATACAGAATCCTATTTTAGATCTTGAATTTGTCACTTTTCTGTTAGCCCAGTGTTAAACCACCTGAGATTTAAGATGATAAATACTAAATGTGGGCTTAATTTAAAAAAAAAATATTACTCGGACACCTTTTTTTTTTTTTTTACATTGTTTTGCTAATGTATTTTTATGAAAATTCTCAAACTTTTCAGACAAAGTACACCTTCTAAGCTTTCTCCTAACTACATGTACACTACACACACCTTATTTGTGGATAAGCTTGTTCTTAGGATGGATTAACCCATAAAAGAACAAAAACATTAATAGTTTTGCCTCTAAATTTAGCAAATGTTAAATGTGCAAAGAGCCAGAAATACATGATGCAGCTCATGTACCAAAGGTACCTCTACCGTACACTGAGTGCGAGTTCGGTGCGAGGAGGGACTTGCACAAGTTTCGCAAGACTTAGAAAACCAATTTGCCCTTGTACACAGTCCTCGGAGAAGTGCAAGTGCAAGTACGAGTCGTGCAAGTGTGCGGAAAGAATCCTTAGAGTCGTTTTTTCCTGGATCTGACGCGATTTTCAAGTCACAATCAGTGCATTCTTGCGAGAATCCACGTGAATCTGCACGTCTTTGGGCAAATAGGGACTGCAGTGGACTGGAGCTAGTGTACAAGGCATTTCGCAAGAAACTCGCATATGTCCCAAACCAACAGCAGTCATAGCAAAAACGCTGCACTAGAGCCAGTAGAAACGTGTAGGAAAGCACACATGAGAGTCATGTGTTTCCCACATCAGGAATGGAGTTTGAGTTCTAGAAGCTGAAAAGGAAAGTACACAGGGAAGCAATCAAATGGATCTTGCCTGATATGCTAACGCTGCAGAAATGTTCAAAATACACTTGTAATGGACTGTGCAGATTTCAGAACAGTGTTTTCTGAGGCTCACATTTGTCCACACAAAGCCAAACCAGCGTTTCAGAGCAAATATTTGGCCTAAATCACACATTGTCCACACGAAGTAGGAGTTTCAAGACACTGAAAACATTTCTGAAACCAGGTCCCAGAGTGAAAAGATTTTCTCCTGGCTCAAGTTTCCACAGTTATACGATATGATGTTCACTGCCAAAATGTGCATCTTGTTACACCAGAAACCACATAGGACATGAAAAAACTAAACAAATTCACTACAATCTCTAATAAATATATTTTGAAGTTTGTCAAAAAAAATTTAAAGATATTTGAATCCTAAATCTACTTTCTCTGTCTCTTTTGTAGGTTTTAGATCCAAGTTGATCATTCAGAATGTTTGCTAAGGTTAAAAGAATCTGTTTACATTCAGCAACTTTCTGTGTCAGTGTCACGGCACCACACTCTGGTCAGTTACTGGTATTACACTGATGTTATGCTAGTTTCCTGATTCATGTGAATGCTCATAAATCCTAAGACAGCTGCATGTTTATTCAATCTGTTTTTTAAAATGATCATTGTTTTGTCTTCGTGTGGACAAGGCCTCGGAGGGGAACGAAAAACATCTCTCAAACAAAATATGAGCATTTACAATACAGTTACTTTTATAAAATGAAGGAAATATCACATTTTAAAGCAAATTTGCAAACTCATTTTGCATATTAAATTGAACTTTAGTTGACCTTTGGTGAAATAGCCTTGTTTTTCTGATTTGTAAAGATTTGAAACCATCAGAGAAAACCACTTCACTTCCTGTGCACAGAGTGAATTCAAAAAATAATCTGTAACATCCAGCGTGTTCAGCAGACACACTTACAGCTGGCAGTAGTGCTTCCGTTTGGATCTTTGTTTGATCTAATCGAATATAGTACCTACATTTAGCCAAGTAACCAAATGTTCAGTATTCTGTAGTGGAATACATTTTCATTTCATTTGAAGAAGGCTGAAATCTCTCTTCTTACTATTCCATTACACCTTTTACTCCTTCTCTTTATATTTTATTGATAACAGTGCTACAGGTGCAGCGTGGCTATGTTTTAACAGCTCATCTTCTGACTCTGGGTTCAGTCCGAGGGCAACAGCACTGAGGACCTAGTTTTTCCTTTAAAGACAAATTCAATATTCATCTCTCTTTTCTCTGCTGCTTTGATACAAACATTACAGGATTTTCACTTGAAGCCATGAAATTCTCAATTAATTGTCAAACTACAAAAAATTCTTGATTAGTTATTATGATTTTTTTTTTTTTTTGATGGATATTAGAAAACATCCCCAATAACGTTATTTGTATGTAGCTTTTATATATCACCTTATAAATGTAAAAAAGTACTCTGTAAGATTTTGGTGGAGAGTCTGCCATCACATTTTCTTTCTGGAGATGATATTGCGCAAGTTATAACGTAACCAGTACTTATTACTAAACCTCAATTTAAACCCTTATCAAAGTTTGTAATTTTTCATGTAAGAATACTCTTAGATGTAGGAAATAGAAGTATATATTGAACATGGCTGTATCATTGGAGCTGGATTGGATCCCGGCCCGTCTGTCCCATTGTGAGTTGCATTAGTTGTACAACTTTAACAAAGGCTCATTTTAAAGCTATTTTTCTCAATTTCACAACATTCACATTTTGCGTATTCAGAACATAGTGAGCCAATGAGCACAAGCCAATGAAAACAACGAGCTGCCATCTTGAACTCATCTTCCAGTTCTAATTACATAGAACTGAAAAACACCAGAGCAGTCCCATTAGCTATAGCCCTCAAAAAAGTTAATTATAAATAATCCAAAATGATATTTAGATTTGTCAGAGCCTCCACGTCATTGTTAAGATTGCAGACCTTTTAGGTCTGTTTTATTATAAAGAAACATAGCATATAAAAGTCTGCTAAAGGCTATAGTAAACTTTAAGAGAAACAGTATGTACAATTTTGATCAGAGTTCTTATGACCTCAATGTGTTTACAGATACAAGGTAAACATGTCCAAATAGAGATTATTTTTACTTTTATTGTTTTTGACTAAAGTCGTTGTAAATCTGAATTATTCCTAATTAAAAAAGGACATGCTGTTCATTTGTAGATGTTTACATTTATTATTTTGGTTTTCAGGAGGATTTTCTAATCAGAGAGCAGAATGAGTCACTTATCACTCTCTCATTTGGTTTACCAGTTTGGATTCTCAGAACCTGAAGTTAATTGTGAAGCATGAGTCAGGAACATGTTTGAACCGATGTTGTTTGAACTGATGTTGCACCATGACACACACACAACTGTCTGACACACACACAACTGTCATGTACTTGTTTCCACAGAGTTCTCATTAGGCTCCACCCACCATGTGTTATTCTTGGGAGCAAACCATGACAAAGAGTCAGGTGTCTGAGAAAGTGACTCAGACTTTCACAAAGTGACTTTCTGGTTATTTCCCATGATTCACAGTAAACCTTTTTTTCTGACTTGTCAAACACATACTGTATATCATGTCTGTTTTTATTCATAAAAGTGTAACCTTTTTCAATGTGGTCAACTGATTTGGGTTATCACATAAACTGGAATGTGTGTTGTAATTACTGAACAGAGTCGCTGCAAATTTAATGAAAAAAAAAACATATCTTCGAATCTTAAATTTCCCTATTCACCTGTTTCTCTATTTTATCCACCATTTCTTTTTACACAAAGTAAGTATACATTTCCCATTAATGTTCTGTCTCTTTCTTCACACAGTACCAGAGAATGAGAAGATGAGGGAAAACTGTGGTCGACTTTAGCTGCGAGGACAGTGCAGCATTTGCATAACATTTGTGAAACGAGGAGCGCTGATGAGTTGGAGGTCTCGTCGCTGAAGAATAAGCCAACTGGAGTGTGAAATAAAGCAGCAGCACGGAGCTTGTTCTGTGCAGGAGAGGTGAGATGTGTGAGAGACGTGTGGAGAAAAGGTAGTGGCTCTGGGAACACAGCTCACAGTCTTGCAGGCGTTTGTGGAATTTGGATTCTTGTCTGTCTTCGGTAGTTCCAGCTGATGTGTACTGGTCTGTTGGGGTTCACTGGTTGCTATTTTAACACTGGGAGAAGTATTTTGTCTGTTACACTGCAAAAATAGGATTTTGTAAACAGTGTAAAACATTTTAAGGAGAAAAGGGTGAATTGTGTATATATGCATGAAGAAGTTGCTCCAGTCCTAATGATTGTTAATTGTTGACAAATGATTGTTTAGTGAACATTTAAGCCCTGTCTCAAACAGATGTAGAACTATTCCATTGAATCCACGCCTTCCACAACAAATAATAATAAAGGATTTCTGATGAAACAGTGTCTCTGCATTATGTGCAATACGCCCACAAATAGCACATTCTATTTTTCTGATAATAGTCGCTTACTGTATCGTATCAATGGTTTTTGCTCACAGGCGTTCTTTGCCATTATGACTATTAGCTTTAGCCTTTTGCTAGGTGCTCTACAGGCTATAGAACATGTGCAGTTGTGTTTTCCCTGATTCTTTGTACAAGGAGTTTTGACTGTTCAGACCAATCAGAGTGGGAGTTACAAAGCATGCAGTGATAGCCGAAAGCTAAAGCTTAAAAAGTCATTTTATACAAAACTAAAACCTTTTGAACCGGATAAAAGTTTGTGATGTGAAACTAGGTAAGAATTGCCACAAAATCCAACAGTTCTTAAAGCTGTAGATGTTGTTTTTGAGCAGTTTGTGTTTGCATTGCCCTGTCTGTTTTTGGGAAAACGGTTACGGGGGAGAGGATTCCCAGTCCTCTCGCCCCGTCCCTTTTAGTCGCCTTTTACGACACGCAGGGAATACGGTGGTAGTATTCTTTTTCAGTCTGCCCCTAACCACGTGCAGTTTGCCCTGTGGTATGGCTGGGAGGGAGTCCTGGGGGTGGATGGTGGTCCGGGTCGCTCTCTGGGTCTGGTGGTCGTCCCTTGTGGCTCCTCAGACGTGTCCCTGGTGGCTTTCGTTTGGGTTCTCTCGCTGCCTTTTTGAGTTCTCTTGCTCATGGGCGGGCGGGTGGATGGATGCCGGGGCGAGTGTGGTCTCCTTAGCCGAGGTGGCAAATAATAAACAAAGACTAAACAGGATTCTGGAACAATGACATAATAAAAAGGCTGTACAACACAAACATACACAAAACACACAAGTCACACACACACTCATACACTCAGATCATGGGACCAGAGGGAGGAAGGGGGGAAAGAGAAGGGTGCCCTGTCTAGGCTACCCCATGTACATGGGACACAGCCTTGGTATATAGATAGAACAGTGTTTGCATTGCGCTCTAAAAAAAAAATGTTTTCTAGCCTAGAGGGATTTTCCCCCTGCAGTACCAATTTAGCGGCAACTGCAGCTGATTTACAATGGCTACAAGCTAACAATGTCGCATCCAATAGATCCACAATTTTGTCAAAAATGTGACTTTTGAGCTACTTTCGTGTCCAGATGCTTCGACCAATCAGATTCAAACATTGCCATGACATTGCACTTCCATTTCCAATTAGTTATGTGTAGAACTCAATTTAGAGTTTGTGTTAGTGACTGTTGAAATGTTTTCTTATACATCAAAAAATAACTGTCTTTTTATATATATATTGCTGAAGAAATGCTATAAGCTTTATATTTCCCTGACATGGTTCAGTGGTTGTTATATAACTCTTCTTCATTCTTTTATGTCACACACGTCAGTTAAATGAGCCTTTTAACTTATAAATACCCACTGTAAACAAAAGCACATTTGTTAGCTCAGTTGTTTACAATACAATCCATATGTCAAAGCATTCTCCTATACATTTCCTTCAGAGCACATTCTCTAACTTGAAAGTGGCAGTTGTGCGACTACACCCTGCTCTTAACCGCGCTGCATGCTTTTGATATTGATTGCAGCCTATCGCCGCTTTTCAGGCAGATTAGCTAAATTACCCTCTCCATAATTGGGACTTGCACTTAAGCAGAGCTGTGCAGGGCGCGAGGCAAAGGAGGGGGTGAAGATTTAAAATTCCATTAGTGTCAATGACAGCTGTGTGCCGGCTTTAAGACACCGACGTCTGATCAGCGTCCAAAATGTTCCGAGGTAATTGATGCTGAAAAAATGAGCCTGTCAGTGTGGGTGATTGATACTGGTGACTCCCTAATTACACAGCAGCACCCATCCAAGCAACCCGGAGAGCTCTGTGGGGAAAATCTCAATAGCTCTTTTGCCTCAGTGGAAGAACAAATGAAATCGTAATTGTTATTAAAGGCAGACTAATATCATAGCTCTTCTCCAGTGGTGGATGAAAAAGTGCTTTTTGTTGCTTAAGAAAAAGTAAACATTGGGTGCAGTAATATCCATTCAAAAGGGCTGCACTTGGTATATATATTTTTCTTAAATTTGGTTCCAGAGTCAAAAGGTTAAACTCTCAAATTACCAATGAAGCTAGCTATGTTCCAACCCACACCTATGGTCATGATGAGCTTTGGGTAATGACTGAAAGGAAATGAGTTTCCTTTGCGGGATGGTTGGGTGTTTTTTTATAGATAAGTGATTAGCTCAGTCACACAGGAGGAGCTTGGAATAGAACCACTGCTCCTCCATGTGCTCATGTGTGTTGTCTTTCCGGTGCCATCTGGGGTCTGCTCCGCTGTCCTGGTGCAGTGTGATGTGATGAAATAATAACACTCTGTTGGTATATATATTTATTTGCAGGAAAGCCAATTAACAGACAATTTGGTCTTGATCCAACCAGGGAAGCTGAGATGAAGGAAGAACCAAGAACAAAGGATTTGCAGTATTATTTATAGACATTGTGAGAAGGAGATATATAGAAATATACACATATACCACTAGGACCAATCAGATTGTCCTGGTCCTTTTGGAGCCCAGGCTATGGATGGTGTCCAGATCAGATACTACACATGGACATTTCTTACACATCTTCTTGGTTGTTTTGGGGACACCCCTGAGGAAGACCTCAGACTCACCAGAGGGACTGTGACTCTTTATTTGAATGTACAGAGACATTGTGCTCATAACAGAACAGATTTCCGTCTCCAGTCCCTTTAAGACAAAATAAACGAAAAAGACACAGATAGAAATAAATAACGCATATTTCAAGTATTCATGAACTTGCTTTTTGTCATAACCTCAACCAATAGGTTTATTGATATGCTTGAACACATTTCTGTTTGACTACTTAATGTCTGAAAATTATCAAAAATGTATCGCAAAAAAAAAAAAAATCAAGAAATTCAATTCCACTTTGAATGTCCTCTATGCACTTAACTGCATGATTCATTGTAGTATTTGAAAATAAGTGTCCAGTGTAAAACATAACCTAACAAAACTCCTTTATCGGGATGCAACAATAATGATAATACTGTTATATCGCGACACCAAAAATCTCACAATATATTGTCATTATTATTTGTCGATAATAAGCAGCATGGCTTGCATTAAAATGGTGAATGTTAGAACACTAACATACATTTCATGCAAAAAAACAACACACAAATCTGAATATTTTAGTAAACAAACAAAGGAACAAGACCTTATATATAGCTGACCAATTTAGTCTGAAGCTATAAATTTGCACAAAGAAAAGAAATCACTGAATGATAAAAAAAAGAACATTTTGTTTTAATGTTTATTATTGTTAGCATAATCTCAATCTTGTGAGTTTTCGGTAATATCTTGATATTGTGAGAAATAGCGCAAATGTTTTGCATATGATTACATCCCTACTTCTTTGTGCAGCATTTCATTTAAGATGGAGATTACAGGAGTGAGATTTTCTGACAGGTCTGATGTATGGAAGCGTCAGAGAGGGAGATGGTGAGACGAGACAATTAGCAGTTTTATGAAGTGAGTCATCCAAAGTGCAGCTATATGGAAATGCAGCCAATGATTCAGAGATGAATGACTGATTACAGAGATGAGCAGTTTGTGATGTTTAAATGCCCCGGCAATGTCTTTTTGGTCAAAGGAACTGGAAACTGTTATTGGATGCTTTACAAAAAGAACGGAAGACTGATTGTGAAATGTGAAAAAATTGCTATTATTTGTAAGTTAATGATATCATAGATCATGCAGTTTCCAAAATGTTCAAGTTGCAAACCTAACCAATCAATCAAGCTAATGGTAGTGAGATAAGTATGGATTGAACACCTGCAAAAGTTTCCTCAGCCTTTAAATGTTGAATCTGGAGAGTGTGATAAACAGAATCCGTGCTTCTTACAACCCAATGTGGAGTTTCCATAGTTAGCGATGTTTTGGGCTCTATATCATCCGCTGCTGTTGGTTCACAGTCGACACAACCATCTACAGGACATTTCCGAGCACAGCATGCTTTCTTCTGCTGACAGGCTTTGTGAAGATACAGATTTTTTCAGCAGGTTTTGGCTCCTGCAACCACAGTCAAAGGTATCAAAAGCTGCTTCAGTGAAATCTACCTGATCGCAAACCACGCCAAGAAGAAGATAAAAAATAGTCAGGCTCGCGCCACCTCACCTCAGTTTCATGTCGCTCCAGCCACTTGATGAGGTATCGCAGAACTGCACATGGTTTCCAAAAAACAGGAAGGACAATTGGCCAATCAGCGAACAGAGATGTTTAATTAGTTTGCAAGTTTATTGCACAGAAACGGCAACGATCGTGGATGAGCATTTTACACTATTTTACACAGCAATAGTGTTGAGCGAACTAACCTTATTGGTGCAATATCAGACAATTTCCATGAAGTGAAATAAAATGTGAAATTGTATCATTTTACTGCTGGTTAATTCGATATTAGGGATGCACCGATCCAGCTTTTTCAGTTCCGATACCGATTTCAACTGATACCAGTGTAGAGACTGAGAATAGCCTTTTTTTGAAATATACTTGAAACTTTGTAACTTCTTAGGAAAGAGACTATATTGTGTCATGTCGCTGTTGATCTGAAACAGTCGGAGTGGTGACCAGACCCACTCTTCGCAATTTGCTGAAGGTGGGCTCTGGATACCAGGCAATATTAAATTTTTTTTAAAACTATTTAGTCATCAAAAAAACTGTTTTTTTTATAGAGGCTTCAATACACGCTTTACTGAGGAAAAACAGCAACAATAACGAATTGAAAATATGTAAATTTAGTTTTTGATGTAAACTGTCCCTCCAAAAAATGTACACTCCCTCAAAATTTTCAAGCGACATTACCTCATTTGAAATATTGTATTCATGACTTTTGCGTTCTACACAAGAAATCAATAAATTGAAAGCATAATTACCCAGGCAATGAGCAAATCACTTTTTAGTTGCAGCCCTAGTGAAAAGTCTTGTTGCGTCCAGGGGTTGATACTCCATACAGCAAAAAGGCATGGATAGTATATTGGTCTCAGAATCGTTGGAGCATCAATATTTAGGTTGCTAAGATGGTAGTTTCACTCTTTGACTCATTCAGGATGTTCACAGCTAACTTTGGACACACAACTGCAACAACCCCAAATGTAGTTTCTTAGTTAAATCCAGGTGGCCACTTAATTTACGGTCAGACAGTCTAATTAGAAGGATTTATCCCTTTCAGACACCAGCTTTTGCAACCCAAATTGAAGGTCAATCTTTCTTGTATAATACCGTAGCTGCGAATGAGTTTTGTCCTCGATATGAAATTAAATAGCTGCCAAAACCTTGCGCGTCTAAAATAAGCTGAATAAATAAGGTAAATTTGGCGAGCGATTTCAACAAACAAGCAAGGCACAGTCCCATAAGTCTCAAGGCAGTTCCGGTTTTGTTCATCTTAGCTAATTAAAACTGAATGCTGACAAATATGACATTCCACACTAGGAAAGAATACAATACTTATGCCTGTTCCTTGTTCTAAATAACCTTCTCATAATAGAACCTTTGGGCGCTGGAATCTTCTCGTAACTATATGGCACTGAGCTAAATGACATTTCATATCCTGATATCAATAATTTACAGCTTTTGGGAGTGAAATATGAGCGTCCTCTCATTTTAGCAGCTATTATAATGGCCATATCTCACCGTGACAAGCCTCTGCAGATCTGCTCTCTATAAAATCGTATCTCATCTGTATTATTATTCACCTCTTAACTCCGACGTCGGCCTCCTCCCAGCCAAATGCTCCACTGACTCCATCTTGTGTCATGTTGTGACATTTATAATCAATCGTCAGACGGAGAGGCGGCGTTGACGTCTTCTCAAATTGTGTTCAAAGCTCTGGTGGCGAGCCTGTCTCTGTTTAACTGTTCGGGTCAGGACCTAACAATGTGTGTCTTTTTTCATCAGAACAGGAGGGAAAAAAAGTGCTGCTGACTTCTATCATATTTTTATATAAACACACCTCTGGGTCTTGTACCAGCTGTGGACAACTTGTCTGGTGATGTGAGTGATAAAAATAGGATCTTTTGCAACGTATTCTGGAGAAACCTCTGATGACTTTTTCTACTAACATGTCTCAAACAGAGCTAGTAAACTCAACAGTGCTGGAAGAGCAGAGAAGAGTGGAGAGGAGCAGTGTGATTGGTTTGACAGCAGATGTTTGTGAACAGAAATGACACTCACCTTTGCAGTGAGACACACTCAGTTTGTTTCTGTTTTCATTTGAGACTTGCTCATTTGTTCAGTTTGCACTAAAATTGCCCAAAAATTACAAAACAATAGGCAATACTAATTAAATATAATATACACAGCTTAGTGGCAAAAAAGTATGTGTATTTTTTCGCTTTTGCCAGTAACTTGCAGCCAAAAGATATGGTGTTGACTGCGGCTTTCACTGAGAAAATACTTCTACAGAAGAGCAAACCCTCAACCTCCAAAAAAAAACCACCTCTGGTCCCTCCCCACTGGCTCCCAGCTCTCACTTAAAGGCTCCAGGTTCAGATGCAACGTCCTGGTCCATCTTTTTGGTCAAAGGGCCTGGTCATGTGAGGATAACTGTTCTAGTTCTCTTCTCTCAGTGAGAGAACACGCCACTTTGAGATAAACTTCTGTTGGAGGAAACCAGTTTGAGGAATCAGGATCTTTTTTCTTACAAAGTGAAGTGACCCATCTTCTACAAGCTATGACTAGGCCGTAGAAGACGGGTCACCTTCTTTGTGACCCAAAGGTATTAATAGGTTGTAGATGACAATGATACTTACTTCACTTTGTGGGAAAAAAGGTGTATTGTCCAAGAAGTGGGTTGCACGGTAGCAGAGGTTGGGTTTGACTCCCGGGTCTTACTATATCACAATCTCTCTGGGTGAAGTTTGCATGTTCTCCCCGTGTCACAGTGGGTTTTCTCCGAGTACTCTGGTTTCCTCCCACCTCCAAAAACATGCATGTTTAAGTTAATTGGCATCACTGTAAATTTCCCTGAGTAAATGAGAGAGTGAATGTTGTCTGTCTAACCCTGCGATGAGTTGGCCACTGTCCAGGGTGTTCCCCCAAGTCACTGGGATAGGCTCCAGTCACCCGCGACCCCCAGCGAGAACAAGCGGTAGAGAATTAATGAATGAATGTCCAAGAAGTAGAAGGTTGACTGTCTAACTCAAACCTCACTGGGAAGTCTTCTGCTGCTGTCTGTGAGGTAGTCCACATCCTGGAATGGTATAGATGAAAGAACTAGAGGGAGACAGAGGATGGAGAATGGAGTGATTATATATCTAAAGCTAACAGAAATAGATTTTAGGAAGTGCTTAGCTTTGGCAAAGCAACAAAAAATGGTGGATGAAGTTGGTTGATTTGTCAATGGCTCCTTATCCTCGAATATGAGAACGAACAGGCTTGTCTTGTTGATCTCTCTATTGCTATGTGTCATATTGTTTTGGTAAATGTATGTCTCATCACTTGTGTCAATGCGAGGACCATAAGTGGAGTTTGCATATTATTCCTGTGTCTGGTTTGCCTATGATGAGCCAGCAGGATAAAAATGTACCCAAGATAGACTGTTGGGCAAATGAAAAGAAACCAAAAATGAAAAGAATCTAAGCACCACATTCATTATTTTCCTTCTGATTATTGTATTTAAAACCCCACATACAAAATGTGCAAAAAAGGAGAATATTCTGACCTTGTATTGTCTTGTGTGAGTTTCCATATTAGATCATTCATGGCACATGTCCAGTGATCCTCTTGCATTGACTCCTAAGCCTACAGGAGTGAGTGTGTTGTGCTGTTGTTTAGATGCAGCTGATAGTTAATAGAGATTGGATAATTGCTTGAGAGCTTGTTGTCTTCCAGAGGGGGTGTCTTGGCTGTTTTACATGCGTTGGGTACTTTGGCTCTTGGCTCTCCTCCACCGCGGATTTGCTCGTGGACAAGTTGTTAGTGTGAACCCTTCTATAGAGAATGCCAATATGTTCAGCAATGTATACTTGAAAGTTTATAGCAGATTGTTTGGCTTTACAATTTTAACAGCAATATTTCTTTCACATACATTTCAAAAACTCAATTACAAGTCTGTCATCAGAAGGGAAAAGTTTGATGCAGTTTTTGGATCTGTAATGCCAAGCTTTGTGGTTTTGCCAAAAATAATAATTTGACAATAAGTGCAAAGTTTTAGGGGGCAAGATGACATGAAACCAGAATTTCAAACCATTGCTTTGTTTCTCCTTGTGATTTTATCTATCTTTTACAGTTTTATGTAAATTCCACTTTACTCCAGGGGCGACTCATCACTAAGCTGGAGTTTGTTAATCAAAGTTGAAACCTGATTAAAATGTTCTAAATCCTCCTTGTCCAAATCAGAAGAACTTATTTTTGCCTGTTGCCACATAGTTCTGCCTCTTTTGTTACGATATTAGGCTGGCTTAAAATTGCACCTGCCGCTTCCATTAAATCGGCTGTAAAAAAAAAAACTGTTTGCACCTACACTCTGCTGTCACATACAAGCAAGACATGTTCATGTGGCAGCCACATAAGTCAAGAGACAACGCAACTGTTGTTCCAACTCAGAAAATTTGTCACTGCAAAAGCTCTTTTTAACATTATGACCCTCAAGACCAATTGATGGTGGTCTCTATTTAGATAGCGCTTTCCCACCTTTCCAGGCACTCAAAGCACTTTACAATCAAGGATCCACTCACCCAGTGTGCGCAGACACTAAGGCAATGTGAGTTCACTTTTACTGTACTTTACTTTAGTCGTCCCACTGTGGCACCTGGTGTTCTAGCGGTCTCCCATCCAAGTACTAACCAGGCCCTAACTTGCTTAGCTTCTGATGGGATCAGGCTTTGACCAACAGGTATGGCAGATATTTATGCAGCTCGATCTCCAGAGAAAATGTATATATACAACGAAATGTCAAAAACGTAAGATAAGCACATTTTTACATCTTTTTTAGGTCAATATGATTCGAAAACCCAAAACGTAAAACAACCAAAAATTTTGGTTAAGCCACGAGGCGACACTTTCTTTGAATTTAGCAAGTTAATCTTAACCAGTCCTAAACTTAACCCTTTTTAATAACTTGAAGCCTAAACATACCTGTTAAACCCAAAGAAAATGTTGCTACGTGGCTTCAACCAAAATTTGTGTGTTGTTGTTGTTGTTGTTGTTGTTGTTTGGCTTTAATTATGTTAAAAAAAGTATGTTTTTGACATTTTGTTGTATATTTATGTCTTCTTCAGAGACTGCGATGATTTTTTACTTAAAACAAGTTACAACAAATGGTAGGACGATGTATAATTGTGAATCACCTCTCAAAGCCATTGTTTTCATTTTGTAGCCCATATTCATATATTGCTTGAACTTGGAGAGTGCTGGACACATAATCCCACATCCCTTTAGTGGTTGAAATGGTATTTCAACATAACGTAATTGTGACCACCGGTTTTTGGTAACTGGCTCTTGATAACTGGCTCTTGACCATAGCACCTCCAAAGAAATGAGTCAGGAGTCATCACGCCTTTTATTTGAGTTTAACTATGTTCCATCATCATTAGATTACTCAAGGCTGTGTTTGGAATGAGTTCTGAATGTAATCTTTTGCAGCTGATGCTCAAGTGCTCGAAAACATGGCAGTACACAGCATTGGTTTTCGGAGTTTGGACCTCAGAATTTTTAGATTGTCTAGAAAAAAGGTATGACTATATGACTATTTCAGTAAAGCTTGCTGTTTAATAATGAGTTGTGATACAAATATTGGTGAGATTCAATTAACCATGTCCACTTTTTTGTATTTTCTAACAAAAATTTTGATTCTGTGAAAATATGGGTCAAACATGCAGTAACTTTCAAACAAGGAAAATAAGTCAATGAAATCCTATTGCATATTATACCTTTTACAATAAAGAGATGGGGTGTTTCATTCTAAATAGGTGGGGCTTTTGTTGTTTTGAACTGAATAATTAAGCCTTTGAGTTCATTTTTGGGCTTTGCAATGAACAAAATGTTAATTACTGATGTACATTTGTGGGAGTTTACATTTCTTCTTCTTAAAAGAGGAAACAATGTGCAAAATCAGCTTGTATGCAACAGTATTATTATCATTTGTTTACTCAAAGTTGTATTTGGATGTTAGCTAAGCCTAGAGTACACCTCCCACCTAACCCCGCCCACATGCCTGTAGTAAATTGAATTGATTTAAAATGATTAAAGGTTAGCATTGCAGTTTACAATGACCTAAATGTGAAATGATAATGTTTTTCAACATGTCTCCTTTAATGGTCTTGGTCAGAACTTGAATCTGAAAAAAATCTTTTGTAGATCAATAAATCTAAAAAAAACTTATGTAGATCAATAAAGTCCAAGTCTATAAAGTGTGGTTTTGACTGTACCTACTCTTTGACGGTAGCTAATTGAAACATTAGCATAATTTAGTCCAACCACACAGAATTAATTCCTCCAACACATTTCCGAGCAGACTTCACTGCTGATTCTAATATTGACTTTCCAACTGGAGTTTTCAAATATGATTAACATTTGACCTCAGCGGGCGTAGTCACCCACCTTCGGTGTCACTTCTCAAAACTATGTTCACGCTGAGTACGGCTGCTCACTTACTAAATTTGAATTAGAAAATCGCCGTTTAATGGACATTGTAAGAAAATTGCATAAGTGACTGACAATCCTTGAAGTACCATCATTTCATTCCTAAGCAAGCAGATATCTTGTGGTTTTCTGAATAAAACTGTTAATCTTGCAGTTTAGATTTGCTGAAATACATTTTTATTAATTTGTCAGGTTAGAGACATAGTGCAGTCAGTTTTCTCGCACATGATTAAAATAAACATAAACAAAAAAATTAAGTTTTAACATAATTTAAAATTCCAACCTTATATTTTCCACAGATATTGAAATGTTTGTACTGATCAGTCTTAACCACTTTGGCTGAGCTGGAGCAGCAGGTTTAGGTGAGCACACGTGTACTTCCCTCTGGGCTGTGAGACTGCAGAGTTTCATCCATCAGAACATGAGACATGAGAGAGGACAGCTGCCTGACCTGTGTGAGTCTACACACAGCATGAAGCCACTGCTAAACTACTGCACTTATGTCTGAGCATTCTGCCTCACAACAAGCACCGCATGTGTGTGTTTGGATGTTTCATACAAATGACCACACTGCAGGTTCGGTCTCAAACGCATACATCACCAGCTCTGGCCTCTTATTCAGAGAAAATTATTACAAATGAAGTGGACAATCATCTGGAACCAACATACATTTGTGTGGATTCTGTGGTGGTCAGGTAATTTTGCAGCTGCACCTGCCACAAATCTACATTGTGAATTTGGGCTGGGCGATATGGCAAAAACTTGATATTCTTGGTGCTAGATTATGATTTTGGTTTCACCTCGACTCATGTATGTTTTCTATTTTCTTGTTTTATTGAGGTCAGTATTGATTTGCTTCTAAAGAAAGTTCATATTTCACTGTGATTGGTCAAGCCAAGCTCAAAAGCGTTGGACCACTATATGACGATTTAATCATCAAAAATCATCAGATATGACCTCATGATTCAATGTTTATCGCGATATTGCCTAACCCTACTGCGAATGCAACACTGCAAGCAGCTCTCTGATTGGCTGAACTTGGATGGTCAGCTCCAGTTTTACAGAGGGATTATTGGTCGACGTCACTTTCTGCTCTACTGCACATGCTCCAGAAAGAGATGCTGTCCATTAGGTTGGCTAGGGAAACTTATTTGATTAAAACAACAAAACAGGACGAGAGCTAGCTGTTTTGATGAAGTATGAACCGATGTGACAGTATGACAACCTGAATATAACGTGTATGGGTCGTAGGTTTGAATTTTATTCACAAATGTTGCAGCACAACTTTTGTTTTCACACGGTGATAAACTCTTGTACTTAGCTGACAGCGGTGCTGGTTCGACTTGTCTCTACGGCGTGTGTCAGTCAGCAGCAGCTCTTTCTGCATATGCATTGCCCGTGTTGATAAACAATAAATCTCTCTATAAAATGACATTCTTAGGCCATCACTGCAACCAAACATGAATACATGTTTTTTTGGCTAAACGTGAAAATATACTTGTTTCTAGTGTGATGTCGTCAGTGCCCTACGTCCTGATATTTTCAACATACATTCAAACCATGTGCTTATGAATTTGTGAGAGCAATGTCAGTGTAATCCCTCATTTGTCCAGGAGTGATCCATCATAGAGAGGTTTCAAAGTTGCCATCTGGACAGCAATTTTGAGGATTGAAACTCTCATCCAAAAGTCATTTTCAATCTACTGAAGGAAACGTGGGAGACTGGCTGTATTTTTACTGATCTGTTTGTCATGCTAAGTTTGTTTGACCAGCTCATAAACTGGTTTTGTAGCTATGACTGATGCTTCCCCTCTTTTTTGTAAGGGTTCAATTGTAATGAAATATGTTAAACAGATTTAACCTTGTTTTGATGCATGAAAATCGGGTACTCAGAAAGTTTCATAGATTTTTAGGCACACTTTTTTGCAAAGATTGAAAACATATTTTATAAACATTCCAGACCTGTAACTCACTGTAACAACCACAAGTATAGTGTTGATCTACAGTTAGTCGAGCAAGAAGATGCTTGACAAAAGTAGTTAATCAAACCTTTCTCTGTCTTGATTTTAAAAAATAAATAGTACTATCAGCTTGACTATTAAAAAGCTTTTGCTATTATCTGTTTTATGTAACTGCTGCCTCCTGTTTATACAAAAGCAGGTGACTCCTTTGCAGACGGAAGAAATGATCTGGAGTTAATTAAAAAAGGTACAAAGTCGCAGTGTCTTCCTCTGTTCTCTGCACAAACTGCTCTCACCTGAGTCCCACTTCTGCACAAACTGAACTGAAAATTCACACAGCGTTTTTCTATTAACAAGCCTCACCAGTTTTCACATTCATGCTGCTCCGAACGTGTGAAATTCATTCTTTCATTTGTTAATATGACATTGTAATACTACCGTTGCCTTTTTTTGGTGGTGCAATGCATTTTCATAATAATGTATTGGATTCACATAGAGCTTTTCATAAGACTCAAAGACGCGTCACTGTGTTTGCATTTTTCATTCATTCCACACTTGGTAAGAGACTATTGTAGTGACGTTCCATTTTGCACCATCAGCCACACTAACCACCAACAACCGGCAGATATACAAAGCCAGTGGTTCTCAAAGTGGCGTCCTGGGACCATAGCAGTTTTAGAACCACATCTTGGGTGTCCCTCAAAATTTTGGAAGACACTGATTATATAGGAACTCTTTTTTTTCAAATTTTGTTGTGGACATGGGTTGAACTTTTAAATTGTGCCACACGAACGATGGGGGTGAGTGGTCCCTTGCCTCAAAAAATTTGACAACCTGTCTTGCCTGAGGTCACAATGACATTTTCTGCTCCAGTCATCCCAGTTTGACATCTGAGGTTTTATCGACCTCTCATCCAAGTACTACTCAGGCCCAAACTTGCTTAGCTTCTGAAATCTGACAGAGCATGCTTTTAACTGGTATGACCACATTTATTCATTCATTTTCTCCCGTTTGTTTCTGTTTGAGGTCGTAGGTGACTGGTCTTTATCCTTGTGACTTTGGATATGGCCAACAAATTCTTACTCAGGAACTTTCCAGGTTTCTAAGGTCCACAAAAAAATACCAATAATAGCCTATATCATATTTGTCCTTAAGAAAATGTCATTTTTTTTCATTGTTGTAAACAGGGACGGCTTTGGCATAGGCAAACTAGGAGGTTGTCTAAGCCGCCATATGAAGAGGGCACCTAATTGCAATTATAAAAATAATGAAAATTTTCTACCACTCATAAGCTATTAGCTAGTTTTCTGTGTCAATAAGACACACCTTCATAGTGATGTATAGTTTCTCGTAGGGCTGTAGTTCTTAGTCGTTTGGTCAATTCATCGGTCGATGACGTCTTAGTCGACCAACATTTTGTTTAGTCAACCAAGTATTTTATTTTGATTTATGATTGGCAGCAGTAAAACCCAAGATTATTTGGGACTAAATCATTGGTTTAATCTGTTTTTCTAGAAATAAATACAGTTTTTTAATTATTTTCTGTAGAAATGGTTGTTTTTGCAAGTCCAAGCACAGATTGAGCCAGATCAAGAAGATACTTTTTAATTTTGGAGCTTTAGTCGATTATTTGGTCGATAAAACATGTCTTTAGTCGACCAAGAATTTCTTTGGTCGACCTTAGGCCTCGTTTCTCGTTACGTTACGTCCACGCACAGACTGCGTCTAGAACTACTCAGGTTCAAGGTGCGTCTAGTCTGTTACACCTATCACAACCAGATCATCCGTGCACTTTGACGCCAAGTGACTTTAGTGCGCAGCAGCACTAGAACAGCATGAACACGTTGCTAGTGTTGCTGCAAATTTAGTAATTGGCTACTAAAAGCTGGGGAATACACAAAAGACAGAAGATCCAATGGCAGCCTGTGCAAGGACGTAACGCAATAAGGAATCAACTTTTACGGACAAAAAAATCGGACATTGTACGATTTGACCCACAGGCCTCACTTTGGGCTCAACTGCTCTAGAAGTTCAAGGTTTGTGGTTTGTCTTTTTGATGATATTTTGTGTTGAAAAGACTTTCGAAAGACACCAAATCAGATGTAGTCAACGATCCTGTTTTGCTAACTTAGCTTATGCACGATCAGGAGAAACAGTTCACCCTGATGTGTTTTAAGCTTTTTTCACAGATGCTATGAGCGAGATGTGTCAATATGCTAATGGCAGTTGGCCACAATGCTAACAACAACAACAACAACAACATACAAACTTAGTCACTCATGAATTATTCCAATGTTAAGCTATGTGCAGCTCACCTCACTATCATAAAGCAAGCAGAGCGTATAAGAGCAGGTAAGTGGTGGTGCTGAGGCAGTGCCCGAGGTAAAACCAAATGCTTCAAGCCAACTCCAGAACATCAGAGTCACACCACAGGAGGCCAGCGCTTCCTGCAGGCTCCATCTGTGTCATGTGACTGTCATTTGTGTAACTGCTGAGGAGGAGACGATAGTGTGAGCGTGTGTGAGCTGAGAGGAGGATCTGAGGCAAGGTCACGAGGAGGGACTAAGCATACGTCTCATCTTGTCTACATTCAGATATACTTTTAAAGAAACAATATGAAAAGCTGTTATTTCTCAATGAGTAAATGATGTTTCTGGTTTATTCATTTAATAAGATTTCAGAAGGCAATTGTGAGAAGTTCTTTATAGGGTTTTCAAAGGCCTCTATTCAAATGGCCGCCCCGGAGCCAAATGTGGCCCAGCAAAAGGTATGTTTTGGCCCAGCTTGATAAAACAGACCTCAACCGCTGTAGTTTTTTTATTCATTAGCCTAAAAAAAATATGTTGGGTTTTATTTGCCAGATTCTGCTAGGACACTGGCTTTTTTGCACAATTTTGAAATATAATTTTGTTGCTATTGTTGTGGTTTTATGCTAAAAATGGAGTTGCAATTGGAGATTTAAGACGTTTCAGCTGCTGCCCAGCAAATAATTTCTTCAACAAACAAAATTAAAAACTTTTTTTTTTTTTTTAGAACAAAAAGGTAATAAATGGAACTGTGACTGATGCTGTGAGAGAAACCTCAATGTTTATGTTGTTTTCTGGTTGTTTTTAAGGTTATTTTGTTGTATTTTATTAATTCCAATAAAAAGAGATTGCTAGTGTACAGTGAAACAACATCTCGAGTTGTTTGTGAATAATGAATGTAAAACAGTTTTGTAGTTTTTTTTTTATTTATTTATTCTTTTTATATATTTCTTAAAATCAGTTTCTCCCAGCACAAATATATTTAACTGAAGTTAAGATTTGTTTGTAGTTTCTACGTCAACAGATTGTTTTACCACTCCAGAAAGTCCAGAAATCCAGAAAGTTAGGATCACGGGTGTCACAGTAGTTTCAGAAGTGTCAGGGACAATATAGTGCAGACTGAAAGGAACAAGTGGCGGGGTCAGGGGACCTTCCCCGTAATTTTAACAGGTTAAAATTTGTGTCTTTGTGTCACCTGGGTCAAATGCATTGATGAATATTTTATCTAAAAGCCATGTATCAATACAGGCTTCTCATTTTTATTTTCTTCTAAAATAATAGAGGGCCTTGGATTTTTGGGCTGTTTTTCAAAATTTTGACATCTTATTGTTACATTCATTCATTTTCTATCACTTGTTCCCATTAGGGGTTCCAGGTGACTGAAGCCAATCCCAGTGACTTGTGACTTTGGGCAGAGGAACACCTTGGACAGTGGCCAACTCACAGGGTTAGAGACAACCATTCACTCTCTCATTCATTCACGAGGGGAAATTTACATTGATGCGCAAGTAATTTAAACATGCACTGTGAGAACAACAGTCTCCTTAATGGGAAGCCTATTGGGAACAGATCTGTTTTCTCCTGCTAAGACTTTATCTTATCCAACTGAGCACCTGCATAAATACACATATTTGGACAAGCATCGTCACGCTGTAGCACTCCTTATCTTTCGTTTAAATTTAGTGCATTTAGGGGAAATTTAGCAGGTTTTAGAAGTGTGACTAAAATCACTGATTTTGATTGTACAAAATGTAGAGAAAATTCCACACGGGAAATAATCAAACCAATTCTCCCTGATTTGCTAATGCTGCAGAACTGCTCAAAACAGGTCTAAATGATTATTAGACCTAAAAACAGTACAGAAGATCTCAGAACTCTACCTATGACCTTTGACATCACAAACTTGAGAAATTATGAACAGTGTTTTTGAGGCTCAGAGGAGAAGCAATAGCGTCTCAGTCAAAACTAGCTGTGTTTTTGATGAAGAAGCAATAGAGCATAACTAAAAACACACAAAAAGTACACTTTGTGTGTTTTTCGTTATGGTACCTTTAAAAGACCCTGCAGACCAAATTAATAGAAAATCAACAGGAACACTTGTTGAAACATTTCTCTCTGGTGAGACAGAAACGACCTGTGCACAGACTTCATTATGCTGTTATCATCTCCATAACTCTAACAGCGGTTGGACTTGTGATTAAAATGTCAATGCGACAAAGGCCAAACCAGCGGCTGACCTCCTGACTGTAGATAATGAGAAGTGTGGACAGTGCTTTTGGCTCCTGCTTCCCGAGGACCACGCGATTATCCAAAGATGGCTCTATTAATTCTCTTCTGACAGTCTGAGCACACGTCTGGTACTGCAGGCTCCAGGGACCAAGACTTCTGGGGTTAAAAGAGGCCCACAGTGGTCACATCATGTCTGCTTTAGTTCACTATCAGTTGTTTTAAGTGTTTTAAGGATGCATTTCAATACATTTCATATGAACTGAATGGACTGGCTTCATGACAACTGTACTGTGTCCTATTTTAGTGTAACTTATTTATGATAGAGTCATTATGCCATACCATCGTATCAATGTCCAGTACTGTTTAGTCTGGACAGCTGAGCAGGTCCAGGACTGGTTAGTGCTTGGATGGGAGACCGCTGGGAATACCATGTGTCACAGTGGAGCAGCAGCGCTCTAGTGGAAACTGTTGTAGTGTCCAACTTGTTTGAATACACTGTGTGATACGTAGGTGCTAGTCGCAGACACCCACGAACAAATTGGCAGTTGTGACTATGATAACAGTGAATTAGGACTGTAAAGTTTGGGTATATTGGAAAACTGCTCTGTAAAAGTGATGCAAGTAAATATTTTTTTTTATTGTAGACAAAATGTTTGTTAAAGAGTTGAAATGGAAAAAAAAAACTAGAACCAAATGATCACTAAACAAATGCTATTTTCGATTAAAAAATGTGAATGACTTGGTTATGTGTGAAACAAAGAAAGAATGGAAACAGTCTAGTGACAGAAATGTAACTCCTTGAACATACTATAAGACTTCTCCATGTCCTTGAAAACTCTTGTATATTTCTTCTTTGTGCGTATTACTCATGTTGTTGTTGTACACAGTAGTTAAGTGATCCCAGACCTGTGATTCCTGATCCTCGGAGAGTCCTTGTGTTCTGCTGGGGACCACTTAAACAGCACATGTTCACAATGAACACCTCAAAGACCACATGTAAAACACGACATGTCTTTAGAGACTGATTATTTTTAACAAATGGTGCTACCAGTAAATCAAGCCACTTTTACCCATTGTAAGAGAAGCAGACATGATTTGTTAATGAGAACACAACCATATACAGTTATGCTAATAGTACAAGTCTAAATCCTATCACTGCAAAACATGTCACATCCATGGTTTTGTAAAATTGTATAATTTTGTACAAAAGATGGTAAATCACCCAAGCAGTTTGTTGGGTCTTGAGGTAAGAATGTCTCCAGATCCAGATCCCAGATCTGTGATGTCATGGTAAGATCGCTGAGATCTTCAGCATTGTTTTTAAGTCAATTGTTTTGCTTGGAGCATTTCCTTCACGGCCACTAGTTGTAGCTATAACTTCATTGCTGATGTGGGAAACACAAGACTTTCAAAGAAATTGAACAATGCAAATAATGCATCATATTTATCTGTTAATAATTTGGTTGATTGATTTTTTTCTCCAAGTGTGTGTGATTAATTGTATTATTGCAGCTAGTACTTTAGAACATTTTGATCTCAGTTCTGAGTCACAGTTCATCCTGACCACTCTTCTTTTGAACATAAAGTTATACTTCACAATCTGCAGCTTGATTGGTGTAAAACTGTGGCCAATAACCGTGAGGACTTTGACCATTTGTATTTGAATGATGTTTTATATCATGTGAGACTACTCTTAATGCAGTATGGTAAAGGTGTCTGTCGTGACCTAAGGGCCTGCACTTGTCCCTGGCTCACACAGATGGAACACATGGGACAAATGGGACGTGAGGAGACAAATATACATAGATCCTTGAAGCAGAAGTGTTGTACATAATACATTAGATCTACACAAGGACAGGTGCCAGTCCTGTGAGTCGCCTTGGCCTGAGTCTATCCAACTCTGATGCATAATTTTTCATGGTCTTTACTTGTATGCAATGGACAAAGCACGAATGGTCCTGGAGAAACCAGGTTTGCCTAAAGCAAGTAAGTTCATTTTAAAGGTCACATTTTATGCAAATTATTATTTTTTTTTCCCCAAAAACACTGTTCTGAAAGTCCCTGATCTGTGATGTCAGAGGTAGATCTCTGAGATTTTTACACTGTTTTAACTCAATAAATCATCCAGACTCAGTTTGAGCATTTCTAAAGCTCTAGCACGTCAAGTAACATTGATTTAATTGTTTACCCTGCAAAATTTTCTCTTCGGCCAGTAAATAGAGCTCTGACTCAATTCCTGATATGTGCTTCAGTGAGGGTGTGAGGGAGAGGGTATTCAGGAGCCTCTTTAAAAGAAAACAACACATAAAATGCATCATAATTGTCCTTTAAAGAAAATGTATTGTGTGTAATTTTTATCCTTTGAATATTATTCATTCATTCATTTTCTACCGCTTAATCCCGTTAGGGGTCGCGGGTGACTGGAGCCTATCCCAGTGACTTTGGGCCTTAGGCGGGGGAACACCCTGGACAGTGGCCAACTTGCCGCAGGGTTAGACAGACAACCATTCACTCTCTCATTCACTCACTAAGGGAAATTTACAGTGATGCCCAATTAACCTAAACATACATGTTATGGTGACACGGGGAGAACATGCAAACTCCACCCAGAGAGATCGTGAGATGTTGATATGGTCCGACCCGGGAGTCGAACCCACGACCTCCTTATTGGGAAGCCGTGCACCCCCCTTTGAATATTATTTGATTTCTAAATAGATGGGCACTTTGTAAAACTAACACCAGTTGATGTAAACATGCAAGACAACACAAAGATGGAGTAAAAGCAGACCTGGCTGCCACTGCTCCCCAGGCCTGAGCACATGACACTGACAGCTCCACAGTCTGCACCAGCTCCATCAAATACACTTATTTCAGCAGCATGACATGGACCACACTGTAAGCATGTGCAACACTGCAGGTGGCATTTGGAAAACACAGCTGACACTGACAGGTGCAAACACAGGAGAAGCATGACTTTAGTGTTTTTTGTATTCATTCAATGTCCAAAATGGAAGAATTGTTGTTACTTGCTTTTGTTTATGTATATTGTTTATGTATATACGGTGGCCCTGAAGAGTAAACACAAACACAAAAAAATACCCACACACATAAGAACATGCACACAAATTTAAAGAATACACCTAATTCAAACACACGTCGAAATTCAAAAACACGCACACACATTCAAAACATGAACGCAAATTCATAAACACTAACACCATTTCTAAAACATGCAGCGTAATTCAAGGACATAAAAAAACAAATTCAAATACAAAAATCTAAAAAGCTCATACTCGCATGTAAAAGCGTGTGCAAACATAAAAAATATACATCAAATTTAAATACATACACTGAAATTAAAAAACATGCACTAAATTCAAAAACACGCATCAAAATCAAACCCATCAAATTAAAAAAAATGCACAAAAAATTCAAAAACACACACCAAATTCAAAAACATGCACACACTCTAAAAAACAAACAAAATTTCAAAGCTTACGCACCCAAATTCAAAAGCACACAGCAAAAAAACAAATTCAAAAGCAAGCACTCTAATTAAAAAACACGCAACAATTTCAAAACAGCTCACCAAAATTCAAAACCATGCGTCAAACTCAAAAAGTCACATCAAACTTGTATTTAAATCTGCATTTGTGTCATCAGAACTTTTATACCATTAGTCATATTTGGTTTCATATTGCAATGTAATGGAGAAAAAAATCTAAAAAAAAAAAAGTGTTGCTGTTTGATGTTTGTTTGGTAAAGCGTGAAACCACAAGAGCACAAATCACATTCAGTTATATAAATATTATGTAACCCACAACTTCACAGCTTTCTCTAAAATGTATGAACAAAATCTTTCTGTGGCCAATGTAAAATGATATTACCTGCGTCTGACTGTAGTTTATGCATATTTCATAACATAAATTCATAATCCGTTAGTGCATCTTCTGTATCTATACTGTTACATACACTGTGATCCAGTTGTATTAGCATGTACGCACTGTTCAATCTGAGAATAATTCATTAGCTTGTGAAAAAGCTGCTTTAGTCAAATTAAATTCATTGATGGCATGGAGAATCTGAGTATTTGTTTAACAGTTATGCAATTTCATGATATGCATGTTCTTCAACGTTGAATAAAACACAATCATATATTTTAATAAGGCAATTTCTCAGTTCAAACATTTTACTGTGAATATCTTAATGTGCTAATCTGAGATGGTATAATGAATAACACATTAGCAAAGTGTGCAGTACAAAGCCTCGACTTGCAAATCTAATAATATGTGATCACGCATGTATTTAATGTGCATTATTTAGCACATGAACAGGGAGACAGAACACTCATTTCCCATTTGCACTCAAGGTAAAAGTAACAGCTAACTGCTCTGGCTCTGAATGCAAAAACATATGGTCAGATTACTAATGCTCCTGACAGTGGGAAGGTGCAGCCCAGCCTCCGAAGAAAACGTAAATATACAATAAAATGTCAAAAACATATGATGAGCACGTTTTTTTAAGCAAATATCTTATGAAAAGCCAAAATGTAAAAAAAAACACACATTTTCGTTGAAGCCACATGGCAACTTTTTTGGGGGGTTTAATGGGTAAATCTTAACCTACCCCAAGCCCCAGTGCTAAACTTACTTATTTTAAACACTTGAAGCCTAAAGAAAACTGAATTTTGTGGTATTTCACATTTTGACTTTTCGTAACATATTGACTTTAAAAAAAAAAGAGTAAAAGCGTGCTCATTATATATTTTTGACATTTTGTTATACATCTACGTTTTCCTCCGAGATTGTTTTGGAAAGTGCACACTAAACGGATGCGACCACGTGAACGATCGCAATGTAAAACCTGAGTAGAGGGATGTTGATGTGTGACCAAAGTGGCATGGCATGAATCACATTAATTTAGCAGAGAGGCGTCGTGAAATCAGTTGAGAGGTTGCATGAATTCAGCAGACAGGCCGCATGTATTCAGCCGTTAGGTGGTACAAATTCAGCAGGCGGCATGAAGTCAGCAGAGAGGTGGCATAAATTGAGCAGAGAGGTGGCACAAATTCAGCAGGCGCATGAATTCAGCAGAAAGGTGGCATGACTTCATCAGAGAGGTGGCACAAATTCAGCAGGCGGCATGTATTCAGCAGAGAGGTGGCATGATTTTAGCAGAGAGGTGGCGCAAATTCAGCAGGTGGCATGAATTTAGCAGAGAGGTGGCACAAATTCAGCAGGCGGCATGTATTCAGCAGAGGTGGCATGAATTTAGCAGAGAGGTGGCATAACATCATCAGAGAGGTGGCGCAAATTCAGCAGGTGGCATGAATTTAGCAGAGAGGTGGCATGAATTCAGCAGGCGGCATGAATTCAGCAGGCGGCATGAATTCAGCAGGCGGCATGAATTCAGCAGGCGGCATGAATTCAGCAGAGAGGTGGCACGAAATCAGCAGGTGGTTTGAATTCAGCAGAGAGGTGGCACAAATTCAGCAGGCGGCATGGATTCAGCAGAGGTGGCACAAAATCAGCAGGCAGCATGAATTCAGTAGAGAGGTGGCACGAAATCAGCAGGCGGCAACTCACCAGAGAGGTGGCACTAATTCAGCAGATTGGCATTGCGTATACCACCGTGACACAACGAGAATTCACGCGGTGACGCGGTTCAAATTCAGCAGCAAGAATTCAGCGTAGAGGCCATAAATTCAGCAAAAGCAGTGAGAATTCAGCGGAGAAGTGGCACGTATTAGGGATGAGGCGACACAAACTTAGCGGAGAGGCTGCACAAATTCAGTGGCTCATGTTTGCCCGTCCTTCTGTGATGTCACTGTAGATAACTCATGCCATTACAAAAACAGGAGGCTATTTTCACCATAAAATATAAATATCGAACACACAGCCAAGCATACACCATCTCCATGATCAAAAAAGGCCTGTTAATACAACTGAGCTAGAAAAAATATTGTCATTCAAAGGCAGTTTTCAAACATTTTTTATTATTTATGTTTATTTATTGAATTTGTTTTGTTTTTACAGGAAAACTACTTTTTTTTTTTTCTATTCAAAATAAATTTTTATCTTGTGTAATTTTTAAGTAAATTTTGTTCTAAAACGTCTTTTCTCTGCACTTGACAGGCTTTGGAGTTAGCAATAATTAAATTAGTGAAGTAGCTGACAAAATTTAAATAATCAATTAGGTGGAATTAATTGATTAACCCTGACAAATATTATGTAAAAAACTGTTCATTCATTGCATCCCATGAAGCTTTTTGTTCTCTTTTTTCGACATATGAGTACCAATGCTTTCAGACTAACGTATTATTGTATGAGATTTAAACAATATACTTCTAAAAGTGAAACATTTAGACAGTATTTGCAGAGAAGTTGTGCTGCTGTAGCGTTTCTTGCAGGTCATAAATCACAAACTCCCACGCTGGCTTTACTCAGCTCTGACAGCCAAACTTCTGTACAACTGAACTAACATTTGACCAACTTTTCAGGCAGCAGCAATCATTTTGTTTATTTATTTTTTTATATAATTTTTTTACATCCAATAGATGCTCCACACAGAAGGACCTGACTGCAGAGGTCAAACACAAGTGTATAATATTGCATTTACAAGTAGGCCTATCGCTACAGTTTTAGACTAGAAGATGAATAGGCTCACAAAGATCTTCTGCTTCAGAATGGTCCTGGGTCTGTATTTATTAAAATGCTCCCCCGCACCTTCATATTTCTGGACAGTTTTACTCTGACTTTTGACAATTTATGTATGTTTTATAACTAACAAAACTTATTGCAAAACAAAACCAAATTTTAAAACTTGAGAGAATGTTCAGAGCAGCATCTTACTTACAAATAATGACTTTGTTGTAATTGAAGTCATTTTAAGTAATTACAGTTTTATTTAAAACAGGTCTCCTGCTGAGCATTTGTCCACCTTATTTTAGGTTTGTGTAAGCATTGCTAACCTTTTTAAAGCTGTGCCTACCCACATGCTACAGCTGACCTGGGCAAACTGCGTCCCGGGGCCAGATGCATATTTCTTTCATTTGATTGACTTTGTTATGGGGCATGTGTCATTGCTTGTTGTCCTAATATTATCACAATAAATGGTTAAAATAGTGCACTAAAAAGCCATTGTTTTACAAAAATGTGCTTGTAAAAAATTATAATTTGTTACACCAATGACTGAGGTCTGCCCCTCCACCACTTGTTCATTGTCCTTGAGAAAAAAGAATTGCCCAGTCCTGTGTATAGATACCAACTAAATCAATTTTGTCCCTTTCATCCCTCAATATGAGTCAGCACACAGAGCTCAATAGTGGATAGAATTTGAAAAAATTCTAATTTTAAGAAATCAGAGACATATCGAGAGCTAGCCAGCTATGTGCTAGCCCAGATTCATAGTGTGATTAAAAATAATAATATCAATTAAAAAGCAATGTTGTACTTTCTAAAGCTGCAGAAACGGATTTTGAACTAAAAGTCGGTGTAATGCCCTGGGGGATTCAACATGGGAGCCCATACTTCCTGAACCAAGGATGGCGGCCACTGTTGAGCTCCATTTAAGTCAAAAGTCGATGTGCTCATGCCAGAACCTTCTGCTCAAGCGCATAAACATAGGGTGACCAGACGTCCTCATTTTCCCGGACATGTCCTCCTTTTGAGACCTAAAAAAACGTCCGGGAGGAATTTTGAAAATTAGACGAAATGTCCGGGATTTCATATTGTCCCTCTCCACTACATTTGTCAGTCAGGCAGCGCCGTCATTTAGTCCTCGTGCCTGTTAATAAACGCCTCTTTTTTAACCTGCAAGCGTTTAAACCTTAAATACACAGAGGAAGAGCGACGTGGGCACGCGCTACGTACATTGAGTGCCTTTCTCCGCTACCTCACATCTCTCTCTCTCCCCCTTTCTCCTTTCCCCGTAACGAGTGTTGGAAGCGTGAAGTGCGCGCTTCTCTCGCTCGTCTTTCTCCCTCCCGTCCTCCACGGCGCGCAGCAAACGCACCTTCCCTTCTCACGCCGTAGAGTTGGCGACTTCAAACAATACTTTAGCCGCAGTTCGTTCTGACGCAGCTGTCAGTCATCTGCCGAGCGCACATGTTCAGTGCGGCTCTGAGTCTGACCCGGACCCGGCCCACGCCTGGGCCTGGCTGGTCCGGGCTCGGGTCCAGAATCCAAACTCTTGTACCACAGCACGCATGCATTCACGTACACCACGCATTACAAATCAAAACATAAAACGAGCTACATTTACAGAAGATTTGTTGAAAAAATATCCCAGTTTCTGTCCAGGTCGGACTCGTTGGAGGCAGAATGTCTGGTGTGCAAAGTAACTCAAGTTTAGCACAATTAAACAAACTGCATTGATGTTTTATTAACAGAATCAAAACAACTTTGTCAATGAAACTGTGGCACAGAAGAGTTTTTATGAACATTATTTGTTTGTTTTTTTATAGAAAAGCTATCCTTTAGCTAAATCTTTGAAGGTTTAAACATATTTATCCTCATTCAGAGGATAACATGTTTACTTTCCATTTCTACTGAACTGTGTCATTGACTTTTATCCCCAGAAAGTTACAGAGTACACCTTTAACATCATTTAATTAAATTATTAAATGTTAAACATAACAGCTCAATAAGTTGTATTTTTACAGAGTGAAATATATGTTTAAAAACATATAAAAGTGTTCGATCCGTGTTATTCTATGTGTCCTCCTTTTTGATCATCCCAATCTGGTCACCCTACATAAACATATTGTTTACATTTTTTTTTTTGCACACATGCATTTTTAAACATTGTTGTTTCAAGTTAAATCAAAGGTCAGCGTTTGTGAAAACACCATATGCAATAAACCTTAAACAGCCCATCTCATTTAGAAAGCATGTGTACATACACAAATGATATGCAGACTGTTTTCTATGTTAGGTTTTTGATTTATAAAAAGACAACCTGAAAATGAAAAGAGCCTCTCCATCCTATGAAGTTTGTTCAAACTTACACTTTCAATAGAATCTCCACGCAAACTTTTATAAATAAGACCCCAAGCAGTGAAANTAATACCCTAGACTCTGACTTTCGGTTCTGTTAGTTACTGGGTTAATCTGCTTCTAGGCTCTCTTTAAGACGGACAGCGCCAAAGCGTCCAATTTTGCGCAATGAAGCGAATTTTGATGCAGAATATTTCAAAGCTGATGTCCCAACAGGCGACCTACACGCACCAACACGTGTCAGGGGACAAGGACACTTTTTACAGCCCGACGCACTTCTTTGCATTCTCGCTTTTTTTTTTTTTTTTTGCTAAAGGCTTTGTTTTGCATGTTGGCAGATCACGTTGAGAGAGAGAAGGATGGAGGGAGAGAGATAGAGGCTTGCTTCCTTTATAAAATGTAGCTTACCCAATAGGCACAACTTTTTCCTCCTCCAGGCAGTCCTTTTGCTGTCTCTGTACTCCTCCAGTGTCTCGTCGGTACAGCAGTGGCTTAAACACGACCATAAGCATTTTTAATAGATCCATGTGCGTGCAATGTCAGTTCAGATCATTTTACATATTGTTTGTTTTGCAGAGTTGCCAGATTTTCAGAGCAATGAGTGACCAGGCCTTTGAAAAAAGCCCAAACAGTGGTTTCTTCTTTCAGCCTGTTCTCATGGATAAGCGTGTCAATACCACGCTATTGTAAACAGCGTGTCATATGAACGCAACTTCTATTTTATGCGTGTGTATTTGACGTGTTTCTGTCCTCATTCATTTCAATGGTGAATGTTAAGAGGTGTTATTATTCATGAAGACTAACACAATCCTAATCCAAGCCAAAGAGCTAAACATACCCATTTTTGTAACTTCAGACTTAAATTCCTTGAAAAACCTTGTGTTTGTCGTCAACCACTAGGCGTGTCCAGTTGGAATGTCTACTTCTCAAGACGCGGCTGCAGCAGACATCTGCACAAGCAAATTTTGATGTACTAGATGCAAATTTGCGCCACAAGTTCGCTGGACGCCTCAAAACACAGGTTTACATTGACTTAAAATGTAAATTTGACGCATTGGACGCTCCAATTAGTCATGGTAGATTTCTAGAACATTAAGGTCAGATTTATCAAGCTTTTGCACATGTGCAAAACAGGAGCAAAACGTTGGCAGAGATGACATTTTTCTCACATTTTTTTCTCTTAAGATGCAGAATTTGAGGTGGTTCATATCTGTTTTGTTCAGTTTGATGTGCATTTTCCAATATTAAAGTTTGTGTAAAATGCTCATAAATAACATGATTTATTTTTATTTTTGCACCCGCAATTTAGCACCTGGCTTCATAAATCAGGCCCTAAATAGTACCAGTTGTTTGTAGATACTGAATATTGGCTCTCAGATCAAAGTCATCTGAAAAATGTTGTCCCACTAGTAAACTACATCAACAGTAGCTTAATAAAAAAGCTTTTTTTTTTTTAGCTCATATAGCTCACAAGAATCAAATAGTGATAAAATTGAATCCTCCCATCCCTAATAACACCAATATGACCTGGTCTGAGTAGAAATCTAGTGTCTAACCGCTGAATCAGTTGACAAGTTCTAACAACTGAGCCACTGCTACAAAAGTTTTGGAATCCTTATTCAAAATTCATACATTTTCCTCTCTTCTTCTCTGCCCAAATGTCTTCACCTGCACATAACCTCTCCCCAGTCGCAAAAACATCCCAACCAGTTTCATAAAATAGTCACAGCACACTCCACTCGCCCTGGCAGGCCACTTCTCCATCTCTTTACTCAACGCTGCACGGATCACAGCCTAGTGGCCCCCCTCCTGAGAGCCCAGGAACTCGTGGGAGTCCCTCAGACCTCGGCAGCACGTATACCTGAGACCACCCCCTCCTTCTGAACCATCCCGGGGCCATCAACGCGCCGCAGAATGTCGGAGGGGTTCTCTCTTTCTCTCTCTGAAGGATGAATCAATGTGGCATGAAGAGGAGAATTTCCAGGCCATTTCCCGCCCTGATTAGCCCCACCACATACAGCTCCGTAATAGCTTGTTGTGTATCATAAATCTCCCTTTACCACCACATGTGTTACAGGAAGGCTAACATGCCAGCTGCAAGGTGGGAAAAGACCCAGAGATGTCTTGGGAATGCAGATCTTCGTCCTTGTGTTTGCTGTATAGATTTGGAGGTCTGCATACGGTGACAAATTGAGTTTTTCTAAATTGTTGTCGGCTCTCAGACCTCCTCAGAAACAGCCCAAGCAGTTATTATAGTATTGTATCTTACACTATACACACTGGAGGTTTTGACTTAAAATAAGATCGGCAAAGGCAAGCATAAAATATCTAAGAATATTAGCAAACATTTTCATGAAATTGAAACAAGAGCTAAATATACTTCTAATCATCATTAAAGGGACTATACTCAATGTTTTAATAAAATACAATTCCCCAGATGCCAATGTATCTATTCAGGTGGAAAGTAGCCCACAGTTTTGTCTACATCTAATAATTGCCTTATTTACAAGAGAACTTTAATTCCGATTTTCGCTTTTAAAAGACCAAATTCGTAATGAAAATAAATATTCAGATTTAAACGTAATTCCAAACTAAGTGGGTGATTTATTTTCGCTTTTACATCTGAATAACTGTATTCCTTTATCATGTAATTGTATTATTCTGCTTACACTGACCATGCTCGTTACGTCGACTTTCTGAACTTGTGATGCACCACAAGATGGCGGCACGGACCAGAAACATTTCGCCAGAGGATTTAACCAGGTTTATAAGGGTCACAGGAGAGTGAAGGGTCAGGAACTGTGAAAAGAAAAAGTTTAAGCAAACAGTGTTGGCCATGTAGTAAAGTTGCTTCTCACATTTTTAAAGAGCAGGTGTGTTGGAGATGATGCGCGTAATGCTTCTAAAAAAAATAAAATAAATCCTGCTCTTTGACTACGTGCACAAAGCGTTACATTACTTACAAATAATGAGGCAATGTTTTTTCTTTATTTTACATTTTAGGAGCCGCTTTTACAAGACAGATGCACCAGATGCTGTCTGTTGAAAAGGTCCTCATTCTCGTGAACCTCATCATGATGCAACCTGATAAAAAGCCGGAATAGAGTCGTAGTGACGCACAGACATAAACAAAAAACAACAAAAAATTACAAAAACCCTTGCTCTGACCACACCCCCAAATTCGTTTAATGTGCAAAAGGCTTTAGAGCTGTAATTGACCAAAGGAATTCTTGACTGACAAAAGACATGTCCCATCGACTACTTAGTCGACTAAAAGGGGCGTGACAAACTCTCAGAAGCTGAATCGGGCCTATCATTTTGATACATTTATCTGTTTTAGAAAAAACATGAAGAGGCCATACCAACATGCCAAAGCCTGATCCCGTCAGATCTCAGAAGCTAAGCATGTTGGGACTGGGAATTACTTGGATGGGAGCCCACGGAGGAACCTCAGGTGCCACAGTGGGGCGAACAGAGGAGGAACTAGTTGTTGTGTCCTTAGGCAAGACACTTCACCCACATTGCCTAGTATGGTTCTGGTGTGTGTATGAATGGTTGGTGGTGGTCGGTGATTGATTTGCTTCTGTTCAATATAAATCCTTATGATTTAAATAAAGGAATTAGTTGACTAATCCAAATGTTGGTCGACTAAGACTCCATCGACCGATTAATCAACTAAACGCTTAAAAGACTACGCCCTAGAATACAGTCACAAAAAGTGATTCAATTACACACAGTGACTTTGATGCATTTAGAGAGAGATACTGTACTTTGATCAGTTTTCTCTAAATTAGGGAGTATTTTGTCTTTTGAAGTACAATTTAAAAAGTCATAAGACCATCAAGTTATATTAACTTAAATCTTTGTGTTGGTGTAACTTGACAATGTGAGTCAAAGATTTTCAGCTTAGACTTTTAAAGCAGGACTAAGAAACAGTTTTACCTTGTTAAATGTATTTTGGGGTATCTCTTAGTTGTCTCTCAAATGAAATACGGCAACTTCTCAGTCCCCTTCCCGACACATTCCTGACCCAAATTTCTCTCTTAAGAAACCCTGGCTCTTTTATTTTTGTAATTTAGCAGTGTAAAATGTGGTTAGATGTGTTTAGCTGCCTTATTTCAATCCAAAAGTTACACAAAAACTAGAATAAAGCTGCTCTTTTGCACTTTCCTCGGATCTACGTCGCAAAAGGTGTAAATAGATCTTCTAGCACCTCTTGTTTGCGAGCTCAGTACATCCCCATTTACACTTGTAAGACAGATCCGCCTTTACATCCCGCAGCCTGACGGAGCTTGCCCATATACACATTTGCTAATAGGCCGAGTGGATTTTTTCCTGAGCTGTCAGAACTACGTATGCAAATGTAAGAGCGAAAGTCAAGTGGACCTGAGGAGCAGTGGGAGAGGACTGAGCCGCGCTGACACATGCACTAATTAAAGAGGAAAAAGAAAGAAAAGCTGGAGTGATTTTCACCGTCTACCTCATCAGTTTATGAAAATACCCCTTCTCTCTGTCATTATGTCGCTGCTGGAGATCAGTCATAGAACGGCTAATGCTCAGGGCAGAAGCAGAGGAAAGAGGAAATGGAAGAGGGGGAAATCTGGGGCTTGTGCAGTTTTAGATGGTATTGATTGTAGTAGGTACAGTATAATCAGGCACACAACCTCCTAATTTTCATATGGAAGATACCTTTGTGGCATTAGTTTTCAATAATCATCAATTTCTGGTGTCCAATTAACTTATTTTTACACTGGACTTTCAAAATATTAGACACACATTGCAGTTGCAGTCTAGTTAACCTCGGACTCTCTGAAACCACACAAAAATGACAATATTCTATGTACGAGGGTGGCCTGGGCTCGTAGCGCTGGGATCATATTTCACATTTCTCTCGAGTCAAAGGCACACGCACATATGTTCTAAAACTTAAAAAGTAATATAAATGTGTTTGCAGCTATTGTATCTATATTCTGTATCCAACAGAGTGTCTGAAGAAGATATAGAAACACCATGAAAACTTCAAAAACCTATGATGAGCAAATTTTGACGCCTTTTTTATGTTGCAAAAACTAACTAAAAACTAATAACCATGAATTTTGGTTGAAGCCATGTTAGAGTTTAGATCAAGAGGAAAAAATCCAGCCCGACCCGTCCCGAGCCCGTGCACGTAGTGTCCAAACCCGATTGGAACCAATCATTCTCTGTGTAACCTGGCCAGCCAGATGGTATATCTTGCGATATTTGTGAATTCACAAACATGAGGCCTTCCAGCCGCCCGATTGGTTTGGAAGTTCGAACCAGCAGTGTTAAGCCGGCTGTTAGCGCCCCGGTGCCACCGCCAGTCTCATTCAAGCTAAACAAGATGACTGCTCTCGTGGATGTATGTGTTTCTGCTGCTTGTGATGCAGTTTTACAGAAATACAAAATCTTCTTTTCTTTATGAAAGAAGAGCCGGACATTGGATCAGAAGAGCGGCATTGGATACACCATTACGAGTTGTTGCGATGATTGGCTAAGAAAAAAAAAGGTAGCCCCACACCCAATCAGCTTGAAGTATTTCACCAAACGCCCACCTTTTCCAAACGCTTTCAGCGAGTCAAGTCCCAGATGGATATAGTGAGAACTCAGATAGGAGTTCAACACATATCCATCTGGCGTGAGCCAGGTTATTCTCTGTGTGTTTGAGCCAAAGCTCATTTTAATAACAGAAAACGCACATTACCGATGTGTCTCATGTGTTTACGTGTATACAGTGTGTCTCTGGAACCAAAAGCGTGTTCTCCACCGCACATCTCTTTCTCTACACTTTTTCTTTCATTTCTCACCACGCACTAACATAAAGTATACACGGTTCATCCTCATGTTTGGCTGTTTGTTACATACTTAGTAAAAAAAGACGTGTTCTACGTTTTTAACATCTCATCGTAAATCTACGTTTTCTTCGCCGACTGGGTGTCTGTATCATCAACAAAGAAGCAGGTTAACACTTGTAGAAAAGCGAGAAAGAGTGTAAACAGCAGCTCATATCAGCTTCTATACCTCTGGCCCTCCTGTTCTGACCCACAGAGCACACTCAATACTGTACGAGCACCACACAGCCTCGTGCTGCTCTGCTCTGGTGCACAGACAGAGAATGGAGGACAGGAGACAGACCTACAAAACTCTCCACTCTTTCAGCTGCTTACCCTGTTCTCTTTTCTCCTGTCTCTTCTTGCATCAAACAATCTCCAGCGATCGGCGCACACAGGCAGTTGGCTGACAGGAATCTCCTGTGTCTCCACATGGCCACTTCACCCTTGTTTGTGTATCCTATACATAAGAGGGATTAAAGGCCGACGTCATTAGCTGACTTTTTTGATTAAAACAACAAACTGAGATGAGAGCTAGCTGTTTCGATCAAGTATGAACTGGTATTTTCATTCATTCAGATCTTTATTTGACTAGGATAAAAATCTCAAATCTCTTTTTTGGCCAAAAATGGCAGCAGCAGCACAACCATCATTTACACTACAATAATTTCCAGAAAATTTCTAACTGAGCTTTACAATTACTATTTAAAACAGTGACAAACAGAGAGCTTTTCAGGCACTTTTTAAAAGAATACAACATAATAGGCTTCTTTAGTTGCAGCTCATTTTGCAACTTGTTCTATGCAGAAGGTGCAGCAAAAGAAAAAGCTTTCTGTCAAAGAGCAGAACAAACGGCATGAAGAACATCTGGCTCCTGAAGCTTGAGACTGTGTTTTTCTCGCCATTTTAATAATAATCCCTCTATAGAAATAGAACTACTTCTTTGTGCTATTTTTCATCCTTTTCTCTACATTGACAAAATGTGTTTTTTGTTATTGTTTTAAACTTTCGCAATGCAAGTTTTAGTGTAGACAGATTTGATTAATAAAAAGTAAGAAAAAAAGCCATTCTAGCCATCCTTTTTTCCCAGTTGGGTTATCTATTATTGTTTTATCATGGTGTTTTTCATTCTTTATTTTTTAGATCGCAGTGCACAAGGTTACAGATAATGACCCGAGGGATTACTTCAAATCTTTATTATGCTGCTTTTTTCACTTTATGTGTAGTTTTTATTGCATATTTGATTGAGAGGTGTGTCTTATCGCTGTGGTTAAATAAAACATTGTCCTTTTTAATTGCATAACAAAAATATGAGCGACTACCTGCAGCTAGTCCACAGCTCACAGTGGAGTGGCATATCCAAACACACACACACAGTTTAATGGCAGCTAATGGGTTGTAAATATGCAGATTGTGTTTTAGTGCAAAGCTACAAGGAATATTTACAAAAACAAAACAGATGTGCGCTTTACTGCATGAAAACAAACTGTATCCAAGGGCCAAATGAAATGTCTTTTGAAAACAGAGACACAGAACGGCTGCCAAAGTCGATGGTTCAACATAAGACGCCAAATGGATGTAACACTGATGTAGGATTATATCTTTGAATGAACAGTGATATAAAAGAATGTAAGGATGCAGTTTAAAATGTCATAAACTTCCAAATTGTGTTCACATATATTTAACTTAACTATCAATATGATGCTTTCAAGTGTTCATTAAAACAGTACTTCAGACAAGACTTAGGTTTGACAATCTAATTTGAGAATAAAGAACATTTTCTAAATACTGCCAAACATGGAGTGCTAGTTCATGCAAACATAACCAAGAGGTTAACAATAAAATAACTTAAAAGAAATTTCTCCCCAGCACAGTTGTTAATGTATCTATTCAGGTGATAATGAGTGTTCAATGTAGGGTGACCAGACGTCCCGAAAAATTTGGGACAGTCCCGAAATTCACGCATGTGTCCCGAATCCCGAATCCTGTCCCACGTGTCCCGAATTTCATCCTTGCCCCGACTGACACCTCGCAGAGTCTGACCTGCACGTCATTACGCCAGACTGCACGTCCACATTACACCCCAAACACTGTATGAGAGGCTGTAGTGCTGCCGGAGTCTTAAAATGCATCAATACAGACCTATTTTCTGTGCAATTTGATTGAAACCGCTTCTCCTCGGGGCGCGCGGCTGCTCGGTACTTTGGCGTGCAAGTTGCCTGGCGGAAAGTGTAGTGATAAACACAGGGAGCCGGGGAGAGAAGCGGCTGCAGCTGCTGCCTTTGTCTCCCTATGAGGAAATCAACAGCAGATCACAGCTCATAGAACAACTCCACTAAGGCAAAAGTTGGTCATATATGTTTGCCGTTCCGCCCCAAATCCTCGTGCGGTGCGGTGTGTTCGCCCCTGGAGCCTGGCTCCTGATTGCACGAGCATTTTGCTTGCCATCCTGCTCCTCGTGCGTAATGTTTGGCCCGTACGCGCTCCTTCCGCACAGTTGACTTCCCACTTCGCCTTGGACTCTCTCGACAGAAACTAAGTCATATACACTCGTTTTGCGTGGTTTCTAAAAGTAGCCTGCTTAACAGAAATGTGTTTCGCGGTAATTTTCTGATTGAATCTGCAGATCTATTAATTCATCAGGTGTTTTTTGGTTCATTCAGCCAATATGAGACGGATTTACACGAATTAAAGACTGTTCAATGCTTCCTGGTGTGAGGAACATTATTCTTTTGTCAAAAGTTATAAGGTTTCTGTTTCTGCACTATGTGCTGCGAATGATGCAAGCATCTAGACTTGTCACTCTGAGCGCGCTCCTCTCCCCTCCTCCGCATTCAAACAACACCCCCCCACCCCTCGTCAAAAAAAAAAAAAAAATCAGCGTCCCGAATTTTTAACAATCTCATCTGGTCACCCTAGTTCAATGTCCTGACTACGTCTAAAGGGTCTTTCACACAACACAACTCCCAGTCACTGTCGGTAGAAGAGCGACGCAGCGTCTGTCTTGTCTCTTCAGGGCCACAATGTATTTATACCATTAGTCATATTTGGTTTCAATGCAATGTAATGGAGAAAAAATCTAAAAAAAAAAAGTGTTGCTGTTTGATGTTTGTTTGGTAAAGCGTGAAACCACAAGAGCACAAATCACATTCAGTTATATAAATATTATGTAACCCACAACTTCACAGCTTTCTCTAAAATGTATGAACAAAATCTTTCTGTGGCCAATGTAAAATGATATTACCTGCGTCTGACTGTAGTTTATGCATATTTCATAACATAAATTCATAATCCGTTAGTGCATCTTCTGTATCTATACTGTTACATACACTGTGATCCAGTTGTATTAGCATGTACGCACTGTTCAATCTGAGAATAATTCATTAGCTTGTGAAAAAGCTGCTTTAGTCAAATTAAATTCATTGATGGCATGGAGAATCTGAGTATTTGTTTAACAGTTATGCAATTTCATGATATGCATGTTCTTCAACGTTGAATAAAACACAATCATATATTTTATAAGGCAATTTCTCAGTTCAAACATTTTACTGGAATATCTTAATGTGCTAATCTGAGATGGTATAATGAATAACACATTAGCAAAGTGTGCAGTACAAAGCTCGACTTGCAAATCTAATAATATGTGATACGCATGTATTTAATGTGCATTATTTAGCCATGAACAGGGAGACAGAACATCATTTCCCATTTGCACTCAAGGTAAAAGTAACAGCTAACTGCTCTGGCTCTGAATGCAAAAACATATGGTCAGATTACTAATGCTCCTGACAGTGGGAAGGTGCAGCCCAGCCTCCGAGAAAACGTAAATATACAATAAAATGTCAAAACATATGATGAGCACGTTTTTTAAGCAATATCTTATGAAAAGCCAAAATGTAAAAAAAAACCACATTTTCGTTGAAGGCCACATGGCAACTTTTTTGGGGGTTTAATGGGTAAATCTTAACCTACCCCAAGCCCCAGTGCTAAACTTACTTATTTTAAACACTTGAAGCCTAAAGAAAACTGAATTTTGTGGTATTTCACATTTTGACTTTCGTAACATATTGACTTTAAAAAAAGAGTAAAAGCGTGCTCATTATATATTTTTGACATTTGTTATACATCTACGTTTTCCTCCGAGATTGTTTGGAAAGTGCACACTAACGATGCGACCACGTGAACGATCGCAATGTAAAACCTGAGTAGAGGGATGTTGATGTGTGACCAAAGTGGCATGGCATGAATCACATTAATTTAGCAGAGAGGCGTCGTGAAATCAGTTGAGAGTTGCATGAATTCAGCAGACAGGCCGGCATGTATTCAGCCGTTAGGTGGTACAAATTCAGCAGGCGGCATGAAGTCAGCAGAGAGGTGGCATAAATTGAGCAGAGAGGTGGCACAAATTCAGCAGGCGCATGAATTCAGCAGAAAGGTGCATGACTTCATCAGAGAGGTGGCACAAATTCAGCAGGCGGCATGTATTCAGCAGAGAGGTGGCATGATTTAGCAGAGAGGTGGCGCAAATTCAGCAGTGGCATGAATTTAGCAGAGAGGTGGCACAAATTCAGCAGGCGGCATGTATTCAGCAGAGTGGCATGAATTTAGCAGAGAGGTGGCATAACATCATCAGAGAGGTGGCGCAAATTCAGCAGGTGGCATGAATTTAGCAGAGAGTGGCATGAATTCAGCAGGCGGCATGAATTCAGCAGGCGGCATGAATTCAGCAGGCGGCATGAATTCAGCAGGCGGCATGAATTCAGCAGAGAGGTGGCACGAAATCAGCAGGTGGTTTGAATTCAGCAGAGAGGTGGCACAAATTCAGCAGGCGGCATGGATTCAGCAGAGGTGGCACAAAATCAGCAGGCAGCATGAATTCAGTAGAGAGGTGGCACGAAATCAGCAGGCGGCAACTCACCAGAGAGGTGGCACTAATTCAGCAGATTGGCATTGCGTATACCACCGTGACACAACGAGAATTCACGCGGTGACGCGGTTCAAATTCAGCAGCAAGAATTCAGCGTAGAGGCCATAAATTCAGCAAAAGCAGTGAGAATTCAGCGGAGAAGTGGCACGTATTAGGATGAGGCGACACAAACTTAGCGGAGAGGCTGCACAATTCAGTGGCTCATGTTGCCCGTCCTTCTGTGATGTCACTGTAGATAACTCATGCCATTACAAAAACAGGAGGCTATTTTCACCATAAAATATAAATATCGAACACACAGCCAAGCATACACCATCTCCATGATCAAAAAAGGCCTGTTAATACAACTGAGCTAGAAAAAATATTGTCATTCAAAGGCAGTTTCAAACATTTTTTATTATTTATGTTTATTTATTGAATTTGTTTTGTTTTACAGGAAAACTACTTTTTTTTTTTCTATTCAAAATAAATTTTTATCTTGTGTAATTTTTAAGTAAATTTTGTTCTAAAACGTCTTTTCTCTGCACTTGACAGGCTTTGGAGTTAGCAATAATTAAATTAGTGAAGTAGCTGACAAAATTTAAATAATCAATTAGGTGGAATTAATTGATTAACCCTGACAAATATTATGTAAAAACTGTTCATTCATTGCATCCCATGAAGCTTTTTGTTCTCTTTTTTCGACATATGAGTACCAATGCTTTCAGACTAACGTATTATTGTATGAGATTTAAACAATATACTTCTAAAAGTGAAACATTTAGACAGTATTTGCAGAGAAGTTGTGCTGCTGTAGCGTTTCTTGCAGGTCATAAATCACAAACTCCCACGCTGGCTTTACTCAGCTCTGACAGCCAAACTTCTGTACAACTGAACTAACATTTGACCAACTTTTCAGGCAGCAGCAATCATTTTGTTTATTTATTTTTTTATATAATTTTTTTACATCCAATAGATGCTCCCACACAGAAGGACCTGACTGCAGAGGTCAAACACAAGTGTATAATGATTGCATTTACAAGTAGGCCTATCGCTACAGTTTTAGACTAGAAGATGAATAGGCTCACAAAGATCTTCTGCTTCAGAATGGTCCTGGGTCTGTATTTATTAAAATGCTCCCCCGCACCTTCATATTTCTGGACAGTTTTACTCTGACTTTTGACAATTTATGTATGTTTTATAACTAACAAAACTTATTGCAAAACAAAACCAAATTTTAAAACTTGAGAGAATGTTCAGAGCAGCATCTTACTTACAAATAATGACTTTGTTGTAATTGAAGTCATTTTAAGTAATTACAGTTTATTTAAAACAGGTCTCCTGCTGAGCATTTGTCCACCTTATTTTAGGTTTGTGTAAGCATTGCTAACCTTTTTAAAGCTGTGCCTACCCACATGCTACAGCTGACCTGGGCAAACTGCGTCCCGGGGGCCAGATGCATATATTTCTTTCATTTGATTGACTTTGTTATGGGGCATGTGTCATTGCTTGTTGTCCTAATATTATCACAATAAATGGTTAAAATAGTGCACTAAAAAGCCATTGTTTTACAAAAATGTGCTTGTAAAAAATTATAATTTGTTACACCAATGACTGAGGTCTGCCCCTCCACCACTTGTTCATTGTCCTTGAGAAAAAAGAATTGCCCAGTCCTGTGTATAGATACCAACTAAATCAATTTTGTCCCTTTCATCCCTCAATATGAGTCAGCACACAGAGCTCAATAGTGGATAGAATTTGAAAAAATTCTAATTTTAAGAAATCAGAGACATATCGAGAGCTAGCCAGCTATGTGCTAGCCCAGATTCATAGTGTGATTAAAAATAATAATATCAATTAAAAAGCAATGTTGTACTTTCTAAAGCTGCAGAAACGGATTTTGAACTAAAAAGTCGGTGTAATGCCCTGGGGGATTCAACATGGGAGCCCATACTTCCTGAACCAAGGAGTGGGCGGCCACTGTTGAGCTCCATTTAAGTCAAAAGTCGATGTGCTCATGCCCAGAACCTTCTGCTCAAGCGCATAAACATAGGGTGACCAGACGTCCTCATTTTCCCGGACATGTCCTCCTTTTGAGACCTAAAAAACGTCCGGGAGGAATTTTGAAAATTAGACGAAATGTCCGGGATTTTCATATTGTCCCTCTCCACTACATTTGTCAGTCAGGCAGCGCCGTCATTTAGTCCTCGTGCCTGTTAATAAACGCCTCTTTTTAACCTGCAAGCGTTTAAACCTTAAATACACAGAGGAAGAGCGACGTGGGCACGCGCTACGTACATTGAGTGCCTTTCTCCGCTACCTCACATCTCTCTCTCTCCCCCTTTCTCCTTTCCCCGTAACGAGTGTTGGAAGCGTGAAGTGCGCGCTTTCTCTCGCTCGTCTTTCTCCCTCCCGTCCTCCACGGCGCGCAGCAAACGCACCTTCCCTTCTCACGCCGTAGAGTTGGCGACTTCAAACAATACTTTAGCCGCAGTTCGTTCTGACGCAGCTGTCAGTCATCTGCCGAGCGCACATGTTCAGTGCGGCTCTGAGTCTTGACCCGGACCCGGCCCACGCCTGGGCCTGGCTGGGTCCGGCTCGGGTCCAGAATCCAAACTCTTGTACCACAGCACGCATGCATTCACGTACACCACGCATTACAAATCAAAACATAAAACGAGCTACATTTACAGAAGATTTGTTGAAAAAATATCCCAGTTTCTGTCCAGGTCGGGACTCGTTGGAGGCAGAATGTCTGGTGTGCAAAGTAACTCAAGTTTAGCACAATTAAACAAACTGCATTGATGTTTTATTAACAGAATCAAAACAACTTTGTCAATGAAACTGTGGCACAGAAGAGTTTTTATGAACATTATTTGTTTGTTTTTTATAGAAAAGCTATCCTTTAGCTAAATCTTTGAAGGTTTTAAACATATTTATCCTCATTCAGAGGATAACATGGTTTTACTTTCCATTTCTACTGAACTGTGTCATTGACTTTTTATCCCCAGAAAGTTACAGAGTACACCTTTAACATCATTTAATTAAATTATTAAATGTTAAACATAACAGCTCAATAAGTTGTATTTTTACAGAGTGAAATATATGTTTAAAAACATATAAAAGTGTTCGATCCGTGGTTATTCTATGTGTCCTCCTTTTTGATCATCCCAATCTGGTCACCCTACATAAACATATTGTTTACATTTTTTTTTTGCACACATGCATTTTTAAACATTGTTGTTCAAGTTAAATCAAAGTCAGCGTTTGTGAAACACCATATGCTAATAAACTTAAACAGCCCATCTCATTTAGAAAGCATGTGTACATACACAAATGATATGCAGACTGTTTTCTATGTTAGGTTTTTGATTTATAAAAAGACAACCTGAAAATGAAAAGAGCCTCTCCATCCTATGAAGTTTGTTCAAACTTACACTTTCAATAGAATCTCCACGCAAACTTTTATAAATAAGACCCCAGAGCAGTGAAACACTGAGATCAACTGATTATAGTGTTAATGTAAGTTTTTGGGGACTTAAAATAAACGTAATCTTTCTTAGCTGACTTTTTGACTTATGTGATTGCTATAGTTGTAACTGACAGCATTTTTAGCCGTTTCTGGCAGTTTAAATAATGAAAGTATAGTCAAGCTAACCACTAGCGTGATTGACTTGGCAAATGACGCTCCACAATAGATCCAAACAGCCAAGCATCATACTTGGGAGCGTGGCTTGACTTGGGGAAAATGCTGATTCATTGGAAAAGCACACCTCTTTACTCTTTTAAAAAGACCTTTCCTGGTGAATTATTTTCAGCACAACTAATTCAAGTCAAGTCACAGTTGAGTCCTGTATATTTAGGAAATTCATTTTTATATTTTAAAGTTTCTTTTCTCACTTTTGGTTTTCTCACTGTTTCCGAAAGGTTTAAGCCCTACATTCTGTCTGAAATGCCCAATAGGCCTATTCCTCTGATATTTAAAGACTAACTGTATTATGAATACCTTCAAATAAAAAAGTAACTATTAAATACAGTTACTCAAGTTTCTGAATGACTATTTTATTACATGTATTTAGCATTCTTTCCAACCGTTTGTATGTACCTTAGCATTAGCCCTAACTTTAGCTTACTTTAGCATACTCAGAGGAAGATGCTAACATGCTATGAAGTAGTGTAGTCAAGACCATTCTAATCAAGATCAAGACCTTTCTGAGACCACAAAGTCCCAATACCACTGAGAGGTCACGACCGAGAGAAGACCAAGAACACTGAGGGTCAAGACTGAGACAAAACCAAGACTTTATAGGTCGAGACCAAGTCATTTTATATAATAAGGCACAGGAAGGTGACATCACACAGCAACATTTATTTCAGTTGCCCTGATGTTAGTTTTTAAATTGCTAAGAAACAAAAACAGTGTTCATTAAAGCGTATTCTGACGATACAGATTGATAAATAAATTTACCAGTTTTGATCTAGCAGTTTAATTGGTTCCTCCAAGACTGTTTTCTTTGTTTGTTTTTTTATCTTGTGTTGGCTCATGTTTTCCTATGAAGTTCTTCAAACCTGACAAAAACTTCGGTAGCACTTTAAAAGACCTCCACGGTACCTACCAGTTAAGTACCATGTCAGTTACTAGTAACTAACAGTCACATTTACTAGTACTTACTCTGGTACTTACTGTGGTACTTACACTGGTACCTAGAGTGGTACTTGTACCAGCAGTTACTGGTACATACCACTGGTAGTTACTGGTACTTACTGTGGTACATACACTGGTACTTACACTGGTACCTACAGTGGTACTTTGAGTGGTACTTGTACCAGCAGTTACTGGTACATACCACTGGTAGTTACTGGTACTTACTGTGGTACATATACTGGTACCTACAGTGGTACTTTGAGTGGTACTTGTACCAGCAGTTACTGGTACATACCACTGGTAGTTACTGTGGTACTTACACTGGTACTTACACTGGTACCTATAGTGGTACTTGTACCAGCAGTTACTGGTACATAACACTGATAGTTACTGGTACTTACTGTGGTACTTACTGTAGTACTTACACTGGTACTTAAGGTGGTACTTGTGTCATCAGTGACTGGTACTTACAGTGGTAACTATTAGTACACTTACCACTTTTAATAAGTTGTGGCACACACATATGTTTCAGTGGTGGTAATATTGGTACTAAATTAAAAAAGTAGAGCTTATAAATTATGAATAACAATAAAATGCAAGTGTTAAAAAAGCACCACTGTCTTTATTTATGTCACAACAATATTGGGTATTGACAAATACCAAAGTAATTATTTGTTTCAGTAAACAAAACAACAGAAAACAATTTACAACAATCTTAGCTTAATTCCAACATTTATTGATAAATACCATGATACATAATGGTAAATAGTGGTACTACAATGGTACTTAATACAGTAGTTGACAGTCAACTACTAGTAACAACGGGACCTGTTCTAAAGTGACACATACTGGTACTTGAGTGGTACTTACTACAGTAGTTGACCGTCAACTACTAGTAACAATGGGACCTGTTCTAAAGTGACACATACTGGTACTTCAGTGGTACTTACTACAGTAGTTGACAGTTAAGTACTAGTAACAACGGGACCTGTTCTAAAGTGACACATACTGGTACTTCAGTGGTACTTACTATAGTAGTTGACAGTTAAGTACTAGTAACAACGGGACCTGTTCTAAAGTGACACATGCTGGTACTTCAGTGGTACTTACTACAGTAGTTGACTATCAACTACTGTAGTAAGTACCACTGAAGTTGCCCCACTGTGGCACCTGAGGTTCTTCTGTGGTCTCCCATCCGAGTACTGCCGAGGCCCAACCCTGCTTAGCTTCTGAGATCTGACTGGATCAGGCTTTGGCATGCTGGTATGGCCACGACCATACCAGCATGCCAATAGTGGTGGTAAAAGTACCACTGTAGGTACCAGTGTAAGTACCACAGTAAGTACCAGTTACTACCAGTGGTATGTACCAGTAACTGCTGGTACAAGTACCACTCAAAGTACCACTGTAGGTACCAGTGTAAGTACCACAGTAAGTACCAGTAACTACCAGTGGTATGTACTAGTAACTGCTGGTACAAGTACCACTCAAAGTACCACTGTAGGTACCAGTGTAAGTACCACAGTAAGTACCAGTAACTACCAGTGGTATGTACTAGTAACTGCTGGTACAAGTACCACTCAAAGTACCACTGTAGGTACCAGTGTAAGTACCACAGTAAGTACCACAGTAACTACCACTGGTATGTACCAGTAACTGCTGGTACAAGTACCACTCAAAGTACCACTCTAGGTACCAGTGTAAGTACCACAGTAAGTACCAGAGTAAGTACTAGTAAGTGTCACTGTTAGTTACTAGTAACTGACACGGTACTTAACTGGTAGGTACCGTGGAGGTCTTTTAAAGTGCTACCAAAACTTCCATTATCTACATGGTAACCATTGTTGCCCTATTGTCAGTGTCTACATGATCGTATTGTGCGGGGCTTATTACAAACTGTGCCTGGGACAGGTCTCCACACTCCTGGTGCAGGGTTAACAGAGTGTGGTGGTAATGAAATGTGGTCACGGTGTCCAAGATAGGTCTGACTTCAAGACAAGACCGAGTCCAGATGTGTTCAAGTCCAAAGACCAGACTAAGACCTTAAAAAGCGGTCTCAAGTACTAAGTTTTTATTACATCTAGTCTTTTATGACCTTCACTATATTTACATTAACCCCAAGAAGCAGCACTTAAACATTGTCTAGTGTAGTTAAGCGCGCGGGTGTGGTGTGTGGGGGAGTTTGATGGTTAATATCCTACAGCAGGAGTGGCTTACAGTTCAGCAGGTCAAACAATTATTGAGTCTCCGAAATAATTGAACGATCGGCTCTAAATTGCAATGAATGTCTTTAAGTGAAGGTTACATTAGCATACAGGCCGGCTGCGCTGATGTGACCTGAACAAGTGTGTGTCAGAGAAGAGAGAGAGATAACACCAAACCGCATTACCCACAATGCCCTGAGCTGAGAATACGTTTTAATAGGGTATGCAAATGTTAATGGTGTTGTGTGGGACATGCAAATGACATGCTTTGGTATTGTTTAGAATTCTTTATCGCAGTTTAAGCTTTTAAGATGGTACTTTTTTTCAGTAAACATAACATATTTTAGTACTACTTTACTTTGGCATATTTTAAAGCTTAAAAAAAAGTTTAGTCATGGTGTTACCAATGGTCAGTACTAATGGCACTAACAAGCAGCAGAGATTTGGTAATGCAGGCATTCAGTTGTAAAGAATGATTGACGGCAGAAATGAAATTCTGCCAATGATTTAAATAGAAACTAAATGCAGAATCAACTTTTTCTTTCACTGTCAGATTGTGTGTATGGGGTCAAAATTGAATTATCTACGCCGGTTTCCGGGCCTTTGATTAGGGTACATGTGTCAAACACAAGGCCCGGGGGTCAGAAGCGGCCCTCCATATCGTTTTATGTGGCCCTCAAGGTCTTATAAGGTTGACTTTAATCTAATATTGATGATAGGAGTAATCTAGGTGTCTTAACCATCATTTTCAGTGTAATGTGGATGTATATTCAGTATCTGTCATTTCATTAAAGACACCAAAATCAAATAAAGAGACTAATATTTGGAGTATTTCAAAGATTAGTAAGATTAATTTTAGTTACAATCGGCCCTTCGAGAACAATCATGAAGCTAATGTGGCCATTTATCAAAACAAGTTCGACATCCCTGGATTAGGCTGATTGATTAGAAATCAATCACCCGCTACTCAATGAAATTAGCAGTCATTTGGCTCATGGGTAAGCGAGTGGTGTGAGGTGTAAAGGTGTACAAGTTCGAAACTCGCTTCGAAGTTTCCTTTTTCTCAGTTTCAATTTTAGAAAATACTCACATCGGGAGCTCTATGTAGGATAAAGCAAAGGTTTCATACATACGTATGTCTGCAAAGATTAATAAAAAAGAATCTTGAATTGCAAATAAGCAACTAGACCTGTGCACAATCAGTTGTAAATATTGTCGCACTTCAGGACTGCTTTGACACAAAACTCACATCACTCACCAAGCTTGCGATCATAGTTTCGTTCTGTCTATCAACGTCTCTTCACACCAACAATCTGTCCCTTTTGCGAGTCTGTTTGGACCATGTGCTTAGCCTCACTTTAAGATGATTTTCAAAACAGCACAGAAGCTCTGAGTTCAACTTATGAACCATTTAAATGTTGAGGTTTTGACGCTCAGAGAAGAAATAGGTCTCATTTACAGTATCAAGCATTTGCTCATGTGCAAGATGTACTACAGACAGAACACTACACTACGTACATGCAAATGCACTATAAATTTTAAAGTGATGCAAGACATTACGTCATTGTATTAGATCACATTCTTTCACAAAAAAGTAGAACAGATGAAAATAACACGTACTTGACTTAGAAAAAGTTTGCCGTCGAACGCTGAAATCTAATGAAAACAAGGAATTTCAACGGCCTATAAAAAATAAACAATGAAAGTGACACTTGTAGGTCTCATTAGATGCACAAACGTCATGATTCCAGTTGCACAAAGTTTTCTGTTGAGCTGGGAAGAATGGTCAAAGCGAGAACAGTGAAACAGTTAATAGTCATGCGTTGTTTTTTGTCATAGTGAACGTCACACTAACAGGCAGATGGCATTTAACTTCTGCAAAAATACCATAAATATTCCACCTTTCCCCATTCTATCTCGGCCCAGTCCAGGCTGCTTATTTTGTTCCACTAACTGCCATTTCCAGCTCATCTCCACGGTGGAAAAATAGGACACCGTTAGCCGCTTGTCCTCCATCTCCTCTTGACACAATTAGCTCCTGCGGCTCTGTCATTCCAATAGCTGCCCATTAACGCCATAATACCCTCCAAATCTCATCCTAATATCCCGGGATTTGTGATTGTCGAAATTCTGATCCCGCCAAAAGCAACTCCTGCCTGCTAATAATTAAGACATTCACTTACCGGGTCGCGCTCTGTTATGCATACAGTTGGTTCACGCCGCCGGTCCCCGAGGTGGAGGGTAAGTGATTAATATGATTGGTGGTTCCCTCCGGCGCGCTCCTTTTGCCGGTGATAAGCAGATGGGAATGCCGCCCCCCCCCTGACGGCGTTTATAAGTGTAATTCTACCTCTGTGCCGCAGCCTAATGAGGCTCTCATCATCGTATGTTCTCTGTACGATTATAAACAAAACAATAACGTAACAAGGTGGAAGGAAGGGTGAATAATTTAAACAATGCTATTCCCTATACGTTGAATAAGTGAAGTAAGTTAAGTTCGGTGTAATTGCGTGAGGGAGTTGTGAAGGTAGCTTGATGGAATATATGAACATGCCCCGCGGCCGTGTAAAGTGAAGTTGATTCAAAACAGAAGCACTTAAGACTGGGAATTTACTTTGTTATGCAGTGTATAAATTATAAGTCGATTTTTACAGCTCTGTGGATTGTAGGGTGTTCAGGATGGAAGCTATAATGAAAAATATATAGGTTCGTTTTCATTAATAGTTTGGTGAGTGCTTAACCTGGTTTAACATTTGTGAGTTTGGCTTAAATGTAAAACCCAAACAAGCTAGAACTAATATGGAGGTGTTGACAAACTTTGGTTTAATATAGAAAAATTACAAACTATTTTAGTGTGATTTCTAGACTTCATTGTTGTGGCTCGTTGACCTATCAGCTTCAAGGATTTGCCATGACGTTCTACTTTTTTCCAGGCAGCAAAGTTAATGTAGAATAGAGCTTAGACCGGGACCAAAACAACAGGCCTGTGTCTGAAACCAACCAACCACAGGGTATATGCAGCGATCTTGAAGTGAAATTTAAGACCTTTTTAAGACTTTTTAATACCTATAAAAACAAAAATTAAGACTTCATCACAACCATCGCAAGTAATTTTTGTATGGTAAATAATTTAAAACGGCTATTCTTGTGAGTCATGAGAGACAAACTAGAAATAATAGTTAACCATCCTTAGTGGAAAAACTTTTTCTACAGCTTCATCAAGAAGCACTTTATATTTTTAGGCACATTTTGCTTAAAACAATGTATATTATCCCTAAAAAACAAACTTGTACATCAAACAAACTCAGTATTATGGACAAGACAGGTTTTATTTCCTCCTTTAGTGCATTTAGTCAGATTAAAGACAAATAATATTTGTAATTCATATTGACCTGCTTGTCTCTTTGTTTCTTAGTTTAATGTCAAATTGTTTGTTTGGTATTATCTTATCTATTTATTAAAGCAGGGGTTCCAAACATTTAAGCCAGAGAACCTCCCAAAGAACCGTGCAACCAACTCACGACCCCCATAGCAAAAATGATATACTCTTGTAATAATTTTAAGTTACAAAACCATTTCAATTAAGCTTAGTTGTGTTTATTTTTTATAGTGTATTCTCTATATAACCCCAATTCCCCCCAAAAACTGTCATAATTGTAAAATTGTTGGAGTTTTTTTGTTGCTCAAAACCAGCTTAATAAAACCATTCTAGGTATGAGCAGGCTCACTTTTCCACAGATCTGATTTGTGATCTGGCATGGTGGCATAATCTGCCAGACTCCAAGCAGATACAGTTATACTCCTCACTAAAGACGTTACAGTGTGCTCCTTTAATAACCTTACTGCTCTATCACAAGCTACTGTATGAATGGTGAATAAGGAGGAGAACGAAGCATAAATACAAAACATCAAAAGAAATTGAATAGGCTTTTTTTAATTTAAAAATAGATCTAATATTATCAGCTCATTTGATCTAAACTCTATCTAAATCTTTATTGGGTTAATTTAGAAGTCTATCTATCTATCAAAGCTGAGAGGACAGTGTTTTAGTGCTACCAAGCACTTTTGAAAACAGCTGTATTGTGAATATTTAGCGACCCTATGTGTTGTTTATGTTTTGTGAAAGTGGTTCTTTAATACATCGTGAGCGCGCAGCGCGGAAACGTATCAGACAGGTCCAATTGCTACAGGCACGCAGACAATGACGCAAAACTAACCAGCGCAGCCGCAGGTTCCACACTGGTCTACGCACATTCAAGTAAACACAAAGATCGTGTCTGGGATTTGCCATAGAAGCTGCAGGGCGCTTCTCTTTATCTCCGTCTCTGTGCTGCTCTTGTACCGGAGCCAAACAGCTCGTTGAAGACATGTTTCGCTAAACTTTCACCAGGCTTTACCATTTATGAAAATTTCAAATAGTCTGAGTTGCAATGTATACACAAGACATTTCAGGCCGTCCTAGCGCTAAAAATGCATCTCTACAAGTCCGTTTACACATGTAGGCTAATAATGAAGGCTTTTACGTTACCTGATGGAGCAGATGCGGAATGCACGAGCACGTAGCCTGCGTGTTTATTCCACGTAAAAAACTTTGTACAAATATTCCACTCTTCACGTTTGCGAACAATCCAATACATTATTTCCATAAAAGTGCTTGAATGCTGCTGCAGAGGTTTTCGTTGCTGACGCCTGGCTCTGATCCAACTCGCTCGCGCTTTGGTTGTTGAAGTTAAAGTTTTGCGGTTTATTTCCAGCATCTTGAGATACTCGCTGGATCCCGTAACGTAAAGACACACGGTATATTCCTTGGGCTCCGGGTCTCTGGTGGTCCACCTGTCCAAAATACAGGCCCACGCTCCTCCTCGCTCTCGGGTCCGGTGCCTCCGACCTACAGCTGTCACTCTCGTATCACTGCGCTCAGAGCGGCGTCTGACCGCAGCACCCAGGTTATTTTTTTTTTGCCTATTTCACGCTCTGAACATTTTATCAAACAAATACGAATTATCAAGATCTATTTGATATATTGCTTTGCAAAAAATTAAGACTCTCAAATTTGAATTAAGACTTTTTAATACTTTTTAAGGGCCTTAATTTTGGCAAATTTAATTTATCAACTTTTAAGACTTTTTAAGACCCCGCGGACACCCTGAACCATTTAATGTGACTAGCTGTGGCAAAAACTGTACTTAAGTAAATGATCCTTATTTATATAGTGTTTTTTCAAAGCACTTACAATGAAAGATCCACTCACTCAGTGTACGCAGACACTGGGGCAGGTGTCGTTGTGTCTTGCCCAAAGACACAACGACAGTCCACTCTCCAACTGTGGCTCTTGGTGTTCCAGCGGTGCCCCATCCAAGTACTGACCTAGTCCTGTCTTGCTTAGCTTTTCGATACCCGATCAGGCTTAGCAAAGTAGTAGGAATGGCATACTTGCGAGCAGTGAACCAAAAATACAGTAAGTAAGTAAAGTAAGTATTTGGAGAAACAAGTCATCACGAAAGAGTAACTTCATTTGAAGTTGATTTATTTGGAAGGACAGAACATTTTAAAAATGTACAAAAGTATAGATATCATAAGTGCAAAAAATAGTTTCATCTTGTCAGCATACTTTCTTGTCATTTAAAATTACTCAATTATGAACGTTGGGCACAAAGTATTGAACATTTTGAGTGTATACTGAAAATACACCACAGAGTGGATTTAGGAAGAGGGGTGTACCGGCTCATTTTAGGTGTATGCAGGACGTGATGTTGATAAATGGCAGACAAAAGTCTGCATCATTTGCATGAAATGCCCCAAAACATTCATGCTTCAGGAGGCCTCACCCACAGGACTTAATAGGCTAAATAAACTCAGCCTAAATAATGACAGCAAAGGCAAAGCATAAGTGCGCGGACTGAGAACCAAAACCAGAGTCAGACCGAGCAGAGCAGCTCTGGATCAGACCGGGCTCAGATGAGGGGAACACGGGGATTGACTTAGGTTAGAAGCCACACCAGGAAGAGACGGACTGCAACGAACAGGATAAACTGACAAATCCCGACGAACATGTCACTGTGGTCGTATACCACAAATACATCCAAATTTCACCGTACGCAACTTTGCTAAATGTGGGTCACAGAGAATGTTTTTTATTATTTTTAATTTTGCTCAAGTAAGTACTGTTTCTTCAAACAAAATGTTGTTCCAGTAACTAAGGTATTCCCCAAGAAAGCTACTTTGAAATGTACAATTATCCAATTACCTTTAGAAGTTACATAAGTAAATATAACTGCGCACTGGCCATCTCTAGAGTTAACTATATCTAACAAACCACACTTTCAATCAAGCCCTTTATCGAGCCCATTTTGAAAACTTGGAAAGGTTGTTCATCTCTGTTACTCTCTGACCTTTGAACATAAAGACACAGCTGCCATCTTTCTGCCTCCCATTACTCACCTCACTACATCGATCTCGTTCCTATTGTTAAATACGCATCACGCTGAATAGAGTCATTGAGCATATTTGCCATATAAAAAGATAGGCCCTCATCATTAAAATCCATGTTAGCCCTTTAGAGCTGAAGAGGTGATTTCACGCTTGGCCGCGCCATTCGTTCGCTCGCTCCTACGCCCAACATACTCTCACAATGCCGATAGTGACGTCCTTGCTCGTGACTCCCTGGTGCTCTGGATGCTCCGTTTGAACTAATGGAGCAGGGCGGACGGGCCGGCTGCGAATAGAAGGAGGTGGAGGGGAAATCAGGGTGCTCTTGAGTGTGCGTTCTTTGGTTCTACACAACACAAGCTATAACTGTGGCGGCACGAAAGGCGATTTTTTTTTTTCTTTTTCTTTTGGGAGACCGCAATTGTCAAGAGGAAAATTTACTAGTGCTAGCTGCAGGCGCTACCCAGAGAGAGGAAGCTCCCTTTGGACTGTTCCGCCAGGCAATTTAGCACAGAATGTAAGAGATGTGTGTGTGTGTTCCCAAGCTAGGAGGTCATTAGCGGTGATGGTGAGAAGTGGAAAAGTGGGTTTGGGGGAGTGTTTTTTGAAATGTTGCCAAAAAAGATGGCAAATTGGGTGTTTTTTAAGGACTAGGTGGAAAGGGAATGAAGTTGTGACAAGAAGTCGTAGAGGTTGTATTTGGGACGTATCGTGGTAATAGGTAGCGGGAGTAAACAGTGTTAGAGTGGTGAGCGTTCATTAGGCTGGTGCGGTTAAAGAGAGGCCTGTGCGTGTGCTTCTCGGGTGCTTAACAATGCCATACACCATCTGCTTGCCATATTATTGCTTTGTCTGGATTGTTCGAGTGTGGCATTAAAAGTGTCTGTCTTGTATTTATTCAGATATCTTGAAAAACATGCATTCTTAGTCTGCTTAACTGCATTGCAATTGTGTAAGAAAGTGCAGGAAACAAAAATGGAACTGCATTTGCCATTGACTGACTTCTGGTTTCTGAGTTTGTATTATAGTTTTATATCTTCTGAATCACTATAACTTTAAATCAGAAAGGAATTCTTAGCTTGAAACTGTAAAATGTCTTTATCCAAGCTGTTACTTGTTTGCAAAAGCTGAGCTGCATCAGGGCATTGATTACATTTTAGTAATACGTTGGACGCTTCACATTGGGTCATAAACTTGTTGGTACATTTGGACTGTAATCCCAGTTTAGAAAAACAACAAAAGACTCAAAAGATTCAAATTAGGATAAGATTTATTTTTAATTCAAAGAGAAAACACACAACGTTACAAAAACATGTCTATTTGTGATCTAAACCCTACAACGTTTCTATCGTTTTTGTCCCTGCGTTGACGTTCTCACATCTTTAAGTTGATCGGTCTTCCACTCTTTGGTTCAGACTATTTTTGGTTGTCTTTAGTTTCTTACCAAGCCCATCCACAAATGATCTCATCTACTGACTTGCAAACTTATTGCAAGATCAGCTCTGTGACAGTTCAGAGGTCAGCAGTAAACTAGTCCTTAAGAATGTTTGTCTGCTTTTTCCAAACACACATCAACCTTAACTTAGTTTTTACATTTTTACATCCTTTGAACCATTTGAATAATTACAAATTATCAACACACATAAAGAAAATATTTTTTCTAAAAAAAAAACAAATAGTTACAGCAACTAAGAAAGCACATAAGTAGCGTATGACAAGCACAATGTTATGCTGTATAAAATGCACCATATGAAAAAGTGTAAAAATGTCACGATATTTTATAGCGTAAAATACACACGAACTTTGGTTGAAGCCATGTGGGGACATTTTCTTTAAATTTAACGAGTAAGTGTATAAGTTACTAAAATGGGTAAGTTTAGGGCTAGGGCTTGGGATAGTATAAGATTAGGGTAAAGATTTTGTAAAATATGCATAAGTAATAACACATCTTTACAACCACCATAGAAATTGACTGGGGCTAATTAATTAATCCAAAAAAAGACATGAAATTGTGCTAATAATAAGCTATTGACATGTCCTGTTATCTTGTGATTTACAGTACAGTATATACGTGTGCATCCAGGTTTTTCTCTCTCATCTATAGTTTAGTTGTTTCTACTTAGGCTAAACCAAAAAATAACTTAAAATATAACAACAACGCCACCTGGGAGTTAGTCCAGGACCAATTAACTAGATGTAAAGCACGTAGGTTCATTGTCAATATTCAGAGGCATGATACTGAATTATCAAAGGCAAGTATGACATTTATTTGTACAATATATAAGATGAACATGTTAAACATTAAGTTAGGACAGTTCATCAAAGATCCAGTTAAATCAAAGTCATTTCTTTCCAGTGTGTGTGTTAACCGTTCAATAGTTCTGAGGTAAACAAGGTGTCAAGGCGTCTACAGTACACTCTTAGCCTCATGGCGCACATCTGACATTAGCAGCTGGACATGCTCAGCAGAGGCTTTGGTAGAGATGCCAAGCAGGACGCACATCCAACCACCGGTATAACGGGCAGCACACAACAGCATCGCAGCTTACACAGACCCATCGCAGCAAGCACTGAGGGTGGTGAGCGAGTGGTGTCAACACAAACGGAGACAGGAAGTAAGAGTGTGAGGTCAGAGGTTGAAAGGTAGGAACGGAAGCGCTTTTATAGGTGAATGAGGTCACTTTTAACCAATTAGAAAACCATTTCTAAGTGGCACATAGGATGCCCGCAGTCTATCCTACCACATACGCTTTTCTTGTGAGATCGTCTGGCAGCACCATATGTGGATTAACAAACTGTAGTGTTTTACTTTTGTCTGGGTTATTCAGATCAAGATAAGACATGACACCTCTATAACAGACTCCCAGACAGGTCTGATTCAGAGGGTTTCTGGCAGACTGCCTGTTACACTACTCGGTGCACTGTGGTCCATGTCTGATCCAAATGGAGAAAGAAACACACATCCATGCTGAAGTGAGTGTGCAGGATCAGAAAAGGTGTAGAAAAATGGATCCGCACAACACAACTTATTTGCTCTAAAAAAACAAGTTTTTATCTGCTCACCACCTTTCGAGCACAGCTGTTTCTCACACATACCCTTACCATCTCCACTACAAACATGTAAAATAGGCTCCGCCCCTCTCCCCTACTCCAAGACTCCACTAAAAATTAACGTCCGATGTAAGTGTAAAGGTACATTCAAAAAGGTTAGTAAATCAAATCAAATGGAAATGTACAATGTACTTTTCATTAACACTGTCTTTAAATAAAACGTAGATATGCAATGAAATGTCAAAAATGTACAATAAGCATGTTTTCATGCATTTTTACATCAATATGTTCCAAAATACCTAATTTTAAAAGAACGACAAATTCTGGTAGTTTACGCTTCAAGTTAATAAAATGGGTAAGTTTATGTCTGGGGATTGGAGTAGGTTAAGATTTGCCCGTTAAACCCAAAGAAAAGCCACCAAATTTTTTGTAACATATTTACGTAAAAAGGCGTGAAAATGTGCTTATTGTACGTTTTTGACATTTTGTTGTATACCTACCTTTCCTTTGGAGATTGGGCTGCTTTTCATGCACGTGATATGCTTTACCCTGCATTAAAAACAATCCTACACGTCTACAAAATCCATTCAGCCTTCCACCCTTAGAGGTAAAATCCTCACTCTCGATCCAAATTACCCAACATACCACCCATGCATACACTAAAATACATTTGAAAACTTGAGGTTAGATATGGATGGACCAGTTAAGAAAGCACCATCAGAGGAGCAGACCAGGAGGAGAGTCACCTACAGTTGTAGGACATAACTCAGAGTCCAGAGAATAAATAAGCCTGAGACCAAACCTCCAAGGACACATAAACCAGGCCCCAGCATACACAGCCAACCACAGCTCCTGGTGCAAAATATAGATTTGGTCAGAAAACGAATCACTTACATGGTTTTTCAACAACCACTTTACAATGTGTGTGTTTGCTGCACACGTGTTGATAAAGGATTAACTGGTCCATTCTAGTTTCAAAGCCTTCTACCTTTGATCAAGCTTCATCTAAAAATTTTACATGTTGATAAAAACAAAAAAACACCTTTCCTATTGCTTACATTGCAGTCAGGGCTTGAAAATCTGTGGCCTTCAATCAAGTCGCTGCTAATGATACAAATGTGGCGCCGGCTCCCCTAAAGATGGCAGCGCGGCCCATAACCGTAAAAACATTTTGTCTCTGATTAATGCCGTATTCTCACACTCTGGGCGCTCCTTAGCGGACCACCACACGAGATGTTCAATCAACTATGCATGACTGGAGCCTAATGGATTTTTCACAGGGAGGCCCGCGCTGGTTATTAGAGGGCCAGCTCATGTGGAACAGTGTGGCTCCGTCGGGAAGGGAATTACACGGGTTCACAGGAAGACCGCATTATGGCCGCCGAGAATAGGGAAAGCAACATTTCCTCTCTCAGATGTCTGCGAGCTCCAGTCGACTGCCGCTGACAAACTGGTTTTGTTTTCTTGGCGACAGTGTGGAAGGCAGTGAGAGAGGTGGCATGAACACAAATTGCTACCGTGTTGGACGTTCTGCTGGAATTTTGTAGAAACTTTAACAAAGGATCAAGAAATTCTGTTATCTAGCTGAAGAGAATGAGCAAAGCATAGATACATTGGCAAGGTGTCATGTTTGGGGGCGTGACCTACTGTGGGGGACATTTTAAGGCAAGCTAACCTTTTTACCTCTTTTAGGATGTTTTCTGGCAAATTAATTCAAGTTGTATCACATCCACATTTAAAGGGCCTATATTTCACTACTTTTGAACTATTTAAGAATGTTGATTCCTTATCAAAAACAAAATGTGTTTTATTTCATTGGCTCATATTTATCACAAAATTACGGCATATTTAGGTGCAGTTTTTCTCTCAAACGAAGAACAACCTGTTTCACCTGGTGATCTCATTAAACAGCAATTCAGCAAGTGCTCCATTGTTTTTGAAACACCATACACTTTCAGTAGAGTCATTTTAACCAGTCTTGGGATTTCCGTAATCTTAAAGCTACAAAGTTTGTTGTTGTTTTTTTTTTCTTTTTTTTTGTATTACAGTCTAAACTACTTTACTTTTCGGTGCAACAAACATAGCCTACTGGACACTTTCTGTGGAAATCTCATCTGAACAAAAGGTAAAACCAAAAAAAAGAAAATTACAGAATAAGGCGAAAAAGGTTATTACAATGACTCATAAAATAATACTGTTTAAAATAGGCCAAAAGTGGCTGCTAATTTTAAAACTACAAATGACTTTACAATGTGGAACAGAGAATTTTGAGCTGTAGACAGACAAATAATGCTAGATTTGCACAATTTTGGGGATGTTTTGGTGAACTATATTAAAACATAACTAAAAACTAGCAATAGTCACATTTGTGTATTAAACGGAGGTTGCTGTCGTTATGTCAAAAAAGTAAACAGAAAGTTAAAGAAAGATGCTAAAACATGCCAGGTGTCGCTAGCATCACATTAGCATTCAGCTTGCAGCTAGCGTTAGCATTGTTTGATATATTTACATAGTTGAACCATTGCATCACTTTATTGACCATTGCGTCACTTTATTCATCTTCTTCTTATCTACTGTATATTTGACACAACCAAGTTAACTTTTGTCTAGAGAAAGGCTGCTTTGTTGACCTTATTGAGCACATGAACATAGCAAGCTTGACAAAAATAAACCCGTCCAATATTTCAGAAGCAACAGTTCTCCTGTAAATTGAATGTGATTCTACTAATTTGGAAGTAAGCGTTCGACAGATGGAAAAGTAACCAAGGGGGGGAAAGATGAATAGTAACCATACTTGAAAATACCTAATTTTTTGTCAAATTCACTCTCATAAATGGACTATAAACTTTTTTTTTTTTTGATAATCACTTACTCAAATGCAGGTAAAACTATATATTATTTATGATCTATCTATTATTAACTATCAATTTTTTATATATATTTTTTTCAATATGATGTATGTATTTTTCTTTCTCCTTATTTGTAAACTATACTTTTTTTTGGTTTGTTTTTTCTATGCAACTATTATTTTTATTCTTTTTATTATGCTTGTTTTTTCTCCTTTTCCCCTCTTCTTTTGTCTTTTCTTTCATTCTATTCTTTTTATTTTTCCTCTGACTGCTTTTCCTTTTTTATTATACATTTTATTTTAATGTATTTATTTTATTCTCCTTGATATTCCTTCTATTTCTTTTTTTTGTTTTTATTATTTGTTTTTTTTCTGTCTTATTCTTTTACTCTGACTTTTTCTTATTATTTTTTAGTGTCTTGTTTTTCTTTTCTTCTCTTTATTTCTTATTTATCTAACTATTTTTATTCTCTTCCTCTTGTTATTAGTTTTTTACTTATTCTTCTTTTACTTCTTCTTACTCTTATTATTGAGTAAAGCCTAACTTAAGATACACACTTTCAAAAGTCAAATCCATTCCACCACCTACTTTAACCGTGTGCTGTTGTAATCAGCTAATCCACACTGAATCCCAGTCAGCCCACTCCCTTTCATTAAACCCGCACATGCACTGTTCCATTAGGCTGCCGCTAAAACAATGACCCTATTGTGGTGGCGGCTGTGTTTACCTCATTGTGGCGCGCACGCAGAGGTAAATAAACAAACAAAATGGCGTGCGGCTGAATTAATGCCGTGCTCCAGCTGTGGGCTCTAATTGGGATAATCAGCCCAAAGGTTATGAACGCAGTAGGAGTCCGTCTGCAGCACCTGGCCCGAGCACACTTCTGCGGAGGGATTTGGAGACGTTAGGTCCAGGGCAATCAGAACTTTGTTTAGTGGTGTTATGTAGGTTATATACAGGTCAGAGGAGCTCATTGTCTGTTAAAAGTGAAGTGCCAGAACAACAAAATGATGAAGTTTGTGAGAAATTCAGGTTCAGAAATGCTCAACATTTCACTGCTAAACAAGCGTCTTAGTTTGGTATACAAAACTACAAACTATGTACATTTTTAAAGACATTTTTGGAAGCTTTATGCAATAATCTATAACAAGTTGAAAAAATATAAATATACATAGTACATGTGAGACATTCTGTAATTTCTTGCCATGCATTTTTGAATTCATAAACCAATATGTCAGATACTCATTAAAGTTGGGGTAGCTAACTTTTTTAGTTGTAAATAAGTAAATTTTGTGTTTTCCACCAAAAAGTCTATGATAAATGCAGCACTTTCTGAAAAAATTAGCCCACGGAGTACATCTGAATCAAAAAATAAAGAGCTTTAGTTCTAATCAGGAGCATAATGCAGCGTTCTGATTGGCTGAGCTTAGGTGGCCCTCTCCAGTTTCACTTTGAAAGAGAAAAAAAGAATGTTCTATTTCAAAATTGCAACCAAAACTTAATACATATTGATATTAACATTGTGTTGAAGAGATTATGAAAGAAAGTTGTCAGATTTAAAACCTAAATTATGTTTGCAGTGTTAAAATCACATACCCCAGCTTTAAAGTACATTTTACCTAACCTTAAAGTGACAGCTTTTTGGAGATGGAAAATCATCTGCATAACAATATTTAGATATATTAGAATTAGGGATGCACAGATCCAGCATATTGAATCTGTGGCTTTTAGGGATGCACGTTTAAAAAATGTTTTCTTTAACCATTAGTTGTAGCCCTTCACAGTCAATTATCGGTTAAACGATTACGTTAACATGTTACTTTTTTATAGTTTTTTTTTTTCACTGAACTGGGCACACGACGGAATAAAAGTCTCTATAAACACTGCTGTAAAGGATTGTTCTAGTGCGTATTCAGTAAAATCACTTGTAAATATGGAGTCTTTGAGATTAACATTGTTTTTGGAGTTTTAATGATCTTTCACAAGCGCCAGAGCTGTTCAGGGGCAATTAGCCTGATCTGACAGTGCAAATGTATTTTTATGTGAGTTAACTGGTCAAAGAGCTCACACTCGGTTAAGTCATTGGTCACGATTAGTTGGTTCATCGGTTAACCATTAACATCCTTTGAGAACAGACCCAATATCAAATGATATCAGTGTAGGGACTGAATTTTTTTTTCTCCATGAAACTCGAACTTTTTAGAGAGTCATATTGTGCTAGCTGAAATTTATTTACAAAAACATTATGAGATGTTCTGGGTCAACATTACTAGTAATTAATCTCATTGTTGTCCAAGTAATGGCACAGGATATGTGGTGAACCGATATCTTGGGATTGATATCTGGTCCAACAAAATATCATGGATCAATGCATATCCTTTATCCCAGTATTAGATTGGTGCATGACTAATTAGATTACTGACATAGATTAGTTTTATGCCACACTGTGGAATATTATTTTTAGATGTGTCAATAAAAGAACATACCACAGACATAAGGACATTTTGATGTGTTTGTGTTACAGTTGCATCATGTCGCAGGAAGAACAGGAGACGACACAGACCTGGGAAGAAAAAAAAAATTAAACAAGTGGATTAAATCAGTTTTTTACCCATCAGAGGAGAACAGGCAGTCATTAGAGGTAAGTCATTACACTGACTTATTGTGTGAGTGAAATGAACTTTTTCATTTTATGCCCACAAGAAGAAACAACAACTTACTTTGGCCATGTGTTCTCAAACTTGTAGAGGGGCACTTAGAGCTTACAACCAGGCCAAAACTCCTGTAGTGTACAGAAGCTTAAAAGGAACAACATCTCCATGGAAACATGCAAGAGGAGGACTTCTTTCCAAATGTAAGACTATAAACATGCATATTAACACATATTTGCTCCTTGTGCATGTCTTCTATTTAAATGATGTTGCCTAAAAAGTGACACAGTGAGCTTATAACCTGGAGAGGACTTACACCAAACTGACTTTACTGTGTTTCCTCATTCTAAAGGAGGCTCTAGTGTTCGAAAAATTCCAGTTTCAAAATCATCTAAATCAAGACAAGTTGCGATGTCTTTTTCCCCAAAAAATAATGGAAATCTGCCACTCATTACGCTTATGACTTCTGCAATTTTAAACAAAAAGTCAATAGATTTTCATTCATTATGAAGCTGTTGAGGTGGGACGGGACATCATTTTTAAAAGATGAAATGAGACTGAAAAGTGCGGATAAAACAATTCACAATTTAAATTGTTAAAGGATCTAACTTTAATTTCTAGCAGTGTTGATATTTCTCAAATGTGTAACTCGCCTTTTATTCTGTGTCCAAGCCAAATATACTGTACATTTTTATCTATTCAAAAGATCTCCTGACCATCTGTGGTGTATTTATTCGATCTACGTTGTGTTATCTCTGCCTCATGAATATTTCTCCGCATCACTTTGACACTAACACCACGAGAAAGCACCTTAACAGACAGCTACACGACTTCTGAAAAGACTAGCAGCTAATCCGCAGTACATGCTCTGATCCCATCACCACAATTACACAAGCCACGCTGCCAATGCATTTAAAACAGACACATTATTGCAACTGACAGTGCACTCATCTCTTCATCACTTATTCGGAGCGAGGCAATTTCCACGTCGTTTCATTCACACGGCTGAAGATTTATTACAAAATGGAAAAGAGATTCGCTCCAGCCAAGACTTTCTTTTAAGTTGGACGGCTCCCAGTGAATACTATTCTACTGTAAGTAATAGAAATGAGATGAAAGCCGTTTAATGCCCAAAATGAGTTGTAATTTTGAAATTTTATGAGATTTGGAAATTGGATAAAAATTTACAAAATCCTGAGGCAAGTTGGAACTTGGATTCAAAGTTGGTCCAAATGTCCAACTTGATTGTGCACAGTTTCTGCATTTGCAATTTAAAAGTATTTAGTGGAACTTTTTAAAAACAATTTATTGACATACAATTTAGCAAGACTTTTTATATCTTAGATGTACTGCATTGCCAACTCATTCAAAATACAAAGGTATTTATTCAGAAAAGAAGATCTAGTAAGCTCATGGGCGTCTTCTCTCATTATTCCACACAACACAATACTTGGTAGCATATCTCAGGCTGTGATTAGCTTGCGTTAAATTAGTCACAGTTAAACATCAAGCGTTGTAATGATACAGTACATACAGGTACACACATGCTGTATCTTGTTTGAAAGCACAGGTTCCGAATAGGCCTTTTTTCACTCTGCAGCTGGGCAAATTGCTAAATTAATTCATAAAATCACATTTTCTAAAACACATGGGTTTCCATGGTGAAATCTTTACCTCCCATGTGACAATCTCTTAACATGCTTCAAGTGACTATCTGGCTGTAACTTGCTGTCCACTTTTTGTCAATGAAGTATTTAATTCTTTTTGGGTGTTTCAGCATATTCTATAAAATAGGAAATGATGGGGATGAGAACAAACTATCCAGAAGTCTGGTGCAGCGTGAGCTGTTCCATGAAAAGGACCAGCAGTCACCTCGCATGACAGGTAAGCTCACATGTTACCTACATGTGGGTTAAACAGGAAGTGTGGTGCCAGGAGAAATTTAATTGGGCAAAATAAGGTGAATACTGCAGTTGCACAGTACCCTGAATGAAATTATAAACACTATTTTTACTCTATAAAATATTGTGGACATACATAAAAGACCAGTCAGTTAGTGAGCACTTCGTCTTTGCTTCAATTCAACTGCATTCATAAAGTGCAAACAACAATGTTCTGTACAACAGGTTACATAATACAAGGAAAAAGAATAAAAACAAGGAGAGCAAACAAACTTTACAGCGATAATCCATCTCACATCACAGGTGTAGCATATCAACATGCTGATTACCTCAACAGCAATATTCAATGTCGTTTCAACACACGTTTTGAATATTTTGTTTTGTGTAGGTACAAACTGTGACTTTAAGCACTCATGCCAATTCTAAAGTAAAAACATTCATTTATTAAAAAAAAAAACCTTGTTAGAAACAGAGGTAGCACTTTAAAAGATCTCCACGGTACCTACCAGTTAAGTACCATGTCAGTTACTAGTAACTAACAGTGACACTTACTAGTACTTACTCTGGTACTTACTGTGGTACTTACACTGGTACCTAGAGTGGTACTTTGAGTGGTACTTGTACCAGCAGTTACTGGTACATACCACTGGTACTTACTGTGGTATTTACACTGGTACTTACACTGGTACCTACAGTGGTACTTGCAACAGCAGTTACTGGTACATACCACTGGTAGTTACTGGTACTTACTGTGGTACATACACTGGTACTTACACTGGTACCTACAGTGGTACTTTGAGTGGTACTTGTACCAGCAGTTACTGGTACATACCACTGGTAGTTACTGGTACTTACTGTGGTACATACACTGGTACCTACAGTGGTACTTTGAGTGGTACTTGTACCAGCAGTTACTGGTACATACCACTGGTAGTTACTGTGGTACTTACTGCGGTACTTACACTGGTACTTACACTGGTACCTATAGTGGTACTTGTACCAGCAGTTACTGGTACATAACACTGATAGTTACTGGTACTTACTGTGGTACTTACTGTAGTACTTACACTGGTACTTAAGGTGGTACTTGTGTCATCAGTGACTGGTACTTACAGTGGTAACTATTAGTACACTTACCACTTTTAATAATTTGTGGCACACACATATGTTTCAGTGGTGGTATTATTGGTACTAAATTAAAAAAGTAGAGCTTATAAATTATGAATAACAATAAAATGCAAGTGTTAAAAAAGCACCACTGTCTTTATTTGTGTCACAACAATATTGGGTATTGACAAATACCAAAGTAATTATTTGTTTCAGTAACAATGCTTTGCAGCAGTGTTCAGAGACTTTTATTCAGTCGTGTTGTGCACAGTACAAAGGCCTGTCGCTGTCTTGCTGCTCTGCGTTCACTCTGCTGCTGTGCCCAGAAAACAATTTACAACAATCTTAGCTTAATTCCAACATTTATTGATAAATACCATGATACATAATGGTAAATAGTGGTACTACAATGGTACTTATTACAGTAGTTGACAGTTAACTACTGGTAACAACGGGACCTGTTCTAAAGTGACACATACTGGTACTTGAGTGGTACTTACTACAGTAGTTGACCGTCAACTACTAGTAACAATGGGACCTGTTCTAAAGTGACACATACTGGTACTTCAGTGGTACTTACTACAGTAGTTGACAGTTAAAGCTACGGTCACAATGACCCGTACGAATAAAATGGTCGTACGAATCTTACAGGTCGTACGAAATCTGAGTTCGTACGTGGCTCGTGGAGTGGAAACTGTTTTCCTACAGTCTTCTTACGGCAGACTTTCAGCTCTCACCAACAACTCACGACATTCTTGGGAAAATGAAGCCGTACGGCATCCTTGCATGTGTCCTAAAGCTTGTTTAATGCGTTTTTACGGTAATCCTACATCTATTTTGTATCGCACGGGAGCTGCACGTTGTCCCTACGTCCAACTCAAGCCTTTATCAAGGTGTTTTTAGCTATTAAACCTTTCGTAAACCGTACCGGAATAGCAATAACCTTTGCGCACCAGCAAAACACAAATATATATAGCTATATTCTGTGTAGGCTTTGCCTGAAATCTGTTCTCTCGTTTGTCTCTCTCACTCGAAACACAACAAACTCACAAAGTCAAACCTCCGTAAAAACATCAAAACCGCTTTGTTTCTTACCTGAGTATTGCAGAGGAGACGCCAAACTCCCAAGGCGAAGACGGATGCTGAAGACTAATCCACTGACATCATATAAACATAGTTTGAAGCACTTCACAAAACAATATTCCACCGCCAGCGAGCAGACGTTGTTCAAATGTCTACGTCTGTTACAACTGTTCTCCCCGTGGTTGTGCCCATCTCCAGGCCATTTGCGTTTTCCCCGTGCGCTCCTGGTCCGGTCTGGCCGTGTTTCAAGCGATATTCCTGCACGCCCCGGGTCCGTTCCTCTCCGTGCGCTCCTGGTCCGGTCCGGCCGTGTTTCAAGCGATCTCATCCCTTCACGCTCCGGGTCTGGTCCCCGCGCTCTGGGTCCGGCCCCCCTGCGCGCTCCGTCCTGTCTCCGTGCGCCTTGTCCGGTCCCCTCCGTGCGCTCCTTGTCCGTTCCTTTCCGTGTTTAAAGCTAGTTTCCGTCGCGTGCTCCAGGCCCGTGGGCTTTCATACAGATCCCTCGTACAGGCTAAACTGCGCCTCAAGAGATGCGCAGTCTCCAGAGCGCGTCTCTCTCCACTTTGACTCTACATTACACAGGCTTTAGTCTCTGCGTTCGTAGACTGGTCGTAGAAAATCTTTAACACGACCATCGACCTGTCTACGAACTTACGAACGGGCTGCGAGCGCTGTTTTTTCGTAACAACGCCTCAAGAATGACGTAGGAAATGAGAAAAAAATCGTTCGCAGAGAGGTCGTAGCAGGTCGTACGGGTCATTGTGACCGTAGCTTAAGTACTAGTAAAAACGGGACCTGTTCTAAAGTGACACATACTGGTACTTCAGTGGTACTTACTACAGTAGTTGACAGTTAAGTACTAGTAACAACGGGACCTGTTCTAAAGTGACACATACTGGTACTTCAGTGGTACTTACTACAGTAGTTGACTGTCAACTACTGTAGTAAGTACCACTGAAGTTGCCCCACTGTGGCACCTGAGGTTCTTCTGGGGTCTCCCATCCGAGTACTGCCGAGGCCCAACCCTGCTTAGCTTCTGAGATCTGACTGGATCAGGCTTTGGCATGCTGGTATGGCTACGACCATACCAGCATGCCAATACTGGTGATAAAAGTTCCACTGTAGGTACCAGTGTAAGTACCACAGTAAGTACCAGTTACTACCAGTAGTATGTACCAGTAACTGCTGGTACAAGTACCACTCAAAGTACCACTGTAGGTACCAGTGTAAGTACCACAGTAAGTACCAGTAACTACCAGTGGTATGTACTAGTAACTGCTGGTACAAGTACCACTCAAAGTACCACTGTAGGTACCAGTGTAAGTACCACAGTAAGTACCATAGTAACTACCACTGGTATGTACCAGTAACTGCTGGTACAAGTACCACTCAAAGTACCACTCTAGGTACCAGTGTAAGTACCACAGTAAGTACCAGAGTAAGTACTAGTAAGTGTCACTGTTAGTTACTAGTAACTGACACGGTACTTAACTGGTAGGTACCGTGGAGGTCTTTTAAAGTGCTACCGAAACAGACTAATGTTACTGTTATGGCCAATTATCAATTTGTTGTGTAATGTTCCTACATTTTTTTCTCACAAATATAAATTCCGATAGACTCTTTTCACTGTTGGTCACTGTATCTAAAAGCAGTTGTACAATAAATTGACCACGTTTCGTTTGCCACATCTAAAGAAAACACCAGTTAGAGGATTGATATATTTTCCAACAAAACATCCACTGGAGCTTTTAGAGAACAATTTATTCCACTTTGACTCTCCCACACGTTTGGAGGGTCACTTAGGTTGTCTTAGAAATGGCCATTAGCACGACTCTGGGAGACAGGGGGCTCTTGTAGCAGGAGGATCACTTCATACAAAAGCTTTTTCCTCTGACAGTGAACAAACATATCACAAGTGCTTCAGGAGACAAATTGATTGCAATGCATTAACCCAGCATGCATCAAGAGTATCAATATTACTATTCTTTTAACGATGAAATGGCTCGTATTAAACAGGACTGACTTCATTTAATCATGCTTCAACACTGCTCTGTCATACATAACATTGTGTTTGTTTCACAGCAGCACGTTTAACAGTCCCAGGCTCAAACTGCATCCGATCCAGCTCAGGTGTAGTCACTGCGGGCTTTTTGTTGCTAAATCTACAGGAGACAGTGATTTTTGTTGGAGAGTACTTTTCCTAAGAAACATTTCTCAGGGTTTGGTTTGGGAAACTTTTATTATTCCAATATGGTCTCACAAAAATGTGTCTCGATTTGACGCTGGAAAAGAGTCAAAGAGGCTCTTTTCTTTGCATCTTAGACAGCTGTTTTGGAGACCTTTTCCTTGGATTGAACAGCCAAGCTTAGATCTGAAGTTATAAAAATTAGTAAGTCTAGATCGGGGGCTTGGAGTTGGTTAAGATTAGGTTTAGGTTTTTGTTAATATTCATAAATAATAACTAGGGCTGGGCACTGAAAAACGGTTCCTATTTGGAATCAACCGTAAACATTGGGGAAATACTGGAACTGAAAACATGATGTAGCCTACTTTGGGTGCCATTTCTCAGACCCTTGTCTTATAATCTCTGTGTCAATAGGCAGACAACTGAAACACCACACATAATGACACTCCATAAACGACAAAAACACCACGTAGCCGATATGTCATTTGCACACTTGACAATGTCACGGCAAATTGCTGCTCACTTCTCCCAAACAGACTGTGTGCGAGCTTATGACTGCGCCATGCACAAGCTGCAAGTCTCCCAAACAAAGCGCAATGTGTCAGCTTACCTTCTTTAACAGAAGTTAAGAAACAACAGGTCCAAAAGCACTGTTTCCGGTTCAAGCCTTTTTGCCAAAAGTCTGTTGAGCTTCAAAAATCCTCCTGATCTAGTCAGAGTCTAAAGTCACCAAAAACATAACACAATCCAAAGTTTGTCGTAACATCCTTCTGTTCATCGCTGCAGTTGAAATCTTAATCCCAAATGTAAATCGCTGTGGCAGCCAAATTAATTGAAAAAGGGAAAAAAATAATCCAGTCATTTCTCCTCTTTCATGTGCGAGCCACATGTTTTGAGTCGTTACTGAACAGACGTGTGTTTTAAAATATGTTTTATGTGTAACATTGTTAAAGGCTGAAAAAATGTTTTGGGCTTATAATAAACATTTAAAAAGAAAGCAAGAACCAAAAAAAGCATTGTTAAGGAACCGCTACTGAAAAGCAAATAGTTAAAGTAATGGTATTGAAAAAATCTAACATTACCCAGCCCTAATAATAGCACATCTTTACTTCCACCATAGAAATGAAGTGAGGCAGCAATGTGTATCATATCTATGCAAAAAAAAAAAATAATATATATATATATATATATATATATATATATATATATGTATATAAAATAGAGAGATAAATAGCATTGTATACATATGCATGTCTATAAAAATGGGTTGATTCACAAATATGATACACACACAAACACACACATGCATTAAAAGACATTGGTTTATTCTTTCTCTGGCACAGGACAAAAGAGCAAAAAGCAAACCTCAGTAGCAATGTGTGCTTGCTCCTCTCACTGCTGACTCTTAGTTTACACAAAACAGACATCACATTTGATAACTCTAAACAGTTTCTAAAGCCGCATTGTGTAGAGAACACTCCTGTGTTCAAGTGCGTTTTAGTCTTCAAGCACACATTGTTCTGCTACCACCTGGACTAGGTTTACCGAGCTTACTCTACAACAGTCATTTTTAAATCTGTGCATCTACAAAGTGAAAGAATGCGTAGGATTAGGTTTGTTTACCTCGCGTGGATATATCAAGAAAATCCAAAATTACACATAAACACATATTCCCAGCTGAGTTATTGAGGAGGCACAGTTGATTCAGTTTGTTTACCTCGCTTGTTTTCCCGCCCTCTCCCCTTGTCCAATCACGTCAGTCCCCCGCGGTTAAAAGCTTGCGATGAATAGTCACACTTGACCCAGGCTAACCACCAGCCGCTGATCGACAGCTGGAACTTTGAATATCTTCTATATCGATGGTGTAATTGCTGCCAACAATGATACGTCCCGGTGATGAGTTTGTTATGGAAATGTAAAACATCTCTCCAAAGACTCTGCGTGATGCCAAGTCTGTATAGTATTTGGAACAGCATGGATGCACACGGACAGACCCAGTCCTCTGTGATCTTCAGGTGTTAATATTTCTGCCATTTTAATGTTGTTAAGTGTAATTGGGTGTTATTTGCCCCTTGTTGCGGCAGATACATTCTTTCTCATGCACACCAGGCTTTTGGCAGCAGCAGCAGCAGGACTGATATCAGGACTAACAGCGTTGGATAAATATTCTGCAATAAAAGAAGACTGATAAATTGTGCTTGTTGTTTGTGATTAACATGAACAGTGACGTTTTAAGAGTTTGCTTGACTATTTTTAACTTATGTTTATAAGCAGTGGTGTGCTGGGAATTCTTTTTTTCGCCCATGAAATTCAGGTCTGGTTGCGGACTGTTTTTTTTTTTTTTAATGTTGTACAACAAACACATTAAACCAGATAGAAATGAGTGATCGCTGCCCTGTCTCTGTCTAGTAATGTCTCGTTTGTTCCACAAAATCCACTAAGTTTGTTTGTTATTGTTGTTAGCTTTGTGGCTTTGTAACAGCTGTTAGCATTAGGGCTGTCGTCGAACAGAGTCGATTGGCTTGTAACTCCCAATCGGAGTCAAAAGTTGATGTGCGTGTGCCAGAAGCATCTTCGCAGGCGCATACACATTATTGTTTGACTACGGCAACACCTACGAGGACAAACAACATAGAATATGCTCTATTTATCATTTATTTTTAAATGTGCTTATTTTAGGTTATGCGCTTAACGTTAGTGAAAACACAATGTTTAACTGTTAATAAACTTAAGCAAACAGCTCGGAGCAGTGAAATTTTGAGGTCACCAACGTTAGTGTTAAATGTAACGTTTTTTTATGAGTGTAGAGATTTTACGTGCGTTTTACAAAAATAAACGTTATTAAACTTTCTTAACTGACGTTTTTAATCTCAAATGATTGACGATCTAAGGTTACAACTGACAAATAACCTTTTTAGCTGTTTTTGGCAGTTTAAGCAATGAAAATATAGTCAAGATAACAACTAGCATGATTGACTCCAATTCGGCAAGTGACTCCGATTGGGGAGTGACATGGCCGACTAAAATCCTGTCCCACTGATCAATTAATCGACTAAAAGGGATTGTGGCCAATGCTCTTAAGCAAAAAACTATTGACAACAATATTTACAGAAAATTATTAGGTTTGTATCATGAAATGCAGGTTACACCAATGATTTAGTCCCAAAATCTTCAGCTATACTGCTGTTCAACACACACTGGAAAAATATAAATTTATGCTATGAACAAGTTAAAAAAATGGGGTTAAATTATACAATATATTTTGGCTATCTTGATAATTTGCCAATAGAACACGTACATTTAGTTCAAAAGCCTTTTTGCTGATTTCAAGTTTGAATAAATGTGTATTTTTCACATTTTATGCTGACAGTTTTCTTTTAAGCCAGTAAAAATCCAGCAGCTTGTTTAAGATGATAATATTTTTCAGTGTAAATCGTTATTGTTTAAAAGGAATTTGGTTGTCTAAAAAGGAAACGACCGATTAATCGACTAAACAACTAATTGCACATCTCGCACCTCACAGTCCTGCTTAATATGGGCCATTTCATTCTTAAAAGCTCAAAACACATCAGGGTGAACAACTTGGAAGCTCAGAATGATAAGATTAGTGAACAAAATGTAAACTAATAGAAGAAGTTTATTTATTTATTTTTATTTTTTTCAGATTGTTAGCTTTTCTATGGAAGCAAAATTGAGAATCTTTAACGTCGTTATTTCAAACACTGCTCTTCACCGAACATTGCATGTGGAGAGTGGACAGGATTTTAAGAGCTGAACACACCTTTTCCATTACAAGTTTGAACTGCTGCAGTCAGGCCAAAAACACAGCAGCCTCAAGAAAAAAAATACTCTCTCTTTCTCTCCTTCTCTATCTACCTACGTACCTACTTCACAAATGATCATTTATTTGTTTGTTTTTTAAAGGAGCCAAATATAAGATGCACAGCTAATGGTTTAAAAAAGATCATAACATCTCAGATGAACTTGTGCTGAGGACATGCATTTGGTTTAGCATTAAGAATGGCTTTTAGAGCTAAAGTGAGAAGAGACAAGTGCATGAGTCTATCCATGGTGCAACATCAGTTCAAACTCAAACGTGTTCCTGACTCATGGTTCAAAATCAGCTTCAGGACACATATTGACCATTTGCACCTACGTCACTTGATCACGTGGCTGCGCCATGCTGGATGGCAGAAGTGCATGCACGCAGCATTACAGGGAGCGCAAAACTGACAAATTCTCATATATTTTCTTATTTTTCCGTAAAGAAAGCAGTGGATGCTTCTAGCGCATGTTCAGTACATTTGTCTGTGGAAGTAGGACAACTTTTAGACACGCACAAAGCAAGGTATTTGTTAAAGCTAATGAATGCTAGCTGATTTATGCCCTCTTCCTCCTGCTATGTTTGCCGAATAAATAAAATCTTCAAGTTTGCCTGACTTTACTCCTCATGATTTGCACCATTCTGTGGTAAACAGGGTTTTGTCTTACACTGGAGCAGATTTAAAAGCTACAAGAGGTTGGTTTCAGTAACTTAGCTGTATATCATGTGAGGCTAGTGTTAGCCAAGCATAATGCAGGCTGTTTCAAATATTCATTGCATTTATTCTTTTGTCAAAGGTCTTTTTTTTCTCTTTAGCATTGACTTACCTTGTTTAAAGTGTTCACTGCAAATCTGTAGCGATGTAGAGGGATTCCAGTTCTTTTGATTTATTGCTGCCATCCACTAGCGTCTTCTATCTTCATCAAAATGTAAACGAAAAAGCTACAGGTTTAGGCTTAAAACCTCGATCTTGCCTGTTAGTGCAGCGTGTTCCAGATACAGCCATTTTACAATTGAAATCAATTAAAATTACTTAGAAACGAGCAAGTTTTCGGCAAAGTTTCCATTGCTGTAATGCGCACAGACAGCGCTTTTGCCATCCAGCATGGAGAAGTGGGCGTTCCCTCGAGGAGCGTGACGACACGTGCAAATGGTCAATAGGTCATGTTTATCAAAATCTTACATTGCATTCATAGCCTTCGCATATTTGCATTCTCTCTTTTCTCCGTTGCCCTCTCTCTGCATTCTAACTCTCCTCTCGCTTGCTTTACAAACCCCTGAATTCTCCTCTCTGATTGGCCAGTTACTCTTCTTCTTAGAGTATGCAGGAACATAACCTGGTCCAGAGCAGGTTATGAGCTTTCTGCATGTTGCCATAAAGGTCTACCAACGTGTTCTCATGGCTTGCGTGTCTATACCAATGAGTTATTATAATGACTAGATATTCAGCCTAAAAACACTGCACTGGACTGGATTTGATGCAGAATTTAAGTATTTTTGTTTGTCCTTACATTATATGAGCATTATTGTGTTTACTTCACTGCTGTTACTATAAAAGATTATAAAAGCTAAAATTAAAAGTATGTTTTTTCAAGATGTTTTCACATTAGTTTGGTTGAGCAGAAGCATAAAGAAAATGCACAAATACAAAAAGGTTCAATTATCAAAGTTTTTAAGTGAAAAAGTAAATTAAAAGTTTAACTTTCCATTAGTTTCTATGAAATCTTTGAGAGGCATCTGGCTGCAGACCTCCATGAGGAGGACCCTGCCTCGCAGACCTCAATGAGGAGGACCCTGCCTCGCCGACCTCCATGAGGAGGACCCTCACGTGACTTACCTCCATCCAGAGGAGGACCCTCACGTGACTTACCTCCATCCAGAGTACCCTAAAGCCCGGATGTTCACCCATATTATGTTTACGATACCATACATTAAGTGGCGCTATATTGCGCTTAAAACATTATTCGCGGCCCGCTAATAACGTTGAAGAAAGTAAAGGAGCACAGGTGAATTTATCGCTGTGCGTTAACACCATAACTGTTATACTTTCGTGTTACAAACACGGTACAAGACGCTGGAGAGACCAATGAGCCAGTTGGATCGGTGGTTGAATGGATAGTGCAATGGTCTCCAATACAAAGATCTCAGGTTCGATTCCCGCACCTCTCAAGTCTACAATGAGAGAGTGCTACAGGGTAAGTGAGCTGGTTGCCATGATAATGAGTATTTTACTGTTGCCAAATGGGCCTAAGCGTTCATATTTTTAATCTTAACCTTACCCAAACCTTATTCCTAAACTTACCCGTTCTACTAAATTTATCACCGCCCCAAGGCCTGTTAATACAAATGTAAATAAAAACTTTTTGTGTCTTATTGTTAGTTCATCACATTCATGTCTCGTTATTGGTTGTCATAAAAACTACACTTGATCCAGCAAAATGGAAAAAGTCTTGTCTGGCTGCAGTTTCAAGCATCTGAGGTATCGGCAGCCATCTTGTGTAGAGAGAGTTTCCTAAAGATTTCACGAGTCTCTGGCTGCAGACCTCCATGAGGAGGACCTTGCCTCGCAGACCTCCATGAGGAGGACCCTCCACCGTGAGGACCGGAAGTAAAGCAAAACAAACCTAATTTTCAGATGCTTGAAACTGCAGCCAACTTCAACGTTATTAGCGGGCCGCTAATAATGTTTTTAGGGCAATATAGCGCCACTTAATGTATGGTATTGTAAACATAATATGGGTGAATATCCGGGCTTTAGGGTACTCTGGATGGAGGTAAGTCACGTGAGGGTCCTCCTCATGGAGGTCTGCGAGGCAGGGTCCTCCTCATGGAGGTCTGCAGCCAGATGCCTCTCTGGACATTTGTTGGTGTAGGTTACCATGCTCTCGCTAGTCATTTTAATACTCATTGGTCTATACCATTCCATGACAAATTGCGTGTCATGGTGACACTTCTGCCATATTTGGCGCCCATGTTTTTGTCGTATTGATGGCTAGGTTTAGGTCTGAAGTTACAAAAATGGGTATGTTTAGGTTCGTGCCTCGAAATTGGTTGGTCATGAGTAATACCAAGTCTTCACATTCACCATAGAACTGGGGCAGCAGCATGTGAAAAACACACTGAAAAAGTAGAAATTGCGTTCATATGGCACACTGTTTCAAATTGCGTGGTATAGCAGCCTGTTCTCACAGATAAGCGTGTCAATACCACGCTATTGTAAACAGCGTGTCATATGAACGCAACTTCTATTTTTTGCGTGTGTATTGTGTATATCTAACCCTAACCCTTCATTTCAATGGTGAATGTTAACGCGTGTTTTTATTCATGAACACTAACACGATGCTAATCCTAAACTTAACCAACACCAGGCCCGAGACCTAAACTTACCCATGTTTGCAACTTCAGACCTAAAGTTAGCTGTTAATCCCTTGAAAAACATTGCATTTGTCATCAACCACATCGCATGTTCATAGTACGCCAGAAAAAACGAGCCAAAACAGGCAGAGGACGTCGTCATGACACGCAATTTGTCATGGCGTGCTATTTTACGCAGTCCATGAGAAGGAAGTGATCCAGCTTAACCCAGAACCTCTCTAAACCCTAAAACTAGTTTCGTAGTTTAGGGCTCAGTAAGGTGTTTGTTATGTTTCAGATGTCTCCTGCCTTATTTCTCAGACGGTAACGTGTTACAGTGCAGGCTGTTTAATATCCATCCATCCACCTATCTGACAGTTAAAGACCTACACCGTGCAGGAACACAGATACAGGCTCTTTTGACGATCTAGACTTGAAAATTGTATATATTGATTTTGTTTTCCTTATATCTTTTTTGTACAAGCCCCCAGAAGCATTAAGAAATTTCCTCACATTCAAAAACAAGTCAACTGTGTTTCCAATCTCACAATTCAGTAAAAATGCATTCACTTCTCTGTATTTTTCCACAATCCTGCTTGCAAATTCTGAGAGCATCCAAGGTCACACGTTTGCGCTCTTTGCAAGTTCCTTCTGTGTTGTTGTATGTTTGTCTCCTCTCGGATAAAAGGCCAGTCCGGAGACTCTGCCCACAGCCGCAAGCCTAATATTGACGCACCCAACATAAAAGATGTGCTAGCCCTTAGCTTTGATTTATTAGCTGCTGTTCAATGTAACTGTGCCTATATTCCAAAGGTACACGCTGGTCACTGAACAATATCGATCCCTCTAACGTTTAAATGGATGACTTTTTTTAGCCGGTGAAAAAGTAGCTGATTTTTTTTTTTTCAAGCTTGCAAGCTATTTAATAGTCCCAAATCTATATTTCATTAAATTGATGACACATTGCACCTCTAGCCCTCGTCCAACTCCTGTTCTATTGATCGGCAACAGTTTGGCGCTTGTAGGGAATAATAAATTGTTCCAGCTTCCATAGCCGTTTTTTTCATCAACCTTCTGTTATGTGTCACCGAGAAACGAAATTACAGCCGAGGGGATTTGAGTTCACCTCTGCTATGAATCTTTATCTTTGGAAAGTGTGTTACGGAGCAAATTGGGCCTCATGATTGCCACGCACACAGCAAAAGGACAGTAAATACTCTCCAGAAGCCTCTCACATGATGTACTCCCTCCTTTTGTACCAAAGCAGGGAATCCATCACACTTAGGAGCTCCGAGTCTGGGGGCACAGGCTGAGATTGTGTTTTGTCCTCCAGGGCAGTGGGCAAAAATGAGGGTTAGTGCAATCTGATACAGGTTTAGGCGGGCGCTGGCTTCTGACTGGGGTTTTAGAGGGGAAGGTATAAGCAGGAACTAGTGTATGACATGTAGAGTGTTATTTTTGAGTGTGAGAAGCATGAGTGTGGCAGCCAAGTGGGTAAACTTGATTTCTCGCTAGAATCTGTCAGGAGTTGTAAAAGTGGTCGATGTAGTTCCTTCTGAGAGAGTGTGTATGCTTATTTCTGTAGGAAAATGATTTAAAATGACATGCCACACACCAAGCAAAAAGGCATGACAGCAAGAAACCTCTAATTCAAGGATATTTAGTTCAAAACATTTTTTGTAATAGTAATTATGCAATTTGTTGAGTTTGTCCCACCATATCCCTCCAAATCCCCAAACCTGTCCCACTTTTAGGAATTTTTGAGCTGGTCACCCTAGCTGATATGTGATATGTGTGTGTGTCGCTCCTCACACTGAAATCCAGACCTCATCGCTCCTGGCGTGGCCTCGATGGACTGCTCACGTTGGCTCTCCTTGTCCACATTCTTCTATAGATCAAATAGTAAAACTTTGCAAGCGTGACAATGCGGCAGAGAACCAAAGGCCAACAGAATATCCCCAGCACATTTATTTATTTCCTCACATTTGTGTCACTTCTGTCCATGAGCGCTCACACTTCTCGTGCTTGGCGTGAGTTTGTTTGGGATGCTAGGTTTCTCTTTTTCCCGGAGGTGTTTTTTTTTTAAGTTTTTCCTTGCTGAGAAAGAGGGTCTGAGGACAGGGTTTGCTCTGGGACAATTTGTCTATTTGTTGCTTGTTGTTACCTGCATTTCCTAATAATGACTGTTTCTGATTTTCCCATGTTTCTGTTGGTACTGACCAAATGTTTCATTGTTTGATTTTCTGACCAATCTTGTTTGCTAAATCAACATCTTGTAAAGTCCGCTGAGATGACTGCTGTTGTGATGTTGGGCTATATGAAAAAATTGAATTGAAATGCAATGAATTTGTATAGAATATGTTTGTTTTTAAGACAGTTTTATTTGGACAGAAACTGTTAAAGAGCCATTTCTAGTGATTAATTATTTTTCAACAAAGGGGATGCGCACACAGCCTGCGAGCAGAAGAGCTGCGACTGCCTGATACAAGCTTACGACTTGCACGTTACATTCAGATGTGTGAAAAATCTAGTTTCGTAGATAAGTGGTGCATACCTGATCGTTTTTTTTATCAGTAGAGCTAAAAGTGACGTCGACTGATAATCTCCCTATATGTTCAGCTTATCCTTTTTACCTTTTTTGAAGGCGTTCATTATATTTCAGATTGATAAGCAGATTTCATTAAACATGGATAGAATATCACATTAATTACTAAAATTGCATCGCAGAATATATTGTACAACGCATAATATCTAAAAATATATTGTATCTTTCTCTAAATAACATGCTTGTATCCTACCACACAAAGAAGTATCGTATATGTCTACAAAAAAATGCACAAAAAAATATTATTTTTTGTGAATATTGCCCAGCCCTAGTGGTGCCCTGATTCTCTAAGCTGCTTGTGACTGTAACACAACTTCAACAGTTATTGAAGCAGAATTGGAGAAACAGCCAAGCGGGCAGCAGCTTGTCATTATTCACAGTGAGATGACCTTTACTGTCCGTTAGCACAATGTAGCGTTTAGCTTGAAAGGATGTCAGCGGATGTCTTCTGCCTCCTTTGTTTGTTTTCACACAATGAAAGGCACCGATTTAGGGGCCAGAATGGAGCCTGTAAGTGCTTGGCGTTTGGTTCCTGATGAATCCGGCCAATCCGTCTGCCTCTGGAGAGTAAACATGTTTGACATTTGCTGTTGACCTTATCCATTCTATTAGGCGCCATGTTTTCTGACAGAGATGGAGAAGGCTGATTTTTCACATTTCAACACAGAAAATTGTGGTGGTTAATAAGCACCTCTTGTTAGGTCAAAGCCTATTTACATGAACATGCTTGTGAGATTCTTACAGTAAGTACTTAATGAACACACAGTGTATTCTACATCACTGATCGCTCTACTCAAAGTGACTGTTCATCTTCATTATAATCACAACAGCAGCTTCAAATGAACTGGTGATGAAAAGCAACATATCAAGGTGGTGTTACACAGAAGACTGAAACAATTACAGTGGTCCCTCACTCTAATGCGGTTCACTTTCCGCGGCTTCATTGTCTCGCAGATTTTTTGTGTGTGCAATTTTGCTTCTTTTTTTTTCTTTTTTTTACAGTGAGACGTTTTTTAGACATGCTTTGCTCTCAAACGCACTGTTTGGGGACCGTTTCACATCACAGCATTCACAGGCAACAGCACAGAAGCTCTTAGAAAATTTTAGAAAGTTTGGATCATGGGGAAGCTGACCTGACGCTCGGACGTTTCTCCAGGTGAGGATTTGACTCTTTGAGCTCGTAGTTATGATGATGAATTTGTTGACACTGGAACTTCATTTTTGTAGTTCAGATGTGTTTAAGGAGCGTGTTGTGGCTTCGCTAGAGTTCGGATGTGTTTTGTGGCTCTGGACAAAGTTCGACCAATAGGAAATGTGGATGAGAAACATAATCCCTAATTGAACAGACAGCAGGATTACATTGAGAAATGGTGAATCACGATGTGACGATTTCACTAAAAAAGCAGATTTTCACTGGCATAAGCTCATGATTCGATTTTTATCACGATATTGCCCAGCCCTATGAGAGACCACTGTACATTTACTTAATAGTCACACAGGTGTCTATGCATAGTTGACACATGACAGACATGAGTTTCCCACAGCAGGAATGGAGTGATAGCCATTTAATTAATCTTGCCTGACATGGTAATGCTGCAAAATGCTGGATGATAATGATTTTTACATTATTTCAGTTTTGTTTTACTTTGCTAGACCCAGTAGTGGCTGAAATGCTGTCTTTAACTTGTTCATTCATGTCACAAAGCTAATGCTAACGTATGCTCCTCCCTTTAGTGCTTCAGATGCGACACATTTATTAGTAATTATTTTATTATTAACCTAATTTTGTTCTAAATTCCAACAAAATTAGTTGCTTAAAGCTCTGAAAATCTGTTAGCTCTGGTCCAAGGCTTGCTAAAGCAGGAAATAAGGGTCTTGTGTACAAAAGTTGCATGACTGACAACAGTTGTTTTAGCTAGCATTCTAAATAAAACATATTCATTTGAACATCAAACAGCACTTGCATGGCTTTGTAAGGTCAGGCTAACATTAGACACAAATGTCCTAGTTACAGTTACATTGTCGTTTTAATCTTTGATTAAACCTTGTACTTTTAATACGTTGGCTATGAGTTTTCGTCTTTTTTGCCTCTGGCTAGAGCACTGACATCACCATGACGTAGACTGGAAAGGGTCTATTAGCACTGTGTCCTTTCTCTGGGGCATGGCAAAAGGCAACAAAACTTTCTGGTGAAATAAGTGTGTTTTTAGCACAACTAACTCAATCTGAGTCACAACCGAGTATAAATGGAGGTCACGGTTGTGGCATTATGTCAGAAAAGTAAACGGAATGTTATGTAGGGGTGAAAACACTCCAGGCAACGTTAGCATCATGTTAGCATTTAGCTCATAGCTAACATGACCATTGTTGCATATATTTACATATTTCAATCCCTCTTTTCATTTCCATCTCTTTGTACCTATATTCCCTTAGGTTTTCATTAATACGTTTTATTAAGTTCACATTTGCTGTTGTTTTTTTTGTTTTTTGTTTTTTTACGATTCAAAGATTGTGAATAGTGTTTTGAAAAGGAAAAAAAAAATGAAACCCACACCAACAACTCTTTAAATTCTTGGATTCCTTTGTAACGTTAATCTTTTGAGTCTTGTTGTTAGAAACTTCTGATCAGTCAACTAAGAATAAGTGACATAAAATAAGCTTGTGTGAATAAATGCATTTCCCATCAGTGAAAGCTCTTCCTTGTGTACACCCCAGAGAACAGCTCAAAGTGGATGTCTGTTTGAGTGACAGCTGACCTCTCGGAGCTCCTGTGAAACACTGCGGCGTGCGTGATGCTAATCAGGATTAGCACCTGAGCTCAGCACCGTGAAACACAACACGGTGATAAAAGCACAGAGCACCCAATCCAAGCCACCCACTGCCACATGGCCTGTCAACATCCAGCATGCTGCGGAATCATCTCCTCACGCCGCATACGCATTAAGGACAAGACATGTGAAGATTTGATGAGGATAACAGATATTGTCAACACTGCTTATGATCTGAAGACGTGCTGGAACTCAGACTCTACGCTGATGAAGCTCATTTGACCTGATGAGTAGCCGACATGTCACAAAGAATTGAAAGAAAAAGTAAAAATCTGTAATAATCTGAGATGATTATAGTATTGAATTCTGTAAATGAGTATATGACATTTGAAGGTGTAACTTGGAGAGGGTGATATGACCTAAAAAAAAAAAACGCATAGGCTACATAAGAGTTTCGGTGACGTCAGCTGTTGTAGTCATTGATTTGATTTAGTATATATAGAGTGTCTTGTGGTTTAGTTTAGTAACCTTAAAAAATATGGCTGCACCAGAGTTAGCACAGAGCTACTTTCCATATGTAGTCCTTCACAAATAAGTTTACATTCAATAAGAAAACATGAAATAAAAGCCTTTAAGAAAAAGTACAACAATATTACACCCGTATTCAGTAAAAGTAAAATTAGAGGTTACAATATAGCACCAGACAATACAATACAAAATACATTTCAAACGAACTGCTTTGCTATATGATAAATGTAGACTTGTGGTAGCTCATTGACTAGCTTGCTGTTTTAAGTCGCCAACAAATTAACAGTAGGACTGGATATTGCCAAAAGTCTTCATATGATACGTATCGGAGTACAATGAAATTACATTTGGAGTAAGCCTCCCGGCCGCTGCAGCTTTTGCGCGCTGCCACTCGCTCTTCCGATCATGAAATGCAAAGCATGCATACAAATGAAAAAAAAAACATAAAAATACAAGGATCACGGTACTATACGTGTCCCAATACATGTTTATCCCAATACAATTCCTTTAATGGGATGCATAAAGAGATATTTTACCTACCAAAATAAGAAAATATGGAAACAAATTATGGGGATAAATTGTATTTTGACCTTAAAATCAATGTTAAGAATGTAACTTTGATCATGTAGAATCATAAAGTACAGAAGAATTATATTTTCACACTGCTTTTAGTGTCCTAAGAATAAGTGTTTGTTCAGCTCAACAGTTTCAACCTTAAAGCAGCCATCCAGGTCCAGAAGTGTAAAATTTATAATGAGTTTAAGCATCTGGCTGAAGCTGGAGTTGGAGCTGAAAAAGCTGAGGGTCCAGGGTTAGTACAGATGGCTGAGACTGAGGTAACTTTTGTGAGAGATATTTGGCTGCAAACCTCTTTCTTCCGCTCACCTCTCGCTTCAGAATAGACTCTACTTTTCACAAAGCGGGAGACTTACTTAAATTGGCTCTGTGCACAGAAGTCAGTTGGCTTACTTATTCTGAAAAATGCTAACTTCCTGTTGGCAGGTTCATTTCTAGTTTAGTTCATTTCAATCTAAAATGAAAAAAATACTTTAAGATCAGGCAGTAAACAGTGAGTTGTTGGTGATTTTCTCTGAAAATCTATTAAATACTTTACAAAAGGAGAATATTTCACTAAAAAGACCAAAGTGAAAAGATATGGTTGTCTGTCAATGCTAATGCTAAAGTCTGACAAGTTGAAAATAAACAGCTTCTATGCACAGGGTCAACTAACTATCGGAACCCCAACCCTAACCCCAACCTTACCCATATTTGGAGAGTAAATGTAAAAAACATAAACATTTGCTAGCGTAGCCATGTGCTAAATGGACTTATATGGACTTCCAGGATGTATGAAGAGGGTCTTGCGGCTTGTGTCTGCAGCCAGACGTTTATGACTTTTCTTGGCTGTTGAGAGTGCTCGTCTTCAGCTGGTGCATACATAGGGTGACCAGATTTTTTTGTGAAAATAATGGATAAATAAGTATATTCTTGTGCATATACGTAGTCAATTCGAGGCTCCTTCACACTCATGTATATTCTCTTAAACCTTTGTCAGTGCAAACTGATGCTTTTTGTTGTGTTTTGGTTATTTTCAAGCACAATTTTTGTCTAGTTTGACTGAAGAAAGCATTATTATTCCTCCCTTCACTGTTGGGATACAGTGTCAAAATGATCAAGATCAGGACAACTGGGACATGTCTTGTGTAAAACTGGGACAAAACAATGATTTGGGATACATTTGCTGGGACATGGAACACGGGGCTCAAAATAGGGACTGTCCCAGGTAAATGGGGACGTCTGGTCACCCTATGCATGCAGTTGAAGCATCGCCTTTGTCGCCATTGGCAAAGTCTAAAACCAGCATGTGTACTTACATACTCCACTGATGGAGAATGAGATACAAGTTGCGTCAATGATGCCACAAACAACGTTACCTTATCGATATGTTCTGGAATGAAGAGAAAAGTACTTTCTTCAAAGCAAGACTTAAAATGGTCACTAGTTCCACAATAGGGGGCCGAAAGCTAAAAAAAAGTTACAGGAATAGCAAAGCGTCAGTGCCTAAAGCAGAAAAAACTTGTAATTGATTTTTTTAATCTTACATTTATGTAAGTAAACAATTGAATTACTTAGACTGATAGCTATAAATGTTTTTTTTTCCCTGTTCACCTGCCTTGCCTTAAACTTAAAATGACTCAGCGTGTGCCTGTGCTTCTTAGAATTGCTATTTGCAGTTTTACCAGAATGAATAAAAAATAGAACATTGCCAAACATTGGATTTTAAACCGACAGGCCAGGTAATAATGGCCACAATGAAGCCATGCGTCCACTCCAATCTGAATCAGTCCTTTAAGCATCATCATTAAAGCCCCTTCAGCTAATCAGCATTATAATTACCATAACGACTCATAATTGAATTGACCAAGGTTAACATTCCTCTCTGTTCCTTTCTTTTTTTAATAGCTTCTCTCCGACTCTCTGCTTCTCCGGGAACAACAAATACCTTTGTTTATCCGCCGCGCAAACCTTTGGAGAATTTACCATCGGCACAGCACCTGCAGAGACGTTTGTGATTTCTCCAAAAACGCAGGTGCGAATGCGACACGGCACAACTTGATCGCTTCCCGTGAAAACATGTCTGCAAATGGTGAGTAAATATTGCCCTCCTTTGGCCCTAATTATGCAAATGAGCGATTGTCTTTTTAGCCCGAGGAAAAGTGGAAGACGAGAGACAAAAGGGAGATTTGTTTGCGCGAGGATTGGAAGCGGGGCCGACAGTCATATGCTGCTGATTAACGTACTAATGGACAAGGCAGGAGAGTGGAGTTGAAGTCATTTCATACCAATCACTATTCATTACCTAATGAGAGATGAGGACTTGGGGGCAATCTCTGCGGCTCCAGCGCAAAAGGGCGAAAGGCGAAGTTGATGAATCGTAATAAAAAAATCATATCATTAGTTACCTCTTTAAATTCACCGGAGCTCAGGGTCTTAATTAGGAGGCACAAGGGGGAAAGAGAAACCCGCAGTAGTTTATCACGGCCTAATAAGACTTTTGTTTACAGAGAGCCGCAGTTATAATAGCCTAAGTCTGCTTAACCTCGCAGACCAAAGCTTAATCAAATATGATCCACATCGCATTAATGTGCTTCATACTACTGGCTGTCACTGAACCAGAAAGAGCCACTAACGAGAGGACTCAATTAGGATTTAATGACATGTTAAAAGTAAAATGCAGTGGACAGTGAAGATTATAGATAATAATGTTTGGAAAAAAATTTGATAACATTTAGATTTAAAATGTTTCTGTGGTTTATAGTATCCTTTAGCGTGTATGTCATGGGAATATGCAACATTTCAAAATTCTGAATTGAAGTAAAGTAGCCCATCAAATATGCAAACCGATAGAGGGATTATCAGTCGACGTCACTATCCGCTCTACTGCGCATGTCGCCTGCAGAAAGATACGCTGTCCGTCTAGTTGGCTCAGGAAACTTCTTTGATAAAAACAACAAAACAGGACGAGAGGTAGCTGTTTCGATTAGGTATGAACTGGTGCTCATTCACAAATGTTGATGTAGCAGCATAACTTTTGTTTTCTCACAGTGATAAACTCTTGTAGATAGACAACAGCGCTGGTTAGTGTTGCTGCTACAGCTTGTGTCAATCAACCTGCTAACCGGTGGCGTGCGCTTCCTTTGTTTTGATAAACAAAGAATCCCTATATACTGATATAGCACTGGGTTTAAACATTATTACCATTATTTGTCATAAAAAAATAAGCAGCCATTTTGAATGAAAAAAAAATTGCTTAGAACATCATACAGTAAATATAATTGTAAACACTACACAACTTCCCTGTGCACATTCTTGTAGTCAGCCTGTCAAACACTCGCTCCCTCAGAGCTTGTATCGTCTGTGACATTGTAACCTGGATACGTAGGAATCTTGAAAATCCACTATTAAGTTTGCATTTTTGGATTCTGACCCATCTGTGCAGTGACAAACCAATCACACTGTGGTTTGGATGAAATCCAAAAGTGAGGACCAAAACAAACATGACTGAGCTGGTGAAAATATTTCGGTCCATTTTAGCATGAATTGGATTTTGAAAAACATGCACACAGAGATGCAGACTTTAGAAATACTCCACTGTTGTGATGCTTTGACAAATATGTGGCAAATGTTTGCCTTTTATCACTGACTTTCAGCACAAAGTATTCTAAATAAGTAGAACTCAGTGTTCTTTTATTGTGGTCAGTCTAAGGCACACTATTCACACAGTCTTCATGTTGTGCAATCAGCACATTGATATGTCATACCTATGAGTTTGTGGGATGGACAATATCAGCAAAATAACAAGTTTAGGCACTTTTGTCAGGAATATCTGAGAGAAATGTCTTTTCTGTTTATAGAAAACATGTTGTCTATTTTAAAGTCTAATTACTACAAGTCATTAGGCCCATTAAAACCTTTTGTATCATCACAACAACAACAAAAACGATTCAAACATTCTTCATTGTAGCTACCAACCCGATTGAAATACCTCTGACCTGTGTGACATGACCTATTGGCTCTGCTTGGGACATCAATTGACTTGAAAATTGCAAACTTTTGTACAAGTGAGTACTTCAGCTCATTTCTATGGGGTAAATGAGGATTTTACCTTCATTATTTGATAATTACATAAACAAATGTTCTAAAAACTAGTGGTAAATGTGACTGTAACCATGTGAAGCGTGGGTTCAGACTCTGTTCTAAACCCACGCCGCTTTCCAAACTACAGAAGCTACAGAACAACACGGTGATTAAAGAGCTCCAGCCACAATACCTCGGTGAAGGCCTGACTTTCACAGCCAGCTTTCATACTTGCTGGCTCTGGCTCTGGGTGCTTCCTGTCGCGTTTGGCCCCACACTTCAAGCACCCAGACTTTGTTTGAATGAATAACTGTGTGTGATCATCCGTCTTTCAGTGGCACAGGTATGAGAGATGATTTCTACACTTCCGCCTGAGCAAAACACACTGCTTTTTAACGCTACACATCAGACAGGTGGAATTTATCTGCTGTTGCATATTTCATGTCATAGTTTTACATAGCTCTTCCAGTTTTATGGGATATTTATGGAAATGAGTCTGTATGGATGTGGAAAAAAGTATAGGCCTATAGCACTTTTTTGTGTCTTTATTCAGTAGCTTTTCAAAGTTAAAGTTAATATAAGTTTAAATACTGGTGCATAATTTATAATACAATAATTTATTAAAGTGTCCGAGTGAATCATTTTTGCCATCATATTATTAAACTTAAGATATGACCAACTTTTGTGGGAAAACTTTGTTTTTATTAATCAAAAAATGATATTAAATGAGGTATTCTGATGCAGATATTTAATATTACAGATATTTTCTGCACCAATATTTGCCTTTACTGATATTAAAAATTCATTGCACACTCACTCTCAATGTCATAAGGTACTTTTCACTTTTTTAAAATAGAAAAGTTTTTTCCTGGGACAATAAATTCTGTGGCATTAATAAATAAATAAAATATGCAGCCACATTATTTGTTTCATTGTTTGTTTTTACTCTAGTGTGTTCAAAAAAAGACTAGAGAACCTTCTCTTAACATATCGACTATGATATGTTACTCTGCCAGAGTGACAGAGGGCTTTCCAGACTGGATGGCGCTCCGGCCTCACAGCAAGAAGGTCGCTGGTTTGATTCCCGCACGGCCTGGGACCTTTCTGTGTGGAGTGTTCATGTTCCTCCTCGTGTCTGGGTGGTTTCCTCCGGGCACTCTGGTTTTCTCACCAACCATTAACATGCAGGTTATGGGAACACTTGGTGATAATCGAAGGTTGAGGCACCAGGTGTTTATGCGAATCTGAGCTGCCCCAGGGCAGTTTACTGTCACTGAGTGGTAAGGGAGGGGTTCATCTTACAGTGAAGCGCTTTGTGACTCTGTGTCTGTGAAATGCTATACAATTAAAGATTACATACATACTTACTTACTTGTTATTATACTGATACCAATATATCGACCATCCCTAATAGTAAACAACTATCATACATATTTTTTTTTTACTGATTGCTATTTTTGTCTGCTTTATCTGAGGTTGGATTGAGCCTTGAGACTAGCCCTGGTTCCAAATAGTGCTAAAATATAGTTCCTAACTCCTTATCTGTCGTCATGGAGTCAACTGTAAGAACACTAGACATCTAAGAGAAGAAGCTTTAGCTCTGTTTTGGGAATCTGAACGTCCCAACCAGCAGTGGGAAAGAGTGAGGGAAATCATGTGACTCTACAGCCGTTTATGAAAAACTACCAAATCCATCAGCGGACTACTAAACACGCACCACAGCACATACTCTTAAATTAAAATAAAAACATACTCATGAAAAGTTTAAACTCGAAGCTCCAGTAGCTATTCTGCACATATACTGTACAGTACATGCACAGGACAGATAAAAAATATATAACAGACAGCAGTTTATGAGAGAAAGGAGACATATATTTCAGTAAATTGGTCTTGCTTTGGTCCTACAGCAGCAGCTGTGCCTCTCCTTCAGCAGACTGAACAAATGAGCCTGTGGCTCTAAGTTTAGTTTCTTTGGACATACATATTGTTAAGTGATGTGAGAATAATTTAGTGAAGTTGATGTGGCGCTACAGTCCTATATTTTCAAAGTTTATAAAGTTTGTTTTATGCAGAGAAATGTATTGTGTGTCTAAAGTCTGAGACTGTAAAACTTTTCATTTATCACAAACTCATTCACTGATCATATATTGTCATAAATGTCCATACATTTTGGCGCAATCTACACACTGTTACCACTGTTTGGAAGCATCTGTGGTTGTAGAATGTAGATGTAGAATAGAAAGCATACATGCTCCTTCTCCTAACTCCTTCCTAACGGAGTCGACTATCTGGACGGTCCTGAATACACATCCGGTTTGGGCTGGAGGAATCAGAAGCTATGATGCCAATTTGCACTATTCAGACGTAGCAATAGTCCCTTCAGCGTGTCCTGAGTCTGTCCCCAGAGAGACATCCAGGACATCCTGAGTCAAATCAGTTCACCTCTCAAATCTAGTCCAAGTTTTTCCTGTTTCATTTAGACCTTGTCTTTTCAGCCATTACCCAAAGCTCATGACCTTAAGTGAAGGTCGACCGGTATCAAGAGCTTTGCCTTTGAGCTTTTCCTTCTTCCCAAGGAGATGTGTCAGAGATGTGTTTTTACTATAACAGTATCTTTTACTGTCTAAGAGAATCACTCATGTGCTCTTGTGTGGTTAGAAGTGTGAGGTCATACTGTGGAATGTTCTAGACAGGTAAAAACATCCTGGTGGAGTCAACCAGTTGTGTACTCCCATTCAAGCTTACACAATGTCCCTTTGATGCTTGTGCTTATAAGTGATTCATATACTGTACAAAATAACAACATATATTGTGTATTTGACCATGTATTTGTCATACTTTAAATTCCAGCAGAGTAATAGAGCATAGACACACTTTATTTGATGTATTCTGTGAGTTTTTCCACACCCAAACTTAAAGTACATATGGGCAATAAACAGGTCCATATGCTTGAAGTTACACATCCAATTTAAAACGCCGTGGCAGTCTCGATCACTGTTGATTCATCATTACCTGCAGATGCTGTTTGTATAGACTTACTGTTTACTGTTTGGAGTTTGCTCAAGTCTCTCTTCTTACCTGCAGCCAAGAAATAAAGTCGTACTTCACTTTTCTGGAGTTTAGAAATCCTTCAGTGACTACTAGAAGTAATAATGGTAGTTTTGTGTAAAGCGTATTTGCTATAGTCAGGGGTGTCGGACTGGTAAATGGAACTAGTTTCCCCAAGGCCCAGGGCAGATGATGTGGCTGATGTGTGGTTTAGGTCAAATATTTGTTCTGAAACGCCTAATGCTGGGCACACGCTACACAACTCTGCTCATTTTTCAGTCACGCCTAGTCGAGATTAGTTGAAGCTAGTCGCAGTTGTATGAAGGTGTCTGCAATTGTACTCGCGTTCTAATCATGTAGTGTTGAGCTGGCTTCATTCGCAGGTTTTTAAACATGTTTGACTTATAGGCCAGATTTTTTCTGTCTTGTTGTCGAAATTATTAATTGGAGACCAATAGACACAAATAGCTATAATAAATTAATTCAAAATCATCTCACTGTGATAAGCGAGCCTGATCTCACAAGAAAGAGTACATTTACCACGACATTACACAGTATTTAAATGAGGTATGATTAGCACGAGTTCATGGCTGTTTTGCGTAATTATAGTACGCATCACAGTCCCCATTCATTTCAATGGTGGTTGTTAAGACGTGTTCTTATTTATGAATATTAATGAAATCCTGATTCTAATCTTAACCTGCCCCAAACCCCAGACCTAATCTTACCAATTTTAGTAACTTTATGCCTGAACTTACCCGTTTCACTTGAAGAAACGTTCCCACATGGCTTCAACCACAACTTTTTTGACGCTGTGAAATCTCGTGTCATTTTTACGCTTTTTAATATATATGGTAAATGCACGGCGTAACATAAGTACTAAAAATAGCTGTGAACTCATGGTCAAAATACGCTGTTTTTGTGTCGTGGTAAAAGTACGCCATCTAGTGAGACTGTGTTGAGCCAGCTTAAGTTTGGCTTCGTGTGGACAAGGTCTCATTCCAGTTGTTGGGACAGACGAACGGACTGAGCAGTGAGGACTCTTGTTAAAAGAAGATAACTTTAGTGCTGTTCCTCTTGTTTCCAGGTAGGATCTTGTTGCTTTTAGTCCCACATATTTGTTAGTTACTTTGACATGTTTTGGCTGCAATCTGCCAGACATCTTCAGAAGTGTCACAGGTCTGTCACCGACCAGCAGTTCCTGTGGCTTGGACGATCCTGCAGACAGGACAGGTCACTCACACTGAACACCAGGAGCCTATTTTTAGAGCAAAAATAGTAAAGCCACACTGGAAGCAATTTTAGTACACCCAAACACCAAACTCCCCAAGAACAAAACAGTGATGCTCTAGCAATAACAACAGCTGATATGTGACACAACAACACCAAGATCTGTGGCAGTTCTGAAGATGACTCGCATACAGAAGCTAAAATGTGTAAAAGGAATAACATGCCCACGAAGAGGTGTTGAGATTTGTAAAGAATGCCTGTCTGATTTTAAGATTGTCAAAGTACATGAACACAGTTTATTCTGCTAAGACAAAAAAATACAATGTCACTCTCTCATAGCAAATACATTTTTGGGGTGCAACATAAAATTAGTTTTGGTTCTTGACATGCTGCAAAAAACATATTTGGCCCTTTGAGGAAAAACACCATTAATTTTGGTCTGCTGAAGAAAAAAAAAGTTTGGGCACCCCTGTTCTAGTTCTATCTAATTTATTCTTTATGCTCATTATATTAAATCTCATTAGGAGGAGAAATGGCTCTCTGGATTGCCTGAGCGTGGAGTGTTGCTTTGCTGTCCCGTAAAAAGCTCTTCTTAATCCTTGTATAGCCAAACAGTATGTGTTATTTGCATTGTTTCAAGTCAATATAAACGTTCATTCATCCAGGAGTGATCCATTTTGGAAAAAGACTTCAAAGTTGTCTTTAGGCTTGTGGTTCCCCTCAGGGTTCGTGAAGCAAAATCTGGGGGTCGCAAGCTGATTTTTTCAATTATAGCATAGCATTTCAGAGTAAACACAATTAAACCTATTTTAAAGGGTTTTGTATAATTATTATATAAGAATATCTATTTTTGCTGTGGGGGTCGCAAGTTGGTTGTACGATTATTTTGGGAATTCTGGGCTCAAAGGTTTAAGAACGGTCTTCGAAGATTGAGATGTTTCGACTCTTGTCAGAAAGTAATTTTCAGTTTGATGGAAGTGTGTTTTGTATCCCCCAAGCAGTTAGCATATGAATGCTCAGGGAATATTAGATACAGTCTAGTTGTTTCCGTCAGAACTATAGGCCTTTTTCCACTTTAAATTCATAATACTTTTTCTAGTTCCAGTCCCCATTTTGGGCGTGTTCATTCACACAGAGCAGGAACTATGCACTGGGGCCACAATTTAGGGACTTTTCTAGCTCTTGCTCTGGGGCAGGTACTTTCCTGTCTGACCAGGAACTTTTTGGTGACATAAGCACAGTTACATTACAATGCTAACTTTGTTTGGAAACATGTTTAATACGTTCTCACATTTAGATAAACTTTCCTTATCCTAATTTGTAGCCTAACTAATACTAGGAATTACAGTGATTAGTTGTGTTTTATTGGTTATTTCAGTGATGTGATTATGTGGATTGAAAAGAACAACCTTTCCTAACAACCCGTGACAAAATATTTAAATGTTCCAGATTACACAGATGCTAAAATTGAAGCTAGTTCGACCCACTTTCAGAAACGGTCTAGTCCCTCTGACTAAACATTGGCAGGAGAAATGTTGGGACCAGTTCTTGGTACTTTCATGAGCGAAAACGCCTACTAGGGCCCAGGCAAACAAAAGGCGAAAGCTTCCGTCACCAAGCCATCTTCTTAATTGGTCAAACAGGCTTCATGATTTAAAATGACTTTCTGATGACATTCGAAACATTGCTGTCTTCGAAAAGATTTTTAAAGATTATTTGCATTGTTCTCTTTGTTTAAGCATGTTCTTGAAAACTTTGGTTTCTTATGTGCACTAGGAATTGTGTTGGATAAGGTTTGTGAGAGAATAAAGGTTAAAATATAATAGTTTTGTGGCGTGAAAAGCAGCTTTAAGCAACTTTTGATAGCTTTGAAGCGATTGAAGAGAGAACATAGATCACAGTGATGAGTATACACACCTAACCACAGTACGAGACCCAGCTAAATAGTTAAACGCTATTGAACAAACCCAGCGGAACAGAAATCCTTGCATCATTTCCTGCCCTTTTTTTTAAAGTGAAAGCTGCTTTTTGTACCAGTTCTGAGTATTGACTTTGTATCAACAGGTAACAGCCCATGTGTGCGCGGCAGCCCTACAACTTTCTGACACTGGCGCTGTCGGATCATGAAAAATGCATCACCATCGATCTCCTCGCTCCACAGCCAAGCCTGCAAAACCAGACAGCGCCGAAAAAAAAAAACATGTAAAATGTGAGTCTGACGGTTAGGAGCCAGAACATCAAAGCCGGCGCCACTGTTTCAGAGCAGGTACTGTGGAATTCTTTCAATTAAAATGGGCTTCATATAGTTGTGAAGGTTTGGGTAATCTTTTCATCATGTGGTTGGCATTAGTTCACAATTGTTGGAGCTTCGTGTTCACAGATGTGTAGGTTTCCGTGGTTCTCAGCGGGTTCTTTGTGCAAATAGGACCCCCGCATACAAAGTGTAATCTCCATTTTCATACATACAGTACATATATGTTTCATCACTCACCTCTGAAGTATCCTGGAGAGCATCACGGATCCTAACTCTATGAAGTGATTCTCTCCTCTCCGCTTCCTCTTATGCTTTCTTTCTATAGGATAATCATATGTAACCCTTTAAGCTCCATGTAGTATTTCTGCTCCATGTCCTCCCAGGCTCGCCGTCTGATAAGTTTGTCCATTTCAGACTTAGTTTTTTGGTAGTTTCATACTCAAAAAGCCTATATTAAAAGGCTGCTATTCATTATTAATTGTACATCAGTTTATACACGTTACATTAGTAGTAGCAGTAGAACAAGATTATATTAAAGATTTCACCAAATTTAGCTATTTTGCTGACATTTATAATTGTCTTTTGTCCAGTCAGGTCCAGAGGTGATAGTTTCTATTCACATTCTAGAAAAGGCAGGTTTAAGGTCAGGTGCAGAGCAAGAGGCTGTTTTTATATCAATAGCATTGAACTTTGCCTTAGAATATTCCAAAGAATGTTTCATAAAGTGATGATTTCTTCTATCTTTTGACACATTAATCTTTTGTAGTGCAAAAATAAACTGAATTTAAGCGATCTTCATCTTGGCTGCCCTTTATCAGATTGAAATAACACTGGCCTGTAAATGTTGTAAAATCACATGAATGGAACCTACTCCACAACTGTTACCTAGCAACCATTTTGTTAAACAATGGTCAAAACAATGGCCTTCAGTTTAAGACACAAAACTAGTTTTAAATGACCGATCTATACGTCAATGTACATCTGAGGTGGTTTGGGGGTGATTATGGGTATTTACAGCCATTTTTGAGCAATTTAAAAATATATATATATTAAAAATTGAGAAAGTCGACAATTGGAAAAAAAAATTGGAACTTTTCAGTTTCTAACACAGAAGTAGTTTAGATGACAGATTTACTACTTTAATGTACACCTGAGGTGGTTTGTGAGCACTTCCACCCATTTTTGAGCATTTTGAAAATGTTGTGATAATTGATAATATCAAAAGGTCCGGATATAGAAAAAAAATTAGATTTTTTGGACCCTTCAGTTTTTGACACAAAACTAGTTTTAGATGACAGATTTAATACTTTATTACACTGTACATCTAAGGTGGTATGGGGCTGATTATTTTTTGAAAATTTTGTGAAAAATTTGAAATTTAACAGGTCCGGTTATGGAAAAAAATTGATTTTTCTTTGGGACCCTTCAGATTATGGCCCAAAACTCGTTTTAGATGACAGATTTACTAATGTAATGTACACTTGAGGTAGTTTGAGGCTGATTATGGCTATTTCCACCCATTGTTGAGACTTTTGAAAATGTGAAAAATGAGAAATTCGACAGGTCCGGATATGGAAAAAAAGTAGATTTTGGGGACCCTTCAATATTTGACACAAAACGAGTATTAAATGACAGTTTTGCTACTTTCTTGTACATCCGAGGTTGTTTGAAGGTTATTATTGGTATTTCCACCCATTTTTGAGCATTTTGAAAATTTTGTGGAAAAATTAGAAATTCCGGATATGGGGGGTAAAGATTTTTGGGACCCTTCAGTTTTAAACACAAAACTAGTTTTAGATGATTTAAAGTAACAGATGTAAACTTTTTTTGCGTTTTGACGACGTGGAGGGATTTTGGTTTAGAACTGAAATTACTTCCTGTATTTTTGGTATTTGTTTGTCAGATTTTTCTTACCAAACTAACTCAAAATTTTAGTTCAGTTCAGTTCAATTCAATTTTTTGTTTGAGTTGTGTCCGTAGTTAAAGGGAATTATTGTTAATGCGATTATACGTCAAATGCCTATAGTCTATAGTTTTGAAGTTTAATCTCTCATACTGTACATATTAACTAATTCAACATTTGTGCATTTACTCTAAAAATGTAAGAAATACAAGTCAGTAATAATAAGGAATCTACAATGACACATCATTTGTTTCAGACTGAGAACATTATCACTCACCACTGCAGAACCAGTCCAAAAGCACAGTTTTATTACCATCAGTCAAATAACTCGTTATACCAGCGCCGGCCATATTTCAAAACTAATCCATGCTTCAAATCCTTTTTCTTCACTATCTTTTACGAAGAATTCACATCTGCTCGCAATTAAACGGCTGGCTAGCTTTTTCAAAACGATCCCATTACCGTATTACTTTTATTAATAGACTTTTCCCTCGTAGTAAGAAGTCAATAACAGTGAGCGCTAACTGAAAGGGATGAATGGCCAACTTCTCATTTCAGTTCAGAAATTCAATCAAAATTGCCAATTAAGCATATTAGCATGGGAGGCTACATGTTTGGAATAGAAGGAACCTGATTCGCTCCTGATGATAGTGTCGGTGTGCCCAAGTCCTCTGAGAATGCCCTCTGTCGCTAATCGGAAAATTAACGTTGAATTACAAGTTGGGCTGTAATTATTTACCTGCGAGCAAACAGGAAGAGAGTGTTGGTAGTGGAAGTGTAAACAAGATGAGTCTCTTCTGAAGTGAAAAGTATGGATTCTGTGTTTGGAGCACTTTTGGACAAGCCTCCTCATGTTGCTGTAAAAGAGGAAGAGAAATCTAATGATTGATAGTCATTTTTCTGATTGTGTCACGCTGCTTCTGCTACAATGCGCGCTACAAAGTATCACCTCCTCTGTGCATGTTTACAACCTGAGCTGCTTTAGAGTTGATAAAATTAAAGGGACCATTTTGGGTAACAAACAGCAGTAACAAACCTCAAAATAAATATTTCTATTCTGGTGAAAATTACATCGCTATTTAAAAAAAAAAAAAAAATTTGTTAGCATTGTGGCTAACTGATGTAGCATAAAGACAAGCCTACAAAGCCCAAATCCACAACAACAGTCATCTCTGAGAACATCCCAAACAAATATCAATGTTAAAAAAATAAAACAATGATCATTCATTGGTCAAAACGAAATGAAGTAATACAGAAAGTAATGATGTGTTCCAGGCAACTGGGATCTTTCCCACTTCTCACTTGTAAAATGCACTGGAACGCCACTCGAACTGGTAAATAATAGTAGAGGTGGACTAAGTCCCTGTTTTGCAAGAGAGCGGCAAGTCCAAGTCAAGTCCCAAGTCCTCTGCTTTTAGCTTCAAGTGTTTTCAAGTCTAACTACCAAAAAGTCACTGACCATCAAGTCAAACTCGAGTCTATTTTATCAAATCAAGTCTTAAGTCATCAAAATATTGACTCAAGTCTGACTCAAGTCATGACCTGCAAATCCACGCCTCTGGTAAATCCTACTTGTGAACTGAGATCTGGTCGAAGGAGTCCACTTTCACATAAAAGATCATCAATCACCATAAAAAGTGAATCTGGAGGTTTAACTGCCACAAAATGTAAGCATTGGTTACAGGTCATTTAATGTTACTTTTGTTCAGCCCAAAGGTTTGTAATCTTTATTTGTACAGCGCATTTCACAGACAGAGTCACAAAGCGCTTCACAGTGAGATGAACCCCTCCCCTCTCCACTCAGTGACAGTAAACTGTCCTGGTCCAGCTCAGCAGAGGTGATTTGCCTAAACACCTGGCGCTTCAACCTCCGACTATCACCAAGTGTTCCCTAACATGCATGTTATCAGTTGGTGGGGAAACCGGAGTGCCCGGAGGAAACCACCCAGACACGAGTAGGAACATGCAAACTCCACACAGAAAGGTCCCGGGCCGTGTGGGAATCGAACCTGCGACCTTCTTGCTGTGAGGCCAGAGCTCTATCCGCTCTGCCACCATTAGCCATGATGGTGACATACGAGTTGGTTCAGTTGGAACGCTTTGAACTGGGAACTGGTATTTTTCAACTGGTAAATATCCCATGTTCCCAGTTGTCTTCAACACAGCAACAATCTTTGGTCAAGCATGTCAAAGCAGATAGTTCAACAAGCAAATAGATAGTTGAACATGATTAAAGCAGAACTGTTTTATACCACTAGAAAGTTTGTTGCCAGCCGAACTTTGACTCTGCTTCTACCTTGCACTGACAGAGTGAGGTTTACAACTGGGCCTTTTGTAGTTTAATGGCAGAGACCAGAGGAGACACATGTTGAGAGGAACGACACTCCGCACACAAACGCTCGACAGGATCCAGATATCAAACACAACATTTGAGGTGTGACCGCTGACCTGGCTGTGACGAAGTTCAGAGGAGATCCAGGACAATGAAACCTGCCGTTAGCTCAAAGAGAATCCAAACAGTTGAACATTTATTGTTGCAGATTGTTCACTTGTCAGAAGTAGTATAATTGGCCTTTTATCAAATGAAATCTACTGAAGTGAAAATCCAAATGTAATAGTTCTAATCTTTAGCAGAGAAGTGGCTGATCATGGATGAGAATGTTACAGGCCTACTCAACTTAAGGCGTTTTTCAGTTTGAGTATTTTCCAAGAATAACAGTGCTGAAAAACCTCAGTGTGAAGGAGGGCAGGTGGAGTATTCTTTTGTTTCTGTCTGCCTTCTGTCTTCCTCTATATAAAGACTTGACCTTTCTAGTTATTTATTATGTCAAAGTAATTGTTATTCATGATTGTTTTTTATGTTGTGGTTATGGTTTTTGAGATACAAAGCATTAATCTATTTGCATTGTCCTTTAAAAGGAATGATGTGTTTTAATCTTAGCAGATATATGTCATAGTAAAACAGATGTTTAATAGGCTATTGTGCTTGTACAGAACAGAATATAATATTTGATACATTAATATTAGCTCAGTATAGAAACCAAAAGTCCACAATATTCATGAGCATCATTATTTTGTAGTAGTAGATCAAAAACATTGTGTAATAAAGCACAGCGTCATTGATGAATTGTTCCAACTAAAGAATTGAACAAGAGCCCCAGCTACTGGGGGAAAGGAACTTCTGAAGTGGAAATAATCAAACCTTTCTTGCCTGGTTAAAGATGGTGTGACTGATTTTCACACTTCAAACATGATTTATGTTTAAAAGTGATAACTTCCTCTTATAAATCCTTTGACACATAGCTATGTATTTGCAGGACATTTTTGGTTGCAGTTAAACTTATAAACTTCTTTTTACTAACAACAAAGTGAAACTGTAGATGACCACCCAAGCACAGCCAATCAGTGAGCTGCATTCGACTCCAGTGGAGAACTACAATTCTTTATTATTCAGTTCAGTTTCTTTTATTTATTTATTTATTTATTTATTTATTTATTTATTTATTTATTTATTTATTTATTATTTATTTATTTATTTATTTATTTATTTATTTATTTATTTATTTATATTTTATTTATTTATTTTTTATATTATCATACACTTTTTAATGGAAAAGTGAAGTGGCATTTTTGGCTTTTGCTAGCTCCTATTAGTTATCAAGGCTCAATTGGCGCTAGCTTCCGAAAGTTGTGGAAAGTGCTTCAGAGCTATTGGTGGTGAAGAATTATGACACTTATGACATTTCATAAACCACCAAAAAATGCATGCTTTAAATTATTTAGTTAAAAATAGTGTATCGCATTTTGACAACTAAACAGAATTCCAAAACTAAAAAAAAAAAAAAATGTCTGAGGGTCATTTGTGTCAGAATATTCTCCTCCCAAAAAGAAGAAGAAGAAGATATATGGGATGGGAAAGATAAAAGACGGATTTAAAAATATGAAGTAATCTGCTTGTAATCCCAAGAGATGGCTGCATGCAAAGACACTGTAATCCTGTTTAATGATAGATGATCCTCGCAGACGTCCAGGTCACTGTATCCTGGGCCTCTTGAGTGAGACGTGCTGCTGACTTTGGGGACAGCGCTGTGGAAGGAGAAAGTGCTGATGTGGACATGATCTTAGGAATCCATCTCATTTTTCTAACCACAGATTAACCTTGATCCTCCTGCATATCTCCGGATTATCCACTCTCTCTCACAAGTGCATATGCTGCTCAGATGTGATGGTACAGAGGAGAGGAGAGGGATGGATGGTTTAGGGAGGGATAGGTACTTTATAAACCTGAGAAATAAGTGCGTCAGTTAGGCAAAAGGGTGAAATGCAGTGTTGGGTAGAATACTTTGAAAAATGTAATCCGTTACAGAATACATGGTTTGCAGTATATTTTGTAATGTATACGGGTCCTGGGTTCATTTTAGATACGTAGCCTACTATATTCTGAATACTTGGAATACTTTTGTATTGAAATGCAAATTAGGTGTTAATCTTAATGTCAAGATTATCGTTTTTTTTTCAACAATCGCAAGATTTTTTCGCCATGGTAGGTTATTTGTAGAATTTTTACAACTCCCGGTAAACCGCAAACAGGTCTTGCGTCTTGTGTGCGTGGATCTATTAAAAAAGCTTGTGTCTGCCGTGCGTGGGCAGTGCCAGAGTAGAACAGCGCGTGTCGTCAACTCATCGCTAAGGTGAAAGGCTGCTGATGTTAGCAGAGGAAACAGTTTTTTAGGAGTTGTTGATGTTTTACAGACCACCAGGGCATTGTACTGGCTGATGGATATCCAATGAGCAAAATGTGCTGTTGAAAAATTGCGCTAAATATTCCACCATGATCTAGCCAGTTCGATACAATCATCCTTTACTGTTTGTCAGAATTTAGTTTTTTTTTTTAAAACTAAATAAATCCTTTTGACAAAGTGCTCCAGAGAGTCACGAGGCTAACGCCAAAAATGAACGTATATTAGTGCTTCATTTGACATAAACCTCAATCTGAATGTAACACTAAAGTTTTAAAGAGACATGAGGAGGTGTGGCTGACGTCTCCTGAGTCATGTGGTCACATATAATATATTATTAGTTAGTCATCAATCCCTCTTTGTAAATATGTTGAGAACATTATAGTTGTGAATAATCGTATGATGTACTATGTTATGTCTTTAATACTAATTTAATTAATATTCTATTTAACATTAAATTAACTCTTCATTATTAAAATTAAAATAAATGCATAATTGTGATTCTAATTTGATATTGTGACATTCCTAATCTTAACCTGAATTACAAAGATTTTGTGTTACATCTCGTCACCACAAAAGAACGAGTTACAATAACACAGAGCTGTTTCAGTCACACTCACAGTTCCTCATCGTTGTCCCTCTGGACCTGGCATTCTAGCAGGTTGTTTTTGGTTGGGTCAACCACCAAAGCTGGTGACTTGTTTTTGCTCGGGTGAGTAGCTGGTTTTAAATAAAGCTTCTGTATGAAAACGCAGAAAACACTTGTGATTTGACCGGTTAAGCTGGCTCCACTCTAGAGGAGTTTAGGATCTTGAGACGTGCCAAAAACAGAACAGGCCACAGACATAAGGACATTTACAGAGATTATTTGTCTCACAGTGGAAGAACAGACATGACACTGACTTGTGGAGCACAGCAGTGAGTGGAGAACAGTGCGCATGTCCCGTGATGGAGCACAGAGTTTTCTTTCATGTGGGCAGTTATAAAAGTGAAACAACAACAACGATAAGACGCAAGTGAATTAAACCAGATTTATAAAGTGGTAAAAAGCAGTTGCACTAATGTAGCCTAATGCTCGTGAAAAAAAAGAGTCCTGCACTTTGACTACGAGCACAAAGCGTTACATTTGTTATAGATAAATGTAACGTTTTTTATTTGACATTTTAAGAGCTGTCGCCACAAGGCCGAAGCACCTGATACTCCATTATAAATTATAATTGTACAAAAATCCATGCCTAACTGAACTCGTAGAGGCGCACATGGGGCTTAAAGTCAGGCCAAAACTCCTGTAGTGTGCAGAAGGCTTTAGCACGATCACAGAACGCACACAATTTCAACATGTTGGGATTTGAAGTGAGTAAAACACATTTCTAAACGCGACTAAATATATATCTATCTGTAAAAATCTAAAAAATGACTTAAATAGAGGTTCCTCCATTTCGTAACGCTATGAAGCCATAACACTTACCACTGCGTCACCATGTTACCCCAAAATAAAGAAATACAGTATGTCCTTCATTCATTTCTAATTTCTTCTAGTTTTCATGGGACTTGTACTTTCTTTACTTCCCTTATTTGCACTTTCTCTCACTGCAGTCGTCCTGGATAGTGTCTGTACTTTAATCACATTGGCCTGTTTGGTTTGAGGCTGCAGAAGAGCTCTCTGACAGCTTATTGTCAGCCGGACTCCACAGTAAATGTTAAACGTGTGGATCGATGCTGCTGTATCTGTCTGACCTATACAGACTTACATCACTGCCTCCTCCTCCACTATTAGCTGCTCACTTTTAAAACCTCTGCACACCTGGAAATACAGCTAAACTAATAAAACACATCTTCAGACAGGATCGAGTTACATTTTGCACGGTTGGATTTCTGCAATGTTCCAAGTAGAGCTTTAACGTGAAAGACGAAAGAGCTTCACATTAGGGATGCACGTTTTTTCCAATTTTTCTTTACGATCAATAGTCGGTTAACTGATTACGTTATTGCAGTACATTTTTATTGTTGTTATTTTTACTAGACTGTGTACAGCAGACAGGCCTTTGTACTTTGCACAAAACAACAGAATAAAAGTCTCTATGAACACTGCTTTAATGCATTGTTCTAGTGCGGATTCAATAAAAATTGATAAAAAATAAGGAGTCAAGATCTAAAGTTGCTGCTAACGTTAGCCTCAAGTAAAACATCAATAATGTCCTTGGCAAAAGCTGAATAATCTCATCTGTTTCTTCTCCAACATAAAGTCCAAGTGAATAAATCCATAGATGACTGATATTAGTCCATAAACACTGCCTTGTCCTCATGAGATCAAGAAAGTTTTTGTAGTTTTAGCTATCTTTACTTCTTTGTCTGACAGACACCAGAGCTGTTCAGGGGCAGTTAGCGCCCTCTGCTGGAGCAACTGTGTATTTGTGTCAGTTAACCTGTCAAAGAGCGCACACTCGGTTAAGCCAGTGGTTCGAGGGGGTCGCCTTGCAAGTTCTGGGAGTCGCAAGATAATCTTAAGATGTGTTTTTACAAATATTATTGTGTATATAATTAATTTTTTATATTGAAACAGTATGTTGTAATGCATTCCAGTCAAATAACACTACAAACTACTAAAATAATTAAGATTAAACCCTTTTTTGACTGCATTTATAACTTGAAATCATTAGATTTGATTTTTAAGTGGGGGTCTTGAGCTGCTGGCATGGTTGTTTTGGGGTCGTTATTGACAGATACTTAAAGCAAAAATACTGAAGTCTGTATCAAAACTGAAAAAAAAAACAAATCAGTGCATCCTTAATGAGGCTAAAAACACAAACTGCACTGGAGTTTGGAGAACAAAAGCAGTTCACCACAGAACCGTTTGGACTTTACAAAGAAGCACCAGATCGTCAAGGTGCCCCTCCATTGTCCATCTTTATTTTCTAGTTGACTTATTATTGTTATAGCCCTTACTCCAACTATACTCCCACAAATAGTCTCCATAGTACTTCGACTTCTATCCCATTAACTAATTCAACATATGTAACATAAAAGCTTCTCAATCATAAATCAGTATTTGTACATTTTGCCTGTCTGACCATCCTCTATTATTCTGAATAAAACATTAGAATAGACTGGACACTTAGCCCTGTGCAGAAGTAACAGCACCATCTGCTGGAGACAAGTGTCATGTCAAAACTGTGTGTGTAATGTAATAATATTGGACTCATGCTTCACGTTTAAATATTCTGCTTCTTTTACTTATTTACAGGCCGTGCACTCGTGGGCTCTGTGAGGGGAAGAGGAATGCATTTTTAACCAAAGACAAGTGTACTTTAAATCTGCTGAAATGTCTCCTGAACTCCCTGACGTCCTCCTCCGATCGGCATGTGGAGATGAACATTTGTCTTGTGTTAAAGGCAGAGCGGGCAACACATGACTGATGATGTGTGTTTTATTCAGAGTATTTTAGTTCAGTATGAAATAATCTGGGACAAATAACAAATGCTTTCATCTTACAAAAGAAAAGATGATTTAGCTACAGTTACGGTCCATTTGTAGTCACATGGCAGGTTCACGCTGTTAAAAATACATACTATATTACAATTATAAATAACCTAGCTCATCAGTAGAGCAAAAAAACATAATAAAAGATCAGAATTTCAAGCACAATAGATTAGCAAAGAAAAAAAAGAGTATCCGAGGCACGTCTGATATGCTGTCGCTAGATGACTTTCTTAAATTGCTTGTTTGTTATTATGAATGTGCTTATCTTTCAACTGTATGAAAACACAGATTAGTTAACTATTAGTTAAATATTAATCTAAGATGGCAAAAATGGAAACAAGCATCTTTTTAACTTATGGAGCTAAGGGGTGAATATTCAGTCTGGAAGATACCTGCTACTGCCTCAGCAATCATCTCACCTGTCCATCATCTCAGGCCCCAATCACATCTCTGTCCATGGCTCAACCCTTTCGCAACTTGTCCAATCAGTCTTCAGCTCTCTCCTCCTCCTTCCTCTCAGCCTATCAGGAGGCCAGGGCCAGATTCAAAAGAGCAGTTCAATCTGCGCTCATGACTTCAGCTCGTGCAAGCGTTTCGCCACCTGGCAACCCTCCTTCACCCCATTTCCACCTCAACTTCCACCCTTTCTCTCCTCACCCGTATCTAGGCTCAGGGGGAAATCTCCTACTCCAACAGCTCATCATTTGCTCATAGTTTTCTTGCCAGGTCCTAAGCGCCAAACCTGTTATAATGAATTTCATCATTAATCGTATCAGACTTTTTTCAGTGGTTATGTATTGCACAACACATGCTGAGTCTCATATTTCTTCATGATAATGTGTTAAGAAGCACTTTCTGGTGTTTTGGGTGAGGAAAAACTCTACATCGACTTGGCTGAACAGATATACACTGTATGTACCTGAGTTTCAAATATTAGAGATGTTGCTATTGAAATTTTGCCTTTAGAAAGTTTGGAAGTTAGAATAGATACAGACAGCAACGTCTCATTTTTTGAGTCCGTGATCAATTGTGGGGGAAATGTCTCTGCTGAGTTACTGCAAAATATTTAGCTCTTTTTGAACATTTCCTGGTGAATTAAGAGTATTTCAAGCAAGACCAATTCAAGTCAAATCACAACTTAGTCTGAACGAAAAAGCAGTCTTTCAGGAAAACTTAGATATACAACGAAATCTCAAAACTACAAATTTGGTTGTAGCCACTACCCTACCCCAAGCCCCAGTTCTAAACTTACCCATTTTAGTAACTTCAAGCCTAAATCCAAAGAAAATGTCGTCTTGTGGCTTCAACCAGACGTTGTAGCTATTTTGCGTTTGGCTTTTCGGTGACATATTGACATAAAAACCTGAACTCCTTTTATATCTACATTTTTGTCAAGGATTGTGTTAGAATGAAGGTTGGTGATGTGGCTTTATCTCAGAAAAGTGAACAAAATTGTTTTGTAGATGTGAAAATATAGCAACTGGTGCTAGCATCACGTTAGCATTTAGCTCGCAGCAGCTGCTAGCTGTCTATGATTTATGATTTGGTTGTTTCTACATGAAAGTATGTGTTGAGAAAGCAAATTTACTGATAACCTCATGACATTAAGCAGGGGTGAAGCTTTAAAACGTACAAGCTCCACAAATAAGACCAACACTGATTCCGGCATGGCTTATGGCGGCGACCATCTTTGGGAATCACCTCTGCCACTAGTTGTATCTTGCGCATGTGAAATCCGCTCATCACGTCCTAATGATCCTGTGTACACGATCCTATTACCGCAATGCCGCAATAATGACTCCCACCGGCGGCTAGCTTATCGACGACACCCGCCCCAAAGTAGCACCCTGGGACTAATGCCTTCTCCTGCGCGCGGAAAATACACCAATGAACCGCCATTCAATCCACAACCGCTGATGGATCCCAATGATTTTTGCTCACTTTTTATGAACGACCGGGGACAATACAATAAAACACAATACAAACGGCCGTAAACACGAATGTTGATTTGATTGCGTCTGAAGATAAGTGAATGTGACGAAGCAATTGTCGCTAAATGAAATGCATTACAAAGACTCGGCGAGCAGAACCATCAATGTCTTTAGGAAAAATGAGTTGTATTGATCCGAACGTGGCCAGTCGAGGGAGTCCCGCTTGTCCCAGTTGGATCGTGACAAATGAACGAGATGGAACACCCCGAAATCAAATTGTGTATGGATTGTTGAGGCGTGGATTTATGGCGGTGGGATGGCCTGAGCCTGGAAGTCGTACATTGATGCAGTTGGAAATGGGCCGTCGGCGGGGGATTGCTCGTGTCACAATACAAATGGTTTCTTGTTGTTTAGTGTCGGGGCTGTTAAGGTAATATTTAAACATGTCAAGAGGAGAGAGAAACAGGTAAAGACAGGCCAACGATAACTTTCCAAACAAGAAAAGAATTCAGATTTATAGATGATTTTTGTCCAGAGGGTTGTTACTCTCCTTAGTCTTATGTTTTTAGTAGATTTTTTAAATTAATATTAACATTGTGTTTAAATAGCAACTCAAAAACACACAGATAGATAGACTGATTAGTTATAAACAAATTATTATGCCTTATTTTCCTAGTATTTCATTTACTAAACATATAGTTAACGCTCTGGCCTCATAGCAAGAAGGTGTGAAGGTATGTGGAGTTTGCATGTTCTCCATGTGTCTGCATAGGTTTCCTCTAGGTGGTTCAGTTTCTCCTACCACTAAAAACATGTCCAATAGCACCTCCCCTCTCCACTCCAGGACCACAGATGGAAATTAGTTGTAAAGCTAGAATCTGTTACAAGCACCTCTCCCACTGTGCTTAATGTAATTGTACATTCTTGATCTTAAAATGAAAGTCTCAGTTTTATTTTTATTTAATAAAAAAAGAATCTGAACTAAAACTGTACAAGATCTCAAATCTGGGAAATTCTGAACAGTGTTTTGTGAGAGGCACATAGATGAAAAAATAGTATCTCACAGACAAAACTCCAGGTGTCTTTGTGACGAGGAAGTAAATCTGGTTTGTACAATATGTCCTTTAAAATGTAAACACAATAACTCACCTTACATCAAAGATGTGGGTTTGACTTCTGTTCTGAACTGGAGGTTCTTTGGGTTGACTTATGTTGTCTGATGTTTTTTTACCCACACCGCTGATGTTGTCCTGTCCATCCAAGTTGAGCAAAAGTAGTGGTGTACCAATCCTGATGTACCCATCCTGGGACTTATTATCAGCACCGATCTATGAAATGTTTCAGTATCCATCCCATGATATCTGTCCAGCTGATATGTTTGTGCTAGACAACATTTCTTCCTGCCTAATGTGGCCCAGGATGTCTCATAATGTTTAACATTTTATTCACAAAAAGTTGAGTTGAGATTTGTGAAACGAAATAATGAAATATATGACCCAAAATATACTACTCCAGACAGGGACAATCAAGTCTACCAGTCTTTTACACGCTTGGCTACAAATATGGCTTTTGTCATTTCACCAAGATTCTTTTAAAGACCAATGAAAACAGAGTAGATTCTAAAACTAGTGTAAATGTATGTGCCATCTGAAGTATAGTAAATGTACACATTTGTAGACCATCTGTAATAAAAATGTAAACACAAGAAGACAGCTAAAATAACCACCGTGAGTGTTATTAATAGCAATGGTCAGGTTAAGTTTGTGACTGCATTTTGAATATTTCAAGTACAATATAATAAAAAAATAAATAATTAATTACTTCATGAATAAGTAATGAGACAGACAAAGCGTACCAAAACCAAGGTCTTTATTGTTACATCTCATCTGTTATAATACTATTCTATTCATATTTATATTTGTACAGAGAACACAAGCTACTTTGAGGAATACATACAGTACAGTAGTCAGCCACATAGAAAAATAGTCGAGTAGTATTGGCACAGATGAGTTAGTATTCTCCATCATTTACACATTTTACATTCAGCAAAGTAACAGCAGTAAATACACGGTGTTTGCTCAAAGCTCACCTTCAGAAAACAGTAAAGGGCAAAGATACTAACAGGTTCAAGTCAGAGCCGTGTGAAAGAAAGTAAAACGCTCACTCTTCACACAGTTTGGACACGTGACACTGTACAGCTGCACTCAGGACACACAGAACAAGGACTCATCTTCTGATTGGCTACAAAGGTTCAGACAATTGACTTGGAAAATGTGAATGTTAATTTAAAAAAAAAAAAAAAAAAAATCCAATTTTAGTAGATTCCATTTTCGGTAACACTTTAGAAAAACTACAAAAAAATTTGACTTAATAAATCATCAATAACACCTTAGTAAAGACTTAATTTGACATGAACAAATGATTAATTAACAGATGAAAAAGTTCATTAATGCTTAGTAACTACTTAATTACTCCGGATCCTGCCCCCTAATCCTAAATCCTAACCATAGGTCCTTAGTTTATTAGTTACTAAGCAATAATAAACTTTGTCATTCATTAATTCACTATTTGTTAATGAATAATTAAGGTTTTCTTTATGCTTTGTTCATGGTTTACTAAGGCGAAATAAATTACAGTTTTTATAAAGTGGTACAAAGTCTTCAATATATTCCAGAATCAATGAAAAGAGAAAAAAAAAAAAATCTCAAACTCCAAATTGTTACATACATGAGATATTTAACAAATTAACCTAAAATCCAAAATTAAAATGAGGCCTACCTACAACTGGAATCAAGAATTGAACCTAAACCTAATCCTGGGTGACTTTTTAAGAACAACCTGGAGTTGTATATTTACAATCAAAACTGTTTTCATCAAATACACATATTTTGCACTCTTTCCAGATCATTATTGTTCAACAGACACGTTCTGTAACTATTGTACTGACCAGTTCATGATAATTCAGTTACTAAATTAGTTTAAAATTATTTCAATAACTGATTAGTAAAGAATAATTAATTCACTTGTTGTAGCACTCGCTCAAATAATGTACAATAGACGGATTATTTGAGTCAGAGTGGATTGACACAAACTGTAGCAGCAACACTAGCCAGAGTCTACAAGAGTTTATCACTGTGTAGAAGATTCGTCTTTACCATTCATACACGTTACATTCAGGTGAGTGAAAAAACGTAAAGTAAAACACCGTCTCAAGCTTCAGGAGCCAAACGTCCTTCATACCAGTTCATACCTGATCACAACCGCTAGTCTTTCGTCTCGTTTTGTTGTTTTTATCTGCCAACAAAGTGGACAGCGTCTCTTCGGCAGGTGACAGTAGAGTAGAAAGTGACGTTGACCTATAATCCCTCTATAGACTTAATGGAGGAATAGAATAACATTTTTATTGCACTTGCAAATGAACTCTTCAAATCAGAGTCATCAAAGATTACTAAACAAGTGTGTCATGCTATATTAAGATTTAAAAGCAAATTACACGTGCTTTTTTTTAAATAAGCTGTGTCCTAATGATTTCAGCTTGAGAGATGAGCTACAAACAGTCATTTAATAAGTTAACACCTGTGCAGTGTGCAAAAAATGCAGGATGTCCAGCAAAGACATAATTTAGTGGGAAAAATATGAGTTTATTGCACAGAAAAGCTACATTCCAATGGTATGTTTGCATGTTGTACAACTTCTGAAGTTATCACAAAGCTCTAACTGCTAAAATGATTCTTATTCTATTCTTGTGTTTCGGTCTTGTCTATTTTAAATGTTTTATATGGACCTTGAGTCTGGAGTAAAAGATTCAGACTCATTACTACATGAGACTAACAGTCATATTATACTGGAGGAGTCATGGCTAACGATGAAGAGATTAGACTTGTTCTTGTTGTTAGCAGGTTAAATCAGTTTGAATGAAGATGAGAAAAGCAAAACAATAAATACATTTTTGGTAAATCCAGTGTGTTTGGGGTAAGCAACCAAAACGTTCAAATTACATTCACTGAAACAAAAAAAAAGGAAAAAACAAGTGCAGTGGAACAACTTCACATATGACTGAATATTCATTTACAAATATTGCATCTTAAAGGTCATTTGTTATAAACTGACTCATTTTAGCTATGTTAGAATGTTACCTACATACATGTCACATACAGACGTCTTCCAAAGTGCTTCACACAGCGTCCCCTGACCTGCATGGACATGGACACCTCTCTGCTCTTCTTTCACAAAGGAGGTAGTGCCTACTTAGTATTTCTACTAAAACACAGGATCTGCCATCTTTGTTTTGCTTGATTCAGGATCTAATTGCTGTTTTCTGTTAACAACCTTCCTCAAGTCGCTTTGCTGCGATGTGATTGGGTCATTCCCCATTCAGCATCATTTACAGAAACTGCTGGTTGTTAGTTTGACTAAATTTTCATTATTTAAACTGCCAGAAACAGCTAAAAATGTCATCTGTCAGTTGAAGCTTTGGATTGCCAATCACAAGAGATAATAAGTCTGTTATAAAAGTTGAATAACTTTTATTATTGATACACTTTCTACACTCATAAAATATCCACACTAATGTCAGTGAGCTCGAAGATTTAAGTTTATTAACAGCTAAATATTTTATTTAAAAAGTTCAAGATAAATATAGCATATTCTATGTCTGTCAGTCCTTGTAGGGTTGCCTTATCAAACACTAACGTTTGATTCAGTTTCAGCACTGACTCCGATTGGGGAATGACACGGCCGTTAAACCAGTGGCTCAGACAGTAAGCCAATGAACTTGTGCGAGTCCAGATAGTTTTGTCTCTAGTTTGTGAATTCACAAACATGGCAAGAATCTATGGGGTAAAGATTCATTGAATTGAAGAAAAAATTTGATTCGATTTTTTCCCAGCTCTAATTCAAATGATTGTAATAAAGTGATGTGAAATTTAAAACCCAGTGATGCACTAATGACATCACAGGGTAGAACAGCATGTTTTCAAATAAGAAGAATCCAGCCTATGTAATGCGCAAAATTTTGTTAAACATGTCTGTAAAACAAAACAAAACACAACTCCAGCCCTTTTTAGAATATGAAGCATTATAACACAGAAAGCATTATGTAGACCCTTTAAATTCTCCATAAACTTCTCTCTGGGCTTTTACTGAAACGCTCTTTTCATAGTAAATCATCTAAAAACGCTCCTGTAACCTACAAGACACTTTACCTGTGCTCAACAAAGGGTCGGTTCATCCTGCCTAATAGAAACACATTACAGCTGTGTTCTAAAATACAAGATGCACTGATTATATTTCTAGCCAGGTTTTGCCCTTGGCTGTGAGCTCCACTTTTCCCCTCCATTGATTCCCACTGACCCCTCTCTGTAAACACGAGCGAGGAGAACGGGCAAACAAGCCTCATCTGTATCCTTCGCCTTGGTGTGAAATGATGCATGGAGGCCCGGGCCAACTGCTTATGCTGCCTTTTCAGAACAATCCCTGCGAGCGGCTTTGATTAAAGTCAATCACACGCGCTCCGCTAACTGACGTGACGTGCCGCAGATGACTGAGGGTGGGAGACGGCGAAACGTGGGCTGGGTTTGAGAGACACTGAGTTGTTTTTAGGAGCCAAAATTTAAAGATGAATGACATTAGAGTTGTAGTTCTTTAGTCGTTTAGTCAAATATTTGGTCGGTAGTGTCTTCGTGGCAGATTTGGGAGCAAATCATTGAATTATTCTGCTTTTTTAGATATTGTGGATTCTGTATTCCACTAAATATTATTCTGTTAACATACATACATTCTGAGCGATATGTTCTGTTCTGTACAAGCACATTTCAGGCACCAGCTGTATTCCTACGACACATATCTGTTAAGATTAGGACACATCATCTGTTTACTGGTGACATGCACTTGTCATCTGTGATGTAGCATCCTCTCTGTGACATATACAACTCAAGTCTAGTGAGAACCTTAAGTTAAACATGTATTTTACAATTCTGAATGATTGCTTAAAGTTATAGCTGATATAGGCCATGCCATGGTCTGTCTTAAAGTAAAGCTAAACCCCAAAACTACTTTTTTTTTTTTTTTGGTTGTTAAAATGTGTATATGGTGTTAAAATAAAAATGGGCAATTTTGTGAAAATTGAGCAAATTAGCAAGTTTCAGGGCAAAATAGTCTGTCTAAACTGACTGTGGCACTCTGTAAATACCCATGTCATTCTAAGACTTTATGTGACGTCAGTGTGTATTGTCCACTCAAACTTGAGCACTAGTTGTAGACACCTGCTGTCAAACCAATCACACTGCTGCTTTAGTTTCTCAAACCCTCCTTTTCTCTCTCTCTTTTTTTTTTTAATTTAGGGGATGAGCTTCACCTTAGCAACCAGGGAACTGGACGTGAAGGTGGGTGGAGGTTAAAGAGGTCTTTTGTCCTAGACCACAGGGTCTTAGGGGCCCAGAATGATAACTTTTTCATATTAATTACTATTGTAGGGGGCCCATATGAGGCACCCATGTCCCGGTCCCCCAAAATTCAATCAACGGGCCTGCAGACAAGACATAGCTGACTAACAGCATGAGGAGAAATTGTAATGACAATGTTAAAAAGGCTTAGCCCAGCATTAGCTAGGGAGAGGTGAGCTGTTTGTCATGATGTAAAGAAGAGGGGTTTCAGACAGTCAACCTGCTTTTACTCAAGATGCACTTCTCAGCTCCCCACCTGACTGTCTTCTGTCTGTCCGGCTACTTCAATAAACATCTTTTGAAGAATCAAAGCCTGCATTTCTCGTGAAGAATCTGCCCAGTTTCTGGTCCTCCTGTGAGGAGAAAGTCAACAGATTTTGTTGACTCCGTTGTGATAAAAGTCAACAGGTTTTGGTGACCTTGATGTGATCTGCGAGCCAAATGCTAACAACATAAAATCACTTTCTATATAAACAGTTGTTTCTGCATAAACTTCACTGCAATTGTAGTCTCTTTGAATACAATTTGGGTTCAATACATGGTCAGATTAAAAAAACAATTTTAGTTTGACAGCTTTTGCCACATTAGTCTACCAATCGAGCGACATGACGTTTAGACCAATAAATTCTTTGGCTTTGGCTGACCGTAGCTCTAGTGGACACAACAATGGAAATGTCACTGTTTTGTCTGGACGGTATAAGATATAACTTCTTTTAGACATATGACACCACAACTACCATAAAATAATATTTATGTTTCTGTATTTAGGCAATACTCAGTTTTTAAACATGTTACTTAAAAGAATATTAGAGACCATACTTGTATGAACGTAACTTTTAATTATTCCAGGCTATGGGAGGATTATTATGGATTATTAGCATTAGCATTTAGCATTAGCCAGTCATAGCTGAAGTTATAGCCTATAATGTTTCAGATAAGCTAAGCAGAAAGAAACATTAAAATCTTCATGCTGCCCTTGAGTCTAAAAAATTCCAAAATCCTTTTTTTTTTTTGTTTTTCTTTTGTTTTGGGGTGTTTTGTGAAGCTCACAGGGAAAGGGGCTTACTAAACAGAAATCAATCAAAACATTTAGATCACACAAGTATCATGGACTGGGCACAAATTGTAAATGATCACTGGTAAAACCAAAATGTAAAAAATGATGTCAGACTCCATACTGAAAATATAAATGGACTTATTGAATTGTCTGCTAAAAATATGTTTTTTGTTTTTTGATGAGGGTCATGAGAGTTATGATAAGATAAAGAAAAGCCAATTCATCATGTGTCCGTTAATTCAAATGAATAGCAAATTTGTGGATTAACAAAGTTTGATTTCAACTTTCTGTCCATTTGATTTGGTTACTACTTTCAAAAGCTGTAAATCATCCAGTTACAATGACCACTGCTCCTCCTCGTGAAATCAAACCCCAGAATATATCGCAGCCATTACCATGCCCAAAAGTCTATTATTATCAAGATCTTCCATTCACTCCTTAAGAAAACCGCGGAGTTAAAAACAGTTGCTAATGGAAACTGATTGTCGGTTTCTCAATAAAATACTCTTGTCATTGTAGCCGGTGCAAAGGGTAAACACAGCTCTGGGTATCTACAGATGGAACGCACGACGAGACGCTGATAACAGTTTTCTGATGCCTGGGTGTAAGCGCGGTTTGATGGGCAGTGCTCGCCGGCCTCGGATGTTACGCTGGGATGTAATGACAACCTCTCGTGACAGCATAAAAGGAAAACGGGAAAACACTAGTCAAACACGGTGACAGCGGCTGTACAGTGTGGTGCGGGTGGCACTTTGCTGTGTTCTTCGCTCCGTGGATTGTTGGGTAGTCCATTCGGTTATGCAGAGCTCTTTTAGATGCAGTGTTAATTTGCGATGTATGAAAATGTAATGTGATATGTTTGAATTAGCAGTGTGGATTTTGAGAAGTAGGTCGTGGGTAATAATGCATCACAACATTGGTCTGTTCTCACTGTTATTTTCAGTGTCTTGTCATTGGCAATGTCACAACAGCATTTTTATTTTAATAGTATGATTATTCAATTCTGTTAAAAGTGCTGGGTTTACATTTGCCAGCAGAATCTAGATAATATCATTCAAAAGTCAAGGACAGATCTCAAAATTTCTGTGATTTTTTTTAGGCAGTGTTCAAAGTGAGTGGGTAAGAAGCAGCGTCTTTTGCTAGTACAGGGATGTTAAACTCAGATGGAGCTGGGGCCAAATTGATCATAGTCAGAGTTGGTCGAGGATCACATTTTAAAATATATGTTCTTCTTTGTTATATTCAAATATGGACATTGGTCTGTATAAAACTTATATAACACATTTACTGTATGTCCGGATTTATGTTGTGGTTTTATAGTCACATCTCAGCAATACAATATAAGTCTTTATATTTCCATGGGCTTTGTTATCCATTCTTAGCCTGATGTATCAGCTGGTTTTATTTCACTCCGAGGAAACAGTCTGAAGTCTCAGCATTGGAGCTTGTTTGTTCTATGGTAGGCGGGTCCTTTTTTGCATGAACCAATCACTGCTGTTTGTTCCATATCAAAACACAATCAGAACACTTAAACTGTGCCTTGAAGGGCAATTCATTGGAGTCACCTGGTTAAAACACACCCTCACAGAAAGTACAGGTTATGCATGAGCAGTTTACATGGATTCAAACAAATAGAAGGTTAAGAGACTTTCAATGTAAGAGCAATAACAAACTTCAAGAATGTTCTCACTCACATTGAAGGATCGAAGTTTGCCTAGCAAATATGTTCTCTGCTGTGCTATAATTTCAGTATTAACATTAAATCTGAGTTTAGAGTCAAACGTGGTTCGGTATTTATAATGATCAACCAACATGTTCACCATGAATGATGCTCAAACTCATACTTTCTCTGTCAACAGTCTACAATTGTTTCTTTGGTTTTTGAGACATTTAGATCTAAACTTGCATGTACTGTATGTACTGCAATCAACACATCAGTTGTAGTCTAGTGGGAAGTACAGCGTAAATATGGATGTAGTTGCTGTTTCCACAGAGTGAAAAGAGCAGCTCCATCACATCATAAAAAAGGTGAGATTTGAATCTAAATTTCTGCCAGCTACTACTTTAACAGCAAACTTGCAGAACTACAAACAGATGCTTGATTTTGTTGGCTGATTGGTCAATCGTTTCTCAAGCTTGATTCAAACAGCAACAAACTTTCAAAGATTTCTGACTAGTTGCTGGAGTGAAATAAAATGGGGCAGGGGCACTAGACTAGTCCAGTGTCTAGTCTGGCCTACGTGGCTCCTTTTTCCTCAGTGCTAGGTTGCAGTGTATTCTGGGTCTGGGATCTGTAGTTCAAAATTGTTGCGTGCTTATATCAGGAGGCCAATATCAATAATCAGAAATCATCCTGGGGGCCACAGAAAATCCTCTTTGGGGCTGCTGTTGGCCCCCGGGCAGAAGTTTGACACCCCTGTGCTAGCAAAACACAGAAAATAGAATTCAACCTATTTTTTTTTATGCCTGATGTGAGCATAGACACCTATCCCAGGTAGAATACAGAGTAGGCAAGCTTCTGCTGTTGAAGAGCTGTGGATCATATGAAGAAGCTTTGAAAAGAGGGTAAATGTAAGTCTGTTTGGGTGGTTATTTTCACTATAGACCTGATACAAGTTCATTAACTCAGACGACTGAAAAGCTTCCCCATAGAAACCACTGCGATGTGGGTGGAACTAAAACATTTGAACTAAAACAAACATGGTGGCGCCGACGGATGGAAAAGTACAATGTCAAAAATAGAAAAAATGCCTTTTGCCCACCATCTTGACAAAAAGTCAATGTGTCCTTGAAGTGAGTGAATTATGGAACATCCTCACACTCCGTACTGTCCCGTCAAATAAAACCTAGTTGGGGGCATAAAAAGGGCTTTAAAACAGAGCCGTTAATTACAGGGCTGTAATATTCTGACAGTCACTCCAGACTCCAGTCCTTGCATTATCTACAGATTCTCCAAAGCGGGCTGGAGGAGAAATTGTATAAGTTGACGAATGACGCTAGCAGCAAAACGAACGTTGAGTGGATTCAGACAGACAGTCTTTTTCACACACAGCCACTAGGCACAATTGAGAAAAAAAAAAAAAAAAGAATTAGTTAGACTCTTTTGCTTGCCATTGGCTCTGTGTGGAAATGTTCTGAAACTACACATTAGCTCTATAGTTTAAATACAGACATGAATGCTAATATTTTAGGTTATGAGGTAACACTTTTGGCTGCATCGGATAATTCAAATGTTTGACACGACACATCACATTTAGATGAGCAACGGACAAGTACACAGAAGTAAAAAATAAATAAATCTAAACAATATATTATTTTTTTTTTTGTATAAAGGAACATATACTATTCTGTACAAGTTATTAGTGACATACAATCGAGGAGTAAATGCTTTTCTATTGCCAGTTTTCTAAAGGCCGAAACCAAAACTAACCTTTTTCTGATCTCCGCTATAGTGCATTCAGTGTGAAAGATATATTTTTATATTTACAACAAGTAAAGGGTCTAAACCAGCCCTAAAGGGTTAAGTAGTCAAATGCTTGAAAGTTACATAATGAATATATTCATAAGGCCCACAAAAACATCTTCACACCAGATGTTGAGTTTTGCATGGCTACACAAGTGAAGTTCTTGTACTTACATTAGCATAAAGTTCACAACAACCTGTCGCAGTGCTATTTGAAGTAGTTGAGGCCTGCGACTAAAAAGAACTTCTCCAGAAAGAGCTCCGAGTCCAGGACGGCGATGTGCGCGGCGCGTCCGATCAGGGTGTTGGCCGTGTTGGGCAGAGCGTGGAACACGTTCTGGCGGATCAGCTGACAGTCTTTGGCCTCCACCAGCGGCTGAAGCAGGTTATTGATCATCTCTGTGTACACGGGACCTGCGCAGGAAGGAAACATGTAGGGCAGGGGTGTCAAAATCAAATGGAACTTGGGCCGAATCAATCCTAGTCAGAGGTAGTCAAGGGGCCGCATTTCAAAATATAGGTCTTCTTGTGACGTATTCAAATATGGCATCTAGGCAGTATTAAGCTTAATATGCATGTTCACATTTAGATTGTATTACATTACATTACATCTTCACCACAGACTGTTCTTTCAAGAAAATGTAGGTCAAAGTGTATGCAATTTGCTACATTCTAGTGCATTTTAGAGGTTTTATAGTCACATCTCAGCCTTTATCAGGACGTCTGAAGTGTAATTTCTTTATTCCTGATGTTTCTGCTCTCATAATCTTCCTGTCCTGTGTTTGTTTCTGTGTTTTAGAAATGTTAAAAGTGATTGTTAGAGCTGTCTAAATTTCTCATTGTTGAATACTTTTAACGGTGGGCCACAATCAATAATAATCAGAAATCATACCAGGGGCCGCATGAAGTCATCTTGCGGGCCACATTTGACCCCTGGGCCGCCAGTTTGACACCCCTGATGTAGGGGTTAATTTGAGCAGTTTCCACATAGAGCAAGACTGAACAATATTTTTTTTCCTGAGGAGAAAATGTAAAATCCAGAAAAGTGGTGAAGGGCCAGATCGCGATAATTGGTTACATTTCTGTAAAATATAGGCTACTGGATCTATTTCTTTGTCTGTTTATTGGGACTATAGTTGCAACTCAAGTGCAGACCAATTTAAGTCAAGAAATATAAAAAGAAACACTTAAAGACAAATACAAATAATTGTGTTTTATATCTCGTTTAGGTGTTTTTGTTTTGTTCTTTAGTTAATCAGCCTCTGAGCTTGTGTTTTAAGTGAGATATTTGGTGAGATTGTTGAGACAGTTTTACTTTCAGTTGACTAATCGATCAATAGCACATATTATCAGTCGGTTGATAGCACATGTTATAATTTCTCTAGTCAACCGCAATTTTTCTGATCAATAAACATTAACGAATATAATACATTTACTTGCCTGGTTTGAAATAATGGCAGCTGAAAATTGTAATTGAGAAATAACAAAAAATATATCAAGATATTCATTTTAGCACTGATGACATTTCCCACTAATGACAGTCTCAAATGTCACAAGCTCTATGTTGCTGGACTATTGGCGAATATTAGTCTCTAAAACACAACATTTAGCTGTGAAACTTCCTGCTTAAGTCAAAGCATCTGAAACAGTCTGTACAGGAAATCAGCTGGAGGAAGTCTGGTGACTTGAGCACCATCCTCTGATTGAACTGGTCCTGTGTGCTCCATTTGCATTTCTGAAACCTTATGATTTGAGGTTTTGGAGCTGCCCTGTGGTGATTCAGTGATTCATCCCTCTGGTAAGCCAATCACTGTACAGTCTGTCTTCTGCCCCTGCATGGCGTGGTCAATAGTGTACAGTAGAGAACCTACCCGTGGTCCTGTCTTTGAGAGCTGTTTTGCACATCTCTATTCTGGCCGAGTGAAATGGGACATAACGGTCCTGAGGAGAAGCCACCAACACCACGTTCTTGAAAAACTGGAGCCCTGAAAGTAAATGAAAAGAAAGTATGTTATAGTAAGCGCTCCTTAGATAAAATATTCACATGACTGAACAAAACTTTGAAGACATTGTTATTTACTGCTTGCTTTAATGACTAAAGTTCTTTTGGGTTTGTTTTACCATAAATGACCTGAGCTGTGGCTCTTCGTCACGTTGTTGCGTCCGCCGATCAGAATCACATCCACACAATTAGATTTCTTTTGAAACACTTGTTGTCTCTCTCTTTTTATTCATTTACTGTAATCACATCCCTCCATCCAGCGCTCTGTCCAAACTTTCCCCAAACATGAGACCTTAGGGTCACGGAGTTTATCGTAGCATGTTTAATTTGGAAATGATTCATGGCAAATAGTAATAAGAATTTACTTCAAATTTGGAGGTAAAACAGGCTGCAGAGTTGTTGTTAAAGAGGGCCTATCATGTAAAATCAATAATTCAATGATTTGAACCTTGTTCTAACTACATTCCCTCATCATTAGTTTACTCAAAGTTATATTTGAATTGATTCATGTATGTCTGAGTAATCTTGTATTTTTCTACAGCTCTGGCTCGGGTGTTCAAACACTTCCTGTTCTTCACTCTGCCCACTTGTCTGTATTTACTTGTTATAATTCAAACATTAACACTCGAAGCAAAGCGTGTGGTTCAAACTGTCCCAGAGTCACGTTCCAAAAATAAAATGAGTCATTTATAATCTGTTGTATGTTACAATTACATTTTAAAGTAAAAAGGCGGGGCTTAGTACTTCTGCAGTTTTAAACAGGAAGTCACCGGAGCTGTTTCTATTTTTAGGCCGTTTTCGATTATTTTGGGGTTTTACAGTGAACAAAATGTAAATAGCTGATCTACGTATGTTCTAGCTTTTTACTAAAGAGTTGGAAAAAACATGATAGGGCCCCTTTAATTAATCCACAGGAGTTAAATTACATGAGGATGTTTGATGAATTACAGTAGGTGAAATTCTCAGGAAATTTTTACAAACATGGACGATTCGCAGAGGACTAGAAACTCAGATGACATCTTTAATTATTACAATTTACAGAAGGTCCCAGGTAAATATTATGCTGTGCAAATTGGACAAAAGATAAACTTCAAAAGCTAAATTTCAGGCTTGTTGCCATTAGTTACCAGCATTCCTTCGCTGCCTGGACGCAGGAGCTCTATTGGCAAAGTTTATGCACAAAAATATAGAGCAATCACCTAATTTGCATTTCAAAAAGTATTCTAAGCAAAAATAGCACACACATTTAACCAAGTAACAAAATATGAATGAGTATTCTGGTGACCTTTTCAAAGTCTTCTCCCCATCACTATCCATAATTCCTCTAAGTGCATATACAAGCCGCCGCTGCGTGCGTGTCGGAGGAGGAAGCAGACGGCGGTATAGCGTGAATGGTTGTAAAATGCACAGTACAATCACATAGTACAATGACAGGCCGTGACGATAAAACAGTGTTCTCTCTGTAGTCTCCTGTCAAGAGTGCTTTTAAGAGCGCGCACAAGTGGGTTCACAATGACAGGGTTTGGATCATTTTGTCAGGCTGCCACCGTTCTGGAGGAGAAAAAAAAGTCTTATCTGCTCCAGTCCTGTGTGACAAACGACTGCTTTGTTCCTTCGGCGCTGTGGGGAGGCCTCTCACAAGCCCGTCGAAGCGCTATGCTGGTTTTAGCGAGATGACACGCGACGGAGTTTTTGGAAAAAGAGACAACTATTTCATGAATATTTGATTGGTCCGTCTGTGATGCGGCTGAGAGTGAAGCGGTCGATGGCGCGCGCTTGTGAAATCCGATTGATTTTTTACAAAGTACCTGGTTTTTGGCTGAGCAGGTAGAGGAATGTTTTCCGAGGGTCCACGTGATCTCTGAAGGTGAGCTGCAGCAGGGAGCCGGACTTTTTTAGCTTCTGCATCAGCCACAGCCCTAGGACGAGCACAAAAACATAAACAAATCACATGTCTGTTATGGTAAATAGGTTGACTTTGTAGAATGTAACGATGACATGCCTCCAGATGGTGAGCAAGAGTCAGTTTTTTTTCTCTTAATAACATTGTACGGCAAAAACATGCATCTAGGCGAGCGTAAAATGAATTGGATTCAAACTTTTAATCTGGATGTGAACTATTTTAACTGGATAAAATTGTATTCCTTTGTAATGTGGAATAGTTCACTGGTTTCAAGGCGTTTCTAATGGGTTATAATGGGAATATGGCTTAAAATAAGGACACAAATTTGCCAATAGGATAAGAGCAATTTTCTTAACTCAGTGTCAAGAAATTTGACTTGAAGTAAGTAAGGTCTTGAAGTCAGTTCAAATTTTTTGGAACCAAAAAAATTATCTTTATTTGTATTATTTTTTTTATTCTTTTTTTTTTTTTTTTTTTTTTTTTACTATAAAGAGAGGTTAAATTTGTCTTTTTCTTAAAATGAATCATATTTTTGCCTTGAAATTCATTTTTTGCTACATAAAAGATAATTCTACAAATTTTCATTTTGGTTAGTTTAGTAACCAAACCCATTTGCTGTTTGTATTAAAGAAAGAAAGTATTTATCATATTTGCGTTATGATGAATGGTATCTGTTTTTAACACCTACGAGGTTTCTCTCACCCAGTGTACACAGTCAGAGGCAAGTGTTTTGCCCTAGGACACAACAATTTACTCTAAGCGTCCCACCATTTAGCTTCTGAGATCTGACAGAGTCAGACTTTGATAAGTAGCTATGGCCACATATGACACATTATCTGGCCTGAAGAATGTGATTTCAGATATCTACCTATGACATCACAGATCAGAGACATTCTGAACTGAGGCTCAGAGGGGAACGAAAAATATCTTACAGATAAAACTGACAAAACTGCAATGTTGGAACAGGATTAAAAACTCCAAAAAGTAACTTTTGCATAATATGTGTCCTTGTTTTTGTTAGCTTGCAAATTAGCATTAGCCACAGTGATCAAAGACAAGTTAATTCAGCTAAAACACTCATGAATTCAAATGGGAAATAAACTCTCCCATTGCCTGAAATGCATTAAAGTCTATTTTGAAATTTTAGTAAAGTGATAACTTTGGTTGGAAGTATAAATGTAGTGACAATAACTAGAGATCAATATACATCCAAACAAGGAGCAACAAAATGAGAAAATTACACACAAGCAATAGCTTACAATAATGACATGAAAAAATCACTGAGTTTAATTCTGTTATAACTTCGCCTCTTCATCAAAAACACAGCTGGATTTCTGTTTATGAGATAGTATTCTTTCCTTTCTGAGCCTCAGAAAACTTCATAGATTTGAGATGTAGTTTTAATTGCAGCTAGTAAATGAAGCTCTAGCTCAATTCCTGATGTGGGAAGCACATGACTGTCATGTGTGCTTTGTTAGACTTTTTTTATTTAGTTCCAATGCTTAGAATGGGCTTTGTCTTTTAATGGTAGAATATTATAAAAACATTTTTTTTTAACAATGGCAAACAAGCAATCACATTTACTATTATGTACTGTCCTTTTGTTAAATCTTAACATTTTGCAGACGATTTGTGACTCATTGATGACAGCAGCTGATAGTTTTACAAAATAATAAAATTTCTCTTCATTCTATATACAGTATATACTGTATATGGACATGCAGAATAGTTATTGTGTAATGCACGAGTATTGACGGAGGTTTCTGCCTACATAAACCATTGCAGATGAGCTGTTGTTCTGTATAGTGCATTGTCCACCCTCTGAATGTGCACAATAGCTTTTCTTTACCTGTGCTGACCAGTGTGCTGTTATTATAGAGCGTTCCCAAGTGTGGGCCGGACAGAGACAGGAAGGTGTGCAGTTTGGGCAGATAGCAGCGGAACCGAGGCCTGGTCAGCACTGAGCGGATGATGATGTTCCCCAGAGAGTGGCCGATGAAGCTGTGGACACAACACAAGCAGGAGGTGAGCTGGACAACACATCCTCCAATTAAGACAAGTGTGTGTGTGGCTGATGCACCGGAAACGTTAAAGGAGACATATGAGGCTTTTACAGGTACTTAGCATTGAACTGTGACATAACAAGATTATCATTTTAGATTTTACTCATTGTGAACCACAATAGTGTTGTAAAATAGCTTAACAATAGAAACAGGTCCATTCACTTCCTGTTCCAAACTACAAAACTGATAAGCAATGCTTCTTTATTGTGACATTTCGCTATAACAAGCAGCTGTTGTCCTTTACAGGTTTCTATTTAGAAAAAAATGCTATGCAACATTTAAACTAAATGTTATAAGATATGGTATGTGTGTGGTTTGGTATTTGTCCAATAATCAAAATCAGAACTGAACAGACTAGTGTGGACAGAGATCAAAGAGATGGGGTAAAAGAATATCAATCATTACAGCAGATATTTGAAGAGATTGTTATTAAACAGGCCAGAAAAATGCTGATCTGATCCTTCTCGTGTTTTTTTCTCCCAATATGAGCTGCTCCCATCTCAACGATGCTATAGCGTTCCAACAAGAAACAAAAACAGATTCAAAAAGAACAAATATAAAACTGATTCTTCCCAATATCAGTGAACCTTCTAAATTCAGGTCACACGGCAGACCGCTGACGGTTCCACATATGTGCTATTTGACTGTCTATGTCTTCTTCTTTATTTGTCTTGTGTGTGGCAGCCTGTATGTCCAAGATAAATTTCCTTCAGGACAAAATAAAGAAATCTTGAATCTTGAAGTACAGGAATGAGGGCGGAGTTAGGGGGTAGGTGAAAACCTGAATTTTCAGAGCACTACTGTTTGCAGGACAAAACAGGATTACTTGAACATGTAGAAATCAATTCAAACAACTTAGATTTAACTAATGATGAGAAAACACATGCGCTAACAAGGCTGAAAGATCATTAAAGCTATTTGAGCATCACATGTCAAATCTGGCTCTACCAGATGGATTCTTTTAGTCTTTAGACACGTCTTTGATTAAAACAACAAAACAGGACAAGAGCAGTTGTTTCAACGTTGTGAGGGACATGTTACATTCACTCACCTTTATGCAACGTGTATGGGCTGTAGGGTTGATTTTCATTCACAAATGCTGAATTAGCAGCATAACCTTTGTTTTCACACAGTCATAAACTCTTGTAGCTAGCAGACAACAGCGCTGGCTAGTGTTGCTGCTACAGAGTCAATAAGCCGCGGTTCATTCTGCATTTCAGGCGCGTGCATCTCCCATGTTGATAAACAACAAACATAATCCTTGTTTGTCAGCCTATTTTAGCAGAAGAAAAGACTATTTTTGAATGAGATAGATGTTCTATGCTTTTTGCTCAGCTTTTTAACAAAAAGTGTGACTTCTTGGCTACTTCCAGGGTTCAGCTGCTTCGACCAAACAGATTCAATTATAGCCAGGGCATTCAGCACCAATCATTCCATCCAGATTAATCATGAGTAGAACAGAATTCAATTCAGAATTAATCACATATCAGTCTGGTGTGACTCTCTTTAAACCTAAATTTATTGTTTGTTCTATGAAAATTCATTTCCTATTTGACTTTATTATTTTATTATTATTTAACCGTGCTCCATACACTAAGTAGTCTCAATTATAAGTATGCTTACGACTTAACTAGAACATACTGGTTTAAATAAAGACATTTCTTTTGGCAACTTTCTAAAAAATAAAATAAGAATAATATTGACACTTTTCCTAAAACAGATGTCAAATTTTACGAATATAACGAGTCTTGATTAAAATATTTTGAAGAAGTAGCTATTCAATAATGATGATAGTGTACAGTATAAGTGTATAAGTGGAAAAAAATAAACTTCACTGAGTTGCTCCAATAACAGCAGCAAAGTCAAATCTGATATTTTGTCAATCAATTACAATTACAAACTCTATTAAAGTTAACCAAAAAACTCCATTTTAAAATATTTTAAATTAATTACGAACACCCAATTGAAGTGATTCCTAGTTACAACACAACATCTAATTTAGCCCAATTCATTAACTTGAACACTCCCAAAGGCAATGATCCTAACAGTGGAAATTTCATCAGAATTAATGGCTTTTGCAGATGCAGTGGGACAAACCAGACTCATGAAGCTTACTTTGTCACTTAGTTTAATTACTGTACTCTTATATCTCTACCCAGAATCCCTCACTGCCACGTCTGCACCGTCTCATCTGCTGCCACCAGCCTAAATATAGAGCAGATGCTGGCGCGGCGGGCCATTGCGCCTTCTCTTTGAAACACGCACTCCGGGGAATACAGCACAATAAGGAAAGTTAACAAACTCGAGGAGAAAGTCTTAAAAAGTAAATTGGCACATAGAGGGCAATTAGGCAAGAAGATAAATGGCTTAATTTGTGTGGCACTAGGCAACGCGACTCGATAGATGAGGAGGGTCTATCCAGCCGCAGTCAGGGAGTTATTGGCAGGCTAGGATAAGAAGGTTTCATCCGTTATGAGCGATGCATTGGTAAATATTATGGAAAGTTATTCATGAAACAGGTGGGAAGTTCAGTATCTTACGCTTGTGGCTTGGAAAAGTTCCCAAAAAGTACAATCAAATGTCTACACTGGATAAAATAGAGGTAGATTTGTTTAGAATTTGTACAATTTTATCTTTTCAACAAAGATAAAGCAGGTTTTTGTCATTTAAATTTCTTTATTGCCTTAAAACATTATAAAGATCTGTGTCTTTGCTTTCAGTGAGCTTGCATGACCACAAAATGGACTGTTATGTGGTCTTGACCTACGTAACGTCGACTCCCTTCCACTTTTCAAATCCAGACTCAAAACGTACCTGTTCAGACAATCCTTCACCGCATAATCAATCGCACGTACTTTTATCCAGCTTTGTTTTATTCTCTTATTTTAATGTCTTCAAGAACTTGTCGTGTACACTTGTCGTGTGAACTTGTCAGGTCCTCGAGTGTCCTGAAAGGCGCTTTTGTATGTTTCCACGGAAAAGCAGTTCCTTTAGCTGTATTTTTCCACATTATGACATAAAATCTTCCTTCAGACTGTCCCAAAGCATAGGTTTAACTTTCTATTTTACAGAATAGTGCAGCTGGGCTTTTATCTCCAGAAAGTTACACAGTGCATCTTTAAATGAAGTTGGTTTCATTCATTTATTTCACCCAATTTGGAGTCAAGAGTGATTGGAGGATATCCTAATGGTTTTGGTCCTTAGGGCTTGGGAACAACCCTGGATAGTGGTCAACTCATCGCAAGGTTAACGCACACAGACAGATAATTCATTCACAAGCAGAATTTACAGTGATGCCAATTGACCTTCGGGTATAAACTCCACTCAGAGAAACTCATGATATGTTGATTTGGTCCCACCTTGGATTTGGATCCACAAGTTCCTTATTGGGAAGCCAGAGCTCTAATTACTCTGCTACTGTTGTAAAGTTGTTTTCTCCAATACTTCACCAGTCTCAAAGAATTTCTGACTTTTCTGACTAACAATAAGAGAATTTGACTCAAAATAGGAGTATAAATTTGCCAGTGCAGGCTAGTAAAAAGTGAATACAGTAATTTGGCACAAAGTAAATTCATCAAACAAGTCAAAAACTGTTTGATCAAGGAAAATGATGTAGAGGTATATATAAATAGATTGTAAAAGTGCCAACATTTCTGAACTGTGTGTGAAAATCCAAGAATCAAATTATTTTAACGCCAATCAAAAAAAGAAGTCCTTATTTAGGTTTTACTTCAACATTTCTTATTTTAAATCTTTAATAAACATTCTTTGGGAGCAAAAACCAGTGTTCTATCTCCCAGTCTCTGCTGCCATCTGCTGTCCTCTCTCAGACTTGCTCACACAAATCCCCTCTCACATCAAAAGCCTGCTGTCATTCCTATAAAACCTCTCCATGTCTGCTGACCTGATCTTCCCGATGGTCAGGTTGTAGAGCTGGATGTGCTGAATGATCTCGTCCAGCAGCCTGTCCGTCATGGTGTCGAAATCTGCAAACGTGTCGATCTGCAAACGAAAGAGGAAAAAGTCCCGGAGTCAGCATTATGACAATATCTTCCCCCGGAGCTGTGTGTGAGTCAATATGGCCGCTCGGGTTTGTCAATTTGCCTCAATCTGTGTCACGAAGGTTTCACGCACCTGGTTTCTCTCAGACATGAGGAAGTCCAGCCTGGAGCCGGGCAGACCTAACTCAATAAAAGTCTTCACCAGTCGTAAGTCTGCGCTGTTTCCTGGGAGCACATAGGGAAGCATACGGGCAGGATCTCATTAGTGGCATTCATAAACACTGGTGTATGTGGAGTTTTGATGAAAGACAGTATAATGTGGACATAAGGAGACGGAATATGTTAAACACACTTTGATGTTGCTGACAGAAAGTTTACTGTATCTGCGACAGAATGTTAGGATTTCTTTTTTTTTTTACTTTGGAAGATGAATACTTGTTAATATAAATAATAGTTTTACATTATGTTAGAAGAAGTTTAGAAATAAAAGTAAAAAATATTGAAGATAACAAGAAGTAAAGTAGAACTGAAGTAGGGCAAAGTGGTTTGTCTTGATATTAAAAAGAACAATTATGATTTAGAATCCTATTTCTGTCATGAGTATTTTAGCCTCTGCAGACCCTCCACAGTCTGCGCTTAGGTTGATGTTTTTAATTACTTGGAGCAGAGTTATTCAAATGGCAGTCCACTAAGCATTATGTTTTGTCCAAGCTTGATGAAATATAAGACATGGACCAGATCATATTGCTTGATAGTGAGTTTGTTGTGCCTTTTGTTTAAGTTAGATCTCTTATTTTGTAGCTCGTGCATCATTTGATCCAGATTCTGTTATGCCATTTAAAATGTTAAAACCTAATACAGTACTTGTGATTTAGTCTAGGCACAAATTTCGTGGTCCAGCCTGGTTCAAGATGTTTTTTTATATTTACTTTAATCCAAATGTAGACAAGGTTTGGAACTGTGTCTGACAATAAAAATGTAGACTAGAAAATAGTGATAGCAATAGTAAATGGTAAATGGTAAATGGTCTCTATTTATATAGCGCTTTTCCACCTTACAAGGCACTCAAAGCGCTTTACAGCCAGGGATCCACTCACCCAGTGTATGCAGACACTGAGGCAGTGTGGGTTAAGTGTCTTGCCCAAGGACACAACGACAATCAACTCCTGCCGTCCCACTGTGGCACCTGGTGTTCCGGCGGTCTCCCATCCAAGTACTAACCAGGCCCTTTCTTGCTTAGCTTCTGAGATCTGACGGGATCAGGCTTTGACAAGCAGGTATGGCCACAGCAGGTATGGCCACATAACAGTAATTTATGGATATTGAGTTCAGTTTTGTGGTCCGGCCCTCAGACCGTAGCATCCTGAAAAACCTGGCCCACTGGTAAAAGAAATTGAATAACCCTGACTTAGAACAACCAGATATAGATTGTAGGAAATACAAGTTTTCATCAGACTAAAGAACAAACATGGAAATAAACAATCATCAGACTGTCACAGAAAATTCTATGTTCCAGATAAATAAGTTTGTGATCTTGTGAGTCGTGTTATTGATGTTTGGTATCGGCAAATATCAGCTACTGGCCACAGCAGAAGACAAAATCATATATTAACGTTGGCTCAAAATATCCATATACCTACTTTCAAACAAGATTTTGACTTAATACCGTATCTCAAATGATACAGTCTAGATTACTGCAATAATCTGTGTTATTCATCCTTGATACATCCAATGTATGTAAGAATTTTACAATATACAGCAGAAATTCCTCAACTGCTGTCTGATTACTATCTCTGGAAGCTTATCCTCGTGTCATGGAAAGAACCTTCTGTTCCAAGTTACAAAATGTTCAGTACTTTGAACTTGGAGCGATGTAGATACCTGTTGAAGGACAAACTACTGTAATTTCAGCAAATGTGGCAACCGTTTACTAACTTTTTGAACTCTGCGTCTATATGCCAACTTGTTTAAACTACATATGTGTGGTTTTTTTGTGTGTGATTGACTTTTTTTCCCTTGCTGTAAAAAGAGGAAAGTTAATATGATGAGCTCTTCTGATACTGGACTTTTTAAATGCAAACTGTATGTCAAGATCAGCTATCAAAATGTTGTAGGTTAGTAGGACATATTGTGGGAGACATTTGTACATTTACATTGCTAATAATTCACCATTCTAAGAAAGGTTGAACTGGTAACATTTGAGTACAATAGCTGTTCTGTGATACAGTGGAACAGAGCACTCACCGTCCAGCCCGTGGACACACACCACCAAATGTATGCCATCCTCAAACTCCTCGTCGTCCTCTTCAGGCGGGAAGTAGGGCAGATCAGAGGCCAGCTCAGGGAGGTCGCTGTACAGACCGCCCGCGAAGCTCAGCTCTTTCAGCAGGACCTCTTTGGCTTTGTAGAAACTGTCAGACAGAAAAGGAGACACAAGTTAGATTTATTACATTCAAAAAGCTCAATTTTAAGAAATAAAATCAGAAGAATAAGTCCATGTATTTACATCTTCTGTATGCTTATCTTCTTTGTGAATATCATACACTTAAAGGTGCACTGTGTAACTTTTCTGATGGAGCTTGCAGCCTGGTTGTTTTGATGTTGATGCTTAGACTAGAATGTTCTACATTATGGCAATGACTACAACAATTTAGGGCACCACTTTATAATAACTACACCTTAATTTGCCTTAGTAAAGCATGAACAAAGCTTGAGTAAAGCTTTAATTATTCATTAACATATGATAAATTCGTGAATGAAAAGGTTTATTAAGGCTTAGTAACTACATAATTAAGGAGCTATGGTAAGGATTTAGGCCTGGGAGAAAAGCATCTGAGAAATTAAGTAGTGACTAAACCTTTTCATCTATTAATTAGCCATTTGTTCATGATGAATTAAGTCTTTATTAAGGTTTTATTATGGTAATTAGGGGGAGTTATTTAAGTGTTACCAAACTTAGAAATAGATTTTTATTTTGTAATGTGTAGGTTTTTTTTATATTGTATTGTCACATGAGTCCTAACTGTATAATAAGTTGCTATTAAGCTGAGAACAGTGTAATATAGACAGAGTAGGTAAAGTGGCATCAGTATGTCATGGTAATATATATGTGACCATAAATAAGAACAGCAGCAATATATGGACAAAATAAATATCAGCTAAAGTGACTTCAGTAGTGGCAGATTATTTCTGATGCAGTAACTACTAAAACTACTTAGACCATGATCCTTTACTTTACTAGACAACGTCTAGTAAAGTCTGACAGTTTCTACAAAGAATTTAAATATGTTCTTGTTTAAAACAGCTACTAGCTACTAGACAACGTCTAGTAAAGTAGCTAGTAGCTGTTTTAAACAAGAACATATTTAAATTCTTTGGGATATTGCAGCAATAATTCACTTCACAGAAAAGCTTGTTTCTACCGCTCATTCTTGAGGTCACGGATGACTAGAGCCAATTCCAGTCACTTTGGGCCTTAGGCGGGGAACACCCTGGACAGTAGTCAACTCGTCACAGGGTTAAAGACAGACAACCATTCACTCTCTCATTCATTCACAGGGGAATTTTACAGTGATGCCCATTTGACCTAAACATGCAGAGAACCCACTGTAACATGGGGAGAACATGCAAACTCCCAAAGAGAGTTATTGAGATGCTGACTTGGCTCGACCTTTATAGGGAATCCACTCTGCTGCTACCATTTCCTATATTTATAATTATTTTTTATGGCAAACCTAAGTACTTTATATTAATGCCTGCAACTCAACTTGCCCAGACAACATATGAAACACAACACATTTTAAGTTAAACACATGCATGTTGTTAATTACTAAGTAAATATGAACATTAGGTTTACAGTTAAAATCATAAGCTCAAATATTTCAGATTCTGTGTCTGACTCCTCTAAAGACTGGCCAGTAGTGACGGAAGCTGATGCTTATAAGCCCAAGTCTACCAAAATCTCATGTAACTGTGCAAAGTTTTATTGGTCTGTTCTGTCAGAGTGCCAGGTTAGACGTTCGAGCCGCGGAGCAGAGCAAACAAATCCGATTCTAGCTGGTACTCTTAGCGGCTAATCATGATGGATTTGTGCAGCGCTTTGATGTGCTTTAATACACTGACGGGGCATTCCACCTCATCTCCTCTAACTCCCTTCTTTTTAAATGTGCCCTCATTTCATTTTGGGATGCTCCACTTTCAGGCCATGAGTCACTTGCCTCTGTTGGCGGTTGTTCAATCTACTCTCGGCTGGATTAGATTTCAACTTTGCCAACAACATTAGAACATTATCAAACATTAGAATTGTTAGGGTTCAAGAGGTTAGCTCTGGTGTATTAGCATGCTGGTTTGCGCCTCATGCTAATTTGGGGTTTGTGACATTGGTTTGGAATTAAGAGTTTAGTGTTACTTCAGAGTCTATCCATCAAACAATTAGAAGAACATAGATCTGCACAATAAATTGAATCAAAATAGGAACGCTTACAGATAAGAGTAATAGAAATAAACCATATTCATTTTATAGTTAACATTAGCAAATTGCAAATGGCAATTTTGTAGTATTATAACTTATCTTACAAACAACAAAATATAATGCAATTTAAATTATACATTGCAAATCAAATAGCAATTGCAATACTGGTTAGAAAAATCACAATTTTATGTTTTTCTCATATTGTGCAGCTCTAGATAGAACATAAGATTTTTTTATATGTGATTTTGATTCAACCAATTAAGTCTACATTAGAATTATGCAAACACAATGCATTGTGGGTTCTGACACATAGGCAGCAAAAAATGACAGTGACACTCATTTTATACTGAACACATAGCAGCAGCTTCATATTTCTTCTCCAGGGCAGATCACAAGTCCTACACATCTGACTGAAATATTAAGTTTTAGTGTATTGTTCTATACTTTCTGATTGGCAATAGTGTTGGTGACAACATGTTTGTTTGTTTTTTGCACGTCTTACTTTTGCATGTTGCCTGGGTGTGCGACAATTTCGGCATTGTTGCACAGGTTACATATCAAGAAAGTTCTCATGCTACATTACTTTAGCTTTGTCTGTGTCAAATTTAGCAAAATCTTGCATTTATGTATCTTTTGCATTTCCACTGATCAATTAATTGAAAGGATCGTTCAACTAATCATAATCAAAAGTGATGTATCTTTGTCAATAATCACATAAATCACATTCATCAAGCAAGTGTGATTAAAGCAAACACTTTTCACAGAGCTTCAGTTATGTTCTGGAAGAAGGAATAATATAACAACATGTTTAAAAGCTCTAAAAGGTCAATTTGTCAAGTATGTGCCCTTCCAGTTGTTCTGAGTAGGAATGCACCGATCCAGTTCTAGGATTGGATATCGGTGTTGATCCAGGATATTTTGCTGGATTGGGTATCGGCTCCAACAGCCGATATCATAGTTGTGCCTTTAATTGGACATAATGAGACAAATTTATTGGCTGGTGTTGATCCAGAACGACTCTTATTACTGGACATTTTATTCTGATGAAGTTTTAAAGTTGTGACTTGCATTATAAATAATAGTTACATATAGGGTGACCAGATGAGATACTAAGAAATTCGGGACGCTTTTTTTTTTATGGCGGGGCGGTCTGAATGCGGAGGTGGGGAGAGCACGCTCAGGTCTGTGTGTGACAGAAGTCTAGATCCCTGCATCATTTGCAGTACATAGTGTAGAAACAGAAACCTCAGAAACACTTTTGACAAAAGAATAATGTTCCTCACATCAGGAGGCATTGAACAGTCTTTAATTCATGTCAATCCGTCACATATTGGCCGAATACTGACCAAAAACACCCGTTTAACTAATAGATCTGCAGATTGCACGCAAAACATGAGTGTCATAATGAAAAAAGTATCTGACTTTTGCGAGGCGAAGTGGGAAGTCAACTGTGCGCGGAATGGAGCGCGCATCGGGGTCAAACACACCGCACGAGGATTCTGGAGACTCATACGGGGGGGCAGCAGCTGCAGTCTCTTCTCTCCCCTCTCTCCCAATGTGTTATCAGTATGCTCTCCGGCGGGCAACTTACTCACCGAGGGCGCGCGTCCCTCGCTCACGCGTGCGGTCTGTTTGAGGCGACGCTCCATGCGTATTTATCCCGCTCGAGGCTCGCGCAGTGACGCGGGTTTCAATCAAATGGCACAAAAAATATGTCTGTATTGGTGCATTTTAAAGACACCAGCAGCTCTACATCCTCTCTCACACTGTTTGAGGCGTAATGTGGATGTGTAGCCTGCGTAATGACGCAGCACAGAATCTCCCAGGTGTCAGTCGGGGCTAGGCTGAGTTTCGAGACATGTGGGGCAGGATTCGGGATTCGGGACACGTGCGTGAATTTCGGGACTGTCCCGAATTTTTCGGGACGTCTGGTCACCCTAGTTACATACATGTACATCACTATATGACCAAATGTATTTTGTTTTGATAAGAAAAAAAAAGGTGTTTCAATCTCTACGTTAGTATCGGTTGATATCGGTTATCGGCAGATACTTAGAGCCAATGTATTGGAATCAGTATCGAAACAGAAAAAGCTGGATCTGTGCATCCCTAGTTCTGAGTTCTTCTGTGTTTTTAAAGACAAAAAAACAAAAAAAGCTGATGTCATCTTACAGTCTAAACTTACTTTAACATACGCTCGTTGGTCTCCTCATCCATGTTTAGAGGATTCATCGAGTTGGAAGAGATGATGCCGAAGGAGCCCAGGGGCTGATGGGTAATTGGTGAAGTAGCTTGGCGAGCGGACATGCCACCTATGGAGGGTGATTCTCTGAGAGCCGAGGAAAAGGGCAAACACGTGGGTGCGCAGGACACTGACATGTTCACCACCTCCACCATCTTCTTATTCATGAACGCCAGGCCCGAGTTGGGGATCTTAGCCTTATTTTGACCATCTAAATGCTCCTTCTCACCAGCTAGGTTCCCGTTAAGTTGCGGAGATGACATGACATTAATGAGCCCGGTCAGTTCTGTCGGTCTCAGAGTGGTGGCGCTGTTGTGTCTGTGCTCGTTGCTAGGCTCTTTATATTCAGCGTCAAGCAAATTGGACTCACTTAAACTTTTGCGATCATTTCTTGTTCTAATATAATCCTTCGGTACTTCTAAAACTTCTGTTTTAAGTTGATCAAATTGTCTGTTGGTTTCAATCAGATGAACATCGTCTACTGATGCACTCCCTTCACTTCTAGTTCTCCAATTTATCGAGCTATTTTCATCTTTAGTAACGTCTAATGATTCTCGTGACAACAGTTTTGACTTATCCTCTGATGCTTTCTGCTGGTGATGTGAATGGACTGATTTTTCCAAACTAGAATTGTCACTGTTAGCTTCCAGAAGCGAGTCTTTCAACTGCGGTGATTCCTTCTTAGTACAATCTTCAATTAACTGTAAATTTCTATCCGTGCTTTCTTCCGGACTATTTATTTGTGGCGCAGACATGGATTTTGTCAACTTTCTACGTTGCCTGTGCTGATCTTCTTCATAGGGCAATGAACTAATAGAATTTAACGAAGCCTGTATACCTCCACTTGGGATGCTCCCGTTGCTTTCCATCAAAAGTCCTTCCAAGGAACTTCGATGAATCGGAAGTCTGGATACAATTTGTTGAGGAATTTCCCGTTCACTGGAGAAATCTAAAGGTTGAACTATTCTCAAAGATTCTATAGGCCATGCAACAGAACTCGGCTCGCTTTCGATACCTGAGTCGGAAATGACGGACGATGATCGCTTGATGAACTTCGAACCCATGAGACCGCTTCGAAGATTCAAGTCCTTACGTGAATCTGTGTTGACGGAAAGCTGTGCATGTAAAGTTACCAAAGGAACATCTTCTGGATCAGTATCTATAGACTGATGTAGAGGCATGGCTACATCAGACTTTTCATTGTTTGCTTTGCTTTGACGAGAATTTGCATTATTTGACATATCAATATCGCCAGGTGTTTCTTTCAAATCTTTCACTCCATTTTCAGTTTTTGTTTTTCTGTATGTGTAGGTTCAATGGTATGACTAGGAGAATGGTTATGGAGGGAGTTGTTTTCAGTTGTTTGACTCTGCTCAGCCATCAGGGACATGTAGGTGGGCAGATCCATGCTTTCGTCGCTGTCTGTTGGATCCTGGGAAAGCGCTGGTGGTCCTTCTCTGCGGTTGTCTTCAAAGATGTCGGCCGGATTGACTTCTTGGGCTCCTTGTTTAGCTTGGATCTTTCTGTGAGCCAGTCTGGAAAGAGCAGAACAAAGAAGTGCTAAATCAGGTTCAAAATCAATATTTGACACATTTCAAATGCAGTTTCAAATGGCCACCTATGGAAGGCTAAAGAAAGCTAGAAATCTTCAGTGGGGGCAAGAAGAAGGATTTATGATGCAGGCTTTAGAAAAACACATAAAAAAAAAAAATCACAAATGCATGTCCCAAATTAGGTTGACTAACAAATTAATACCAAGTAAAAAACTATGTTTTAAAAGGTACTTGAACAAGCATTGACACTACTAAAATAATGGTACAAAAAAAGCTAAATTGATTTGTTTAAGAATAGTCTTATTGTAAATGAGAACTAATAATAATAATAATAAAAAAAAAAAAACTACTAAACTACAAAAACTAAATTATTAATTTTCATTTTCGCAGTTCACAATCTGGACCAGGTGACTTTTCTCAAAGTTTCTATATTGAAATTGTCAAGTAGGGCAGTGGTTCCCAAAGTGTGGGTTGCAAAGCAAAATGTGGGGGTTGCAAGATGATCAAGATGTAATTTTATAATTACAATTTGGTTTAAATCTTTTTTAACTGGAAGCATCACAATTGACTGAATTTGGCTCATATAAAGCAGTACACTGCTAAAATAAATGTATTTAAATCCAATTTTAATGAAATTATTACATACTTGTATTGATGTGGGGGTCGCAAGTTGGTTAAATGGTTATTTTGGGGGTTCCAGTCTGAAAAGTTTGGGAACTTCTGAAGTAAGGGAAAACAAATACTAGTGTAGTTTACAATTGCAACAACAAGGTTCGCCCAAAGTCAAATTGGAGAGTTGAAAGATTGAACCCAGTCTAATAGTCAATCTAAACCATGACTGTAATTGTAACAAGATATTTCAAATGCACAAATAATTGCAGTTTGTGTTCATAATTCAGCTGTAAAATTCTAAATGTAAATGTATTTTAGTTAGATTATGTAACTCATGCACATGGGGAAAACAACAAAAAAATGTAAGAAAAAACAATATTAAAACACTTTAGTCTGACTTTTGGGAGCCAGAGGTATTTTAAATGAAATCCCAGTGCAATTATAAGTCTGTGCAAGTCATGTTTTAGTTGTGTAGTTGTTGCTAAACCAGCCAGAGAGCCCAATAAAACAAATATCCCATATATCCAGGGAGCACTGAGAACATAAATGCCAGAAACCATAAAAACAAAACCATTTAGTGTGAAAAAGGCAGGCAATAACTTGAATAAATGAACCATATTCAAACAACCAAAAACACATGGGTATCACACTGTCGCAGTAGAGGCACTTCAAGCTAAAATACCATACATAATGCTAATCTGTGGCTGTGATTGAAATGAAATTATAAAATGAAATTGTCTCGCAAACAAAATATCTCTGAACTGGAGTCTCAGTAAATCCTCTACAAACATTTTCCAAAAGTGTTTCAAGATGTGTTTAAATACACACTTGTCAGAAAAAATACAATTAAAATAAATTATAAATAGTCTAACTTGGCTCTGTGGTTTCACTGAAGCTGAAAAGATAAAATATGGATTCCTTGACTGTTGTACCTGTGACTGGAGACTCCACATATCTGTCCTCAAATATGATGGGCAAGCTGTTCCAGTCTCCATCGATGTCCAGGCACTCGACAGGTAAAGGAGGCATCTTGGTCAGGTACTCGGAGCTCCGCACCTCCAAAGCTATCTGCCCGTGTCTGTTGATTCTGAAGGAGAAATCGCTGCTCAGTGGATTTCATGACACAACAATTGAATGTAAAAGCCTGTGTAACTACATACAGTTCTTCTTGAAATGTCAGGGATAATTCTTTGGAATGTTCAGTGAAGAAGTAAGCCTCAGAAAATCTTCTCACCTGAAATGAAATAACAGCAGTTTAAGTACAGAGCAAAAAACACTTAACTTAAAGCTAGGGCGCCTGAACTTTTTAGGTTTTAAATGAATAAACACTATTGTGCATGTGTTCCAATACTAATTGGGCCAAAGAGTAACTTAGGAACATCAGGGTTTCCACTACAAGTAATTGATTGTGGCGTACTGCCACAGCGAAATAAAAGCCGCCACACTTTCAGAATGATTTTTTTTTTCCATATGAATATATGGAAACAATCCTCTTAAAAAAACATTTTTTTTTGTCATCTATTGTAGACGCATTGATGGCTGTAACAGCAGGAAAAATGCAGCTTTCCAGTTTTCATGGGCCGAGGTTGTAGAGGTGGGCGGGCTGCGCGCGCTAGCCGGGACTCGCTGCTCTTGAGCCCGGGCAGAGGCGCTGTGGGCAGGGAAGAAGTGAGCGCCAGGCTTTAAAGTGACAGTCCCCGGGCCGTGGTGCCTCTACCTGGTCTCATATGCGGGGTGTGTCGGTCTGTGTGCGGGGGTTCATTCGCTTTTGTAGAGACACCCCCCATGATTTTTTTGTTTTGTTTACCAGGACTGTTACATATTTGTGCAACTGTTTTTGACATATAAACTTCATACAACCTTTAAAGATTTAAAAAACTTCCTCCCTCAAACATAAAATCCCAACCATTCAAATGAAATGATGATTTTACAGATAACTATTGTGAAAATATAATGTTGATTTATTCACAGAAACAATGTTTGCAAGGAATGATTTATTTCAACTAATGATTGTTATTTGTTTGATTAGTTGATTCATCTTTGAGAGTCTTAAGATACATTCATAACCAAATAATGGTTGAGAAATGGTGTCTGAAGGTTTCTAGATCAAGAATGCTTACAATACAGCAAGTGTATTATTTGGATGATACACTTTTTTACATACATTTTGATACAATAATTTAGCAGCTTTTGTTAAGAATAAAAAAAAGAATAAAAAGAGTATATCCAAATACTACAGTCAAAAGACTATTATAAGTATTTACTTTTATAGTAGACTAATTCATCATTGGTGCCTGTTCCTAGAGAAATGAATAAATCTGTTTGTTCTGTTGGCCTCAATAGAGAGATCAGCAGTCTTATTGTTTCTCCCCATGATAATTGCTGAATAGGTGTTAATTGAAACCCAAGCTCCACTGGTGGGTGGAGGCATGACAATAGTCCCGGAGGTAATAGAATACCAAAGCAAACTTGTTCATGATTATCAGAGCACAGGGACTAAAGAGTGTGGAGCCCAGAGAGGCGATCCGCTCTGGAGTTTCATATTTCTATTACCCAGACCAGTGATTAGATTAGAAAGAGAAAAGGAGATGGTATTTGCCCACTCGAGTGACTTTAAGCGGCTGGTGGCTGAGAGCTGCTGCTAAATGCACCGCTAATTCCCTGTCTATGAATCTCATTGAGAATTTTGTTTATATTGTAAAAATGAATAGAGTGGGTTCTATGCAATTTGATGCTTGGCTTGTTTGACTGGTAAAGAAACCTAGACCTAAGTGTTCATCATATACAGGTAAAACTCAACCTGTAGAAAGTATAGAGTTATTACCATTAGGAGTATTTTTGTTGGTACATGTAAGAAATCACTGTAGATAAGATGAGAGCATTTCTTATTTACCCTTTCATTGTAATTGGTTGGTGGATCATAATCACAATTTAAGCAAAAAAAAAATAATAATAATTTTAATAATAAGTCTAAATTGTGTTAAAAAAAAGTAACACTGCTTTATTTTTTATGTAATGGAGACTCTGAATCATTAGTAACAAGGGACATTGCATGATTTTTCATAATAAAAAAAACTTACTATCATTTCCCCCAGCACAAATGTTACTGTGTATAATCAATTGGAATTTAGTCCACATAATGTCTCGTTTGTTCACCAAACAGTTGTTGTTGCTAGCTTTGTGGATAACTGTCGTTAGCATATCGACAAGTTTTGTTCAGACGTCAGAGTAAAGCTCAGGCACCAATTGTCAATCAATCAGAACGCTTTCAGCTTTTACTTCAAAAGATAGACAGAGCAGATGGATGTAGTCACAACGTGCTTTTATGAGGGAGAAAAATAAATGGAATCACAGTCGTAGGTTGGATTGAGGTCTATGAGGTCCAGATCTCAATATTTTTAGAGTAATTTCTACTGATAAAGACTGCAGCAACTTATTAGGCCTGATGGGAAAATTGTTCATAGACATTTTCACAAAAGCAGGGCAAGGTGACTCATCATCTCTGTAATATAATGAGACAGTATTGTTTCTGCATTTGTATTTGATCTGAAGCTTGACACAAACAAGATCAACAAGTTTAATAATGAGCTGTGATATATACATAGGAGAGAATCAATCATAAAATTGGCCATGGTCTTATCATTTTACTAAAAGGACTAAATCCATAAAAATGTAACCATAATAATCATAGAATTTCATGAAATGACACACATTTCTTCACAAATTTCCCGGGGACACACACTTTCAAGCATACCTAAAATGGTCTCACAAGTTATACACTAGTGACATTGGCTAATAAGAAAGGTTTGTCAGTGTCGAGTGAATCTTTTTTCGAGTCAAGTTAAATGGGCCTCAGTATTTTTAGAAAATCTGCGTAGAATTTGTAGAATCTAAGCTCTTACAGACAGATCGGGTATTATGGCTTGACTTCCGTACACACGTGTTGCAGCTTCTCACCCTGAGCGTGTGGTGCTCCTGGGCCAGGTAGGACAGGACGTGTGGGCTCATAAGCACCGCCTCCAGGAAGTGGCTCCACAGCGCAGTGAGCTGAGAGCACAGATGACTCACGTCTCTGCTGATCTGCTCAGCGACCTTCTCATGGCCCTCCTGCAACTGCACACAACATGCCCTGTGTTTATCATGTTTACACAAAATACTAAAGGTTATTAGACTTTAGGAGGATTAGAAATTCTAGCTTTGCCGACTGTCTTGTTTCTATGAACTTTTGGTATAATTATGTGTTTTGACTAACCTTAATCTTTATTAAGAGGCTTTGTTCTCTAATTCTCAAATTGCAATTTTGGATTTGATCTTGGAACCACATGGGACATTACACTGTTTGTGTCTTCTAATGCTTCCTGTTCTCAAACAAAGTCTCATACATCTTTTATAGAACAACCCTGAACCTGAAATTGTGTTGGTCTTTACTTTTTAATCTTGACCTTAAACTAAACAGAAGTTGTTTTCTTATTAATAAAACAGATATATTGTTTAAACGAAACACAGACCTGTTGTTTAAAGAAAAGTTGCTACTTGATCTAGAGAACATTTTACAAATATGTCGTAAATGAAATGTGTCCATGAAATAAAAACATTCCAAAATAGTTTGACTGAACTAACTTTAAAACTTCACTCTGTAATTGAAGAAATTATAAAAATAAAATAAAATAAAATAATGATGCTAAAACAATAACACCAATAAAATCTAAAGACTTACCTGTAGTTCTATAGTGAGCTGGTTTAAAGTTTCATCAACAGGCAACGGCTCTGTGGGAAAACAAATCACATCTAGTTCAAGCAACAACTCAAGTAAAACTATGTAAGGCATAGCAGGGGCTTCATTTATCAAACCAGCTGATAAATTGATCTCATTTAATATTGGAAAATAATGCATAAACAGACCTGCACCACCACAAATTTAAAGAGTGTGTGAGACAAAAATGTCAGCTGCTTGATAAATGAGTCCCAAGTGTTTTTATTGCTGATTTGTGACATCACACATTCGGGAATTTCAGGTATTTCCAAAACAATAAGGTAAAATATATCGAACAAACAGACATCCAAATGTAGTTACTTTTGTAAATAAAGTTAAATAAATAGTGGCTTCAAAACAATGCACAGCAGTTTTGTTTTTTTATTATACTTAGTTTGATTCTGTATTTAATTGTGAATGACGTGTTTTTGGTTTGTAAAGTGAACACAATACTTTAACGCATTGGTTTCTCCATGAAAGGAAATAGCAAGGTAAGGTAGTTTAAGAAAATTCTGTCCAAAATAAGTTAATACAATAAACCCAATTTTGAATGGTTTCACAACTTGAGATTATTTCTGGAAATCCCAACTCTAAGGCTCAAAGTGCAATGAACTATAAAGTGTGACAAGAATACTCTTGCAATAATACGACTCAGCTATAATGTATTTATCTCTCACCCGGGTCTAGCGGTGTCTGCTGCAGCTGAGGCACCTCCTTCATCAGCGCTGTGTGGTACGAGTGTAAACCTCTGTGAGCGGCCAGCAGGAGGCGACACAGTCTACGGTGCCACGTGTGAGCTCTCTGTGCGCAGCTCTCACTCGCCACATAAAAACTCCCCTGCAGAACAGAAAAGAGCAAAATGTCAGTATGTAGGTCAAGCAGGAGACCGAGGAACATATTTGAACTTTACAGTCTGTGCAGGCATGTCAGTGAAGCTTTAAAACTGGACACTTTGAGTATGTTGCGCACCAGTGATAATTAGGAGGAAGATAAGACGCAGCACTGGACACAAATGAGCCTTAAACACAGCTTGGAGTGACAGTAAAGGTTCATCAGTGAGAGAAGGTGCAGAGGCAGGATGTAACGTATCGCTGTTTAAAAGCTTTAAACTGTCACTTCTATGGTATATGTGAATAATAAATACATGCAAGGACAGAAGGTGCATTCATTAGCATGTTTCTAGTGCTTATGTGATCAGATTTATCGGCCTCAATTTTGGCCAATAACTGATCAGGCAGTTGTGTAGGCTTTTCCTCTCTGGGAAAGCTGCTTTGGAGAGAAACAATAAGACTTGTTTTTTCTCTCTCTATGTCTAAGTTTGCAGTTTGGATATAATCCAAATAAAGATTGTTTGTTGGGCCAACATACAATCGAGCATCATTACATTGTGTGAAAGAGACACACGTGTTTCATTGTGAATAATAGTTTAGGTTGAAGGTTTTTTTGGTTACACTATCTCACCCCAGTTATGCTTTTAAAACTAAAGTAAGAAAAAGTTTTCCTCAGAAATCGGCCTTGAATATCAGCCATTGATATTGGAATCGGCTGACAAAATGTTGAATCGGTATCAGCCAAATTTCAAGTTTCCATTTATACCCAGTGTTTACTACATTTTACAAATATTTCTATTAATTTGCATCATACGTCAATATACCTACTGTATGTCATTAGAAACATGTATGGCACCCCATTTCTACATGTCTCCAAGAGCATTAACATTTGAGGAAGACTTTTTTGAAAAAAAATAACAAAACATGAGTCATGTTTCCCACACCAGGAATTGAGATCTAGTTACTGGCTGCAAAGTTAATGATACAGTGGAAGTAATCAACTTAATGAAGGAGCTATATAACTTAAAATCAAATTTCCCACCAGCACAGATATCTTAGTGTATCTATTCAGGTGACAATGTTCCGTCTATGTCTAATAATGTCATGTTTTGTTCACCACACTTCACTGAGTCAGTTTGTTGCTGTTGCTAGCTTTGTGGCTAACTGCTGTTAGCATACCAGCATGTCCTGCTCCTTACAGCTGTGACAAAACAATATGAAGGCTCTGAATTCATTGGGTAAGTGAGCAAAACATGTAGACTGATGTAGGAAGTTTAAAATGAATTATTTCTGTTTGTTTACATTATTGAGCATAACACCTTTAATGCTGCTTCAATGCATCAAACTAGTCTGTATGATTTATAGATTTACAATCTCAAATCTCATTCAGAACAGTGTTTTCTGAGACTAACAAACAATGGTATCTCACAGTCAAAACTTCAGCTGTGTTTGTGATAAAGTAATGTTAGAACAAGGTAATATGATGTCCTTTATTCTGTTTTATCTCTGATTAAACGTCTTCTTGCTGCCCTTCATGAACACTGTAGTATTGTTGTTTTGCAGTAGATGGCTCTCTAACAAAGCTTACTAACTCTGTGCGACCAGGGCACAATCTTACTGCCTTTACACTGCTACAAATCATCCCAGCCATCTCTCTATCACTCATCTGTACCCGAGCTAACAATCATCTCCCATTACAGTCTGGGCCTATCAGACTGACCCTTTATCAGAGTTCCTCTTAGGCCATGTTGTTTTGGGGCATCAGTAGAGTTCAGTGTTCCAAAGGCATGTAGAGTCAGTTGCTGCAGGCGAGTGTAGTGTCCGGCCCTATCATCAGAGCTGTGTGCACTCTGTAATTGCACAGCAGCCCTGCTACCTACACCAGGAAGGAACATCTGTGTTTACTTTCATATTTCTTCTTGGTTTTATGGAAGTCATGCTGAAAAAAAATGCTAGTTTTGGTGCAGAAACTAGCTATTAACTTAAATCTATAGTTTTTCAATATTTGGGGAAAAAATATGACTAGTTTTGTTTTGTTTTTGCCAGTTTGCACATTATTGCAACAAGTCATAAACCTAATAAACATAATGTCAACTGACCCAAACGGATTGACAGCAAATTTGAATAAAAACCTTCAATGTGCTGAATGCCTCTTTAACCTCATTTAAATCTGTAGAGCTTCGTGTTCTTTCCTTTTCATTACAGCTCAATCAAAAGCTTTGAATACATAGAAGTGCAAAAAGTATACTAGACTTTTATTGTGGTAGGTCTGATATGAGGTTGGGCATGAGCTGTGATAATCTGCTTTTTTCATGAAACTGTCATATTGTGATGACATTTCTCTTTTTAGTCATATTCAGATTCAAGATTTATTAACAAAACAAAATGTGGTTTAGAGCATACACACACACTGGTGTTATTGACAATCATGTGATGTTTTTAGTGTATTTCGGTAATGATATTCAGACGATAGTAAAGGTCCTATACTTGAAACATATAAAATAAAATATACCCATTAAACCTCCCACACCCACCCACGTCTTCAAACAAATAGAACTACAGAAAGTAAATATAACAAGATCTATACTTGGTTTTTACTTCCTTAATAAATATAAACAAACACAAATAATTTTAAGCTTCCTACGTCAGTCTACATGTTTTGTTCACTTACATTCTCAGTCTCTGAATTGTTCATGTGTTTTAAGCTTTTTTTTTTTTACAGCTGTTAGGAGCGAGATATGTCTGTATGCTAACAGCAGTTAGCCACAATGCTAACAACAATGACAGACCTACTTAGTGGAGATGGGTGAACAAACTGGACATTATTAGAAGTAGTCAGGATATTGCTGGCTAATTTTCACCAGAACAGATACATTAACCAGATATCTGTCATCGCGGCCTTCGAAGGAACACTGTCTGTTTGCCAATAACCTGCCTGTTTATGTCTATAAATTTCAATTGTAAAATAGTTACATCTTGTTTGATTGGCTGCACTAACAGGCAAGGTTGTAAGCCTAATGTATCTTTTAATGGTATACCTTTCGATGAACACAGAAGACACCTGTGGGTGTCCGCAATAAACTAAAAAAAACTGGAATCACTCCAAGTTCTCACAGATTTGCAGTGAACATTTTAACAAGTCAATGCTAATGTGAAAAAATAAATAAATAAATAAATCCAATGAATATTTGAAACAACCTGCAATATGTGCGGCTAGCGCTAGCCACACATGATATAAAGCCAAGTTACTGAAAACCAAACTCTTGCATTATGTGTTGAATCTGCCCCAATGTAAGAAAAAACACTGTTTACCACACAATGGTACAAATCACGAAAATCAGGAAAACTTGTAGATCTGATTAAACTGGCAAACACAGCAGGAGGAAGAAGGTATGGATCAGTTGAGCATTCATTAGCTTTTCCAAATATTTTGTTTTGTACGCGCCTAAAAGATGTCCTACTTCCATGGAAACTGTACTAAACATGCACTAGTCATCGCTTTCTTTACAAAAAATCTGAAAATCTACGAGAATGTGTCAGTTTGCGCTCCTTTTAGTGCTGCATTTGCTGCATTCACCGGCTTCTCCCTTTCATTTTGAATCTAGTTAATAGCATAAACTATTACAAAAGATACTCACAACACATTTCAGTATCTTCACAAGATTCACAATATGATCTAAACTATAATCTTTAGTTAACCCTTAACTGGCTCCAAGAATCGCACAGTCCTTCAATATATAGACCTTATTGTTTAAAATGGTCACTTACATTGAAATAGATTAGTAACATTTGCTTATAATAGTAGTGCAGCAGTCGAGTTTATAGTGAAGTTTTACTCTGCCCTCTGATCTAAAATAAACATGAGCCAATAAAAAAACACAGGCTCTTCTTTTGCTGAAGTAACTACTGCAGAGATTTGTTCACATTTTTACTCACATTAGATTAATCAACCAGCGTAAACACAACCTTCAAATCCCTTTCTATTCCACGACGACGCGCTGAGCTGGTTTACACTTTAACCTCACACGTCTGCAGCGCTGGTGTGAAAACATGGCCACAGGTAAACAAAGATGTTAAAATAAACTTGAAAAAAAAATAAAGAATACTTCACCTGCTCTTGGGCAAGGTACGTGGCAGCGAGGGAGCGCGTCATTAAAAGGGATCAAACGTACCCCCCCGCCTGGCTAAACACGCTGCCTATTAAAGCGCACAGTGAGAGGTGGGACTAACAACCAGGAGCAGAGCCGGGGGGCACCGGGACGGGCTCGTTAGTATTTACTGTGTACGCTGTGACGTCTGTGGCCGCTTCAATGAGGGATTTTACAGGGATGGAGAAGGTATATCTGGGGGGAAAAACAAGACTTACATGGAGGTTTCACGTGTGGGTTTCGACACTGGGCTCAAGGCGAACACGTGACGCTAATCAGGAACTGGCCATGAAGATTCACATCGACATTGTATCAAAATTTGTCTGCATTTAAGCAAATCTTTAAAGCATTGTTTCACAACATGAGAGCTACTAATAATTTCAGATTTCTTAAATGTTTAGTGTTCATTCCAGAGTTCATCTGCTCCACCTGGACCTGACTTTGATGTATCTCCAGAGTTCACCTGGACCTGACTGTGACGTGTCTCGAGAGTTCACCTGGACCTGACTGTGACGTGTCTCCACCTGGACCTGACTGTGACGTGTCTCCACCTGGACCTGACTGTGACGTGTCTCGAGAGTTCACCTGGACCTGACTGTGACGTGTCTCCACCTGGACCTGACTGTGACGTGTCTCCAGAGTTCACCTGGACCTGACTGTGACATGTCTCCAGAGTTCACCTGGACCTGACTGTGACGTGTCTCCAGAGTCCACCTAGACCTGACTGTGACGTGTCTCCAGAGTTCACCTGGACCTGACTGTGACGTGTCTCCAGAGTTCACCTGGACCTGACTGTGACGTGTCTCCAGAGTTCACCTGGACCTGACTGTGACGTGTCTCCAGAGTTCACCTGGACCTGACTGTGACGTGTCTCCAGAGTTCACCTGGACCTGACTGTGACGTGTCTCCAGAGTTCACCTGGACCTGACTGTGATGTGTCTCCAGAGTTCACCTGGACCTGACTGTGATGTGTCTCCAGAGTTCACCTGGACCTGACTGTGACGTGTCTCCAGAGTTTACGTGGACCTGGCTGTGACAAAGTTTCCACCTGGACCTGACTGTGACGTGTCTCCGGAGTTCACCTTGACCTGACTGTGACGTGTCTCTACCTGGACCTGACGGTGACGTGTCTCTACCTGGACCTGACTGTGACGTGTCTCTACCTGGACCTGACTGTGACGTGTCTCCAGAGTTCACCTGGACCTGACTGTGACGTGTCTCCAGAGTTCACCTGGACCTGACTGTGACGTGTCTCCAGAGTTCACCTGGACATGACTGTGACGTGTCTCTACCTGGACCTGACTGTCTCGTGTCTCTAGAGTTCAACTGGACCTGACTGTGACGTGTCTCCAGAGTTCAACTGGACCTGACTGTGACGTGTCTCCAGAGTTCACCTGGAACTGACAGGGATAAGTCTGTAGGCTCAGACGTCCCACCTGCTAACTTGTTGAATAAACTGCGGTGCCTGCATTCATTGGATTAAAAAAGGAACAAAAACAATTGAGCCTGGTTTGCCTCCATCTGCTGACAGAGTTTAGCTGCTTCTCAGAATATACAGACTGGTCAGAATTTGTGAATTCCCTCACTAAACTGCAGAGGCTACCCTCACACTGAGTAATGATGGTGCAGGTAAGGGCATAGGTCACTATAGGTTTTAACAAACTGGATTAAGTTGCAGGTACTGAAAACTTCACTGAGAGACCCATTACAACAACTTCATCATAAGCATTGTTCTGGTAATTAAGAATAAAACAGCATTGCAATATCGCTATATTTGATTTAATTGTTTATCTTGTATGCACAGATTCATACTGATAATTTTCATAAAATCCAGAATTAAAATTGTATACTGTTCTTCTAATGCTAGTGTACCACAAATATATAATTTCTTTATTTTGGTTACAAGGGAAACATCCAGAGGGGCATATTAAAGATAAAACGTTTTATTCACTAAATACTGGAGCTTTACACACATTTTTGAGGCTTGAGTTACATTCAGGGTTTATGCATAACATTTTAGTTCATTAAAATACAACTGGGTTCTTGGAAAGCTAAATATAATGTTTAATAAATGTGTAAAGATGCTAGCAATCCTACAGCTCACACTATTTAACATTAATTTTATATACACGGACACATTAAATTACATTGGTAGCGCTTTAACAAAATGCTAACTGACACGACAATCAGATAAGAGCATGATCCCCTAAAGTTCACGACCTGATTGTTTGACATTTCATCTGTTATAATGAGGTGATTAGATGGCATTTTCTTTTTTCCGCTGACTTGGTGTAGCACCGTGCTCCGCCAGCGCCGCTCTCTAAATGGTGACATACCTCGGAGATGACAGGTTTGCAGTAGCCGGCTACAAACACCAGATTCTCCAAAGCCGATGCGTCTCCTGCACTGTCGGGTGAACCTTTTCCCAGCCAGGAGCTTTTCCCTGTTCGTGCAAAGCTGTGGATGACACAACAGAGCGTCGATATGTTTGTGTGTGTTCGCAATCAATGAGGCGCTGTGCTAATCTATATAATGCAATGCTAAACAAGGACAGTGGAGTCATCTCATAAGTGTGTAGCGATTTTTTCATTATAAGATAAGAAAAAAAATTTACTTCTTGCAATGTTCTCTTATGATTTAGTTTTTTTACATTTTTTATGGAAAATCTTTTGGAAAATACCAGATTTTGTTCAGCTTTTTTATTACACTTGTTCTTTTTTGGCCGCAGAATATTAGTAGTTTGCCTAAATACTCATATCATTAGTCGGGTGTGTTACCTGATTAGCGGTTGATGTAAGGCCACCAGTGAAGCGTGGATGGAGACGGAGATGACAGACAGGTGAAAGTAGTCGAACATGACGGGTACATGGTGGTGCAGGCCTCGGCGTGGGTGGAAGTGCAGGTTGAGGGTGCGAGAGCTGATCAGAGGCACGGTCGCAATCTCCGCTAACCTGGAAGAAAAGCCATTGTTATTGTCAAATATTTTCTTCTACTTCTACTTTATTGCTTCAAACAGTTCAGATCTATTACATCTAATCATTCACAGCACTGAGCACAAAATCAATTAAAATATGGACAGTTTGTAGAAGAAAATCATGTTCTCCTATTCATAAACTGTTATCCGTATTTATTTTGTGTCAATCAAACACGCATTCATTGAGCTGTATTTATAAACAACTGATGAACTAAAATGTCTGCAGACTTAATCATTTATCGCAGCAATGACGGATACATTTCTCCACAGTTTTACTTAATTCTTATAATAGCTACCTAAAACGTGAGGCTATTTGTCTAGACAAAAGAGTCAGACTTTAGCATTTCTGTTCACAAAGTCCAGAACTTGGAAGCAGCATGCTTTCACCTGTTTAATGTGCAATGGAGAGAGAACAGTGGTAGCGAGCAGGGAGGGCAGAAGAGGGCTAGGACCCCACTACAATATGAAATGTCACCAAAGGCACCGAGAGATAGCCAGGCTAGCGTCCCCTGCTCCAATTTATTTCACTCCAGCAACTAGGTCAGGAATTTCAGTGTTTGTTGCTACTCAAATCAAGCTTGAGAGATGATCGACAAATCAGTGAACAGAAACTAAGCAGTGATGTCAAATTCACGCTTCTGTTTGTAGTAGCTGCCGGAAATTTAGATTCAAATATCACTTTTTTTATGATGTGATGGAGTCGCTCTAGCCTGATGTATCAGCCAGTTTAATTTCACTCAGAAAAGGCAACGACCACTAACGTCCATGTTTACGCTGTGCTTCCCAGTCTACAACTGAGGTAGTCAAACGGCTGTGATTGGTATTACGAACAAGGCCCCGCCTACAATAGAACAAACAAGCTAATGCTGAGACATCAGACGGTTTCCACAGAGTGAAATGAAACAGACTGATACACCAGGTTAACTAAAAGGCATTGCACAATCCAAAGTCACTCCACACTTCATAAATACATTTAGGGCATAATAAATATTCACATCAATAAACATATTACTTTCAGGGACCATAATATAGTTTTGCCAATGCTGTTACTTCCTGGTTCTCGATAAAAAACATGCCTTTGCAAATAGCACACAGAAGCCTCATTTTGTTTGTTTGTTTTTAGCAATAATTCAACTGGTCGACAAGTCAAGCAATTCTTTCTATTACACAATACAATTTTACCAAAATTTGTATTCAAATAAAGGGAGAAATAAATTACCCGAATGCTTTTTATACTGTTATAGTTGTTGTAGTTCATTAAATTTTGTGTACAACCATGACTCAATAAAAGAAAATACAATAGCTAGCCGTTTGTTCAATTTAACAATCATTTTAGAACATTGCTGAATGTTATAGGTTTACATAACCTTTAAGTCTCACATAAGAATCATAAAATACAAGCACTTGTTCAACTTCATAAGGCACTGTCCGTTACATAATTACTCCAAAACTAAACATATCATTATCAAGGTGTCATAACATTTCAATCTTCACAAATGATTGCCTATTCTCATTCCATTTATACCTCCACAGTACAAAACAAATGAAAAGAATAAGATTACTTCATCCATGTACACTATTCACTGGCATAATCTACAAACTTGAATACGATCTTCACCCATAATATACTGTATTTCAAAATCATAAATCATCATTCTAGCCTCGCTGCAGTCACATTCTGTCTGGCACTGAAAAATATCTGCTTTTTTTCCCACAGTCAAAACGGGCATTCCTTTGTATGAGAAACCAAACTGCGCACTCATATGTCATTTGTGAATCGCTCTGACTACTGTAATCAGCCAGGTATGTCAAAAACAGGGACAGTAGACTCAAAAAAAAAACAACACCTCGGTATCCCACCAAAAACACCGGCTTTTGCGGCGCGTCCAATGCAGAGTCGTCATTTTGGACTTTTATTGTAATCACACGCGTTGGCACAGCACTCGCCGACCACCTGCTTAAATGCATAATGGGCCGTTTTCGTGCCTACTTTGCGTTCTCTGGCAGGAATGCAGTCAGCGAGGTTACTTTTGTTTTTTTGGGAGGCTAAACATAATAGAAAACTCAAGCTTTTAGCGCGCTGCTGTAAAACTTACTGCTGTTCATTGTCAGTGAAATGGAGGTCCAGCTTCAACTGAAAGTCCACCTCGCTCAGAGCCTCCTCCAGCTGAAAAAAAAGAACAAAAGAGAGAGCATTTTAATGTATATTCATGTATTGTAATAGATGTAAATATAGAGGTTTTTCATTGTGTAGTACGAATGTCAAATGAGTTATTGAGTAATTATACAGTATGTTCTTCTGTAAGAGCTCAAATCAGAAAGATTAATACAGTATCTGCTAACAATCTTTTTGTATTTCACCTAAAAAAGCAAACAATTGTAGAAAACCAGACAAACAAATGTATAGCGACACTCATTTTTGTAGCTAATACAGTTATTGTGCTCATATACTGTAAGCTTCTGAGTTTGTTGAGAAAAATACGTGTTCAAGGGCAAGCTGTAGTGTCATTAGCAAACAAGCTAGCATGCACTATTTTCACTTGACTATTTTCAGCTTTAATTTTACCTTAGTTATTTTGAGCTGAACAACCACTTCACACAAAAAAATGAATAAAAAATAATAAGAATACACTCTGAGGTTGGCGCCACTTCATGTCAACGATTAACTGTGGAGATAAAGGTGCTATAGTCTATCAAATTTTTGCTTCCTTAGAAACTAAACATAAAAGTAAATTTTTTATTTTGGTCTACATTTTTAGCTCACTCACCTAATGCATTCTGAGTCATTCTTAATTGTTAATCCAGTAGAGATTTTAAAATGCTAAATACAAAAAATGGCGCTAATTAAATCATATTTTGACACTACAAAGTGATGAATAAATGTGTAATAGGCTTATTGGGTTGTTTCATGGCTGTTTTGTTGAATTTATTCCTACGAAAGTTTAGCAAACCACAATCAATCAATCAAGTACTTTATTGTCCCGTGAGAAAAATTTGTTTTGAGCTGAGGAGCTAGCAGCTACACAAAATATCATAAAAATACATACACAAGAAAAAAAAACATAAAACAGACAGACGTAGACACCTGCTCAGACCCTGTTACTGTTTGTTTAGCAGTGTTATGGCAGAAGAGACAAATGAGTTTTTAACCTGTGTTGTAGCCTGTTTTACCCTTGTTTGATGGGATTACAGACCTTTAATCTGATGTATTTACGGTTTGGCCGTTCATTAATACATATTGTTCCATTCAAATAAATAAACTAAACAAAACTATGCGATTGGTCTTAAGTTTGGCTGCTCTGAAACCTACAACACTAATGGTATGGTGATTTTGCCATTATTTCCATAGTAACCATTTTGATGTGGCTTTCCAAGTTCTGTAACATGCTAGATTATAGTGAACAAGTTTAGTTAATATATTTAACATATGGAAACAAGAGATGAATTGTTTGGTTTGTATTTTTTTGTATAATCCCCATGCTGGACAAGCTTTTAAGGCTTAATAAACAAACCTTTGTGTTGTTTGCGTTACTTTAAAGTCTCTCTAATCCTCCTTTACATTGAACATTCACAGTTTGATCTCCCATGTGCCCCTGTTAAAAGTCTCCTGGCTCAATCCATGTTCAAAGTGCCACCGAATGATCTGCATTTGAAACACAGTGTACAAAGGCTGGCTAATGCGGTCATTTGAAGAGCAGATCAGGCGTGTGCTAATCAGAATGAAAGCGTTGACGGTTAAAGACGTGGACGTGGTAAACAGGCTTGCGGGCTCTGATGTGATTGATTGAGCGTGCGTATGTGACTGTTCAGAGGAGGTTATTTCGGGGCTGCTGCGTGGAGCTGAAGATAACCTCTGGAAGGCTGAAATAGAACAGAACTCACTGTAATGGTGCCGCTTAATGAACAAGCTAATGTTAGGAGTAAAGACACGAGGGAAGACTTTTGACAGGAGCAAATACACAGCGCAATGCAAAATAATGTAATTATTATGGCTTGGATCTTTATAGGGTAACTATGCTTTGACCAGTTAGTTTAAAAGTAGGTAGTAGAGTTGTCAAAAAATGTTCCCAGATACTAGTGCAGTAGTATTTAGGATCGCGTTTTTAAAGGTCTTGGTCTCAAGCACATTTGGACTCTGTGTTGTCTTGACCTCGAGGTTGCATGGACTTGGTCTTGTCCTGGACTCGGGCCTGACACCGAAACCACATTTCATTATCACCACACTCTGCTAAACTTGCACCAGGAGTTCATGGATCCAGTGCAAATAGCTAACTACTAAATTCGACCCTCGATGGTCTTGGTCTCGTCTTGGCCTTGTGGTCTTTGAAAGGTCTTGTTTTTGATTAGTGCAGTTTTAATGATTACATTACCAGATAGTGTAGTACTGGAAACTTGGTCTTGAGAAAGGTCTCAGGACCTCTTTTTTAAGATCTTGGTCTCGTTTTGAACTTGAGTACATTTGGACTTGGCTTGTCCTGGTCTCAAGGGTTCTTGAACTCTGTCTTGTCTTTAAATCAGTCTTATCTTGGACTCTGTCTTGTTGGACATGGAGACCACATTTCATTACCACCATGCTGTGAAGAGTTTAGACTATTTGGAGTAGTGTTCAGACAGTACATCGCTCATGTCATCAAAATCAAAATGCCTATAGAAGCAAACTTGATGCGTGTGATGCATTTGTAATATATCAATAGCATCTCCATGACGACAAACATGTAGTGAAGATCTCCCATCAGGATAGTTACATGTAATGCATTTAAGACTTATGGTCCACTCATCGTGAAGCATCTCCTCAGAGCTTGTGTCCTGTGGCGTCTGAAAGCTCTCACATCCATCACTGCTGTCTGTGTCAGAGCCGAGTTATGACTGATGCTCTCCTCACTTATGGGCGTCAGGACCAAGATTAGCTGGAGCCACCTCTGCACACATCACTTTAGACACATGATCACTCCCAGCAACTGGGAAAAGTCATTTTTCAAGATGGCAGCCATAGCAAGAACATTAAGAATGTTTTTGTCGATAGGTGTCATAGAGATTGAAAAGGAGAAGAGATATTTGTGTCTGGGGCATTGAACAGTTTTACTCTAACATTCAGTAAATTCTAACATAATGTTTGCAAAGTAATGTAATTAAACACTACTGTCAAGATTGTAATAGTAAAGAATGCACAAACTCAAAACAATGAAATACCCTTATAGTCCACTAAAATTAGGTTTTAATGCTTTCACATCAATCCTGCAGTATCTGCAGTTGTGACTGACTAAAAGATTCATTCATTCATTTAGCATATATTACCCATAGTGTGGCCTGGCTTCCAACTCATTTTCATTTCTTTGATTAAATAGTTGATGTCATATTTGGCTTGCAGTGGAATAACTGAAAGCTCCGCCGGGCCTCTGCTGCTGGCCTGAACCCAAAGTACAAAGTGAAGCAGAGCAGCAGGAGGAAGTGAAGAATCAATGAGTCAGCCCAAGGTGCCTTTGACTGCGGCCTGTAACTGTGCTTCAATCACACACTGTATAAGCTGCTACTGACCAGGGGTAAAGCCAACACAAAGAACTCTCAGATGCCCTTTACAAACAGGTGTGATAAGGTTAGAGAAGTGGGGTAAAGAAAGAAATAAAAAGATTTTTTTTTTTTTTTTTTTTTTTTTTTGTAAAAAGTAGTTTATCAGAATTAAGCATGCAATGTAAGTCACCATATACTTACTGGTCTAATCATTTTTGTCATTAGGCTTTGAAGGTGAAAAATCCTCATATGTGTCATCTAGTGCAGGGGTTCCCAAACTTTTCAAATCAGGACCCACAAAACAATCATGTATTGAACTTGCAACCCATTAAATGTGTTCAAAAATGCATTCATTTTAGTTATGTCCTAAATTCAGTCAAACATGATGCCTGCAGTTAAAAAATTGAAGAAATACCAAGTCCTAATGGAAAAATTACATCTTGAAATCATCTAGAGACCCCCAAAATTGGCTTCACGACCCCCAGAGCAGTCTCTACCCCCAATTTGGGATCCACTGATCTATAGTCATGACTGCACTAATTCAGATCAGCCAAGACCAAACAAGACCCCTGAGGGTCAAGATCAAGACAAACCAAGTCCGCAATGTATCAAGACCAAATCAAATCTATATAATTTTCTACATTTGTCTAAATTACCCTTAATGATCTTATTATGCAGTGCTTAATATAAACTGTGTCTGGACAGGTTGCTGTGCTGGAGCCATGAACTCATGGTGCAAGTTTAGCAGAGGAACCCGATGTGTCTTTGAACTCCTAGTCTACTTCCTTGCAGATTTTAGAAAATGTCAAACCTATTTCAGGTACAAGTATATTTAAAAGCTCTAAAAGCATCTCCAATACATACACGCTTCTCATTTAATGCTCATTACAAACTAATAATCCCATATATTACAGGAGCAGCTAATCTGATTCCTACATGTGCTCAGTGGTGGAGAAGTAACATGAGCTGTAATACTTTTCCATTAGCAAACAGCGTCATGCTTTTAATTACGTTATGGGGGATCTGGGCCTTAATTAAAACTCCTGTTGGATGCTGTTCTGAAGAGGAAAGTTAAAGGAACACAAAGTAGAAAATTCTAAATAAAAAGAAATAGCAGAAGCTTAGTAAAACTATTACTGGATGATGTGGTTCACTTTTATATAATACACTAATATGCTAATAAAATAAACCACATATTGTCTTCACTTTCTACCCTGACAGAGGCTGATTTTATTGAAGACACATCGCCGACATTATCAGTCTGGGATTGCTCTAGTTCAATGTGCTCAGGGAAAGGAAAAGCAGAATATTCAAAAGTTTGAAAGTCATGAGGGCAGAGCAAGCTGATAAAATCCTGTTTGGAATAAAGCCCAGACATCGTTCCAATCCACAAATGCACAAATAGCTTTCCACTTGCTTGTTTTGGTTCAGCTGTGCTACTATCAAATCTAAAAACCCACTAGGTCAAATCCACTGCCGGATTGAGGACAAAGACAGTATGTGAGTGGCAGAGGATCTTAAAAAACGTGCTACAAAGCCAGGAAAATCACCATCTGCAAACACAATTCTTGTTCCCTGAATAATGTCCACACTCGTCCCCTAAACCCCCAGTCACCTGCCCTGTTCAGTAGACTAAACCTAACCCTTGAGTTCACTCATTCATAGGGTCATTCAGACATCAGATTTTTTTCCCCAATCAATTTATGCCACACAACATCACTTTGTATTTGGTGGCGAGCAAAGGTTTCTATTTTTAATATTAAGTTCTGAAACCTGGGTAAAGTTAGAATAGGAATCCAGATTTCAGGGGTGATCTTGCCCCCAAAATCTGGGTATGAATCAACATAGGTTAGGTCAGTTTGGTTATAGGCAATACGTACTGTATATCAGATTTTTTAGATGATAAAATAACTTATAATCATATTCCACCCAGCACAGATATCTTTTCTATTCAGGTGAAAATTAGTTGCTTGGAAAGTGTTCATATTTCAGTAGGTGTGACCGACAGATTAATTAGCCAATCAGGGACATACTGTACATTGTCTTTCACAAGAAAACCAACATGGCTGCTTGTGACAAAAAAATACATGGAAAAAAATGGAACAAATATCTTGTGGAACTGAAAAACATTGTGGATTTTTGCAGAATTAATGAGCGAAGCAAAAAAACGAATTTAATGTGAGATGAGTTAAGTTTGATTTTGTTCTAAATGACAGACGTCCAATCAGCCTCTTTGTTTCGTGTGCGTTACGCAATTAAACTTGTCTGATTGCACGATACGATGTGGAGTTAATCTGAAATGCAGGCGGGGGGAGTGGTGACCAGACCTTTTGCATTTTGCTGAAGCTGTGGGCTCTGGATCCAGGGCAAGAAAATTAGTTCGCAGTGTCCTGTCTCCATCTAGTAATGTCCCATTTGTTCACCAACACACCTAATTTCTAATCCCAGGCAACTGGGAACTGGAATATTTCCCACTTCCCACTTGTAAATATGCGCTGGAACGCCCCTCGAACTGCTAAATACCACTTGTGAACTGGGACCTGGTCGAGGAAGTCTGACTTCACACAAAAGATCAACAATCACCACAATAAATTTACCTGGAGGTTTAACTGTCTGCCACAAAAAAACTATACAAACATTGAGTATGGGTTATTTAACAGTACATTTGTTTAGACTAAAAGTTAGCATTAGCCATAGTTTTTACATACGAGTTGATTCAATTGGAACACTTTGGACTGGGAACTGGTATTTTTCAAATAGGAAATATCCTAGCTCCCTGTTGCCTGGAACGCAGCATTACAGCTGTGATAAAAACTTAAAGCACATGAGGTGAACATTTCAGAGGATTAGAATTCATTAGGTAAGTGAGCAAAACTGAAGTAAAAAAAATGTAATTCAATATGTTTGTTTATATAGCACATTTAAGAAAGTGGCTAAGCTTAGAGAGGGACGTGGGGAAAAGTAGGGAATAGTGCGAACACACAAACTCGACCTAGGAGGTGGAAGAGTGCTTTACTATAAACTGCAGATGTTAGCTCCAGACTTTTTTTTTCTGTGTGTGTAGAAATACAAGACAAAATCAATGTTTTAATATCTGTGATGTGTGGAGACAGTTGGGAGCACTCACTCTGTCTCCGTCCAGCAGCAGGTGCACTCTGAAGACCATGCAGTCGTTCACAGTGATCTCCTCATTTCTGTACAGGATCTGCACGATTCGGCTGTACACAGAGCCGTCATAGACCCCCGGGGAGCTGAAGCTGCATTCTTCTGCATGGACACACAAGAAGAAGACACTACATTAGAAAATTAATCCATGTCAAAATTATTGGACAAATCAAAAAGAATCACAGCAACATGGGTCACAGCTGCTCTGCTTAAAGGGACTATACTCGATTTTTTTTACAACAAGATAACTTAATCAGGTACAGTCCATTTAAACAAATTACACAAATGCGGTCCTCAACCTCTCTTGTTGTCTTATTGCTTGAATTTGCTGTTTATTGAAGAGAAATGTTATGATATACTAATAAAGCTATACTATATAAAAAAAAACACATATTAAAAGATCATCTGACGCCCAGTAGCAGATGGCCCGCAGCCTGGTTTTGGGCCCCGGTCCGGTGGTTGTGGACCCCTGTTCTACATTTTAGGGCAGCTGACATCACGCCATCCCAGCATGCACCTTGGATCCCCCAGACTGGCAGTGAAGAATCTATTGATTTCAATTGCGTTGATTGGGATTATCAAACTTTATCGGAGTTTTACAGAATATGGATTATTTTTGCACACTGAGATTTAGAAATTATGAATAACAGAAGAATGCCAGGCCATTTCTTAGGGCAGAAAACAAAATTCTGCAGCTAAGCCGACAAGAAGTGACTCAAGACTTTTGGCTACACATGTATTAATTTGGTTTTTAATTTGGTTGTATCATCTTAGAAAAATGTAATCGTTTATTCAGACTGGTGAGTCTATGCTTTTTTAAAAAGAGAAGAAAACGTTTTCAAATGCCTTCCAAATCAGTCTTTGTACAATTTATTGTTTAATAAAAGCACAAACTAAAGTTAAGTCAAGTCAACCAATGTTAAACCAATCATTTCTGAGGTGTTTATCACAATGACATGACAGAATTAGCTTATATCATGTACAAAAGCTTCACAATAGTCAAAACACAACATGATTTCACTTTTTTCTCAAGATCAGATTGTCTAAATGGTCAGTACAGTATGAGTAAACTTTATATGTACAGGGCTTTATAAAATAACAAACATCATCAAGGAAGAGTTTTAACGAAATAAAAAGGTGGAAAGTGAATCAGATATGTCCAGAAAATGCAGATTCAGAGCGTAATTTAAGCTATTTGATCTAAACTTCAGGCCACAAAATGGTCACCAACGTTTAATTTAACTAATTGAATAGAAATTATAAGTCAAATGCAAGATTATCACCTTCTGACCTGATGTATAAGTTACATTTACATAGGTCCCGGTAATTTATTTTTGCATTTCTAACCCACATGCATTCGTTCAGCCCTATTACATTTGCATACAGTGTTAAACAATGTCACGAGGATTCAGTAACATAAGCATTCATCCTTTTTCTTTTTTTTTCTGAGAAGTCTATGAGAAAATTGTACAGGAAATTGCTTGTTACTGCTGAGCTGCGAGCATTGACAAAAACAATGGAATCAATACAGCTCATTGTTCACACTTGCACGTAATTATGTCTTAACTGAGAAATCTCTATGAAATGCACTTCTGTTCAAGCTGAAGAGATGGCATGATTCAGTTTTCAGTTCAAACGCAAAAGGCCACAGACATATCCGCCGCAGACACCGTGTTCCTCAAGACGCGGTGAATCATCTCTATTTCCACTCCTGTTCTGAATCACAGCGGCGGCTTTCTCACTCCGTCAATTGTGTGATCCGTGTGGTGCTCGCGGGCCCGGCTGAGAGCGCCCCCTGCTGGTGCAGTGCTCTTTTCTACCTCAGTCTTCCTCCGCAGGGCTTCCTTTGACTGCACGGATCACTAACGAAAAGTGATGAGGCAGACATTAGTGTGGGAGGCAGTGTGTAGCTGACAAGTCATTATTATTGCATTGGAGATAGTCTTACATTGACTGAGAAAATGGCATTTATTGTAAATCTATGCAAACAGGTAGGTTAACACTACTAATTATGTGTGCATCTACAAGCAACACTCTAAATGTCTACAACAATTGTATACGATAAGCAGAAACAGAAGATGTGATGATGGTTTCTAGGTTGTACCTTTAATTGGGTGTACAGTGGTCCCTCGCTCTATCGCTGTTTCGCGGATTTTTTTTAGTGCAATGCTGTTTTTGTTTTTTTACAGTGCACGATCCAATAGACATGCGCTGTAAGCGTGCTCTGCTCCCAAACGCACTGCTTGAGGACTGTATCACATCGCAGCATTCACAGGCAACAGCACAGAAGTTCTTTTAGAAAACTTTAGACAGTTTGGATCATGCAGGGGAAGCTGACCTGACGCTCGGACGTTTCTCTAGGTGAGGATTTGACTCTTTGAGCTCGTAGTTAAGATGAGGAATGAAGTTGTTCGACCTGGAACGTAATTTGTGTAGTTACGATGTGTTTGAGGAGCGTGTTGTGACTTCGCTGGAGTCCGGATGTGTTTCGTGGCTCTGGGCTCCGGAGTTCGTGTTATCCATGGCTCTGCGGTAGGCTGTGGCACGCAGCAGGACGGGCAACGTGCCTCTCAAGCAATCACTTAAACAACTCGCGCGTGATTCAGCCAGCAGTGCCAGATGAAAGCCAGATTCGGCTGACACACGACTGCTACGTGGGGCTGTTGTATCTCGCGGTGAATCAGCGCATTATTACCTGTACAAAAGACACTAAACATCAGAACCAGGCAGGTTATCATCTGAAATTATTGGTAAAAAAATTAAGATCACTACTTCGCGGGTTTCACCTTTCACGGGTTATTTTTGGAACGTGACCGCCGCGATTAATGAGGGACCACTGTAATCTCTTTAACTGGCGGATGTTGATCCAGAACATCTTTTTTTTTTTTTATTCAAATGAAGTTATTAAGTTGTTGCAAGTGCGTCGGGATGCACATCGTATCGGACAAAGATCCAAGATTCCCATCACCACTGATAGGACAGCTCTCTTTTACCGGGCGCAGACGCTTGGACAGCTGTTCTGCGCATTCACTGTAGAATACTTGTTGTGGAGCGCTTTAAACTTTCTTTTCTTCTGAACTCACGAATTTCAATGACTACGCGAATCTTCAACACCTGGAGACGCTTTGGAAGATTTACTTTTCCTGTCTCCTCCGGTACAATACACAGGTAAGGCACACTGGACACTTTGCGGCAAGCATCAGCGGAGCCATAGTCTTCTATCAAACATTTGGCTGCCGTTTTGCCAATTTTTTTCAAATTTTTTGGTTGAGACTTTCCATTGGCCAACAGTAAGATGTTTGTGAATTTTAGCGTGCAGTTATATATATACTGTATATCCGCTATGTCAGAGCAGACACAATCACAGCCGTATTTATATGGATTTATTTTCTTTGTGCCACCTGTGGCTCATGGTAAAATGGAGGAGCCATTTATATGTATATACCTGCAGAATGAATGCATGTTCTTCAATATATTACATATTTTTGACTGATAGTAATTGAATAAATGTAGGTGTAGAAGATTTTTTTTTTCTATTTACATTGTGACAAAATAGTAGTGGTTTTCAGTCACACTTGAACCATTTCAGTGTGTAGTCATGGGGTAAGACCAGTGGGCAGCTGGGAGCCGAGCATTGAGCAGTTTTAATGCACTTTGCGTAGGAGCACCCCTCTGCTTCACATCGTGTTGTCCTGCTCATCTTTGTTTAATGCTTACACGGCACAAATACATTCACTTTGTTTGTGTTCTAACTGTTTGCATGGCTGAAGTCGATCGTCCAAACAGAACACAGAATGAGCCTTGACCTTTACTATATTATATGTTTTTGTAAATAAAATATGAATATGTCAATTGAAAAAAAATGGGAAAAAAAAGAGAGATTTTCGCAGTATGTCTATTACTGTGTTGTTTCCTGACAACGATGTTTTCCATTGAGGATGTGCTGAGTCTGGGAAAGTGCAGTGTCACCATGGAGCTCAAACCATTGCCCTTGAAAACATTGCTTGTGTTCTTTTCATGAATATTGTATGGCTGACCGGTGACTGTTATTGACACATTATTGCCAGTCTGGAGAACAGGAAATAAGTTGGACCAGTGACTCATAGGCTACTGCTTATGTCCGCTTGTTTGAAGGATACTGAGGAGACATTGTATTTAGCTCATATGACTCTAATGTAATTTCATCTTATTTTTCAATTTTATTAACCTTTGTTTAACCACATTGTACTCTCTTTTTCTAGGGTGACTTGGACCAAGGACATCATAAAACAAATAAAATACAAATATCTATATGAATAATGTAATTGCATGAACTAAAACATTTTAGTACTTGAACACAATAAGCAGTTTTCTCCCTCAAAGTCTGAACTCTGCAGCATATGGTTTCTCTGAATTAGGGCTGGAACAATGAGAGTAGCCGTTGTAACCTATAGCAACAAATGTCCTAGATCAAGCAGCCATCTTGTGTGGGGAAAGTCTACTAAAGATCTCATACAAACTAATAGGAAGCTGAAGTTTTATATATCTTTTTCACTTAAATACTTTGAAATTTTTCCTATTTGCACATTTATTATTGCGTCTGTTCAACAAGACTGATGTAAAAAAAAAAAAAATTGAAAAAACTTTTTTTTTTTAAACTTTTATTAAACATTCTTTTAAGCTATTAACACTTTCACCTATTCTTTCACCTCTACTTTCTGTTGCAGATTATATTCAATCTCTTTCATGCGGCATAGATTATATTTAACCTTCTAAACATGAAGAAAGACAGTAGGTTTACTTGCTCTGACCACTTTTGGATCGCTCATGAAAGCGGAAGTAAATTTTTTTTCCCTTCTAAACTGACTGCATGTGTCATATTCCTCAGAGTCCTAGTCCAGTAGGATCGTCTTTTCTTCATTTTAAAGATCAAATATCTGCTCTAAACGTACTCAACAATGTTTTTAGTCCAAAATATTTCGCCGGTAAACCATTTGAAAAGAAAGTCCGCCTCCAGAAGAAGCTGATTATGTAAACACAGCCGACTGCGGTGTCCAATGTCAACAAAACAGCACATGTATTTTTCAGTCATGTGACCTCCTCTGCGTCCTTTTGCGCACACTATTCCCCCCTCTGCTGGTGAATCTGTGAAACTGCATCATGTATTTGACTGTAGACACAGTGACACTTCCAGATTCTTTTTTGCTTCACGGTGTGGATCTGCGGTTCAGATCTGCAGCTATATCCTTCTCAGTAGTAGTGCAGTACAGTAATATAAACAATGGTATCCAAAGAAGCTGATTAAGTAAACAGACATTGTTATTGTTACATTAACTGAGATTAGCATTGATACATTAGCATACTGCACACTGAAGCACAACTGAAGAAGTAATTGCAATAATAAGAACAAAAGCTTAGAAATATTATCATACATCATCTCCAAAACAGCGTCAGGTCCTCCTTTATTACATTGTGCCCCTTTAAGGATTATTTACTTCATCTCACTTCCCAACAACTGAGAGATTATAGTTACGCAAATTAACATATTGACCCAGGGTTTGTGACTGCCTCTGGGACTTTTCTGTCCTTTTTCAGACACCAATCAATACAGAGTTGCTGCTTTTTAGTTATTTTATGAACACAACGTTGCTTAGAATTAAATCAAAGATACTTAGATAATGCTGAGACAATTTAAAATATTGGTTTCCACTTGTTTTGTTTTACATGCTTAATAATGCTACACTCTACGGACTTATGCTTATGGCCATTCATCTTTGATGTCTTTGTCTCACCCAAGTCAATTTCTGCAATTCCTCTTAAAGGCAATAGAGGTGAAGATAGGTCGCAAAGCAGACATTGATTTTGTACTGTTAAAGAACAAGAGCAACAAAAACAAAACAGCAGTATGGCCTAATTGTATCTGTGATTCACCATTTGAGAAGTTTTTTTTTTAGAAGTATCATGCGTAACTGATTTATTATTTGAAATCAAAATTATTATGATTTGTTTTTGTTTTGTTTTTTTTACTATTTTTTGTACTGAAGAGTTGCTAAACTGTTATCCCTGTAGTGCGGATGGTTAACAACAGACTATTATTATTAATTATCAGAGCTGTAGAGATCTCAGATATTACTCTCTGAATATTTAACCCACGGTTGACATGTCAGACATTACAGATATACAAAATAAACATGCCTAGAATCACAAGTTTACAGAAACAACAGCTCCTCTGGTGTGTGAAAGCTTCATGTATTATGCATGCAAACAGATTGAACCAATGAATAAATACCAGTTAAAGATGCAATGTAATGCCAAGTGTATTTACCTCTCTGTTAGTGTCATGTAAGAAGTGGACAAAGGTTTATCTGGATTGTATTCTAGCACAATGAGTAATAAATAACAAGCAATATATTAAACAAACTTGTACCTGCCTCCATTTGGCAGACATCAGTGTTTAAAGTGTAGAAAGATGTCTATTGTTGCCAGATACTGGCTCTGGCTGAACATTCTGTTTTGTCTACAAATACATTAGATAATCCAAGTTTTTGTTTGTAAAAAAGCTAGATAAATAGAAACTTTTTAACATTCTCAAATTATTTGCATTAGTATTGTCTTTAAAATTATGTAGGGCAAAACCAATTGTCTTATGTATCTTTGTTTTGGTGTTTCATTTTTAGAACATATTAAAAAACTGTTTACAAATATACACATTACTTTATAGCAGTCGGATACTGTACTGTTTTTCCTCTATCAGGAACTGAGTTTGACCTCATCCACTGACTCAAACAGAAATACAAAAAAGCCTCCCCCAAACAAGCTAGAGTAAACAAGTGGCTATGTCTGAGCATAGTGCAGTAAATGAGAGGATAATCAGTATACAGTATCATTTACAATATGTGGCTGTGATTAAACAACTGCAGCAAATGGACATTTTAAATTCAGGGAATAAATGTGAGGTAAAATGTCTTAGGTTTGACTGTGTTTATGTACAGAGCAGAATGTGAAAAGGAATAAATAAATAGCAGTAGATAAATACTACCAGATAAAGTGACATCAATGAGCTGTACCAGAAATAATTTGCATGGCAACACAGCACTGCACAAAATTACATGTGACAGAGTAAACTGTGTTCAATGTCTGACTGCGGCAGTAAGGAAAGACCTGCGAAACCTTTCCTTCACACAGCGAGGGTGCATGAAAATGTGTAAATAATGACATAAAAACAAAGGAGTCTTATGAGTGCAGAAGAGTTTGACCTAAGATCAGTGATGGGCAAGTTCATTCAAAAAAAGTAATTAGTTGTAGTTACTAGTTAGGCTACTTTTCCAAAAACGTAACTGAATTAATAACTGCTTTTCTGAGTGATGAAAGTAAATAATTACCAGACAAAGTAACTTGTTAATACACACGAAAATCTGAAATATCATAAACAATAACAATTCAATTAGACAAGTCGGACTGTTCGATCTATCCAAATTACTGCAAACCACCTAAATCAACCAGCAGCAGTCAAGGGTTAGGATTAGGTTATTCATCAAAATAACAAAAATACTTAAATGCTGTTATACTTAAATGCCGTTACTCCCAACACTGCATAAGACATCACAAAATTGGGAACTTTTGAATTACACTGCCTAAGTGTTAAAAGTGAATGAAGCTTAAAATATGAAAACTTTTTGATGACCAAACAAGCTCAGAAATATCAGCTTTGTGTGTCCTATTTATTTTCACTAAGACTGAACAACAACAGTAAAATAATGTTTGTTAAAAATGTATATGTCACACTGGCAGTAGTATGGAAACCAACTAAAACAGAATAATGTAACATTTGGACAACACAAAAGGTTATACAAGTGGGTGGAACTTATTTAAACCTAAACTATCTAAAAATGATCGGGCACAGCATATTTCCAAGTTTAAAAACATTAACCAACTTCACTCCCACGTTTCTATAGAGGATTTCCCTGGCTCACCCAATCCTCTTTTAAAAAAAAAACACAGCTCAAATTTGGATTGCCTCTCCAGCTCGCAGTGCAGAGGGATTAGACAACCGCTCTGTTTACAATTCACCTCACTCCCGCGGCTTTCGGAATCCACATGCACCTTAAGCCTGCGCACGATTTGATCTGCTAAGCCAGGAACTGAACAGAGCCAAAAGCAAGTCTATGTAGTTCTGTCTCTCTCTCTCATCCATATATAAAAATTAATTATATTCCAATGTTATTCCAGTAGTTGTTGGTGAGCTATAGTTTAGGTCACTCTGCATTGGAAATAATCTGCTTATACAATACATACAGGCAGTGCGCTTCGCCACATCTGCTGCTGTCACTGAAGCACAAGCTCTCACAGTTCATACTAATAAGAAGAGGCCAGGCTGTAAATGGAAAACTAAATCTATATGGCCTGTTAGAGTGCTAGTCATTATATACGTTTCACTGTGGAGATTATGAAATACAGCATGCTGTAATACGGCGCGCCAGTAGTTAATTTGCATTTTATTAAACCCTTGGCCTTGTCAGGGCACTTTATTATCTGTATTTGAGCATTCAACTAGTGAGGATGTAGGCTGTGTTGTAGAACTGATGGTTGAGTTGAGAGATGTCTTACTAAGCCAACAAAAAGTAAAGCGTGTCTCTAAACTGCTTAAAAGTTTGATTACAATCCAAAGGTGACATAGCCACAAAAATGGATCATTAGTTGGCCTCTTATTGCATCCTTCCATAAAGAAGCTGCCGTTTTATTATTTTTTATTTTTTTCTTCAAATTTGACATAAAATGTATTGATCCCCATTAAAGGCGCTATACCCAATTTTATTTTACAATTTACAATCAATTTCCCCCCTTGCAGATTTATCTTCATTGATATCTTGTTATATTTATTCATGTGGAAATTAGTCTGCAGTGTCCTATCTTCATCTAAGGTCTTGTTTGTTCACCAAAATCCACAAAGTTTTACTGTCCTTGTTGCTAGAATTGTGGCTGTTGTTAGCATACTGACGCCTTGCTCCTAAAAAAAGATTAAAACACATCTTGATGAATAATTCGGAGGTTTAGAATGCATTAGGTAGGCAATCAAAACATGTGGACTGGGGCTTAAAATGAATTACTTTTGTTTGTTTGCATTTTTAAAAAATCAAAATTAGTTATAGCACATTTAAGTGTATGATGGATGAAACTTTTCATTTTTATTGACTTGTGAAAATCCTCCAGAAAGTCACACATTGTCGTAAAATAGTACAAGACAAGAGAAAAAACAATGATAACAATGATCATGTGTTGGTTTCCTATGAACCGACCTCAGTTGTTTTCATATCTTGACAGTTTCTGCTACACACTGTAGACTTCTTCAGAAGTGTCACTTGGCGTACCTCTGACAAGTCTGGTCAGCTGGTTTATATAGGTTTTCTGCAGACCGACCTCTTCAGAACTGTATCACAGGTGTGAGACAGTTGGTACGCCCCCTCATCCCGATTTACAGACTGGTGGTCGGTTCATAAGAAACCATGGCATAACTATAACAGAAGACCTAATGAACTTAATCGGATTTATAATAATGATCATCCAATGAACTACAGGCATTAGACAGAAAAATGTGTTGTGTCCAATTGAAATGATGGTAGCTTAGAAATTGCACTCCTTGTAATTTGCTAATGCCACTGCTCCCATAGCTGCTTTCAATTTGGAAAGAACCACCATTTTCTCACCAATAATTCCTTAATATAACCATAAAATATGGTTATCATATTGTGTTGCAACTGCACGATCTTTTTAAGTTTGCTATTATCAGATCAACTATTATGAAAAAAACTGCAAAACTGATCTCCAGTTGAAGTGTTTTTCTGTTTGCACCACTTGTATCACTGAAGCACACCTCTCTTAACCTAATCCTTTTAAAAACTAAAACTCTCACTGTAATTGTGGATGAATCACATCAACTCAGGCTGATTACTGCATTATTTATGAGTGTCACAAGTTTACGATACAACAGTGTAGCTCATATTTCATCTTTGAATGAAAATAGTGACCTTGTAAAGCTCTACAGTGAGGGAGGCGGGCTGGAGCTGTCAAATTACAATATGCATATGACTCTTCTCCTCAGTCAGCGAGGGCCTATCGCACACATGCCACCGCTCTGTTGAATTATAGGACTGCAGTCAGTGGGTTAGACACAGAGCTGCACTGCGGACCACCTATGAAATATTGTTCTTCAAAAGGCAATATGCGAGACGGAATCAATGCTGGACCGAGCGCTAAAGAGCAGAGAGAGCAGAGACGGGGGAATCAGATGTAATGCAAGTCTTACAGTGTGATTTTGAGCGATATGTAGAGTAACAGTTTGCAGCTAAAATATATGTACTTTGGGACGCTATCTTTAAAAGTTAAGGGTGCCTGTTTTTGTTTGTTTTTTTAAATGCCAATGAAAGAAAAATATATTTAATGAACAGAACAGAAAGATTCATTGTTCTTGTCAGAGTACCACAAAATAATGTTTAGAGTGAGCCTCCGGGGTCGCTGCACTTTTTGCGCGCTGCCACTCTCCCTTCTGAATATGAAATGTAAAGCATACATACAAAACACAACAACACATAACAAACACAGTACGCGTGCACGACATACTGTCCATCATCATGGCACTCTGAATTGACATCATTTGTCATGATTAAAATCTGTGTGACAACAAGCAGAGAAATCAAATTCTTGTTAAATCCCGTTAACAAACTCATAAAGTCTCTCTATTAGCATTTTTAAGCTAAAATAGTCCATATGAACACATTCATTGCTTGTCCTTAGCTTCCATCCAAACCACAATGTTGCATTATGACTGATGCTCCACTGCGTTTTGACTCGTCATTCAGAGTCTTAAAATATAATCATAACAGCGAGAAACAGCTCAGATGAACTTCGATATGTTTTGTGAAATCACAAATTATGGCTGGGCAGTATTGTGATAAAAATCAATCAAAGATTTAAGAAAACTTAGATGGATAAACGTAGATCAAAAATGTAGAATAAGCACGCCGCTTTAAGTCAAATAATCACAAATTTTGGTTAATGCCACGTGGCGACATTTTCTTTGGGTTTAATGGGTAAGCTTAGACATTCACATTTTGAGTCGTTGCACATCTTTGTCTTTTTAGAGATTGGGCTGTATTTTTATGTGACATTGCCCTGCCTTATTACAAATATCATAGTCAAGTGTACTGGACCACCTCAGTATATATAAATAACTAAACAAAGAAAACATATTTTCAGATGTTTAAAAATGCAATTTCTTTGGTATTTTTGACATTAATTTAACATTCATTTCGACGCTTATGTGTATTATGAGAAATTTCAATGTACAATGACTGATTGTTTGACTAGTCATCTAATTAGTTGACTAATAAAATAATTAATTCATTCATTTCGACAAGCGGTTAATGGAGTCATAGGTGGGTGGAGCCTAATGCAGTGACTTTGGGCCTTAAGCGGGGGAACACCCTGGACAGTGGCCAACTTATCGCAAGGTAAGAGACAATCATTCACTCTCTCATTCATAGGAGAAGTTTTACAGTGACAATCAATTACCTGTAGATGCGTGTTTTTGGAGGTGGGAGAAAGCCAGATTATTCACAGTAACACGGAGAGAACATGCAAACCCGGGAGTCGAATCCACAGTTTCCTAATAGAAAGTCAGGGATCTAACCACTCTGCTACTGTGCATCTTTCCTACTAAAATAATGGTTGGCTATTATTCTATATCCAAACAGCACTAGGACAACCCAGGTCTTAACTTGTTCAAATCAGGAAGTTAGAATCAAGTCTACACAGGGCTCACACAGAAAAGATTGTACAAGGCCAAAAAAAAAAAAAAACTTTCCCTTTGTGCAGCAGATTGCAAATATAGCTTCAAGAGGATACATCACCTTGAAAGACTCATTCAACATTCATATTTTGTTGGATCAAAACTATAACAAAGCAACTGCCAGGGACGATGTAGCCTAATCAGAGACATTGTTGGCTCAGGAAAAGGACAGTTCCACACATAACCTTGAGACTAACCGCGTGTCAATTCCTGATAACAGCCCAGCCTCCAGACCAGCGTGAGCAAGAGCACCAGACCCCCACTGTCACATGGTCCTTCATACACACACACGGTACTGCAGACATGACCAGAGCTAAAAATACCTCACATTATTGGATCTGTACTGTCCGTGAACCTGCATCCTCCATTACACTAAAAAGACATTTAAACGCTTGGATTCACTCTAAACTACAAAGACAGGATAGTGCTTATTGAATTGTATGAAATGTGCATAAATACAGAGCAATAGATTCTTTTTGATGGGTTAGAAATTATGTTAATAGTTTCTCAGCTGCCCTAAGACTATACTAAGTCACGTTTCTCTTAATTTTAACACCAGTGTTGAGCATTGATTAACAGGAAACCGGTTATGCTACAATTAATTATAAAAACTACCATCACTGGTAAGATCAAGGTTTTCTGCATTCTCTCAAATCCAAAAATCTCTTGGAAACTGGTACTTCTCACAGCCAACTTTAGTTTAAAAGACCCTTTCAGAACTTCTCCAAAGTGAACAAGTTAAAATGTGGCTGTAGTTATACCTCCCCGTCTCAGTTCTCCAGTTCTCCTACCTTCAGCTGATTGTCTATTTACTCTTCTTTTGTCTCACTGCTTCTGTCTTGAAGCAAAAGCATTTATAATAAAAAGTGGATGGTCTTATCCAATGCCACTGCATTCAGTACTTCAACCAGAGAAAACCTCAGCGACCATCCAGGTGTCCTCTTGTAACACACGTGACACATCATTCCATGCGGCCCTCAGTCCTCTAAGGTTTGCGTAGATCATATGTTTGTGCCAGGAGTCATATGGATGTACTCTTAAATTTTTAAGCATTAGATTAAGTAATTTTTCAGACTAACGAGGATGTTAATTCACTAATTGTCATTTCAATAAATTTACAAAAATCAAATACAGAAATTATTATTTGTAGTATGTCAAAGATGAACAAGGTTAATTTTAGTTTAGTCCATCAAGAACAACCACAACCACAAAACCAATGTGGCCCTTTGTCAAAATGAGTTTGATGTAACAGATTATCACAAAACTGATAATCTTCGCACTGATGAAAACTCTTTAAAATTAACCTGGCTCACCCCAGATGCATATGTGTTGAATTTGAGTTCTCCACATTATCCATCTGAAACCTCCCTCTGGGGTGTTTGGATGTTTACTGAATTACTTCAAGCTTACTGGATAACTTGCCAACTAGTGCCGGCCTACCTTAGTTTGTGCCTAAGCATAAACAATCAAACCAACAAATGGTAAAGCTGTATCCAATGTGAACGTGGGATAGAACAAGAGTCACACAGGCACCTCTCTGCTCTTCTTTCAAAAAAAAAAAATACTCTGCTTAAATAGAATCAATAGCAGCAGAAACATGCACAGCAGCTGTGTAAAAGTTTCACACATTAGGCTTTAAGATCAATGGCTTTGAACATTTTCAACTCAGTTCATTTTCCAATATTTTCAGTCTGGACGAAGTTGGGCTTCTATTTATAGTCAACTCCTAACTCCGAGTCACAGACAGTAATGCTCGTGGCACGGTAAGACGTATAACCTGAAGACACAACAACTCTAAACACTGTCTGCAATGCAGCACTCAAACTATAATAATATACAAGACTAGCTATTTATACAAACTTCAAACGCTTTGCTCTATATCATTGACAAACATACTGTAAATAATGCACGACCATAAAAGGGTTTCCTGAGAGGAGGTTTTCTCACACTTTAAACCTGTGCATTTGTGACTCAGCCTGTTCCTGTGTCATCTCAGAATACAGGTATTAAAGCCAAGACACGTTTTAGTGCTGTCTCTGCTGTCATGGCCTTTTTAAAATGCAGGTAATAAAATAATAATATTTAATGAATAAATGGCATCTAACAAATCATGATTACAAGTTATTATGGGCTGATTCACTATGAAAAGACTTACAACATTCAAAAGTGTAGAAGTTTATATGAGAGAAATGGGGAAAGTTGCGCACTTCTCCGCTGTGGCAAAATAGAGCTGTATCTCTTTTTTCTTCTCACGCTTGGGTTCTCTCATTCTCATGTTTTCTCATCTGTGCGTGATCAAGTATCTGTCACTTCCTGGATTTGGTCTAAAGTTAAAATTTTCAGCTAGTAATGAACGACACTTTGGCGTCAAGCTTTTCTGGGTGGGATGGGAGTGAAGATAGTATCGGAGCTTGTGTTATTTTCAGAGAGTGACGTCATCAGAGCGTAATGAAGTGTTGTTTGGCTGAAGCGGTTCAGAAAGTGGTTCATTTTGGCTGAGACGTGTTGAAGCAAAAGGATCTACAGCAGAGCTTGAAAACGGGGATACTTTAGAGACATAGACTCAGGTTCATGTTGGACCTGGTTTTACGATTGATTAAAGATTCTCAATTAAAAATATGTTTAGACCCCGTTTATTAATTAAAAAATAATGCTATGCAAGCATGAATTAACTTTGGAAAGAAGCATGTGAGTGTCACGGTGGCTCTACATATAAGACTCACTCAAACGCTCAAACTTTTGTATGTTGTATATTTGTGTCTGAATGTTACTTTAGAAATAAAAAGTAAATAGATGAACTGCAAACATGTATTCACTACTTATTATGGTATCGTTGGTTATTTTCAATAAAATCTGCGTTCATTTGTTTATGACACGGTTTCATTTTCCATGCAATATATTGTTTTTGACTGCAAGACTGCGCAGAGGAGCAAATAAAACACCTGTGAGGTACCACCTCATGTTTGGTACACTTGGCAAAAGCTTTAAGTATATCATTCTACCGTCACTACTGTCAGCACCAGATCGTGGTCTGGACCAAGTCCACCACTTTTTTCTGGACCAAAACACCAACTGTTTGGTCCAGATTGTGGTCTGTGGGAGCAATCTGGACTTCAGACCAGTCCTGAAGTTCGGACCAAAGGTTGCTGCTGTGAAGGCACCCTCAAACATGCTCTCAGGATTCCAAACTTTGTTAAGTTGGGAACTTCTATTGGCGCATCTCATGTTTAGAACTCCATGAACTGGCTGCAGAGGGGGGTAAACAAAGTCTGGTGAGCACTGTGTGAATGAGGTGTGAATGAAGTTTGTTGTTTGTCAGTCTATTAGTCTGTTTAAAAACACTAAAGACATTTAAACTATCTCTTTGAATATAAACTTTTTTTGGTGGGTTTGGTCAAACTAATGGAATTCTTTTTGGCCTGTATTGGAAACACTGGGATCTCTGCTCTGTGTTCTCTTCTTTGGCTACATTCCAAAACACATTTTTGGGCCTATTTGAGAGTGTTTGATTTTCGGCTACTATTCAGCAAAAATACAACCTCATTTGGAAACAGCGTTTGATATATTTAAACACAATGGGCAGCTTGTTTTTCTCTGAAACCGTTCGGAGGTTCACCCATCCAAGCAGCAATAACACAGAACAATTACACAGACACAGCATAATGGCAAACTGAGGGCTTGTTCCTAGACAGAGAAGATACGACCAGTTTTTAGAGAGTTTGTAACAATCTTACCTGTATTGTCATGTGTTGTCACTGTCAGCCTGTGCAGCACACGAGGTGACACTTTTAACCCTGCGCGCACCTGGTAAAACCTGAAAGAGCAGATAAGAAAGGGTAAGTATTTTTAGAAAACGCTTGATAACATTTGAGATATAATGACCCAGCTGAATGAAACAAGGTCGTGGCGGTCAGGAAAGATCTCCAGGCTTGTGTAAGTGGGGAACAGCACCATTATTGAAGAAAAACACTTGCAGTTTGTAAAAATACAAAGTAAATGCAGCTAAGTATGGGCTGAATGCATTTAAAATGAGAACTTTAAACACAATCCTCTAAAATCAATACAAAAAAAAAAAAAGTTTCGATTTTTTTCCCCCCAAAAACATGTAGTACCTTCCAACTTCATGAAAGTCTTTTATTATTATTTGTATTATTGTATTATTAGTCAGATGATCAGTCTTGATGCTACAATATTTAAACATCTTTCTGATATTGACTTTTTTATATTTTTGATGTGAAACTAAACTGCTAAAGAGTTACAAAAGCTGTTTCAACAGTCTATTTGAATCATCTTTGCAAAGGTCTAAAAGTCTGTAAGTGAGGTTAATAATGATATGATGTAATGGCAAGAACAGAGATGAATGAAATATTCATGCAGAAAAGTGTAAGTTGAAAATGAATAATTAACATGACATGCCACAGTGTGAGGTTCTGTTAATACAGGCTACTGTGTATTACATCATGGTGTGTAAAAATGAACTACTCCAGACTAAGGTGATGTAACACTAGCAGTGTTGGGGGAACGCATCAGAGAACTCAAATTACTTTTGGGATAAGGCTAATCTAGTATACTTGTTACTTTTTCAAGTCGGTAACATGATAGTTTAGGTTCAGATGCAGTTGCTCAGACCCTGTCCTGCTCCAGCGTTCAAAGTGTGGACAGGCACTGATCTGCACTCACTCAAAGGTCTCACACTGACAGTGTTTTCTTGTGATACGCAGCACCTGCTTTTTACCACACAAGTGTTCGTCTTGTTTATAACCATCACTGTATGATTGGCAATGACTAATTCATGATAAAGCATAAGGACACTAACACGTTAGTCATTTTATGAAAGCAGCTACATGCATTAGTTTTCCAGTGCACTTACGTGGTAACTTTACAAGTTACTTTTGAAAGTAACAAAAGATCAAATGCACTATTTATTAGAAATAGAAAGACCAAATCATTCGTTAGAACATCAAGAATGATAAGTATAGTTTATGCCATAATGCCAAAAAAAATGGGCTGCTTTTTTAAGGAAATGTACAGTAGGATTTCTTCTTCTTGGCCAAATAATAGTTCATTTAGTGGCCATACGCCTACGCACATATATGTAATTATTTAGAGCCACAAAGACATCTAAACTAGAAAAACATGTTTCATTAAAGTAGATTTTTGGGGGGGATTACAAGGTTACAAAGTGGGTCTCTGTCATAAAACACTTTCATGACAGAGACCCAGTTTTAGAATCATGAACATGAACTTAGTATTAATACAATAAATATCACATGCCAAAAGTGAATGTTCTTTTAAAACAACCACTTGCTACGTGCTTTCTTTGAAATACTTGAGTTTTGGTGCTGCAACTACTAAACTTTAAGAAACTACCTCACCATAGCTTCTTTACCAACTTTCTCCTTGATTAAATTATCCAAAATCATTACTGAAGTTTTTAAGCCCATTATTACAAAATCACCCGAATTGAACAAGTCTTGCAGCGAAAAGTGCCTGGAGTGCTTTTCTTCCCATTACAGCTGTCCATGCAAATCCAATGGAGATATAATCTGTGTTTTAATGCAATCAGTACAATTCAACATGCACAGCTGTCAGCTCACGTGGATCAATACCGGCATTTCAGCACTTCTTTAGCAACACTTTAATCTATTCTTTTCCTTCTCTTTGTGCCACCTTCTTGCTCTGGTGATACTGACAAAAATGGACATGTCTAAGTCTAGTCGAAGCTTAATGATCAGACAAACAGGGCTGTAGTTGACGAAAGATGTTCTGAATTCACTAAAGACAAGCGATGCCATTAGATTTGATTAGACTAAAAGAGCGGGTTCACTTACTTTTTTTTTCTCCTTCTGTCAATGTTTGCCTGTTATCCTCATTAACATATGAAAACCTATAAATGCTTGGGTGGTTTTAGTTAAAGCAGACACTGTTTTTTTCACTGATGTGATTTTGACAAAGATCAGATCACATTTGATGGTGATTTTAAGCAGAAATGTGAGAAATTTCAAAAGGTTCACATACTTTTTCATACCAGTGTATATTAATCTGCTGTTTTCAATGCAATTTTTACTATAGGATGATACACTCGATATTTAATTATTGCAAATTTTCAAAACAGCATTCACAATATTATCTAAATTTCACTTTTACCTACAACAGGGCAACTTTTTGACCCCAAAGTATGAGCATAGGTGGGTAAAATAACATTTCAGTAGAAGTAAAAACAATAATCCAAGAGGTTACTTGAGTATTTAGGTGTCTCAGTATCGATATTAATTTGTCGATTCGATACTTATCTCGATACTTGGCGATTTGTACCTTGTGCAGTTTGATATGATTGGATACCATTCTGGTGCAGTTTGATTTTATACAATATGAAAAAGGTTGGTTTTTTTCGTAATCAAAGTCATTTTAATTTGACTTGAAAATCCAGACGATATAATAAAAAGTATATTGTCTGGCCATGGTGTTCCTCTTTCGAATTTCAGTGGGGCGTGACTGACAGATTAATTAGCCAATCAGGGACACGCATATTCTCATGTATGAAAGCCAACATGGCTGCTTGCAATGAAAAAAATACATGGAAAAATATGGAATATGGGGGAGCGGTGACCAGACCACTCTTCGCAATTTGCTGAAATGTGAACTCTAGATTCCAGGCAAGGATTTGAACTACACTTACACATGAATTTATTTAATATATCTTCTTACTTATTTCTGTGACATATTTTATGTTAAAAAAGACAACTGCTTTTAAACACACCATGAGAAATATTGAACAGTAATGGTTGTGAGCCAGAGTATCAATACTGAATACTTTCATTTAAGAATCAATATTTTAGCAGAGCCCTAAGTAAGAGGGATAAAGAGTTTGGACATAAATATGATTCCTCAGAGGAGTTGTCCTTGATAAAAGAGATTTATGTCAAAGAATGTCCTGGTATAATAAATGCATAATAAAAAATAAAATTGGAAGGACACCAGGAACAGCAAACATAAATTGGTGCTCAGATGAGTAGTCCAGAGTTTGTGATATGTGATGCATTCACTGACTTGTGTGTAATTTTATTAAGAGCAACACTTGAAACAGGAAATCTGTTGTTTCTCCGTCACTCTGTGTGATCTGTCGCTGTCTGATCATTCTCAGGCTTGAGGAGCGTCCAACTTGATTCTCTTCCTCTCGGCTTCAGCCACCTGCTCTCACGTACAACCCAGACAAAGATTTCGGCATTTTAAACACACCTATTTTGTCAACCTCAGACAATGACGGAGAAATAGGATATCGGATTGGTGTTAAAAGCCATAATACAATTAGTGCCTGACTTTTTAATCCAGGTGGTCAATTATGGATATAAACTAGTGATGACCAGATACATATTTTATCTCCTGACCTGATACTAGTTTTTTAGTGTGGAATTTCCATACCAATTTTATTAGAATTTTTCGATGACAGAGATACAGACAGAGACACAGATTAATGTGTTGCTGTGATATTTAAATCCAGAAAAGTAGCAGAGGACCGGACCGTGATCATTGGTGTAACAATTACTTATTTTTTCAAGCACAATTCTGTAAATAATAACCTGCTGAATCTGTTTCTTTGTCCATTTTTTGTTAAATTTATTAAAAACTAGGGCTGGAAAAATTATCACGTTAATTATTTTTTAAATAAATTGACGCATCGATTAATTTTACTCGCCCCCTGAGCAGTTAGGCACGACTAAGCGCCATATTATTTAAGTGCCTTCAGTCTTTTGTTAATATGTGCGAGTGTGCTTGTGCAACATGCGTGGACCACGCATGTCACACTGTATATTTCTTTCAACACTCGCTATGTTAAGTCTAATTTCAAACATAAAATATGACCTAATTCAATCAAAAAGGCTTCAGTGTAAAACATTAGACCTATTTAAGCTTATGAATAGCTCATTCAATATGTCTAAATTAACAATTTAAAGCCTAAAAAGTAACAAAATTATGTGATTACCAGTAGTTGGTATTAACAATACTATAAAGAAGCGGGGGCCTGATAGAAACAGACTGAGGGCCGTGTCTGTTCCCTGGGCCACAGTTTGCCCAGGTCTGCCTTAGCATAGTTCGCTGGTTTTTGGTCATAAAATTTGGTGTTGACATGTCTTATCTATTCTACTAGTAACACCATCTCTTAAAAAGTTACTCACGTAAATGAGACTGAGTAAATGTAGTGATTACAGCCCACCTCTGCATATTAGTGCACTCAACCGGAGGGATTACCAAGATAAAGCTTTTTAGGCCATTCCATTTGTAAAGAGGAAATGATTTAGACGAAGCCAGAGGCCGGCCGGGCAGATGAGGTTTAGCCGCTAATCTCACGCCAGACGCATCATGGCAGGATCAAAATGGCGTTGTTTAGATTGTATGGAATAAGTAGATGTCCAAAATAGATTACGCTGCTGGCCTCTTGAAGGGAGTAATTAAAAAGAAAGTAAAGCGTGCTGCTGGTGGTCGATCGCAGATGGGTTGTTCATCAGAGAACTTGTACTTGGATGAAGTTGCAAAGGATTATGGGTGCTTACTGCGCTTCCTCATGTAAACTATGCCAAATCTATCTGCTACACCAAATAGTTGATGGTTAAAGATTTAGAAGAGTTATTATTAGTATATTTATTTATTAACTAATCGCTGCCAAGAGGATTTATTAGAGAAATGAATAAATCTTAAGACAAAATGGTTCTTTTTAGCTGTGTCTATGGAAACCGAGTGGACTCTTTTACGTTGTTTACTAACTAAAAATGTTAAATAATTATTTTTTCAAGATTTAAAATGTAATGACTCCCCTAAAATAACACAACTGTTTAAAGCCAACTACGAAAAGTTAATTGGGGAGGTCAAAAAAGATTTTATAAAATGGAATGTTCTTCCACTGTCATTTTTAGGCAGAATAGAATCTGTAAGAATGAACATACTACCGAGATTTTTGTTTTTATTTCAATTCCTTCCTATTTTAGTACCTCAATCCGCCTTTAAGAGACTTGAAAAATTAATATCCAAATTTATCTGGCAAAATCGAAAACCAAGGATACGACTGAAAATAATAATGACAACCAAAGAAAAGGGAGGGCTTGGACTTCCTGATATTAAACTTTATTACTGGGCAACGCGTCTTCAAACAATTTCCTCATGGGTTGTAAATAATCCAGAAGTGCAATGGGTTTCTATTGAACAAAATTCAATTCCAGGATTGTCAATTCGTAATCTTCCTTTTATGAACCCAAAGTCATTGAAAACAATCCAAATTGATAATCCTTGGATTTTGCAAACACTCAGGGTATGGAACTCAATTCAGAAGCAAATCAAAGGTGGGTCTGGGTTATCAAGGGCTATGCCAATTGTGGGAAATGTGGAATTTTTGCCATCAATGACAGACAGAGTTTTTAAGAGGTGGTCAGATAGTGGTTTGATTGTTATTGACCATCTTTTTTGTGGGCAAACCTTTAAATCTTTTTCACAACTGCAAGAGCAGTTTTCATTGCCACAAGGTGATATGTTTCGCTATTTACAGATCAGGGACTATGTAACAAGACATGTACAGTGGAATATGATTATGAAGGAGCCAACTGGTATTGAAATTCATTTTGTTAGATTGATTGAGAATGAAACCACAATGGAAAAAACTATCTCTTTAATGTATAGAAAACTAATGGAAGATTTATCTGAAAATTAGGGCTGTAGTTCTTTAGTCGTTTAGTCGATTAGTCGGTCGATGGGGCTTTAGTCGACCAAAATTTGTATTAGTCGACCCAGCCCGAGCCCGCGCACGTCGTGTCCGAACCCGACCGGAACCTGTGCCTAAGCCTGAGCCCGAAGAGAGCCCGCCCCGCCCACTCACTGAACTGTGGCATTTTAATGACAGAAAAAGCTTCTTATGATGTCCAACGTGTTTAATGTAAGTGTGTCTCGCCGCTTCCTCAACCGCACATTCCTCTCTCTCTCTCTCCCTCCCTCCCTCCCTTCTTTTCTCCCGCGCGCGTAACGTGCCTTCCCCGTCTTTCGTTCTCCTTTCACTTTTACCTCCTCCGCGCTTATTCACGTCTTTTCTCTCTCTCTCTCTCTCTCTCTCTCTCTCTCTCTCCCTCTCTCCTGTTCCTTCTTTTCTCCCGCGCGCGTAACGTGCCTTCCCCGTCTTTCGTTCTCCTTTCACTTTTACCTGCTCCGCGCTTATTCTCAAGTCTTCTCTCTCTCTCTCTCTCTCTCTCCCTCTCTTTCTCTCCCTCCCTCCCTCCCTCTTGTTCCTTCTTTTCTCCCGCGCGCGTAACGTGCCTTCCCCGTCTTTCGTTCTCCTTTCACTTTTACCTGCTCCGCGCTTATTCTCAAGTCTTCTCTCTCTCTCCTCACTCTCGCGCCGTATAGTTGGCCACTTAAACACTGACTTTTTTTTTTATCACTGCCGTGGTTTTGTGCTGTGTTCTGACGCGGCTGTCAATCATCCGCGAAGCGCACGTGTTCAGTGCGGCTCTGCGTCTTGGCCCGAACTAAATTGTTGTTTTGCATGAACTCCATTGCTCTTTTGCCTTTTTGCGTCAGATAAATTGTCAGATCAAACTATATTTTTTTTAGCTTCAGAGCTTTAGCCACGCCCCCTTTTTAGTCGACTAATCGGTCGATGGGACATGTCTTTAGTCGACCAAGAATTTCTTTGGTTGACTACAGCCCTACTGAAAATACACTGCACATCAAGCATCAATGGGAATTGGAGATGAATGTTATAATTACAGATGAGCAGTGGAAAATTGTTTGTTCTCAATCTCATAAAGGGATTGGAAGCCAAAGTTGGAAGGAGTTTGACTGGAAAACAAAAATCCGATTTTTTAGAACTCCTTTGAGATCATTTTCAATCAAAATAACCAATACTGATAAATGTTGGCGACAGTGTGGCATGGTCGGAGACCATACGCATATATTCTGGGACTGCCCTAAAATCAATGGCGTAACTTTACGTAGGACCGGTGTGGACATGTCCACACCAATTCTGAGCCAACAGGGACAGTCCCCACTACCTTTTCACTAAATCTCCGAGTGTCTTCCTACTGGCGCATGCATCTACCGTCAGCTGGGGGGATCTATAAACACTTATATAAACACACACGCAGCACGTGCTTAATCGCGATTAAATATTCACGTGTTTCAGTCTAAAAGCATGAATGAAAGCGCCCGCACTGCTGCTGCGCTCCTTTTTCTCCTCCTCGCTCTCATAAACAGTCCACAAACAGAAGATCTGCTCCGTTGCTGTTAGCGCTTTAAATACAGGAGAGTGAGCTCTGCTGTACGGACAGCGGGACAGAGACGAGTCTGAGCTTCGTCTGAGTGTTTAAATCGTCCAAAAAGACCCAGGAATCACGGAGATAAAGCCAGTTAAAGACTTCAAACCGCTAACACCTCATTAAATATGCGCACGGAGATTCAGCGGCGATGCGCGAACTTTTACACACGTGTTTGTGATGTTTACTTTGAAAACTTTAAAAACGGCCTGGTTTTACTTCCCACAGTGTAGTTAGTGAGCATTAAGCTGGTTTTAACCAGGACTATCCCAGAACTAGATCAGGTTTTCATCAGGACTGAAAATGTTAGTTACCAATGTAACTGGAGTTCTATGAGTAGCTAACGCTAAAGCCTGTTCAGCCTAAACAAGATAAAATAACATTCTGGTCCTAAAAACATCAAAACTGATGAACACTGCTCATATTATTATGTTGTATAACTGAGTTTATTCATTTAACTACAAATTAGAAATTTTTAAATATATAATTTGTGCTAAAATTATGCATCGAAGCCAAAATACCACAAAATGTGCAGAATTGTACACTCTACAAAATGAAGAACCTTAAATATACTTTACATTAAAAAAAAAATCATCTTTTGGAGAAACAAATATGTTAAAATAGCTATTTATTGAACTTTGTGTGTAAAATGCGATTAATCGCGATTAATCGCAGCTCAACCATGCGATTAATCGCTATTAAAATTTTTAATCGCTGCACAGCTCTAATATGTATACAGTTTATAGCCTACGAGTGTCCCCACCAACCCTGATGCCAAAGTTACACCCTTGCCTAAAATAAAACCATTCTGAGAAAATGTTAAAAAGAAGATTGAAGATACTTTAAGAATATTCATTGAAATGGACCCTCTTGTATTTTTGTTTGATTTGTACCCTGAGGATATGCTGACCGGGGATCAACAATTTATACTACATGTGCTTCTATTGGTGGCAAGAAAAATGATCACTTTGAACTGGTTAAAACCGTCTCCGCCAAATATTACTCAGTGGACTCAAAAATTGAAGCAGTTGTACATTATGGAGAGTCTGACTGCACAACTCCAACTAAAAATGGACACCTTTTTGAGGCGTTGGTCACGAGTGCCATTACTTTTTGAGTAATCAATGCTTGATACCAATATGTACTGCCTGCTTTCTGCACTTTATTTATTTATTTTATTTTGATGGAGCCAAACTTGACACATGTTTGTTCTTATTATGTAAATTGCCTGTGATTGTTGCACTATGGGCAATAAAGTTCAAAAAAAAAAAAAAAATGTAATGACTGTAGGTTTATTTGTTGTAATGATGTAATTTTCTTAAATTTTCTTAAAACTGGCGTACTTGACTTTTTTGCTTGCACATTTGAAAACTTTGTCTATCATAAATTATTATTTTATTACGATTCCTGTAGACTTTTTCATGTCTTAATACTGCAAATGAAAATAAATGAAAGTCTGATCCTTTTTCTCTATAAAGTTTACAATTTTCACTCACTCAGAGCTCTGCAGTGGCTGACTAATAGAAAAAGTTAAAATGTTTTGAGCGAGGAGCTGCATTGCACAGAAAATCTGTGAATCACATTATGACAATTTCACCAAGGAACAGGATCACAATTAGATTTTTATCCTCCTGTCGACCAGTCTTTGATAGAGTTGTTCCGATAATTTTTTTGGAACCGATCCACCAATACTTCAGGGTAAGTGCAGATACAAATACCAGTCCTGATACCAAAGATTGCATTATAATGGCTAAAGTAAACTATATTTACTACTACATTTTGATGTCAAATTAATGTTAACAATGTTTAAAAAAAAACTATGATTTTTGTAAGCTAGAGTCATAAATCTCAAAAGCATAAAATATTTGAAAACATATATAAAATACTATTAAAAGTCATGTGTTTAATTTATGTATTTGGATTTTAAAAACGATTTTAGTCAAACGTAATTGACATTAAACTTAGGCCTAACTGTGCTGGGTATATTCTTATTTAGTCCCTTTCCAGCTGTGTGTGTTGTAAAGACAACAGTGAGGCCTGTGCAAAGATGCTCATCCGAATTTAATTTAATTTAAACAAAAGTCCGAGTTAGCATGTTAGCGCCGCTAGCTAGCGCTGCTTTTTGACTATTTTTAGAATTAGTTTACCCACAGTCCTTCTTCTTTTAAGGCTACATGAAATATCCCAGAGATAACACTGATGTTTGTATATTTGGAGTCTTTTTATGGCTAATTTTTTGAAGAACTTCCTAAGAGCCTTTTTCAGCTGCTCTGAGCGCTGGCCATAGCATTAACCGAGCAGAGAACAGCTGCTGCAGATGCAAGTACGGCTCTTTCATTCCTCAATCGCAGTCAGTGCCAAATTTCAGTCAAAAGTTGATGTGTGTATGCTCAGAAGCTTTTTATGAGTGTAGAAAGTATGAGATTTCATGTGACTTTATACTAAAAAAAAAACATTATTAAACATTCTTAACTTAATTTTTAATCTCTTATGATTAGCTATCTAAAGCTACAACTCACTGGGACATTTTTAGCTGTTTCTGGCAGTTTAATAATGAAAATTTTGTCAAGCTAACACAACTAGCATGATTGACTCAATTTCGGCAAATGACACAGATTAGAAAATGACAGGCTCTTCAATCAGGACAACACAGAGCGGTTTCGGTTCAGAGATTTGGTATGAGTACTTGCCGATAGAGGGATTTTTTTGTTCATCAACACGGGCGATGCACGCACAACCATCCTGCAGAAAGAGCCTCCGCACATAGACACAAACAGTGGAAACAAGTCGAAAAAGCTCCGTTGTCAGCGAACGTCAAGAGTTTATCACTTTGCAAAAACAAAAGCTATGCTGCTAAGCTAACATTTATGGATGAAATTTGATCCTACGACCCTTAGAAGTTACATTCAGGTGCTTTTGCCGTTACCAGTATTGGTCTCGGAACAACCCTAGTCTTAGAAGCAGATGATTTTTATTGAAGCTGAAATAGATTTGCTTTTTCAAGAAAATACATTTTCTGTCATATCCCCACCCCTCTTGCATAAAAATGTCCAATTGTGCAGTTTAGATTAATACAAACACATTCTGAAATACAGCTGACCAGTTGCTTTGCCAGTTCTCCGAGAGATACATTTAAAACCAAGTTATTAAAATGCAAATTGCAAGTAAACACAATTCTTATAAGATTTTCTCACCCAAAATCATTCAACTCTTGCTATTAGCTTAACCAAATAACAACAATATTTATGTAAATACTGTCCAGTCTTGTCCATCTTCTAACTCCAAACCAAAAATATGTGTTGCAAATTACCATCCTTCATATGAAAACAAAATTACATGCAGTATCTTGTGCTAGCATCTCATTTGAATAAGAGACCTTTAACTCCCATCAGTGGAAATAAGCTCAAAAACATTCACAAATCTAAAAAGCCGGAAACATGCCCAGCTTCGAAACTACTAAATTACATATTAGCGCTCTTGGCTGCTAAATATGCTGCTACTTATCCAACCCAATATTACCGCCATTCCATTGAAGTAAACAAGATTAAGTATTATTAAGATGCAAATTGTACAGTGGCATTGCGATTACGATGAGTGACTTTGAACACAAACATCTGCCTCTGTTTTTCACTTCACAACCTTCAAAAACTCACTACATAAGCTGAAAACTTTTACTTTGAAGTGGCCTTGTCAAAGCGTTATTATTCAAACAGGCTGAGAGCGTTGTCATCGGCGACGTGCGGTGAAGACAGAAGTATTTACTAAAAACAATGTGAGCTGCGGTTTAGCGAAGCACAACAAAAGAAGGAAGGGCACATGAGGACAAATATGATAGCTTTTCCTATTACAGGAGTAATATTAGCCTAGTACTCATTTCAATTTGAAGTAGAACTATTGATTCTAAGCTGTTTTCTTGTTTTGAAATTATGACGAGATGTATGTAGTATAAACACAAAGATCATTTTATATTTTTTAAGTCCACAAATTCATAGCCCGGGAATAAAATGAAGCCATAACTTTTATCAAAACAAAGGCACCAATCATAACATTTTGACTAAATATTATTTTCTTAGTGTTGAAACATGTCTTTAAAATTATTACTTGAAATTAATCAGACAAATGTGACAATAATAAACTTTAAATACTAAAAAATAATTTTCTTTTGAGAATTTAGTATATAACAGTGTCTTAGCTGAAGATTTTGGAGTTATTCATCGAGTTAATCTGTATATCATTCTGTTGCATCATTTATTAAACATATGAAGCACTAAAATTGTGCCAGTTTTTGTGATGTGAATAGACCTACTAAATACAGGGCTAATATTCATAAACCAGGACAATAAGCTGGCATCTTAACAGCAAGAATGTGTTCTGTTTACGTGGCATAACAACATTCTAAAGGTCAATATTTAATACAAATGGAGGGAAGGTAAATATAATATTTTTTTTGTTGCAATACATAAAGTGAATGTTGTGTTTTCATATGATATGGGGACACATTCATTTCATGAACCCTTACCCTATTTAATTAAACTTAACCTAACCCTCACACTAATCATAACCTTTTTTGAGCGTAAAACCATGTTGCTGATCTCATATGAAGGACTTACATCATGAGAACCTGCTTTTTGTTCCCATAATGAAGGCAGGTCCCTGTGAAGTGAGTGTGTTTACAACTTTTGATCGTCACAATGTGATGAATACCAGCCCACACTCACAATAAAAAAAATAGAAATAACCACCAGACTATTGACATTCTAGAATGTGACCATACGCATTCTATAGTATCAAATAATTCATGATTTTTGTGGAAATATTGTGAACTGGGGGACTCACAAACAATCAGTCTGTTTTTGATATTACATAATTAAATTTACAATGTAATCATGAGTACAGTACAAGTTGTACAGTATTGCAAATTATTTGCAAACAATAAATATTGATTATAAAGTTGCTTAGCCAGCCAAATGGATTCTTGCGATATTTGTGAATTCACAAACTTCAATCCATCTGGGCCCTACTCAGTCTACTGGTTTGCAGTTCGTAACAATGGTTTAACAGCCCAATCACATTGCAGCAGGGCGAGTTGAGAGGCGTTACAAAAAAGACAGCAGCAAGTAGCGCCTGAATTAAGCCAAACAAAGATGGCACCTCCTGTGGATGTGCCTGTTTCTGTTTTAGCAGAAAGTATATCCTTCTTAAACAAGAGCAGACAGGTGTCCATGTGTGACACATTGGATACATGATTACAATTCTTTGCTATTGTAAAGGTGTAAGGTAGGCGGGAACTGGTTGACAAGTCACCCAATCAGCTCAAAGTATTTCAGTTAACATCTTTTCCTAGAAAAACAAGATCATGTGGAGGAACTCAAAATTGATTTTTACAGATAATTCACATTTACCTAGTAAAAAAAACCCTCAACATAGGTTTGTAGACATATTTAACACATTTCTGTTGAACTGACATAATATAATTTGAATACCATGATTGAGATATGCCAAAATAATTTCATTAACTTCAGTGAATTACTGTTTAAACCAGAAGTAAATTGACCATGCACTCACCCTCTTTGGAACAGATCCACATTGTGAAACTTGTGCAGCTCCAGCGAAAACTCCACTGTTCCCTGAACTTCAGACATGATCCAGCCCCGCACATCACCACCTGTCAGAGAGAGAGAGAGAGAGAGAGAGAGAGAGAACGAGAGACAGAGAGAGAGAGAGAGAGAGACAGAGAGAGACAGTCGGTCACACTGACATGTCACATACACACACGTACTGAACAGGAAGAGCGCAGAAATGATAATGAGTGTGCCTGATTTCCCCTGGCTGCCGTGGCGATGTGACTCAGCCCACAGCGAGCCACCATCTTGGGCAGCGTGTCAGGTCCCAGGCAGGTGAAGTGTTTACTGAAATTAATCCAATTCCTCGCTGTGAATATTGCAGTGAGTCATCAAGTTTAATAGCAGTGTTTTTTTTTTTTACAGCGTAATATCTGTCAGATCCCAGGCCAGTATTTCTGTGAGCACTGCTGTGGAGACGCTTATCCTTATCCAGTGTGTAGATCAACATGGACATTTACACCTGTTCTTATGGTGATATTATTGGGTTAATGTAAGTAGCAAGTATATATTTCATTTGTATGTACAGATAAAACTCGCTTAATGTCAATACATTATTGATATTTTCTTAGCTGTTCAACCATATGTGACTTTTAAAATAGAGAAGCCAGGTAACAAAGTAACAGTCACCATTACAATAGCAAAGTATGTACTGTAATTTTCTTTACAATTTCAGTAATTCAGGCAAGACTTTTTGACCTTAAAATGAAAAAAACACACACACACTTTTTTCTTTTTAAAAACTAACTCTTTTAACTTGAAGTAAAAACACCTACATTTAGTAAGATAATATATGCATTAGAAACTGGAACATGTAGTTTTGCAATATATTGTGATGCAATTAACTGTATCTTATCATATCGTATTGTAACACATGTATCACAATACTTTAATGTATAAATAAAATGCAGAGTTAAAGACATTTAAATTTCCTTTTATCCTGCGATAAATTCACATATACAACAGTCTCACCCTGCTGTACACAGAGTGCAAGTTTGGTGCGGGTCGGGAACCGCTTGAGTCCAGTAAGACTTAGAAAGAGCTTAAAATCAATGTTCACAGACTTCAGCAGTGTGAGCGCACCAACGAGAGTCGTGCGAGTGTGCGTAAAGAATCCATAGAGATTCTATTTTTCCTGGAGGTCGCAGAGGTCTGATGAGACTTTCTAGTCTTTGATTTAAAATGTAATGTGAATACAGCATTAGTGTTCCTAATATTGAACCATAAACCTACTGTTATGCAAAACACACTGACTTTAAATAATATTGCAAATATTGCATTCCATAACTGATACCATATAGTTATGGGACCTTTATGGGTCCCATAACTGTATAACTTTTTGACCAAAAAGTTTTGTCATTTAGGATTTCTTTGTTGGATGACACAAATCATAAAAATATGTGTCTTTACTTTGAGCTCATTTGTCCTGGAGGCGGCTCACCTACTGTTGTATGTTTTCAAAGAGAGGCTGTTCGTTAGCTGTATTTTTTTCACATTATGGCATTAAACATATATTCTATTTGGATGTCCGAAAGTATGGTTTTAACGTTCTATTTCTACTGAAGCGTGTAGCTGACTTTTCACCTTTTACAGTTTTACTTTAAATAGTATCACAGTATCCTGTGTTTCACAATATATTGTTTATCACTGCTTCTTGTGTTGTGACTGTATTGTGACAAAAGTGTATCGTCCCAGTCCTATATGCATGTACTGGGGTTCAAGAAAAGTTAACTTGCCTTACCATGACAAAAAAAGAAAGAATCAACTAGTTCTGCTCCATTATGATGAAAATAATAATTAAAGAATAATTGAAATCACGATTATTCATTCAATAATTTGCGTAGAAAGAGTGCAGAGCATTATTGTCCCTTAAATGCAGAGAGCGAAGAAATCAAATGAAATAGTTAAGATATCCTATAAAAATGAACCATAGTAAATGTAAAGAAACAGTCTGGGACCTACTTTGCGAACTCCAGGAAATATCCGAGCGCTTACAAACACACTGAGTCACGGTTAATAATCACGATTACTCGATTACACCACTTTTGTAAACAATTACAGCAATAATTATAAATGAATTTTATTCAATGCACAGCCATACAATCAACCGAAAATTGCAAAAGTTGCAGCCTTACAATAGTTAACTGTACACTTTAACAGAGCATCTTAATATAGATATACAGTTCAATTATCAACAAAAGTAATGAAATGTCAATCATTTCACATTCGCCTGACCTCAGTTAATACATTAAAAGCATATTATAACACATTTCTGCGGCACTGACATAATATTACTGCATCAAGACAGAATTTGTATTGCTCACCACGACAGCTCTTCTTTTCCAGTGTGGAGATGAGCTGAAGAATATGTAAATGCAGACACACATATTGGTCCTCACACTGCTGCAAATCCTAATGCGTTCATTTTCATTTTCTGACATTACAACATTTTCTCTAATAATGGTTTCTGCATTAATAGTATTATCTAAGAGCTTCAATTTAAATATTTTCTCACATTTGAATGCTCTTGTTTGGAAATTAAAATGTACAATGTAAACTGAACCCCCAAAATATCATTAGTAAATCTTTTTGCAATTCTATTTTTTCACAACCCGTATTATTCTTGACACCTTTCTGGTAGTTTCCAATGGCACTGCAGTGAAATAGGACTCGTGTCACTTTTAAAGAGATCAGAACTTTGTAGTGTGAATGAACAGAACTGTTGGCCTTCATTCTAAAGCCACAATAGCAGCGGCGCTAATAAGTTTCATTACATGCATATGGATGATGAGACAGTTTCCAGACCAGAATATAATTAGCCTGTCCAATCCACCGGCGGTAATTATCTCCCAATAGATAAAAAAAAACTTGTATATGATAATAGGCTGATGTTTGCTTGAAAAATCTCTGAACAAGAAAGTGAACATAATGTTGACATTTATTACATTTAAAAATGATCCCATGAACTGGTTAACAACGTAATAATATGTAATTCTTTCACAACTTAGAATGTTGTAGTTTTATGGTATTTTCCTTATGCTGTGTTCAGACCGGACAACGTTGGGGCGACCGAAGCGTCCAAATTACATGTTAAGGCTACGTAAACCTGCGTCTTGAGACGTCCAGTGAATTTGCGTCTAGCGCGTCGAAATTCGCTTCACTTCTTGCAAAGTACACGCTCAAACCTGCGGCGGATGCTTTGGCCACCTCTTCAAGCGTCAAGGCCCGAGTTGGGCTTTGCTGAACTTTCAAGCGTCAAATCAAGCACCACTCTCATGTGACGTAGTGCCGTTATCCTAACACATCAAGGGGAAAGAAGGATTGTTTACTGAAGTCTTTAAATAACTTTTTTTTAACGAAAGGTCGCTTTTTTTGGGACTTTTTTCAGAGGCTTGGTTGCTCGTTGCTTTGAAAATTTGACAACACACAACAAAGCAAAAAAGATGAGACACAATCTGGACAACACGCTCACATGGATCCATCTTCGCTCGCTCAACGTGCTTTGCCTACACGCAAAACAAAACCTTTTTCCCCGACGCGCGTTGGGGCATTTAGGGCACCTGTTTGGGCGTCAGCTTCGATAACATTCTGTGTCAAAAGTCACTTCAAGATGTTACATTGCTGCTTTACCATGTCTGTAGGGCTGGGCAATATTGAAAAAAATCTTGATAATTTTGTGTCATATTGTGTGACATATTAATTTAGTGTCATATTATATGATTGTAATGTAATGATATGTAAAAAGACGTTTAAAAGGAACCCCGAGAATTTTTTAATGTTTGTTTTCGAGTTTTCCTTATATCATCAAAGATATAAATACACACAAAAATAATCTGAAAAATCTACCGTTTTATTAAACTTTTACGAAATATATTTTCACGGAAGACGCCATCATTGTTTACAACGCAGTGCATTATGGGTAGTATGACGTCGAATCGTGTAACTACGAGGAAAGTTATGAAAGCTTACCGCATTCTCCTTGTTTCCTCCCGAGACGAAATCACAACCAAAAGCCACTCAATGTACAATTTTACAATGTGTTGTCGACGAAAAACTACTGACGCTCCTGTTAACCAGATCAACGGCAACTGTTGCAGCTGTTGCGTGCGTCTCACTACTGACGCTCACTGCGCCAGTGCGCCACACGATTCTGCGTCATCACCTCAAGATGGCGGCGCCCGTAATATCAGGAAGTTGTTGTAAACATAACAATTTTACGTCAAACGGCGAATATTTGTTTACTTTAAGTTCTACTTTTTAGTAAGTATACCTACGCGAAGTATTTTCGATCTATTTATGTAAATATTCGGGGTTCCTTTTAAAAGCCGTAATTGTGACCAAAATGACTACATATCGATGGTAGTCAGTTGTCACATTTAAAACTAAAATTGTGTGAATGAAAATATTGGCTTACTATAGTTATTTGAAAGATTAGAATACATTTTTATTTGTATTTTTAAGCTGCTCTCTTTGAAGCATTTTTTTTTTCTATTATGATATACTCGATATTCAATTTTTTTTTAAAACCACATTCACAATAATATCTAAAATTCCCAGTCTGATTGGAAATGTAGAAAGTGTCCTAAGATAAATGTGAGTGCAGATATGTCACTGGTTTAAGGGTTTTACAGTGAGTGGCTTTAAGGCAGTGTGTGGTTGAGACTGATGTCCTCAGTGAGATTTATAGACCTCCAGCGTTTCTCAGTGCAGCCTCACACTCTGGGGTGTCGTTATCTCCTAAAGTCACACACAACGCCACATTCACTGGTGATTTGCATTTCTTACATAAGTGCAACTCTGTGGTGGTCACAATATTGTAATTGCATAGAAAACATCTTGGCCCTGTGGCATAGACTTCATGTTACCATGGTGAATGTTGATAATCCCATACTGCTGAACTCTCCAGACGAAGCATGGTGAATTTGCAGAACCATATTATGCATTTTAAATCCAAAATGTAACTAAGACTGGGCAATTTATTGAAGTTTAGAAAATTCTATTAATCAAAACACTGATATGATATAATACAGTATTAAATGCTGGAGCTTAAATTAATATTGTTCAAAGTCAGAAGTGAATGAATCTAGTCATATATTGAAATCACCACATTGAACATTTGTGGAATTACTTGTTAGAAATATTATGACAAAGTACATTGCAGTGTTTCCTTGAGGTTTCTTGACTTAGCAGGACCGGTTGGGCTGTGCTTTATAATATAATTATTAGTAAGACTGCTTTCTGCAAATTTTTTATTCTTTTTTACACCAGATAGTTAAACGCAATAAAATACATTTTAAGGATATTTTAGGACACCTTTCACATGAAACTTAAGTTCTCAAAAGAAAAAGAATTGTGATAAGCAGAGTGGTGGGCGTTGTTAGCAGGGTGGAGTGACCCTGATTGTTTAATGGTAAGGGAAACACTATATTAATAGTAGGAAACTGTGTCTATTGCCCATTTGACATTACAGGGCTAGGCAGTGCCGTGATAAAAACAAAATCAATTAGCTCATCCCTGTGACAATCATATTGTGACTTCTCAAAACTATCTGACAGACAAAGCTTCAGCTGTGCATTTGATGAGTAGTTATTTTGCATTCAGTCACACTCTTTCATTTGGTGATCAGAGAAGTACATACTGTATATTGATATTTGAGCACACAATATATGCTTCACATGTTCTCTTATCCTATAAATACATTTGCAACAAATAAGGCACAGTGATATATTAATATATATTGTATATCGAGATATTTTCTGGACAACACATTTTTGGCTGTTAACAAAGCCTCAGTGGTGAAAGATGGCCGTTGCTTGGCCTCCATTGCTACGCTCAGTGGCGCAACCATGCGCCATGGAGATTTTAGCTCAAATTAAGCTAACCTCCATCTACCGAACATGCGCAGTTGTTCTTTTCTCTCACGTAGACGTTTGCAAGAGCGAGCAGAACTATTGCCAAAGCTAAAAGTTAAAAAGCTATTTTTAACTAAATGAGAAAAAGTTCATGATCTGAAACTGTAAAAATCGTCACAAAATCTGACCTTTTTGAAATATGTACTGTGAAGTAAGTAAGGTTTATTTGTACAACGCTTTTCACAGACAGAGTCACCGTGAATGAATCCCCCTTCCCAACTCAGTGACAGTAAACTGCCCTGGGGCAGCTCAGCAGACGCGATTCGCCTCAACACCTGGTGCATCAACATCCAAATACCACCAATCATTCCCTAACCTGCATATTATTGCTTGAAGGGGAAACCGGAGTGCCCGGAGGAACATGCAAACTCCACACAGAATGGCCGAGCAGGAGTCAAACTCGTGACCTTCTTGCTGTGTATGTTGCGGCAGCACAAACTGCCTGATGCCGCCAGCACAAGCAGTTCGTGATTACATTGTGCTCTATAGAAAACATGCTTTCTGGACTGAGGAGATTTTTCCGTTGCAGTACCAACTGAATGGCCATCACTACAACTTGAGACAGAATCAAGATAACAATGTCCTATCCCGATTTTTAATAGATCCATGTTAATCAAGAATGAGTTGTTTTTTCTGTTTCCATAGTTTTTTTGTTATTCAAAGTTTTTCCGTTTTGTGTAAAGCACTTTGATCAACCTTGCTGTTGTTTTTTATAGCGAATTATAAATAAAGATGGATTGGATTAAATATCAGAAATATCGAGATCATTAAAAAATTCACCTCAAAGATGTCATTTCAAAGATATGGGAATATAAATCATGAATCAAGATATGAAAAAAGATAATTAGATATACATTAGTCTAAATATAGCCCAGCTCCAGTCACAAACAATTTATTTTGTTCCCCTCTAAATATAACTTTGCTAAATTCAGAATATAATATCTGATTTGTAAAAGAAAATTATACAAAATCATTTCTATTACCAGTTATCTTTCCCGTATTCTGTCACAAATTATAATTTCAAACTCTTAATTTTTCCAACACTGACTGTACACTTCATTCCAACACAGGATAAATATAGCTTTTTAAAATGCATTTTAAAGCTATGATTCACAATGTGTTAATTAAGTCAAATTCACAGAAAAACTCTCGACTTCCTGAAACTTCAAAATGGAAAGAGAAGCATATGTGTGTTTGGGGAAGTGTGCCGAGGCTTCGCAGACCCTGACAGTGTGCATAATGAGCCCTGTAATGTACTGGCAGCCTGCTGGACTCACATGCCACAACCACTTTGACTCTTCCTCGACCTGATGCGCTCTGCCGTGTTCCCCGTTTGGAGCGTCGCGTAAACAGGGAAATACATACAGCGGTCATGACACAGCCAGCACTGCAATGTCACACATCATTTATCGAAGTAAAGAGAATGTAAGGGCGACGATGGTTTGATCAGAATTGTATTGTTTTGGTAAATCGCTGAAGAAGAGGTATGAGGTGTATAAAACATGATGATAATGCAAGGATTGTTAGGGCTAGTTTGATGATTTTTTATTATTATTATTGACTGCTAGACATTTGAGTTAACCTGTGAGCATTTCAGTGTTATGTACTCTATTTGTTTAATAATTATTTGAACCATAAGATGTAAGATCTTTTTTGTTTGTTTGTTTTGTTTTGTTTTTTTTAATTGTTTTTGTGACTGTTTAACCTTTGCTGTGCTGCTTACAAAGTAACTGATGATTATTAAAACAAATTACGAGAATACCTCTTATCTTGTAAATTTAAAGTATACAAATTCATCGTTAACCCTAAATGTGTGAATTGCGATGTACGGACAACATGTTTATTACATTTTTAACTATAAAAGTGCATCTTCAGGAAAAATACTGTCACTGAGAGAAAGAGCTTGGGGTGGAAAAATATAATGTGTGGGCCCCCACCTAAGGCCCAAAGTCACTGGGTAAGGTTTAAATAATTTGTGACCCCTAAAGGGAACAAACAGTAGAAAATGAATAAATGGACAAAAAGTCCGTGAATATGAGATTTTTACAAACTGTAATCAAAATTAAAAGGCAAATAGAATGCATTTTTTACGTTGTTTCTTCAAACATGCTCCTAACTACTTTAACTTAGATAGAAAACAATAAAAAAGTATATTAAGGTATTCATGGCAACGACGTGTTTCACTTTACACGGTAAAATTTCTGAAAAATTGCACGTGTTGATTTAACAATTAAAGAGCACAGCCCTGTTCTCTACAGTCTTGTTGGGGTAACTCTTGAGACTGAGTTAAATTGCCTCTAGTCAGTGATGAATTAATTCCAGTAAGAGTTACTGCACCTCTATCTCAAGAGTTAATTTAACACTGTAGAGAACAGAGCTGTATGTGCTCTCTGAGTGTTAAATCAACACTTGCAATTTTACTGTGTAGGAACTGAGCTAGAGTTACAGCTATTGACTACGCAGCAATTAAACAGGGGAAATAATCAAATCCATCTTGCTTGATAGAGCTGAACAATATTGACAAAAAATCTAATTGCAGTTTTTTCTGCTTGATGTTGCGATTTCGATTCGATAATTCAATATTTTGATATTCAGCAGTCTAACAATTCAGTTAATGCGCATACATACACTGTCACACACTGGAAGAACCAGCTTTTCAATTAGCTACTATAGCTACTACTATTATTCTATCAATTTGACATTCGCTATTTCTGCAGCCATATTGCCTGATATGTTGCCACTTGAGAAACACTGTTCTGAATCTGCCTGGTTTGTGATGAAATGGGTAGAGCTCAAAGATCTTCTCCACTGTTTTTAAGTCTAATAATCATCCAGATTTGTCTGAGCATTTCTGCAGCATGTCAGGAAAGATTGGTGTGATTGCTTCCTGATGCAATTTTATTTGCAGCCAGGAGCTTGAGCTATAACTCAATTCCTGATATGGGAAATGCCTGACTGTCATGTGTGCTTCATTATACTTTTTTTTTGTTTCAGATGCCAAACTAGATGTTGTTTAGACGTTGACGTTAATGTGCTTGACCCAGTCAAATCCACAATCTCCTTATTGGTGAGTCAGAGCTCTAACCACTCTGCAACCAGTCACTCCACCCAGAGAGACCATGCAACATCTCACAATCTCTCTGGGTGAAGCTTGCATGTTTTCTCTGGGTACTTCGGCTTCCTCTCACCTCTAAAAATATGCACGTTAGGTTAATTGGGTACATTTCTGCTATTGAATGAATGAGATAGTGAATGGTTGTCAGAGTCTAACCCTGTGATGAGTTGGACACTGTACCACCTAAGTCCCAAAGTCACTGGGATAGACTCCAGTCACCTGCGACCGCTAATGTAGAGCTGAGCGGTATGACCAAAAATTGATATCACGGTATTTTTCAAAATTATGTCGGTGTCACTGTATTTGACGGTATTTTTTATTCTGGTACATGACTGGGTGTTAACCCCGTTTCCAAATAATTTTGAGAATAATTACTGCAGTAAATTAGCTTAGAATGAGCAGACTAGTATAAACAGAGTTTGAATAGTTCCACAGAATGCTGCTGTATTCAAAGAGGTGACAGACAGTGACACTCATAATGAGGTGAAGAAATGAGAATGCATGACTTGCAGTCAAAATACAGTTGCTTTATTGTGCGTTGCACGCTGCTCCCACTGCGTGCCGCTCCGCCCCAGTCTGCCTCCGGGAGTTGCCGCAGGTCTCCGCTCCGTGGGGCTGCATGCAGCCCCAGGGAGCTCAGGAGGGGCGTGCGCCATGGGCACGAGTTTGTGAAATGTGTTTCGTGGGATCGCTTTATCTCGGGACACGGCGGTGGACGTCTTTTCCTCCTCCGTTGGGGGTAGAAATGTTGTGTTGCGAGCACGAACTCCGTGGCGTTGTCCTGTCCATGTGTCGGCGACGTGGTTCACTTTCTTTTTCCTGTTCGGTGCGTTATGGGCAGCGGAGCTTTTTGCCGCGGATTCGAGCGGAAAGGATGGTGGTCTTGGTCCGTGTTTGGTCGGGCAGCGACGGGGGGACGGGGCTGCGGCGGGTGCGGGGGATGTGGCGGCTGTATTCATTCATTGAAGCGACTGGTCCGGTGGTCAGAGCGGAACGGGGCGGGCTGTATGTGTGGGATCAGCGCGTTATTCTGCGGCACGACGTTCCGTCGCACTTTCTTCCGGACACCGCACACACCGGTGTATGAAAAATTCATATCATAAAAAAAAAAAAAAAACACCGGTGTCCAGTATGAAACGATATACCGCACAGCCCTACCCTAACGAGAACAAGTGATAGAAAATGAATAAAAATGAAAAGATGCCAAATCAGACGTTTTCAGGAGCCTGCTTAAAAAACAAGAATAAGGCAAATAACACCATGTTCTTCAAAGTAGCATTTTTGCATGTCGGTGTGATCCCTCATTCATCCAGGAGAGCCACTTCTGTAGAAGTCCTCGTAGAAAAGCTTTCAAAGGATGTTGACAAAAGACATGTATGATCGACAAAAGATTTGCCCAGTGAAGCAATTAGTCTACTACAAAGGTGGTGTGTCAAAAGCTCTTAAAACTATTACATATTTGACCAAAACTGCAATCACAGAACAATGACACCATGGGAAGTCAAGTAAAAACAACTACTTAGAGAAAATAGCAAAGTGTGCATTTAAGGTAGATGAAAGTCTTTTCGCTGTTAATGAATCCCTTACCAGAACTGAAAATAGTTTTAGCACATTTTTGATTAAGTACTGTAGTTTTGTCTGAATCTAATTGACCAAATATTGAAAACTATATGTATGCTATTTATGTCGAATCCTACATCTGTTAGATTTGTCTCACACTGCACCAAAGTAAGTCATGTTTTTCACTAATTCAGTGGACTTCATCTAATCAGCCAGAAAAGCAATGAACATCGTGTGTACTTTTAATACAAGTCCGTTTTCTTTACCTGTCATAAAATTCACCCAGCAACCGAAGGATCCACTGAATAACCTGCACCGGCTCCAAATGAGCAGTAATATAATCAAATACTCGGAGGAACATGCCCACGCCAGCAATCTCGAGCCTGTACAGCTGTCATTTATTTGACTAAGATACATTGTGACAGCGAAGAAATATATTTCATTGTTAGCAGCAGACTTTGTCCTCAAAACATAGGCCTTGCATTGATATTTGTATTGTTAAATTCAAAACCATGGCTCTCAACTTGGACCTATTGTATTGCATGTGTTGTGGTTACAGATTAGAACTACTCTGTCATAATAGGATTCAGGATTTCCCATGCTATAAAGTGCACTAATGGACCACATGGGATCTGGAACCACAGGCTGTTGGATTTTTATAGTATATAGAATGTAACAACCATAATTAGATTAGATCTACTTTTAACTTCTCCATTTATGAGGCCACGAGAGACCGGGGAAATTAATTTGCATAACTGACTGAACAAGCAGGAGGTTTAAAATGTGTGAAAGTTATGGGAAAACTTCTTTGGAATGTGAATAATTTAGAATATTTATTACACTTAACCTATCGTCTTGCATTGTTACTTTGTAGCTTTGCAATAGTTTAGGGCTGCAACAAACGATTATTTTGATAATCGATTGATCTGTCGATTATTGGATCGATTAATCGATTAATCGGATAAAAATGACAAAATAATAAATATAAGGTGTTTTGCATTTTATTAAATGTATTTATGCAAAAGACAACTTGTGTGCACTTAATGAACACACTGGGCTTTTCTTGAACAAAAAGAAAATACAAAAATAAAGTAGAATAGCCAGATTTAGCTATCTAGCTACTTCTTTTAATGTGGTTATTATAGGGCAGGGCAATGTGGGCAAAAAATAAAATCTCAATTTTTTGGACCTTTGGACTGCTGCTTTTTATTATTATATATTATATTATAATATTTTAAAGCATCTATAAAGAATGAGCATATTATATTAACTTGTTTTAAGTCATATTAAAACTAATAAGTGTTTGCTGCTGCATCTAATTCATTCTGTTATTAGCATTTGTATCTATTAGGTCCTGTTAAGTTCATCATTATGATTTTGCTGTTTCATATCTAAAAGTTTTAAGTTTGCGAGTGTTCACCTCTCACTCCTGCCACTCAAACTGGTCGCCATGGTTACTCACACACGGAGGGGAAAGGGGCGGGGCCTGCTGGTGCTGCTTTTTTGGTGAGAGGAGAGGAGAGAGAGACGCTGTGGACAGCTTTTAACTTTATCAGAGAAAACCTTACAAAAAGCACATGCAGCAGCTCGTGGAACAGCAAAGACAAATCAAAAAGACGCGAGATTTACCGCGGGACGTTTCTAGAAAGTTACCGCGAGTCTAAGCGCTGAAAGCGGCCGAATCACCCGCGGAGAAATAACAAACTCGTAACTTTATGAGATTAAGCTATACACCACCGCCGACAGGTTACTCGTGGCTGTTATTATGTGATTAAAAGGTCCGCTAAACATGCGCAAGGTTTCTGTTCGTCTTTTCTTAGTGAGAGTCGCGAGGGGAGAGCTCTACAAAGCCGCTGATGTGCACACCGAACTTCAAAAGTTGCTGGATCACAGCGGACTGAGCGTAAAAGTTTTTAGCCAACTAATCGATGACCAAATTCGTTGACAACTATTTTAATAATCGATTTTAATCGATTAAATCGATTAGTTGTTGCAGCCCTACAATAGTTATAAGTATGTCCTTTCATTATTAAACAAATTCATAAATGGCTCCTTCTTTTTGTCATCATTGTTCAGAATATAACCTACCTCAAAAAAGTGCTATTTTACACAAAGCACTAAGAACTAAGTCCCTGTAATCCTACAGTCTTTACTTAGCTACAGGAACTACATGTTCACAGTGACAGCAGCTGAAAGCAAGTATAACATTTGTATTAATAGCACTGGCTTAGTGTGGAATATTTACATATTTCATTAAAATGGGAGCAGGAAGTCAAAGTTTCCTTAATTATGCTTCTATTGAGCACTGTACACAACTAAATCCGAACTAAATGAACCCCCACCTACCCTACACAATTGTGACAGTGCTATGTGAGAACTTGTATTTACAAAAGGGTTCCTGATCGGTTTAGAAAGAGGCAACAAATGGGTCTTATAAGGCCTTTTCCCACTATAGGAACTTTTTTCTGGTCCTAGTACTTTTTTAGTTCCTGTCCCCATTTTGAGAGCGTTCACACAGAGCAGGAACTATGGACTGGGGCCACACTTTAGGAACTTTTTTAGCTCCTGCTCTGGGGCAGGTACTTTCTAGTCAGACTAGGAACCTTCTGGTGACACAAGCAAATTTACAACACTAACTTTGTTAGGAAACATGTTTTACACATTCTGACATTCAGATACATTTTCCTTATCCTTTAGAAAAATAATTTGAAGGCAGTAAAAAGTTAAAATGCATTTATTTAATTTGTAAATAGTAGCCTAGAATACTATTACTAGGAATTACAGTGAATCATTTCGTTTTATTGTTAATTTCAGTTACGTTTTTAAGTTTTGCACATTATAATTTTATGTGGAATCAAAAAACACAACTTTTGTTTTCCTAACACCACTTAATGACTTATTTAAATGTCCCAATCTTTCCAGATACTAATGCTGAAGCTAGTTAGACCCACTTTTAGAAACTGCTGCTGTGTGAACACAAACATGGGGACAGGGTAGTTCCTCTGACTAAACAGGGACTGGAGGAATGTGGGGACTAGTTCTTGGTACTTTCATGTGGGAAAACGCATATAGTCTTATACAGAGGAAGTGATCACTCAAGTCAGTACTGATTAAGTAATGCAAAAAGAAATATTGTCAAACATTGTCATTATATGGCACTGGGCCCAGGCCATTAAGACCGCATTATTGGATTGGTTCTCCAGATCTTAAATGTGGCAATCTTTGTAAAAAAGAGTTGATGTTGATGTTAAACAAGACCTGTTGTGTTTTTTCCATGCTGATAGTGACAAACTATAATGACATGTATAGGTCAATACTTTACATTTTGTTTCTTGTAAAACACAAATTTGACTGAAAATAGCTTAGCTTCCACATCAAAACTGCAGAACTTAACTGTGGCATATTTCAAATTACCTGTTCTTAATGTTGAAAAGTGACTACTAGTCTACTTTGATCCCTACATGATGAATTATTTCTAACCTGATTTATTTTATTTTATTTTTATTTTTTTGACCAATCACAAATAAATACAGACAAGTGGGCAGGCATAGGTGGTAGATGAAAACAGCAATTTTCTGAGCACTCGAGCATCAGCTGCAGAACAATACATGATTACTCAAACATGGATGAATCAATTTGAATATAAACAGAGTAAACTAATGTTGCGGAAACACGGGTAGAGCGTGATTCCTCAGAAAAGTGGATGTTACATGATAGGTCCCCCTTTATTACTTATTTCACATTATTGGCAGGTCAAATGTGCTAAGAACAACCCTTCATTCCAAATAGAAAATACTTTTAACTTTTCAGTTCTTTTCATTTTTTCAGTTCCGATACAATACTTTGGCTTTAAGTATCTGCCAATGCTCGATATCAACCAATTCTAGCGTAAGGACTGGAATCGCTTATTATGTTCTATTCAAAGCATAAGGACTTTGGTCATATAATGTTACGTAAATGTTATTTATAGTGCAAGTCACAACTTAACACCTTAATCTGAATAAAATATGAGACGTTCAGGATCAACACCAGGGAAAAATACTACATAGTCAGGTCCGGAGTGTCGGTGATTTTATTTAGGAGAACAGGTAAATTTAAGGAAAGGGTTAGGGGTAATGGGTAAGGTTAGGAAAAGGTTTGGGTATGATACAAAATAAACCAGCTTATGCCTATTTAGCAACAGTAATTAACTCATTATCATGGCAATCAGCTTATTTCTGTCCCTCCAGACTATCTAGCATTAACCAAAACACCAGCCAGCAAATTAGTCATTATGTCCAATTAAAACACATCCAGCAAAATGTTCAAGTATTGGATCAGTGCTTTCCTAAAAAAAATGGTGCAGAAATCATATATCTAATATAGTAAAGTAAGAGTATCTGCTGTAAACAAACAAGCAAAAACATATTGTAAGAAATAAATAAAGTACAGATTCCTAAAATGTTACTTAAAGTGAAGCCCCCTGAATTCCCATTAACACATTTCAAACTAAAGGTTCTGCTGGAAAAGCATTAGAAGTGGGTGAAAGGAGGAGTTTTAAGTGGACAAATCGAAGCTGATGCCACAAAGTCTTGAAATGACACTGGTCTTCGCAAAGACACTCCTGAGAGTTTAACAATAACAATACTTTTGTACTTACTTTCCACCACCGATATGAGGTAAATAATTATTAGCTCAAGATTAAGCATACAGATTGTTAGTAGTTTGACATTTCAGCATCATTTACAACATTTTCTTTCAAAACTCCATTCATTCTCTCCACTCGTCACATGCTTTTCCCACAAAAATCCGTAAAACTAGCTGCTTAATGCTTGCAGTTTGCTCCTTGCTTACTTGCGCACTTTCACCCAATCGCCACATCGCATTCCTAATTTTCTCCTCGCAGCGAATCATTAAACCCTAATCATTACAAAACAGCCATCTGCTGCTTTGTAAGTCACTTTGTCGGCCTGTCACGGTGGACCGGCCGGCCTCATTCCTCCGGCGGACCTCCTGCCAGGCCCTGCTCTGCCCCGGTGGTGTCAGCTCACAGGGGAATAAGGCTTGACTCCTTTTTTTTTGGTAACATGCGCACTGAGAATCTGCAGAGCCCAACGTAACGGAAATTAATCTCACGTTCAATCACTTTTGTCTGCCCAAGAGGGGAGATGGACAAAAGCGCAGCCAAATATAGTCAGATTTGATGCGCCGCTGACCAATGGGCTGCACTGGCCGGCACAGACTGAAAGAGAGTGAGCAGGTCATGTGGCGAGATAATCCAAAGGCTGTACACAACGCTTAGAGGGCTTTATGTTAGATTTGAGTGATGAAAAGTGAAGCAACGTGGTGGTGATTTTGATCAGAGATAGTTTCAAGCTGTATTAAAGGAACCTGTTTTTTTTTTTTTTTTCCATTTTGGTAGTATTAAACTTTAGATTATGCCTGGACGATATTGACAAAAATGAATATTTGAATTATCTTTTTTTATTGCCGTGCCCTATAGCGGTTCATTTGTATTGTGAACGCAAACAGAGCGGAACAAAACCAGGAAGTGAACAGTGCTGTGATCCACGCTGAGACGCACGTGAGGCTCAGAGTCAAAATAAAAAACGTGTGAGAGCGATAATGAGTCAAATAATATGCAAAAACACATGACTTGTAACAGCAGAAGGACAGTGGCTGATTCGGTTATAATTATTATGATCACACAACTGTATGTCACTGTTAACTCCTGTTTTGTTTTGTTTTTTACAAAAATAGCAAAGTTATAAATCTTAGATGGAACCAAACAACAGAAAGTAACACTAAACCTCACATTACTGCAGGGAAAATGGTCTATATTCATCCAATATACAGCTATGTATATTGGTTATGTTTCCATCGTTACAATGGGCATCTGGAACGCAATGCCCTGTCCTTCTCATCTCTACAAGTGAAAGACCACACTGTCCGCACTCCGACACTTCGTCCATGTGAGTACACTGAGCCCGTTAATGTGAGAAAAGTTGTGGAATAGATCCATATAAACAAAAATATAAAGTCCAGCAGTGTTTGTTTTGGATGGAGCTGTAGCCGCTGATGTAGCAAAGAAGTCGAATGTCTTCTGTGCTGTTTGCAGATGAGTTTCTACTGCGCTGGTTCGATTGACAAAAGTGCATTGTGAATGTTAACCGGGCTGTGCCAGTTTAGAACAAGACACAAAGTTGCAACTTTGGTCCCCAATCGAGGCGACTTCGGTCCGTTTTGTATTGTGAATGCAGCCTTAAACTTAAAGCTGAAGATGGCTGGAGCAACACGATCGTTTTACCGTGAGTGTTGTGACGACCTTGTTGTTGTACTATGTGTGAAACAGACTCTTTAGTCATCTTTTCTCACTGAAGAGGTTAAATGAAAAACAAAGAAATAAACAAAAGTAAAGATTAGCCTCTACAGCACTTATAAACTCATGACTCTGAATGAGGAATACATCATAAATATGAACAGTGTTGTTTAAACAATCCGCCTTGATGTAATTCAAACCCATGGGGGTTAATTGCTTTAGATTACCTTGAAAACATACTTTTTTATTGTGAGCAGGGTCACCTCTTTGCAGATCTCACTTGTAACGAGTAGAGATAAACCGATATGGGTTTTCCTTTGGACGAAATTTAAATATTTGGTTGGCCAATACCGATATCAATGGCCAGTTTTCAAGGTCAATTTCTGAGCCCAATTTTCCTATTTTAGTTTTAGCTGGGATGAAAATGTATGGTCAAACAGACAAAAGTTTATTCAAGACTAACATTTTGTCTCATCGTTTCATGAATAAAACATGCTTTTACACATCACATAACATTTTAAAAAAGCAATTTAAGTGCTCCTTTTCAACACAGTGACGCAAAATGCTTTTATCATCACACTATACTGTATGCTAGTGAGCTTTCTCTGTATTAAAGCACAAAAGTTATTAACAAACAAACAAGGTCTTATCAAGCTTGTGCTGCAGCCAAAGTCGTAGAACAAGACAAAAACTTTAAAGATACGTTAATGATAAAATCAAAGCTGGAAACTTAGGAATGGAGTCAGATAAAACAAGTCTTAGTCTCTCTCCAAAACTAAATGGGAGCTCAGCGTCTGTAGAAGACTGCTGCAGCTAATGACAAGTGCCTCATCAAATATTGACCAAAATAAAGGCTGATAGCTGATATGGCAGATGTGCAAAAAAAAAAATCCAAATAATCGGTCTATCCAACAAACACTTGCTTGATTCTTTGAAAAACATCTCCATGGACACAAATTAGGGCAGACAGACCTTTGCATAGGCCACCTTTAAATGGAGCAAGATAAAGAAAGGGCAGCATTCTTTTCCTAATGCTCAAACTCAATTATTGATTTGAATTTATCTTTAAAACATAAAAAGTCCCAATTGTATCACTGACAAAGGGAGCAGACTGAATAATATAACTTACTGGCATTTAAAAGCAGTTAACATTTCATTATCTCACAATGGTAAACAAAAGACAAGTCAATCTAATTGTGATATTACACTGCTGCGTATTATGTGCTATAAATTTCTCCTTTTCAGCTTAATTCCTTTGAAAAGCAACGATCCTTTGAATAAATAATGTTATTACGTGGCGTGCTTTGCTAGTTACTGATCGTGGACAAATTCGATTCACTTATGATCAAAGACAATCGCAGCACAAAAGCTAAAAGATTCATTTGATAAGAAAATGGATTTAACCACCACGCTGGCTCACTTAATTCCGTAACGTTTCTTATTATAATGTGATTGAGATGAATGCTAAAAGAATGGGAGTTTTGTTTTTTTTATTCTTGCCGATCATAAGCTCATGTCTGTGTTAATCCCTTGCGTTCCTATTACCCTTCACCAATGTTTACTTCTATTTTTATCACTGCTGAGCCTGCTGTGAAAAAGACAACAAACAGAACAGGCAATGAAGGCGACTCAGCACTGTTTCGCTGCTTTGAAGTGAGATGAGTCTAGCTTTTGTCTTTTGGAGTAAAGCATCCTATGGTTTAACTGAAAAGCAGTGCCAGCAGCAGCAGCAGGGACTGAACTGGCCAGGTTTCAGAGAGTAAGACTTCGCACAGGGTTACCAAAGGACACATTCTCAAAGTTAAACACGTAGCACACTGTGTATTTTTCCTACACAACACATCCTGGTTTGATTCTGTACTGTAAGGTGTGCTGGGAATGAGATTAGAGTAGTGACACAGACGCACACAGAACAGCACATGGGTGAAAGCAGGCAGGCTCACCTTAGCAGAGACGTAGTCCGATATCCTCACACATCCAGCCGGGATCGCAGCTTGGCGGAGGGATGCGCGCTTGCCACTGTTTATAAGACCGCCTGTGCTGCTGCCGCTGCTGCTGCTGCTGGTGTTGCCATGGTTATTCCCCCAGACCCCGTGCGTTCTGCAGTGCCCCTCTCTCTGCTTCTCTCCATGCACCGTCTATGGCGCTCGGTCCTTACGGGAATTTCAATTTGGGAAAGTGCAGTAGCAGCAGTCGAGCGTGTGTCTCGGAATCTGAGGTTGTGGTTGTCCCCCGTGCTCTCTCTCTCGCCTTCTCTCTCTCTCTGGCACGGCTCGGAGTGCGCACACGTACGCGCTGCTGTGAACAGTTTCATTAGAGGAATATTAATAGTGAGCGGTGCTGTTGGAGCTCCGCGCTGTGCGTCCAGCGCGAGTGCTGACGTCACGACACCCCTTCACAGCTCATTTGAACAGTAATGGCGATTTAGAGAAAAAGACAATTACAATTAACATCAAAGTAAAGACACAGGGAAAGGATAGGCCTATACACAAAATAAGTGGCGTCTTATACATTGAATGACAAGGTGCCAGGTGAAATAACAATTACTGACATAAACATACAATTAAAACTAAAATAAATTAGCTTAACTGAAGTAGAATTTAAAACAATGCCACTACGCATTCTGTTGCGCAATTTCTCTGATAGGGTAGCTGCACAAGCACGTGGTCCAGGACTCATCTAAAAAGTAAAGAAACTCACTATTATGTTATTGAAAACGTACCCATTTGACGTTAATTAACACATAGACTACCTATTTGTCGTTATGTAAAACGTGTCTTGTTGCAGTAACTCTAAAACTTACTCAAAAAAGCAAATCGAGCTGAAATAAAAGAACGCGTCATACGCACCTTGTTGCACCTCTGACAGCAGGAAATCCAGGAGATGGTTACAGCGTAACTTGTGCTGTGCTGCATGAACATAAAGAAACTCATGGCAGACGCGCTGAAAGTAATCATAATAAGGTAGGTTAATATCGGGACCGTTTCCTGTGGATTGAGTGGCAATGCTAGCTAGCACCAGGTGCATGTTCCCTAAACAGCTTAGCATCAACAGGCCAATGCACCAAATCAAATGTAAAGTATCTCTGGGGCTTTGTTCCGTGATGCAGATGAGGCACGTAAGACTTATGGCCGTATGGAAGCATAATCAGACATACGGTTTGTCTAACATGACGTTAGTTGCGCGGGAAATTTCCAGGGCGTCAACTTTTTAAAGGAGACCTATTGTGTTTTCCTATTGTATTTAGGAATTAGCTATAATACATAGGCTATAGATAAGTAATTTACATGTTGTGTTTTGTAAAACACAAAACTGATGTAAAACAGGTTAGAAAAAGACAAAGGGCCATTTACTTCCTGTTCAAAACTGCAGAACTTAAGCCCCTTCCCATTGTAAGATTTTAATGTAACAAGCAGCAGATTCTAACTTTGTATTTTTTATTGCTGTAAGTCTACTTACACAGAACCAAATGGCCTTTTAGCATGGAGCTCAACAGTCCTCCCACTTCCTGGTTTCTCAATTTCTGACCCCAAGTTAAATTGCCATAGGGGATTAGATACAAAAATATATTAAAAGTTTGGAAATGTCCTCAGGGCTAAGCATCTATGTGGTGAGTCAAGAGTATAAGACCTACATTTTTGTTTGAAAAACGTTTTTTCAGCTTTATAAACTACGAAGTGATTACTACATTTTGCAGAATTTTAAGTTCTAGATGTGCTCTTTAGTCTGAAAACAACCGCACTGTAGATCTAAGTTAACACATAGGGGGCTAGCCCGCGATATCTTTAAACTCTTAATATTTGAATTTTTCAAAAAGCCTATGGCACTATAACATGGGGTAAAATGCTTCCAGGACCAGGGCGATCTTTCACTGTTGAGCTCCATTGAGTGTCTTAAAAGTGCTGACACTAATCAGAGACTTTTTTTATTAGATTTGACGTAGGCTATGTTTGTCTACTTAAACTCTAACATTCAAATGTATTTAAGCAATTTACTTTTATTTTTTTTTTTTATTTAAAACACAAATTTTATCTCAAAAGACTTGGAAATACTGTATAAACAGGTCTATTTACTTCCTGTTCAAAACTGCGGAACTGATAAACTGCCTCTTTTTGTACAATTTTGTGACAAGCGTTTTTGTTGATAGAAAGTGGCCTACATTTTGACCCTAGTTTGAATCTCATTTTTTTGGAGCACCGTATTTATAAGTATAGACAGAAGTGGGCGGGGATAAGGGGAAAACAGGAATTTTTTAAGCACTGAAGCCTCAGCCGCAGAACAAAACTAGATTATTCAAGCATGCATGAATTTATACAAAAACAAGTAAATAAACTCTTGATGTGACATAAAATATCCCCGTTATCCCCTTTATTAAATTAATTGAAAAGTCTAGGAATAATAAATGACTTTACAATGCAGGAAAAGACAGCTCACATTAAAAGCTAGATAAATTATAATATACGTTTTACCACTTTGTTTCTGATGCACCATGTCAAGAGTGATTGCCAGGTAGTGCAGTGAAAGTACCACCTTTCCTTGTTAAGCAATAACTGACAGACTAATCACTTGTCAGATAAGAGGAGGAACATTATGTAACCACAAATTAATCAAAGTGTGGGCTCATCATTGTCACATAGGAAATGATGTCCCTCTTATCATGGCTCTAATATGTGCACAGAGAAAATAGCCCTTTTCCTCCTCTCTTCTTGAATCACCTTTTCTTTTTCACTCGCCAAGTCAAGTGCTGCTTTTCTCTTATGGCACTCTGCCATAAGCCACAAGCACTCTTGATTAAGAGAGGTAGTTTATTGATTTTTGTCAGTTGGCAGGGCCCAGATGACGGTCTCTAGACGAATAAACTGGCAGAAATTTTTGAAATGGGTATCACAGCAAGGACATCCGTTTTCACACTTTGGCTGGTCGTTTGAGAAACTTCAGAGTTTGCTGCCTTTATTGCGGTTTCAGCTTTCATTCTTGATAACAGCGCCAGCATTTGCAGCAGTAAAACTCTGATGTCCCACACAGGAGAGATGAGATTTTGACAGTAAGTGGTTGTAACTGTGTCCATTTTGTGTTCAGGTCTGGCTCTGGAGGTGTGTGGAGGAATCTGGCACCATGATGTGAGTCGCTGATCGTTCTCGAGGTGTGGGACTTCAGAGATCCGGCACAGCAAGATACGCGGCCACAGAATTACAACATGTGATCGCTGGTATGTCTGAGCATTGCAAATTCCAAATTTGCAAACACGCACACAAACACAAATGGTCCAACAGGACATATGCTGAATGAACATGAATCAAACAACGATAAAACAGTAGCTCTAATGCAAATATCTCATTGTGCCTCCTGTTTTTGAAGGGTCTGTGACAAATAGGATTTAACTTACTAAAACATGCATTGTACTATAGTTTAGTTGTTTTTAGGCTTAGAATTTTACTGCACAGATTGTAACTGATGAAATCACAACAGGAAATGAAATAACTATCATGTTTCACTCTAAAATCATAGAAATGAAGTAATAATGTATGCTTACACATTTATTTAATTAAATGAAAGTCTACATTTTCATAATTTTTCTTCAGCTCAAATATATTATCAAAGTATTTAGGTGAAAATGTGTTTGCAGTGCTCCGTCTAAATCAGATAATCGTTAGTTTGATCCCTAAAATCCAAGTCTGCTTGTTTATATTGTTAGAATTTGGCTAAAACTGCTAATAGGCTCAACAGTGGATTATCACCCTGGTTCCCCCTTTATAAACCTCCATAGGAATTTTGAAACAATCAAATGCACATCTACAAAAAACTCTGTCAATTGTTTGCGCTTTGTTTGTTTTGTGCTGCAAAAAGTTTTGTTGTGCTGCTTTAGTTTTTGAGATATTAATGATTCTTTGATCGGTCTTATTAAGGAAGTCCAGGCTCTGAGGTAGATTTAAAAAGCTCCAAAACGGCCCAAAATAGCGTAAATTGTTTGTGCTGCTTCTGTTATAAAAACTTGCATTTGTGCTTTCTTAATTTTTTTTAATATTAGCATTTTTAATGATGTCCTCACATGCCGCTAACCGCTGGCTGAAAATGACGTCATACAATCGCCATAAACAAACAATTCTATGTGTAACCCAGGTGAAAATCTTGCCTCAAAAGCCGTTTCTCCCTCTCTTCTATATTAAATATATTGTGAACTTTACTAGTACGTCATCGCCTTGTTGACGCAGTCATGTGACTGTGTGCTGCCAATCACAGTCTGTATAAACCGGAAGTTAAATGCGCTGCTAGAGCGAGGGGATCATTTTCGGGTGACATGCTACAGGAGCTGACTACCGGGCCCAGACCACTAACAAAAAGAGCGCAAGTCCGCTAGAAACTACGAAATTGACCAGATCGGATGGTGAGCTAAGGATCTGAGCCTAACTGAACCCAAGGCAACACGCCTGCACCAGTTCTCTACTCAAGCCCAGGATTTTGACTCAGGCACCTCTCCTGCTCTGGTTGGGCCGGTAGGAGGCTCCTGTAGCCGCCCTTGAACTTTTTAAACTCTTTTTGTCTCGATTGACCGCGGGTCGTGACCACTGCCCGTGGCGCTCAGAAATTGAACTGTTTTGCTCTTGCACTTACACTTTGGATCTTAAAGGACACTTAAGATCTTTGGTATCGGGACAATTGAACTCTTGCGCTAAAGCACTTTCATAGAAGTCATGAAATGTGCAAAGAGAAGAACTATTGAATGTACATTTTTCTGAACCTGGATTGTAAATATTTATGGCCATTTGTTTTTGTCAATGTTCAATGTTTTGTCTGTTTGTCTGTCAACTCAATATATGTAATTAGCAAACTTAAATATCTTGTTTCAGTCTCAGTCTCTTCCTCCACTCCCAGAGTCGAACACAAGATCTTCTGACCTAGCCTATCCAAATTCACAACCTTAGTTATTAAGGCATTGTTATCTAGCTTTTACCAACCCGGTACATTAGCTAGTGCAACATACATGCTACATACAGTACGTCCGTTTTATAAATATTATACAAGCACAAACAAAGCACAAATGAAAAAAAGCTCCAAACGCGCCCACCATTTTTGGGCGCGTTTTGGAGCTTTTTTAAGCTGCATTGGACTAATATGACTGATAAAAGTATTGTTAATATCTCAAAAACTAAAGCAGCACAAGCTAATCTTTTTGGAGCACAAAACAGCACAAACAATGGACAAAGTTTTGGTGTAGATGTGATTTTGATGGAGGACTAGCTTCACGGTCTAATCCATCACAACTTAAAATTAGCCAAAGAACTCTTACATAAACAATTTTTTCTACAAATATAACTTTTCCAAATTACAAATAGATTTATGTAAAGCTATCATTTATGCAGAATTTACAACAAATAAGATCAAAATAACAAAATTCTACAATAGCTAATTGGAAGCTAGACTACACTGTACTTCCAGTCTGAGTGATATTCTTTTCAGCTCGTATCAGAGTGATGCAATGCTGTTTGTGACTTCGTGATGTGGTTTAACCTGGTGCCTCGGGCGTATTTGTGATGCTCGGTCACAAGTGCTGTAGTCATGGGGCTCGCTTCTGCCTGAATAATCACAACTTATCTGTGTTCTCCTCCCCAGCTCTGGCTCTGTCTGCTGGCCCTCTCATTCAGATCATGAGCTCTCAATTATCCAGAGCAGACACATGATCTGTGCACGGTCTCTGGGGAAGCACAGTCACTGCGTTGGGTTTCAGTCACAGCGCAGTGGGACAAGAACTCTGTACAACCACTACACAATCACTATACGTAATAGAATACAAGAACAGTAAGTCATTCTTATCCTCTGTTTTACTGGCTGTGGTAAATTATAAAGCAATTAACTGTTAACAGAGCTGAGCAATATATCCTATTTAACTCAGTTCAGGTCCGCACAAGTGGAATTCAGATGAACATTTGTGGTGTTTTGTGCATACATACAGTGTATACATTTGTCTTTGATTTGAGGTTTTTTACTAGAAATTTGTACTAGTAAGTACTTTTTAAATTTGACCCTCCAATCAACCAGAACCACTGACATACTGTACGTTTACTGTGTTACGGATTTTTCTTTTTTTTTTTTTCAAATTAAATGGGACCTATAGAGTGATTTTCGGTCGACATCACTTTCCGCCTTACAGCGCATGCTCCATGCAGAAAGAGGCACTTTCTGTCTAATTAGCTGGGGAAACTTCTTTGAATAAAACAACGAAACGGGACGAGAGCAGCTGTTTCGATCAAGTATGAATCGATATGACAGATGTCTGTCTCCTGAAGCTTGAGACAGTGTTTTTCTCACCGTTTTTTCACTCACCTGAATGTAACTTTTAAGGGTCGTAGGATTGAATTTCATTCACAAATGTTGACTTAGCAGCAGTATAACTTTTGTTTATGCACAGTGATGAACTCTTGTAGTTAGCTGACAACGATGCTTATTTGACTCAGTGGCTCTCTGCAGGCTGGGTGCGACCTGCAGAATGTGTTTTTTCAATGTATTTAGGAATAAACAATAACATATGTAGATCTGTAGTTTACATTTTGTTTTTTGTAAAACTGCTTAAAAATAGAAGGTCCATTTACTTCTCATGCAAAACGGCACGCAACATTTTAATGTAACAAGTAGCAGATTTAAATCATCAAATGTCTTTTTTATTGTCGTAAACTGTCTCTATGACTATTTTGAACCATACATGCTTTACTAGAATCACATTTTTTTAATAATCACAGTTACATACAGACAAGTAGGTGGGGATAGGTGGTAGGTGAGATCAGGGCTTTTCTGTGTCCTCAATCATCAGCTGCAGGACAATACAAGATGACTCAAACATGAATGAATCATTCTTGATGAGAGAAGGCAGTTAGAACAACAAGGTTAATACATATTTATTTTACCCAATAGGTCTCCTTTAATATTTTTTTTCCTGTTGGTGTGAATAATAATCATTGAAGAAATTATTGTTGTGCATGTTTCAACAGTATCTGTTGAAGAATGTTGTGCCAGTTTTTGCTTAGACATAAAAACCATACCACTACCAACAGATTAAAAATGTTGCATTTGACACTTAAATGTCAAATTCTACTAATTCTAACCTGTCCCACACGTCAGTATTAAAACAATAAGCTCTGGCATTGCTGTCACGTGAACTATTGAGACATTATTAGGAGCTGTGATGGAAAACCGTGTTAAAAGATTGAACACAAACTGGTCATTACACTTCTGGACAGTGGCACTTACCGCTTCTCCGATAAAAATAGCATTTCCTCAAAAGCAGGTGTTGCAGTCACAGTCCTGCTTTAAAACAAACACACAAGAATGACATTTCAGACTTGAGGCTGGGAGATACCCAGAGGTAACACTGTTCTTGTCACTTCCACCGCTTATCTTTTAGGGATAAATATTTAACAATTGTCAGGTGTAAGATTCTGCTTTGGAGGAATGTGAAAGAACTTGTCATCTCAAACAAACTTTTGCCATTTTGAGTTGTTTTGGGATTTAGAGTAAAACAGGGGTGTCAAACTCAAACGGAGCTGAGGCCAAATCGATCGGAGTCAGAGTTAGTCGATGGCTGCATTTTAAAATGTAGATCTTCCTGTGTTATGTTCATATATAGCTATATAAAGCTTAGTTGAACACATTTACTGTATTTCCAAATGTATATTGTACCATGTTACAATATGTGGCATTATATGACATTGTACATATTGTCATTCCAGGACAATTTTGAACAAACTGTTTGCAATTTGCTGCATTCCAGTGCATATTAGGCTTTATAGTGACATCTCAACAATAGGTCTTTATATTTCTTTAGAGAGTTTATCAGTCAACCTCACTTTCCGCTCTACTGTGCTTGTCACCTGCAGAAAGAGATATGGCCATCTAGTTGGCTGGGGAAACTTCTTTGATAAAAACAACATAAAGAGACGAGAGCTCGTTTCAATCAGGTATGAACCGGTGTGACGGACGTCTGGCTCCTGAAACTTGAGACAATGTTTGAGTCGTAAAGACAAATTTCATTTCACAAATGTTGACCTTATTTTTAGCACGATGATAAACACTTAAAGTTAGACAACAGCGCTGGCGAATGTTGCTCCGACAGCTTGTGTCAATAAGTCATGACTCTTAATGCTATCATGCGCGTGTGTTGATAAACAAATAATCCCTCTATAGGCTTATTATCCATTCTGGTCTATGTGGCTTCTCTTGTCAGCACTAGGCTGCAGTGTATTCTGGGACCTGTAGTTCAAATTGTTACAAGCCAGAGGCTGCTATCAATAATATCATACTGGGGCCACATGAAATCATGTATGGAGATGCATTTGGTGATGATAAAATCGTTGTGATTTCTCATTTCTCTATGATGCATTTTTCCTTCTACTTCTCTCTGTGTCAGGGCTGCCAAGTCCACTTCTTTATGGAGACTTTGAACTTTGAACATCTCTTATGGATTTTGAAAGTTGCCGTTTTTTGGGCTGAACTTTTGAGTTAAATAAAAAAAAGGTGATAGCAATGATGAAGATTTGATTTATGGAATTTTATCCATTAACTGAAACTGATTATTTTGGTATATTTATTTGTCTGAAAATCAATGCTAGTAATTGTTACAAACTTGTTTTGTGGAGACACAGAGGTCTATTTTGCCCTTTGTCTTAGCCTTGGTCTTAAGTATCCCTCTGTTGGCCACTAGTGGCTCTCTCCAAGCTCTATACTCTGTCAGTGTAGAAGGTCCAGCTTCGGTCAGATCTGGGGGTGCAATTTCCTTCAGTGAACCTGAGATGTGTCACGTCTGTGACAAGTGGGCAGCTGCATTAAGATCACAGGCAAACGTGAACTGTAGCAGCAGCTTCAGTTTGGGAAAAAAAAAGTGTAATAATAGAAATCTATTGAAAGTCTATTCATATGACAGACTTTACCAACTTTGTCTAAAAATGTGTCTTTTCTTTTACATAAAGTCTGTTGACTTAATAAAAAAGATCACTTGTCACAGGCGTGACATATCCCAGGTTCACTGAAGGAAATCCCCCCCCCACATCTGGCTGAAGCTGCACCTTCTACAATGACAGAGTATAGCGCCTGGAGAGAGCCACTAGTGGCCAACAGAGGAATACTTAAGACCAAGGCTAAGACAAAGAGCAAAATAGACCTGACAATGTTCTATTGGATTATTCTAGTCATTTTTGTTGAAGAGTTGAGGTTCAGGCTTGATTGCTTGTTTCTCTCTGAAAATCTGGCAACACTGGTTAGTGTTTGACAGCTGGACTTAGAAGGCAATAGGAAAATAGACAGTGTACAAGAATCATGACAAAATTGTGATCTGGCTCCAAATCGTGATATAAATATTTTTGTTATATTGCCTAGTTCTAGATCAAAAACAATTAAAATGTAATTACATAAGTGTCAGGAAACATAAACAGCACGTGTGCCCCTAGGCATCTCAGGTAATGACAAGGCCTTACGCATGTCAACACCGCGAGCTAACGTGCACTCTGAAACTTCACCTGATTTCCAAATGCACTTTTCATCACGGACAAGCTGCTTTTCCCCCCGTGCTGTCGATAATTATAAAGAGAATTACATACAGGCGGCACATGTCATTAGGAGGCACAGTAAAACAAAAAGCAGCAGAGGTGGGGGCTTCAAGTGTCGGTAGTAAAACGCAGACACCACCTCTGGAAGGAGCTGGAGCCAATGAGAAGCCACGGAGCAAACTTTTATGTGGTCCCTGAAAACGCTTGAGCATCCCGCGTGCCGCTGCTGCCGGTCAGTCCTCACCATGCGCAGGTAGGACCAGCTTCAGGGGGATTGTCTGTGTGTGAACCCAGGCTGCTTCTGCTCCAGTATTTTAGCCCACTGTGACGGAGGTCCCACACGGAGATCCTCAAACATGGCCTTCCATCTGACCAGGTAAAGAAGGATGTTGGACTTTACCTTCCAAAACAGGTGCATTTGAATAGGTTTGGTCTATTTAGAAAGTTATAATCTCATTAAAGCTGGGTTACCATAATTTTCTAAGTGTAAATTAGTTAGCTTTGTATTTTTCTTTAAAAAGTAAACTGTAAATGCAACACTTTGTGACAAAATCAGACTGATATGTGCTCTCTGATTCGAGTAATCCAGTACTGTACTTCTCATAGCTAACTAAATGCAGTGTTCAGATTGGCTGTGCGTGAGTGGTCCATGCCAGTTTCACTCTGTTGTCTTTAAAAGTTGGTTTTAAGTCGTAGTTGGAGCCAAAATCAAATGCATCTGGATATCAACATATGTTGAAGGATTTGTGACATGTAGTTGGACAGATTTGCAGTGTGAAAGTCAGGTATCCATGCTTTAATAGTGGGGATTGTTAGCGAATGTTTCAAAGGTATTCTTTTTTTTTTTTTTTAAGTTACAAAAAGACCTGACTAGCTCTAGCCTCACTCCGGGATACTTTTTACACACAGCCGACTACTGTGAGCTTTTGGGCCATTTTAAATGATTCTTACCTCATCAGAAACACACCTGGAGTTGTATTCTGTTTTCATTCACACAATATTAGGCTACAAGTCTAAATGGTCTGCGATGCACCCTGTGACGTCAGTAAGGTTGTAGTGGTAATGTTAAAAGCTATACTGAAATATACTATTGTATTCAAAAATATAGGATTTTTTGCTTAGCTTTAGCTCCAGCTTTACCCTTTGATTAGTTTAAATTGCCTTTTAATGTTTATGGGCAATATACTGATTTGGAGGGTGTTTCCAGTTCAAGAGCAGAACACAACCTACAAATGCAGGATTTGTGTGACAAATATGTAACAACTGTTTTGTGTGAGCCGTTATAACTGCTCCAAGATGCAACAAGCACGGGCTCTTAAAGGTGCCATGTGTAACTTCTTGGAGGTGAAAAGTCAACTACACAGTAGAGAGAGAAAGCTAAACCCATATTTTGGGAATAAATACTTTCTGTGCCATAATGTTAATAAGTGCTTTTCCATGGAAACATACAAGAGGAAGTTCTCCTCTAGGCCAAATAACAGTCCATGTTGTGGCCATGCAAGCCTGGTCAATGTAAAGACGCAGTTTAGTATTATTGGTTTGGTGCGACAAAGAAAAATGACAAAAACAAGCTTTTATTCAAGTCTATGTTTGGTCAAAAAGTTGCACAGTGCACCTTTAATAGTCATAAATGTTGGCTCGTATACATTCCGCTAAAGTAAAAAAATAGAAACAAATAGAAATGTGACTTTGTGTTACTTTAGTCCGTGTTTGAAACCACAAATGCACTTCCCACTGTGAAGAGTTTGTTTGGGAAATCCCACTAAATGCTGACGATTGCCATGATGAAAGAACATGATTAAAACCTTATAATGTTACTGATTTATTACCAAACAAGTGTTTCAAAGTATTTTTAGGAAGACCTATGCTCTCTGAGGTTAAATTAGTATGTAGTGAGATATTTTTTGAACCCTGACAGCTTTAATAATAGTATTCATGTTAGTCTTTTTAGTCAGAGAAGTTCTGCGATAGAAGACACAGCAGGTTACTGTAAATGTAGTGCTTAGCTTTTCAGCACTGCTGTTGGTCTCTCATTTGCAGCACAAAGCATGATTCTAGTGTAACTGTGCTTTGTGATTATTGGATAATTTAATGTAATGTAAACTGTCCATTAAAGACACAGTAAAATAGGGGAGAATTTTAGCTGCTCAGATTTAGTAACGATGCATTTTGAGAGTTATTTGTCATAGTAGCTGGTTCAAGAGACTCATACTGTAGATGAATCCTTGTATAAAATGTCAAACCCAAATAGGGCTGTGAAATTTATTGATTTTCAATTTCATTTAAGACTATTGCTCTAATTGGTTACAAAAAATGTGCAATCGAGTAACTCATAAGTGTTTGTGAGCACACTTACAGTATTGGTCAGATTTATCAAGCGTTTGCTCATGTGCAAAATAAGTTAGGGGGAGCAAAAACTAGATATAGCCAATCTTTTTCTCTCACACAGACACTAAAGGTGGTTAGTGTTTCCTTGAATTGTAAAACTAACTCACACATAGCGTCTTTACACTTCTGGTGCCTTATTTATTAATTCAGGTGCTAAACTGCGGGTATAAACAAACAAACAAACAAAAAAATGGATGTGGTTTGCGCTCAGTGAACATTTTATTTAAAAGATGCACATAAGATATATTACAAAACAGATACGTGCCACTTTAAATGTGTTAATAGTGAGACACAATTGTCAGTTGTGTTAGGATTTGCTCCCCTTGCTTTATTATGCACATGAACAGGTACTTGATGAAGCCTTTAGAGTACATTTACATTTATTTAGATATCTCACCTATTAGTACTTTTATTTTATCTGTTAACTTTCTGCAATTACAGTACACTATACTTCTACCTTCTGTATAAACAATCTTTTGTATTTTCTTGATTTCAGTTCTGATTCATGCTGTAATTCCATAATCGAGCCACCTTGACCGAAATTATTATTGAAAGCTGCAAAGGTGTTTTTATTCATTTTTAGTTTGGTGGAAACATATAAACATAGCAAAAAATAAAGCAATTTTATACATGATTGGTTTATATTTCTGAAGAATAGTCCTCAAATGAATAGCAAAGGGAAAAGCAGTTGTTATTGTGATGAGGCAAGAGAGAAAGTGACTGACATAGTAACAAAACTAGCTACACGATCTTGTGTAAACAAAATTGAGCTACTTTGTTTACTTATGTCCAGAATTTTCTCTCAGGCACCATAAATAAACTTTCACAAACCAGTGCAGCAGTAATTCTATAGCGTTGCCAAAATAACTTTACTTTGACTTGACAAGCACTATTAAAGGCTCTGACCCCCACAATTCAATTCATCTTTACTTTGTGACGGCATCAATCAGGCTCGAAGATGGGCTGGCGCGGCTGCAGACAGCTTTTCCCTGCAGGGCTCCAGGAGGTTTCTCCAAGGACATAATGTTAGAGGGCTTCTACACTATCTGTCACTCCCGTCTCTCAGTTTGCACATAGAAATAAGAAAAAAGCACATGTGAGAAGTTTGGACACAGTGTTTGGATAGAGAAGCTAAGATATGCTCAATAAATTTCCATCTTACAAAACTTGCGAGCATAAAACTCATTCATCAGAAGTGAGGGTATAAACTTTTAAGTGAATTAAAAAGTCTAATTGCAATGTTTGTAATATCTATCGGTTGTTCCTGTAATACTTCAAAACATTTGGAAGATAAAAATGCAGTTATTGGCTAGCTAGAAAATACCAAATCAAGGCAAATTGTGTTGAAAGAAAATTCTGTTAGTTCCAAATTATTACAGACGCTAAGCAAACAAAGATTATAAGAGGGAAGTTGTCCCATTGTCCCATTTATTCTCTATAGAGAATTAGCAGAAACACCCTAAAATCTTCACATACGAGGTAAATATTTCACCAAGGAAACCCATGTGCGTGTGAAATATGCTGTTTGTGTCTCAAAGCTAATGCTAACCTATTTAATGTAATTATTAATGTTTAAATAACTCTACAAACTGAACTAGCTTTTTACAAAAACAATCAGCCAAGCATTTAATGTTGTTTTTTCCCCCTCAATTTATTTACTTTACATCTAAGTTTATTTTTTTGCTAGCATTTAGCATTGCGCCAAAAATGTGCACACATCTTTCCCTGGTGAAGTATTTACCTTGTATGTGAAGGTTTGAATTTGCTCCTTGTGATTAACTTGCCTAGCCGCATGATATGTGTTCTTTATCTTTACCTGGTTCAAAATGTTCAATGATGTTGTGTATGTACATCATTCATATACAAAAAGAAAAGATGTTCGAGTTGATTCCATCAAATCAACTCTTAAAGTGCCTCATTGCCCTTTCCCAAAAGCCCTAAACTTAACCAAATTACCTTAAAGGTTGTATGGAGGATTTTTCAAACCCAACAACTGTTTGCTGTTTTTCAAATAGTGCACATGTGTTTCCCCTCCCAGGGCCATGCCCTTCACTGTAACTGGGCCAATAAGTTACTTAGGTGCACTGAGGGTTTGCTTGACAGGTTAACAGGCCAATAGATAACGAGGTACCTCGTTTTCTATTGGTCAACGTTTTACTGTTTTTGTTTAGCATAAGTATAAGGCTGTTACAAATCTGTTTTCAAAACTGTTTTTGACCAAGACTGACAACAAACAATTTTTGAAAATCCTCCATACAACCTTTAATCTGAAATTAACCTTAATAATAACTCTAACTTTAACCTGTTTTTTATGTTAAAATACAAACATTTGCTAGCATAGCCACCTATTCAAAATGAAAATGTGTGACATATTTGATTAGGCTACTTTTAGTGCTACTGATTTAAAGAAAACCCAATAGGCTAATTTTACAGCGCTGCGGCTAGGCTAGTTCTGTTGTTTGTAATACAGTACGTGAAATTTGCAGAGAAGAATTAAAAATCTCAAAGAAGAGTGCATTTCAACTAAATAATCACTGACAGCAAGCTCAGACCTCCGTTTTTTTTTTCCTTTCTAAGTAAAATTTAAAGTTAGCTTTATAGCTGTGTACTGTTGGCTAACTAGCTTTAGCTTTGTTTGCACATTGTTCAGCCGTGCGTGACAAAACCCTGTAAATGTCCTTCTGCTCCACAAAGGGAGAAAATTAATATCTGTCGTGTGTCTGATGATTTATTGATTTTGGCTGTAAGCAGTGTGATTGTTGACTGAAATATGTTTTTTTTTTTTTTGTCCAATCTCACGCAGAAATGTCCAGACATGCTACCTGCCTGTCTCCTTGGCTCTGCTGTCCTTTGTCTTCTCTCCAGCTCTTGGGCGTAAGTAGATATGCAGATTAAATGTGGTGTATCCTGTTCTGAATCCTGCACCAGCCTGGCTTTTATTGTGACTGTATTTGGTCTGTCAACACTCTGGTCAGATGGGTTTGTACGGAAGCCAGCATGTTGACTTTAGTTAGGTCATTATTTAGTTACAAAGCAAAATACACAAGGCTAAAGCAAAGGCTAATCTATGTGTCTGTACAGTGGCAATGAAATTATTAGTTTTTTAATCATGTGTATAGGAATAGTTTTTGGAATATTACAGTAGGCTAATAAATAGAGCTGTACAATGACTCAAAGCTGAATTTAAATTTGCAATATTAATAGAGGCAATTAGCAAATCTAAAAAATGATCATATTTAATTTGTCAGTTCTTCTAAACACAATAAAATGTGAGTCTAATTCTATTATTGAAACACGTGACACAAATTAAATTTCAATGCTGGTCTGAATTATCACAATTATATTTTTCTTATTTCGTATAGCCTTAGAAAGAATTTTATTAAAAAGGCAAATTTGCAATGTAATCATGCTTATGAGTACCTTGGCTTTGGATCTTACTGTATCTATTGGAACTATCCAAAACACAGTTTAATATAGCACTCAACAGTCAGGTGTTTCTCATGTCAGGAGCTGAGACAGAGCTCCATCTACTGGCTGCAAAGAAAATGACAATGTTGGTATAATAAAATCGATCTGATAAGCCATGAAAAAGATGCTCCTTTAACTATATATTTACCGCTATGGCGTAGCACACATTATCATTATTAACAATGTTCAAAAGAAAGTTTTAGGTTACTGTATGTCTGCTGAATTGTGTATTCGACTTTTCACCTCAAGTTACATAAAACTGAATCAACGCTTTATATATTAAGAGACATTTTAATTGTAATTTTTTTAAAAATATCACATTTTACAAACTCAAATTTATGCAGAATAAAAGTGAATGTTTTGCTATTTGAGTAGGAAATAATGGCATTTGAAAAATGGTAGTCTTTGCAATTACTAGTTATAGTATGAACATTGAAACTGTGATTTAGATTTGATTGGGATTAATCTTGCTTTGTGTTGAGCCTATATATATCATATTTGTTGCTTTGGCTAATATCAAATCCAGTATTGGATAGACATTTTAACAAAATCTTTTTATAATTGCAATTGACCCAATAATTGCAAAATACTTGGGTCAGAGCAACTCAGCCTCACAAATATTAATGAAAAACAGTTGCTGCAGTGTCCAGTTCTGACCATTCTCTGAGGGAGCACTTTGTGATGCTGTCCTCAAAGAAGAAGTTCAGGTTTCCCAGGGCCAAAATAAAACAATTTAAGCATTATTTTATTCCCTGTGCAGTTAATAATAATAATAATTAGTCCAGGTCTTTGGATTTTAAACTTTTTATTTAAGATGGTGTCTTAATTTATGGAGCTTTCTTTATGAGCTTTGCCTATCAGTGTTTGTCTGAATTGTCGTTATTTGTGTTGCCACTGCACATTGAATTTCCCTGTTAAAAGACAATGAAGGTTGACTGATTGAAACATTTAGATTGAAACCTTGAAACAATTGCTGTATTACTGTGTAAACATAGTTAAACAAACAGTATACTGATACACAGATAGACTTTAAGCTAGGAAAGCTTAGCAAAAAATACTGATATCGACTGCTTTGATATATTTGACACAACACCTTGCTCTAATAGCTGTTCTAGTACAGTTTAACAGCGAATCCCCCATAAAGACAGACTGATTCAGGTACATGTGCAACAGGTACAGTATGTGTACATGTCCGTCTCACTCCCCACTGTCACACACGTGCCACTACACGTGACATCCTAATAGTGCTTGTTCTTTCGTTCATTACACTAATGAGTAGGGCTCAATGCGTAGTGCTGCAGCAGGCATTAACTTTAACAACCTGAGGTCTGCGTGCACAGTCAGATAAGTGTTTAGTGGTAGTAAATATGGCATTATAAATACCGTCTCACCACTCGGGCTCATTTCTCAGCAGCACTGTGGCTTTGAGAAGGGCTTCCAGATGTGCCCAGTGTAAAGGAGCTGACTCAGGGCGGAGTGGGGAGCCCTCAGGTGTCACTAGGCCTGTGTGATGCACTTATAGACTTTTCTCATTTAGCTCTCCACTGGAGCTGGAAAAGTGGGGTGACCTCTTCTGACAGAACGGGGAATTGGTTTGCCCCAGGTTTTTCCATGGACATAGGAGTTGTATTTTATATTCTGTTATTGCAAACACTGTGAGCTAGAAAGCAGCAGGTCATGAGGAGAAAACAAAAAAATGTATTTATTATTTTGTATTGTTGTATTTAATTGATTTTAGCATCGGCTTTCAGTACAATACAAACTACTTTCTTCTTTTGTAAGATAATGACAACTATGAAACTCTGCCTACTGGTAATTAACCTCTTTACAAAAGAAAGTTCAGGTGTATAGTTTGGCTCTTGTGTCACTACATTTGCACCAAACAAGAACAGATAGCTCACTGCTGCACTGACCTTCTGATGACTAATGTTCTCTTCTTTATGACTCTGGGGCCATGCAACATTAGGCACTGTATTAAAATACATTGCACCTCCATCACTGGTCACACATTCAGAGTCAATGGTTTGTCTTGAAATAGACAAACACCGTGACTCTGTAGAAATAAAAGGTTGTGTTTATACAGATGACCTTATTTTTGTACTTAGAACGCACTGCACTGATGTCAGATTTGTGATGGATCTTTTTGTGTTGCAGCAGTGTGATTGGTTTGACAGCAGGTGTTTTGACACGCTGATGTCACATAAAGTCTAGAAATGACACTGGCCTTTGCAGTTAGACAGTTAGCCAAAAAAATTACTCAGAACAGTTGGATAATGCTATTTGAGCACCACATAAACAATTTAACAGTCAAAAAAGTTGTTCTAGGGTGCAGCTTCACGTTAACATTCAGAGACAAATATCTCAGCCGCACTTGATTCAGGGTAATCAGTTGGTAGTGTGTGTTGTACCATCCAAAGCTCTGTCATAGCATAAACATCGTTGGTAGTGCTGTCACGGCCTGAATTGTGGTTGTGTCTTTGTCTTTGAGAAAGACACACAGTGCACCTCTCATTCCAAGTTGGTTCCTTGATGTCATCCACTGATTGTCCTGAAGATAGAAAACCCAGTTTATCAAGGCCTTCTCTTCAGCACAAGTGTCATTGTAGGCCATCTAAAATGTTGAAAATGCTGATCTAAAACAGATTAAATGGCCTCTCATAATCTTATTTGGATTTTGACTTTTGATTTTAATCACATTTGTTTAACTCACAAATCCACAGAGTTTAATCAATCTCAAATAGATATAACTACAAAATAAAATAAATGTCTATGTTTATAATGTATGCTAAACCGTAAGTTCAAAGTGAGTCAGAATAAGGTGAATATCTAGAATCTATTTTAATATTTCAACTCTCTAATTGCTTACATTTAAAGCTGCAGCTATAGCTACTTTTTGAGGCAATCTCAAATGAACAAAAGGCAAAATAACATAGATACACAATTTGTAGAGTAGAAAATTGTACAGTTCAATTGAGGCAACAATTTTGCTAACTTTAAAACCACCACATAATGGCATCACAAGTTAAATGGTGCATCTTGCGTAAACAAATAATGAGTAAGCTTATCAGTTGATCAAAGTTGACACTGTTGTGCTGTTTTATTGATTGCATTGTTGTTGTTTTCTCCTCAGAACTAGACTTAAACCGACTTGATGGCGATACCGTCTGCCCGCCTATAAGAAGTGGACAAGATGATCTTCCAGGTAAAGCTCACTACTCTTTTTCAAAACGCTGAAAAACCACTAAAGTAAGAGTCACAAATTCCCTAAAGAGAAAATAGACCCAAGGAACACTGAGTTTAATTAGTTAAACAGGGTGGGCTGCTCAATGCCTCGAGACACCGTAGCGATTCAAATGGGCCAAATAAAATATTCCACTGGTGCTTTACAGAATCTTACCCAGAACACTTCAAACTCAGCAAGATTGTAATGGCTCTTGTTTACGCTCAGCCACATCTGCGTACACGCTGCTGCCTTGTGGTTTAGTGGACTGGTGCCTGTTTGGTAGAGGCAGTTCATTTCAGGTGGCGTCCGACGCATATCTACCCCCGCCTTCAATTAACCAGGGTTAAATTAGCTTTTCTAAAAACCACTGACTTATTTAACCCATTTGGGAGCCAGGTGCATTAGGGCTGTTCATCATAGTGTGCCTCCTGGTGGGAAAAGTATGAACTTGCCACCAACTATTTGGCTTTTTTTTTTTTTTATTGTGCACTTTGTTTTCTTTTGCAGGTAACATATTCAGAAAACATTCTTTGCTACAGAGCCTTTTACTAAATATAATTCACTTTATATCATGGCACATTTATGTCTTGAGCAATAGTTTGAACATGATTGTCATTTATTTGCTTAACATTAACCTTAAGCCATAGGTGTCAAATTGGCTGGCCCTTGATTTCATGCAGCCCCCGAGATGATAAAAGCACATACGAATTTGAACTACAAGTCCCACAATACACTGCAGCCTAGCACTAATTCACCTCTTCCTCTATGCAGCAGCGACAGGCTTATATTGGCTTATAAATGCCTGGAATTGGTCCACAATTTTAGACAACATACAATCTAATGTAATGTAATACAAGTAAATGCGGACATCTGTTAATGTTACAGCACAACATATTTGAATATAACACAGGTAGACCTATTTTTAAAAATGGCCACATAAATCTACAACGCAGCCCCAGCTTCATTTGAGTGTGACATCCTTTGCATTAAGCTCAAATGATCGTGATTTTGTGTTTGTAGGTTTTGATTTGATCACACAGTTCCAGCTGGACGTCATCCCTCTGAAAGGTGTGAGGAAAGTGGATGGATCGACTTCTCATCAGGTGGCCTATCGCCTCGACAGAGAGGCCAACTTTCAGATTCCAACTATGTAAGTACAGCTAGGGAATACAACAGTGTACATTCAGGTAGAGCCTATATACCGCTAGGCCTATGTAAGTACAGCTAGAGCCTAGAACAATGTAAGTACAGCTAGAACCTAGAACCATGTAGGTCAAGGGTTTGCAACTTGCAGCTCAAGGGCCACATGAGACTCTTTAAAGACTCCGATGTGGCTGTGATTGGGAATTAGGAGAAAAAGAGTATCCTGTTATAATGTGTGTAAATGTGACACTTGTCGTCTGCACACTGAGGTTAAAACTGCTGTCAGCGTGTTCTTCTATTGTTATTAGCACTCACATTGTGATAATTGCATGCTAAAACATACAAATATACGCAGCTACAGGAAGAGAAACTCAAGGTCTAGGGGCCTCTAACAATACCATGCAACACTTCAAAAAATACAAAAAATGTATAAATATTCCCATGTCAAATCTCGTCTCAAGTTTTGGAGGTTGTTGACTTTTTTCCCATCCGGACCGTATAACATCTTAAATGCACCAGAATCCACAAAATGACAGATTATTTGGTCAAGCATTATGCACCTACTTTGCATATTTTTTATTTAACTATAGTTGTGACACTTATTTTCTTTGAATCTTTTTTTGCTGTTAAAGGTTGCAGACCCTTGCACTAGGCCTATATAAGTACAGTTAGAACCAGAGCAGAAGCAGCAGCAGGAGTTCTGCAGCTGTGGCATTATTACAAGTCCAACACAGATGTTATTTCTCACACTACAGCGTGTAATTGTCAGAAAAAGACATGTCTGAGCAAATTTTACATATTTGTCAAAAGCACTGAAAAGCATCTTGTTGTTGTTATGTCTATGCACCGTATTTTTAAAAAGAATCTGGGAGATCTAACAAAATGTGCTTGGATAATATTGATATTGAGTTTACAAGATTTTTTTTTATTTTTACATAATAAATACAGCAGTTATAGATTCATACAAAAGTAATATGATAAAAGTGTGATTTTTCTAACAGAGCCATAACATTTCGTTAGAAACATTCTTTCTTCTTTAGCTGCAAGATATATTTAAGTTAGTTATTAGAAGAACATCTATTATGACATCAGCTCGGATTTGTATTTAAATAGCTGTTTTTCAAATTCATGCATACGTATTTACATGTGAATGTTCATTTATTTGTGTTATTCTTTACATAAAAGAAAAACAATATAGTCTGTTGGATAATCTGTGAATGTTGTAGCTCAAATTTCAAATCTTACCAAAGCCTTTTAACACATTTCTATACAATTGTGAATTCTTCTACATGTATAGCTGTTTTTGGAATAATAAACAAAAAACAGATCTCCCTTAGGGCTTGAATCGCTGTTCAGTAGTGTATATTATGTGTTACTTTTAATTCACGTAAAAAACTCAAAAACCTTCCTAACATGATACAAACTTGATTTTATTGTGATGTCAAATGAAACTGTCAAATCTCATATGGAACTATAAATAATCTTTAATGCTAGCGCCTCTTCCTCAGTACATCATCAGACCTGCCCTGGCTTTCCTGTTTTCTGCACTAATCTCTGGACTGGCTCCCTTTCTCACTGTTACATAGGCAGCAGCAGCAGCAGCGCTATCACTCTGAATGTCCTCGATCCACCTCAGGGCTAAAACGCCACATGTTTCACACTTTCACACTTCGGGCCAAAGCTGCAGAAAGCTCCTCCGTGGCTTTATTGGCAAACAGGAAACTTTTTCTTTATGGTTTTACCTTGATGGTTTACGAGACGGTAAAAGTCCGGCTGCATCGTGTATCTGCGAAGGAGCCACCTGCAGAGAATGTGGCTTGTTAAAATGCGCGCAGCCTCAACAGGAGAGTTCTAACCAGGGCTGATGGGTTTGGAAGTTTGGTGGAGTGAGTACCTATGTGGGGCTGGCCAAAGTGTAGATATTAGAATGATCTTGAGCTTTAGCACAACTAGATAAGACCACAAGGCAATTCTTATAGGCCTACATTCTGTTTTTTGAGTTATGGAGCAAAGTTTTTGATCATCACTGTTATTCATTTTTCATTTTTATTCCAAAATCGACATTTAAAGGGGCACTGTCTAAGAAAAAAAAAAGTGATCCAAGTAATGTCCACTTTTGAACACCAGGGGAAGCATTTCCAGTGCAGTTTGCCTATCTACCATGGTGACATCTAGCGTCAATATTCACATTCCGGCCCCTAATAAAACATTTCAAATAAATGTATCACAATTGATGTGGATTGGTTAACAGTGCTCTCTTAAGTATTCATGTTGTAAAGAATAAATATGATTTAAATGTTTGTGGACTATAAGTGATCATTAAAATTCCTCTCAATCTTACACACTGCCCCTTTAAAGATTTTGTGTCCGTCGTGTCCGTCTAGACAATTTGTATGCTGTGTAGGGACACATAATTAGTTAAATTTGACTTAAAATGTTGAATATTGCTCAAATTGAGAACAACACTGTGACATCACAAATAGTCAAACAAATATTTGTTCAGAGAAAGTGCAGAGCATTACCGCCCCCCAAATACTGACAGACAACCCAGTTAAATATTATTATACTAACTAAAAGAATTGATTTCTGTAGGTCAATTTAAATCTAACCTATAAGGTCTAGAAATTGAATCTATGGTATGTAACTGCTTTTAGTAAAACTTATTGTGATTAGATGGAATGTATGTATTTTTATTTATTTATTTATTAATTTAGAATTACAAATAATAGAACTAAAAGAAAAAACAAACAAACAAGACAATAATAACAACAGCAGACATACAACATTCACACCTATACATACAATGTCATAATAGTAAGCTCTCAGACAAAAAAAACAAAATAATAATTGTAACTGCAACTGTAATGCTGTCGTCTTGGACAAAACTCGCTTAAAAAAGACTTTCCTGGTTAAATGAAGGCTAAAAAAAATGTAAAAATTAAAATAAATAAATAAAAAATTGGTGTGCTTGTGAACACATGAGTCACGGCTAATAATCACGATTACTCAATTACACCATTTTTGCTAGTGATTATAGCAACCTCTGTATTTCTGACAGTAAAAGTGATCATTCTGATGTAAAAACTTTGCAAAGCAGTTCACAAAAATGGTGCCACCTGGTGTTCATTCACACACAAACGCCTTGACCAAGATATATTTGTGTCTATATGCGTAGGCTAGTCCCATCTGACTAGTAAAAGACTCTTATTCATCACTTTAAACAGTGCCTCACACCATTTTTGTTGACTGATTTTTAAGGTTTAGGGTTTAAGTTTTAAGGTTTTTACACCAGCATGTCCATTATCTTTGGAACCTGGAACATGAAAAGCACCTGTTTTATAGTTTTTATTTTACTCTCGTTTTCTAAAGGTTCTCTAAACCATTTATTTTTATCTGAACCACCACTTTGTACTTTGAGTAATATTATTTTGGCTACACATTTTTCTCACTGAATTGGATCATTTTTGAAATATTTCTTCCACAACATGTTTAATTTTTTCACAATGTATGTTACTTTTGTGGTGTCCAGGCTGAACTTCCCTCGAGGTTTCCCTGACGAGTACTCCTTCATGGTGACTTTCCGTATGATCAAGAACACGGTGAACAAAGTGTGGAACGTGTGGCAGATTGTCGACGAGGACGGGCACAAGCAGGCGGGTCTGCGTCTGAACGGGGACCAGCAGGCTCTGGAGTATTTCCTGATGGGCGCTGACGGGACCCTTCAGACGGTCACTTTCCCCGGGCTGTCGGTGCTTTTTAACACGCGCTGGCATAAGGTCATGATCGGGGTGGAGCGAGAACAGGTCACGCTCTATGTGGACTGTCAACCCGTGGACAGGAAGCCCATAAAAGGCAAGGGCCCCATCAACACTGAAGGAGACACTCTGATTGGACGGCTGGATTCAGACCCGGACGCCTCAGTGGTGGTGAGACTTTGTTTTCTTCAGGTCAAAGTTTGTTGGAACGTAGCACATCAAAGCACTAAATAAAGAAACGTTCTGTTGACTAAAAATGACCATACAGCATTAATAAGATTTCTGTAGATATCGAGAAAAAGAATTAGGCTGCTATAAAAGTATACATGATTATTATCAGTAACATAACAGTTAGACTATCAGGTCATTTTTAGTTCTTAGCAGTAGGTCTTGAACTAGTTCTGATAAACCTCGAGACTGTTCCTCAACTGTTCAGGAAAGATCTTATCAGTATGTACTGTAGGTAAATATGGATTTGTATCTTGTATTTTTGACAACCAAATAAAATATATAACTTTAAGCAGTCAGAGGTTACATATTGAGCCTTACAGCAGCTGCATTAGTGCGTCTGTGCTAAACCTGTACATACAAACACGTAGGGCTTTGTGTGAGCGCTGAGCTCGGCTATAATTCTAAAGTGCTGCTGTCACAGCAAAGCTGCTCAGCTGGGCTCCTGCAGAAAAATGTAATCCCTGCATAAAATGCATTGGTGGGAAAATCAGGCTCAACAAGCCATGGCCCTGGTTCAACAGGACTACAGGGGCATTCAGCATGACAACACGCCTCATCTGAATATGGTGAATGTACTGTATGCTCAGAAACACAGGGTAGTCTTCATTTCAATGGATATTCATCCAAAATATATTTGTAGAGCCCAAGATAACAACTGCTAACAAGCAGACCTGTACAACATTTTTTGATTTAACCAATGCATGTTTTGAAAATCAAACAATGGCCCGATCATTGAACTAACTACGTAGACAAACACGTTAACAGATCATCTTTAAACTCATTCTTGTCAACAACTGCGGTATAAATAAATGCGGTGAGTGTGTGTCGAGTAAAAGTGGTGTATTCTCTTCACAGTTTGAGCTCCAGTGGATGCTGATTCACTGTGATCCAAAGAGGGCCCAGAGAGAGAGCTGCAATGAGCTGCCTGCCACAGAGGTAAGTAAAGCTTTGTGCCAGGACAATACTGCTCCATGAGTCAGGCTCAAATGTGGCTTTGTTCAATTAGAACTCAAAAGAATCAAGCAAACAATTCCTGAAGATTGTTTCAGTCAGACATGATCTCATGACTATTTTACACCTCAGTTTATGAGGGAAAGCACCATTTCAGCTAAGTAATTGGAACGCCTGACAAACAAAAAGGAAATGTGCTGAAATGACAGCCAAAACCACACATTAGGAGTGGGCCAGGCCCCAGAAGGGTTAGTAATGTAGTGAAGGAGCACACATGTGCCTCTAGTGGTCATAGAGGTAAACCAATGCACATTATGAAACAAAAAGAAACATGACATACATATTGCCTAACATTTGAGAAACATTTTTAGATTCTTAATATTCTGAATATGTCATTAAGACTATGTGAATCACACTTGATTTGATTCAGTTTTAAACATTGAACAAAAGTGAACAGACATTTTAAACCACAGCAAGTTAGTGTTTTTTTTTGGTTTTTTTTGTTTTTTTTTTTAATCAACATTTCCCCCTTGTATTATTATCAACAATATACCCAAGAGTTGATGTTTGGTGCTTTGTGAATCTACTTTTTTCATCCTACATTTTTGAATGCGACATAATACTTGAACCTGACTGTTCTGTTTGCAGCACAGTGTAATACAGTATGATGTATTTTCCCTCATGATAAACAGTGGAGTCTTGCTGGCCTGGTGCGCTCTATCAGATGCCAGGCTAACAGTGGCACCAGTGACAGCATGATGCTCACTGAGCGGCCTGCGTTCTGTTCTCACTGTGGTGAAGGTGGTGTGGGTGTAGGACTGTCACTAACTCTTCTCTTCTTATTCCTCCTGCTGCTGCAGATGTATGCCAATGCTGAGGTATTTACATTCTTTATGCTTTGACATTTTAAAACAATAATTCACTCAAGTGCACACTTGGCCTGGTTTCTTAATGCTTAATGCTAATGCTAATATCGGTTATGATTTTGACCTGCATGGTCAATAATATTGTACATAATAATGGCACTTTACCCAATCTCATATTAATATGCTTTACTTAAGTCACATGCTGCACAAGAAACATGGATTGCAAATAAACAGCCTATATAAAAAGACTGCTCATTGTCTCTTTCTTCGCTCAGCCTGATAGGTCAGCACAAGGTCCTCCTGGTGTACCTGGCCCTGAAGGCCCTCGGGGGCCCGCCGGAGAGGACGGCAGGGATGGAAGAGATGTATGAGCTCATTTTATAGTACTGCCTTTCCTTCTGAGGATTGTGACAGCTTTAACTGATCGGTTCTTCTGTGTTTCAGGGTCTTCCAGGTTCTACAGGCTCTCCAGGGTCAACAGTAAGTACAAAGTGATAGGAGAGGTTTCTCAACAAAGAATAAGTAAGAAGGTTCTTACGGGTTCATTTATCTGACACACCGGCCTTATGTGATATCATTAGGAAATGAATCTCCATAAAAACAAAAAACATTATCTGCATAGCCTGTTGGTTTGTCAGTAGCTGGAGTTATTCTCGAGTCATTGAATAATGTTGACTGTCACCACCTTAGTGTATCTTAGCAACAGAACAAGGCGATGCAGAAAGCAGATATAGCACTGTGATCCATGTTGTGTCTGTTTCTCAGGGTGCCAAAGGGGAAAAGGGGGAGATTGGACTGCCAGGACAGAGAGGTCTGCCCGGCCTTCCAGGACCTATTGTAAGAGTCACTCACTGATCATAAAGACTCAACAAGCTACACTCTTGTGACACACACTTCCAAAACATGGCACAGGATAAACTGGTGAATTATCTTCCTACTACAGATGATCTGACAAGCATCAGACGTCAAGACTCTTGGTAGATGGACAGACATGCGATTAAAACATGAAACAATTGGGACATTTACCAAGACACAGTTTAACTTTGGGACTTAATGCACATACTGAAGTTGTTTAGTTTTTTTTTACTTGCAAACAAAAGTAACAACAATATATTCTTCTTTTTTCCAGGGCTCTCCAGGTCCAATGGGTCCAGAGGGCCCGTCGGTGAGAGAGTAAGTCACCCCTAACCTCTTTCACAACAAAGCAAAAGCAGAGCTGCAGTGTGTCTGACAGATGCATCTTAACCACACATTTAAAGGTCAAAAGGGATAATAGTTGTCACTACTAAGGTAGTCCAGATCAGGTGTCTGGCTTGGGTCAGAGGTCTGTTTGTAAACACAGGGGAGAAATAAAAAGGCTTTTGTACCTACAATTTCTGAAAAATGACCGCTGTCCTTATTTTAACACACAAAATGATCTACTGCGTCTTTATGATATAGGCTTTGAAGTTGAAGATCAAGTGTTATGTTATTAAAAGATATAACAAATGCTTGTAACCAATCTGTTTTTCTTAGGGTCTTCCTGGTTTTCCTGGACCAGCAGGTCCTCCTGTAAGTGCACATGTCCACATTTAACTTTGAAACAGTAGTGTATGGCCTAATAAAAAGTACAATGTTCTGTTCTCTCAGGGCCCTGCCACTGAAGGAGCTCCTGTAAGTGTCTACGTCTGTCTCTACTGATTTGACTGTTTTAGTTCTAAAGAAGCTGTGTTCATGTGACCTTAGGAGCTCCAGGCAAACCTGGCACCCCAGGAGATGAAGGAAATATTGGACCAGAGGTGTGTGCTCAGAGAGGCTGTTTGTCACATACATTCTGCTTGTGTTTGTCACATACTGTACATGTGATTGACAGGGTCCTCCTGGGCCAAGAGGGACCGCTGGAGCAGCTGGACCTCCAGGTCCTCCAGGTCTCCCAGGGCCTGTGGTAAGATCCAAACTAACCTTCAGACTAAACTTAGTGCTACAGACATCACTCTGTTCTGATTGGGTGTTTCTATGGGACTGATTTAATATGTCAGCTCTAAATATACTATAGTTTCTTCTACATGAAAACCTTTCTATGATTCCCAACATTGGGTTGGAGCTTGTGGTGATTCAAACCCATCTAAAGTCTGCTTTAGATGCGTGTGTGCTGTGTTGTAGGGGCCTCCTGGTGCTGCTCCTGAGGGAAGTGGGGAACCTGTGAGTTTTCGGTCCTGTTGTTCACCTTGTGATGTTTCTGCATGAGTCCTGATCATCGATGTTACAACCTGCATGCATACTGTACTTAACTTATTCTCACTGCTGTTTTAGAGCTTCTGTCTCATCAGTGTGTATGTTACAGTGTCCTGCCACCTGCCCTGCTGGACCTCAGGGACTGCCTGGGCTCCCAGGAATGAAGGTATGAACTATCCCACAGCAATAATTCAACCTATGGACATGCTTGTTGTAATCATAAACTTGGCCAAAACTAGATTACTTCTGAACATTTTCAACCTAAAACATGCAGACAGCAGATTTTCTCATTAAAACTTTTTAGAAGATAACTACTACTGTAACAGTTGTTTCTGCAGATGTAACTCTTTGTGACGACTGCTGTTTACTGTATTTATGATGAAATTATTTTTATTTTTAGGGACACAAAGGAATCGCTGGTGAACCGGGAGTCAATGGCACCCCTGGAGAAAAAGTAAGAAATGACCATAGAATGGTGTACTGTGGTACTGTGTACTCCACTAATATGCTTGTGTAAGAAGTCAGTGCAGTGATATGATTAGGCTCATTACTCCATGTGTTGTGTTCCACAGGGAGATGCTGGAGCAGATGGTCCTGCGGGGCCGCCTGGGCGCATGGGAGACGACGTAAGGGCTACAGCTGCACACATGTACAATCTACCAGAGATAATAGTATTGAAACTGTCAACACGGATTATGTTTAAATTACAATGTTATGTCCAGAGCAATTACAGGAATGCCTTATATTATACTTAGAATATTCTCAAAACTGGATGTAATTATCATTTTAACCAGATGATTATATTTTCTTTAACCAGTGTGCCAGAGGACACAGTCTATAGATATTACTGTTTGAGTGAACAGATAAAAGTACGGGTGCATTGTTCAAAGCAATTTCCATTGATACATTTTTAGAGCAAGGCAGTGGCATGGACAATTTTCATTACGTTTAACTCATGTATATATATTTTTAGTACAAGATGTATCCTTTGTTTTTGTAGGGTGTAAGAGGGCCTATTGGATTTCCTGGGAGTCATGGAGAAAAAGGAGACAGAGTAAGTTGAATATGCCTGAGTTATGGTTATGTGTCATTGTTGTGCATAAATATTGAGATGGAGAATTGTCTGCAGGGTCCACCAGGTTTCAATGGCATCCCTGGACCCACAGGCCCACCTGGAGCTCCGGTCAGTATTCTGGCTTTGTATTTTATGATCTTTTGTTTTTGTCTGAAGTGAGTGGGGCGGTGTGATGGATAAGCAGCTGTCTGGATGTATCTCTGATAAGATTTCTCTTCTCAGGGAGTGGAGGGAATCCGTGGACGTCCAGGGCCAGAGGGACCCAAGGGTGAAGAAGTAAGTTTTCTCTTCTCACACAGTATATTGCAAAAAGCCATTAGAGGCCATTTTCACATCCCCTTCTTGTTTTGACCAGGGCGCCGTGGGATCCCAGGGAGAGAGGGGAGCACAAGGAGAGAAAGGAGAATCTGTATGTTTGAGCTGCTTCTGTCACACTCTCTTAACAATCACAGTCTGTTGGTGTCTAAGTGTGTGATGTGCACCACAGGGAATGCCAGGCACAGACGGCTTAGATGGGCTTCCTGGAGCTGATGGAGCTAAGGTACCTTTGCACAAATATTATGTTACTTTTTCAAAGAAAAAAAAAGGAAAAAAATCCATATTAATATTCTGAAAATGGCTCAAAATACAAAGATTGCTTGATAAAGTTGTGCTTTGTAAATAAAAAAGAAATGTCCATTCATTGCTTAACTTGCTGAGTTACAGTGTAAGTGATCTTCATCAACCAAATGGACAAAGCAACATTAGTTGGACAGAACATTGTTTCTATGATTTAATTTAGAGAGTGCTCTAAAATCTTAATGCTTTGGCATTGGTCTGTGCCATTCCATTTAATCACATCTTGCCTCATTCTTGCATACAGACCATTTTTCATAATTGAAAGAAAATGATTCTTTGATTTATCATTTGCTTCAAGTTCTGATTGACTGTAAGTTGCTTTTTGCATTCAGGGAGAGCCTGGTACTCCTGGAGCTGTTGGTATCAGAGGGATTGTGGGTATTCCTGTAAGTACATAACAACTGCTGCTGATATTACGCCAGTATATCTTTAAATCATTGTTGTAATTTGAACATTACATGAGACTGATGTGGTTGTTCCCAGGGACTGCCAGGGAAGCAGGGTGTAGTGGGACCGCCTGGTGAAAAGGTAAGCGCATGATGATGAGTCTGTTTTCATTGTCAAAATGTTAAACCACTTGATTCTGCTGTGCTCAGGGCGACACCGGAGACGTGGGGCCTGTCGGACCTGTGGGACTTCCAGGCAAAACTGTAAGAATTATCTCAAAAAGCAATATTTGTTTTTAAGTCAAGTACATTGTAGTGTGGATGTGCATGTGTTTTAACAGGGCGAGGCTGGAGACCCTGGAGAGGACGGTAAAGCTGGAGAAAAAGGATCAACTGTGAGTAAACACTTACTTCCACATCTGTTTGGTTGATGAAAATACTAAACTTGTTCTGTTTCTTTCAGGGAGAAACTGGAAAGCAAGGACCTGTAGGTCCTGCAGGTCCTCCAGGGATACAGGTTATTTACTACTACAAATACTAAATAATACTCTGCATGAGCTGTACCATCGTGCATACAGACTGTGTAAATAGATAATAGAACGACTGATTAAAGTGACCTGTTATTGCAGGGAGATAAAGGAGACAAGGGTGTTCCTGGGGAGAAAGGGCTGAAAGGACACACTGGACTCAAAGGTGACCTGGTAAGAAGTGTAATTATTGTGTGTTTATTATCTACTGGCATATTGGAATCATTCTAAACAACTGTGGCTGTGTCTGTGCAGGGACCAGTCGGCCCAATGGGGCCTAAAGGAAGCATCGTAAGTACACAGTCTCACACAATGTGAACGCCTCAGTTGAAATCAAATTGCAGTGTTGAATAGAGCTGTGATGTTGACAGGGAGACACAGGTGTGCCCGGAGATTCAGGAGTCAAAGGAGATCAGGTGAGTCACATCTGTGGCCAGAGCACATTCAGATAATAACAAACTTGTGATTCCACCTGTGTTGTAGGGACCTCCTGGAGTGACTGGAGTCAAAGGAGAGGTATCACTGTAGTTTGCATTGTAAGAATATAATGTTAAATACAACATGGAGTTTATTAGATAATGTTTTTGCTCCCTGCAGCGTGGAGAGAAAGGTGCAAGAGGAGCCACAGGAGCAGAGGGCAGACCAGGACAGCCGGGACACGAGGGCCTGACAGGACCAATGGGAGCTCGAGGCTTAGAGGGAGAACCAGGAGTGCCAGGGCCACCAGGAGCCAGAGGACTGCCAGTAAGATGGATACCTAGATGTGGCTTAGTATTCCTGAATCCTGTAATTGTAAATTATGGACAGATTTATGCAGCTTAGCCTCCAGTGTGACTGTGCAGTTATTAGCTGACTACAGATCCTGCACAATCAAGTCATATTCAAACAATAGACTGAGCACCAAGACAAATCACACCTGAGCCATTTAATTTCACATCCAATGTACAAAATTACAAACTGCTTTAACTGCTCCAGTTCTTACAGACAGTTATTGTAATAAGACTGTTTTGTTAATGCAGGGTCCAAAGGTGACTGATGAGAAACTCAAAGAAATGTGTGCAGCTGTTGTTGAAGGTACACTCACTAAAATGCACTGGACGATTCATTCTTTTTTTCTCTGCCAAAGCATATTGTTTGTCTTTGTGTGCTTTTGTAGAACAACTGTCAGAGTTTAGGAAAGAGCTGCTGAAGAAGCCTGCAGCTCTTGGTGCTCCTGGTACTCCTGGACCAGCAGGTCCTCCTGGTCCCCAGGACCAGCCGGAGCTGCAGGTGCTGCCGGAGTCCCAGGGCCGTTAGGTCCTAAAGGTCATCCTGGCTTCTTTGGTCTCCCTGGAGTTCCTGGTAAAAAAGGTCAGTACACTATGAAAGCTCCTTCTCTATAAGCTGAGCTGCAGTGACAGTGTTTGGGCTTGTCTCCCTGGAGCATCTCCAGATCTGCTCTGGTACAAAGAGAAGAGATTAAAGAAAGCCTTTGGGGCTGTCAGAGCGCCTCTCTCTTCCTCTCTGTCTGAAAGCCATTTTACTGAGATGTACATTACATAATCACTGATCCACTAAACTGAATCACAATAGACTCATTAAGCATGCTAATTACGCTCTCATCATTCTAAGTCTCTGCTCCACAGGTGACACGGGAGAGAAAGGAGACAAGGGAGACAAAGGAGAAGATGGGGTTGGAGTTAAAGGAAGCCCAGGAGAACCAGGCGCCCCAGGTTAGACTTAAGACAGAACTCAGTATTCAAAAAGCTGAATAAAGCAAATATGTGTTGAGTCATGTGTACATTTTCTATACACTGCTCTGTGCAGGAGCACCGGGTGCTCCAGGTGTCGGGAAAGATGGTAAAGATGGAGAGCGTGGTGAGACAGGAAGTCCTGGTGTCCCCGGCACGTCAGGTCCCAGGGGCCCCTCCGGCCCCCCTGGCCTCTGTGACCCCTCCACCTGTATAGCCAGAATGCCTCCTCTGTACATGGTCAGTGGGAAGAAGTCTGCCAGCTACAAAAGGAGAAAGTGATGTGACGGACCAATCGAGGAACTTCAGACTATCAATATGAGGACATGTCCACTGTCTCCTCTGGGAGCTCATGTGACAACAGAGACAAGGCACAATTGTACAAACTTGTATAGACTTTTACTGTTTATCTGATGGTGTGCTCGATATAGCTGCTACTGGTGCCTAAATGTATCTTTGCAGTTGACAAGAGGCCAGCAGGAAACAATGGCCTTTACCTTTTCCTATTACTCAGTCATAAATGCAGATGCATTTCCAATGTTCAGTCAAAGACTTTCGGACACAATGACTCCATGCTGCATGAACGAGCCAACTAAAGTTTAAAAGGTCCACATCAACAACTGTATTTTGAATTCACTGCTCTGTATTTGCGTGTTATATATATGTATATAACTTACCAACGTCTTCTAACTATGCAACAAAGTGTTTACAGAAAGGGACCATGATCAATAAAAACAACCAGTTCAGTTTAAAAAGCTGTGAAAGTGACTTGTGGTGGTATTTGTCATGAAATGATCTCATTTTCTTTATCCTTAAAGACATTTCCCTGTTGCCTGGATACAAAGCAGTGTCAACATGATCCAGCGGCACAAATACATTGGCAGATCAAAAGTGACCTTTAGCAGACAGCTGGAAGGAGCAGCAGCAACCTACGCTGGACGTCTTTGATACGACACAGCCGACCGCGAGCACTCGGTCAAAGGCCTTCATTTGTTTTCATAATCGGCCTGAGAAAATGAATGCAAAAAGGATATAGACTGTTGTTTATCATATCTATTTAAAGCAATGTTTCGAAAGTAACTGATTACAAGCTTTTATTCAGTCAAATCAACAGACAACCTTAACATTTTGACTTTTCGTTGTGGCTAATATTTTATAAAAACGTTGCAAGGCCCACCTTCACAAATTAGGTTTTTAAAAATCCGATGTCAGATTTAATAATTGTACTTTCTGTGATGATTGTGTCAACATACCTCCTATAGTAGTGTAACAAATGCATCATTCTTTAGTTTATCTGGTGTTATTACTGTTGTAAATATAAATGAGAATTTTACACTAATTGTCAGTTTGTTAGAATTATATATTGAGAATAGCAAAAAAAAAAAATTTGTGTGACGTCACACTCGTCTTAGACTCATTGAATTTAAATTGTATAGAATTTAGAGAACACTTCTCTGACTTTTAAAATCTAGTGCAAAACACAGTTGCTTGGTATTTCCCTAGTGTGATGTCATTTTTATAATCAGAAAGTACAATTACAGTATAAACCTTAGAGAAAGGCTGAAGAGCACCGGTAAAATATTTAGCAAAGTTGTAAACATAATAGCCTAAACTTAACAACATTAAAGTATAAACAGCATTCTATTCTCTCATTAGCACTTTAAAGAATTTCTTTCCCAAAAAATAAAAAAAAACAGAGAGAGAAATAAGAAGGGTTGAACAAAAGCAAAAAGTTATTTTGGGAATTGTAAAAATGTACACTTTTTTCACAGTGAGCACTTTTATGGAGCAGAGGGCTTTAAACGTCATTTAAAACACACTTTCGATAAGATATGTAACGTTCATTTTATTTTTTATTTTTTCCGACAATGATAGAAGAATTGCTTAAATTTGACATTAAAATCTATTTTTTTTTGTAATTTAGGCCAATCCAGCAGGAAGTCTGAGGGCCACAGTTTGGACATGCATGCTCTAGATAGTGTGTGCTAAAATACTACTCATTCTGTCAGAATAGGTTAATGTGACATCATTTTCTACAAGCCAATAAGTTCAGTTTTTGCTCTAATAAAAAAGATTAAAGGTTCTACTCACCTGCCAAAACCATCGTTAAATTCCAGAACGCCATTGGAACTGACTGAAAATGTGAATAACATTATAGCTAGCTAGATATTATCTGGGGCTTTAGCAAATACAAGACATCAGATCAGAAAAGACAATCAGAAAGCCATTCTAAAATTAATCCGTCCCAATCTTTATTATACATTACAGTACAATACTTACAATGTTATTTGATCATAATAGCACCAATTTTATCAAAGGACACTAAAGGGAAATTTGTCTTTTTAGTAGAGGCATTCGTGAATAATTTATCAGACAAACATTACCAAACATTCAAACAATCAAAATATATATTTCAAATAATAAATGTAATATGACAAGACTAAAGCTGAGCACTGTGTGAGGACGTACGCTGAAGAAGTGAGGGTTAGCTTCATACACTCAACATTTATGACAAACAGGAAAGACAAAGCTAAGACGTCAGCAAGCCAGTCATTATTACAACGAAATTAATTATCTTAAAAAAACAAACTGGCGATGAGTGTTTTGTAGACAAAAGAAAAAAAAAATCTATTATTCCTATTACTGAACTCCCCATCATCTACACAAGCCCAGGAGGTTCATAACTTTAGCTGTTTACCACAACTTAAAAACAGTTGAACAGATGAGCCATTCTAAAAAGATATTTTAGCACAGAAAAGACACAATGTTTTAAATACATGTATGAAACCAGGTTTAGAATATGATTTTATTAACAAAAGGTTGTATTGACTCAAAAGAACTCATTTAACCTTTTGTTTAGAAAAACATTTATTCAATGCTTATTTGAATCATTCCTTCCAGTTGTCATTGGTTAAAAAGTTGGGTAACAGTTGTCCTAGCCAATCAGAGATCTCTATTTGTTCAATAATTTAGCTCCTTTAAAAGGTCTCAATAAAACAATGTCTTATCAAATCATAGTCTAAGAAAACATTTATTAAATCATCTAAAATCCTATTGTGTTCAAAAGTGTTTTGTTTCTCTGAGGGTCATTTCTATAGAATAGTTTCTTCTTTAGCTCTAACATTCCAAAATGAGCCACAAAACTAATTTATATCTATAAAAGTCATTAGATTGTTGATTCAGTCTCAGTTGGTTCATGTAAGTCAGGGGTTTCAAACTGGGGCCCAGGGGCCAAATACAGCCGTCCAGATGATTTAATGTGGCTCTCAGGATGATTCAATCTAATATGTTGAGATGTGACAATAGAACTTGCACTAGAAAATGCACTAGAATACAGCAAATTATTCACCATTTGTCCAAAATGATCCAGAACAGAAGAGTTGGACCCTGGTTACAAACTTTATCACTTGTGAGTGTACGATGTAAAATCTAAAACAATGAATGTGGACATACTAGATATATGCCATATTAGCCTTTACGTAGCCTATTATACTTCATTAATATAGAATATAACCTGACCTGAGACCTGTATTTTAAGCTGTGGCCATCCATTTTGGCCCCAAGACCATTTGAGTTTGAGACCTCTGATGTATCACCTCCAGAAAATTAAATGAGGCCTGTTTCCTTACAACATGGCTCAAAGGGTCGTCCATAGAACAATTATAAATCTTAAATAAGCTAGATATAAAAACGCACCATTTCGAAAATGCTAAATCCAATGCAAAGATGTGACTGTCCTGTAAACCAGTGACTTTCAATCTGTTTTGAGTCTTGGCACTTTTTTGGTTTAAAGTAGTTCCTGGCACACCCCCTACTAAAATATAGGGAACATATTGTCTATGACACTGTGTCATGCTCTTTAGATGTAACAAACATTACTCTTGTTTTTGTCTTTTGATACAGAAGTGTGTAAAGGGCACCACAAAATAATAAACTATTCTAATGAATTTATGAATCTGGCAGTTTTTCAAGGCACATCTGACGACATCTCAAGCTGCACTCGTGTTCTCTGAAACCTACACACAGCATCATGTATCCATCCATTAAAAACACTTGACCATTAGCCTGATAATGAAGGTCACTTGGAGGTGTCGTGACAAGCCCACAGAACATTTCAATCAGTCCCGCAGCGCTAACCTCCAATTTACACTTAACACATCTTGAAAAATGGCCTGCTCTGCTCTCTTCCAGCAAGTATCGACGCATTTCTTTATATTTTCAAAAGGAAGACAGATGCGAACGCTTTTGTGCAGACCATTTAAAAGGTGCTAGTGACTCGCACGTTGGACTGACTGGAGACAGATTTAATTGGCCCACGAGGAGCAAAAGGCAAAGGCATCTCTCAAATACCTCGACACAACAGGCCGGTCATCACTATGCAGGGCAGCAGCTTGAAAATTGTGGGTTCCAGGGGAGGCGTAAGAGAGGCAAAGTGTTTTTAAAGCAGGGCTAAAGCATTGTGTGCCCTTAATACGCCTCCTGGTGCAGAATGGAAGCGACACATTGAAAGAGAGACTGCGGAACAAGCTGCTATTGAGGAAAAGGTGAAGCCAGATTGCAATTAGGCCGCCTCCTCAGAGCTGCTTACTGCTGTCCAAGTCTATGCACAGAGCACTAAAACTTCATTAAAACAGGCAGAAGCAATTCAAAGTGACATTCATTTCATTCTGCGTTCAGATGTACAGTATGTTATGTTTAAAAGTACCAACTACCTTTTATGAGGCTTTAAAAATTAGATTTAAAGGTACATTTAAAACAATTCTGCCATTGTTTCAAATGTAGCATGCAGACGCTGTTCTCTTCTTAATTTGCATTATATATCTTTGTTTGCATTTTTAAAGAAGCAAAAATCACCTTTAATGGTAATCAATTATGAAAGCACTTTGAACTACTTTTAAAACACGTTTAGCTTAATAGGAATTGCTCAAAGGTAATTGCTAAGTTGCTGATGAAAATATAAAAATCCTTCTACGCAAAGGCCAGGCAAGAACACCTTGTGATGTATCCCCCAAAGTTAATAGGATTTTCCAGCACAAAAATCACAATTCAAACGTCCGTAAATCTGCTGTGTGGCTGTAGAATGGTGGGAGCAGTTGGAGTAATTTCTGTAAAATGAAGACAAAATGAGAAAATGACTGTGGTGCTGATATATTCCTGAAAAACACGCTTTTGAGTAATTGCTGATGAAATGATAGATGAACAGACTCCAGTCTCCAGGGAATAGCTGCAGCGGTTATCTCCCTATATACGATACTATACAGGAAGCATGCAAGGAAGGAAACAGTTAGCTGCCCTCTCAACCCCAATTTCAAAAATGCCCCATGATTCCAAAGCTTTGTTCCATTCTCAAACAATATAAAAGAATCTGCCAGCAGCACAGTTGTTTCACCCTCCGCAGTGAGGTCATCCCAAAAAGTGAACGTTCTGGACTGATATGGACTGAGTTCATAAATACAGCTGGACATCAGGATGTGTGCCCTTCAGCACGTACAGTCTAAGTCCCCTTCACATTCTTGGTGTGAGGTCTCTGTGCCAGACTGGCATAATAGGCACACTGTGAGGGGTCACACTGCCCCGGGGGTCCTGGAGGTCCAGGCTGCCCGTGGGGACCGGGATTTCCTGGTTCTCCCTGTGCTCCGGCCTGTCCTGGGCTTCCATCTTTACCATAACCAGGTAAACCAGCCGGACCTGGAGAAGCATAGTGGTTAGATACAACACTGAAAGTTTGAAAATGAAAACAATGTCTTACATGAAGCATTTTTTTATTCTTTTAAATAGAAATGTGACATACTGTGTGTCTAAAGATCCCTTATCTTTTTCAGAGCATAAAAGAGCATTGTGAATATTACCTATGGGACCAGACGGTCCAGGTTCTCCTCTCTCACCAACACCAGATTCTCCCTTCTCTCCTCGAGCTCCTTTTTCACCTACAAACACAGAATTTCTTTAGATCATTATTATTTTATTTATGTATTTCAACAGACCAGATAAAGTTTTTGCCCTGAATGAAAGGAGAGCCAAACGCTGTCCTACCTGGAGGGCCCATGGGTCCTCTGGGTCCTTCTCCTCCATTCTGTCCTGGCATTCCGGGTTCTCCAGGAGGACCTGGTCTTCCTGAACTACCATCTTTCCCAGGAGGCCCTGGAGGTCCAGGCCGGCCTGCAGAAGTCTTCACATGAGCGGGCTGCATCTGGGCCATGAGGTAGGACAACTTGGCTAAAAAGAAGAAGCAACAGTTAGAACATCTGAAACGTTAAACAAAATTATAGAATCAGGGCAGGCACAAGTAGAAAAGTACTGTTGATACCATCCAGTTGTTTAGCCAGCTCCTCCTGGATGAGCCGTCTCATCTGCTCCAGTGACACTGACTCTCCCTGGGACACACACACGTTAGTCGTGACCTCCATGCACACACATATACCTGATGGATCACGTAGAGACACTTACTCTTGGCCCAGGCTGTCCTGGGTTTCCAGAGGGGCCCTGAGGTCCAGGTGCTCCCATTTCTCCTTGTGGCCCTGTCATTCCCATCATGCCTGTGTGTCCCTTTCTGCCTGGAGGCCCAGGGTTTCCCGGGATTCCTGGGTCTCCTGAGTGTCCTTTGTCTCCCTTTGTGCCTGGGTCACCCTGAACAACAACATAAGTGCAGTAGATTAACCTCCATCACTGTGGGTTTGTTCGAAAGTTTGTGAGTTAAACAGCTCCTGCTGTGACCCACCCTATCTCCTTTGATTCCTCGATCTCCCACTCGGCCGGGCATTCCCTGTGGAACAATAAGAATAAGCATTAATGAGTCGAGTCACAGTGATCATTCACTGTATAGATAAAGATTGTACCTGTTTACCCTCTGGACCAGCAGGACCCGGAGGACCCTGTAATACACACACAATAATGCATCTGTTTTATCTTACATTGTAGTCAGTATCTTTTGTCTGAAGAGCCAAAAGCATCAGCTTTAGACATGAACATCTCAAACAGTCTAATGGTGTTTGGCACAAGAGTCTCAGAAGACCCTGAAAAGCTCACACTGATACATTAACTGAGCAAGTGCAAAGCTCTTTTAATCTGCGTCAGCTGATTGTCGGTCCACTGCACACTCTGTGAGTGTGTGGCAGTCTTTTTCACACAGAGTTGGCCCAAGGTGAAAAAGAAATGTAAATGTAGTGGTGAGCTGAAATAATGGTAAGGCTAAAGACATAAAATAGAGCACTTACCGCAGGGCCTTTGGGTCCACTAAAGCCGGGTAATCCGGGGCTGCCTGGCTCTCCCTTGTTACCCATCAGCCCCTGCAGAGAGCACACACATCACATGCTGCACACGTGGACTACTGTACTTGTACTACCAAAGCCACTCATTACTGAGGATTCAGAAAGATTAACATTTAGCAAGAGTTTTTTTTTGGACAAGCTGCATTGGTCAGAGTAACACATCACAGAAAAGACTCTGCTGCAGGGACACGTTTGATCCAGCAGATTAGAATTCATATTTACAATGTGGCTTTAGAACAAGCTGCTGGGGATTTATCAAAGGCTTGTAATAATTGCTGAAGCTTACTCTACCTTTTCATACTTTATTATACTTACGGTAAGAGTAAATGAGCACAGGCTAAAGCCAGTGTGTTAGGTCAATGTCTCTGAGGCTGTTAAAGCTGTGATTCAGTAAAGAGTCACATGACTCTCCTCTGCAGAATCCTCTTCTCTCCACAGCAGCTCTACACCAGGTGCAGTATATTGTATTATAGATTCTCTAACATTATGTTCTGTCATTGTGATTCAGGCTGGAGCCATTCATTACACCACAAGAGACTTCACAGGAACTGTGTGTTCAGCACATTCACTATGTGTGACCAAGACTTTTTGTGACTCTTGCACGACAGCAGCATGGCTCCGAGGTGTGCAGAGATACAAGGGTTTCAATGAAAGCCAAGTCTTATTATATGTGGTTTGCATGCAGCAAACGTACATGTAAGAGTGACACAATATGTCTTTGACAGTTCTCCTGAGACACCAAAGTAAATCAAACCTACAATACTTACTCACATTTCTAGCATAAAATCCTTTCCATAAAGAACATAAAGAGTACATTGTTATGATTTGTAGGGTTTGCTTTGGTGTCTGTAAGATGTATAGCTTCAATCAAATTGTTTTGTGTATGTGTTTAATGTAATGTATATGAGACTTTAAATGTGATTGGTTCATAGTTCACAGTGAGTCCTAGTGGTTTCCCTCCTACAGAGTTCTGTAGCTCTCTCTTCCTTCTAAAACCACTCAGGGGAGGGCTGCAGATAGGAAGACTATTTCTGTTATTCTCTATATTGAACTGACAGTTCATCTCGGCTTGAAACTCCCTGCATCCTCCTGCCCACAGCTACACCCACTATACAACCAAATTATACTTGGAAATAAAAAAATCTTGCCTTGAATGGCCTCTTCCTTTCAGAATATGTGGTGCTTAATGTTCCTAAAGCCACATTCATTACTCACAGGCGTTCCGGGGAGGCCGGCTTTCCCTGATGGTCCCGGTTCACCTGGTTTGCCCTGGAGAAAGGAAAAAACAAATGTGAAGAGTGCCTGTCGCCTAAACACAGGAAGATTTGACAGACAGTAAGAGGAAGGATTGGAGTACTGCTTAGCACCTATCTAAATCTACTGTATGTGTCAGAAAGCAGACTGACTCACCGACTCTCCTCGTGGTCCCATCATTCCATCAAGACCAGGAGGTCCCTTAGGACCCTGCAACACACAAAATATCTTTTAGTATTTGGTTTTACATCAAAGTTTTCAGCCTCGTCAGATGTGACCTTGTCAAAGGTTCTCTATTTTGAGCCAGACATATCGGAAAAGACTTTTAAGTTTAGAGAGAAATCATCCTTTTAAAAGAGTTGTTTGAGGACAATCAATGAAGTGCACAAAGTCAGTAAAGAAAGAGAACAAAGACATAAACATTACATTATTCTATCTACAGTCTACTATAATTGTTGTCTAAAAATATCTCCAGAGACATTTTATATTTTCCTCACAAAAGAATGCTCTCAGTTTGAATCTTACTACACGTGTCTTTAGACAAAACTCTATAAACAAAACAGCCACAGTTAATGTTAATATGTAGCCAGTCCATCTTACGACCTCTAAGAGTACGTGAGCAGTTACCAATTGGAAATTAAAAAAAAATTAAAAAACAAGACAAAATTGGATAGCATCATGCACCTCTAGCTTCACGCAAGATTAACAATATAAACAAGAGACTGTAAAAGTACTAGGTGACAATGTATTGCTATAGAAAACAGATAGTTTGGAGGTTCTCAAAGTGTGTGACCATCATAGAGGACAAAAGAGGAGGGAAACCACAGAATTAGCCTAGCACCAAAAGTGAATAATGTCCTAATCAACACTAATGTAAAGCGCTCTGATACGCCGCTCCTCTGATAGATGTACCTCTTTGCCAGGTTTGCCGTCACGACCCAGTGCCCCAGGCTTTCCATCTTCACCCTGCCGACGACACAAGTTGGTTTTGGACTGTTAGAACAGAGCTCGTTAACATGAAAAAATCCGCAGCTCACTAAAGAACTTATACATTTATTTCGAAATGGCAAGTAAGGCTGCAACAAGTTCATGGATACAACTGCAAAAACAAATAAAGTAGATATTGGCAGTACTAAGCTTCCGTACCTTTTCAACGTAAACAACTAAACAATTAATTAAATGAAATAATTGATGTTAGTTTCAGCTCTAAAGGCAAGTCCAGTATTACAACTAGGATTCGCTGTGTGCTATTTTTATACTCTATCATTATGCCTTCGTTTCAATTTGCCTTGTAACATAAACAGACTATTATTTCCCTTATGAGTGGCGTTTAGTGACACAAATGAGGTTTAGTGAGGAGTGGGTGTCACTGTGTGTGGAAAGAGTTGTCAGTGGACTTTAATGGCAGGTCTGCTGTCAGAGGAAGCTGCAGGGCTGAGCGCCTTGTTCCTTCTATAATGATTCTATTGTGGCCACAGTGACACAGGCCTCTGCTTCTGACAGACAAACTGTTCCAACAGCTCTGTTAGAAAGAAGAGGGATGTGCCAAAATGTGCCGCTTAGCTACGCTTCTGTGGGGGATAGTGAAAACAAGATATGTTAACAAAAGGATGGGAGATGTTTATGTCATTCTAAAAATATTAAATTGCCTCTGAAAACAGAGGGAAACATGATTGCATGCCATCAAAAGCATAAAAGCAAATTTTAATGCAATTGATGGTAAGTCCATGAAGCTAAAAAGTCACAATTTCTGTCAGCTGAAAAAACAACAAGCTACGTGCTTATGAATATGGCAAGTTTGTTAAGCCATATCCACACAAACATTGATAAAGTTCTGTTTGAAGATGTCTTTCAAATACAGTCAGTCTGCTGTAAGGACATACAGGCACGTGTCCTCTATCTGAAATATAGAATCAAACTAAAACATGAACACTACCTATTTAATTGTGTCTACGTTTACGTAACAACTAGTCACTAACTGCTAACATGGACAATATGGCTTTCTCGTGAATGCTGGTGATGCACCACTTCAGACATCAGCACCAGGAACAGGCACAGTCTTATGCCTTGTCCACACAAAGCCAAGCTCGGGTGTTTCAGAACAAATATTTGACCTAAACTACACATCACCCACACAAAGCAGGAGTTTCAGGACACTGAAAACAAATATTTCTGAAACCAAGTCCTGAAATGAAAAAGTTTCAAAGCTCCGCTTTAGCGCAGTTACGCTGTATGAACAACTTTTTTTATGATGACATCACTGCCAAAGAGTCCCATCTCATCTGCAGAATGTACTAACCTTTAAATGATGTTCTCTGCATCTCATTGCACCATAAACCACAGACAATACAAAACAATTAAATAAATACACTAAAAATCTGATTTGTAGTTTTGTTCAAATATTCCAAAGATATCTGGAGTATAAATTCACTTTTTGTGTCTCTTCTGTAGGATTTAGATCCATGTTGTTCATTCAAAATGTTTGCTAAGTTTAAAAGAATTTTTTCTGTTTACATTCAACATCTTCTGCGCATGCTCTGTGTCAAGTCTTCCTCTAGTTTTGTGACTTTCTGTGTCAGTGTCTGGTCGTCTGGTCAGTTGTCTCTATGTTTACGCAATTCGTCTTGAAAATTTTCATTGTTTTGTCTTGGTGCGAACAAGGCCTCAGAGTTGTTTTATGTGTTTACTGTTCTACTGGCACAGCCAAGAAAGATTCTCACAAATACTGCACTGATGAATGGGAGAGTTTTCCTCCGCTCTCATGTGACGCCTTTTAGAACATTTTGACACAGTGAAAAATCTCTGCAGCACTGTCACAGTAAAATCTGCACCACATACAGCATTGTTTTCTTCAGACAAATACTGTTGGCACATATTGAAATAAAATCTAAAAGTGCAATTCTTCTAGCACAGATGGTTTTACAACTGAGAATTATTCAAAAGTTCATTGCAGACTGACCTTTTGCCCTGGAAGTCCGGGTTCCCCTCTATGGCCTTTAAATCCCTGCAAAGTGGATACCAACAGTAAGTGACTCATCAGCACAACCTGATTCCTCCATGTTGTCCATATTAATAGCACTGCTTACAGGAAGTCCCCTGAGCCCCGGCGGTCCAGGTGGTCCAGGCTCGCCTTGTTTGCCCTAAAATAACAATAGAAGATCCTTTTAAAATATGACATTATAATAATGTTTAATACTGGAAGGATGTGTTTAAGGTTTTGTCCTGTCTACATTCAGCTTTATTCACTTACCGACTCCCCTTGTTCTCCTGGTCGTCCATCTTTTCCAATTTTTCCAGGCTGGCCCTGAAGAATCAAACAGGTTTAATTAGACTACATTCATCACATGCCTCCTATTGTTTAGAAAGCACAGTAAAATATCTTCCTGATTGCCTCTTACCATTAATCCCGGAAGGCCTGGTGGTCCCTGGATTCCTTTGAGACCCTCTTTGCCCTGGTACAAAACAAACAGACAAACAGGTCAGCTCACAGACCAGCAGAAATGATTAATGGCTGCTATTATCGCCAGCCCGGCTGACCCACATGTAGCACTGGGAAGCTCTGTACAATAATGACACATGGGTAATACATTTTCTGAGTACATCGCATGCTGACTGACCTTTTCTCCAGGGGCTCCTGGGGGACCAGGAGGACCAGGCTGTCCATCGTTACCCTGCAGAGGACAGGCTCAGTGTCAAGGGGCCATAAAAATAAAAAAGTGCACCACAGAGAGGCCAACTCCAAAAAAAGGTTCAGTTTAACAGCCTGTAACAGCAGCGTTAGGGAATGAAACCGTGCACTTACAGAAGATCCCATTATTCCAGGTGGTCCGGGGTGACCAGGGGGACCGGGGTGACCCTGGGAAAGCAAAGAGCACATAAGAAAGTGTACGTTTATTTTTCAAACCTTTACTATTGAAACAAAGGAAGAGTAAAACACTGCATTATTAGGCTCAAACATTACAGTGGCAGTATATCCTGGGGGCAGCCTGGGGATTGATTTCTATTGAGCGTTTGTGTTGTAGGTCAGTTAGTAGAAGTGTTTCTTTTGAGTCATTCAACCTTTGACCTCGCACACTTCCAGTCTATGTTGTTGTTCCACATGGCTTTCCAAGTCCAGGTAGCAGAGAAATAAAGAATATAGTATATTTTGTGTTACCAAGGGCCTGTGTGGAGTCTAACCTCAGCGGCTATGTCTTGTCTGCCAAAGCTCTAGCTGAGTTGTCTTGAGGTTCAAGTTTCTGGAGAAATGTGGTTAAAGATAGAATAGTAAAGCTGTTGATAGTACTACTATTCACTCACTTCACGTTCAACCAGTAATGTAGCCACAGCTGCCCTCAGCTGCCTATTTTGTGAAGCCTGTCCTGAGCCGACCTCAGGTACAGTAACAGTGTTGGTTTATTTAAATCTAAAATCATGTAAAATGCAAACCCATCTGTCCCAAAAGGGCACACTACCTTGTCTCCTTTGTCTCCTGGAGCACCAGCAGGGCCTCGGTCTCCTTTGATGCCCTGTCGTGAGACAAAAGCACATTGTTACAGTATATATTGTTCATAATGTTCCAGTGAGTGAGTTGAACCTGCTCTTAAAACATCCAAGATTCAGTAGTATTTTACCGAAAGTATAATAATGTTTAATCCTTATGTTTCAATTTTCAGTAATCGTGTTTAATAAACTTTCTCAAATGTGTGGCTTTCTTTATCTGTACACCTGTCACTAGACTCATTATCAGAATTTCTAAATCGCTATTAATTCCATAATGATAGAATTTTTTGTGATCCAGCACATGTTAGTGTCAACAAACACACAAACCTTAGATTAAGCTAAGTCACAAAAAAAACATTTTAAGCACCTTCACTATTCTCAAACTGGTGATCTATGTCTGGTTGTACTGGTCTGTACTGGTTAAAAATACCTCAGCCTTTTATGCTGTATTTTAAGAAGAATCAACTTTGGTAACAAATGTAAACACAACCAGATACATTGGAGAGAAAAATAAGGGCCACAGCAGGTTCCTTGCTCTAAAAGTTTGAGGAGACACATTGCTAATCAGCTGAACAAGTCTTCAGTAATTTGGACCTTGGTCAAAGTTTCATTTTTACACAGCCTGTTTCCTGAAGCGAGCAACAATAAAAACAGCTCTAATGAGATCCATTATGGTGCAGTGTGTGAACATGCCTTTGTGCCATCAGCTCCTGGGGGCCCCTGAGGTCCGGCTGGTCCAGGAGGGCCCTGTAATGATAAGACAGCACATCAGTCTGTGTCCAGCACACAGTCTGAGAAGGTTCTAATGGTTCAGCGGTGCCTCAGAGGAGAAGCAGCTAATGATGCACAGCCTCACTGCTCTGCACTGCAGTGATTGATGAACAAAGAGTAGGAGAGCTCATGGCTTATTTAAGAAGAGACCAGAGGAGATATTTCTATATCAAAGAAACAGTCTTCTTATTAGCTACTTAAAAACATCATTTTGTCTGACCTGGAAGCCATCTTGTCCACTTTTGCCTGGAGGGCCTGTATGTCCTTTATCTCCTGGAAGTCCTGGCATACCGGGTGGACCCGGGGGGCCTGCAGGACAATCTGAGCATATGTCCTACACAGATAACATACGTAGTATATGTGATTGAAATGGTCAGGTCAAATATTGAAGCACTGTATGTTTTTGTAAGATGACTTACTTTCAGATCGGGAAGGTCAGCAACTTTCCCCTGTATAAAATACATACAAGCTTAGTCAGATATCATGCACCATCAAGTGTCAACTAAGTGATCTCTGTAAACCTTACACTCAATGTGATAACATCTCACTTAAACTAATGACGATAAAAAGATTTAAATCTATACATGCTGGAAGCTAAGTTGCATGGTGACACCTTTAAGAGTGTAAATCACATGCAGCAGGTGCTTGACATATGGTGTGATATTACAGCAGCCTCAGCTCATTAACACATAAGCACACATCACCATTTGGACTGGCTCATGACATCAACATGGCACACAGCTTGAAGTGTACTTACAGGCTCTCCAGGGGATCCCTTCTCTCCCGGCCTTCCAGGTAATCCCTGAAATGATTCATGTCATGATTATATTTTACGTATATGTGGGAATACCAGAATTTCCAACACTACAGAAATGTTTCATAAGGTTTTTTGACTTCTTAGTATTTTTAGCTACGTTTCTTCTATATATTTCTCTTTTACTTACATTATGCCCAGCTGGGCCTTGGGGACCAGCAACTCCTGGTGGTCCTCTCAATCCCTTGAATGATAACAAACATACTGTATATATTACATATTCATCTTTTCAGACTAGTTACAGAAATAGAAATACTCACAGCAGCTCCAGGTTCTCCACCTTTTCCAGGAGGTCCCTATAAATGGAAAGTATTGCACTATTGTAAATTCAATAGAATGATAGGCTTCTGTACATCATGTGTTGTGGCCCATACCGGTGGTCCTATCTTGCCCTCTCCAGACTCGCCTCTTTCTCCTGAGGTCCTGGGTCTCCCCTTGGTCCTGGTGATCCCTGAGAACGAATAACATTTGGGATTAAATTGGCAATCAAAGAGTTAAAATGGTTTAATCTGATTCAGCTATAAAGATGAAATCATGTCCTAAGGGAAACTTGGTCAAATCGTAATAAAACACAACAGAATAAAGAATAGTATTGGATTTAATGGTCACATTTAGTTTTTTCAGTCTTTTTGGTAGCTGCTGATTCACTAAAGTGACAGAACAGACTATTGAATCTTGCAGCAGACACCCACCACTAATGTGAGCATACTAACGTTATTGGGAGAATAAATATATATATGATAATTTTGCCAGATACTTTTCATGCCTACTAAATACGTGGGTACGTCGGAAACATCCATTTCAATCCAGCACAGCGACCACATCTAAAACAGCAGGATTTATGCCATAAATTAAACTAAATGGGTCTCCATCTTGCTCTGGTCAAATCTAAAAAGTTCATGCCATTATAGATTTTATCAGTACACTTCTCAAAGAGGAAAATAATATATGTTGCAATTGTTGAAGTTTGAAATTTTAGCCTCTATGTGACACTTTCAGAAAATGACCCACATGAATTTGTACATTTTTAATCTAGGAAACTTTAGCATCTGCAGTTTTATAAGTCTGAAGAAAATGTGCTAGCAAGGAGCGATCTGACCGTAAAGTTAAAACATGCCCTGCATAACTCTGCCAAACCCTTGCCCCATAGAGCTGGTCATAATGGCGGTCACAGTGCAGTGGGCTTACAAATTGCTTTGGCTAGACTGATGAAAAAAGTTACGTTCTTTTTGCCACTGAACATTTTTGAGCTGAAATAAAATATATCTACTATAAAAACCATCCAGCTCAGAACAAATGGTCCTTACCTTCAGTCCAGGGGGTCCTTGAATTCCCTGAGGCCCTGGTTCTCCCTGCAACATACAAAAACAACACAGTGCTTTAAACCCATATGACAGATGACTTGGTTTGATGTGATAATCCTTGTTCTAAATCTTTAACTTAGTTTTACAGCAGTTAAGTTGCATTTTTGAATAATATGATAAAGAAAACCAGTTGAAAACTACAGGGAATTAGTTCTAAAACATATCCCTCTACTACACTTTCAGTTGTAATGTTCAGTCCTGATTTGGAGTTGATTTGTTTGATCTTTTTGCTGAAAGCTTGGCAGAAGTTTAAAATTATTGGTTTGAGAATACAGGACAATGTATCAAAGTAATGAATTATTCCATTTACATAGCGTTTTTCAAGACGTAACTTACTAAGTCTTTATTATTGGTTTAATAAGGCTTTATTGAGGGTAATTAAGGTGTGTTTTTTATAAAGTTTTATCAAGGAACAGTGTGTAGGGTGCATGAATAATTGTTTTAGAAATGCAAGTCCTTTGAATATAAAAAAACTACAGACCAATCTGGAACAAGAACTGCTTTGATTCGTATCATGTGTCATGTGTGTAGAGTGTGAATTTCAGACACAAAGTGACTAAATACTGGTGAGAACTGTGTGGAAACAACTGTCTGTGTCATGGTGCAACATCACTTCAAACTTAAACACGTTCCTGACTCATGTTTCAAAATTAGGTTAAGGCTCTAGAAAAAGAAACTGGCAACCCAAATGAGAGTCATGTGAGGCACATTCTGCTCTCTGTGTGAATAAATCAAATAAACAAAAAAAAAAATCAAATAAACCAAAAAACCTACAATTTAAACAGCAACAACTAATTTCTTTCATGTTTATGAAATCTGAGTCTAAGACGTCGGGCTGGGCGATATTAACAAGAATGGATATCTTGATAATTTTTGGCAAATATTGATTACGATGTTCAGACTATGTTATTTCAAACTAACAAAGAAAAGTGCAAACATATTTAAGTGTTTTAGTTGAAGTTTAATGATCATAAGAATTACATTATAGTTGATTAAAGACATTTTTAGTCAATTTAAAACAAGTACTACCAATCAAATAATGAACTAAAAGGTCCCCCTTTCACAATAGTGAGTGTCTCAATGTTTTAAATAAATACTCTCTCTCACAAGTCCACAAAAGCTTTTTTCATGCCAAATTACTTAAAGGTTGTATGGAGGATTTTTCAAATCCAACAACTCCTCGCTGTTTTTCAAACGATGCACACGTGTTTCCCCTCCCAGGGCCACGCCCTTCACTGCTAACTGGACCAATGAGTAACTTAGAAAACCTGAGGGTTTGCTTGACAGGTTAACAGGCCAATTATCTATTGGTCAACGTTTTACTGGCCTCATCATGTCCACAGTTTATATATTTTTATAATTATTTTTTTGTTTAGCATAAGTACAAGGCTGTTACAAATCTATGCAACTGTTTTAGACAACAAACTATTTGAAAATCCTCCATACAACCTTTAAGAAAAACTGCAGCTAAACGAGATATTCAAGTAAAAAATACACCAATGAGTGATTAATGTACTAAAATATCAACTTTTACATTTGTTTTAACATTTACAGTGTTGTAACTGTCTTAATTTGTATCTTTTAATTTTTTTTAATATAACCATTATACATGATATTCCATCTTTAAAACAACTATCACAATATTATCTAAAATTGAATATATTGCCCAGCTCTAACTAGATGCCATAGGAATTTTTAGAATGATCTTTTCATCATAACTATAAGATTACAGGATTTAATAAAGTACTTACTTACAATTTTGTGTTTTAAAAAAGCCTTTTTGAAATGACTGTGGTATCAAAACTGGTATCAAGAAATTGAACATTCTCTGCTCCAGCTTTTACCAACACATACCGGACTCATACCAGGCAAAGTGGGTAAAGTGTCTTGCCCAATAACACAATGACAGACGCACTAAAGCTGCTGCTGCCTTGTTATGGTGCCTGAAGTCTAAAGAGATCTGACGAGACAAGCCGCTGACAAATAAGTATAACCACTAATGCGGCTCGTGTTGTTGTGTCTTATTGATCGCAGTAGGAAGACAAGGCTAATACAGTATCTGTTTAAGTTAGCTCACCATGTCCGTAACCTTGAGTGACATTTCTGAAGAAGGGGGCAAAATACACAACAACATACAAAAAACAAATGGGGGTTTTTAATTTGAAGCACATATGTTTTTATCTGGTGTGGGAGTTGAAAGTTGAGTTTGTGATCCATCCGAGCCGGCCCGGGGCTACACCTGGCAGCTGTAAAAGGGAGGTGCTGCATGCTCTAGTGTTGTGGGCCCATGTTGCTTTAATGTGATGTGTCGTTACTGTGTTTCCTGTTTGTTTCTGCTTCCTCAGCACAACGCCACATGTGGAGTGAAAAATCGTGAAGAAAACACAGCGCCAAATGTGTCCACTCAAGCTGCTTTCCTGTTATAGCCGCGCTCTTCTGATGCAACGCGTAAAAGAATAATAGTTTATACTGACGCTGTAATAGTTTATACTGATGCTGTGTCCTTAGGCAACACACGGTTTGCATCTGTGTAGGTAAAAGTCATGGACATAGATGAAAAATGTTTCTGTTTAAGTTCACTATTAAGCACACTACAACAAAAATACAACTATACAAATATGCAACATTCTTTACAGCTTTGTTGATTATTAAAAGAGTATATTATATTATTATGTTAATATAATAGAAAAAGAAGACCCTGCTTTGGCCACTCACAAATATAGAGTGAATCTGCTTGTAAAACGTTTTTTGCTTGGACAATTTTAATAAATAATAATAAAAAATAAAGGCCAGGTAAAAAAAAGTATGACAAATTAGCGTATGCCTCCAGACCAGTGGTGCCCAAACTTTCCTCTTTGGTGGGCTAAAATTAGCAGTAAACACATTTATTTGAGAAGAGATGATGATTCAATTGTCTTATATTACCATGTTTTAGAAAAGTACACCTGAGTTGGTGTTCTTTGACAGTCTTTTCAATACAAAATTCAATCCAAATGATAGTATCAACAACACTGAGCACCTCTTTGAGGGCCAAATTTAACCTTCTGCCGGGCTGAGTTTGACCCCCGGGGGACCACTGCTCTAGACTATATTTAGAGACCCATTTATCAAGCTTTTGCTCAAGTGCAAAATAAAATGAGGGGAGCAAAGATTGCATAAATGTAAAAAATTTGGTGGTGCATATAAGAATTGTGGAAAATGCTATGTGTGCATCTCCTGATAGTAAATTGAGAGCTTTTACTTACATACTTACAATTTAACACCTGGATTAATAACTAGGCCCTTAATGTTTGTGTCAGTGAGTGAATGTAGAACGTGGGACAAAGTATTACGATTGCCCAGGTATTAAAAAAAGGTATGATCGAAGTACAAACAATTAAAAAGATGACTTACATTTTGTCCGTCTTTTCCTTTCCCTGGTGGTCCAGGGGGTCCAATCAAACCAGGCTCTCCAGGCAGACCTATGTTGCCAATTTGTCCTGGTTTACCTGGGTCACCCTGAAAAGACATTTTGGAAGGAATGGTTATGTACATACAGTATTTGCACAATACCTGTGTATGGAACAGTACGATATGTAGTAACTGAGGAAAACTTTATATGACAAGAAACAGTTAGCCTCTCAAAACAGCAAATTAATCCCAGTTTTATGACATGTAAAAGGGTATAAATAGGACAAAAACAACTTAAACTAACTTTGAGCTTCGTTCTAATGGTGCTGAATAGTCATGTGGCTTAAATGTTCAAAAACCTAATTTTGTTTATGCTCCCTATGATCCCTGCCCACATCTTCAAACTTTGCTTTCAAAACAAGAAACATGTAAGCGACAATACACTGTTTGTTATGATAAAATATCACTTTGAAGAGTTGGGGCTTAGTAATTCTGCAAATTTGTAGCAAAAGTCAATTGCTCAATCATTTTAACATCTCATGTATTAGTAACTAAAAACGCCTAATATTCACACATGGCAGTCATGTGTTTTCAACGTCAGAGTTGGAGCTCCAGCTAGTGGCTGCAAAGAGAATTACATCAGGAAAAAATCACACCTATCTTGACTGATGCTAATGCTGTAGAAAATGCTCAATACAAGTCTTGATGATTTATTTAGTTGAAAACAGTGCAGAACATTTGTTTTTGGGGGCTCGGATAAGAGGGCTGTGTTACTGATAAGGAAGCAATGGTGTAACTCCAAAAAGACAATGTTATCAAATTTGACTTTTTTCGATATTGTAGTTAATAAAAAGCAACATAAAAAATATGATTTTGTTTTGTTACAATATAAGTAACTGAAAAAGCATAAGCGAAGAAATGTTTCTGTAACATAGATTGTCTGGTGATATTATAAGCAAAAGTCAGACTGAAAAAGAACACTGACAAAGTTAAAATGTCCTTCTCTGTTGCACCACTGCATGTATCAGCTTGACAAGTCTGACATTGTAAAAAGTACCACACGACATTCAAGCTCTCGTTTTTGGCACCGTCACATTCTTTTAGCTGCCATTCTCCACTGACCTTGTCTCCTCTGAGTCCGGCGGGGCCTGGAGGTCCGATGATGCCCGGTGGGCCCTACAAAACAACATCACATCAAGTCTATACAGCGTTACTGAGCTCCAGCAGAAGTCGTCACACCATCCCAGCATGCATCACCGAACTCCACAGTGGCAATGATGGTAGTGGAGAATTTAAATAGAAACTGACTGCAGTAAACTTTAGCTGAGTTTAGGAGATTGTGCACACGGGGATGTATAAATGATGGAAGGCAGAAGAAAGAGACAAAGTACTGTAGTGATTTAAAATGTAAGCATCTGGTTTCATAATGGCTCAGGATCCTACTCTATAAGGTTGTCTAATGGCAAGAGGTCTATTACAGAAGTTTAAAAAGTATTTGGATAGTCAATATAATCAATATAATCAATTCATAATCAATTGTGCAATTTGCCCCCCTTAAAAAGATGAAAGGTCTGTTATTTTCATCATAGGCACACTGAAGAAAATAATCACATTGTATGATTTTTTAGCAATTTATCGGTTCTTGCAGAAAAGACATATTTGAATGGCTATACTTGTTACTTGTAACAATGGCACCTGCTTGTACTTGTCATCTGTCAACACTCTCAATCAGACCACAACCTAGTCAACATGGCCAAGACCAGAGAGCTGTCTAAGGACCAGAGACAAAATTGTACTGTAGATCTATACAAAACTGGGATGTGCTACTCCACAGTATTCTTCCCTGTGTCTGGGAAGGAAATTATTATTTGGATAGAGAAACACCTGTTATGTTGAGAACGTTCATCTTGTCTTCTTTAAGTAGAATAGTTTAAGTTTTCTTATCAGACAAGGCTGAAAGTTGTGTAAATATCTTTACATGTTTCAACTGTGACTCCCGTCTTCGTCAGAAGCGCCACATGATGGTCGGTGTGACGTGTGTTAAAAGTTGCTCTAAGGCGTGATTAACTTGGCTGACCACGCCCCCTGCCGGCTGGTGGTCGTCGGAGAAGTGGGTCCCATGTGCAGGAAAGTTGGAATGATCCCTCGTCGCGATTCATTGAGTCTGCGCCTCGCTTCCTAATCTCTATTGCCTCTTTGATCCAGCGTTTGTACTTATTTTGACTCTTGGTTGATGATCCTTGACTTGTCCCAATCCATTACACACGTCACACCGACTATCGTGTGGTGCTTCTGACGAAGACGGAAGTCACCGTCGAAACATGTAAAGGTATTTACACAACTTTCAGCCTTTGTCTGATATAGAAGAAAACTTAAACTAGAGAAACACCTGCATTGACTCTGGGTTGTTTTACTCTATCAGTAAATTTTACAAGACGGCTGCAAATCAACCCAGGGGCAGTCTGTAAATCTAAAAGAGCAAGTCTGGAGCGTGAATAACCGACCAAAGGATAACACCAGAGAGTGGCACAGAAAAGTTTAGTCTTAATGAACTATTTTAGTCACAGCAGGATTGATTATGTTGGACAGTGTATCATGTTACTCATGAACTGGATGTGTGGGCACGGAAATTCTGGGAGTCATCGATTGACTGTGATCATAGTCAAATTAATTTAAGGTCAACTTAAATATAGTTTAGAACTGGCAAAAGTCTGTCTCTTCTCTCATGACCACCTATACTGTGTTTGCATTTCATGTTCAGAAGAGCAAGTGGCGGCGCGCAAAAAGTGCAGCAGCCCGGAGGCTCACTCCAAACGTAATGTTACTGTTCTGTTCTGCACAAAAGGAAAGCAGCAACAGCCCAAAAACATGACAGATCTAAAGAACAAAAGGTGCATGGAAGAGTGGACTAAAATGCTTGCTACAATGTGTCCAAACCTGGTCAAAAACTATAAGATGTCTGCAATTGCCAAACTTCTCTGATTGCCCAAATATTTACAGAATATACAATATAATAAAATACAAATAAATAGCTTAAAAATCATACAATGTGATTTTCTATTTTCTTTCTATAGATTCGGTCTCTCATAGCAGAAGTGGATACGTGATAAAAATTATAAACCACTCTTATGTTTTTAAGAGGAACAATTCATATAATCGATTAATGGCTTTTTTACCCCGGGTAAGAGTTGCTAATGTGTAATCAAATACATTTTCAAGATGTATTGTTATTCAGAGCTTCATATAACAATATGTACTTCAGAGTTTTTGTGATTCATTACCACTATCTTTCCCATGCCAACAACCATATTCACATGGCTGCAAGAGATACTGTATATATCAAGCATTTTGAAGTTAACAGTGAATGTTTCTTGTCATGGAAAACATACCACATTTCCTGGCAGACCACGAGCTCCTTGTGCCCCAGCAACGCCAGGTGGGCCCTGTAAGAATCAATAGAGATTAGAGATTAGGCATACAGCTAAATAAATGTTATTATTAATAAAACATGTGAAGCTTTATTGTTCTACTTACAGGGTCGCCAACTCTTCCTTGTTCACCTTGAAGTCCGGTGTCACCTTTAGGCCCCTTTTAAAAGAAACAGAAAGCTGCTATTAACAACAATCCATTAAACTCAAATATTGACAAAAACTTTTTGGCCAGTCCTCAACTTACAGGCAATCCTGGAACACCCTTAAAGCCTTGTTCTCCAGGTAAGCCCCTCTGACCCTTGAGCAAAACACACACAATAAACAGTTAAATGAAAAAAATAAAAAAAATCTCAATCTTGGTCATAGTTCCATAATCAGTACTGGTATCTGACAATTTGGTTCACCGAATCATATAAATTGCAAAGGGCTGTATTTGGCATTTTTGTAAAAGGACTTGGACTTTAAAGCCACTGACTTGGACTTGGACATTATTTATCTGACACTAGAAGCCAAAGATTTAAGAATGCTTCACGCCGAATACAGAAAACACATTCTTAAACTGCTTGTAGCTCAATTTTTAGCTGTAGATCATTTGGTTATTGTACAAAATTCCCATTTTGTCCGACTAGCACAAACCACTTGGTGCACTGGTGCTTAAAGCAGCTTCCAGTGGGAAACTCTTATTTACGGTTTAGGCAACGAGCTGTGAAAGCAGCATTACTTTAGACTTGCCTCTGTTATTGAAGCACTGCGCAAATTTTGGGCCAAAAATAAACTTGAATAAATGCATGTTTTTGTCATTTATGTTACACTGCATAAATAATAAAAATCTTTACTTTGAACAGTCTTGTATGGCCACAAAATACATGAACTTGCTCATGTTTGTTTCCATAGAAAAGCAGTTCCTTTGGCTGATTTATTTCATTTTATGACATAAAATATATGTATCTTCATTCAGAAAGTCTTAAAGTGTAGATTTAACTTTCCAATTATACTGAATTGTGTAAATGACTTTTCACCTGCAGATGAGAGTTACACAGTGCACCTTTAAATCAAAATGCCTTTATTAAATATTTTTATATGTAAATACTGTATTTATAGAAGCTTTCAGACAACGTATATCAATATTTTGGTTGACAAAGTATTTACAAAATCCTGGTGTACATTACAAATTATAAATTGACTGCTTAGTGATGCACTGATACAATACTGGGATTGTAGAACCGAACCGATCCGTGAGTTTTGGCTGGATCAGTTAGACTTGATGAGACTGACTGCTAATAATGTTTGCAATTTTCAAAAAGTTTGCAATTGTATTCACGTAAAGTTGTTAACCTGGTATATACACAATAAATAAGAGTTACTAAGCACTGAAAGACCCTGTTTTTTTTAAACAGTTTACTGAGTTTCAACCAAAAAAAAATACATTTTCAAGCTCTATCGAATAATTGGAAATAGGCAGATACACACAGTCAAGTTATCGAAATTAGTATTAGAACTAAAAAATAGATAAAAGAAATTCTTTATATAATAATAATTGTCAGTTGCAGCCTTAGTCAAATCATATTAATACTGGTAGCACACAGAGTCATAAATAATAATTGAGAATAATGAGTTAAAATCACAGCAAATAAACGGTTTTGCTGCATTTAGTCCAGAGATTTTTTCAGTATAAACATAGTGCCCTCTAGTGGCTGTTCTAGTGCGGTGCTATCTGCTGTTAGTACAGCGTGAACACAATGATAACGTGAAGGTCAGATCCAGGACAGACCTAAAGTATCAAAAATACACTTACGGTTGGTCCTGGTAGTCCTTGATCACCCTTTTCTCCTTTCTCTCCATTTATTCCCTTTAACACACAAAAAAAGTATTCATGTCGTCAAGGTTACAAGGTCAAACGAGAGACCTAGTATACAATGTTTTTCTATACACGTCAGGTAAATATTGCAATGGGTCATATGTTGCATTATTTTTCTGACTCTGCTCCTTAGCATACACATATATACAAGTATGAGATTATAAATGTCACAGAAGAAAATTATAACCAAAAAATAATCTGCTGATTTTACATTTGTGGCATTCTGCACTACTTAATAAACTACCATTTGTAGCAGAATATGTTGAGTATGGTTCCATCATAAGGACGACAAAGATCTTTCCTCAAAGTAGCACAAATTCACCAAACTGTTCTAGTAGTAGGTAGCTCATGAAAAAAGATTGTAGTCTATTCACGATCTGCAGATGCTTGAAAGGGTTTTGAATAAGCTTTGTCATGTGTTGTATAAAAGGATATTGGAGGAGAGAAAGTTGAGACCTCTAGATGCCAACTATCCCAATCTTAAATGGCCTTACAGTTTGACCTGTGTTCAGTTTAAGCCATTACCATTACCAGCAAATATTCTAAAAAAAATAAAAAATAAAAATTCATTATTAGAGTGATTTCGTCATATGCTGATCATTATATCGAAGCTGTTGTTGTTGTTGTTGTTGTTTTTATTCCAAATGTCTATGCTAATTTCAGTAAGGTTTACTTGAGTTTGACTTTACAGATATTCAAAATAACTTGTGTGAATTTAGTATCTTTTTTTATTAGATGGATTTTTGACAGAGTCGGTTGGCAGAAAATGTTAGATTGAATCATTGGTGTATTCTAAATCCTATTAATTTTCTGTCTAAACTGTTGTTTTTTCATCCACTCTATTGCCTTTTTAGCCTTTGAACGTAGTTTGGGTCAGACATAGAACCAGCAGAGTTGCCAAGCCTGTTTCTTTATAGCGGCTTTGGGCTTCTTTATTTTGGAAAGTCATTTGTGAATTTTGATAGGCGAGGGTTCCGTGAGCGCCACTTTGACATCATCAACAAGGTAATTTTTTTTACAGTTTTTCCAGGTTTAATTCACAAAAATATATACTTACCAATGACAAAAATATAGACTATTAGCATATTTTTATGTTTTAAAGTCTTTATTAATGATAAAGTGCTATAAAACATATATCAAAACAATTAACCATCATTCTACATGGACGCATGTTTAAATAATTCAATATTTCAATAATGTTTTTTTGAAGAGCAGATAAGGTCACTTGTTTTTTTTTTTGTTTTGTTTTTTTTTGGTCTTGGTCGCTTGTTGCTCATTGAAAATCTGGTGACCCAGATAATCAGGTCAAAAATATACTTTTTTAAAGTTCAGACCTTTTGCTATGTCACTGTTTTTACTCGACTGTTTAAGTCTCTCCATGGACTAGCGCCAAAGTACATCTCTGACATGTGCGTTATGAACCATCTTGCACTCTGAGGACCTCAGGGACTGGCCTCCTGCTGGTGCCCAGAGTCAGGACTAAACATGGAGAATCAGCGTTTTAGTTTTATGCAGCTAAAATCTGGAACAGTCTTCCAGATGATGTAAGACAGGCCTCCACTGTGACAATGTTTAAATCTCGGCTCAAAACATTTCTTTTTGTCTGTGCATATGGCTGAAATGCTTTGTCTGCACTCTTTATTTCTTTACTTCTTTTAAAGTACATTTTATGCTGATTATTTATATATTTTTAATAATTTTTGTATTGTAGTTTTGATGCATATTTTCCTGCCTTGTAAAACACTTTGAATTGCTTTGTGTATGAATTGTGCTATCAAATAAATTTGCCTTGCCTTGACTAATTGGTCAATGGAACATATCTTTAGTCAACCAAGAATTTCTTTGGTTCATTACAGCTCTAGTCCCCAATATGTACAATTTAGGCTTACATTTTATTCTTATGTTTCGGTGTGCAAAATATAAAGTTTCAGTTTGAATGTTCAAAAATGTATATATTTTACAGTCAAAAGGAAAAAATATATTGGTAATACTATTTATTTAGATGCAATTTATAACAGTTAAATTTATATGAGATACGTTATAGGGATACTTTAGGAAATTGTCATTTATCCCATAAGTTCTAATAAGAAATAAATAAAAATAACTAAGAGTGTAGTTGTGCTTTTGATTGGTGGCCTTTTTGTATGTTGGCAGACAAAACACTGCTACTAAAGGCCATTTTTATTTACCTAAAAATCCAAACTGATTACTGTGACAGATTACTTTGAGTCAGAGCAAGCCCTATTTGTCCTGAGTAAACAAATCCATCAAAATAATTTAACTTACAGGTTCACCAGGTTGAGGGATGACACTTGCGATCTGTTGACACACAAACACCTCTTAGTTCTGCCCTTACCGTAATACATTCTCCTAGTAACTTCTGTCTATCCACATGGGTATAGTAGTACTCACATCTCCTGGCAGTCCTGGCAGTCCCCGAGCTCCCACTTCACCCTGAAGGTAGAGACAGACACTAGATGCTCACATTGTCTGCATAATATTTACATGGCTACACCTGATACAACTGGGACTAAAAATACACCGCACATTTACCTGAATATTTTATGTGTTTATTACCTTGTCGCCTTTTTCTCCCTTAGGCCCGATGTGTCCGTCTATGCCTCTCTCTCCCTGGAACGCCGAGGAAAAACAGTGTTATGTTGATTATTGTCTGTGCTGCAGGGATTGGATCGGCAGACAATATACAGTTGGCTTGGCATTAAATATTTAAACTATTTCAACAAGTTTCCACCATAACGGCAACAACTGCTGATTTGATTTGACCTCATAATAAAGACAATTTCCCACCAGCATAGTTATTGCAAGTATACATCTTGTTGAAGTTTTAGTTTTAAAGACTAATAAGGCTTCATTCTTGCAGAATATTGGCAAACTGTGCAGACCAGTTGTGTATTGTGACCCTATTGTGTACTTTAGGACTGGTATCCTCATCAAAGGTGTTGTTACACTGTATATGTTGTACACTGTATATGCAGAAACACAGTGTATTCAAAATTATGTCTTATATAGGATTTGTGTATTAATTACTGTATTTGTATGCATAATGTTTGTATGTAGATATTTAAAATGATCTCTAAATCATACTTAAGTGATATGTCTTATAATAGAAACTCTTCTTTGATGGTTCAGGAGCAAAACCACACTGACATTTCTCCAGCAAACCATGCCTTGATCGCCTCCTTGAACACACCTCTAATTACCCAGAAGTCCTCGGTCTCAACACAACCCTCCCAGGGTTTAGAGAGCTGAGAGTGTTGTTTCATGTGTCCTCCTGCTGAGGACATCTCTATCTACAGGCTCAAACTGTATACAGTATTTTAAATCTCTGTATACAGTACATTAAATCTCTGGTGCCAGGTTACCAGATCCTTTACAGGAGTGTCTCTTAAAAAGTCGGAGAGAGAGTCCGATTAGAGATCTGGTGCTCTAAATCAGGTTAGTTGGCTTTAAATTTTGTCCGGATGCTGGATATCGTAGAAGCCTTTTTCCTTGACAATTAATTAATTGGCTCTGTGCACGGAACTTTAGTTGGCCTGTGTAAGTTCAAAATAGCTCACTTCATACATACGACCATTTCCTGTTAGCGTTAGCATTTAGACACAATCATGTCTCTTTTTAAACACACAAGTGTCCTCTGGTGAAATATTACTCTAATATGTAAAGTCTTTAACATGTTTTCTGTAACATTCACCACAACTGTCTGATCTAAAGAGTATGTATTTGTTTAAAACTGATGTAGTGAAACCTCATAGAAGAGAATTGAACAGGAAATGCTTGTATGTACAGGACAATTCCCGTGAGAGAGTGTGGTCTAACATGTGCGATTATCAAAAGAGAAGACTGCAAACTCAATGTGAGCTGTCCTTTGCATGTGGACTGGATAAAGACAGACCTGGAGCTGGACTGGGGGCAGTGTGAGCCTGGGTGAATCAACTGAGCTGACCACCTGAAACATCCTCTATCCTGTCTGATACAGCCATAATTTCTTTACCTCCCATTTGTGTTCGTTTTATCTGAAGTTGGGTCTGTAGGCAGCAGTCCAAGCAAAAAGGCCTAAACCTCCACTTCCTCCAGAGGTCGAAATATGATTTACCTGAATATCATAAAAATCCTCAACAATATGTTTTTCTTCTTTTTACCAGTGTAAACTCTGCCCTAATCAGTTAAAAAAAGTAGTAGTGAGCAGCAGAACATATGCGAGTTGGCCTCAATATTGCGAAATTGATTACTGACTTCAAATGTAAAAAAATACAACTTACAGGAACTCCACGGTCTCCTCGTGCTCCATCAGTGCCTCTCAGTCCGGGTGGGCCAGCTTCTCCCTGATAAAGACGAAGACTGTTATTTACACTTCAGCATTAGTAATGTGGTGGACAGTAAGTGAAACTGCAGTGCACTCACTCTCTCCCCCGGGGGTCCTCTTGGTCCCGGAGGCCCATCATCACCCTGAGGACAAGCACATTACAGCACTTAGTTTCCACAATAAAGACTTGAATCTGACCTCATAAGTCGCATATGTTTGGGGAGTTTACCTTAGGCCCAGGTTTTCCATCTCCTCCGTCAGTTCCTCGCTCTCCCCTGGGGCCCTTCACACACAAGAACAAACGCTGATGTCATGAGGCTGTAAAATGTATATTTCACACAAGTACTTATGCAGAAACCACTGGGACCTCAGTCTCAAAGCTGCGTGTGTTGTTTGTTGCTTAAAGGTCACTGCTAGGAATGTGTTTTATATTGTTTTTCCATTCTGTCTTGAACTGAATTCCTCCATAATAATATTGTTACACAGCTTTTGATTTTTGCTTCTCATTTATTTGTTGCTGTGTGAGTGTTGCAAGCAGATACAGTAATTGAATACAGTGGAGGAAACTGATGGAAAGATGTATGTGTATCTGCAAAGCAAGCTCTATTTATATTTATATACTTTTTCATAGCAGATCCATTGATAATAACACTGAAAATAAAGCAAAAGATATCGTGCCAGCTTTTTTTGCACTAAAACACCTGACTAAAATCATCTTCATTCAAACTCGATCTGTCTGTGAAGCCTTTACAGCACAAACATGCTGTATGTCTGGGGTCTTTGTGAAACTAGGGCTTTGTAGTTTTTGCCTCTGATGAGTCTGACTGACTCTAAATATAAAAGAGAACTATACCTGTACCAAAGAAAATGATTTCCACCTAAATTCTCTTTGGTACATATAAACAACAGTAACAAGTTAAACACTAGTTTGAGCAAATGTGGGGTTTTGACTATTCCTTTTCAAAAGCTGAAAGCAGTAATTTAACTGAAAAGAAGTCTTAGTGAATTAATGCACTGCAAAAACTATATATCTAGGCCTGCTTAAAATGAATTGGAATCAGAATTTTAATCCAGATTTGAGCTGTTTTAGCTGGATAAGATTTATCTGCTTACGTAATGTAGAATATTCCACTGGTTTCAAGACATGTTTAACTGTTATAAGAGAATTTGGCTTAAATTAAGAACAAAAAATTGCCAGTGGGGTAGGAACAGTTTTCTAAACCCATTGGCAAATAATCTGGCTTGAAATAAGAAGCAATGAATTGAAATCAGTTCAAAACACTTAAATAGTCTATGTCTCTACAATGAATCGAGGTTAAAGAAGTCAGAATGCTTGAAATTAGATTTAAATCCTAGAATCAAGCAATTTAAAATTGTATGCAGTGTATAGGCTTAGGCAAAAGTTTTAAAAAGCCCTAGTAATTGAACATTTTGTTCATCGAAAGAGCATTTGAACAGATACAAAGCCATCTTAGAAAGTCTGATTTGACAGTAACTAAGAGAATTATATTATTTAATATTATACTTTTCTCTCCTTTCAAATATACAGAAATGAGACAAAATTTAATAATTCAAGAAAAGTGGGAGGTACCACATATGTCCCCTTGGTGCCTTTTAAGGACAAAACTTCAAAAATAGCAGCTAATAGCTTTTAAATAATTGGCTTACTTTATATTTTTCAATTAGTTTTGTGTTTTGTGCTATCTTTTCGAGCTTTAGATGGCCCAGCTCTAATATCAGATCTGATCCAACCCTACAAGTCTACAAGTCTGAAGTCTGTTGATGGTTCCTTGCACACGTTTTCGGACCAGAGAAGACCGATTCTTCAAGGCTTGTGCAAATACTTTTAAAAGCTCACTAAAAACATTCTTGTTTTGACAAGTGTTTTAAAAAACAAACGTATTTTTGCATCTGATATGATTGTGTTTTATTGCATATTGTTTTCTATATAATTGTATTTTAACTTGTGAAGCGTTTGTGACCTTTGTCTGTGAAAGCTGCTATACAAATAAACTTTACTTTTAATTTGTCCATGTATTGTGATGTTATTGTTTGAGCATATATTTTTGTTTAATAAATATTCTGTACAAAAAAATAAAGCTAGTTTTGCATAACCTTGTGACATTTCCAGCATTTTTGTCAAGTCAATGTAAATTCAATTGTCTTATTTAATTATGTTAGGTAATTGAAATTTGTGATTGTTTTTTTCCTCACACTGCTCTCTCTCTTTGCTAATTTAATAGATTAAATACACAACCAGAATAAAATACCTGAACGCTTTGAGACGATAGTTTATCTCTATACTAATCAATGCTAAATTTGTTCTAGTCACTTTAGCTGCAAAAATAACAGAAATTTGGCAACTCTCAAAAAATGCTCTGGATTTCTTACACCAAATAATAGCTCTGTACTAATTAAAATGAGTCTCTAAACTTAGACACACTTAGATTCTTTAAGGAGAAGAATTAGATCATGAGTGAGTGCGCAAAGGGCAAACTGACCGGAGAGCCGTCAGTTCCAGGAAGACCGTCCAGACCGTCTTTACCAGGAAGACCCTACAGAGGGAGGAGACAGAAGAATCGTCATTGGAGTTGAAATAAGCTCACAGACTGTACACAAACAGGTACTGTACTCACAGGTTTGCCCATCTCTCCAGGTTTCCCAGAGAATCCGATTTCACCAGGCAGACCCTACAAACAGCAGCAACATTAGCACTGAGGTAACATTAGGGTCGCAGCAATTCATCGGCTAAGGGTGACTTGGTAACTATAAATATCCTATAAATAACTGTTTTTGGACTATGCAGGCTCTATGACAAACAACGAACTATTATTTAATAAAAGATCATAAAGCTTTTTCCTGGTTGTCATCTTCAATATTAATCTGTAAATATTTTCTATATCTAGAAGGCCTAACTTAGCATATTTCAATCTTTCAAATCATTGCTTTGATTATAGAATGCTGTTTGGATTTTAAACTTAGATATCTCCATGGAGACTAGCACGAGACGCTACCAGCCCAAGTTAAATATCAGATCTGTGGTGAGGTGTGCTGCAATTAAATAGTGCAATAAATTCTAGATACTCTATATGAACTAGGGAACATTCTAGACAAAGTAATAACGTCACCATGGAGACAGGCAGGGGGTTGAGTCTCCACCAGAAAAGTTACATAGTGCAGCTTTACAGGTGTATTAGAAACAATTGTTTGACTGGTTGACTACTGAAATAATTGTTAGTTTCAACACTAATAAATATAATGTCATGCTTTAGAAACAAACTTACAGGTGGTCCAGTAATCCCAGGATTCCCTTGGGCTCCAGGTGGACCTTGTGGGCCCTAAAAACATCAAACAAAACACACTATTAAAGTTTTTGATTTCAATAAAAAGACAAGATTCCTTGTCACTGTTGGTTTATTTGGTCAGGGAGTCAAAATGTGGATGGCGTCTAGCACTGGCAGTGTTCTGCTCCAGCTACTCTTTATTGACTCATTTTCCTGAGCAAGTTCCTAAGTTCCTAAGCAAATGTTTATCCGTTAGAATTCATTAAACTTAACAACAGTTATCTTTTAACACAAACAGTTAGTGCCGTTAAGGGCTGCAACTAACAATTATTTTGGTAATCGATTAGTTGGGAGATTCTTCTTTGGATTAATAGATAAGTTGTTTAGAACGCGAAAGTGACTTGAATATAAGTTTTTTGCCCATTTTGAGCAGTAGTAACGTTGCTTGATAACTTCCTGGAGATGTAGATTTTAGGTTTCTCAAAAGCATAGAAAATCAGATCTGAATCAAACTGGAATTGAAACTAGACACTCATTAAAACAAGTATCAATACTTGAACATAAAACATTAACAGAAAACACAACATTTTCAGTTTTAGAATATTCCTAAGCTTTTTCAAAAGAAAAAGTTTAATAAAAAAGTATTTGTATTTTGTGTTGAAACTGTCAGTCTATTGATTAAACGTAAAAAGAGCCTTTTAAATGATCATTGTGGTACCTTAATTAGTATCAAGAATCAAGTTGTTTTTCAACAACACAAAATGTACACAATTTCCATGCAATATTTGCTCAATATGATCCCTGTCTACTGCCCATGGCATGTTTGGAACCTATACAAAGATATGTTAATAATTACTCCATAACTAAATTAGTTGGCGATTATTTCAATAATCGATTTGTTGCAATTAAAAAGTCTTTATCAGTTCACAAACCAATAACATAAGTTTAAGCAAGTTTTCACATTAACACGTCCATGGCAGGTTGAACTACTGATTTAAAGTGAGGCTAAACACACGTTCAGAGACTAACTCCGCCCACAACTGCACCTCAAACAGGCTCGCAAAAGTGGGAGATGCCCGGAGGCCTTTTAAGAGACGCCCAGTGGGTGTGAACAGACTTTGATTGACAGCACCAAATATGAACAGTGAGCTTGGCAAATGATGTGACGGAGCAGTCCGGGTCCTGACCACTGACAGTCTATCTGAGGAAGCTGTACTAGTCTTTGCTTACTTGCACGTCAAGATATTTTTAACTTTACAAAACAAATGTATTAAACCTTTGCTTTAGTCTACATAGGCACATGAGCTCATTATGTGGGTATTTTCGAAAAATGAATATGAAAAACGCTTCACTGACACGGGATTCGAACCAGCGCATCGTTGTACAAGCAGCTGCACATCGCACCACTCGCTCAACAAACTGAGCCAAATGACGGCTGATATCAATGCACAGCGAGTGATCGCTCTTCAACACTCCTCCGCAGCAGCGGTGTCAGGGGGAGGAGTTTATTTATTCCCTCTGGGCGGCTCGTCTGCGCGTCAAGTCACTGTGACGTCAGAGGGTACTGAAAATGCACTGACAGCGTTTGCCCATCGTGGCAGTACAGCCGCGGTTTTTACACACATAACTGCAAAATGAGCGAGTTTGCACAAAAATGTCCAAAAAAGGCCTGGAAACAGTAGATAATTCAATTTTGACCCCATATACACAGTTTAACAGTGAAAAAAAGTTGATTCTGAGTTTAGTTTCTCTTTAACTAACACGAAGTTATCATCAAGTTTAAGATTTTACTAAACACTTCCTGTTCATAAATGTTTACATCACACTAAGAAATTGCCTATCTTCAAAAAATTGGGCAGAAACACTTTATTTCAGGAAATTAAAGTACACTAGAACACACTCATTTTGACAAATTCATGTTTACAAGAAGCTCATAAAATGTTTCTCGTGTGAAAACTAAAAATGTCTCCTTACTGTGATGTCATCAGTTTAAAACTCGTTATTTTAAACCTTTCTTGACAAACTTGTTCTTGATCCATGTAAAACTACAATTTATATTTTACAACACATATTCTACGAGTTACTTTCTGAATAGGTGCATTGTTTTTCTATTGGAATGGATTAATTTATCCTTTATATAGTATTTTAGAGAGAAATGCAGTTTATGATTATCTGGGTTGTAATATTTTTTGGGTGAATAAAAATAAATAGAAACATCTTTGTAATTTAGCTCAGACCAACAGTTCTTGTCTAGTAAGTCCATCCTGTGACCACTAGAGGGAGCTCTGAGGCTACTTATGTAAGTCCAGAACAAGTCAAGCTCTTTGCTCCAGGAAGCAATTTGCAGAAAGAGTTGTTACTTTTAATCTGACTGGTTTAATGGTCTTTCATTATAACACTCTGTGAATAATGCGCTGTGGGCCGTAACAAGGACTTTTTCCACTTCTTATTTTTAGAACACACATCAGTACTTACAACAGGTCCAGGAAGGCCGTCCACTCCAGGCAAACCATTCTCACCTTTCTTTCCCTGGCAAACAGAAAAAAATAAAATAAATTATAGTACCGGTAATCAGCTGCAGCAATGTCCGTCTTCATTTCATTGTCCTTCCTTGACCAGAAAAGAACTGAATAGAATTGTCGTAGAATATTAGTTCACTCAAAACGAATAAGTCATCTAAATAGGTATAAGGTACAGACACTCTTGGCATTCTTAACTCATCAAAAGTTTTCTTTGTAATGACAGCATAGATTTAGCACCCAGAGTTTTCCACAGATTTATAGGAGACTGGTGGCACAGGTAATCGTTTTATTGAGTCGCAATTTTTTTGAGTAAAGGTGACACTACTGATCAAGAAAGAACTTGGTTTTAAAGATTAACTAAAGCTACTACCTCTATACTTTATGATATACCAACAAGTATATAGCATAATTGTATTATATTTATTTATTTATTCTTCAGCTTGGTTTTGGAACAGGGGTCTCTAACCTTTTCTCCAAGAGAGCTACTTTTGCAAAACAAAACTGGCAGTGAGCTACTACTTTTAGCCATTTTAGAGATTAAATGGAGCAGATGTTTTTATGAAACATTACAGTAACCCACTGAGAATCAGACACAATTGGGCATATCAAAACACATTTACATTAAAAATAGAAATGTTAAAATTTCAACTATTTGTAATAATATGATCTAACGTCCTTTGGTGCGTTACTTTGCAGGTGATGGAGAACTACTATAGCTCCCAAGCAACAGGTTGGAGACCACAGTTTTAGTCTATGTAAGCAGACATCATTGTCTATTTATGGGAAAAACTGAGCACCTCCTCAAAAAAAGATGATGAACCTCAAGAGGTAATTCTAATGAATAATAATTGTATTTGCCATTTGGGTATGAATTTCACAGTAAGAGAGAAAGAATTGCACTGTTGCTATAAAAATATGTACAGTATATTACAAATATTCATAAATATTCAGATTATACCTACAGTATTTTCAAAAAGGGACCTGTGCAGTGACAAACCAAAGACAGATTGTCAATGCATCACTGTCACACATTTAATTGCATTTTAAACCAAATTCTGCCGAGAGCTCCACGTTGTATTTTAACATTCAACAGACACTCTTGTTTTTCGACACTAAAACCTAAGTTTTCACAGAGGGGAGATTTGGTGGATATTGTTCGATCTCAACAAAAATAATCCCTTTATACATATTAATGAAGGATAAGTCTGTGCATCTCTGAGGAGCTTGTCTGGCTGTGCTGAGGACACTCTGCTGTAACCGTCTTTCATTCGGGGCCAGAACAGGTTTGGCTTGACACGATGCTGCCGTCCGACAGATGTGGGCTGAGATTTGAGCATACTGTTGATGTGAAGTTAATTGCTCCCAGTCGAACAGTGAAAGAGAGGTCACCAGCTTGTCTAATGTTTAGGAGGTGCAAATTGTTCTGTTCACAACTGACCACTGTGGGAAAACATAACATACAGTGCTGCACAGTAAATAATTCATTATTACAGTACCAAAATATAAAGTTTCTATTTTTCCTTATGTCTCCTCCTTCTGCTGTTGTCCAGGCTTGGGACAGACACATGACTGTAGCTTTTAGTGTGGTTCTGAGGCTGGATTCAAGAGATAAAACTGTCCTTTCTCAATAAACTGCTCTAACAATAGACAAGTGTTGTTGTTGTAGAAATTTCCATCTCATGCAAAGTCTTAACAAGTCCACCTTCAGTTTGTCACTGTTGAAATAATTATGTGGTTAGCAGTATCTATGATGGCCTATTACAAAATTTGTCCTTCTCTATCAGATTCTTTGATCAAATTGTGGTATGCTATGGATTTCATCTCAGCCACCATGTTTTCAAGCAGGGCCAACTTACCTCCTATTTAAACCTTGTGTGGAAGCATAGTCAGGCTTGGTTAGCCAATGTATTGAGTATTCAATTTGCCGGGTACCAGACTGATGGTAAATAAACTCCTGCCTTAAACATCCAAAGGCCTCTGTCTATCTCTAGGACAGGGGACTGTTATGATTCTTTAACAGTTTTGGTGTCACAAACAAATGTGATGTGATTGTATAAGATGTTTGTGGTGAAAAAGAAGCTGAATTGAAAGGCATTGCTTACAAGCTTTGGATTATGACAAAAGGATATGATAGTGAATACAAGCAGTTGAAATGAGTTTTTCCTCCGCAGGGTCTCTGTGTGTGTCCTTAGAGAAATTGTGCAGAGCTTAGTCACACAAGAATAACTTTGAGTAGAGCCACTGCTCCTCTGCTCCTTTGAGCAACTGTTCTGGATGCTGTCAGGACGACTCCCTTTTGCAGGTCTCTAGACATGTCCCACCTGCAGGAGGTTCTGAGGTAGATCTCTGATGAAGATCACTAGAGTGAAACACATTACAGCACAGGGAGGGCCAGTTTAACGTGCCATAACTAGTAAGGCATTTTCATATTTTTGTGAATTTTATATCAGATTCAGCATAATCTCATGCTGATAGGACCATGACATAAAATTAATATCACAAAAGCCAGATCGCAATATCAATTGTATCAAAATTGATCTGTGCTGTCTGTTTAAAGTTCACCCTTCACTTTGATTGGTTACATCCAGATGTCAAGCATGACATTATCTGACCAGGGGTAAGTATAAAAAATGTGCTTGTATTTGAACAGAGCTAATTCAAATAAAGAAATAGTGAATAATTTCATGGAAATTTCATCAGAAAAGCAGATTGACACAGGGACAAGCTCTTGATTGGATCACCATATTACCCAACCTTACATTCTGATTTTTAGGTATGTATAGTTGGTTAGACTATCATTTTAAAATTAAAATCATAAGTGCATTATTTTCAAATGATCATGTATAGTATTTAGATTTGGACACGTTGCCTTCAGGTCTTTTACTAAAATACATAACATAATGCACTAAGGTCTCCAGCATCGCGAGCAAACATACTGAGTGGATAAAGAGCAAGGTAAGAAATACTCGAAGACATACCCTCTGGCCAAATTCACCGGGCGTTCCAGGTATGCCTTGAACCCCGGGAGGACCCTACAAAACACAAGATTGACATTCAGCTGTTGAGACAGAAACAGCAGAGGAATATGTATTAGCCTCTGCACTACACGTGTACAAGAGCGTGCCTTTCTACAGCATCAAACTCACTGCTGTAAACACAACAAGAATCATAACTGAAGACACTTACAGGCGGCCCAGGGGGTCCGTCAGCTCCAGGAGGCCCCGGGGGTCCAGCCTCTCCCTGTAACGACAGCACACATCAGTATGTAGCATGCTGTGTCTGTGAGCTCAGAGCAACTGCTGTTTAATAACACTTTGAACTGCTTCGGATTGATTGATTATATTCACAATACCAGGAGAAAATACTATATTCTCAAATCACTGACCTTTTATACCTCAAGTTAAGAAATAAATGAATGAGTTAATCACACAAAAGACCTAACAAAAAACACGACATTCTTTTTTTTTCTCTCAACAAAAACAAAACATGACATAATATTTTGAGTCATTTACCTTATCTCCTCTAATGCCTTCCTTCTGAACCTTGGAGAGACAAGAAAAATAAAGAATTTTAATGCAAAGTAATTTTTACAAAAATCTATACTTGGTTCCAAAATCAACTTATTATCTGAATCTGGAGTTACCAGATGTTTGAAATATCATGTAGTTACATCTAGGTCTGGGTGATGTGGCAAAATAATATCACAATTTTCTTGTGGCTAAATCACGAATTTAATCATGATTTTTGTAAGTTGTTTATTTTCCCATTGCCTTTGGAATAGATATATAAATAAATAAAATCATACTTTTTCAGAAAGTTCCTACGTCACTGTGATTGCTGTCACACTAACTGACAAAGATTAACCAAAAAGAGAAGCAGATGGGAAAAACAGTGGATTTGTCCAATAGAGAAATGGTAAATCATTCGATATAATGATTTTTTCCACCCTGTTGACAGTGAAAATCATACAAAAAGGACGGTAACACTTAATTAGCCTCACTAAAGCCTTAATAAAGCATGAGCAAAGACTTAATTCATCATGAACAAATGTTCAACAAATGAAAGAAAAAGTTTCTTAAGGCTTAGTAACTACTTTTTAAAAAAGCTAATGTTCGAATTTAGGGTTGAGGAAATGGCTTGGGTTAATTAAGTAGTTACTAAGCCTTATTAAGCTTTTTCATTCATTAATTTGCCATTTATTCATGATGAATTAAGTCTTCATTCATGCTTTATTAAAGGTTTATTCAGACTAATTAAGTTGTAGTTAGTGTTACCAAAAGGACAAATTAGTGCACAAAAGACAATTCCAAATACAAGTTACTTGTTATTACTGTACCTGACATGTTTTGATTATCAGATTACCTTGTATGCATGTAAACACAGACACAAAATATCTCAAAACGTTGTCATAACATATGGATTTATCCGAATATTCTAGCTCTGATTTTACAGAGCATGTTAATATATACCAATCATAGTTGTAGAATTTCTTGCTAAAGGGTCTGTTAATGTGGCATTGCTACATTCTACAAGCTAATTGTTTCATTGAATAATTAAATATTGCCTAAATGCAGTTTTTTTGTTGTAATACAAAAAGGTAATGGCTCTAATCACTAATAAAAATTGTCACAATGAAAATGAATGAAATAGCCTTTTATCGTAATTTTTGGACTATAAGTCACTACTTTTATCATAAACTTTCAACTTTGAACTCTGCTACAAAACTACTACAAAATTATAGATTTTCATAGACTTACTATTAACATGTGCGTCCAAAATATATACTTATATAATTTTTCTTATTTAAAGAAACAATAAATACGAAATTATTTAATACTAGTTGGTGTGGTTTATATTCAGGTGAGCTCAATAGTGCAAAAAAAAAAATAAAAAAATTATAGTATTTGCAATGTTATTAATAAGAAAAATCATCACATTGTAGAACACGAACTAAGCTAAACTACTGCTGTGTTTAAATATATCTGTAGATAATAATCACCTTGTGTACACAGAGTAAAACAGATTGTATTATGTGTTCAGGACATGTATTACAACTGTTAAACATTATGATTGTAGATTAACAGATAAAGTAGAATCCTGTACTCTAACCGAGGATATTATACTAACACAAATCATTCATCAAACCCTCCAAAATCCCTTTATTCTTTTGTGACCCCTTGTGGCCTGAATGTCCTGTTCTAGACAGAGCTGCAGATCTATGCCAACAGACATTGTGATTTATTTCTTTGCTGATTACAGGCTGTTCCAGGAGGCTTTTTCTGAATCAAAGAAATGATGGAAAGAACAGAAATCTTTGGCTCTGACAGGCACACATTATCTGATTCTACAAGTATAGCTTTTAGGATACATCTTATATTTGTCATTCTGTCACAAAGCAGATTACAAGACACAATACATACTTGAAATCAAATAATTAGAAGAACTGTCTATTCTTTTCAAATGCGTTTCTTGTTTAATCCATAATTACAAAACCTCAAAGTATCTACACAAGTTTACCTCTGAAATACACATGATTAGACTAAAATGCAGTAACCATCAATAAATCTCATGCTACCCAGTTTTCACGAATATGATTTTACTTTCAATTTGGGCCATGGGCAGAAGTTGGGACTTAGCAAATGCACTGTAAACAAAGGGTCAGAGTTCAATATATGTTGCATTTATGTGGTCCTTATGCTTCCAAAATGAAAAAAAATTGGAGTTATAAATTTTCTTAAAATGCTTTCTTTTATGTCAGAGGTCACAAACTCAAATGGAGCTGGGGCCGAAATCCGCAGTGTCAGGGTTATTGAGAAATAAATATTTTAAAATCTAGACCTACCTATTTTATATTCTCTTCTCTATAAATGTCGCTATATTGAAACTAAATTAACATACAAGCAATCTGTCCACCTTCATTATTTTATCTTGTTTTATAATATATTGTACATTATTAGGTCTATTATGCAAAGGAGAAAGGCCTCAAAGTAAATAAAATGTGTAATCGGGGTCAGGATGAACAATTGGTTGCAGTCCGGTGCCTTTCACAGTGCATTGTGGCACGTGTAGTTATGTGCATTGCTTTGGCGGTCCACACACTCAATAATCAGAAATCAGGCTGGAGGCCGCGTGAAATCATCTCAGGAGCCGTATTTGGCCCCTGGGTCGCCAGTTTAGAGACCCCTGTTTTAAGTCAAAAAGTCATCTATGCTATTATAACAAAATTAGCTTTGTCAAACATTAAATAGTATGTCTCATAGAAAACAGCCCACCATTGTGACTTCAGCTAAGTAATGTTACATACATTGTTGCTTTTAGAATGCAGGTAACTGTTAGAAAAGCCTCAAATTTTATAATGTTAAGTCAAGGAACTTAATGAACTATGTTAATTTTCATTTGCCTCCACAAACCAGGTATTATCAGCTGTGTATGTTTGGCCTAGAGTTGCTTGTTTATGAAAAAAATAATCATAAAATGATAGTAAAAGACAAATGTCACAGGAAACTGTTACAAACATACACAACAACTTTTTCAACTTTTCCACTAAAGGCAGCACAGATCTGCACTTACGAATATATTTATATGTTTATGGTAATAATCTCCATTGCTCTATTCACAGTAGTGTTTCTCAAACTGTGGTATGTGCATGGTGTCCCACTTGAGCTTCTTCCGGTGGTACTTAGACTAGTGTTAACTTCTTTGAATGTTTTTTATTAGTATTTCTATTCCTGGACCTGGCTCAGACCTAGAAAAGTTCACAAATCCAATTTAGTTAGGTGGAACATAGAACGCCAAATCTTTAGCAGTACTTGGTGCAAAAAGTTTGAGAACGACTGAGCAAAAATGTATATTCAAATATAAATTTGATTAATTGCGCAGCCCTATTATAAAGGTAGAACATGCAAACAGCAGGAAGTCGAACCTAGAATCTTCTTGCAATGAGGCCATAGCCAGGCTAACCCCTACGCTACCGTGTCGCCCCAAATATACTATAAAATTGTCCATGTAAAATTTACAGCACCTTTATTTTATTAAAGGCCACTTAACCAATAATAATACACTTTTATTACATGCACCCTCTCACCTACAGAGATGTTAATTAAAAAACACAAAATTCCCAAATCATTTGACTCACAACATAAGCAACCATTTCTTGTGTTCTTTCAGTACTTACTACATCTCCAGGTATTCCAGGCAGACCTCTGTCCCCCTGTGACACAGCACACACACAGAGACAAAAACACAGTGATTAGAGCACTTTAAGACGCATTTAGAACTCCCCGAGGCATTCAAGTCTAAGCGTACATGAACGACTAGAGTTTACGACACACGGCCTTTGGAAATGTGAAGAGTGAAAGTTGAGGGGTAGAAAAGGGTGAGGTAATTGTGTCTATGTGTAATCAAGTGTGTGCCTGTATATGTGTGTGTGTGTGTGGGACAATTGGGAGACACGCATCAAAGGAGTAATTAGAGACAGACAAATGTGAGTGTGTTTTATTTGAGCAGACAAATGAGTGGGCTGATGGTAGACGGTGGAATGTCTGGAGAGCAGAGAGGGAAGCATGGGAAACTGACAGAGAGATTAAATGAAATGGTTTTTTTTTAAATATTCAAATGATCATAATTGTTTAAAAAAAAAAAGATTCCTGTTGGGATTGGGCTATTGCCTAATGCAGTGGTTCTTCTTATCCATGTTTTTTGTTAGGACAGCTGCCATAGCGATTAAAAAGAAAATACGATAAAATGTCCACCAAACAGAACATTCATTAAAGGTACACCAAGTAACTTTTGTGATGACAGTTATGTATGGAGGTATTGATAGTGCATCTCTCAAAAATACATGCAGAGGGAACGCCCACTAACTGACCTCCTTAGGGGAAACTTTTACATGGACAATGCACCAGAACAACGGTTTTATCACTCAGTGCTCTACAACAACAGCAAACTCCAACAGAAAATGTGGACTTAAGGAAATATATTATGTCTAATTTACAAACATGAAAATAGTGATCCAATGGTCCAACTATAGAAATACATCCAACAATGCTGATGGTAGATGCGAGCTAAATGCTATTGTGAACATCTTTCTTTAACTTTCGGTTACTTTTCTGAAATAACGTCAAGTCAGCAACCGTCATATACAGTAATTGTGGTTGCGACTCAACCTGAATTAGTTGTGCTAAAAACACTTATTTTGCCAGAAAACCTCATGAAAGAGTTAAAAAGTTTAGTTTCTGGCTTCCCATTCATTAACATATGATTTCTCCAATGATTTTCTCCCACAAGAGGCCACGCCCGACGCACTGCCGACTGTATCTATTATAACTGTGAAAAGACACAAAGGGCCAAATTTAACAAGCATTTGCTCATGTGCAAAACAGGGTAGTGGGAGCAAAAACTTGGTGTAGCTGACATTTTTCTTTCACACATGCAGAATTTACTTCTTCCATTATTAAAGTTTGCATAAATTTAAATTAAATAACGTGATTTTTTTGTCAGTTTGCACCCACAATTTAGCACCTGGCTTGATAAATCAGGCCCACAGTCTTTTCAAACAAATCAACTGACTTCCTGTTTTAAAGGCCCACTGTGTGGCTTTTTGACCAAAAAATAGACTTCTATAAAATTATATTTTTGGTACCGAAATGTCTTTGTTGCACTAGATAAATGATAAAAAATCTGTGTCTTTACTTCTTTACTTAGAGAAGGTTTGCATAGCCACAAAATGAACCATTATATGGCCCAGTAGAGTCTCATCTTGTGCTACGTTTTCATGCAAAAGCTGTTTCTTTAGCTGTGTTTTTTTCCCCCCATTGCACTAGAAAATATGCTATTCCTCATTATTCCCCCAAGCATAGTTTTAATTTTCTATTTCCACTGAATTGTGTAGTTGATGTTGACATTGCATAGTATATCCTCTTTAATGTCATTGTTACAAATAAGGCAATGTAAGGCACATAGTGCACCATAACACCAGGGCACACACCTTGTCTCCTTTGATTCCACTCGGTCCAGGAGTACCAGCCAGTCCTCTCAACCCCTGACAACATACACATGTTGAAAGAAAGTTTAAAAAATAAAATTATATAACATTATCTGCATGTTTGTGTGATATTTAACGAAACTTACATCTTTCCCAGGAACACCATTTTGCCCGGGTAATCCGTCAATACCAGCCAAGCCCTAAACAGAAAATAGAACATTTAGACAATTGAGCAGGGATAGGGGGTATGTGAAAACTGAATTTTTCTGAGCACTCAAAGCATAAACTGCATGATATTACAAAACTACTCAAACATGCACGAGTCAATCCAAATACAGCTGGCTAAACTAATACGGAGAGAGTTTGTTGGTTTTTAAACCCATATTATAGATTGTGTTTTTCTTATAGTTTTACAAGTTAAAGTTGGGATAACTAACTTTTTTAGTTGTAAGTTGGTAAACTTTGTGTTTTCCATTAAAAAGTCTGTGATCAACGCAGCCCTTTGTGAAAAAAATAGACCACTGAATACTGTCTGAACTGAATTATAAAGAATTGTAGTTCTCATCTGGAGACCCGAATGCAGCGCTCTGATTGGCTGTGCTCAGGCGGTCCTCTACAGTTTCACTTTGTTGTTTGTAAAAAGAAGTTTATTAGACGTAACTGATCCTTAAAATGAAATCATGTCAATATTAACTATGTGTGAAAGGATTTAGGACAGGAACTTGTCAGATTTAAAACTTAAAGGGTTTCTGTATAGAGTGAAAATCAACAACCACAGCTTTAAGTAGCAATTTATGAAAAATTGAGAAATAAAAGTTGAAAACTACAAAAGTAAGCGACAAGTTCAAACAATCATTACATCAAAGTATAATTTGTCTAATTGTAGCATCAATGTCATTTATGTAGATTTTAATTGTGGTTTAACCTGCCATATGCACTTTAAATGTCCCCTTTAAAAAGAAAACAAATCCCTATTCCATTTCTCAACACAGCTACAACTCCTGAACCTAAACATCAGAACTTTCCGGAGCACAGACAGAACCGTATAATTCTAAGGAAATGACATTTTCCTTTCTGAAATGAACTGCGTGTAATGTAAAACACAAACCCATCTTTTCAATAACGTCTCATTCATCCGCAACGCAGTAACCCAAGCTGCCGTTCCACTTTTTCACTTCCCTCCCTGGATCTCCTCTGTCACGAGTGCTTTCCCAGCGCGCCCCACAGGAAACCGCCTGGTAATGTTGTGAGCGGGCAGACGGACAGCTCTAAACCTGTCTCAGCTCCGGACTCAGCATGTTTTACTCCAGCTTCCCTTTAACTTGCGATGTTTCCTCATAGCACATGTTAAAGTCATCACTGTCTTGTGTTTACAACATCGTTCTAGTCGTATGTTAAAGTCATTTAAAGCAGTGGTTGGTTCTCAATCTTTTTCACCGAAATAACAATTGTAGGCATTTGTGACCCCCAAACAGGAATTTATTAATTTCTTCTGACTAAACCAAGACAAAATTTGATGTCACCATGAGGTCATTTGCTTGCTTCAGACAAGTCACAGTTTCTCCTGTGCTTCTGTGATTTTAATTTTAAGTACGTTAATTGTTCAAATGAGTATCTAAATTTGATTCTAATTTTAGTAGTGATTAATATCAGATTTTGACACTCTTTTTTTTGACTCTACAAGTCTAGTATTTAGTCTTAGTGTTTGATTTTAGACATAAGCCTACACGTAACATGTCTACAAAACTCAACATTTTCTAAGTAATCAGTTGGCATAATTTTTTGAGTAATTGTAAAAAAAAAAAAAAATTGTAAAAATGTAATGTAAAATAAAGTTTTACATTACATTACATTTTGCAAGTCAAAAAGATATGTTTTCAAACAAAAATAAAAATGCTTAGTTTCAGTTGCATATGCTTAATGTTTTCAATTTATATTTTTTCATTGAACAAAAGGGACTATTTTGCATTGTTTCAGAGCTAAGGCGGCTAAACTGATTTAGGTTACATTGAAATTTCACTGACATTTACTTTAGGTTTTCCCTGTTCAGTTTATAATTTATGATCTGACAAGTTAAACTTGGTAAAATGTTTCTAGAAAGATTATGGAAATACAATACCTATAAAATGTGACTTATGTATGTATGTAACAATGCAAACTTTGTCTTTTCCACTTTAAAGCATGCTGTAAATGCAGCACATTGGGAAAAAATTAGACCTCACCACTATGTACTGTCTGAATCAAAATGAAAGCATTTTATTGCTCTTCGAAAGCCAAATGCTGCCCTCTGATTGGCTGTGTTTGAGTTTTAACTGCTGTCTGTTAAAATAGGTTTAGGCAGACACAAAAAATATACATCGATATTAAAATGTGCTTAAGGATTAATAAGAGCTAGGAACAAGTTGGACCAATTTACGTTTTTTGCAGTGTGAAAATCAGCTACCTCATCTTTAAGTGAGCAGAACATTTTAGCTTATTTCAAGTAAACTAAACTCAATCATCAGGGCCCCCCAGAAATCATTTCGAGACCTCCAGGGTGAGAAGTTGAACCACTGATTTTAAAAAAGCCAACATCTCAGCAAGATGTAATCCAATCCATGAGACACATTACTTTACTTTAGCTATTCTATCTTTTACTTGAAATCGCAAAACATTACTATACTCATAAAATATCAACAAATCGCAAATTATATTCTGGAAACAATTGCTTGTAGTTGGACAGAACTTGTATTGGGGTTTTATGGGTCGTCTGAGTTGCATTGTAGCGTCATTCGAATGGAAAAGAGCAACGTTCACACATCAACAAAGCTCCAGTGGACTTGAATGAGTCGCCTTGTAGCCAAACGCCCCCACACAATCCTAGACTGGAACCGGAGAGTGAATCAAGAAAGCCACATCTGTTTGGACCATTACACCCCTGGTTTTGGAGTTCCTGGAATGGCCTCTTCCAGGGAATTGGTTGACCCTGTTGTCGAGATTTCATCTATGAGGCTTCATCTCTAGAAGTTAAGCGGTCTTGTAAATCTCAAATGAAAATGGGCACCTGAAAAGCTTGTTATCGGTACTGTGTGGTCTACTTGACCTACATCACAGTTTAGGGAGATGTTCAGCCTGCAGGTACTTACTGGGGCACCTGGTACTCCTTTTTCACCTTTGTTGCCGGCTTCACCCTGTATAAAAGGCATTCATTTTTTTCTACAGGTACTAATTGATGATTATTATATGAACAAAACAATTGAAATAGGCAACATTACTTACAGTTACACCTTTCAGCCCCGGTGCACCAGGACTTCCAGCATCACCTTGAATTCCCTTTTAATACAAAACAGAACAATATTTAATTAGCATATTAAAGATTACTATATATTTAGGAATAAACTAGTACATGTGTAGATCAATAATTTGCATTTTTGTAAAACTCAAAATTGATGTAAACAGCATAGCATAAGAAGAGGTCTATTTACTTCTTGTGCAAAACTGCAGAACTTCATTGTAAGATTTTATGTGTGAGTAGACTATTTTGAACCATGCATGCTTTACTGTGACCCTAAATTTCTTCAATAATCGCAATTAAATACAGACAAGCGGGTGGTAGGGGGCAGAGCTTTCATGAGCGTTCAATCATCAGCTGCAGGACAATACAAGATTACTCAAACATGCATGAATCATTCTTGATTAAACTTGAATAAACTAATGGTGAGAGAAGGCAAGGGTAAAAACATAGAAAAGTTGATTTTACACAATAAGCCTCCTTTAAAAGATGCTCCAGATATAAGATTTATTAGGATTTGCATATGTTTTTTTCTTTTTTTGCTTTTTTCCCCCAAATATTTTAACATTATACATTATGTGTGTCAAAAGGTTACTTTTTCAAAATTATTGCAACTAAATACAGAAATGTGGGCAGTATTTTTTGAGCACACAAGTTGTAGTCGTATAACAATAAAGGCAGTTAATGAAGAAGACTATGGTGGCCCCTGTTGTCTAATTTCTGCCCCATAGTCTAAAAACAACCATACAATTATTTGCAATACAATTATAACAAACAATACTTTATAACTGTATTATGGTTACCAACAAAAAGACAAACTCAAACATGCATGAAACAATCAAAAACACTTTGAGGGAACACTGTTGTAACAATGCTCAAAGTTCTTCAAGCTTAATGAATAATAGCTTCATATTCTCCAGATTATGTATTAATAGTGAGATGTAGGGATTTTGTTTAATATTTTAAGAAATGTATGTTGGAAGATGAAGGCATATGGGAAAAAGAAGTCCTTTACTACTCATCTAGTGCTTTGTTTTGTCTCAAAAGTAATGGCACAAAGCTAGTTTTGTAAATGTCCACTTACCAAGCCAACAAATCTACACTGACTTGGTTATTTTTAATGCAACATATTTATATCTGTGTAATATATATATTTTTTATAATCTCAGAAAGCTATGATTAAAAAAAGTCCATGAGTCTTGCACCTTTGGGCCAGATGGACCTTGCCCTCCTTTACTTCCAGGTGATCCGGCTTCACCCTGTTTGAACAAGAAATTGTCACTTTACTATTAAGTTGATCTGGACATGATAAAATGTTTAAAGTTTTCTCACTTTGTCTCCTTTGTCCCCAGGTAAGCCATCAATCCCAGGAACTCCTCCAAGTCCCTGGCAAGTACAGCAGAAAAACACAATTAGTAAAATGCCAGTTATTTTAATGCTGCTATGTGAGCGCTGCTATTGGACGGCACTTGGCACACCTTCTCTCCTTTTGGTCCAGAAGCACCTGTTAATCCTATGCTGCCTGTGTCACCCTGGAATAAAAGTAGTCATTATTTTACTGCGCTGCTCAAGGCATGCACAAACGGTGACGTGCTCTTGCAACCTTGTTTAGATGCTAAAATGTTAATGGACAAAGATTGTTATTTACACAATAAGGTTAGATCAACAATTACAGACAAAATTAATATGAGAATTCAATTAAATGTGTTCAGTGCAAACATTTAGAAAGATTTTTTTGGGGGGGAATACAGTAAGTGTAGCTACAAACATCATGTGTAAACACATTTTGCACAGCTAAATAAAAGTTTTTTTCTAGGCCCAAAATACATATGCGATCATCATCCCGGAGACTTACAAAGACATTTAACAAGGTAAAATGTTACTTAGTTCAGCTTTAAATTATACAACACTCAAGACAAAACTGCCTGCTTCTATAATCGTCTTTCAAATCACAGATGGATGCCACTGAATTAATTGGAGCTGACATGATTTCAGCACCATTTCCTCCATCATACAGTTTAAGTGAGACCCCTGCCTGTGCCAATAATGAGAGACATTTGCTTATAAGAGCACCACCGCAAATATACTTTCCGACGAGTTTGTTAAATATTCAATTAGATTGGATCTCAGCAGGGTGAATCCACTTTCACTAAATGTGTCTCACTGACCACAAAGCTCACATAAAGCCCCTCACTGCTCTGTGCTGTTTATCTCCTTCTCTGCATACTGTCTTTGTAGAGAACTGAAAGCAAGCTTTTCCTGGAGCTGCATTAAATGACAGATATAGAGAGCAAAAGCAACAGAAGGCTTGCATTAAAGTTACATTTAATGCAGCTTTGTAGAACAAAAGAAGAAAGTGGCTTTAGTTATAGTAAAGTAAAAGCAATCAGTCAGCTTAATCTAAAAAGGACAGTGACATCATTCTGTCTAGACCTGGAGGACAGTTTGAGCGCTCCTATCAGGGCAGAATGATTCATGACGATAGTTTGGGCTCCAGAGTGGAGCTCCTCAGACTACACGCTGGCACTGCCCAAGCCTGGAGCAGGCAGACAGGGTGGGCCTTTGGGCAGGCCTGACCCTATTCTCTGTGGTCACCTGCTCTTTAATTCAGGACATCACTCTAACCATGCCTAAGCGTTCCAACAGAAGTGCAGTCACAGATGACGTGAAATGAAGAGGACCAGAGAAAGGCAGAGATCATGTTGTGTCTGAAATACATGCATATAATATATGCATACGTATGTGACAAACATGCAGTGCATATAGGGCTCATGCATCTGAGAGGATGGAGGACTTACCTTCTCCCCTCTGTCGCCTTTGACAGAGATTACTTTGCCCTGCAAATAATTCATCATTCAGATCAATTATTATCGAGGCACAGAAATAAGCACGAGGAAGTGCGAGCATACTGTATAATTATATTTTACTACTGAGTTCAAATAACTAAACATAATGATCTATGTTGTTTTCCTACAGTTTCTCCCTTTTCTCCTCTGAGGCCAGATGGTCCAGCAGCACCTTTAGCACCCGTGTCACCCTGAAAGAGCCACATGGAGCGTAAACACACAGAAGAACTGCTTTTACACTTGTCACACTCAAATGTACAAGAAGGCACCTTTTCACCCTTGGCACCTGCCACACCAGGTTCACCAGTTTCACCCTGTGAAGAATACATGTGCTTAGACAGCCCTGACAACATGGCTGTACACCGGAGCATTGGGAACATTAAATCTAACAGGGTAATTCTGATCTACCTTCTCTCCAGCAGGGCACGAGCAGTTGACCTCAGGACCTTTCTGTTGTTCTGCGCTGGTCGGTGCAACAGTCGGGATCTCTACTGGAGGTGCTTCCGTCGCAACCTTTTTGGGACACTGAAGAAGAACACAAATAAGTCATAAATATGAAACTATCATTATCTTTGTTGTGATAAGTCAAATCCCTTTGTAATTACAGCATCAGATTGTAATTTGTTGTGAAAGAAAAACCTTAATCCTGCAACAAACTAAATTTATTCTCACTGCTTTGTTTTGCTCCTCCATCAGAGAATAGATTATAGACAGACTAAATACTAGGCATTTGAAACAACCCTGGTATAACAATGGAAAGTATATGCTGTTATATTTATTTGATCTGGAAACAACCTCTCATCTGTTTTTGGTTGGTAGAACATATAATAGCAGGTTGTGTTTTGTGTAATTTGACATGAGCGTTGACTGGTAAAACTCACCGGCCCAGTGGGAAGATCACAGCAGGTCTCCAGCTCAGCATGTTTGGCATCGCAGTAAATCATCATCCTCTGAAGATCAAACTGGATCGATACAAACAAATGCTTCATTGATTCAAATGTTGGAACAAACATGATATTTTCTTGAGGTCATCAATCCCATGTTTGACCATATTTCATACAGTATATTAATATCAGCAATCAAAGTACAGCTTGTAAACTGACATGTATTGATATTTTTTTATTAGTGTTCAATAAATGACTGAGGCAACATTAATTAGGGCTCCAAATTTACAATATATGTTACTGTTCTGCTGATGTGCAATATATTGAATTGTTGTTGTTTTGAAAATATGCAAAAATAAATAATTATGTTACAAAGACAACCATTAGTTGAAAGTTTGCAGCATGTCTTTTTGTAGCATTATTCAGTCTAAACCAGGACTATTCAGCACAGAGACCGTATCGGGTCCTCTAATCATATTAATCCAGCCCACGTCTTGTCTTCCAAACATTAGAAAACAAATTTGTTGTTGATTATTAATGGGACAATTTACTTGTGTCACAAATTTATTCAGTTTTCAATTTTGCAGCGACATTTTTTTATTTTATTTTGTTAGTTTAACTATAATAATAAAAAAAAATACTGTAAGGCACAAAATAAACCATAATAAATTAAATTTACTGTAGTACCAAGTTACTGTTGTTAGTTATCAGACCTTGTATTTTTTTATAAAGATACATCGTTCTGATACTAGGATCGGATATCGGCGCCGATCCAGGGAATTAATTTAGCTGGATCGGGTATCGGTTGCATGATATCGGTTCAACCAATTTCATAGATTTTTTAATAATGAGACTCACAGGTTAGTGTTGATACAGAACATCTCAAAATGTTTGACACTTTATTATTTAGAAGTTGTTAAGTTGTGACTTGCAATATAAATAGCAGTTACAGAACACTAAAAGATCAAATTTCCTATGCTTTGTTAAGAAAAAATAAACTAATTCAGTCTTTAGTATTTACATTAGTATTGGCTGATATCGGGTATCGGCAAGTACCTGAAGTTGGTATCGGAACTGAAAAAGCTGTATCGGTGCATCCCTAATTTTTATGAACATTTGAACAGCAAACAATCATATTTAGTGTCCATATTTTTTCAGTCAGGTCTTGCACAACTTCACGCTTTGTTTGTTTCATAGAACATATTGTATTATTATTTGTATTATACAACTACTTGTATAGTGTGTGTGTATAGGTCAGTTGCAGTAGTTTTACTGCATGAGCAAAACGGATCGATTCTGGCCTTTCGATTCGCTCATCTGTCTGTATATCTTAGTTTTAAGTTATTCTTTTAATTTTTATTTTAAGCAGCAGTGGCTATACTGTATTGTTAAAACTGATCTACTGAAAAGAATATTTTCATTACATCAGAGGTCACTGCTCACCCAAAAAAATATGGCCCTCTGGAAAAGAAATTAAATATATATATTTTTTGATATCCTGAAAACACTATTCTCTAATGTATTATCTAAACTTCAAAAAATATTTCCTACCTAAATCAAGAAAATGGAAATAGCCCGAGTAAACTTTATTGACCTGAGGAATTGTTTTTAATGAATTGCAAAGCTCATTATGATGTAGTGTTCTGCAATGATTATAAGCAATACCTTTTGATGATAATTACTCAAAATAAATAAATTAAATTGTAGAACACAGTCATCCAAAGTGTAGACTCACATCAATGGGGACACTGTCATAGAGTCTCTTTCCTATGACAGTCTTTCCTTGGATGTCTATGTCCTCTCTCTCCTCCAGGGGCAGTGTGTCTATGTGCTGACAGTCCAGGTACAGAGACACGGCCTTGGCCTCCACACTGATGGCAATCTTGTGCCAGTTACGGTCAAACAGGTTGTCCACTTCAGGGTTCTTGAAGACGGCTCGGACAGCATCCTTTGTCACTCCAGCTGCGTTGTACTCCACCGCCTTGTTCTCTCCGTCCAGTCGGATTGATACCTTACGAGTGAAAAGCCACAGGGAATGATGTTAAATATGTTCTTATAACTTTTACGATTACAATGTTTCACCATTGAGACATCAGTACACAATGTATTCTGTAGATCTGTTCATATCTCTGTACATGGCTTGTTACATTTACAACTAGACACAACCTGACAGTAAAAGGCAGATCTACTGTCTGTCATAACTGTTTTTCTCTGCACACACCTGTGGGATTCCATATTTGTCGTAGACTTGCCACAGGTACCAGTCTTCTCGTCTTGAGGTTTTTCTGAATTTGAATGTTGTGACAAATGCGTATTCATCAGGCAGACCCTGAGAAAAAACATCTCTGTGGAACAAAAGCACAGTCTTATTACAACCACAATGGAGAATTGAGAATATTTGAACAGCTCCTTTCAGTCTTTAGCATGCAACAAGCCTGTAAGCATTTCAGTGTGGAGTGTGTAGTGGGATCTCACTCTGTCTGCTGCACTATGGGCATGGTACCAAGGCGAACATAGGAACTCTGGCCTTCATCGTCTCTGGTTCCCAGAAGATCCTTCACATTAAAGTAGTCCATCAGGTCAAATCCTGCAAACATAAAAAGTGTCACAGGGCACATGAGAACAATTTTTTTGTCAGAGTATATAATTAGGATTGATGTAAAACTTGAATTGAACATGTTCTTCACACCCAGCAGCAGCAGCAGCAGCAGCAGCAGCTGTTGGATGGAGCGACTTTAGAACTAAAACAGCATATGTTACTCGATCATCTGTTGCCATTTGGCAGAGGAAAAAAGACCAGCATCTTGTGCGTCCTATGTGCTCTGTACGTTTACCCACATCATGAGATTTGAAGTGGTCAAACCACAGACCATATTTAGGACGCTTTAGAAAGGCACTCCCATATACTACAAACAAGTGCTGTAACTATGGCGATGGCGGCGACATCAGAGATCACTAATGCTGCCCGATTGTCCAACAGAGCGCACTGATGGCCTGCAGTTATGTGGTGAGTCTGTCTCAACATCCAAGTGGACTGTGTTATTAGTGAGTTAACATGACTGAAGCAGCTTTTGTACAGCACAAATCAACTTCCACAAAGAGTAACGCTAATGAATAAAAGCAACAAATACAAACCATCCTTTTGACTTAAATGCTTTATACATAATACATTGAACTATCAATCAACATTAGTTTGATATCATTTCATCAAAGTATCATCACTAATCATTGTGATCTGCACATTTTCTCCGTTTCTGATGTAACTAATCCTGTTGTGTGTTTGTTTGTGGGGAAAACCCATCACATGTGTCTTTCAGAGAGTAAGCATCAGAATGAGGCAGTCATGTGAGTATCTAAGTGAAGTGTTTGAGAATAGCCTGGAGACAGGTGGTAAGAACACAGGCTGCCTCATGCACCATTAGCAACAGGGCAAAAATAACATTTCAACAGAGCAGTCATAACAGGTTCAATAACTGACAAGATCAGTCGACCACAAATCCACTCCATCTGGACACACGAATACTTCCAAATGAAAACATTCTCTCCTCTTCATGCCTTTGGCAATGTATATTTAATCTACTCACAGACCAGCAGGTGGTGCTGTGTGGCTCTACAAAAACTTCTTGCATTTGAATTCATGAATTTACAGCTAATTATGCTTAAAATAAAGTTGATGGCAGAATTAAGTCTTACCTAAGTCAAACTCATTTCAAATCATTATGGTTATTTTGGCTTTTGAAATGGTGATAACAACTACTGTATGTTTTTCAGATAATGTATATTTTTACTTCATTATTTTCAGTTAAAATCAATCTGTTTAATATTTTATAATTTAACTTTAATTAATTGGAAGGTATCTTGAACAGAAAATAAACTATAGAATGGCTTTTTGTCTAAAAATGATTGTTCCTGCTTCACTGAAGTAAACACAAAAAGCTCAATATGAAAGTGGGCTTAGCCGATAATATGGTACAAATCTTGCTGGATGAAGCCATAGAGCAATGACTATAAAGTTGGTCGCGGAGCTTGCATCATGAACATTCGCTCGCTGCAGTGTTATGTGGCTGTTCAGGGCCATCTCAGCTCAGAGCTGTAATTTGGACTGGCAGTGGATAGCGTATAATCAAGCTAAAAAAGTTATTTTGGACAGCCAGAAAACGTCCAATAGGGTGATGTGTGCAGAGAGCCAGATGAGTTCACAGACTGGGAAAAGGCATTCTTCTGATCAGAGCAGATGGCTGGGTTGTGCCGGCCGAATGCTGCAGATACGATTCATCCTCGAGCCGGTTCTGTCGGAGAACCTCGAGGGGTCACAGCAGACAGCCATGATAAATACAAGTCTGACTCAAACCACAGCTCTCCTGGCTGTCAAATCATAATCAGCGCCAAATAGACTTGACATTTCCAACGGAGAATGACTCTCTCTGCAACAGCATCGACAGCGAGAGGTACGGCTGTGTTGGTAGAAGTGTGACGCTGCAGGAGCTGCCCTGACTCATGATCAACACAGCCCTCTGTAGTGCATGTACTGGGCCAAAGCAGCTTAAAAATACATAAGACCCACCTGACTATTGGAGGATGATCAAAATTGACTTTTATACCAATTGTTACAAAAATGTCTATCAATAGTTTTGTGCTGATACTGTTTTGTGTAGTACCCACTTTGCACTAAACTGTTCAATTTAAGCTTTATGAATGTTACTTAGGCAGCAGGTCAGTAAAAACACAACTTCAGTTTTATAAGGATAGTGTCCGAACATAAATATGCCATAAGGAGAAACAACATGGACAACACATTTCAGAGAAACATCAAAGTAAAGTAAATGTCTCAAAGTGGAAAGCCTTGAGCAAAGAAAAAAACTGTCTGAAGTTACTTTTGCAGAGGGAAACATGATACATATCCTGCAAGCCACTGTTTTCCCAGGATTAAATGATGAAATTGACTATATTCCTTTTTTATAAAAACATTTTCTTTGATCATCATTACCATGCTCCTTTTCTAATAAAAATAAACACAAAATATATTGATAATTTACACATCTTTATTTTCTCCAGCGTTCGTGGTTAGCACACCTTTCCCAAATACTTAAAGGTAACTAAATTCACATAATCTAAGCCTAACCCTAACCATACCCAAATCCCTGAATTAATTATTTTAAAATATAAACTTTTGCTAGCATAGCCCCCAATGCAAAGTGATGGTGTATGGCATAACTGGGTTGGATAAAATAATCAGGCAGGGGATTGCTGAGAATCACACACTGAAGAAGGCTGCTGTGAGTCACTATACATGGAAAACGGATCAGCACACGCTTTTAAAGAAATAATATTTCAACAATGAAGGCCAGGTAAATAAAGGCTTGTTACAGTTTTACTGTATGAAGAGTGCCTTGTTTGCTCTCCTTTTCTGTGGCTTTGTGTTCCCAATCACCAATGAGCACCTTCAAACTAGGTGTGGGCGATATTGACAAAAATGAATATCTTGATCATTTTTAGGCATATCTTGATAACGATAATTGGGCGATAGTTTGTCTACAAATTTGTGACAGCGTTATAAAAATGACAACCGTAAATATTTCAATGAGCTGACTTAGTGTAAATTGTGATTTTAGCATACAAATTCTGATATAAGCTATTAGAAAGATGATAGCATAATTTATTTAACTTTTATTGTAAAATTGTTCTTTAGTAGTGTGTTTTGCCTGCACAATATACTCAATATTCAATTTTTGCATATCTTGAAAACAACATTCACGATATGATCTAAAATTCAATATATTACTTCAAACTTAACCAAATTTAGGATTTTCATGAGCAGAACGTTTATAACAATAGTTTATTTCAGACCAATAGACCACAAGAACCGCTAACAAGAACAAATATTAGGACTTTGTAGTGGCCGTTACCCATGTAAGATACCCAAATCCACTCCATTAGAATTGAATAATACTGTGTTCACAGACATAGCCTATACAAACTTCTAATGTGGGTCATATACAATAAAGTTTCTTCTCCCTTAGTCTGGCTTCTGCTCCAAACACATGTTTTTACTGATAGAAGAATGTCTGTGGAGTTCTCCATCTAGTAAAAACAATCAAATAATTCAAGATTTCACATGGCCCGAATACTAATTGACGTTGGTTCATGAGTCCCAGGACAGCTGTGGCAATAGTAAGTAGTAAGTCAAACTCAAAGCTTGGGTTAAAGTTTATACTGAATGTGTGACTGCTTCATGCTCAGTATCTAATTTGTAGAATATACAGATGAACAAAAAGTCATCTGAAGTCATCTAATTTGCTTGTTCACACTGTTTTGAGTTATAAAAGAAGAACTGAAACTGGGTCATGTATTATTTTTGTTAGGCTGAAATTATATCTTGAAGGAAAACTTTCATTTCAAGTGATTTTTCTTCCTAATCCTCTAAGTAGAAGAGCACTTAACAAAGCACACATGTGGGCCCTGTAATTCACTCAAGCACATGATGTCAGAAATAACCCGCTGTTGGATCCACCCCTTCAGAAAATCAGCTCTAAAATTTATGGTTTGCGCTTGGCCGACATATAGTAATTATGGCCTTTCAGAAGCATGTAGTTTAATAGAAGCACCTGCTCTTCCATAACTACAACCTCATTCAATCCAAATGAACTGTTAGGCTGCACACGACAGATGAGAAGGGAAAAGTAACAGCTCCAAGGAGAAAAAGAAGAAGAAACATGTCTGAATGAAAATGAATAAATAAAACAGTAAGGCGGTCATGACAGTTGCTGCTTTTCAGTGGTATAAAGGCAAATAACAGTTTCCTCATCACTTAGCTGCATGTTTGAGCAATCCTGTATTGTTCCGTGTGCTTAGAAAAGTCCGGTCTTCACCCATCTTCTATTCCTGCCCATATTCTAAAACTTGGATAGGCTGTGGACTTACAGAAACCCCAACCAAATAATTCATGAGTTGACATGATTGAATCTTGATCTCTTCAGTGTTTTTCTTGGATTATTGGCTTTGAAGGGCTGGTTTGGCAACGTACATGCGCTTTCGGAAAACCTCAAGGCAATTATTATTATGTTCAAATGCAGACGAGTGCCGGATCGGAGTAACAAACTCAACATTTTACAAGATTTCAAAAAGATTGCCAAAAGTAAGGTCTTTAAACAAATCTGAAACAAAAAAATAATCTTTAAAATAACTGATTCTAAATTTGTCAACATTTCTTAAATTAAGACTATGAATCAAACAACTTAAAATGTTTTGCTTCAGTGTTAAGTCATTCAAAAACAAATCTTAAGAGTTATTTTCATAAGCTTGCTAAGGGATGATGAAAACAGACTGAGCCCCCGGGCTGTAGTTTGCCCAGGTCCAGCCGCTGTTATGCTGGTTTAGTAATAGGTTACTTTTAGTTTCATTTAAAGTAGATAAACTGCTATAACATATACAGTATTAAGGATCATACAGCATGAATCACATTAAAACTAAAGTTTTCAAATGAAAATACAGAGTGGTGCATTGGTGCCGTTAGCAGGCTGAACTGTCCTAGAAGGGTGGAGAAAACACTGCTCTAGATTGTTTCATAGCCCAATTGTTATTATTTAAATAGGTACCCGGTTTTTAACTGTAACTTTTTCTAGACAAAGAACAGGTGACTTCACAAATCAATATTATGCGGGTGTGTATAGGATAAAGAGGGAGCAGTCCAGTCCTTTAAGACAAAATGATTGGGCAACATTTAGACCGTGAGGTCTTCTTCAGGCTTCTTCTTTTGCCTGCAGAAGACTTCACGGTCTAAACAGGGTTCTTTTGTCTTAAAGAACTGTAACTTTTTCGAAAAAATTATGTTTGAATCAAATCAAGATTTTGTCATTTAGATGTTTTCATGCATTATATAATTAATAATCTGTGCTTTTATTGTGAGCAGGCTTCATGAGCACAAAATGGAACTGAGCTTCTCACTGTTTGTTTCTATCGAAAAGATGTTCCTTTATGTAATTCATTACTTCATGTAATTAACCATCCACTGCTTGTTACAGTTGGTCCTCACAGGTTTTAGACCAGTACTGTGGTTTGCCTTTACAAAGAGTAAACTGGTCTACTTGTGTTATAGTTCAATGCTACATTTTGACTTTTATAGTGTAGAAGTATCAAAATATGCCCTAACAGCTAATTGTAACCCAAAACACTTCTTTTGTCTGGCCTGTGTTATTCTAGTGGCAAAAGTGCAAAAGGAAATGTCATTGCCTTGCAGTGATTTATTGAAAGTTTGTCTTAATGTCTTTTGGGGCTGAGAGGGAAGCATAACCACATAATTAGCACTTGGCCAGTGGCGGAGATGTGATAATGTGACTCGACAGAAGGAACTGATGCTGTCGACTCTAAAACAAGTCTTCCACTGAACGCTGCCAGATTCCCATGATCGGCTGGGCTCACATCACTTTCCAGTGTCAAGATGTTGATTTAGCACAGGACAGTGCAGCGGTGGTCTGTCAAAATATTCACAAACAAACAGATGCAATGTGAAGTTTATGAATGAAATCTATTTACTTTGAAAGGGTTACACATATGTGGGTTTACAATTATACTCTCCGCTAGTTTAGGGCAGCGACTAACAATCATTTTGATAATCGATTGGTTACTCTTTCCATGAATCAATTAGTTGCTTAGAATGCAAAAGTCACATGACTATCAGATTTTTACCAGTTTTCAATCCAGACAAAGCTGATTAGGTATTGTTGCTTGAGGATGTTTTGGAGGTGTAGTCTATATTTACTGAAAAAATTGTGTTTTCACACTGAACAAAAATGAGTAAAAATGGTCTTAAATTAGATCATGTGTCAAACACAAGGCCCAGATGCAGCCCTGCACATCACTTTATGCGGCCTGCAAGGTCTTATAAGATTTCTCTTAATCTTATGTTAATATTGTGGGTGGATTAACCTAGTGAAATGCTTCGTCTGAAGTTGAAAGAATATATTATTTTATAGGCTAATGCAGATACTGTATAAATGCAGTATTTTGCAAATTCAAAACTATTCAAAATCACATACAGAGACTCTTAATTGTAAATGGTCATATGGTCAGAGTTGTGAGGTTACCACTGGCCCTTTGATGACGACCATGATGCCGATGTGGCCCTTGGTGAAAATGAGTTTGACACTACTGAATTAGATCATGAGATCTTAACTGATTCAATTAAATAGCAGTTATTTTAATTTGAGCATTGTTTTGTTGCCTTAAAATAAGATTTGCCAATCAAATATTGGTTAACTAAACATAAAGAAGGACAAGCATTTTCTCATTTAAAATTACCACACACAAAAAAGTCACTCCACTTGAAATAATCACATAATTATTTCGTATTATTGGCAAATTTCATTTGTAGAATTTTCAGAATCACTTGACTTTAGTCACATTTACTCAATCGAAAGTAAATTTGTGTTAGTAATGTCTTATTTCAGATTGTGTTTTTTCTAGTAAAAGCATTTACACATCTTCCATGTCATTGCTGCCCAATTAGACTTATAGGACTTATTTTTTCAGTTCATGCATGTTTGGGAATCTATATAGACTTTTGGTAATTTATATAGAAAACAAGTATTCAATTACTAAATTATTTGACGATTAATTCAATAATCGAATAGTTGTGAATACTGAAATAATTTGCTGCAGCCTTGATCTAGCTTCACTTTGCTGCTTGCAAAAAAAAAGTTTTTAAGCTGTAAATGCAACCACAACCCAGCCCACTTCAAACAAGCGTCTAGTTTTGCAACCTGTTGTATATTATCAGAACTTTAAAGCATTTCATAACCCTAAAAGATAGAACACTGCAATTAAAGATGCTACAAATTTTATGTCATTCTAATCTAAGATCTAATCTCTAACACATGCTATTTCTTTATATTTTTAAGCAGCACATTGTTTTTCCAGTGGAGCCACACAGCGCCAGTATAGACCACTTGATAATACATTTGAGTTGTACATGTACTGCTTGAGAATTACATGTTTTTTTTTCAGCGTAGATGTTCCATACACGTGCCTTGTATTAAATATTATTCGTTTTATTAGCATGAATAAGTTCCCCTGATGTTTTGGTTCTGGTGGTTCACTGTGGTAGCCCGAAAGTATGTAAGTTAGATTAGCTGCACTCGGCCTATTTCCTTTTGGAGAGAGTGCAATGGTCTGCTTTTCTTTTTATACCAGATGGACAAGAATACCACATTGTACATTGTTTTTGGGATGACATGAGACTGGCTCAAATGTTAACATTGTTTAAAAACAGACGGAAAAATGAGCAGCCTGTTTTATATCATTTGGAAGTTCTCGTGGATAAGACGGTACACTCAGACCACAAAATCAGGTATATTTTCAACTAGTTCCTAGCTCTCTTTAGCACATGGTTATTAATACTGCACCACCATTAAGCTTTTACTTCAGCCATTGGGGTTGTAGTCCTTTAGTCCTTTAGTTGATTAATTGGTCAATGGCATCTTAGTCGACCAAAATTTTTATTAGTCAACATTTTTTTTAGATAGATTAAGAAGTGATTGAACTGGGACAAAAAGTAGTGATTTAGTTGAGGATTTGGGACCGAATCATTGGTCTAATCTGCTGTTTTATATGTTTCAGTTTCATTTTGTGTATAAATTGTTTTTTGCATGTACACCATTGGATTTTTATTGTTTGGGTTAGATAAATAGAATAAAACATACTTATAGCTTCAAAGCTTCAGCCATGCCCTCTTTTAGTTGATTAATCAGTCGATGGTAGAGATAGACCAATATACAGTATTGACCTTTTGTTTGGCCAATATTTAATCAGCCAATTGTTTGAACAGTCATCAGCATGGTAGAGCTGCACTCACATTGATCAGCTGAGCTCCAAGAGAAATTATACATTTTGCTGGGTTTTGAAAAGGAGCAGCACTTTCTTGAATTACTCTTTAAACAATAGTTTAGATTAAACTTTTTCTTTTTGGATATCCCATATCAGCTCTGTTTTCTGAAAACTAAGATAAGAAAATCTTCCTCAGAAATCGGCCCTGAAAATCGGCCATTGATATCGGCATTGGGTGACAACGTTTTTAAAAATCGGGATCAGTATCGGCCCAAGAAAAACACGATTGGTCGATCTCTAGTCAATGGGACATACTTTTAGTCAACCAAGAATTTCATTGGTCGACTACAGCCCTATGGCTTTTTACAGACAGCAAACTGAAACTGATGTGGACCACCCAAGCACAGCCAATTAGAACGCTGCTTTCTGCTATCTATGAAGAAGGAAATAGTTTATTGTTAGAGTCAGACAGTACACACACACATCAATCTGATTTTTGTTACAAAATGCTACTTTCTTGGTGGAATAGATAAAGTTAAATTCTTTGCATACCAAAAAGCTATGTATCTCAGCAGAACCAGACAAATTATAATTTGCCTGGTTCTGGTTAAGAGACTTAATGTTTTTTGTAGGTTTTTTGTTTGTTTTTAGCCAGAGCTAGCATAGATTCATTGGATTAAAAATGAAATGTAATAATGACTGTGGAACATTCATAACAAAGCTTTGGCATCTCTAGAGACCAGCAGGTGGAAAACCTTGTATTTGAACTTACATGAACATGTCACTGTTATTCCATGTATCACTGGTATCTCTTCATTATCTTCCTTGCTTGACTCATGTCTGGCTTTCCTCTTTCTTCTCTTTGGTTATGTCTGCTTTTGAGTTTTGGACCTTGTATCTTGGTTCACTTGGCCTCATATCACTGCTCAAAGCCTCAGTTTGGATCATTTCCTTGAATTTCTGGCTTGGTGGTGAGCAGTTACCCATAACCGTTAAAAATCTAAATATTTACGACAGCTTTCTATAATGTGATTTTGTCTGACAAATGAGTAGCTTTAAGCGTATACATCTGTTTTTTTGTCTCTCAGTGATGGATGTGGGTGGGAGAACCAGACAGGAAGAACATCCCCAGAAGACACGCTTACAACAACATCCCCAAACTTTCTGGATAAACGCCGCTTGGACTGTTGGGAGAAAGCTTTAACACAGCACCTTGGAATGCTCCGAGTCAGGAGGACAGCGTGTGATGGACAGTGTGTTTAAAGTGGACTGTCTCGGATCTGAACATCATAGAGACACTAAAACCAACTGTCTGTCTTCAGGGCTTGAATTATGTGGCAGACTTGGGCTATCAAAAGAAGACATTACATGGAAAATCTTTCTTTTTTTTAACTTGTAACTTGGGCTATTATCAGTTATCATTCTTTTAGCTCTAACAAAGAAAATACTTAGTTTGGGCCAGTTGACTAAAGGAAGATAGAAGTGGAAAACGCAATGAAATCTACAAAATATGGTGAATGTTGTTTTGGAGATAACATTTAAAATTGTAAAAATGAAACAATGTTAAAAAAAAGACTTTGCTTAAAATAAAAATGATAAAAGTTATATAAGCAAACTTTCAAAATGGGTATAAAGTTGATATTAAAGTTGATAATGTCTGGGATACATTTCACAAACTCCTCACATTTGTCTGACAATTAAAAGGAACATGTTATGGAAAATTGACTTTTTCAGTTTATAATTTGATTCGCTCCCTTAATCACTAACACAACTGAAGTTTTGTCTGTGATATACCTTTTTTATCCCCCTAAAAAACACTGATCTAAATGTTCCTGAACTGTGATGTCATAGATAGATCTCTGAGAGCTTCTGTCTTGTTTTTGAGTCCATAACAGACTTACTTTGGGCGTTTTTGCAGCACTAGAACATTAGACAAGATCAATCTGATAGTTTACCCTGTGTAATTTCCTTTGTGGTCAGTAGATGATCAATTTTTTATGCGAGAAACATGTCATGTGTTCTTTTCTACACATTTTTATGGTTCTACTGCCTGGGATTTCAATTTGGAGATGCTCAGGAGCAGGTTTAAAGGAGCAAAACAACACAAAAATGCATCATATTTGTCCTTTAAGTGTCAAATTACATGTGTAAACACTTTTCTTTGGTACATATTTCTGTGGAATTTATGTATTTTAATCAAGATAACCTTTTTTTTTTTTTTTTTTTTTTTTACCTTGTTATACCTGCTTTCTCTCAACATTAGTTTACTTAAAGTATTATTGAGAATAATTCCTGCATCTTACCACTTACCACTTAACCCAACCCACTTGTCTGTATTTAATTCTGATTATTCAAAAAATTCTGATTTATAGCAGTATGGTCAAGCATGTCCAGTTCACAATAGTCACACAGCCACTTTACAAAAATTAAAATAATACATTTAAAATCTGCTGCTTGTTACATTAAAATCTTACAATGAAGAGGTGGGGCTTGTAAGTTCTTCAGTTTTGCACAAGAAGTAAATTTACCTTTTTACATGAATTTTGTGTTTTACAAAAAACAAAATATAAATTACTGATCAACATAAATTATAGTAAAACAGAGAAAAAAGATCAACAGGTCACCTTTAATAAGAATGTTCTAGTATGGTTTTCATGGAATCAGGCAGATGACTTTTAACTCCCTGAAAGTACACCTGACTTGTTCTTTTTCTGTAACTTAGCATAGCTTTCACCTCATTTAGCTAAACCAATCGAAGAACTTGCAACTCTTGTTTTTTTTCTTTTTGAAACTGTTCCATTCCTAAATCTCAAAAGCTTTATCTGTTTAACTCGTGCAAACACAAGAATGTATGTTTGTGATGTAAGCTACTATAATAAAGCATCCAAATATTGCACTGTTTAGTTTGAGCCAAACTGAACTGTTTTCCAACACTTTGCATCACAGTCAAACAAAAACTGTCGGCAAATCTCTAGAAAAAAGACCATTTCAAACTCATGAATAAAACCTATTCCACTCCACATCGAAATGTAACGGGCTAGAACTCTATCAAAGCGCTGAAATAGCTTGGCATCATCCTTTTTTTATTCTAAACCCAGATGGCTTAAATAGACTGGCGTGCTGTCTGCGGCGTGTGAGCGTTGCCAGTTCTGTGTGTTGTCGTGGCAAAGCAGCGGTTTTTTAAACATACCTGGAACCTCGTCAAGACCGTAACTGGTGCTGTTGGGCTTGAAGCGATCAGGCTGGACTTTCATGTTTGGACACAGGACATCTGAGAAGAGAAGACAGTTAGAGTTAGAAATGTAACAACAGCAGATATTTCCACAAAAGGCTATTTGTTTTAGGCTAATTTCGACATTGCTGAAGATAAGACGTAAGAAAAAAAAAAATTAAATAGACAACATTATCTTGTGCAAGTAAAGTGCTAACTGTTATGAAGTCTTTTAATGTTGATTCATCTTCTATGTTACTCAGGCTTTTGATGTCTGTTTAAGAAGTCACGAAAGAAACCCAAAGACAGTAGGACATGAAAACTCTAAATGCTAATGTTACTCACACCTCCGGATACCAGACCTTTGTCTTACTTGAATGATTCAATCTCTCAGGATGCCATATTCCCCCAAGTGAACGTGGCATATGCAAACTAACCTTTTGCTCACTCTTGCTTTAATGTTATTGATATTACAGAAACCCCAAAACCCAAAGACCTGCTCCCACCCCAGCCGGTGTGGCCTCTAGTGCTGTAGTTCTTTAGCCGCTTAGTCGATTAATCGGTCGATGAAGTCTTGGTTGACTAATATTTTTATTTAGATTATAAGGAATTTGTCTTCAACTGTAACAGAATCATTGGTCTGAACTGCCTTTTTATATAAACACATTGTTTCCTTTTCATTTTCTGCATAAACTACAGTTTTTGCAAGAACTACAGAATATTATTGGTCTACTTGAACAAAGTTGTTTCTTGCAGAGTTGTCACAATACTCAAATTTTCAACTCAATTTTGATACAAAGGAACAGACTTCTCGATACCAATTTCCATACCACAATGACAATTAGAATGCCCTTTCAGAAAGTCAGATTTTTATACTATGTACTGACATTTTCAACACAAGATGCAAGTATGATCAAACATTTTATCGTCAATTCAGTTTTGATGATTATTTAAAACTTTTCAGAAAATATCAGATTTGGTTCAAATGTTTGTCCAGTTAATGTTATCTGTATTTGTTCAAAAGTCTATCTAATTTTGACACCAGTTTTAGCATTGATTTGTAATATTTTTGACAATCTACTTTTTAGCTTCAGAGCCTTTGCCACGCCCCCTTTTTAATCGATTATTATTATGTCTTTAGTCGACCAAGAATTTCTTTAGTCGACTACAGCCCTAGTGGCCTCAACGCTCCTCCCTTTCCGGGTTCAACGTGTTCTCTTGGCTTGCGAGTCTATACCAGGCCATGACAAATTGCTTGTGATGACGACGCAATTTGATTGAGGACAAACAGGAAGTTTTATCTGGGGTTCACAACTAAGTTTAGGTTTGAAGTTACAAAAATGGGTAATCTTAGGTCTGCGCCTCGAAATTGATTACGAATAGGATTAGGATTGTGTTATTATTCATGAATAATGACACTTCTTCACATCCACCATAAAAATGAACTGGGGCAGCAACACATACACATGCAAAAATCAGAAATTGCGTATATAAGTGAGAACAGGCTGCCAGGTTTGAGCATCAGGGGGACAGCTAGCATGGGACAGACTAGGGACAGACTGAGGAGGACTGGGACTCAGGACACGACACGGACTGACCATGACTGCACAAGGACTGTATTACTTGTACTTTTACATAAACCATACTTTGACCTGAGACAATTCCCAAGGATTTTGATGTTTCCACGTGAATATAAAAATTCCATATGTTCCACATAGCATACTGTGAGAGTTGAAGAGTTTTTCAGACATCGGGACTGCTCCTACGCTGAGGCACCTTTAAGTCTCCTCCCTGATGGCAGCAGAACTTGTACTGAACAACAGATGTTCAGGGGCTGTGGAGATATTTATAATCCACCTTACTACTAATAATGACTCCTGTGGCTCTTTTGAGGGAAATATTATTTTATAAACCCTTGCTAGCAGAAAAACAAATTCATGGTTGTTTGCTAGCATTTGTTGGTGGAAAGCCCAAAAACTATTCCTATTATGTTTATTCGTTTTGATTAATATTAAAATTATTTATGATAACGACAGCAATAATGCATTTTTCTGTCAGCTTCTGTAAATTTTACAGCCCATTCATGTGTTGAGCTTGACTAGACATTTATATAGGCACATTTAATTTTCAACGACCTATAAAAGTGAAAATTTTGTACAAGTTATTTATTAGTTTAGTTTCTGTTGGAAATAGTAATTAATAATATTTATTTATTTTCTTTATATTTATTTACTCAGTGACACTTTATGGAACATTTTGTCACAATCTGCACACAATTTTACTGTCACACAAATACTTACAAAAAGAAGGTGTTAGTGTGTGAAGTATGTAGCTCAACTCAACATAGAGAGTTGAACTATTGTTCACCTACTATTGTTAGTAGGTGAAGTCTCTACTGTTGAACTCACTGTAAATAATGACTGTAAGTTTATATTATTGTCGTCAGGGTAGAAACTGTATCAGGTGACAGGGCCTACAGTATGAAAAGGCTGTGAGACTGCGGGAGGAAGCGGTGGACCGGGCTGTTGAACGGTCTGATGTGTGCGCCTGACTAGTGTGGGCAAATGAGGTGCTGACTGTCCCTGTGTGACAGTAGTAACAGGCTAATATTTCACACACTCATATTTTAGTCTCTGTGATGACAGTGAGAAAGCCAACACCTCCGGTCTGGGTTTATATTGGCCACAGTAGTATTTTCTATGACACTAACAAAATAGATTACAACTGGACTAGGAAAGTTAAGATAAGATAATTAAGACATTCTTCTGCTTGTGTTGTAGATAAACTGTTGTTGTTGCTGCTGTAATTATGAATAAAAATAGGATGGATGAGGTCAGAAAATTGTTTATGGGGAACCACTGGCTTTAGCCACAGTGACATCAGTCAGAGCTCAAGCCCCAATTTTGGTCATTGCCATCTTGACTGGGTTTGAACCGTAAGGGAAAATATGACTTAAAAGGTTGAGAAGTTAGGATAGTTATCTAGCTTTAAAACTTAATACTTGAAACAAACATGTGATTAGTAATCGTTACTTAAGCCAGTGTTTCCCAACCTTTTTTTTTGACTGATGGCACACTTTTTGTTTCTGTGGCACACCATTCAAATATAGTCAAAATCAAAAGTGTTTATTTAGTTGTTTTAAAGGGACACTGTGGAAATGCAACCATGCACACGTTAAGATTCAAGTGACTTTTGAAAAATAAAATGATCTATAAGTGAACAAATACATGTTAAGTATGTTTAATACCTTACTTTGGAAGATTCCAGTCAACGTGATTAGACCTATAGTGACAGAACCTCTTGTTGGAAAAGTGACATACTGCATTTGTTTCACTTTCATTCTTGTTTAAATGTTGTTCCAAAAACTCCAAAATGGCAAATCATCAAATTGAATCTGGTTAATTTTAGTTAATACTGTATATAGCACAACTGACAGTATCTGTTCCCTGGCACACTAGTTAAAAATCACAGACTTAAGCTAACCTCTCATAAGAGTTTAAAATAAACTTTACACAATTTTTAAATTACAAGAACAGCTGTATGTCTTGGGAGTCTTTTGACCAAAAGCTGAATGAGTTTAGAAATATGACTTGGAGTGAACATGGTTATGTTGGGGGATGTGAAGACTTCAGTGTTTCTCACAGACTATGGTTCCAAAGGCCTCCATTTATGAATTATCTAACTGAACACTACTTTTGGCATTATAATCACACTTTTACCTCTAATACTAATCAACAAAGGACTTGTATACTGATTATACAACAACAACAAAACAACATAGTTTTAGTACAAATGTAATGCTTTGTCTTTATAGACTACAGAGGCAAAAATACTAATTATGGTAGGCCTATGGATGATGGAAAGAGTTTGAAAACTTTGACAGCTGTTCAAAGTATGCAGCGATCAAATCGATAGGCAAGAATTGATCAGTTTTGCTCATGCTGACGTAAACACACACTAATTATAATACAATAATAGGCACGATGTACTAAGAAATAAAGTGAAAACTTGTACAAGACCTAACTGAATGTGCATTATTACGTTGTGTTAAAAACTAATCTTTTTAATATAGATAAACAAACAAAATTGAATAAAATTGAAAATTGTGCCTGCAAAAACAAAAAGTGAATCGAATCATGACTTAATTGAAACGTTTTGAAAATTTGGTACAAAGTGATTCTTGCTCATCCCAGAACTTTTTTTTTTTTTTTTAATCTTAGAACTTGATTGTTCACTTTTTATCCTTAGCTAAAAGAAATACATAAAGAAAAAGTGGGAGGCCCTCTACCTGTACGTAGACTTTCCCAGTTCTGCTGTTTTGAACTTAAATGTATCTCTGACTGAACAAAATGAAAGAGTCCAACACAATCAGAAAACGTGTAAAACAAAACCATATGTACTGCGTTAGTCCTAGGTCTGCTTGTTAAACAGAATGTGCACAAAGCTGAAGCTGTAAACTACATTTAGCTGTTTGCCTGTGTCCTCAGCAGTCACCTGTAAAACGTTTTGCAAAGTGATAATAGAAGCTCCCGGTCTGAATGCTCGGCTTGTGTTGTTTATAAAAGGAGGCACCTCACCTTAAATTGCTGTTCAGTATGTGAAGGCGCGTGCGTCATTCTTTTTAAAGGCTGTAACCCTAAGGACTCGCTAGCATGCTACATACTGTAGCCCTGCACTTGTGGCCCTCCAGCTATAATTTAGGAATCCAGCTGTGAGTGCAAATGGAGCAAGCCTGCATTTGGAAAGATGATTCTCACTGGGATTTAGGGCTGCAACAAGTGAAGTGATTAATCGCAACTAATTGATTATTTACATAATCGTCAACAGAATAAGTGTTAAAGGGGTTCTATTGTGTAAAACAGTGGTTCCCAACCTTTTTTGTCTTGAGTACCCCTGATCATGATCTCACACACGGAGTACCCCCAATGTCATAAGTTTTATAGAGGTACTTTATTTTCACTCATGTATTTTCATTTATAACCTTTGCATTTTGTTGTTTTTCTAAATCCAATGTCAAACAATTGTCTCTTAACATGTAAAATATGTTGCAATTAACATTTTTCACATTACAAAACCTGCAATTCTACCTTTCTTTTAAATCTGAAATTATCCTAAGTACCCCCTAGTAAATCGACACGTAGCCCCTGGGGTCCACGTACCCCTGGTTGGGAAACACTGGTGTACAATCAATTGTTAAAGATTTTAAACCTATTATAATGGCATTCCTTCATCATTAGTCTACTCAAAGTTATATTTAACATGCATATTTGAGTCATCAAGGATTGCTCTTCAGCTGGAGCTCGAGTGCTCAGGAAATCCCTGTTCTCACCTACTACCTATCCCCTCCCACTTATTATAATAAACACTCAAAGTGAAGCATATATGGTACTAAACTGTCAACAATAAATATTTGTTATTTGAAATGAGTTGCTTCTTACAGCATGTCTAGCGGCCAAATGCGGCCCTTGGATACAATTTTTTGGGCCCAAATTACAAAAAGTATTGTCTATAATGTCAAATTTGAGTAATTCTTCAATCATAGTCAAAATATTAAACATCTGGACGTCTTAGAAATCTAAAAAGAATGTTTAATGCCTTATTAAAAGTGTGGCGGTTCACTAAAATTAGGCCAAACCAATGCAAAATATTGAATGATTTACTTCACAGCCAAGTATTATACAGCCCCCCGCTTCATACAAGTGTCAAAATGCTTTGAAGCCAAACTCACTCACTATTTTTGTTGTAGTTTGCCATTATTAAAGTTACATCTCAAGCAATGTTGTTGTTTTTTTTTTTTATCTCCAGTAACACTTGTGCCTTATACAAGAAGAGTTCTACTGCTAACTTAAATGTTCAAAATCCAAAGTGCGTGTCAGAGGTCAGTGACATTCCAGGTCGCAGTGGGTCAAGTGTCCGAAGCCCAGAACAGGCAAGAAGACCACACACATGAGCTAATACGGAGCTAAATAAATAACCCGCTCTTGGGTCTATTTTGGCCTTTTAGATTAAAAGGTGAAGAGATCCAACATGGACATTGGGACGACTGCTGCGGACACACTCGTAACATTAGAGCTGTAATTTTCTGGGTGAAAATAACTTGCATAGCTGCGTGTGCCAGTCCCGCTGACCACTTCTGTACTTAGAGATTCACTTGTGGTGAGTTTGGAGATTACACTGGGGAAACTCGGAAAAAGACTGGGGTTTTATTTTTAATACAAGCGAAAAATACAAGTATAAACAGTGGAAGAATCATTTGGAACAGTGCTTAGGTAAATAATATCTGATTTTAAATGTATTGTTGTGTTTATGTGACTTCACAAAATTCTATTACTAAAAATATTGGTACCGCTTTATATTAACTACACCTTAATTGGCCTTAGTAAACATGAATAAAGCATAAATAAAGCCTTAATTATTCATGAACTAATGGTGAATGAATGAATGAAAAAGTTTATTAATGCTTAGTAACTACTTAACTAAGGAGCTAAGGTTAGGATTTAGGGTTAGGGGGCAGGATTCGGAGTAATTAAGTAGTTACTAAGCATTAATAAGCTTTTTTATCCATTAATAAATCATTTGTTCAATTTGAATTAAGTCTTTATTAAGGTGTTATTAAGATTTAGTAAGCCTAATTATTCTGTAGTTATTCTAAAGTGTTACCAAAATATTTAATTAAGAGAACAAAATCTCATCCACACTCACACAATACCATTCTTCTTCTTAAATAACATTCATCTTGGAAATATTCTAAATGCCATTTTCAATTTGGGATTCAAACAGCCTAAATTGCGAACAGCCTGATGGAATACAGGCTGATTTTATGAGTCAGTGTAACCCACAATTACTATTCTGAACAGAGTTGCCAAGTCTGCTTCTTTACAGCAACGTTGGGCTTCTTTTTTTGGAACGTAACACAAGGTGAATTTTGGCAGATTGTCCAGATTTGATTCACTAGATTTTCGTTCAAGTTCCATAGTCCCTGTTTCTGTCATTCTGTCATTAATAACCCTCGCTCTGCTGTGATGCATAATGTTTGATGAATGAATTATTTGTAATTAGTTTTTATTGACGTTCTGAAGTTGCTTGTTTTGGTCTTTTTTTTTTTCCTCAAAGGCTTGATCGCTTGTTGCTCTCTGAAAATCTGGCAACCCTGATTCTGAATGTGTTCTGATTGTTCTGTTTAAGTGCAAACTCCACATACAAAGTCCCTAAGCTGTCGGGAAGTTGATACCAAGATCTTCTAGCTCTGAGCTCACGGCATGTATTGACGCAAATGATTATTCTATTACTTCTGTATATATCTCAATCTCAATAATCAGACAATACGATGTCAATCCAAAATTTTTTTACTTGTTCTTATTTATTTATTTATTGAGGACAAGTAAAACAATTCATGCATGCAGCAAAACATATATGAGCGCCATAATTCCTAAGATTAAGACTTCCTTTGTAAGGTAGAGATTGGCAAGATATTGTAACTGTTGGTTTGAAAATAGAACAAAAAAGGCACAAAAAGGGATAAATAAAAACAAAACGTTATGCAGTAAACTTTCAAATAAAGGTAGATAGTTCCACATCTAAGCGTAGAGCGGCAACAAGTTATCGATTCATCGCAACAAGTCGATTACTGAAAGAATCGCAAACTAATTTGAACTATGAACATATTAACTGGTCTTTCTTTATGTTCCATACATTCATGAGCTGTAGAAAAGCCTCATATTGAACAAGAATTACATGAAAATAGTGTAAACTTAGGGTTTTTGGTGTAAAAAGTTGTTTGAACCTATAGTAGTGTTGTCAAATTTATTGCTAAGGAATAGTCTTGATTCTTATGACATGACATGACACCACAATGATCATTAAAATACTGTTTTAACATTAAATTTGTATTGTATATGTAGTTTTTCAACAAAATACAAATACTTTTTGTTAAACATTTTGGTCTACAACTAGCATTGATAAAACTCAGGCTTATATAAAACTTTTTCTAAGACTCCTCAAAAATGCACAATTTTAATCTATTAATGTTATGTTTTGAACTATCAATGAGTATCAAATAACTATCTATATATTATAGCTCAAATTTGGCACTAATCGTGTATTTATTTTTCCATTCTAAACAACTAATCGATTAATTGAAAGAAGAATTTTTACACTTTATTTGATCATTTATTTTCACATTTCACATTGCCTGAAGTCATATTTAACACACCTCTGTTGGATTGACATAAAATAAATGAACTATTATCAAAGTACTCAAAATATATCACATCATCAATCACACCTATGTTCTTTGTGATACCAGATTCTACCAATGTTAAAGTTCAAACCCATTCAAACCCACTCCATGGGTTTGCCCCGATGAGCCATGTCAAACAAGACTATTTAATGTCTGGCTTCTCTTCTCTTCGTGTATCTAAACTGTGCAATCATGTCATTTCAGTATTTACAGTTTGTGGTAAGGAATCGTGGCATCTTTTTCTTTCCTGTCTGGCTAATTTTAGGTCGGAATTTCAAGCGCTCGAGCCCAAAGCATCCATCATCTCCGTGCAGCCGCTCTCTCTCTCTCTCATTCCTATTCCGCACTGCTACTGAACAAACTACAGCAGTCAGTGAGTCACTTTTACTTCTGCAAATGCATCTAGCTACTGTTGGTCTCAGAGTTAAGTTCTGCTGAAAGCGGAAAAAAACGTTGAGGTCGAATTTGAGCGGCTTTCCAGTATTAAACACCTCTCCATCAGAGCAGCGGGCCCACCACAGAAATGTCCTGGTTAGAATGCTGTCATTTACAAGCGTCGCCCCTCTCACTTTATTCTCCATCAAAGGCAAGTGAAGCGGGCGCATGTGCAGGGCCTCTCTCTGCGGTGTGTGTGTGGGCGGAGTTTAGCGGTCAGGGTCTATCCTCGACGTGTGGTTAAAGGTTAAAATAAGTCTTTATTTTATTAAGTGTGTGTTTAAAAAACCTTAAACAACCTGTACCCAATAGTTTTGTAACTATAAAAGAGGAAGAATTTGCACTTAAAACTGCAGCTAAGTATCAGAGGAAACCCACCCAGACACACAGAGGGAGGGAGAGGGAACTGTTAGTATAAGCCAAGCCACTGAAAAAAGAACTAGATTCAACTAGATTCTAGAAAGGCTTGTATTGTCTAATCTAATGTTAGTAGAGATAGACCGATATATCGGCCAGCTGATATATCGGGCCGATATCAGCTCATTTTATGATATCGGCCTCAATTTTGGTCTTGAAGGCCGATTTAAATTTTTATTTTTTTTTATTTAATTTCTTTTTAGTTATTCAGTTTCACATTTTTGTAATGAAAGAAACTAGAAAACATTAATTATCTAAAAGAAAAAGTCAGTTTTTCATCAGACACCACCTGGGCAGCCACAGCCAGAAGGACCCCTACACACACTAGAGCGGAGGAGGAGCACTAAGCGCCTCAGCACCAAAGTTGAACGGAGAGAAAAACATGGTAAGATTCTTTTCTCTCTCAATATACTTGTATATTTCTGCATTAACGCTTAGCGGCAATAATTTTTCGAACTTTTGCTTGCAAGACCTCTGTAGAAGCCATCACCGGGTGTTTGTTTACAAGAACGCACGCACGTGCTTTCCTTTCGTCATGCTGTTGGCAGCACTCGGGAAAACGACACACTGTCATCAAAAGGGTGAAAACAACATGCAGAATTGCATATCGGCCACTGAAATCGGCATCGGCTGATCAAATAGCGCAAAAATCGGCATCGGCATCGGCCACCCAAAAACCCATATCGGTCGATCTCTAAATGTTAGATTTAAATATTGAAGGATCAAAAGCCTTATTTAAAATGCTTACGTACAGTGAGAACCAGTCATCTGGGCTAAATAAACAGATTCCAAAACATGTTATTGGTTTTCGTTTTACAAGTCCAGAAATGGGATTACTCTGGCTCCGGTTTGAGTTCTTCCACATTATCCATCTGGAACTTCGTTTGGGAAAAGGTGGGTCGTATAGTGAAATACTTGATTGGCTGACTAGTCAACTAGTGTCTAACTTAGTTTGTGCTTAAAGTGCATATGACAGGTTTCACAGATTTCCTATTTTGATTTAATTTAGTAGATTAACACAAGTAGTAAATATAAATAATAGTTTTACATGAATCAAGAACAAGTTTGTGAAGAAAAGTTTGAAAATATGTTGAAAAAAAAAAAGCAGTAGAGCAAAGATCTAAACTGATGTCATCATCACAATAGGAAGACATTTTCAATTTTTTTTACAATGAACATATGTTAATGACCTTATGAACATAAAATTAATAAGATGAGCAAGCTGTTGTGTATTTTTATGTCTCAAAAAGTGAAAACCTGTTACATTAGAAAAGTTTTGGCCCAATTCATGACATGGTCACTAAGCAACTTCCTAGCATGATGTCATCATTTATGTCCAGGAGGTAAATTTGTAATCCAAAAAAATGGCTGAACTGGGATGAACTTTGTAAAATGTTTAGTAAAATCTTAAATATATTAATCTTACCTTTGTTTTAGTGAAATGACTACTTCAACCTGTCAGAGGCACTTTAAAGTGCATCTGACAGGTTAGACCATGTTTTCAGTAAAACAGAGAACATGATAAATTTCACCAAACAAGCTTGTTTTTACCTAGATTGGCTATTTTTATGAATTTTCTCGATGTATTTTTTGCTGTTCTATCGAAATACACGTGGGATGGAAAAGAATCAAAACAGAATCAATAGCAGCAGATGTTCGTTTTGCTTAATTCAGACACTACTTGTTACTTACTCATCCCACTGTAATGTTATTGGGCAGTTAAACTGGTGGTTTGAACTGCAAACCAATCAGCTGGTGGGGGCCTATACGGATTCCTCTCGAGTTTGTAAATTCACGATACGATGAGGATGAGTGAGGATGATATGAAATTTCCACATTATGATAATAACGATGACTAAAAATAACACAGTATGATGGTACACTGTGTAGTTGTACCATGTCAAACATAGCAAGACTTTGCAAATAGTCTTTGGATTGCTCTTTTTTAATAAATTACTAAAATTAGTCTATCTGTTTTTGAGGGCATGATTGACAGATGAATGATCAAATTAGGGATACGCATGGCGCATCATTTCCTGTATAAAAACAAGCACTTGCTTAAAAGTCTACCTCTATAAATACTACTTTATGCGGGCAATATATTCTCTATTCAATCCATGCTAGTTTGGTGCACTTACTTTCACACAGCCTCTTCCTCAGCCTGCCCCTGATCTTGTCGATGGCGTTGAAGTCGGTCACATGGAAAACGTGTGCATTTTTAGGCTCAGCTGCGATCTCCTCCAGCTCCTCCTTGAGCGCTTCCCCGATGCCCACGGCGAACATCCTGATTCCTGCCCGGGTCGCCGCCTTGGAAGGTTCCAGAACATAATCCTGGCTCCGACCATCTGTGAGAAGAATAGCCACTCTCTGTATGCCGCGGGCTCTGGGTCTAGCTCCATTTCTCTCGGTGAAAATGTTAGTGGTGGTGTAGCTGATAGCATCCCCCGTCATCGTGTTTCCCCCCAGGTAGCGTATGTTCCGTGCGGCCCTCTTCACGTCCTCCAGGCTCCTGTATCTGCCCAGGTTAAACTCTATGGTCGGCCTGTCGCTGTAACGGACTACGGCCACTCGAGTTTTATCAGGTCCCACATCGAAAGATTCCACCAGGTTGGACACCCATTGTCTAATTTTTTCAAAGTTCTCCTTTCCAACGCTGGAGGAGGTGTCCAGGATAAACGCCAAGTCATAATGAACATTTTTACAACCTGGGAAAACAAAAAACATAATCAGTTAAACAAAGAAGCCAAAACACTTCACTGTATTTGAAGATCAATCAAGCACAATCTTTACTTTTTTGCATATTTTTCTAAACATGCTTTCTCCATTTGAGTGCTCCTGATGATTAAAATAGCATGAGGTTGTTTTTAGTGTTTCGGGAGACAGCTTTATTGGGAAACATAAAAAGCTTCTAAACGCCTGTGAACAAAATGGGATTTCTCACACCTGTTCCTGTTGGCAGAGCTGTCATAAGGCATCAGCAGGTCCAGAGAAAAGATTAGATCTCCCTAACACAGTGGTTTTAAGGTTCTATGTGATGATGACTGCCAGGAGACAAGATTTTTTTAACTGATTGGATTGCACTTATTTTTACTTACTCTGTGTTTTAAACGATGATTAATAGCAATTTAACTGCTTTAAATAACATTATTATTGACCAATTAATACAAATAATTACAAAATCAACAGACAACCAAACCCAACCTACTTCTCCTTGTCTAGATGCACGAACTTGTAATGTTCTTAGCTTCTGCTGCAAAACATAGAGTGACCAGACGTCCCTATTTACCTGGGACAGTCCCTCTTTTGAGCCCTGTGTCCCACGTCCCAGCAAATGTATCCAAATCTACTTATTGGTGCCAATTTTACACAAGACATGTCCGAGTTTGTGACCACTTTAACTCTTTCCAGCAGTGAAGGAAAGAATATATTGCTATTTCTTTTGTCAAAAAAGAGAAAATTGTGCTGAAATATGACCAAAAACTAGAAAAAAATGCACCAATTTGCACTGACAGAAGATTCATAGAATAGCCATGAAGTGCATAAAAATACACGTATTTAGCTGCATTTTTACTGAATGTTTATTACCCTCTGCAAAAACTGTGTATCCCAGTTTTTAATTTTAATCTGTGGGTGGTCATCCTAGCTCAACAACCTCAACACGCTGAAACTACACTATTTATCCTGACCTGAGATCATCACATTTGTACTTCAAATCTAAAAGTTTAAGTACATAATTGTAACAAAACTGAGAAATAAATGAATCAAATGAAAATTATAACACGTCACTTACAAAAGAGGTGATCCTGGCTGCAATCTAAAAAGACTTGCTGCAAATTTACATGTTTTGCTTGAGTTTTTCTCCTGGATTCTCATTAGTTTGTGACACAAATATCGCGAGAATTTGTCGAGCGGGGCCAGGTTACCTTCAACCACAACCTTCTGTGCGAAACCTGAAGTGTTAAGGAGGGAATAATTAAAACTGATCTAGGACGGAACGAGATGATTCAGTAAACGAAGGGTAAGTAATTAGATGTGGATGATAAATGAGAGAGATTACATAAATCCGTAATCTAGTTTGGAAGTGCATTGGTCTGTCCTTGACACGACGCGGGGCTACGAGAAGCTAAAGAGCTAACTAGCAGAGGGCTAATGAGCTAATCTTTGCGCAGAAAGATCTGAAGTGCTTTTTATCTGAATAAAGCGGAGTTCAACAAATCTACTGCCAAATACAGCCCTTGTACAACGTTTAAAGTTAAATATCCTCATTAAAACATTATAATATCACTTACTTTTACTTTCATGATTACTTCTGCAACATTGTGCTGTGCATCGAAGAGAAAACAGCGCCGTTCTCTGGACAAAAGCATGTACTACAGCTTGTTAACTTAATTTTTAGCTTAAAAATTGATCTTATGTTTTTGTAATGATAGTTTTGTACCAAGTTTTATAGATGTAAAATTAAAATAACTTTATAACTTAATTCTTCAGCTAAAATCACAGTATGGCATAAAAAAGTTAGCTTTTTTTAGCTTTATATTTCTCACTAACAGTTTTTCTTTTCATCTCCTCAACTACTTTTGCGACCATTGTAACCATTCTTTATTTATCTTAGTTGCTGAGTCATGATAAAATAAAATCAACTATGGTTTTATCTGTTTAGACTTGCTTTTACACTATTTAGCCTAGTAGACCTCAAACCCCACTCAGTATTTACCAGCAGTTGTTCAAAAGCTCTTACCTGCCCTCTGTGCTTGTACCGTCTCACCGGACAGGGTCAAGGCCAGGACCACCAGGACCAGGCTGATCCGGAATGCCAGCCGTAATTCCATCGTGGCCTTGGTTTCAGGTCTGCTTTGTTTAGCCTGTTACGACCATCAAGCTGTCCCGCCTGTGGAAAGGTCAGTGGAAACGTCAACACTCCAGGTACTAAAAGGACAGAACGGGGTCATTTTGGGCCAGGGAACAAATCAAGATCTTAACTAAGTGGTAATAGTTTGTAACATTATTATGACAGTAATTATTTTATTTTTTAATAACTTTTTTGTTATTCTATTACTATCATTATCATTATGTGTTCTTTGCTGCATCTTTGCACCGAAGCAAGCTCCTATCTTGTGAATTTTGTTTGTTTACAATTCTGATCATTATATTTAAGATTTTTAAAAAACATTTAGCAATTTTCATCCCAGTTTAACCAAGATAATCTTGGCCATCTGCCATCACTTTGCATTGTGTCTATGCTAGCAAAAGTTTATATTTACAAATGTTTGCTTCCAAAATCTGGGTAAGGTTAGGGTTAGGATTACAGGCTTAGGTTAATGTAATTTGGTTAAGTTTAGGGGTTTGGAAAGGTATGCTAATCAGGTCAAACTTAGTTTTTGATAAATGCATATTTCCAGCAACATAAAAAGAAAATGGCAACTATCATCATTTTAAACTCTGCCCCCTCATGTTATTTTAAATCTTTAACTGCCTGAGTTTTTCAGTTGAAATACAATTCTGTACAAAGTTTTAAAACTGTCACCTGGAAAATGAAACCTAATATTTGTCACTAGTTTATAAAACCGCCGGTACAGAGTGGCGTTTGGTATTCTGCAAGTTTCTGAAACTTATCAACAACAGAGAATCTGAAATCTGAATACAGAGAGACTGAAATAGTTTGGTGCAGAATTGTTACTTTGGCTCATAAAGGGTTAAATCATGTTTTTCATCTTTTCTTCACAAACATTTTGATTTAAGTAAACTTATAATTTATTTCTACAGCTGGTAATAATAAAAGTTAAAATGAGATCATAAAAACTTGATAAAAAGTAATTTGGGTTGTCCACACAGCAGGGATGCTAAAAAGATTATTTTAAGTTGCATCAGACTTGTTAAATGTGAAAATATCTGTGTAGTTTCATTCCCTCTGGTGCACAATGCTTTTTCCACGTTTTCTTTGTTTTTATATGAATGCTGGTGGGAAAAGTGCTGCATACTCAGGATGTCATAATTGAAACCTTGGTTTAAAATACACAGCTCCGCATAGAAACAAGCCAATTGTCTCTCCAGAAAACAGCGGTCGCGTCGACAATGGCTGCGTCCTCTGCCAGAGTATCTGTCTCCGCCTGCAGCGCGCTCTGGGTTTGCTGATGCAGCACCACCTGCTTGTTGCTTCTCCGGGCTCATCTATGAATCTGGGTGGCATTAAGAGAAAGCTGTCATCTAAACACAAGCCTATTTCTGCTCGCTCTGTACACCGGCGGTTGTGTTGCCTGCCATTAGGCCTGTGTGGCTGACTGCAGTCATAACACAGCTCATCCTGACTGAGGCTGTTTGGATGCGGGGGGTTATAGTGAGGGAGGTGAAGGAAAAGGAAAGTCTGAGCGCTGTATCTGGGAAAGCAATAATCACGCAGGCTTTGTTCTCACGTGTCATTCTCCTCACTCAGAACAATGGCTGTGTGATTTCATTTGACCATTTTTTATGAATTTGTGCTGCAATAAGTTATGCTTCTACCACTCCAAGCCACTACTTAGAGTTACTTTTTTCTCAGAGTGGAAAGAAGAATCAACACTTTCACTCAAGAGTACTGTAAACAAAATGTTAATCAAGTAATAATTATATTAAAATAAGCTGCTACAATAAAGAAAGTCCTACCCATCTCTACATACATTTGTCAGCAACACATCCTGGACAATTGAACAATCATTTAGATCAGTATTTTTCCAACCCAAGGACACTAGGATAGAATAAGTGCAAATGTGAAAAAAGTTAGAAGATAAGTTTTCGCAGCTGTACTTGACGTGAAAGGAGACAAATTGTGTTTTTTTTGTATTTAGCACTCAACTACATATCTGATTGTTCAGTTTTCTTCATTGTAAAACACCTAATGAAAGTCATGATAAGCCCCGCCTCTTTATTGTCAAATTTAACTGTAAGAAGCAGCAGATTTTAAAAAGTTTTTTGTTGGAAAGTGGCTACATGAAAATTTGGAACAACATTAGTTTACCCAAAGTTGTATTTAAATCGATTCATACATGTTTGAGTAATCTAGTAATTTTCTTCACCTGGTGGTCGAGTGCTCAAAAATCCCTGTTTTCACCTACCACCTATCCCCTCATATTTGTCTGTATTTACTTGCAATTCCAAGTACAACATACAGTATATGTACAACATTGTTGTTTAGCCACATTTCGCCGCTCCAAAATTTGTAATTCAAAATGTTCTACTTATTAAAGTTGTATTTTGCAATGAAGAAACTTAGTTTGTTAATGGCCCTGTTTCGATTTCAAGACGTTTTAGATTGGTTTTGTGCTTTACAAAAAACAAAATGTAAGTTTCTGATCTACATATGTTCTAGGTTATTACTAAATACACAAAACAAACACAAGAAGTCTTCTTTAACAGTTAAGCGCGAGACATGCCAGCCACAATGCTAACAACAACAATACATGAACAATGTGGAGTTTGGTGAAAAAACATTATTAGATCTAGTCAAAACATTCAAGTTGGTGGAAATGTTAACTTGGGAAAGTTCTACTAACTGGCATAACTATGTTGAGAGTTGAGAATTACTTTTGAGTAATTACAAGTAAATGGGTGGGGATAGGTGGTATGTGAAAACAAGATTTTTTGTATTACTATTATTTGAGCATGAGCTACAGAACAATACAAGCTTAAACTTGAACATACATGAATCATTTAAAAAACAACTGTGAGTAAACTGATTAGAGAACACTGTTAGAACATTTTAAAGTCAGAAAAGTAGATTTTACATAAAATGTTTTCAATAACGACCAGACTAGACTCAGATTTTCTTTGAAAATCTTTCAGCATTCAGAACACTGACCCACATATCCAAGTATACTGTGTGAAATATAAAGACTTCATTATCCAGTGCGTGTTCTGGACTCCAGGAACAAGCTTCCTTATCTGATCTTCACTGGACTTTTTCTACTCACCGACTAGAAATGAACCATGATGGAACACCAGCCCAATGACTTTAATAGCTCAATTTGAAACAAGACTAATTTAGCTCAGCTTTGTGACAACAGGTTCATTCAGGCAAGGTTTAGTAAGAGTATGTCTGACTTTATATTCTTTTTCTATTTATCACTGACAATATTGAGCTGATGTTGTAGTGGGTAACATTTGTACAATAAACATTTAGTAACACTTCTGCTAAATTAGTTTCCCTTTCATTTTCAAGCTATGGGCATGTAATCACAGCTATGATAAGGTTGATGATAGGTTATTGTTTCTCGTTAAAGAAATTAGTTCACTTTCATTGACACTTGTATAACACACAAATACTGCAATATGGCAATCTCAACTAAACAAATGGTAAAACTACTATAATTGTGTTAACTTCAATGACCTCACAGTTGAGAACAGAACATTTTGAGTTTTGGAGATATAAGCAACATAAAAGGTTAAATATTCAAATGAAACCCTGGTCATGTTTTTGATGAGGTAACAATAATTCATCAAGAGTCAAATTGTTTTAATATACAACCAAAGTTATTATTACAATTATATGAACTATATTTAGTTTGATCACAAAGCCTCTTTTCAGGAGTATAAAATATGAAAATATTGTGTGAAATGTAAAAACAATCGTTAGTTATGCATAGGATGCGACTAAAACTACTGTATTTCTTTTACCAAGTCATTTTATTTTATTATGACAACAAATAGAATTTAATGGTGATATTCTTACAGTATGTTATAATAATAACAATAATGCATTGAATTTATACATTGTTTTTTAACACACCCAAAGAGGCTTTACATTTTGTAATAATCACTCACTCCACACTGGATGATGGTAAACTACTATTGTAGCCACATCTGCCCTGGGGCAGACTGACAGAAGCCTGGGAGACATCTTGTGTCATTAGCCCCTCTAACACCAGCCATTCAGGCATTGTGCGTGAAGTGTCTTGCCTATGTTGCCCCACTGTGGCTAGGTTCCAGCAGTCTCCCATCAAGTACTGCCCGAGCCGAACCTGCTTAGCTTCTGAGATCTGATCGAATCAGGCATTGACAGGCTGCCATGATCATTATCGTTTAATATTGCAAACAAGGATAGTGTCTTTCAAGCAAAAATAAATGTAATAAACTCCATTATCTGCTTCTCTTATTGCATTAAATTAGTTTTTTTCATAAAATGTACATAATATAAAGCTGCAGGTATTTGCCAAGTGTGGCATTCTTATTTTTTCCTGCTGTAAAAATGTTGTTTGCCTTGTTGTTGTTGTTTTGTTTGTTTGTTTTTTTATGTTGTCTGCGCGCTCCACAAGATCTGATCTGCAACTTGGCTCCACATAGATAGATGTTTAATGTCATTCTGTTGATAAAATTTCCAAGGATACAAACCTACACATTACAACAATATTATTTAAACACACATAGAAATGCTTCAACTCATAATTCATCTTCATCCCTCTGGTTCTAAGCTTACACTTGACACTTCCAGCATTCCACAAAGTAATATGTAACTCAATCTATCCATGTTTTTAGCCGCATTTTTAAGACTCTTCTGAGCTAAAACAGTCGCTGCAGAACATCTGAGGTAAATCTAAAATCAAGCCGTCATCTCTGTCAGCATCCGAGGCCAAAAATCCCTTACAATCTGTGGGTCTGCATCACCTGGCCTGCTTCCACATCCGGTCTCAACGGCAGACCAGGGACTAAGATGCTGATGTCTCTAACAGAAGCTCTGCATTTATCACGGCCAGAATGTGGAAAACAGAGCAAGACAGGAAGAAAATAAGAGGTAGACTGCTTGCTTATTTGAAGCAATCTTGTGAAATTACAAGTTTTATAAATAAGTAGATAAATGCGACTTGCGAGTTTTAAATTCTTACCTGATTTCTAAAACCTGGAGGTTGCCTTTTTTAGCCTCCAGGACCTCTCCCGACAATCAGCACCTGAGCAGCATCGTTAACCAAAAATGATAGTAATCCAAAGGCTATTCCGCTTTGAAATTCCTCCAAAAGGCCGTGGAAAAACAAATATAATCCAGCTTGTCAATCCAGTGTTCAGTGTTGATCCTAAAAGTGAGGTGAGCTTCCGAGCCGTGTGCATGTGTGGGACAGAGGAGGAGGAACTTTGAATGTTGGAAGAGTGTAGGATTTCACTGGGGGGACGAGGTGACTTCTACTGTTCTGACTGGGCTGTGCTGCTCCAAGCCACGCAGCCAATTATAGAGGCAAACTTTCAAGATATTTTAAGTCTTTCTTTTTTTTTTCCTCCCCCCTCTTCTGCTGCTTCCACGGCTGCGCCCAGCTGAAGAGAAAAGGCACTGCTTCCCTGGCAACGCGCCCTCAAACTGCCCGGGCCCTTGCCACTGGGAGAGCCGCAGAGGGAGCCGCCCTGGGGATGGTGTGGTGGGCCGGGCCGCGCTGCGTTCAGGCTGCCGCACACTGCAGAGAGAAAGGGTGTGATTAAGTTGGAGAAATGATTACAGAACGCTTGTGCTCTTTCTCTGGCAGCGCTGTGTAACGGATCGTGTCCTAGCACTGAGGAACAGAAGTGCCCTGTGATCAGCACTTCTCCCCAAAGTGTTGTTTTGACAGCTTTACAATCATGTCAGCCCAACAGATCTTTTTAAAGGAAACGGTTTGAAATGTAGGTTTAGGAGCATTTGCGTGTGTAAACTGTTGGAATTAGCTCAATAAAAAGCAGTTCACACAATTAGGTTTTGTTTCATTTTGTTCATTCTCTTCAAGAACACAAGTCAACTATTAATGGATGGACCTTCTGTTCTATTTATATAGCATTTAACACCTTTCAAGACATTCCAAAATGCTCAAGGAAACATTCACCCAGCGCCAACAGGCATAGTTTAGATATAGTTTTAATAATCTCCTGGGAGGAAAATGTATTCTCTGCATTTGACTCTTCCTTCGATAATTCAAAAGCAACCTGTCAGGAGCAGTAAGCGGTTTTCATACAGCTCTAAGGGACCTAGTTCAAGGTCTCCTAGGCTTGGTCTACCTTAGCTGAAGAATTTTTCCTATGGTGCTTGATTTGGTAAAAAAGCAACCAAGAACTTGAAATCTCCACAAAGACAGGCCTCATTTATAAAACTTTGCTTGGAATTCTTACTGAAAGTGTAAGTATGAACAAACGTCCACACATTTGAATAATCCTCATCTCTCAGCACACATTCTTCTGCCTTATCCTGAAATCTCAGAGGCACAAGATTTCAGATTGGGTTGTGTCAAGTTTTCTTTTTATAAATCACAAACGTAACGTGAAAAGCAGCGTACGTAACATTTTTGTGCATACACATGCTTTAGAAAAGGCACCTCAGGGCAGTTCAAGATTTTGAACTTGGAGACTTGTTGTTGACAAGAGTGAGCTCTAGCAACTGCTACGTGCCACCACCATATCAAATCAAGATCAGCAGCTTTATGCCACCTAAAAACAAAAGGAAAAAATGTCAATGTCAGACTTGCAGAGACTTTTCCATGCTTTTGTCTCCAGTTGGTTAGACTATTTAACGGCCTGCTTACTGGCCCATTCTAATGAGCTGTAAAACATCTGCAGTGCGACCAGAACACTGCTGCCCGAGTTTTGACAAGAAACAAGATCACATTTGTATGCTCAGGCTCAGGGCTTCCAGTAGCTCAGAGAATAGACTTTAATACAGCTTTGCTTATGTCTTTCTATGCTAGCTCCAAAGTACATCTCTTACATGTTATGTCCCATCTCAAGAGTTTAAAAAGTGACCTTCCACCGGTATTGGAGTCAGGACTACAATGAAAAAAAAAAAAAGTCTTGTACAATTTATTAAGCTTTTAAAATTGTATACAAGACATAATGTGAACATGAACTGAACAAAACATTGTGCAGAAAAGAGCTACAACAGACCGGAGCTGTGCTCTGTAAACAAATCCAGGCACCAGAGACATGTTATATCCAGGGTTTAGCAGATTTGTGGCTAACATCTTGGTGCCAGATCCTCCAGAAACCAGCAGATGGTTTGGGTTTTGTAGTGCCAACAGAGAGATCTGCTCACTTAGTAAGTGGCCATTATCTTATGGTTTATCATCATGTTTCACAAGTTTTTCAGTTTGTGAAAACATTTGTGGCAAGAAATTGTGCCTAGAATTTAAATGTTCATCATGTTTTATGTTCCAAAGTCCGAAACTTACCTAAATAATGAAATGCTAAAAAAAAAAGGCAAAAAGAAAATTCAAATTTGAATGACCTTGCTGTCACAGTGATGGACCTATAGAGTTGTTTAAAATACAGTAGATTATAATTGGTATTGAATAACTAAACCACCAAAGACCTGTAATAGATCAATGGTATAGAATGGTATTTATAGCTCTCCACTTATCTTCTATCATTCAATCCTTGAATTAAGTAATAAAAAAAAAACCTTCATATGTATTTATTTACTCTCTTAGAAAGTTCATGAATTCCAAACTGATATATCTCTCTATTGTTTATTGGTAGTGAAAGAAGACTACAAGCTACTGAAAAGGAGAATCTGGAGCGTGGAATGACTTGGTTTAGAAATGTTACTCTGGTGCATATACTTGAGGTTCTTGTTGAGGTTTGCATTTCAACTATTATTAAGAAATTAGTTTGAGCAAAACAAGCACATTTCTTTTCTATCTATTTTGCAAAAGCTCTTTTATCTATGCTCATGTGCTCTCGCAATCTCACTCCAATAAAGAACATTTGCAGTGGTTCTTGTGAATAACTGGAAACACAGGCGAGATGAAACAATGCATCAGAAATAACCAGGGAGAACTACCATACACTTCCTATATCTGCCTGCACGCCATCTTTCCACGATTGATTTTTATGAGTTTGCTATGGGGATGTAGTTTACCTCGCAGAGCTGGGCTGATGTCCTTCTCATGTGTGTCATGCATTTTGGCAGAGGAAAACGCCGCTGTGAGCTTGGTGTGTCAGCATGCTACATCCGTCTGGCAGATGCTCAAAGTGTGTCCTCCAAACTGCTCTCAGGCTGGTGGAGCTTACATGTTTTCTGTCAGCTGCACTGGCTCACAAAATACTACATGCCTGTGTTGAAGAAAGCATCAGTAAAGAAATGAATAATCGTAAAGTAATTCAGATATTAGTGTCTGTTATAGCAAGTAGTATGTTATCAAAGAAGCTAATCCTTTAAACTCCTCCTACAAACACATTTAAATAAAACCTGCTGGAAAAGCACAAGAAGAAGGTGAAAGAAGGGGTTGAGGGCCGAGAGCAGCAGTGTGATTAGTCTGACAGCAGGTGTTTGTGATCAGCACAGTTTATTTTCCACACTGATGTCATGTCCAGAAATGATCTTCTTGATCTTTGTGATGTTTTTGACTTGAAACATTGCCCAAAAATTACCCAGAACAATATGTTTAGCTTCACTTTAGAGCAGAACTAAGTAACATGTTTACCTTGTTAGATGTCTTTGTAAGTCTTCTTGTTGTTGGGTTACATATGTATTTTTTATAATTTAGCAGTGTAAAATGTGCTTCCGCGTGTTTTTGCTGCCTTATGTCAATCCTTAAGTGAACCCCTTTACATTTCGGCGTCCCTTCGAAATGATGTCCCACTTTTTCTTCAAAAATTCTATTTTGTTCAGTGTCTTAAAAATGCATACTATGAAGAACCTGGAATGGTTAAATATAAAAATCCCATTGTATCCTTTTTATTTAGAGCAAAATCAGCCATTCTGGGATGATCTAGACTTCTACTGTAAACCTTCAAATAAAAAATTTAATAGGACTTTTGCATTGGCTCCGCCTAGATTTTTTTGAGTAATTTTGGGTCCCTAAAACTCATTTTTACCTCAGTTACCTTCAGCTTTTACAGAGGAATTGTCCACACCCCAAATCTAGTGTAATTTATGTCTCAGCTGTCAACACCAGCTATACCATTCCTTATATCAAAAAAAAAAAAAAAAAAAATTGGTGGATTTTAGATTTTGTTTTTCTTTTGTTTAGAGAAAGTTCTCACTTCTGATGAGAGCCTATGGAGCTCAACAGTGACCGCCCACTTCCTGGTTCCAAAATCTCGGACCCCATGTCAAATTGCCATAGGGAATTCGATAAAAAATTATATTAAAAGTTTGGAAACGTCCTTGGGGCTAAGCAGCTATGTGGTGAGTCACGAGCATAAGACCTACATTTTTGTTTAAAAGCCGTTTTTTCAGCTTTGTAAACTATGAAGTTATTACGACCTTTTGCTGAATTTTAAGTTATAGTTGTGCTTTTTAGACTGAAAACAACCGCGCTGTGGATCTGAGTTAGCACATAGCTGGATAGCCCGCGGTATTTCTTTAAACTCTTAAAATTAGAATTTTTCGAAAAGCCTATGGCACTATAACATGGGGCAAAACTCTTCCGGAACCAGGGCGGGCTTCCACTGTTGAGCTCCATTGGACATCAGAAGCAAAAACTACAAGGATACAGCTTTAAAAAGACCCCAGCCATTTGCCTGAGCTCCAAAGGGTTCAGGACCGATTTTAGTCAGGCGCGTGAGGGAAAAAAGGCCAGAATGAGAAATTAAGTAAACATGTGAATACAGATTGTTAAGTTTTGTTTCAGTTTGACTAGTTTAATTACACATGAGGGCTATAGGGGGAGCACTCTCGCTGAAGTTTCTTTGTTCTGCGTTAATATAATAAATATTTAATCTTTCTAAAGATGAGAGCTATGCGATTATTTAAAATTTTCAGGCAAACTAACATGTTAGCTTGTCTGCATCTGTTTTGCACTACGATCTTAAACAGATATGATGGGTAAAATAAACCCAGGGATTGAATTTTACAAGCTAACTGCAGCTAAACCAGAAGCACTGTGCCAAGAAAAGTGGGCTTTTTTTAAGGTATTTTTGCGCAATAAAAAACACCACTGTGAAATAAATTCTAGATATAGGTTCATTTCGTACTAGAGAACATTCTAGGCAAAGCAATAACATCACCACTGAGCTAAAGGAGTCTTCACCAGAGAAGTTAATACACAGTGCACCTTTTAAAACATAAACAAAAAGCTGTTTCGTTGCATTTCTCTTGACCACAGTGTGTTGAGAAGCACTTTTCACTTTTAGTGTGATGTTAAAATATAATCAAGGTTAAAATTTTACATAAACATAAAACAATGTAAGAGATTAAATTTGCCTTTACAAGTACAGACAATTTCGCTGTTTTGTTATTCCTTCAATAACGTAACAATAAACATACGGTATTATACTTTATGGAGGAACAACTGATACATTTCACTAGAATGCAGCTCTTTGCACGCAGCAGCACATACAAAAGTTTTATATTCAATTTCCACTTAGCAAACCTTGTTTTGTCTTGATTTCAGCATATTCTTATCTGAGATCTGTTGAAATCTTACTCTAAAATGGCCAAGAAGATTAGCATTGAGATGCTTGCTAAATCTGTAATATAGATTTTTGAATTCTTTTTTCAAGTTAAATAAATGCAATTGATCAATCAAATATTGGCTTTCTTTGTGCCTCAGACCTACATCTGTAAACCGTATTCATAATGAATTCAAGTAGCATGAGGCTTTCTAATAAATTCCTATTCCCATGTCTTTCACAACCAAATTTATAGTCAAAAGAACAATCATTGTTAAAATCGATTAGTAAAGTAGGATAGGCTAGCCTGTTTTGCAACTTTGTTTTTTTCTTCAGCTTTTCTTTGGCTTGACTTGGCACTTTCTTGGAGATCCATTGACTGCGATTCCCTGAAAGCCCCTACAACACCGTGTCAATATTTGAATGCATGGACAGCAAACAGTCAGGCCTATTTCCAGTGCTTTTGTAGCCAAGGAAAGTGAGCAGCTCCTTGGCTATGTATAGGCCTGGTGTGAAGTGGAAGTGCGCTCTGATGACTGCAGGCAGATGCTGGTCCTGACTGATGGAGGCAGTCCCGGGGCCCGTCTGCTGCCTTGTGTCTGGGGGCCAAAGAGGTGACCAGCCTGGAGGGTGGCTAAGAAGCTAGCAGTAGTGTTAGCGCTAGCCATCTGTTACTGCTACTGACAGCCAGCTTTCAACCACCCATGTCACAAAAAACCTCGAGGAACGTCCAATTATCCACAATAGAAATACATTTGACTTAATTCACCTTTATGTATAAAAGCATTTTACGTAAACAAGTTAAAAATAGGTTACTTTTGCTTACTTTTTTGGCTGGGTTCGCTATTTGGGAATGTATATAGTTAATAAGTAAATGTCAGTGATTGAAGAGCTTGTAATTTTGTTTTTGTGCTTAGCATTTAAAAATAAGTTTACCCATTAATCCTCCATATGTCAACAATAGGGCTATTTCATGCCCGGCTAGGCTAATTTCAGGAGTTAGTCGAGCCACACTAAAATGAATCAAGGAAATCAGGGTTAGGGTTAGGAAGAGTGAATCAGATTAACCCCTGAATGATTCAGATTGCATTGTGTTACATTAGTTTTATGATTTATTATTAACTGTTTGTGATATTGTCTGGAAAATGACACACTGGTCTTTCTCGGAAATATGTAAGACTTTTAAACATTTTGATCCTTGTTGAAAATGATGCTAAATATGTGGCTGTGTGCTACTTTGTACTTTATTGTTGTAGAAATGTTAACTTTATTGTTGGAATGTGGAGTGGACAGGGGTTGTGAGCATGGTCAGTTACATTTGTTCATCTGCAGACTGATTGTCTCTTTACATAGTAATTTTACTAATGGTGTGGTCACCCTCTCTTTGTAAAGCAATTTAATGATTTTTATGTAAATAAAAATTACTACATGACCTCTAATATCGGACCACAATCGGTTGAGACCACGTGCGACATTTGTTTTTTCGAAAATCGGTTATCTGCTTCTCAATATCTGCCCGGGTTTACATGCACTTTGGGCAATTGGTTTAAATTGGACTAGCCTATTAATCAGGTTTTCCTGGCTTCCATGTAAACGCCTTGACTGAAATGCGTAGCATCTATACGATGTCATGATAACAGCGCATCATGAGCATGTTCTTATTACTTTTTTGCTTGTCAATTATACATCTCTAATTGACATTGATTTCTCAGCGTCTTATAAACAAGTGTTTTGACTGAAGCCATGTGGGCACATTTTCTTTGGGGTTAACGGATAAGTTTAGGTCTGAAGTTACAACCAGTGATAAGTTTTGGTGTTGGTGTATAGATTAAGATTAAAGGTTGTGTAGCTGATTTTCACTCCAGCAAACAGGTTTTAGGTTTTAAATTTGACTACTTCTTCATAAATCCTTTGAGGGAAAAAAAAGTTAGTTACACCAATTATAAGATCAGGATTTTGTTAATATCCTTAAATAATAACATGTTTACATCCACCATAGAAATAAACTGGGGCAGCAATGCGTGTCATAGGTTCGCAAAAAAGGACAATTTGCCCATACATATACATTTAAATTACCTATGCATTTTCGTGAAAATGAGTTTGTTTAAAACAGTAGGTATTTTTTTCAGAACTTTTTTGTGGGCAAGGCTCATTTGCTGGTCATATTGTGTTTTTATGAATTGCATATTTAAAGTGTTTGAGAAAGATTTCAACATGACATCTCGCAGCATGTAGGACCTTTAAGGAACAGTAGGTTGTTCTTTGGTCACATTCTCAATATGTCATACACACAACTGTAATACAAAAATGTTAGGCTGTCTTTCAAAACATTCTGTGATGTTACACTGAGAGCATCTGTCACATCGTTTCTGTTTCTCGCTTATTTTCATCATTTCAGGGATCATCGATTCGTGGTTCTTAGAGGAGCTGAAGCCCTAAGCAGCCAGCGTCCCAGAGAGTGTGTAACCCGAACCCGAATTACCATACATTTTCAAAATAAAGTTGAATAAAAAAGAGAGCGAGCTCCTGACTCACCACCATTGTAAATTCAGTCTCCAGGCTCTCTGCGACTGCCTCATGTTTTTTCCAGGGTGGTGTCTTGACTCATGTGTAAGCCCGGATAATAAGTGGATCTAGTAAAAAGACATGCACTCCTAATGGGCCGTTTCTTCAGACCAAGCTGAACGGAAAATGCTCTGTCTTCTGTACGGGTCACTGCTTTTCTGTTTGCGCCTTAATCCAACTTTTTTACAGCTAAAGAAAAAGTCACAGATGTGTTTTTTCATTCTTTTAATAAGTGCACCAGAGAACACTGTGGGAACTGAGCAAAGTTCTGGGAGCAGAGGCAGAAACTGCAAGGGAATCTTTCAAATTAATAATGTTTTTTGCTTCATTTTTTCACTAAAATAAAGCATGCACTACAAAGGTATTATTTAGTCTCCGCCAAAACTGCTAGAATTCAGAATAGTCTGCTTAATTTCAGCTGTGTTCGTCAGATTAGAGTAAACATTTTGTAGCATATTTTACTTATTTAAGACTTTCCTGACAAGCAATTTCAGCTTGAATTAAACTTGCCAGTGGCGTGAGTAAAAATATCTTACTCTTTTGGTAAATAATTTGGCTTGAATGAAAAACAGGCTAGACCATGGACATCTACGTTCATTAAGTAATATCATCCTAAAGAGAGAAAAAAAAGCAAAAATAATGATTAAAATTCAGATTTGCTCCTTTTCATAATAAAATGCTAATTTACGTAAACATAGTTAAGATCATTGTATCACAAAGCTCGTTTAAAAACAATTTGCTGATTTTCTTTAGCCACATTTCCATTAGCCTGGGTCCCCCAGACCGGTTCACTTTGAAGCGGTTGGTGAACGTTTCTACTGCAGGTCTGTTACATGAGCAGCTGAAGTCACTCACGTAAAACATGCTACCTCAAATATATGTATTTTACTTTTTTGTAAAGCTTCTGCTACTTTGTGTTGCATTTTAAACCCGTTTAATTCACCGCATTGAGGTTGTAATATGTTGGACATTACACATAGGTTTTACAATTTTTATAGTGTTATGCCTCGACAAACAGGAAACAGGGTGCTAATGTTCTAGCTTTGCTTTGTTTATGTAATCGGAACAACAAATACAATTTTCATCACAGAATCATGTCAGCGTTTGGTGAGAAACATTAATTCATGTTTCTGTCTGCTCTTTTTTTGTCTGTTTTTTGTGTGAGCCTGTGTTTTCTCTTGTCCAATCATCGAGACTGAATCGCAGTGAGGTCTGCTCCAGGGTCCACTGAGCGCGGCGGAACGGGTCGTTTTGTGCTGTGGTAATGGCATAGGACCGACTGTTCGTCCCGACCGGAGCCTATGGAAACAGGGCTTAGTGTTGATAGTTGTTTTTTGTTTGAGGTCACGTAGGGAGCAGTTTTTTTTTTGAGTTTAGATCTGAAGATGCAAAAATGGTGTGGGGCTTTGAGTTGCTTAAGATTGGGTTTTGTTAACATTCCTAAACAATGAAACATTTTTACTTCTATTTTTTCAGCTCTTATCATGTCTCCTTTAATGGCTCCATACAAACAACTCACACATTACCATTGTGTTGTGTTTTGTGTTGGATTGGAAGTCCGTGTGACATGCCAAACACATCACTTTAGTCGGAGGCTGCTGTGGTAATTGAATCAGAGCATACACTAAGCTGAGGAATAGCTTTTGGAAATGAGACACGCTCGCTACATAACTCACAGGGACCTGGCATCATCCACTTTATGAAATGCTAGTCCTTTAATTATTTATTTCTATTTTTGGAAGAGAAAAAGTGTGGTGGTGTGGTGGTCCATAAATGAATGTGGAATTACTCTGGGCTCTAGCCAAGAATGCTGAATTTGACTAAGTGGACCGCTATTGTGCTGTTTCTCTGAAAAATGATGCGATTTTGGAGTGAATGGAAAAAGTCAGTGAGTAAATGTTTCAAAGCAAGAGCAGAGATGGACAACACGGAGAAATTACAGGTCAACAAGTATATAAAGCTTTCTTTATTATTGCGCAGTATTCGAAACAAATCTGTTTGAAAAAGCTCCAACAGTGAAAACATCTGAATAAATAGAATTGAAAAGCTGCATCAGATGAATGTTCTATTCTATTTGATTAGATTTTATTAGTTTGACCGTTGTGCATTGTTGACATCTGACTCTAAATACATTCAAGCCAAGTCAAAACCACTTGAATATTCTAAATATTCAAACTATACCACAATTAAATTGAATGATAATGTGTCTTTGTGTTATCGTCATATTGGATAGAAACTAAGCATATACTTACAATATAGATCTCGTGTGTCTATTCAGGTGGAAATTAGTTGTCAGTGTCCTTTCTCCGTCTACTAATGTCCCGTTTTTTAACCAAGCTTCACTAAATTTGTAAATTGTTGTTAGCATTGTAGCTAACCACTGTAAGCAAAAATCGGGTATAGTAACATTCAAGTAACATTTTAAGGAATCTGTCCTTTACTTAATTCATTTCACATTAGATTTGTTTTACTTTCACTTCATAACAACTCAGAGTTGATACTATAGGCCTATTTGTACTTTCTACTCCACTACACTACTTTTAAAGGACTGAAATGACAGACAACATTTTGATAAAAATTATATAAATAAAAGAGACTACATACATTAAGTTGTCGACTTGAATTTTCACAACCAATTTGACAATTACCTTTGACTTTTCCTAGAGTACCATTTGCAAAGGTGTTTTATTACTACATCCATCTTAGTAACAAACAGCTGGTTTATCTAATTGGTTTGTAATGGTGTTCTAAGATGTTGAATTTTTGTTAGATTCAGTGGTATTTGTAACGGTTTATTGAATCAAAAATGACGAGAAAACGTACAGTGCAAAACAAAATAATGATTCTTGTGGTGTAATAGTGCAAATCAAAAGATGTTTCGACATCTCGGAATACCTTTTAAATCAAACAGAAAACATGTGAGCTGGTTTCTTAGTCTTTTTCAAAGACATTGAAAGGTAATTAACTATTTTTAAATATAGTTCTGTTTCAGTATTCTATGATTTTGGTGTGTCTGTATAACTGCTTAAATAATGAGAGCCACAGTCCACCTTAGCACTGTCACTATTTTAAAGAGTGCAATGCTTTTTAGGTTTTACCCAACTCTTTTTTTTAAGTGCTCTGAATTGTTCAAAAAAGTGTATTTAATTGGTTGATTTAACCAAAAATCTATTTAGGGACATTGTGTGAATTTCAAAGGCATTGTACTCAAAAAAACAGAGGTATGGACATACAAGTCATGATTTGGACTTGAGTCGGTCACTATTTTGATGACTTGACACTTGATTTGATAAATAGGAACTTGACTTGGTCTTGAACATCAGTGACTTGAGATGACTTAATGCTACTCTTCAAAAAATAAGTTGTGTAAATTTACATTTTCAAACTTAAATATGACCCTTCTTTGTTTCTTTTTAGAGATGTTGTAGTTTGACTTAACGACTGGTAAAGAAACTAAAAGCAGAGGACTTGGACTCGATTTGGGGGCAAAAAAGTGACTTGGTCCCACCTCTGCAAAAATAATGAAGACAATTATATTGTCAGTATCAATTAAGGCGAAAATGGAATTGCAGCTACATTAACTGCAATTATAACTGAGTAGGCCTACTCTGAAGCCCAGGAAGTGCGGAAGTTAATGCTTTTAGCATAGCGCTAATCTGTGTTAGCTTTAACTACACTGCTAATCTCTTGCTAGCTGGTGAAATTAAGCTTTCAAGCTCACAAAGTAATGGGGCTCAGAATGCATTAGGTAGATGAGCAAAGCATCTGGACAGCTGTAAAAGTTTTAAATTGAATAGTTGTGTGTGTTTATAGTGTGCCTAAATAGGGTCTTTAACCTCTCCCCGGAAGTACCTGGCTGTTTTTAGAGCCACACTTGGGAGCTTGAACATCTCTGAACTCATAAAAAATACATACATAGAAATATACATAGGGGGTATTCCATGAAGCGAGCTAAAGCCAAAGCCTGGCTTATTTGGCCAATCTAGGCTTATGAAATCTCCATTTCCGTTCCACTAACGCGGCTAACCAGAGGTGACGCTGAGTTGCCGCAGTAACAAGTGCGCAGACATAAACCTGGTCGGGACCAGGCTAACTGTCAAGATTATTTTAGCTTTGTCTCAAAAAACGTCTTAAATCACATGTTTATCCCCACACACTTCCACAACTGTGTGAAATCTCTCTGTCTGTCCCAACACAACTTATAACGTCACTTTTTATTCACTTTTATTTACTTGGCATTGGCACCAAAGAGCCGCTCTGACCGTTTCTTTTCATCCTTTTTTGAGCAGCTCTCGCTGTAGAGAGACGCGTTTGTAAGAGCAAACGTCAAATTGGCTGCACAAAGAGCCACATATTTAATTGGAAAATTAACTTGTAGGCTACTCCTACGTGCATCTGAACTACGTAAGATTTCCCACAGACATGCAGCTATTTCTCTAAAGCATGAAGCAATGAAAGCAGGACTAAAGTGTGAGAGAAAGCCGTGGAGTCGTGCTGCTGCTTTTTGCGCTCAGAAGCGCTTCATCGCATCTCCTTCCCTCGTCTCTCCCCACACATGCTCTGCTCTGATTGGTCAGTTCTGGTTGTGAAGACTTACGCTCAGGTTACACTACAACTTTGTGACAACTTTACGCAGCGGGACTAGTTCCACATGCGGAGTGGAAAACCGTGCATTGCATTAAAAACGATAAGCCTACTACTCGCAAATACTATGATAAATCCTCTGGATCTCCGCCTCGTCTTTCTCCAGCAGGAGGAGGGGCTGCCTCTCGCTCCCCGCATCAGAATAAACCAGTATAAACTGAAAACTTTTGCGATGCAAATCAAACTATAGTCCGTGTGCACTTTGGCTCCTCTCGTGTTTCAGTCAGATCATGTAAAATAAGCGTTTTTCTCTCTCATTCTCAGTGATGTCTTTGCTCCATTGATCTGGTCTCGTCACATTCAGCGGGAGCGCGCTCAGAGCCCAGATTAATCTTCAAGCTTGAATTAGCGTTGCTCAGACCCAGGCTTATTTCTTTCATGGAACCACTTGAGGCTTAAGTTGGAGATGAAGCTAGTTTCAGCTCAGGATTTTAGGATAAGCCTAGACTTGTTAAGCCACTTTCATGGAATACCCCCATAGACAAATTGTGTTTTGTTTTGTTTTTTTTTACATATTTTTGTTACATTCTAAACCATTCCCACATTCCTTTATCCTTGTTTACTACGCGTGTGTCTGTAAGCTGCTTTTGCCCCATGCTGCACTAATCCAATCAGAGCTGTAGTCTCTCCAAAGTCACCATTTTGCTGTGCTTTTTTGTCATCGAGGCCTTCTTCCTTTCCAATCTGACAGAACCGACCTTTCCCCCTCAGGTTCACCTCCGGGTGGTTTCGGCACATCTTTACCCGCCCGGGACAGTCCGTCTTCACCACTACTCTTCTTCTTCTGGCTCTCTGGAGGGACCACCGGAAACCCCTGATGCCTTTAACAGATTGCGGATTTCCTCTGTGCGCCCTGTCCTGTAACTGACCTTTGACTCGCTGGTCTTTTTCTGAACTCAGAGCTAGCGTCGTTAGCTCGTTAGCCTCCAGGCATTGCTTTCTTGTTAACCGTCTTTTCTCTGTTTGTTTTGGGATTGCTGACACCTTCTGGGGCGAGTTGGGGGTGATCTTGGGAAAAAGTGGAGCCGGGATTCCCTTGCAAACAACATCGTCCATACTTTGAATTTGTTTTGGTGGTTTCTTCAACTCTACTAAACTAGTCTTTTCCTTAGCGCACTTGGCAACATCGCGGCTACATTTAAAGTTTTGTGAGACGTGTTCGGACAAAACCAGCGGTGCCAGCTTCAGAGGTCGTCTCGCAGGGTGGTTCTTGGATGTTTTGTCCAGGACTGGCCTTTGGGATGGTTGCAGAAGTGAGTCCACTGTGCCCTCTTGGGTCAGCCGCGGTGCCTCTTTGCCCCGTACTGGTGACAGATGGGGACCAGGTGCTCGAGAATGGACGCCATTTTTAGACGCCAGAGCGAGGTTTTGGCCGTTCAAATGCAGCAAAGTATTTTTAACCGGAATGGTAGACATTTCTTCTCGACGGGGAGGCCCCTAAAACAAAAGATATACATGTGGAATTTAGGTTGTGGTTAAATTAAAGTTACGATAAGGCTGGATTTAAATAGAACTAGGCAGGAGTAAACAACTTTCTTCTGTACTGCAGTCGTTTGCATTCACTCACCTGATACTATTGTAGACTTTGTCTTTATGAGTGAACTATTATAACATGTATCAGAAATAGCATAATATGGGTCCTTTAACTGAAGAGATTTATTGTGCGCTGAGATGATTTTTGGAAGAATAAAAACTGTATTTAAAATATGATCTAGTACAGACCTGGGCAAACTGTGGCCCATAACTTGTGATGAATGAAAGTGTGTATTTTGGTTGAATAACATGGTCATATATTTGACATGTATATATTACAAAACAAAACAAAAATAACACAATCAACCAAAAAAGTGTAGGCAGAGCTTATTACGCCTACTTTTCTTACAGCATCAAATATCTACCTTCAAACTTTTAATACATGTGCATTTACATGTTTACATTCACATTAGCAATTTTACAATACAAAACAATACACAACTTAAATATTCATCTTATAGTTAACATATATTTATTTTTAATGAAAAATAGAACTACTTCTACCAAACTATTCCAGTAAACCCCTCGAACAGAAATTCTTTTTAACATTTGTTCTGAACACTTGTAAACACATCTTTTCTTTCTAAGTCATATTTACTTTCTTTGATTTCAAACAAACTAAAACAATTTATGACATGAGTTGTTTTTGACCTAGTACATAACCACAGCTGTGAGACATTTTTAAGAAAGTGTTACTCTAGAGTAAATCATGTAACTTTTTTTTTTTTAATTGAATTATCTATAGGACAAGTTTGTAACTGTATTCTTTAGAAAATGTAACAATTAAATGGACAGTATATAAAAAAGACAGTATTTTATGGGAATATGCTCTTAAAAATGAGAATTTGTTACACCAATGACCATGGTCCAAGTTTGATTATCAGGCTCGACTGGGTTGACTGTAGACATTATTGCGCTAGTAGACTAAAAGCAAAACTAGCCTCAGTGTCTCAATGGTCAGACCAAATATCTGACCCAAACTGCATTCACACGACACAAGCCTGAGTGTTAGTGTGCTAAAGGAGATGTTCATGAAGAAAAATCAGAATCCGTCTGCATTGTGCTTTCTAACTAAGAAAAAATGTGGTCCACTGAGAGACCAATTGTTGATCAACTAACCAAAATATCAATGTCTGACTTTATTTGAATATTTACAATGTCATTGGTTGATTTTTTTTTTACAATCTTTTTTATTGCCTTTTTACTACAAAAGATATACTCGATATTCTTTTCAAGACAACAATCATGATATTACCTAAAATTCAATTTATACCTCAACCCATGGCCCAGTGACTAAGAATCGCTGATCTAATAATCATGTCATGTACACACAAACAAATAAAAGCAATCATAGTTTAAACATTCAGTTGGGGATCTTTCATCTCTGTCTCATCTCATTACTGCATTTTTATTTTCATCAGATTTTTCCACAATTTCTGTTCTGCTTAAAGTTTGAAAGCGTCTATTAAGCATCTGTGCAGTTTGTCTAATTGCGATTATTTGATGGAGCTTTAACCAAATTGAAATTGTCTGTCTGGGCTTGTGAATGCGAATGCTGCAAATCTCTTTGTGTTGAGTAGAATTGTGATAGCAGCTTAATTAAAAGCCTGAATTGTGCTAATCTTGTTGTTAATAGTCAAAGCCTGTACAACCGGACATTAAAAATGACTTGATCGCATTAAACACAATATGACTTCTAGACACAAAGAAGCACTGAAATAAGAATTTACAAGCTGTCTGTCAAGAGATTCTTCTGAAAACACACAGGTTAAAAGCAGTTACGCCATACACATGTTTAAATGAATGAATTAATGAATGACTAAAATAATATACGATTGGAATTCTGCACTGGAATAAAAAAAATCTTTTTATTTACCTCAATAGCATCATAATTCACACTTTTCTGCGATATGGAGTGTTTTATTCAACACATATTTGATAAACAATATACTAATTCAAGCAAGACCTCCGTGATTTATGTGGCAGTAAATTGACTTTTTACATCAAGATTATAAATCCAAGCCTGATTTAGAAAGGTTTTTTTTTGCACATTTTCAGTCAGATTTTACTCTAACACTAATTAAAAATTTTTGGGCCTCATTTTTGCACCAAAGTACACATACATACCTCAAACGCTACATGTGTGTGAGGTTTTTGCTCCTCTTTTGGCATTATTAAATATTTTGCAAGAGAGCAAAAGCTGGATAATGATTCAGTATGGACATTTTTTTTTCCAAAAATATATTTGAAATGTCATGAAATCTTTGCAGTGCATTTTTCTCACTTGTATGAAAGTAATCTATAGCAGAAACTTAACACACTTTTAAATGTGAGATTATTTATCTTCTTAAACACATGTACTCCACATACTAATACAACTGAAGCCGTCCAGGTCAGCGGGTGCAACCTTCTCTGTTTTAAGTTCATCAAACTAAAACCTATGAGTTATATTAACTAGTAATTTCTGAGTTACACTAATTGTGACTTTTAAGTTCTTCAAACTAAAATCTATGAGTTATACTAACTGGTAATTTTGTGACTTTTAAGTTCATCAAACTGAAAACTATGTGTTAAACTAACTTATTTGAGTTACAGTTAAGTTCATCAAAAGAAAACCTATGAGTTATAATAACTGGTAATAATTGAGTTACAGTAATTGTGACTTTTAAGTTCATCAAACTAAAACCTATGAGTCACACTAACTTATTTGAGTTACAGTAATTGTGACTGTTAAGTTCATCAAACTAAAATTTATGAGTCATGCTAACCGGTCATATCCTTCATTATTTTTTCTTGATTCAAGCAAGACATTGCTTCTCACAAATTATTTACCACTAGGTTAAGAAAACTGTACTTAAACAAACTTGTTTTCTCATTTATTTATTTATTTTTAAACCTTATTAACTTATTGAAAATGCCTTAAAAGCAGTGAAACATTTTACATTGGATTATCAATTATTATAGGCCTTATAGTTAAAATCAAACCCAGATTTAAATTGGTTTAAATTGATAATTTTTGCAGTGTGGTCCTGATTTTAACCTTGTTTGCATCTTTTCTTCTTTTCTTTTGAGTCAGAGTTTCATTTTAAGATTAGTCCCAATTTAATCTCACTTTTACCTCATTCACACCATTACTCTAAAGTCCTTTAGAAAAACGTACCTGTTGAGGCAGCAGCAGGTCCGGTCTTGGGAGCAGCAGGTTGTTTACACTGAGTCCAGTGTGTGCCATCTGACCACAGCACAGGCACAGCCGAGGAATGCACCTGAACACTCTTATGTTGTTAAGCAGATTAGGGTCACAGAAGGTGAGCTGCAATGATCTGGAGCTGTGTGCACTCTACAATCTGTCACTCAAACACGTAGCAAGTAACTTATTATATTGTTTATCAAATCAAAAAGTCAAAAACAGAATAAATGGGCAAATGTTGACTAGTTGAATAAACAAACAAAAAAGAATAGCTGACTGCTCAATCTCTTGGCTAACGTACATGTTTTGCATTTTTTAAGCTCATTATTTGTCTCTTTTCTCTCGCCACCCTCACTTTCTCTTTTCTTAGTCTCTCTCTGTCTCTCCACATCTCTCTCACCCCCTCTTCTCTCTCTTCTTTATTTTTTTGTATACGTGTCTCTCTCTTACTCCTTTCTCTCTCTCTCTCTTTCTGTCTCTTTCTCGTTCTTTCTCACACCCCACCTTTCTCACCTGCTTCTCTCTTTTTCTCTCTGTAACAACCTCTCTCTCTTTCTCCCTCTCTCCCCTTCTTTCTCTCAACCCCTCTCTCTCCCTTTCTCTCCATCTCTTGTTCCTCTCTCTTTCTCTCACCCATTCCTCTCTTTTTCCCTCTTTCTCCCTCTCTTTCTCCCTCTTTGTCAGACCACCTCCTCTCTCTCTTTCTCTCTCTCTCTCATATGCTCTTATCTTTCTTTCTCCATCTCTCTCTCTCACACACAGCCTTCTTTTCTCTCTTTCACCCGCTTCTCTCTGCCATCTCTCTTTTTCCATTCCTTCTCTGTCACACACACCCTTTTCTCTATTTCTCTCTAACTCACCTACCCTTCTTTCTCTAATCCTGTTTTTCTGTCTTTCTTTCTCTCTCTCCCCTTCTTTCCCTCTCTATCACCGCTTTCTCTTTCTGTCACTCTCACTCTCACCTGCTCCTTTTCTCTCTTTCTTTCTCTTTCTCTGTCTCCCTCTTTCTTTCTTACCTTTTCTTTTTCTCTCTCCCCCTTTCTCCTCTTTCTCTTGTTTCTCTTTCTTTCTCTCTCATTCCTTTTCTCTCTTTCTCCCTTCCTCTCTCTGTCTTTCCTTCTCCCTTTCTCTCTCTTCTCTTCTCTCCCCCTTTCCATTAATTCTCTCCTTTTCTCTATCTTTCCCCCCCCCTTTCTTTTGCTTCCCTCTCCCTCACCCCTTCTCTTTCTCTCTTCCCTTTTTCCCTCTCTCTTTCACTTTTTTCTCTCTCACCCCCTCTCTTTCTTTCTCCCTCCTTCTTGCTCTCCCAGTATCTATCCCCCTTTCTCTCCCTCTCTTTTTCTTCTCTCTCTCTCTCCCTTTCTCCCTCTATCTCTCCCCTTTTCCCCCTCTATCTTTCACTTCTCTCTCTGCCCCCCCCTCTCTCTCCCTCTCTCTCTCTGTCTCTCTTACTTTCTTTTCTCTCCTCTCCCTTCCCCTTTCTCTCCCTCTCTCTTTCTCCTCCCTCTTTTCTCCACTAGATGGTGCCAGAGGCTTCTTCTTCTTCTTAATGATATTCAGCAGGCCCAGTACAGTTAAGCCTCTTTCTCTCAGCCAAGCGAGGCAGAGCAACAGAAATATGCAGCACAAGCTTTTTATTTATTTATTTTTTGTCTTCCCATACTTGTCTTTTTTGTGTCTTTTTGCGGTGCTTTTTAACGAGTTTGTCCACCGCTCATTAAACACGTGCCTCTATCATATCCCTGCCATGTATAATTTTATGCCTTGTTGATTGTAATTGTTTTTACTAAGCTCCAGTTCATGTAATTTCTGTGCTCGGGGCTGTTTGCATGCACTGTGTAAAAACGAGTCTATGGCTGGCTACATCTGGCACATTTGCATAATGGACTGATGAGCGCGTTTCAATCAATTTGCATTGTCCTTTATTGTGTAAAATATACCTTTATATGTTTATGTAAATGTGATTTCACAGCAGCACTGGTTTGACTTCAAATGTGTTTTAGGTTAGTGAGTGAGTTGTAATCACAAAGGCATTCAAATCAGCAAAAGCATGATTACAATGTGTGTTTATCTGTTTGTCATAAATATGGATCAGCTATGTGTAAGAAATATAACACATGCAGATTACGTTTTCTTCATTGTAAAATGCAATATTGATCTATAACCACAATATAAACAGGTTTCGGTTCAAAAATGCAGAAGTGATAAGCCTCACCTCTTCAGCTGATTGACACACTAACCAGCGCTGTTGTCAGTTACTTGACAGTTTATCATTGTGTAAAAACAAAAGTTATGCTGCTATGTCAACTTTAAAACTTAAAAACACTGTCATACCGGTGCAGACTTGATAGAAACAGCTGCTCTCGTCTCGTTTTGTTGTTTTTATCAAAGAAGTTTCCCCAGCCAACTAGACAGCGTGTCTTTCTGCAGGTACCTGATTTTTGCTTCCATAAATTGTTAGCTTTAAAATTATTTTGTACATGTTTTTTCTCAATTAGTTCTCATGGCTTGTGTGCCTATACCACTCTGTGACAAGTTGTGTGTCATGATGAGGCTTCTGCTTTTTTTTTTTTTTGCTTTTTTATTTCTTGCCCGTTTTTTTGTTGAACTGTTGTTTTGACAAACAGGAGGATTTATTTGGGTTACAAAAAGTTACAAAAATAGGTAAGTTTAGATCTGCGCCCTGAAATTGGTTAAGAATAGAATTAGGATTCTGTATGAATAATAACACGACTTTACATCCACCATAGAAATTAATTGAGGCTGCAATCCGTGAAACACACACACACACACAAAAAAACAATGTTGCTTTCACATGACACGTTTCAAATTGTGTGGTATTGACACGCTTATCTGTGAGAAGAGGCTGCTCATTTACCTAATGCATTCTGAGCCTTTGAATGTGTTTTAAGTTTTTTTTTTATTGTAGTTTGGAGCAAGATTTGCCGGTATGCTAACGAGAGCTAGTCACAATGCTAGCAACAATAACAGACGAACTTTGTGGCGTTTGTTGAACTGAACAAACCAGACATTATTAGACAGAGACTAGACATACCTGAATAGATACTTTGACAAGATATCTGTGCTGGGGGGGATTGATTTAATTGTAAAATAAAAATTATGTAAAGCTCCTTTAACTCTAGCAGGGGCCATAATTTTAGCAACTTGTTTTTTATTGTTTGAAAATGAACTTTAAACTTTTGATTTTAACTCTTATTTGAGTAATTACAAGTAAATACAGACAAGTAGGCGGGGTTAAGCGGTAGGTTAAAACAAGAATTTTTGGAGCACCTGATGCTGATTATTTAAACACGCATGAATCAGTCCAAATGCAGCTCGGAGACCGTCTTAATGAGAATACTGTTATTACATTATTACATATTTTGCACAGACAGACGGACAGTTGAGTGCAGGAGCTCATCTTCACAGCTTTTACTTTTTGTAACATAACAAAAAGCTCAATCACGAGTTTATTAGTTTGCTTTTGTGCAAAATGATGCTCATTTGATTACTTCAGTGAACCACATTTTTATTGAAATGTGACAGCATTGTGTTTTTATCAATAGTAAAAGGAATGGTTGTGGTTTTACAAAACATGGCCTTGCAGTTATTCAGCCCCTCTTTTTATTCACAATCCGTGTGTAATAATTAAAGTCAAGGGGATTGCACTGAATTATGGAAACTAGATACTACAAAACCTCATGTTTGGTCCAATACATAAGCATTTTTGTATTTTGTTTGTTTGTGTTGTCAGTAAAACAGAAACTCTCTTCTTTTGTCAGCGCGCAGAAGCCTCAAAGTGAACATTAGCAATTAGTGTGCAAAGGTAATGCTTCAGTGTTGAATCTAGATGTTCTAAGCCTTTGATGAGATACTTAAAAGAGAGAGGAGAACTACAGGATTCTGAAAAAACTTGCCACAACCCAGCTGAATCACCATAGTCCTATGAACTTCAACTTTATTTTACCTATATGGCCAGATTTGTATGTAAGCTTTGGCGTCTGGATTGGAGGTGTAAGCCTGGCCACCACTTTAAGCACAATTCGAGTCGCAAAAAACTTTATTCAAAATGTTCTAGAGCTCTGCAAGCTTTGCATTGTCAGTTGCTTAACTAACCTCGTTAATTTTGACGTTTTCATTTTGGTTGTAATTACGGCTATAAACTTATTTTACAAACAACAAAGTGAAACTGAAGGGGATCCAATCGAAGAACACTCCTTTTCTTTGGTGTTAAAATCACAGATAACTAGCAGGTATTAAATTTGTAATCTCCTTGAATTACAAAGGAAATTAGGTAGAGACATCATAGGGAATCAAACTAATCTGGTGCATGCTGAAGTAATACAAATGAGTCTGGATAATTTATATAAACCGACAGTGAAGAAGATCTCAGAGATTTGCCTATGATGACATCACAAATCTACAGCAACAGTTTTTCTTGAAGCGCAGTGTAAAAACAATAGTATCTCACAGACAGAACTTTACTGTGTTTTGATCAGGAACATGACAAAAAAAAAAAACTCCAAAAAGTCAGTTTTGCATAATGCAAGCTCTTCAAATTATCATACCAGCTTGCTAAAGCCTGATCCGGTCTCAGAAGCTAAACATGTTGGTCCTGGGCAGTTCTTGGATGGGAGACCACTGGAGAAACATCAAGTGCCACAGTGAGACGAACAAAGGAGAAACTCTTGTTGTGTCCTTAGGCAAGACACTCCACCCACATTGCCTGGTCTGGATCTGGCGTGAGTTGGTCATGGTCATAAGGGCCGATGGCATAAAAAAACGAACCAGTATGGAATGAATAAATAATGTGTAATGTGAAATATCTTTGAGTGTCTTGAAAAGCGCCATAAGTCAAACGCATCATCATCATTATTATTATTACCAACAGGCTACATAACCTGATGCATTTCTTCATTTTTTGTTTTTCACTGTTGTAAATATTCACCTTATGGACAGTTTGCACTTGGCAAATAACAATGACTTTATTATTAATATTTGCATCTTTTTGGAGGAATGATAGAGTCCTAAAATGGTATTGGATTAAGAAAAAAAAAGAAATGCATGTGTGCTGTATAAATTCTAGAGACAGTTTTCGATAAGACCGTGACGATCCTTACGTCCCCATCACTTTGCTGCTTGCCTCTCAACACAACATCCATCACTCCCCCATCAGACACATCCATTCCATTTCACTTCACTTTTCTCCCTGACTCCATCCCTCTTCTATCCATCACTGTTTTCAGATCTCTCCTTTTCATCCTTTGTCTCATCTTGTTGCGTAACGTGGCCGCTGTCCGCCCCCCTAAAAAAGCATCATGTCAGCACCTGCTTATTTCGACGCTTCATCATATCAGTGACGTGGCCCCGCAGCCCGACCGTTTGGCTGGGTTTACTCGATCATTTAAGATGCCAAATTACAGGCTTACCGTCCCGCGCGCACGCCCCTTCTCCACTGTTCTTATTGTGAGTGGGCCCCGCGCTCTGCCTGACGTCCGAACCCCACGGTATAATTACTGCGGTGTGGGAAGGGATAAAAAGGGATGTTGGCTGTGCGCTTTCCCACCTACTGAAGAAGCAGCTGCACCGAGCGGGTCACTAACAGAGAGAAGACTGATACAGCACAGTGTGGCAGTGCTGCTGATAGGAGGGGGGAAAGAGGAGAAGGGAAATTATAATGAAAGTACGAGATGAGCTTTAATGGCATATTGCAATTTACAAAAAAAAGTTTCACAGGATGGTGTCAGGATGCTCTGGTAGTTCTAGTCGTTTTCACACCAAGAAACACTGGGATGTTTTTACAAAATAGTCCAATCATTTGATAGTAGTGGTTCAATTCAATTCTGGCGTTGGATTCAATCCTCATGTGTTCCTCCAATAGTCAGGTTGGTCCCAGTGCCTTCACTCAATTTCATTTCACTCCAGCTACTAGATCTGGTATCGCAGGACTGCAGACGGTTCCCAAAAAGCAGGAAGAACAGTCGTCCAATCAGTGAGCAGGAGCGAACTGGTGTGTTGGCCCGAACTAACCTGAAATAGCAGACTGTATACATTTTCCTTCTTTGACATTGAGTCAAATATTAACTTAGAATATGATATTTCACCTTTTAATTTACCACATCAAGAAGTCAACAATCTGACTCACGTTTATGCTGTACTTCCTGGACAACAAAACAACCAAAAAGCAGTGACTATGCTAGCAAAAGTTTACATTTTAAAATATTGACTTAGGGGATTTAGCTAAGGTTAGGGTTAGGTTTAGGTTAAATAAATTTGATTAAGTATAAGGATTTGGGAAAGATACTGTATGCTCAGCAGGTAGCAGCATATCTGCGTTGGGAAACTAAAGACGCGAATGAACCCTGTTGATGCGATGTCAGACGGTTTGCACGAAACGAACTGAAACCAGCTGATGCATCAGGCCTCTATAGCTCTGTTTTTATCCGGTTAGGATGTAAACAGCAGGCTTTTTGTCATTCTGTCGGATTTTGTTTCACAAACATTTACCTCGGAATGACTGAAACATTTAACTTTTTTAAAGACACTATCTTAAAGGCATTATCTTAAAGTTGCACAATTAAATTTTTTTTTAACAGTAAAATAACTTAGTAATTTTCCCCCTAACACAGATATCTTGTTGATGTATCTATTCAGGTAAAAATTAGTCCTGACTACAACTCATAATGTTGTTGCTGTTATCATCGTGGCTAACTTCCGTTAGCATACCAACACACATTGTGAAAAGTATTTACAGTAAAACACGTTGTAAGCTTTTCGGAAGCTCAGAATGCATTAGAGAAGTGAGCAAAACATGTAGACTGGTGTAGGAAAATTAAAAATAGCGATTGCTATTTGTGTTACATTTTTAAACATCTGGTAGGCCTTTGGAACTTTAATAAACTTCAGACTTAATTCCCTAAAAACTACCTTAAAGCAGAAATATTGTTTTTGATGTATTTTTTTTTTCATAAATTGAAAGAAAAAGTAGATTGTTAGTTATTTTGTCAAATAGATACTTGTTGTTTCTATTATTTCTATTTGACAAAATAACAAACTGTAATTCTGAATATGTAATGCTAAGTAATCAATACAAGAGTGAGGTGTTGCAAAGATTTTGCTCTTCTATTCTATCTTTAGCTAAATAAATAAATAAACGACTTGACTTTTTTAATTGACTTAAAATTTTTGTCACATTTTCAAATTTTTTTAATTTGATAAATTTACATGTTACTTTTCATTTAGAAAAGCAAATTAAAGCTGGATGTGTTTAACATGTTTTAAAGCATCAAGTGGCATGAGAAATTGTTACTTTGTTAAATAGTTTGATATTGATCACTACATTATTGAACTACTATAATTTTCGCACTATTGAGTGCACCTCAAGCAAAGCCGCACCAACACAGAATAAAGTACATACATACGTATATATGTATATAGGTTCTCAGGTTGACCTCCGGTGGCGTAGTTGCCATAGTGACACAGTTGTTAACCCTGTCCCTTCAATCTACATGTTAGTAAGGTTTGATTATATATATCGTTAGTAGTTGTTTACAGAAAGTCAATTTCCTATCAATCTGTATGCTAGGCTAAAGCTACATATCTTGTAAACATAAGAGGAAGTTTAAATCCTTTGTCCACGTTTGCATCAGGTGTTGGAGGGAGATGGAGGATTGTTGTTGTGTCCTTGGAGGTTGCAAAGGCGAAGGACAACAGATATAGAGGCTGTTTCACTTTGTGCTCTCTGAAAATCTGGCAACACTGAGCTGTGCACGTGTTCACTTCTTTCCAGCCCACAGCACCTCTGCCCAACCTCACAAGTGCAGTGTATGTGCACGAAGCTTTTGTGTTTGTTAACACTTTTACAACTTTTGCCAATGGAAACCCGTTTAGCAGCCCAAAACAAAGGATTTATGCTTCCTCTTATGTTTGCATCTAGGTCAATCTAACCTCAGAAGTCATAAGTGCATCATCCCTATTACGGAAAATCCTATTCTGCAAGATTACCACAGCTTTTTTGACTTTTTATTAATCCAGTAAACTAGAATTCTAGTACTTTTGCCCCAGCTCTTATCAGAAAGAAAGAAAAACCATTTCAGAAGTAGGCTCATCGTTTTTATTCAAGTGTGATATGGCTTCACCCAGGCCGTGGCACCCAGTGAGTCACCCACACCAAATCATGCACGCCCACACTTCCAACATACCCCGGGAAAACAGAAAACAGCAAAACGTACAGGTGTGTGAACTCTTAGTTTCATCCAACAATAAGAAAAGACATCAACATAGAGACAAACGGGTACAGAATCTGATGCGAGTACATGGGATTTGTTCATTAGACCTACAGATATTGCAAAGGATGAGCCACAAATGGAGAAACACAGCCTTTCTTGGGTTATATTACACAGAAAGTAGTGCAATTTGTGTGTCTTTGTCCCTGTCGTAGGATACATGGCACTGTTGAAGGAAAAGGAGAACCCGACACGCAGCCAATCACGCGCTGCCGCCACGTCAGGTCAAAGCACAATCCACATCTGTGACTGTTATGGGGAAATTGTTTTGTTTTGTTTTGAGTAATGCAGTATGGTTCAGGTTAGTTTCTTTCTAAGATGGCAAAAAACGATATTGTTGTTTGTGTTCAGCAATCGCTAAAAGATTGAGGTTATTTTCAAATCAAATAATGGTCAACACAGACAAGATTGCTAGTATTTTATGGATTTTTCTATTTTTGTGAGAAACGGTCAAACTGGTATTGATCTTTACAGAATTGCTTTGAAAATAGTTTAAAGGTTTGGTTAAATTACTGAAATGGCTTCAGAATTTCAAACAACAATAACTATAACTGAAAGGTGCTCTGTGTAACTTTTCAGGTGGAAAGTCTGACAACTGCTTGTTTCAATGGAAAAGTCTTGTCTGGAATAATCCCCATGATATTCAACTTATATCAAGTAAGCATACCTGTTTGTCAATGCCGGATCTCGTCAGAGCTAAGCAAGACAAAGATTAGGAGACTGTTGTTGTATCCTTAAGCAAGACACTTATTGTGAACCATTGGTGGTGGCCGAGGAGCCTCGCTTTAGTCAGTCTGTCCAAGTGCTGCTCTGTACAATAGAAGCTTACCACTACTAATAGAGAAGGCTATGTCATCTAGACCAGTAGTTCTCAAGAAGTCGTCCGTGAACTCGTGGGATCCTCCAAATTAACATTGATAATTTCTTCAATATTACAATTTCTTATCATGTGCAATACTAAACATTAAATGTTTTAATGGAAGCAACTAAACCAATAAAAATAGCCTTAAGATATTCATACTAAATTTAAGTTTTCCTATTGACCCTATTTTGTCCCACCCACTTTCCTAGGAATTGTACTTCCTGTTTAGCTGCATTTAGCCGGCAGACTTCAGACTATGGTTTTATTTTAACTGTTATTACATATGTTTGAAATTGCCCCAAAAGACAGACAGAACTACCATAACAGAACTAAACAGGAAGTGCAAATCCTAGAAAAGTGGGAGGGACAAAATAGGGTCAATACACTTGGTTTAAATTTTAGAATTGGATGACATAGTCAAGAATGATAGGGAGGCCTTGGGATATTTTCAAACCGATAAAGAAGTCTCTGGCCTATAAAAGTTTGAGAACGCAGATCTAGACCACATTAGATTGAAACAAGAGGAAACACTTTTCTACTCTGGATCACTAAGTTTGAAGTGAATGAACAGTGGAACAAAAGGTGCTTTACACACTGTTTGCCAAGTGGTAATATCTTTCAAGCAAACTAATGTTATGCAGATGGCATAATATCATTAATTTAGCAGTGAAGGCAAAAAAAAAGATTCTTTCGACATCTGCTTGTCTCTGAGTTTGTCCTCCAGGCGTCGCTTCTGTCTTCCTCTGTTTAGGAAAAATGGGTCTAAGGTTTTTTTTGTTGTTGTATTCCACGGGCAATGCAGCTCCTGAATATCTTCTTTTGTAGCTTCACATAATAGTCGCAAATAAAGATGTACCAGATTTACCTGATCACATTTCTGTTTTGATGGTGCTATATCTGATTTTGGTCTTGAAAGTGTAAAGAAACAGAAACATTGTATTAGTATTAAACCTTTTACAGCAGTTTTGTTCACTTATGGTTAGAAGTGCTTTTTTACTACTTTAAAAGACAAGAATTCTGCCATGTTGATTTGCTAACAAAAGTTTAGCCAAATGCTATCAATATAAATAAACTCACTTACTGGATCGTAGATGACAAACAACGTAAAATTAGATGTAGATGGGACACTGCAAATGCATTTCCACCCCAAAAGGCAATAAAGCTGAGCTTTTCCCACTTACTGCATCTCAGTCAGAATGACTAGGACAATTTTTAGAATTCAAATGTCAGTGCATAACCTCGATACCTCCATGGAGACAAGCAGGTGCTATTAGAAAACAGACAGCACAATCATCTGTATAATTTGCATTATAAAACTTGGCATCTATTGTTCCAAAGGGTGTCGGCCTGAACCATACTGCACTGTGTGGGGGCAGACTGAGGCGGAGTCACGTGACACGTGGCCCAGGGGAGACACATAAGGGAGCATGTGGAGCTTGGTGGCGCGTGCCGCAGCGTCTCACGGCCATCTGCCCCGCGGCGAAACATTCAGCCCACAGCTACATGTGCCATCACCGTCGCAGAGCGTAGTGAGCGGCCTGTGCCAGTGGGAGGGAGAAGGATGAAACTAGCAGCTCGTGGAGGCAAAATGAAAACGGCCACAGATACATTCCACAAAATCGGGCTGGGAAAAGTTTGAATCAGATGGAAGGGCAGCGATGGTTATTGTCGAAGCTTTGATTGGTTTGTTGTTTTCGTTTGTTAGCCTCATTAGCATCAAAGAATATTCTCCAGAAAGTTTTGCATGGCTTTTTAATGCATCGTAAAGACCCTTTTTTCCCCAAGCAGACCTAAATTACCAAAATTTAAGGTGAGACACTACAGGCAAAATCCTTTTTTTTTTTTTTTACAATTAATTGCCCAATCTGCTCCTAACAACATTTTCTTCCACTGGGACATCAAGATCAGGCCAAACTTGTCTCGTACTCCAAAACTTTACACTCTTGGACAGAGCAAGATTTTACAGGAGGATTTGCTGATCATTATTTATCAAAGGTTTTTAAATCTATAAAACATCCGTACTTGTATTTTATTTATTTGGATCCCCATTAGTCTTTACAGCAGTAAAGACTATTGAGTGTTACTGTTGCATTAATCTGGCAAGATTCTTTTGATTATTTCACTTGTGTAATTTCCTTTTTCGTACAATCTCAGTTAGATCTTCAAAGCCACATGAATAAAAAACCTTGCTCCTATTCTCCTGTAGTGTCTCCCTTTAAATCAACAATTATATATCTAATTAGTAAACTGCTAAGGTAATTTATTTATAGACATGTTACACAGCCTAATTTAAAAGATTTCTATAGAAAGAGAACTGTAATAACATATTGTGTGCGCTGAACAAACCTATAATTAATAAAACCTGCTTTTGCTTTCTTCTCCGAACGTGCCCAGTCTGACAGAAACGCTGCTTCTTCAAGGCACGTATGCTAATGTGTAAAAATACATCTGCATCTCCGCTGTGGAAAGGTCTTTTTATTCCAAAAGGTTGATATAGAAACATATGCAGCGGGGAATTGTGATAAGCCTCTGTAATGAAACAATGGTGTTAAGGCCTATCGCAGACTTCTCGCCTGGTTTGTCATCGCTGAAGAGGAGCCATGGCATTTAGTTAGCCCAAAATAAGTATGATTCAGCTCAGGAGACATGCTCAGTTTAGTACCTGGGTGGACTGGCAAATCAAGTCCTCCTCCGGAAATACTGTCAGAAATGGAGAGGATATTTACATCTTAATTTGATGGAGAAAAAAAAAGGTATTTCAGTAGCAAAATTGCGTTGCAGACATGATTGTATAATGAGATAGAATAATATGTGAATCTTTTAAATGTGAACTTTTCCAGCAGAAGGTTTGCTACCTGCTTGTTTCCTTTGAGATGCTATTGTTTTACTTAGAATGTTCCACAATATAGTAAATGTATGTTGCCTTTCCTATATTGGTGCCAATTCATGAAATTTTGTTGTAATGAGCATCAGTCCTATGCTATGGGTTCAGTCGATATCATTTTTTTGCCCTAAGTTTGACATAATGTGGCCAATTTGTGATTTACATGTTTGAAACTGTATTCCAATCAAGTTGTTAAGTTATTTCTTGCACGATAAATAACAGCTACATAACACCAAATGACCAAATGTCTTATATTTTGATTAAAAAATGCAATTTCTGCCCTTACTAGTGTAGTGGTCAATATCATATATTGGCAGATTCTTGAAGTGTGTTCCAGGCAACTGGGAACTAGGATATTTCCCATTTCCCAAATATAAAAAATGCACAGAAAGGCCAGTCAAACTCATAAATACTACTTGCGAACCTAGTCGCGTATGAGGTCAATGTAGACCACAATGTAGACCACAATAAATTAACTTTGAACTGGAACTGGTATTTTTAAAACTGGGAAATGTCCCAGTTCCTAGTTGCCTGGAATGCAACATTAAAGTCAAACTATCGAAATCGGTACAAAAACTGCAAAAGCTGGACTGGTGCATGTCTAGTTTCATTTATTCTCATACACACCTCTATTTTTGCAACTATAATTGGACTAAAAATACTGTGATCATCTCCTCACCGCATCTGTAACTTGGCCAAGTAGCATTGTCTCCATGGAGATACATACAAAACTATGCTTTATTTATCCTTAATAAAGCATGAACAAAGACTTTTTTCTTATTGCACATTAATTTGGCTTATTAGTAATAAAATACAGGTTTTAGGACTGAATGATAATGTTGTCAGCCCAAAAACACATGTAAAACTTGATATTTGATAAAGTGTTTTATTAACTTGGCAGCCTATATAGTGTGAGAGGCCATTTTTAAATCAAATTGCAGGTCCTATAATTATCACGTAACTGATTAGTCATTAGCAAGCTTATTTATTTATTTATATTTTGAATCATCACGGGGAAAGAAAATTGTAAATCTGCTTCCGGAAACAAGCAATGGGCAGTCAGCAAAGTGAAATTCTTTTGAAGTATTACTCATTCGTTTAAGGCTTGACTATTGAACATTCAAGGTAAAACTATATCATGACCATTAAGATAAGCTGAGTTACATATTGTACCTTTGAAGGTTTGCTCATAGATATCTTACTTTCTTGCTTTGATAGGATTGAGAATTGAAAAACCACGTTGAAATTGAAGTTTAGAAATATTGTATCCACTTCTCATCACACGATCATGGTGCAACATAGTCAGTGGCGTGCCACAAGGTTGTAAACTCTACCCTCCGAACTTGCCACTGCTGATTTACAGTAGTTCTCTGAGCACAGTCTGTAGTGAGATGATGCACCTCATTCATTTTCTCTTAACATTTAAATCTGATATGTACATACAGTAGTTTGGCCTGTCCAATGCACACCAGTGTTAAGTCTATCGTTTTACACAGTCGTCTAAACCTGAGACCATTATTGTACAGTTAATACATGAAATCTTTTAAAAGCAGCCATGTTTTCCAATTTAAAACTAGATTTGGCCAATTTGGCTTAAACTAATTGAAGAAGAATAGCATTATGAATTGATATCTTCATTCGTCATAGAAATATCATGCTGTTTTTCAATCTTTATCCTTAAAAAAAATCTCCACTTTGCCTTGTGGTATTTTACAATGACGTTAGGATCCTGCTGGTTATTGTACATCCTTATCTTTTTCTAGCTTTGTTTTTTTTTTTTAGGTTTAGCCAAACAGACAAACCTTCGGCACACTAGAGTCTTGCCTCTCCACAAGTAAAGGGAAAATAAGGTTATTTGTTGCATCAGTCAGCATTTTGAATTTTCTTTGAGATCAACAAAGTATCTGTTGTCTATCTGTGGATCAGTGTGGTCGTAAGGTCTCAATATTTTTGAGGACTTTGGCAACAAAGCAGCTAGAGAGTGCCAGGCTGAACTGCCTAAAGACAGATTTTAACACGCATAAAATAGCAGATGAAAGTAGCACATAGTTTTTGCAGACTTTTGTGGTATTGCTAATGCCAGGGAACTGAAAAATGTCACCAAAAGTGTGTTTTTTCTGTTCCAGTATCTCTGAAACGTTTTTGGTTGGTTTCAAATAGCAACAAGTTAATAGAATAATTGCAATTAATAAATTATTCCAATAATCATCAACTAATTTAGTAATCGAATAAAACCAGTTAAGACCAGTTTATTTGGTTTTAGGTCAAAATTTATTTACATTCTTGAGCTGGCTTTGCCAATAAAACAAGCCTTATTTATTTGTATTTGCATCCTGCATTCATTGTTAACAGCTTAATCGATTATTCGAAAGATTAATGCCCAACTATTCGAAATAATCGTTTTTTGCAGCCCTACAAATAATAACATGCATTAGTTCATGTGATACTTGTGCTCTCTTCTGCTTGTGGGAAATTCATTCAATTGAGAGACACAAAGTCATTGCAAAATGTCCTTTTGTCTGTGATTTGGACTTTTTTGCACAGATTTCAAAATCCTTTTAAATTACAGCAGTCGGCTGTAAAGTTTGCAGCTGAATTCACTTGTATTATGTTACTCTGCAGTTTTAGGTCATTTCTCTGGTAGTTTCATTCCATTTTATGAATCTGTTCAATAATTCTCTGTCATAATAATTCTCATTTGGTCATTTGAACATTGTCCAAGAATCAAATCTCGACTGCCCGTTTTCATTTCAAAAAGAAACTTATTCCTCCAACATAAGAGAGTGTGGTTTAGCCAAGTTTTCCATTAGTGGCACAATTTGTATTACATAATGTAATGGTATAGCTGAGAACAATGCACTTTGCAGAATAAGAGCCAATATGTGTAGTATTAGAACCAGACCAGCCAGTACAGCATCATCAAATTGGCAAATAGATGTTTGTTGTGGCATCTGGATTGTTTTCATTAGACCAATTTGACGTCTCATTATAAGAATTCTCTTGTGAAAATTAAAGCTTTTGTGTCCTGATATAATCTTTAACCTCTGTAAATGACAATAACAACAGCAGGATCCGTGGATTTCTCTAACATGGCCGTTTGGAAACAGACTGAAGAATGTCACAAACCCAGGACACACAAAGTGACAGAACGTAGTACATGCTAATATTGGCAACAACATTTTGGCTTGACGTGTGGCAAAAACACTGTAATATATGATTGCTTAGAAAACAATACCTGATGCTCAGAAGTCATTTTAAATTCTCTATATGCTGTGAGGCAATGATAAACTGTAGAACAATACAATTCTTCAAGTTAAGGTGAAACAAGCAAATCACTTTGAAAAATAGCATTTCCCAAGTGTGCATCATTTGGTATATAACCAAGAAATATAATTATATCAATTCTGTACTGCAAATCTGTAATAAGGAAGGTCTCTGAGTCTCAGTAGTCTTTAAGTAGAGCAATGTCTTGTAAAAAATAGACATCCATGCTTCATGCTTTGCATCTCGTGTCCATGTCAGCATAGTCCTCTTCTGTTCCCCAGAATACTTTACATAATACATACAACCAAGAGGGAAAAGTGCTGAAATGAAATTTGGTAAGGAGCAGCATTGTGGAGAAATGAAAACTCACTGAGTATGGTGGCCATGGAAGGTCATTGTAAGAATGTAAGGTCAAAGGATGCTACAGCTGTGGCATTCTAACAGTTTGAGTGTGCTGCACAAAGTATACGTTTATTTTGGGGTTTGAGGGTTATTTGGAAATGGAGAAGGGAAGCACTTGGATTCATGAGAGTTAGCTGCTATTCAATACTGCTAACTGCCAAGATGTCTTACAAATGTAGATCTTATGTATCACAATAATTTGAAATTTTTTTTTTAATTGAGAATATTAACCAATTCATTAAATGAACACTTCGGTGCACTAAAGGCCAATATTATGTTCACTTTTACCTTATTTAAAAACATGACCTATGTTTTGTATTCACATTTGTTTAACATAAAAATCCTGCATATTTAGGCGGTGTTCTGAAAGCACTCTGTTTCACCTTGTGATGTCATTATTCAGTTTTTAGAGGAAGTCACTGAACCTGATTTTATTTCGAAGCTGTTTTAGATCAAATATGCTTTTTATAATGAACAAATTGTAAAATACTGATATAACAGTTTGTTGCTATATACAATACATAGGAAAATAGTTCTTCTTTAAACTTTGTATGTACAAATGTTGAAAAAAACATCATTTTAAAAAATCTAACAAGATTAATATAGTGTAGTGTAGAGTTCAACTGATGCTAACATAGTTAAACTGCCAGTTGATAACATCACATGGTGGAACAGAGCTTTTTGGGTTTGGAGATGTGTACATCCTAAAAGTTTTGAAGAACGTTTGACATTAGAACCTGGCTAGAATCTCACAAAAAACAACTCTGTGTTGAACCTGTGTATGAACCTTTTAGCAAACAATGTCATTGTTATATAATTTCTTACCAGAATATTGACATAAGACTCCATTCTAAAAATTGCCCCGACTTTACAAAGCCTTTTAAAAGTACATTACATTAACCTTCCAGGACCACCGTAACATATTCCTGGAACAGTGGCCTTATATAGACTTCCTCCTCCTCATAAGCTGGTGATTGTCTGTAAAGCTGTGAAGGCCCGGAGACACCGAGCTGACTGGCGAGGGGAAGAAACTGTTTTTCAAGGTGCTGGGCGAAATCTGCTCGATCCTGTAGGAAACCGAGTGAAAGTACGGACTGGGGTTGAGCTGCGAGCTGAAGGAGTTCTGATGCGAAAAAGAACACCCCAAGTTTCCGAGCCCTCCCCCGGAACTGCCCAAGTCATGAGAGTGATAGTGCATACAAGAGCACACGGACTGGAAATCCCCTCTGTACGGTTCTCTTCTTCGACGTCCTCGCGGCAAAGTCTCGTCTTGAATATGGATAATCATGCTGTTCCGGTTTCCCGCTAAAGACGCTCGCTCCTCCGCATCCCTTCGTTCATCCTCGCTGTTCATTGTAAGAAATCGCAGGACGACCAAATTGAGAAACGCCCCAATGACGGTCAAGCCTACGAGGATGTACATGAAGCTAAACGCGACGTATAAAGGTTTTTTCTGGAGGCCCTGTTCTTTTGTAAGGCCACAAAGTCTCCAAAACCTATTGTTGTCAAAGTTATGAAGCAATAATAGTAGGACTGAAAAAAGCTCCAATCCTCGTAATGGGAAAAAGCGGCCGCTCCTATGCAAAGTTTCCGATGCAGGAGAAAAATCCAACCGTTACCATGTTCTCCATCGAAACGTCCGTGATGCTCATCCCGCAGCACTTCTTGATTCGCTTCAGGAGGTACTTGACGAAAGTGTTCATCCTCTCACCCAAACTCTGGAACATTACCAGAGTCAAAGGGATTCCCAGGACGGCATAAAACATGCAGAAGGCCTTGCCGGCGTCGGTCCCTGGTGCGGCGTGCCCGTAGCCTGGGAAAAAAGAGCAGAGAAAAGCAATGTCAGTCAGCTTGAAAATGAATTGGTGCTAATGAATAACCAGGGTTGTGTCAGTCATGATTTTGGGTCACACTTAAGTTATCATTAATCGTGTTACCTGGATTTTAATGCGCATTAAGAAGTATCATATAAGTCCCGGAAGGTGGAAACGCCAAATATGAAAACCATAATGCACATAGAAGTTTATAAGCTCTCCTGAGGTAAGTTATTCACATTAAGTCATAATGGAGCTCTGAAGAGTGACAGAGGTGATAAATAAAGACTAAATTATCTATTCAGACTGGGTTGTTTGTCCAAAATGCTCCAGACATGCAAACTGAACAGATACATTACAAAACAAACGAAGTTGGCTGATCAAAACTAACACAAAGACGCACAGCTCTGCCTGCAAAAACCTCAGTGAAACTTCATGGTTTGTCCAACATTGTGATAACTCAGAGGTCGTCCTTTCCACTCTCAAGGGATTGAGGATTTGTGTTAAAACCAAAAACAGCAGCCTTTTACTTTGTGGTTAAACCAATCCAATGCATTAATAAAGTTTTAACAACCGGCTTTACAACTTAATGTTATAGAATCTACGGCTGTGAAAAAAAAGTGAAACCAAACAAATTGTGCACGTAGCGCCCTCTGCAAGATCAGCTGTGTTATGACAACTCATGTTACCAGGTAACAACACTCAGATCTGCACTCAGACTCTTAAATGGAAATAGAGATTGGTTTGCCATTGTTATTTGTTTTACTTATGCGAATTTAGACAATATGCGTATTTTATAAGAATGGAGACGTGTTTGCGTCAGAAGTAGGTTATTAAAAGGCGTATGACATGTTTATGTATTATGTATAGTCCTTTTGGCATCGCAAGATGACCAATTAATGACCACTTTTTTTTTTTTATTGTTAACTTTTGGGTAATTTTATACTAAAATATGTAGTCCCTCTCCCCTCAGCCACTGCTCTCTCTGCAGAGCTGAACAAGCCAATAAGCTTCGTCCTCACACAAAATTTTGTGGACAGAAATACTAAATTGAAATTTTGACCAAGACAAATAGCTTCATGTTTTATAACACTTCTATCGCAGCGGATTAAATCTGCAATAGATTAGGTTCATCAGCTATTTGTGGTCATAGCTCAATGTAGGACACGAAATAAAAAGTGGCTACTAGCTTCTGAGTGGGAGAATTTTATCTGCATTTGTTAGGGCTTCAATTTGGCGCCCTAGACAACTGCCTAGTTCGCCTATGCCCAGGGCCGGCCGGCCCTGCATCACACTGTGAAGACAAGGACATTTTTAGTTTTTCTCACTTCTTCCTAAAGATCTTCAAACTATAATCAAAAGAAATACAAAAAATTGCTTTGCTTTGTCATTCTTGCTCTGCCTATTTAAAACCCACAGGTGATCTAGACACAACATTTCGGGCTTTCCTATTGGATAATCATTTGTTGTCACCGGGGTACCTAATACCAATATTGTAATCTCACAATTCATTACAATGCTTTAGCACAACATAAACAAATCATGCAATAAACCAAAATATGCAAAGTTACTATACATGTACTAAGTCACATCAATTAATCAACTCAATATTTAAGGCCTCTGCACAATTCTATTTCTCCTATCCTGACATTATATTGCAGAAAGTGTTCAGATTGACTTGGCATCAGGTATTTTTAAAGCATGTAGCCAGTAATAAGATCATTTTAAGTCACACAAAACATAACAGTCCTCAAAACAACTTGTCAAATCTATGCAAACTTGCAATCAATCAACAAGTGTATCCCGCCTTAGCTTTTGTTTACCAAGCTGAAATTCTGTCCCTGTTGCCAAAAGATCTATTGATTTCCAAAACTGACGTGCTTATTAATCTTATTTGGGACTTAAAGACTTGAGGGGGGAGGGATGTCCAATTAGAGGGAAGTTTCCGGAGAGGTGGGAGAGTCCATCGGAATAGCCACTGATGCTTTTAGCTTAATTAAACGTTATCTTTAGACCAAGAGCTGAGTCACAAGTGGCAGCGCCTTCCAAAACGCAACCTGTGGGCAAATATAGTATTCATTTTTTCTGTGAGATAGATTTGTGAGATTCAATGCAGATGATGGTGTGTGCTGGTGCATATAATCGGGGAGTTACAACAGGGATGCAAAAGACTGCAGTGAATATTTGAAATGCCAAGAAACAGAGCACTGATGTTAAGTTGGCAAAGGAACTGATGCATTTTGCCAGTTTGCCAGTGTTTTTGCTGGTCAGTATTTTGTTTTGAAAGTCTCTTTCAAGAAACTAGACAAATATGAATGTTTTCTGTTTATTCCATGGATTGTAAAGAGAACTTAAAAATATACTTTTCTCGTGTGATCTTCTAAGTTCTGACTTGTAAATTATTACTTGAACAGCCTTCAACTTGGAGTTCCTACTCAGATACTCAGAGAGGTATTCAGAGTCCAAGGTAGAAAATCGAACATGGCAGAGCCCTGCGTTTTGAGAAAGATAAACATCTGACAGCTTCATTGCTAACGTACTTGTGTTATTTTCTCTTTAGTTTGTCTCTACAGTTCTCTTGCCTTTGTGGCTCTGCTGTTGTGGTGCAGTGCTAATGTTGCTAACGGCTACAAAGAACCAATGTAAACAAAAAGCCATATTCACTCTTTTGTGTTCTTTTACAAACTGTAGATGTGACAGCAACGTCCAAGTTGATAACATTATGACAGAACGAGATCTGTATTTTGGCTGTTTTGGGCAATTTCCAAGCTATCTATTACTTCAGAAGTTCTCTACATGGGGGGCAAAATGATTTCTGGGGGACAAAGAACATCAAGATCTTAAACAAGGTTTGAGAGCTTCAAATACAGTGGTAGATGTATAATCCTATTTGCTGCCCTACAAGATAAATGTATCTAGGCTTATGTCTTCAAATTAAAATCAAACATAAGACTAAAGACTACTTTATCACTTTGTGAGTAGCCTACATTTTGTGTTTAGGGGTAGGCAATGGCTACGTTTGTTATTTATAGAGTCACGACTGAAGGTCATGGTTGAGAACCACTGTATTTCTTGATTGGCTCGTTACTGTAAAAGTAATCCAACTTGACCACAGGAACACACAACAATCGGAGAAACATCACCCTGAGGTCCGAGTTCCGACCTCTGAGGACGACTGGAACTATCATTTACATATTTTTAAAAATCTTACCTACATGGCCTGGTGGTAAAAATAGATTTATTGTCATACTGTGGAACATTCTTAACAATAAATACCACCTCTATGGAGACAATTACATTGCTGAGGCTACACAACAATATACAAATATAATGTCCAAAACAATTTTCCATGTACAAAAACAAAAATGTCATTAACCAGAACTGTTTGCTTATAGGGCCACAACCACTGTCAAAATCTATCGATAATAGTGTTAAAAAAATCCACCACAACTACTCAAGTTATTCAAATGTCTTGCTCAGAGCACTACCATTAATCAAATGCTTGAATAAAAAGGTTATTTCCATATTCGAGATGGAGGCAATAAACAAAAGATTACAAATATACATTTTAAAGATGAGAGAACATTTCTGAGGCTGCTCTAAAGGAATTGTAATCTTATCAGATCTGGCATCAGTGCGAAGTGGCTCTCTAATTTAGGCCCAATCAGGACTGAGATCTGTGCCACAAATCATCTTCAACAGAACACACTTCAGTTTGTTATAAACTGCCAAGTGACTGAATGACCTGGTTCTAATTTTGTTGCTAATGCTAAAACGACAAATAATTCAATTTAGCTTGGTTTAGCTCAGTTTAGCTTGGTCAACAAATATGTAAACAATATGTATACCGTTACTGTTGCATCAAAAAAGACCAGGAAATTTTATTTGTACAAAGATTTCTTTTAAAAGGTTCTATTTCAGTTTTTGCTGATTTAAAAACATATGTTAAAGAGGTATTCTTTCTTTTAAACTTTTACAGCAGTATGTTTTGCTTTATTTTTCACAATTTTTACAAGCCAGAAATTTGAGCCGTCTGTATGCTGATAGCACTATCATTCTCCAACTAGCCACGATGCTAACAACAACAACAGACGGACTTTGTGGCGTTTGCTGAATCAACGGAACATTTTTAGACAAAGACAGGACAGCGCAGACTAAATTCCTCCTGAACAATCTGTTCTAAGAGGAAATCAATTTTAAGATAATTTATTTTAAAAAAATTGGAGATCATTTTGGCATCCTATATGTTCTAATATCCTTGCATGTGTTGACGTACTATGAGACCAACGTTGTGCATCACAAACAGTTCACAAATGCTAACAAAATGAAACAAATGTGCTTCCTGAAGTTGAGAACAATCTCAATTTAGATGTGAATGGGATAGTACAAACTAATATTCACCTGCATATTTACACTGATAGCATACCTCCTGAAGAAAAACTGTTTTACATTATTTCCTTCAAAAAACAGTCACATTCCTCTAAACATGCTACTATCTGGCAGTGTCATGGTCGTGCGCTAGGGTTAACGACTTGATTGAATTCCTCCAACACTAAGCGAAGCCTGGCCGTCATTTCCGCGCACAGGCCTCTATAAACACCTCCCGTAACTTCATTAGCTCTCCGTGACATAGTTCTTTTCAGCGCACACAACATCCACAATGCTAATGCTCATAACATCCACAACACTAATGTGCCTTGTAGGAACACTATAATCACACCAAATAGGAGTAAGTTTGTTGTAAATGGCTCAATTATGAGATATCCACGCTGGTATTGCAAAACCATTAGCCCGCCGTGAAATCTGTCGTGCTTAAACATAATTGTTTAAAACATAATGAATTAAACATGTTGCTCCCATTTACCAAAATTAGCAAACTAAGTGGCATAATGAAAAACAGTGACAGCTGTGTAGAGATTGCAAATGTCATTTGTTTGCAAGAATGAGGAAGGAATAGATCAGCACTTATAAATAGTTCTTACCCTGCACATACTGTCGCGCAAGGCAGTTGTGTGAAGGAGGGTCTGTACACTTATTTTACTTTAGGTAATTTTCAGTGTTGCAATGCAAAGTACAACAGAGAGAGAGAAGAATTAACTCTTGAGAAAATAATTTAATAATGTCAAAATGGTAACTAGTCTCTATAACACATTTCACACTAGCCATCGCTCTGTGCTCTGTTTTTCCGGCGGTCTCCCATCCAAGTACTGACCAGGCCCTGACTTGCTTAGGTTCTGAGATCAAACTAGCAGGTATGACCACATTGTGCAACACTAAATGTTTAGTTATTATTAACCAAAAAGAAAGCTTTCTATTTAGGTGACACTCAGTAAAATTCATTGTTCTCTGCCTACTCATTCATTATGGACATCTCACTAAAAAGAGCATTCACAGCTCTTCCTTATTAGCCTTTAAAACATTTAGGAACAACAGTGCTATCTCATAAAAAAAATAAAAATAAAATAACCTAACATCTGTTTCTGCCAGCAAAGATACTGTATGTAGCCAAAGTATCTATTCAGGTGAAAATTAGTCAGTGTCCTCAGTGTCCTGTCTACATAAATTAATATAATGTCTACCCACTAAATACAGGAAGTTGGTGTTATTATTATTAGAATTGTGGCTGGCTCTCTGAATGCATTAGGTAGGTTAAGCTAGCAAAACATGTAAAATAGATTGCATATGTTTTAAGGACACAAATAATGAGCAGAGCGCCGTTTATGTCCTATACCTGATTTTTAATTTCTTAAAAATGTAAACACAAATAATTTATTTTAAGCTTCTTACTTCAGTCTGCATGTTATGCTCACTTACGTAATGTATTTTGACCGTGTTTTAAATTTTTATTCCAGCTGTTAGGAGCAAAACATGTCGGTATATGCTAACGGAAGTTAGCTACAATGCTAATAACAACAATGTACAAACTTGATGAAGTTTGGTGAATAAACGGGACATTATTTGACGTATAGTCAGGACACTGCAGACTCGTTTTCACCTAAATGGATTCTATAGCTAGATATGTGTGCTGGGGGAAATAATTTTAAGTTATTTTATAGTAAAAAATTTAGTATAGCCCGCCCCTTTTAAGTATTTAAGTACAACGGATGAATCCCTCTTGATTTGTATGTGTATATATTACACATTATTAATATATACACATTATTAATGTTAATGTTTGCTTGTTTTTGTTTGTTTGTTTGTTTTCAATACATTTCCACAAAACTAAACTAATGTAATGAAATTAGCTGCAAATTCCCTCATCTTGGGAAAAGATGAGGGAATTTCCAAAAACAGGTGGGATCAGAATAAATAATCCAGGAGTACTAATGTGCCCCTGCTTAGCCCTAACATGAGCCAGTACATTATGTAACATGTGGGAAGAGCTCCTCCCGTACACAAACATCACCTGTGCACACAGCGGCCTCCAGCACCTGTGCACGGCCAATACGTCTGTTCCCACGACGACGGCAGATAATAGAGTCATTATAAGAGGACAAACAGATTACACAGCCCAGTGCCGCGCCACAGCCCAGCAGAGACGCACAGGCCATCAGCGTCATGCGACAAGAGACAGCGCTCTTAGCTATCTTCTGTGTTAGCATCAAAAGTGAGGCAAGGTGTGACGCAACAGAACTTTTAACAACCTTTTTCAGAGCAATACACACCAACAATTTTCAGTTTTTGGGTTAACCGATGGAAATGCGAAGTAATAAAGCCTGACAGACCTTTTACATTAACCTATTACAAAAAAATAAATAAATACAACAACTAAATATACAGGCAGCTTGACTATCAAACTCACCTCAGTATATTTACACATGGGTCATTGTTATAAAGTTTGACATCTATTGTGTGCTTTTATGCAAAGGCTTGACCCATCCAAGTCTTTTCTTCTACATTCTGATTTAGGCAGTCAAAGTGAACTGTTGCTGTCTCTTACACAAGAATTGGATGTTTTTGATACCATGACTTTTTAAAATAATGTGCCTTTATGTCCCCCATAAAATTAAGATTTTGATCTTTGTCATTTTCTCAGAAAAGCACAATTTATTTCTCACATTAAAGACACTAGACCTGATTTTTACAACAAAAAAGGGTGGGTGATCTCGGAAAAAATATAATCACTTTTTTTTTTTTTCATATTGATTGATTTCAATTTTCAATTCGATTTTGTTTAACCTTTTCTAAAACAAATGAAAAATACCATTCACGAACATAAACAAAAGAACAATTTTTAATAGGACCCATTTATTATTATTTTTTTTAACTATATATCAATATTCTGTCTCAAAGTTTGACTTTTGCTCCAAACTACACATTTTTACTGACAAAAGATTGGTTTTCGATCTTTCGATTCAAAACCCACCACCAAATAATTGACAATTTGGTTTGATCTCAATCTCTCAATTTTTCAATTTATTGGCACAGCCCTTCAACAAAATAACTTTAAATCTATCTAAGTGGAATTTAGTCTGCGATGTCTAGTATGTGGCTGTTGTTATTGTTATTGTGGCTACTGCCATTAGCAACCGTCACGTCTCGCTTCTAACAGCTGTGAAAAAAGCTTAAAACACATATGAACATTTTGGGGGCTCAGAATTCATCAGGTAAGTGACATGTAGACTGATGTGTTGTGTCTGTATTTCTTGCATTTTTCAAATCAAGTATAGGACCTTTAATGAGTCTATTCTCATACAAAAATGTCTGCATTGACGCATTTTGAACTCAAAAGTAAGTAAGTAATCTTTATTTATATAGCATCTTTCACATATAGAACTCACAAAGTGCTTTTACAAAGAGGATAACAGCAATAATATCAAGCAGCATTAGGGAGGCTCAGCAAAAACCGCCTAAACACCGGGCGCCTCAACCTCCAACCAGCGACCACCACCCAATGCTCCCTAATTACAATCTCAAAACAGGTCCATAAAACGATCAGTGAGAATGTGTAATTTCAGACCGTTTACACACTGAATCCAATATCCTTGAAAAAACAGACATTTTGCCACCTGCCGCAATAAAAGCGAGATCTTGACCTACATCTAAACTCAAATATTGTTGTGTATTGAAAGCAAAGGGCAGTTCAGAGAAAACGGACCCAGACAGGTTTTAGTGATGCGCTGAACATCTGTTGAGACACTCTTTAAATGTTTGAACAAATCCGAGTGGGAAGTGTGATAGCGCAGCCACACACAGACGAGGAAAGTATTTATAGTAGCTCCGAGCACAGAGTGAGAGACACCATCATGTTTTATGTCACAATAAGACTTCATCTGCTCCTGGTGCTAAGAATAGCTTGACATAACATTGGCGTTTACAAGGGTTTGAATGGTAACTGTCCACTCTGTCCTTGCCAGCTTTTACCCCCAAGCAATGTAGGAATTTTAAATCTTTACAAACAGCAATGGTGATATGACCAAAAAAGTCTGGCAATTCAAAAGAAGTATTAACATTTTCAGCAACAAAGTATATTTTAGCTCACATTGTAAGCCAAAATGTAAAATTAATAAATAAAAATACTTAATGGAACTACTTTCTCATAGAAACAAGGCCCTCCTGTTGACCATAAGAGTTAACTTTAGGGCAATGCAAGCACCCTCGACGTAAAGCTATTAGGTTTTATCATTTATTAAGTGTAACAAAAACATTTACTCTACAAAAACGTGCTTTTGTTTAAGTCTGTGTTGTGCTAAAAGTCACACAGTGTGCCTGATTAAGTGCCATAGTATCAATTAGGGATGGGTATCGAGAGCCGGTTCTACTTGGGAACCGGTTCTATTTTTAGCAATTCACTGGAATCGTTAGTCTCCTCTCTTATCGATTCTTCTTATCGATGCCGCTTTGGGCCGCTGTGCCTTTAAATACTGCGTAAACTTCAACCTCACGCTGGGCTGTTACATTCGGTTTCATTACAAGCACAAGTTTTAGCTTTGGCAAAGCCTAAGTCTCTCACTAATTCACGTGGATACAGTGCGTTTACGCACAGCGCGCACAGGAAAAGAGAGAAGAAACGGTGACAATATGTACATGTGGCGCACATGCGGCTCACACACCAGCGCCGTGACAGGCAAGCTTCCTCCATCAATATGAATGTTTGGGGGATAGGCGCGTGCATCTACCGTCAGCTGGGGGGGTATAAACTCTTTCTTTCCGCGCTCCTAATGTACACTTTGTGTGCGTTTTCTTCGAGCCTGGACGACCTCTCTCTCACTTTCTCTCCTCCGTCTCCTCTAACGCGGGTCCCACAACTGTCAGCAGTGTCAGCCCCGAAGTAAATTGTGTCCGCGCCTCGGAGCGCACAAATTATCTGTCTCTAAGCGAGCGGTGCCCCCTTTGTAGTGTATACGGACAGTCCGTTGTGCTGTGCCTGCGTCCTGACTAGCGCACACACAGCCGGTCCGGGAGACACGTGCGTTCGCCTCGGACTGAAGCGCGCTGTTCCGCCTTCTCCAAGCGCAGACCGTCACCTGGAGCGGACTTTCTGGATCAAAAAGCTACAGTAGCACAGTTTGTGGAATACGGAGAAAGGCCTGGTGAGCGCAGGGAAAGTGTGATGTGTGTAGAACCAGGACTTCACGTGGCCAAAGTTACACCCTTGCATAGCGTTATTAGTGTTATCAATATCAAAATAGTTTATGCCTCTAGCTCTGAAATATTATTTCTGCTCTTCATTTAGTCTATATTTAATTAGTAATCGTCATAATATAGTCCACATCATTGTCTAAATGTATTAAAATTAGTTAAAATACATTTTTTAATCTAGATACATAAAACACATAATTTTAAGAATCGATAAGAGAATTGATAAGGAATCGGATCGATAAGAGGAATCGATAATGGCATCGATATCGATAAAATCTTATCGATACCCATCCCTAGTATCAATTCTGCACAAGTCATTCCAAATTCTCTATCGTAGCTCCGTTCCTGATAAGTTTCAGTAGTTTGGAAAAGTCCAGACTCAATTCTGTAGTAGCGGTTGTATCAAATAATACAGAGCGATATCAGTTTGGATTATACAAGTTAAAGTTATTATATAGAAGTCTTTAAATTTATAAGATTGTCTTTCAAAGGGTTAGTTTGAGGTGTGGAATATGGAGTGGTTTTGATTGGCTAACAGCTACTACAAGCATAGATGGGAACACTTTCCGAGACCACAGTGTCCTAAGACTGTGACAAGACCAAGATCAAGACTTTTACAGATCCAGACAGAGACGAAACCAAGGCCACGATCCATCGAGGCCAAATCAAGACCACCTTTGTACTTTTACACAATCATCAGTGTCTACATGATCTTATTGTACAGTGGGACAGGTCACCAATCTCCCGGTGCAAGTTTAGCAGTGTGATGAAATGTGGTCTCAGAGTCCAAGACAAGACCAAGTCCAAATGTGCTTGAGCCTGAGACAACACCAAGACCAAGACTGTATGATACTCAGTGCACACAGACAGACAGAGGATGCCTTTATTCACATACTACATAAATTCCTTTGATAGAATCATAACACTTAGAACTTAAGAATTAGAGCTAGGAATGCAGCTCTGTATATTAGGTTGAACAAAGTTAAAAATCTAAATTCAGCAAATGATTTTAGCATTCAATGATATTCATATGATTATGCTTCAGTCTGTCAGCACCCTTCTTTTGAAGTGTGGGTCACAAAGCAGACGACACACAGATAGGATTCTGCAGCTGCATGGACGCTAAAACAGTTCAGAACACACTTTGAATCACATTGTTTTCACACAAACTGATGCCATCTAAAATTACTGAATACGTATCATGTAAAACTCAGCTGAAAAAAAATGAGAAACAAAAGAAAATGATAAACTTGCTTTAGATATTTGTAAAAACATATGTGTACAAAATGTCAGAGCATACAACAGGCACAGGTTCTTTTCCTTTGACATGTGTAATCCTTAAAAACTCTCTTTGAGCCTGTGTGAACCAAGGAAGATTTTTTTTTTTTCCTGGACAATCTTACTGGTAATTGGCTCATTGACAAGTGTTCTCTTTTCCCCTATAACTTCTTGTAGTGAGACACTTGACAATGCAAAAAGCAGCATGCTAGCTAGCCTGTGAGATCCATTATTCATCCTGGCAGTAGCGCGCAGCCCCTCATTAGCACCTCCGACTGCCGGGGCCACTTCTCCTACAAGTGTCGAGATGTACCTTAAAACAACACCTCTGACTCCTGCCGACTTCAGGTTAATCTGCTCACTTTTATTTCAGCTGCAGAGGTGCCGTGGCATTTTAATGAAGGTCAGCAGAACGAGAGGTGAGAAGAGCTGGTGGACAAGAGCGGAGCCGCAGACACACGTCATTGTCACTGCTCAGACACAGGTGAGACCATCAGCGCTGGCTCAAGTCTACAAAGGGTTCAGAGCGAAGTGAAGCTCTCAGGTCTTATTAGCCACTTCACTGAAACTCAAGCCTGTTGACCGTGATCACGTCCTCTAACTGTGTTGGTGATATCAACCTCGAACAAAAATGCTCAGGTGAAAATCACTGAAATTGTAAGAGCGAAGGACATCTACAGGCACAGGTCCAGCACCCATAATGCTATAATGCCCTAGGTTTAAAATGTCAAACAGAAATAGAGACTTTTAAACTTCCTTCATCAGTCTACGTGTTTTCTCCTCTTACGTAATGCATTCTGAGCCTCCAATGTGCTCACATGTGTTTAAGCTTTTTTAATAGCTGTTAGGAATGAGACATGTCGATATGCTAACTGCAGTTAGCCTCAATGCTAACAACAACAACAGAGGAACAAAGCAGAGTTTGGTGAACAAACGGGACAAAAACAGGACACTGCGGACTAAATTCTACCTGAATAGATACATTAACAAGATATCTGTGCTGGGAAGAAATTGATTTGAACTTTTTTTATTTAAAAACATTTACTAAAAAATCTTTTTAGTAAATTTTTCACAAACTTGTCCCTAAAAATTTGCTAGCATAGTGGCAATGCAGATAAAATGAAGAAAGAAATGTTTCAAACTTGCCTTACAACAGAAAAGAAAGTATATGATTGGTCAGTTACTATCATTCATAATTTCAAATATTTTTTATTTATAAGTCAGTAGCACAATAAAAGCATACAATCATAGAAAGCATTTTAAAACAAAGTTTTCAAGGCCAGAACTTTGACGGCAGCAGTTACAAAGCAGACTAATGGAAGTACATTAGCTTACACCAGTTACTCCAGCATGACTGTGATAACCGAGGACTGGGACTGTCATTTTCTTTATGGTCTTATATTACTAAGACCATTAAGACCATATATTATTCTACAAAGTCACAAGTGTGATTAATACCACCTCTATTAAACAAATACCCATCTGCACCATAAACACCTGCTAGGTCAGGGTTTAAGAGGGTTTTTTGTAAATTCAACAGCCACAATTCTATTATTTCTATTACAATAACAGAACATAAAATGAAATTCCTTCAGTGAACATAAAATGTCTGTTCTTGAGTTGGAAGAAAACAACTGAGTCCCTGTGGTTAAAAAAAAAAAAAAAAGGATTATAATACCCGTTCTAGACTTTGGTTGGTCTCTCTTGGCAATAGAAAAAGTTGGTTTGAGTTGGAGCGTAAACAAAGAATCTTTTGATGCAGAAACAAAAGTTGGCAGCAAGATCTGAAACTTACTTTAAGGTCAACAAGTTCAGTTTTTCAAAAGTAGATTTATTACTTTGAGAAGGATTAGTCATTGTAAAATAATTGATCAAGCACATGTATCTCTTTGACTTTATGATAATATTTAAGATTCTAACAGTAATACTTCATGTTCAACATCATAACATTTTACAACCCAATAATATTTCATACTGATGTTTGACAACTTAATATTGTTTAGATGCGAAAAGTGAATGGGTGTAGTCAAGTCAGCTGATCAAAATGTGTAAAATTACCTTAACATGTTTCAAGTGCTAATGATAAATAATAAACTAAAACTGTCATCTGTTCATCAACACAGAAAGAGGCAGCGCTGTTGTTAGGTAAGAGTTTATCACTGTGCGAAAACAAATATATGCTGCTAAATCAACATTTGAGAATAAAATTTGTCTTTACAACTCATAGGTTTTGATGTTTTTATCAAAGAAGTTTTTCCAGCCAACTAGACTGACAGTGTGTCTTTCTGCAGCCGACATGCGCTTTTGAGCAAAAAGTGACGATTAGGATTTGTAAGAGATTTTAGGTTTAGCTTATTCATGCACCAAAAAGGCATCTCGAGATTTGTACTTGCTTTAGGATTTTGAATGTTTAACCATTTAAAACTATTCAAAAATACTCTGTTAATTTTCTTATTTAATGTGAAGTAATTTCTGTCCCTTTTCTTCACGAGGTTCAGGCTAAGTCTCTGTTTCTGCGGTTTATGTGCAGTGAATTCTGAACATTTGGAGCTGAGCAATCCCATACAAGATTAACTGCTTTGGGAAGAAATGTCCAAAATAGAAATACACAAATGCTGAACTTTATCATTATTTGTTTGAGACTGACTCCAAAAAACATTAATCTCATAAACTCCACCAACTGACAAGAGTTGAAGAATGGCACCACTTGAGGCTATGTAAAAATAAATCCTCTTTTGTTTAGCTAGACTGACTGCCAGTTTTCGTTTAATGTAAACAGATGCGCTCATTACAGGGATGGGTATTAACCAGGATGTGCAATTTGACAGATTAAAAAATATACATATTTTTATAGCTATCAACACAAAACTTGTGCTGTTGTACTCGACATAAATGTAAGAAAACATGTAGTTTTTCTTCATGTTATGATTTCACATAGAAACAAGGCATTTTATGTAAAAGATTTCTCTTTATAAAATCTCAAAATTGATATATTGGACAGAGTCAGGTTTTAAATGATTTAATAATTTTGTCTATGTAATAAATACACAGGTTTTATGTCGTCTTTAGTTTTTAAGTAAAACTTGTTGGATGAAAACTTTCTGAAAAATTAACACTGTAACACATTTTTAAATTTTAATAACTCGGGCTTAGAAAAAACTTCTACTTAAAATCTTGTTCAGTGCAAGACTGTAAAGTTTGGTGTGTGTAGGAGCTACATTAAAGTCGCAGACTAAAATGCATTTTGGGAACTCAGCTGTTAAAGTTACAATGTTTCATTGAACTTGTGAATGTTGTTATTAAAGTCGTTTCTTCCACTCTTATTAATATATGTTATCACATTGTTAACACAGACACGTAATGGTACTTCAACAATCAATTTTTTATATTTACTGTAAGTTACATTTGCTGCTGGATGCGAGGTAAATGATTTTCAGGTGTCATGTTAGCACGAGTTTGCTAAAAACTACAGAATCTGCTAGGTCAGATGTTGAGCTTAAGATCTGAGTCTAACTGAACCTGCACAGTTCTTTACAGGACTCTCTACTCAGGACCCTCTCCTGGTCTGAGTGGGCCAGTAGGAGGTTCCTGTAGCCACCATTAAACTTTTTTAAACCTACTTGTCTCGTTCAAACACTGCTTGTGGACACAACCCACAGCTTGCTTAACAAAACTTAAGATGATTGTACTTTTGCACTATTGCACTTTGATATAAAACAATTGAATTTGCACTGCAATATTTTTTTAATGTACATTTCTCTGAACTTGCATTTTAAACATTTACCTTTGAGTGGCCATTCACTGTTTCATGTTTTGTCTTTTGTCAAACTCATCCATCCATAACCTTAGTTATTAAGACATTGTTACCTGGCTATTACAAGTACTGTGAAATAAACATGCTACAATCTTTATGAATGAAGTGGATTCAATTAAATGATAAAACATTTGTAGGAGCAGATTTAATGATTGCGGTATTTCCACATGAAAGCATACCATTGAAAATGACTTTCGGATGAGAGTCGAAACGTCTTAATCTTTGAAAACACTGTCCAGATGACAACTTTGAAGCCTTTCTACTATAGATCACTCCTGGATGAATGAGAGATTACACCTTCATGAAAGCATACTTTATGTACTGAGAGAGCAAACTTTCAGAAAATCAAAATAATTTGCTGCCTGTAGTGTCTTGCCTGTAATAGAAAACTTTACAATATACAGTCATTTTTACCTGCTCACTCGCACTATATAAAAGATCTAGAATGCTGTGATGTTTTTATATATTCTTTTCTATTTGAGGAATAGCAGTGACTTTATTTCAACAGTACAACAGTTGAGCCCAGAAAAGTACACGGTGGAGAAAGCGCCCAAGGTCGAGTGTACCGCTGCATCACAATGTTCTTTCTTTGACCAGTAAATAATTTATAGTGGGCACTATAATTAGCAATCACAGCGGTCCCACCCCTGTCGCTCGCCAGTCTGACCTGCTGCTTCTATAGGAATCCAGGTCAAATATCTTAAAGACGGAGAGGGCGGTCTGTGCTATTCTCTGCAATTCAATCAGCCGGAAAGGGAAGGTGTGTGAAGTTAATGTAAAGGTCAGCACCAAAGTGATACAGTACATGAAACAGTTTTGTAGAGATTTGTATTAGATGTGTTAGTATGCGTTAGTGTTGACTGATTGTGACGGATTAGAATATGGGCTGAATGGGTGAGTTCCAGAGCCGTCTCACTTTGCCAATAAATATAGTAAATGTAGCTGGCAGTGACTGTGATGATGCAGCTCATATTGAACGTAATGGTGTTGGTAAATCTTAAAGCAAACACCATAAAAACATAGAAACCCAAATATATAATGTAGTCGAAAGTGTGTATGTTTTTGGTTTAATGATCACTTTAGTCATATAATGAACTGTGTGCCATTAGGGTTGCAACAAATTCATTTTTAATGGTTAGCTAGTCTGGGATTTATTTTTATAGTAGGCAATATAACTCATCTAGTGTATTAAAAGGGAAACATGATGTATTATGGGAAATGTTCTTATCTTTTAGTTATAAGGACCTTTGGAAATCATGTGTTCACCACAACAGGAATTGAGTTAGAGCTCCATCTGTTGCCTGCAAATGAATTGAAATAGAAGAATTAATCCAAACAATCTTAAGTGAGATGCTAATAGTCTAGATGATTTATGGACTTTAAAACAGTGCTGTAAATTTCAGATCTCCTATTCCCTACTTTACTAATGCATTCAGCCTTCTAATTTTTTCTCGCAATGATTTTATTTGACTTACTTTACAACTTTAGAGTTCAGAATGATTGTCCATCCCAGTAATGCTAACAGCATTCAGGATGCTAACAGCACACTTAATGGTTCTCAAGATAAAAGCAACATTTCAAATGTATGAAAACAGCGCGCACAGTTCTCTTATTTGCAAACATAACTATTTAATTTAAAGATATTACATCAGTCACATTTTTTGCTCGCTTAACTAATGTATTTTGAACTAAAATATTGGGTGCCAATATGCTAATAGAAGCTATCTATGGATTTATCAAAACTAGACAGAGTATCGCTAGCTTGTAGCTGGTGCAATTGTGCTCCAGAGGCCGCACCACAGGTACTGCAGCAGGAAAGTCTCTTCATAGGCAGAAAGCTATTTTTCCATAGAGCTCAATGCAAGCTCAGACTTTGAGAATGGTGTGATGTTATGTAAATTCTTATAAATTTTCCCATCATAAACTTTTTTCAGTTCAGTGTGAATTCTTCTATAAAGCGTCTTTTTAAGCTTTAGGTTTGGTTTGAACCTCCACTCTAATTTGTTAGAACGGTCAGGTCCGTGCTTTCAGCTTTGTTCGGCTCGTCCCGCTTGTCATGCAAAGGATCATGGGGGGAGTACAACTGCACAGGTCTGATAACCTGTAGAGCACCTATAGCAAAAGGCTAAACAGCCAATTGGCAGTGAACACCAATGAGCAAAAACCATTGACGCAAAGCACACGTCATATTTGATCAGCGTGTCCTCGAGCTAGCACAGTCAACATAAACAAGAACACTACCTGTGTTTGAGGAAACGAAACGCTTTATTTCATAAAGACAGGACACAACTAGGGCTGCAACAAACAATTATTTTGGTAATTGATTGGTTGGCAGAATATTTATTTGATTAATCGATTAGTTGTTTAGAATGCAAAAGTTTCTTGGATACGAGATTTTTGTACATTTTTAGGAACATTATAGTTGCAGATTTACTGACAAAACTAGTGTTTACACTGAAAAACACTCATCATTGCTGTTCAGTCTGAGCGTTTTCTCAACTGTTCTGAAACCTATAAAAAGTAGGATTGGATCAAAAATCACATTCTCATCATCACTAAAACTAGTATCAAATCTAGATTCAATAGACTCAATTATTTGTACTAAAATTGCTGTAAGAGAACACAATTTGGGCTTACAACAACTACATAAAACAACTAGAACAAAACATACATTTTAAACAACCAAAAAAACTATTACTTTTTGTTGAAAATGTGTTTTTTTAAAACGTAATGACATTGGTAACTAGAATCGAGTACTTTGCTTGCCATCAAAATTGTGTCTGAAATAGTAATAGTTAATATTTTAAAATTAAGACAACACCAGTATAAAGACCAGTTAACGATTATTCAATTATTAAATTAGCGGACGATTACTTCAATCATCGATTAGTTGCGATGAATCGATTAACTTGTTGCAGCAGTAGACACAACAAACGAAAACTTTCACCTGAATTTATAATTAGTCAAATAATTAGCAAGTACAAAACTGAATCTAAATCTTTTTCTACAATTTTCCACTTTGTTTATTGTTAAATTAAGAAAGTCGTCTAAAAATGTGTTGGAGGTGGCTTACATTTATGCTGCTGTGGTGGTAAAAGTGTGAAATAAGTAATACCTCTATAGAAGGGTTGAAAAAAGAAGAAAACAGAAATTGAGGAAGACATGAGAGGCTAAATGGAAGAAAGCAACAATCTATTCAACCCTGCATCCGTTCGTGACATCACTTTTGACTGCGAGATGCCGTAGATCTATTTACACAACAGTAGTGTGACGCCTGCCGCTCTCGTGAGTGCTCTCCCAGATGGATTCAGGCAGCAGCTCGGCCTACAGCACTAGAGCGATAAATAAACAAGCCCCTCAAGGCTCCCCCAGCACAGCACAGCACAGCACAGCCCGCACAAATGTCACACATCTATAGGAAACATAGTGAGACGCCATCGCACTGTATGGTAATGAGAAAAGGAGAAATCCAGCAGCAGCACCGGCACCAGGGGGCTGTTACCGACCGGTGTGCAGAGGAGGGTGCACGGCAGATGGGAATACTTCACAAATAAATCTACAGGCTATACAACGCGAGCTAGAGATGTGGGGTGATTCTGAAGAGGAAGAGAAATTTGAATATATAATATGTATTGGAGAAAGAAAGATGTTTATAGGGGCATGTGCTGTATGTTTCAATTCCTTACATCTCAATGGAGCAGGCAAAATCCAGACGATTTCTAAAACTTTTTATGATTGACAGATTAATTAGCCAATCAAGGACGTGCATTATTTCTCGTAAGAAAACAAACATGGTTGGTTACAAGAAACAATACATGGAAAAATATTGAAAACTAACATGAGGGACAGAAAAACATTGTGGATTTCTGCAGTCAATGAGCGAAACCAACGGACAAAAAAATGATTAGGAGGTAAGTGAAGTTAGAATTTGTTCTAAAAGATAACCAATGAGCTTTTTTGTTTCATGTGCGTCAGTCAAATAAACTAATATCATGCCAGGTATGTTGTGGGGAGAGGTGACCAGACCCACTTTTCGCAGTTGCTGAAGCACGGGCTCTGGATCCCAGAATCACAGTCTCATACAGTTGAAAATGTCTGTTGTGAATTTCAACCAATCATCACAGTACAGAACAGATCTGTTAATGCCGCGAAAAGCTATTACCCATTAAACTCATTTTGTTTGGGTTTAATGGGTAAGTTTTGGCTTCAAGTTACTAAAATGGGTAAGTTTAGGACTGGGGCTTGGGGTAGGTTAGGTTTTCCCATTAAATCCAAAGAACCCCAATTCATTGTTATTTCTCGTTTTGTTTTTTTGCACAATATTGACGTAAAAAAAAAAAGGTGAAAATGTGCTTATCGTACATTTTTGACATTTTGTTGTATATCTACGTTTTCTTCAAAGAGAACGTAGGTAGAACATTGGTAACAACATCATTACCATCATCTACAACAACAACAACATCATTTAGGCTATTTCGGTGTTGGGTTTCTTTTAATTAGCTTCAAATATTTGCCAAGATTCAGTTTTTTTCTCAACAGCTTTTTTTTGACAATCTTTCTAGATTGTTAATGAGCAGAACTCAATTCAGAGTGATGCACATGAGCCAAGTTACACTATTTCAGACAGTCCTCCAAGTCAACACTCACATGATGTAATTCAATTTTCAGCCATGGCATAGTAACAGTTTTGTATATTTAGCATTTTTGCGGAGGAATACCATCTCGTTATGTTGTTTAATGCTTATATAATCAGCCACAAAACTTGGCCCTAACCATGGCGTTACCCAAACTATTATCTACAAAAGCTGTTGTGAGTTAGTAAGATTTTGTTGGTTTTTGACAGCAAACAAATATGAAAATCATCAAGCAATGAAACAGTCTTTGGTCAGTAATGCAGAAACATATTGTATAAGATATAAACAAAGCAAATCCCCCAAAAATCACATAATACATTTGTTTGCAACTGTTTTCTGTTCTTTTTAATCTTTGATTATATTTTGACTTAATATAAAACTGTTTCCTAACTCAGGGTAAAACTTATAAATAATCTATTATGACAGTTTTTTTTTTTTTTGTTTTTTTTTAAAGTATGTACAAATATCCTGAGGGTGAAAGAATTTTTTATTTGTTGGTGTACTGAAGATTAAGCAGTTTAAATACTGTTACCTGCTAGCTTCAAAGTTAAATGCATTTAACATCAGATAAGCAAGGACTTTTTTCAATAATGAATGATATTTTTCTTCATTCTACTGTTGTCTCTAATTGCTGTGTTCTCTTTCTAGAATTTGAAATCATCGCACACACAACTCCATTAGTGAGTTAACAGCATTTTCAATCAATCACATCCATAAAACTGAATTTTATAGTTGTGGCTCCTATTTTTCCCAAAACGGCTCAATTCAAACCCTTTTTATCTGCCAAAGGCCTAACTCTCTTTTCAAAGGGTTAAGGTTCACTTATTTACTTTCTGTGTATGTGAATTGGCCCAGTAAATACATGCCTAGTATCCAAAACTATCACTTTGTCAATATTTTACAGCCTGACTCTGGTTAGCACTTCTTAACAACTTCTGTTGCATGTGTAGTCACATTCATAGTGTATCGTGCAATCAGATTTGTTCATTTGTGTGACGCACATAAAAAGAGCTCACTGATCATCTGTCGTTTAGAACTAAGTCCAAGTTCTCTTATCTCACATGTCACAGGTTTGGTCGTGTGGCTGCAGGTGACTCTGCTCCTGACGCAGACAGCTCCTCTGGTGGAGCTTTCTCATCTGTCTCATCTCTACCCAGCCTATTGTATTCTAATGTATTCTAATGAAGCCAAATGTATTTAGTATGTTTGGGGGGAGGGTATGTGTGTCATGGTGGTTGTTGTTTGGGTGTGTCTGTGCATGTTGTGGGTGGGTTGTCTGTCTGTGGGATGGTTGGGTCGATGGGTGGGGTGGTTGTTTAGGTGGGTGAGTCTGTTTTCAATGCATTGTAAAGGATTTTGTGTTACATTTTATGTATTAAAAGCACTTTATAAAACCAGTTTTATTTGATTTGATATTCGACATCAACTTTTCTAATTTATGATGCCCAATTTTCTTAAATGAGGTTTAGCCTACTCCAATGAGCATAGGTCACTGAAAACAGCTTGCCACCATCTAGAATTCATTTAACGGTTCAAATTATACTTTCATTCTAGCTTAACTCGAAAGATAAACACGATGACCCGACAATCTCTCTGCAAACTAAAAATAATCCTGATGCCACTTTACAGCACTTTGAATTCCCGGTGTTACTGAGCTGTAGCTGAACGCTGTGACGTGGCAGTGCTGTCCATTAAAAAATAACTGCGATCCATTAGCGCACAGACACTTGATTATTCTCTCAAAAGCAGGTCCAGACCCACCTATCACCACAAACTACAAATCACTTATGAGTCAGCAGGCTTTTTATCAGATAGTCACAGTAGCAGCCCTTCAATCTTGTGTATTTTTCACCCGAGTAATTTCCCTGATAAAGCTCCTCAAGAGACGCGAGCATTAACAAAGGTGACTCATGCTCCAGCTACATCACAGTCTCATTTTTCATTCAAAAGGAGGACTCGCTCGTTTTAAAGTGTGACTGTCTGACTTTGCAAGCTAGCTCTCTGGAAAAAAGGAGATTATAGCTGTAGAGTTCATACATGTGCACATTAACAAATCAGTATGTTATGGAGGTGAGTTTTATAAGATGAACTTTTACAGCAAGTAAAGGGCCTATATCATGCTATTTTGTAATAATAATGTTTCTTTATCAAAAAGATAGCTTCATTTACAAAATGTACACAAATTCTGCCTGGATTCTTCTGTCAGTCTGAAAACATCCACCTTCCACCTTGTGAAATCATGAAGTGGTAATACAGGAGGTGCTCCACTGTGCTTTTAAACCCCAATCATTTTAGTCTTGACATATCATTTGGCAGCTACAGCTATTGTTTTAGCCTTGCTTAAACTGCCTGATTGTGCAGTACAGTTGAAAATATTTGAAACTTTTTGTATAATCTCAATTGAACAAGGAGAAACTGTGGCAACTCTTTTTTTTCTTTTACTGCATTGTTGCATAAATCAGTTAAATTATGGTTAAGAACGCAGTAAACGTAAAATGACACTGCTACATGTAATGACATCATAAGGTGGAAATTTGAACTGCGCAGATAGGTACAGCAGGATTATTCTGACACTTGTGTGAATGAAACAAAATGCAACTTAAGGGATGTCTGTGATGCGGTAACAACATTCTAACTCACAGCAAAAGTACATCTATGTACACATTCATTTCAGATCGCAAAAACTCTTATGGCTCAAGGTTTCATTTTCATATGTAAAAAGCTCAAGTGATTCTAATGTACTGCCACTTCATTCATCTTTCCACCTGTCTCTTATGAAAAAGGTAAATGGTCTGTATTTAGCTCTTTTCTCTTTTTCTAGGCACTCGAAGAGCTTTACATGAAGGATCCACTCACCCAGTAAATGCAGACACTGAGGCAAGGTGGGTTAAGTACACGACAATTCACTCAAGCCATCTCACTGTGACACCTGTTGTTCCAGGAGTCTCCCGTCCAAGTACTAACCCGGTCAGACATGCTTAGCTTCTGAAGTCTGGCTTTGACAAACAGATATGGCCATTGTGGGACAAGACTTTGTTCAATTGGTCAATTGGAGAGTTGACCAAAACAGAAGAAAAAGAAAGGGCATCCTACTACAGACTTCACATCATATTTGTTGGGATAGATGCAACAAAACAAGGTAAGTTCATTTGTTTTGCAGCTTGGTTTTAGTAGATTTTTGTGTGATGAGCTTCATTGTGCACTGCATTCAGTACTGCTCCCAGTGGTCAGCTCATCAACGGCTCCATTGCTACGCATTTACAGATCAAATTAAAGCGAAACTACTCACAAAAACAACTGTTTTGGGCTGTTAAGCTGCTTTTATATTGTTTATATAGCATTACCCACTATTCGCAGTCATTTAGAAGCCAAGTTTTAGGTCAAAATAGACACAAACCTCTTGTGTCTCATTGCAAAGACCTGTGTCATAGACCAGGGGTTCTTAACCTTTTTTACCTCGAGGCCCGAATATTCATGTAGAAAGTAACCTGGGGCCCAATCTCATATTAAATGTTTTGTGTTTTACTGATTTTGTGGCCCTCAAGGAGGTGCTCGCGGCCCAACTTTGGGCCCCGGCCCTATGGTTAAGAATCACTGTCATAGACTCTGTGACATCAGCGTTGATTTGTCCACTCAGTACTGTGTGCTAATCAGAAACACTTGCTCTTAAAACAGTAACACTGCTGTAAGGCTGTAGTTGTCCCATCGACCGATTAATCGACTAAAAGGCTTAAGATTTGATGCTAAAAAGTGTTTTATTCTATTTATCTGACCCAAACAAAAATACAAAAAATCCGATGCAGTTCATGCAAAAAAAACAAAAACAATTAATACACAAATGAATAGGAAACAAGGTATTTAGGTATACAACAGCAAATCCCAAACTAAATCACTACAGGTCAATACAAAACCTCATAATCTACTGTATCTAAAAAAAATGAGCTGACTAATCAAAATTTTGGTCAACTAAGATCCCATCAATCGATTAATCCACTAAACAACTTGAGCTGCTCTCCACCCTCAGCCCCTCCTTTCACATTTTCCTCATGCTTTTCCATCAGAAAGTTTAGTTTGAAATGTGTTTGCGAGAGGATTTAAGAGGCTTAGCTTTACAGAACAATGCAGAGCAACACTGACGGAAGGCGGAAACCTATGCATAACTAATGCATCTCAAACACAGAGAATAACAGAGTCTTCAACTAACGTTCCAGTTGTCCTCAGAAGTCAGATTTATACAACCTACATCTTCATTCTTGTTCAACTGCACCTTTCCAACAACCCGACAACCCTCCGCATGTGGATTAGTCATGTATAAACACGACAGGCAGAGGTTAATGCTGTGTTAAGTTGTGATGTCGATGGTGTTGAGCTGACAGCAGGAGACGCGTATCTGCTCGGGTCAAAAACATATGTGCCCTGTTTGATGTGCAGTTTAATGAGGATTTGTCTGTACGTCTCGCACTATGAGGTCCCGACATCTACTTTCTCAGCTTTTCTCAATCAGTCGTATTAGCGGTGGCTCGAAAGTGGCACTCGACAGGAGTATTCTTCAGACTAATGTGAGTTAAAATACCCCCAGGGAGTTTTAAATTGCACAAATTATCTTATGAATGCTAATTGTGATATGTAATAGCTTATTATAAAATGCATGAACGCATTTGTAACTTCAAGAAAAGAACAGGATTTAACATACTTTACTGTTGTTAAAGTTTGTTGAGTAAAGATTAATATCCGAGTTATATGATCAAAAACACATTTTGAAAAAGACACGTGAAAAAAAGTATGAAGATCTTTTATGATCTTCATACTTTGTGTTTCCTCACCGTAAGTGCTCTCAAAATCCAGGAAGTGCCCTCGTTTTGGCATTGCACTAGCATTTGTTAGCATGCACACAGCACTTACTAACTCCTGCTTATAAAAGCTGTGAAAATGTCTCCAAAACAAATTGTGATAAGTAATTATGAGACACATTATGCTTTAGGTAAGTTATCAAAATGTTAACAGTTGCGTAGGGCTATTTTTTTTTTTTTTTTTTTTTTTACAAAAAAATTTACTACTGCACTTTTAATGGAGCTAATAGCAAGATTTGTTGTGTTGAAAAGATGTTTTGTTTTTTAAAAATTTACACAAACATAAATATTTAGTTTTAAACATTACCGACATGTGTTTTGCTGCCTTACCTAACGTTCCGAAATATTCACAGCAATGTGTTTGTAAGTGTTTTTCGGCATTTTTAGACATAAATATTGCTTTCGTGTTGTCATGCTAACAGGACATAGCCAAATTCTAACAACACAGACAACCAAACTTCTATTTTTTGTGGATAAATGCTCTATTATTAGACGTACAGTAGATGCACTTAACTAATATTCACTTGAATATACTTTAATAGTATATGCACTGGGGATTTTAAGTTATTTTCTTTTAAGATATCATGCACGGTGTCTTTAAATAAACAGTAGTTTTACAAGACAAGACACAGGATTGGGCTCATTAAAACAAGATTTTTTGAAATGTAATCATCATGAACTTGCGCAAATTTGGATAAAGTTAATAATGTAGTTCTAAAAGTTTTGAATGTTATTAAGCTTAAAAGTTGTACTGTCATTTGTAACACTGCGTTTTTGAATAGTAGCTTCTCAAAATGTTTAACTCGGCAGCATTGATCCTTTTTTATGTGTCCAAAACATGGTTCTATTATCTGGATACGACATTGCTAGCTTGTAGCTGCTGCAATTCAGCCCCAGTGACCACTCCATTGGTACAGCAGCGGAAAAATCCCTCTACTAGCAGCTACAGCTTTAAGAACGTCGCATTTTGTGGCAATTCTTACCTATTTTCACATCACAAACTTTTTAGCGATTTAAAAGGTTTTAGTTTTGTATCAGTCTCTGTAACTCCCGCTCTGATTGGTCCAAACGGTCAGAACGTCCCGCTCCTCGCATGAAGAATCATGAGGGAAACACTTCTGCGCATGTTCTCTAGTTTGTAGAACACTTAGCAAAAGGCTAAAGCTAACAGCCATATTGGCAACAACATTAGTGAGCAAAAGCCATAGCGCCCACCATCTTTGATCACCAGGGTTTGGTCCAAAATAAATGCAATTTCACATGTGCTTTTTTTTTACATTTGCATATGATCTCGGGGCTATTGTATCTCAAGAGATCTTGTGTCCAGCTTTCTAGTGCAAATGTGTTACTTTTAAGATGTACAACTGACAGCAAACTACTCCATAATGAAGATCATTTGATAAATCAGCGGTTTATCAAGCTATCAAGTGGTAGCTTTTAATTGGCCCAAGTTCCTTCTTTTCAGACTTGTGCGATCGATCATGCATATTTTTCTACTTAACTTGCACTTCTCTAGAAAGGTTATTCCAACCTCAGCTATGAACTTATAACACATACATAATTTTTTCTTCACAAAGGAAAAATAGAATACATTTATCTTAGAGAGATTTTTCATTAACACTGTTCCTCAAACTATGTGGGCAAGGTAACACTATCCTGTACTTATTGTCTTTTTGGATTGTAAAACCAATAATAAGCTTACTGTTTCAGCTGAACTTAATTAACATCAGATCATCAGATGCCCCTCGGCAGCTTATTTTAATGACCAACTCTGTTCTTTTCTAATAGCTAAAAATAATTGTACCTTTGTCTAATTAGGATAAGCACTGGCATTTGTTCTGTTACTTTGTGTGCGTGTTTTTTTCTTTTATATAGAAAAAAACAGATTGTCCTGCAAATCTAAACGTTCATATTGTCATTTTACCATTTTGTATTTTCCAAGACGGCACCAAAAGACACTGCAGTATGTTTTGTTGCAACTATCAACTTTAAACTTAACTTTACTCCACTTATCTATGTAGCTAATTTCAGAATAGACTTCTCCACACTATCAATCTGGATGGACTGTCGCTGAATCCATTGGGAAAAAACAGAATGTCATGGTTTTTGTTTTTCAAGAGTAGTTGGGCAAAAATAGGCTGATGTATGCCGTTAGTGCCGCCATGTTTATTTCGGGTTGCTTCCGGATAAACCACATTACTGTGCTGTGATCGGTCTGACTTTAAAGTAAAGCTATCCTCCTAAAGTCCTCCTACAAATACATTTCAAACAAAATAGGGTGTTGGAAAAGCATGAGAAGTTGAAAGTGGAGAGCAGCAATGTTGATTGGCTTCACAGCAGATGTTGATGATTAGAACACAGTTTTATGTTGGCAAATCTATGCCAATGTCACATAGAGTCCATAAAACTGACTTTTGTAGTGAGGCACAAGGGATTCATGACAATTTTAGCCAAAATACTTGCTAATTTGCTCAGTTTTTATGAAAATTGCCAAACAATAACTCATTAATAGGTCATGCAAGTTAATCGAGTAATTGCAACTAATCACTAATTACTATTATACTATTTCAAACCCAATTTTGATACAAAGGAATGTACTTGATTCTTGACACTGACATTTTCACCAAAAACAAATGTATTGGTCGATTTTAGACAAAATGCTACACATGGTGTTAGTGTCATTCATGGTGAGAAGGTGGAAATTGTTGACAAGTACAAATACTTGGGCACTTTAATTGACAACAAATTGAAGTTTGACCTGAACACAGAAACCATTGCTAAAAAAGGGCAGCAGAGGACTCTTTTAATGTTAATCAAAGTATTATAAAAAACGTTTATTGTTCCTTTTGCCTGAAAGTATTCTTACTTTTTCATGTATTTGTTGGTTTTGTGGCTTGTCTTTGAAGGACAGAAACAAACTGCACAACATTGTAAAGACGTGCTCTAAGATAACTGGAGTCAAACTTAGGGACTTGAACTCTTTGTGGGAGGAGCAGGTGCTAAGTAAAGCCAAAAGCATCCTGAGCCAGCCTCAGCACCCTTTGAATTCTGACTTTGTCATGATGCCTTCAGGTCGTCGGTTTTACGCACCTGCACGGAAAACAAATCGTTTTTCCAGTTCGTTTGTGCCCTCTGCAATTAAATTGTTGAATGTGAATGGTAGGGTTCACTGATTTCCTTGTATGCATCTGTATTTATTATTAGAATTGTTGTATGAAGTTGAACTCAATTATTGTTTGTAAACTGGAATGGACTGACACAATTTGTGCGTATGTGTGAACTGCTTTGAGGAAGACTGCAAATGAATTGCCTTCTGGGATCAATAAAGTTTTCTGAATATGAATCTGAATCTTAAAATGTTTTGTTGTAGTCAAGATATATAGTTGATTATTTTAAAATTGTTCAGCAAAGGCCATATTATGTTCCCTTATAAAATTTTTATTTTAGTACAAATAATTGGGAATCTTTAGAATCTAGATTTGATAGTAGCTATACAGTTAATTACTGTGTGATTTTTGATACAATCCTACTTTATGCAGGTTTCAAAACAATTGAGAAAATGCTCAGCAGTGATGAAAATTGTGTAACACTAGTTTGTCTGTAAAACTGCACGTAGAACGCTCTTATCTCAGCTCAAAATGTGCAAAAATCTTGTATTCAAGCGACTTTTGTATTCTAAAAAACTAATCGATTAATCCAAAGAATAATCAGCCCACTAATCAGTTATCAAAATAATCATTTGTTGCAGCCCTACTTCACTTTAACCATAAAGCTAAACTCTTCCATAGAGACAACACGGCAGCCTATCTTTCACAATAAAAGTAAAGCGCAGCATCTTACATTTTTTCTATAATAAAAGATATACGCATAGAACTATTGCACAAAAATAGATGACTTAATTGTGTTACATTATTTCAAGCAGAGCTGCTGGGACTGTGCCTGGCCTATACTTCACATCCAGTTTACCGCCAAACTCATTAGCTCTTTAAATGGCATTTGGCTTTGAGAGAGAGCAAACCATGCGTCGCACCTGAGCAGCAGCTGTTTGCAGAAAGCGCAACTCAAACTTAGCTTTCCAATAAACGGTCGAGGAGGATATTGATGGGCTGTCGTTAGAGTAAAGGACAGTAATTAGTGCGGCGGACCCAGGCTTAGTCCATCGGAGCTGACAGTGCAAGCCCGAGAAGAATGGATTTCAGATGGATCACAGAAAGACACACCACACTATTCACCAGCCGCTAATGCTAATGCTAATAGCAGCAGCTGACTTTTTCAATTGGATTTTGTCCCTTTGAGGTGGTTATGTTTAGATCTGATCATTACCTGATTTCTGTTCTCATCGAATTATTGGAATGCCAGGTAGAGAATGTGAAGTTTTTGTGGTCAGGATAGTAAGGTTTAAAGGAGACATGTTGCAATTTGACATGATCAATAATTTACATTTATACTGATTTGAAAAAATAAACTTTAAACAAATTTAAAACTCACAAGCCCCGCCTTCTCATTGTAAAATTTAACTTAGTCTGTTCTTATGTTGGAAAGTGGCTTCGCGACCATTTTTGAAGCTCTGTATGGAATAAATTTAGTTGACTTGTAAATACGAACAAGTAGGTAGGGGGTAGGTGAAAACAGTAATTTTATGAGCATTGCAAGATTACCTAAATATTTATGAATGAATACAAATATGAGCAAACTAATGATGAGAAAATGTTGTGGTGACATGAGTGACAAAGTGGATTTTAAGTCAGTAAGTCTACAATAAAACCAATACTATTTGTTTTAAAAAGACTGAAACAAAAAGTGTGTTTGGGATCAGAACAAGTCACAAAATATGCATCTTGATTTTCTCATGGTCTGGCTCACTGTGAGCGAAGCCTATAACACTGCATAGTGTAATCACTAAGAACATTCACATTCACCACAGCCCATACATCCTTCCTTCAGTATGGTGAGAGGAAATATCTGGAATACCCATGGTAACTGAAAGAATGTAGCAAGCTGAACACTATTCGTACGAAGAAGCACCTCTGTCCATATATTATCATATTTGAAGACTGCACATCCTGCTGTGTGCATGGCTCTCAGTCCCAGGTGCCAGTGCACATGGTGTTAGGCTTCAGCTAATGAAGCTGATTGACCAGCATCTGGAAACAGCCTCCGAGTGCTGCTTAGCAACCCACTCTGCCCCCCCACTCAGCTGCAGCTCACACAGAGCCAGCGTTTGGCCCTGTTTGGCCCCAGTGTGGCCCTAAGAAGCAGACATATGGATGCAGTATCTTTACCAAACAACATATGCAACTATTATGCGACTGTGAATGAGCAGGTTTAGTAAAGTCAGGATTGTCTTGTCACAAACAATAGAATGTTCCATTTGTTTAATGCTAAATCAATAGACACACTTGTTCACACAACATAGGACTGTGGGTTTCAGGAGAAAATCTGCACCAGAGTTCATTTTGGCATTATGACTGAGTCTGCAATACCTCTCATCATGTCAAAGTAGCATACCAATTTTTTTATAGAAAAGAGACTAAATTAACAAAACGTTCAGTTTCAAGCTTCAACTTTCAAGCTGTGACTTACATTTTAATGACGACTTATTGTCTTAATGATGTGATTTGTTTTGTATTGTTACAAATGTGTTTTAGCATAAATTACTATTCACTCTTTGACAGTACCAACTGTATGATAAATGTATTTACCAGACACAACACTCTATTGTCTATTGTTGTTGTTAATCTATTTCATAATGTTTTACGTGTACAGTGAATCTCTAAGGACAGCCACAGTTTTCAGTGTTCGATCCTAGCTTGGAGACAGAGACTGTTGTGTGTTGCTCAGCTGAGTGGTCACATGACTCTTGGTAAACACACACAGAACACACTGGCTAAAATAAAGCCCTGTTTGTACAAAGCGTTCATCCGGCAACACATTAGCCTGTATCCCTGGAATTTTCCCCTCAGGAGCTCGTTACAGACAATTCCAAGATTGAAGTTTCAGACTTTAAACAACCAAATAAAGACTGACCGGTCTGTCAGAGATTGTCTTTAAGCTTTTGTCTTTTGTTTTGGCCAGACTACAAACTGCCCTCTAAAGCTCAATAACACAACCCTTTATCCTGTTTCAAATCCTGGCTTAGCAGAACACAGACGGAACACAGAGAGGTGGCCAACTTTCACTTGGACTGTTCTCCAGTGAGGAACACATTATTTTAAGGTTAAAGAGATGTTAAAGACATTTTATTCATTTCTTATAGTCATATTTTATTTCTTTTCTATTCGTGGCTTCCTCATTACCCATTATTAATGTTATGCTAAGACCTTTTAGTGAATAACGTATGATCCTAATAATATGCCTGTGGCAAAAACTAGAATTTGTTCAAAATATCACATCATAATATCACACTACTATAAGGAACTTTGTGTTAAAATATTCTAGACTTTTAGACTGTAGAAATCTGAATTTTATGTGTAAACTACCACAACACATCTTTGTGTTAACCAGTGAACCAATCACATCGCAGGATACATAGCACATACTTCTGTAAACGTATTAACCAATCATGTTTCAAGACACACAACACTGAGCATACATACAGAGCCCCAAAATTATTCACCGCAATGTGCTTTTTTTCACAGCTGTTGGGGGCGAGATGTGCCGGCACAACAGATGTAATTAGTAGAGTTTGGTGAACAAACAGGACATTATACACAGCACAGAGTGGACTAATTTTCACCTGAACAGATACATTACCAAGATATCTGTGCAGGGGGAAATTCATTCTAAGTTTTAAATTGTTAAAAAATAATAATAATAAATAAATACATTATTGCGTCTTTAGCAGCTTAGATTCTAAAAAGAAGTGCTCCCAATAAACAGTGGTGGGCAGAGTATCTAAAAAGTTAAAAATAATTTTAAGTTTAGAAGTAAGAGTAACTTTCTGAATGTAAGATCTGATATATAATTTAAGATTTTAGAGAGAAAACACTAAATGATGTGCATTTAAGCACTTTTTATTTTAGCTGCCCAAAATCGGATTGAAATAACTTGTAGAATGTCATCTGAATTCCAGCTGTATATAAAACAGCTAACAATTATTCAAATACAATTTAATTGATGAATAATTCCTAAAGCGATTAGTTGCTTGAATCAAACAACCAGTAGTCATATTTGGGGGTGTCGCCTGTTAAGTTGGAAAGTCTGATGGAAAGTTTGATGGGAAACTGAACTTTTTACCTCTTTTTACATTTTCTGGCGAATTAAGTTTATTTTTTTGCACAACTAATTCAAGTCAGGAGAAAGTTTAAAACGAGGTTGTTGATGTTGTAGATGTGGCGTTATGTCAGAAAAGTAAACAGAGAGTGGTGTAGCTGCAAAAATGCTCCCAGCAAGGCTAGCATCACGTTAGCTACGTTAGCATTGTTGGATATATTTACATATTTGGACCGTTGGATTACTTCATTCATCTCCATATCTTCTTATGTATATTTGACACAATCTATTTCTTTAATTTGTGTTTGTCTGTGATTGTTTTAAGTGATAAAACTGTTGTTCTTGTGCACTGTCTATGTTACGTTTCCCCCACAGGCATCCATTAATGGGCGTGGCTTCTGATGCCGACCTTATCTGTCTCCAAATAAAGTACTATCACACATAATTATCAAAGAAAGTCCTTACATAAGCACTCCATTATTCCAATCGCCTGTTAACTTACAAACACTGGCATCCCACTGTCTCTCTTACACAACCATTCTTTGTTTTGCATTCTCTGGAGTCCAACAGTAGTATGAGCTTCTCTCGCTCCTGTAGTGTAGTGGGCCCTCACCCCTCACACACACCCACACACACACACATACTCTCCCACCAGCTCCAGCGCATGTAAAACTATGTGGGAGCCAGCGTATTATGGAGGAAGCGGACCGGAGAGTGGAGCTAACAGCAGGTAGTGAAAATGGTCAGCCACACTCCTACTCTGCGGTGAGATGACAGAGGAGGTCTAAGTGACTAATGTGCCAAGAGAATTGTAGCAGGAAACTATATGAAACTAAACAAAAGGGAGACAAATACATAACGATGAGTCACACTTAGGCAGTCGCTAAAATGGACTGAATGTATTGCACGAGAAGAGTAGTAATTGATAATGCGTTACAAGGCAGTGATGTAATGCTATGTAATATGATTTGCGTTAGGTAATTCAAGCAAAGTCAGCGATATAAAAAGTCATGTTATTAAATCACATAGAAGATTCTGTACTGTTGGGCCTCAGATTGAACTTCTAGTATTTTCAGCTTACACGGTCAAAGTGGTGTCAGCTTCATTTGAACTTTAAACTTTTTTCCTTCATGCTGCTTTTTTGCTTTGCGTCCAAAAGAGACTCTATGAAGAATTTGGTAGCGTCAGCATGATTCTTACTAAACTTTCTTGTGGCTCTACTTTGCTGTGTGCTCAATGCTCACATGTTTTGGGGGGCAGACATTTTCTTGACCCAATTTGAGCTTTTCTATGCAAGAGAACTGCTCCAACACAGCAGCAGTCATAGCCCAAGGTTAGCATGCAAATGGTCAAGACCTTTTCTCGGGCACTGAGAAAGTGTGCCATCGGCAAACTCTAAAGCAGGGCTCTCAAACTCGGGGCCCTTGAGATAGTTTCTGAGTAGTACTGATAGTGGTACATCATTAAACCGAAGACCCTGGCTACCTACGTTTTTTCAATTTCTTTATTACAGTGACCATATGAAACAATACATAATAATGAATGTGAACATGTTATATTTGGCTTTACTGAGCCTGATAACCTTTTTTAATGTACAACATTACATAGTCAGGGCTATATATTAAAATGCAGCCGCTGACCAAATCTCACTTCAAGTATTTTGGCCCCAGCTTCAGTTGAGTTGAGAGCAAAACCATTATTTTCAGTGAGCGCGCCTACAAATTTCAGTAGCAGTACATATAGAGTTCCTGACCCCTCTTGTGCGTGAACATGCCACAAAATGAGGCAGGTTTTTGCTTTTTGCTGTGTTTACAGGCACAGTAAAAAGCTCCTACAGTGCAAAAAGACCTAATGTGTTACCCACTGCAGCTTATGAGAAAAGAGAAGACTTATCTTTCATTGACTAGCACAGTTTAACAATACTTGCTGTCTTTTTGATACTTGCTCATATAATTACACGGAATACACAACAGTACATTTGTAATCTTTTTGAACTGACTGCTTTTGTAATAAGGTGGACATAAATGCCCCCTCAGAACTTGAGACATTTGAAGCATTGTGGTGTGTGTCAAAGCCAAACATTTGAATCTGTACAAACATTTTGGAAAATCACACTCTGAAAATGGTTTTTGCTATCAAACATTTATAAGGAGCCTAAAATCTGAAAGAGAAAACTTAGTCATGAAAAGAAGCAGAAAAAAAAATCTACAGATAATCCAAAACTACTTCCTGGAACAAATTCTCCTACTCTAACTCTGCTCAGCTTCTTAAACATGCAGGTCCTACAGCATATTAGATTTATTTCTGTAAAATTTATGAGAGCAGTGGACGTTCCTGTTACTATTTCCATGTACATCATAAATGTTGTATGTAGGATATTAAGGTTTGGGGACATGGCAGAGTTGTGAAGTGGAGGAGTTACTGAAGGACACATTTTGTTCGACGACACATTTTGGAGAGCATTTGTCAGATGTTGGAAGCCAGAGTTGGCAGTGATTGTTACTGCTGCTGCTGGGTGAGCTCCGTGTGAGGCTCTGGCAGCAGGTCCTGTGCTCAGAGCCAGCCTCCAGAGGAGAACATGTGCTACTTTGACTAACTGCATAGTTTAATATGGATTCAACATCAGAAGGACGCTGCACATTAGAGATGTAAAGTTTGATAGAAAAAGATCTGCATTATATAGAGACAGAACAGAATAAAAGGCACATTAGTTTTCTAGTGTTTTGAAGCTAAATTCTTTTTTTTACAGTGTGTAAGGTCTGACTTAAACCCTAAGTTTTTGTTTTTGTTTTCAGTTCAATGTTAATACAATTATATTGCCCAAAAACAAAAGCATCAACAGTTGCCTCTGAGGGCTTGTCCCAGTGGTCTGGTTACGACCATCGCCATAGCTTAAGGCTCAGACAAGACTCAGTCCTCTCACACAGGACAGCTCACACACAGTCCATTGCTCTGTCGGTGCTGCTGCTGTCACTGCCTTTGATCACAGCTCGCATGAGACTGCCCGTGTGAACTGAGTATTTGTGGGTGAAAGTTCCTTTCAACGATAAAGAATCCAGGGCGCCGGACTGCAGGGTGAGACATCTGAGTTCTTATTGACTTTTAAAGAATCAGAAAACCTGCAGGACTGTATCTGAGCTGGACCAGAGCTAGACTGGATGTAGTCTGAGCCTGGGGTTATAGTCTGTTTAACTTGTTCTATTTTTAAAGACACAAAATAGTTACACAACAAATATATCTAGCAATTACAGCATTTGTATTCCTTAATCCCTTGCTGTGGGTGCTCATTGTCTTAAAACACCTTTCTAAAATTGTCTAAAATTAAAACAATCTGTTTCAGAACACTTTGGAGGGTGAAACAGAAGCTGAGGCTTTGTAGCTTTAGCCTCTGATGACTGACTGAGTATAGTTATAAATGAGAACAAAAGAACATCGATTTTTAAGTCCACCTAAAGTTTAGTAGGCGTCTAAAGTCTGCAGTAAATCTGTTGTTGGCAGTTATGACAATTCCTTTTCAAAAGGTGAAGCCACCACCATTAACAATGAGTTTTAGGGTCCTATACCACCTTCTTCTTGTTTTTCTTTTGTTTGTTTTTGGTTTTTTGTAGGTTTAGTCTACAAACTGAGTATGAGAAAAAGGAAAAAAATGCTATCCAAGTTTCTAACCACACCCAAACCTGAGTTTAGACACAGCTTGTGCATAAATAAAGCAAAGTCAACGTTGTCAGCTGCTGTCCTTTCATCTGCCTGACCTCGAGGACCACCAGCACACACTTTTACACATCAAAGCCTCTCCACCCTGTCGCCATTTTCTGTCTCAGCGGAGGCCAACCTGTCTGCTACTGCTGCTGCTGTGCTTCAGAGGGACCCACACCACCTGGACCGGGACGCCCCCTCCCTCTACCCTTACCCCTGTCCCAGCGTCTGGAGAGGGCTGTGTGTACCTGGAGCCTGGCTGAACTCTGTGGAGCAGTGGAGTGGAACAGAAAGTCCGCAGCGAGAGTCAGACACGACAGGCTGAGAAGACATTATTATCTGAGCGGAAGAAGAACGACACTTGTGACGCACGGCGGGACATGAGCTGCTGGAGTCTAGCTGAATGAAATCAATGCTTTGGCACAGGGAGGTGCAGCGGAGGAGGATTTCAAGAGCGGACTGCTTTTGGTTCTGTATTATAAGTTGCAAAGTCACCGCAGATCTAAGTTTGAAGAATTGCATTGGCAATTTCATTTAAAGAAGATATATTATGCAGTTTTGCTAGCACTTAGGATTAAGCTATAACAATATTTTACAGTTTGTTCATTGTGAAATGCATTTGTGGTCCAGAATGGATTAGTAACTGAAATGGGATCATTTAATAAGCCCTGCTTCTTAAATGGCTACAAAGCATTACTTAAAGGCCAAAGTCAAAATTTCTTAGCATAGGCAGGAATAAGTCGAATGTGAAAACTTTTCAGAACACTTGCATCTCAGTTGCAGAATAAACTAGGATTACTGCATGCATGCATGAATCAATCAAAATACAAATTTGTGTTAACTAATGCTGAATAAAAATATTTTTATTTTACTACAAGATCAAGATAATGTAATCAAGCATGTCAAATCATCAATTAGTTAGTTGTGTTGTTTGAATCGAGAGGTCAGCAAAAACACACAACCATGTGATTTGGAGTAGAAGTCAGCCTGTGCAAGAAGACAACTGGATGTTTTCTGTCTGCACGAATTTGAAGTCTGTATTAGTACGGTATTAGTATGGTATGGTAAGCATACAAGAACATACATTATGCAAGACAAAAGTCATAGGAGAGATTAGCAGGAATGCTACTACATATGTTACTCTTTTCAAACACTATTTAATGATCATGAAATCATAGAGTTTGGGATGGAATGTTCAGAAACAACTGTTACCATGGAAATCCTCCATTTTTGGACCAGACAAGGAAATATAGAGCCATAGAACCCAATAAACTTCAGGTTCACCACTGGTATATACTGTTTATCTATCACTGTCTAGTTTAAATTGCTATAAAACTAGTTTAAAGCCCCTTGTTACGCTTCAAACAAGAAATATTAGGATTGCTCACAAATATAAGTATAAAGAGCACAAAAACAGACTTTATGAGTAAATATTTGGGTTTAAATTGTGTGATTTGGTGAATTTTAAAACCGCTCAAAGCCTGCGTACAAACAAAATTGGGTCAAAAGTACGTGGGAGATTACGTGCGTGGTTTCCTGCGTCAGTTTTGGGATTTATGAAAAGAAGACTTGACGTGGGATTTTGCGGGTGGGACTGGGACTCTGAGGCTACTGTACGCACTTTCCAGAGATGAAGCAGAAAGAGATCAGTGTTTAGCGGAGACATTCTAAGGAAGTTTGTGTTTAGTGCACATGAGGTACATGACTTTTGTTCATATTTCCAACAAATATATTAACTTTAATCTAATCACAACTACTTTGTGGAAAATGAAGCTCAGGTCAGTGTTGTCATTTAGAAGCCGTGCATATATGCACGGGAGGGCATGATTCACATTGTTTTATAAAGAGAATCTGAAGCTATAGAATGACTGGACATAAAGTTCATAAGTGCGCTTTATAACAAAGGTCCTGTGATCACGCACGAGTGGCTCTCTGCTCTCTCACGCATGGTTTATCCAGCGCATACACATCATCACCACATACACGCGCACACACACTTATCACGGCATACGCGCGCGCACACAAACACACTTATCACGGCATACGCGCGCGCACAGGCACACACCTCGCTGTAGCAGTGTGGATATTATCCCACTCCACGCGCGCACTCAAACGTCAAGCCTACAGCTTCCCTCGCTGTCTCTCTTTTCATCTTCAGGTCTCACACACTGCACATCCAGGTCTCTCGTCAGCTCGTGCATATGTGCACGCTCCAACTTCCACGTGCACTTATAACATCACGATGAAACATTATATCCCGTGGTTGTGCGAGCCTTAACACTAAAGCACAGTTCTAAACTAAAGTCATCACAAAACAGGCCGATAAGTTTGTGAGACAAGCAGAGTTCACTTCAGAATCCTCTCTGCTGCTGCTACGTCTCTCACTCTCCTCACCTTACCCACCGTTAGGGATGGGTATCGAGAACTGGTTCTATTTTTAGCAATCCACTGGAATCGTTAGTCTCCTCTCTTATCGATTCTTCTTATCAATGCCGCTTTGGGCCGCTGTGCCTTTAAATACTGCGTGAACTTCAACCTCACGTTGGGCTGTTAAATTCGGTTTCATTACAAGCACAAGTTTTAGCTTTGGCAAAGCCTAAGTCTCTCACTAATTCACGTGGATACAGCGCGTTTACGCACAGCACGCACAGGAAATAAGAGAAGAAACGGCGACAATACAACATGTACATGTGGCGCACATGCGGCTCACACACCAGCGCCGTGACAGCGGAGGTAAGCTTCCTCCGTTAATATGAATGTTTGGAGCATAGGCGCGTGCATCTACCGTCAGCTGGGGGTCTATTAACGCTTTCTTTCTTTCAGCGCTCCTAATGCGCACTTTGTGTGTGTTTTCTTCGAGCATGGGCGACCTCTCTCACTTTCTCTCTCTCCTCCGTCTCCTCTGACGCGGGTCCCACAACTTTCAGCTGTGTCAGCCCCGAAGTAAATTGTGCCCGCGCCTCAGAGCGCACGAATTATCCGTCTCAAAACGAGCTGTGCCCCCTTCGTAGCGCATACAGACAGTTCGTTGTGCTGTGCCTGTGCCTGTGTTCTTAATAGCGCGCACACAGCCGGTCCAGTCAGGAAGACGTGGTGCGTTCGCCTGGGGCTGAAGCGCGCTGTTCCGCCTTCTCCAAGCGCAGACCGTCACCCGGAGCGACTTTCTGGATCAAACAACTACAGTAGCTCAGTTTGTGGGACACGGAGAAAGAGAAAGGCCCGGTGACCGCAGGGAGAGTGTGATGTGTGTAGAACCAGGACTTCACGTGGCCAAAGTTACACCCTTACAAAGCGTTATTATAGTGTTATCAATATCAAAATAGTTTATGCCTCTAGCTCTGATATATTATTTCTGCTCTTCATTTAGCCTATATTTAATTAGTAATCATCATAATATAGTCCACATCATTGTCTAAATGTATTAAACTTAGTCAAAATACATTTTTAAATATAGATACATAAAACACATAATTTTAAGAATCGATAAGAGAACTGATAAGGAATCGGATCGATAAGAGGAATCGATAATGGCATCGAAATCGATAAAATCTTATCAATACCCATCCCTACCCACCGTGTGTCAGTCAAACAAACTCGCTCATTATCGGTTCATGAATATGTGCATGACACTTTGCATGGACCTTTTATGTTGAAAAGAGGCGTGAAGAGGGTGTGACGTGAGGCAGGGTACGGCGCGCAGATTTTTTTCCAGCTGTGCAGAAAAGTTACGAGGAAATGACCTGCAGAAGTGCGTACGGAGGCTTTTGTAAATCTCAACTTTCTTTTACGTAATGAAAGTTGGATTTTGCCGCAGCGTACTTTTTCATAAATGAGACCCCAGGGCATTAAAAAACACTCTTCCAGAACAACTACAAATGCAATTCAAAGATAGAGACACTTTTCACAATTATATATATATATACATTATCTCAGAAGGAATCAACAATTGTACCAACCTAAAGTTAGAAGCAATTTATATCTATCTGGATGTCTGGGTAAGAGAAGTGCTAAAAAGTATCTGGAAGAGACTGATTAAACAAGGTAGAGGGATGTGAGGTCAGAGGGCCTGTGTCAGTGTTTGTTTTGTGATGAATGTACAGTGTGTTGTGTATGTTTACATATTGTACGCTCGTGTCATGTTTGTATTGTATTGTTTGTTTGTATTGAGTGATGGTGTGTGATCTGGTGTGGAAATCTAAAAGCTTTTGCTTCAACCACCTTTTCAAGCCATGCATTTGTTGGCAATCCATTCGTCCGTGTTTCAACATGCGGCTCCTGATGAAAAAAGTTTGAATCAGCCCTGGGCTACATGGAGCCAATATAAACAAAAACACAAATTCACTCGCTTGCTTTGCTTTGCACATTGTAAAAATGACTGTAATCGATTATGTTGGTCCCAAACGTAGATAAACGCCCAAAGTAAAACTGGCCTGACACCATTTGCACAAAAAAATCCAAAGCAACAGCTCAGTATGTCGATAAGAAAAGGTCACAAACATCAATAACTAAGATGTATTCACCCGTAAAGTTTGTCGATTCATTTTATATTACTAAATGTAAAGTGTTTGCATTGACCTCTGGGTGACCTTTTAGTGTGTCCTGAAGCAAGTAGCTAAACTGTGTCTAATATTGCAGGAGCAAAGCGTAAATGTATACTAAAATAACAAAAAAGTTGTTTTGCATAAGCGTAGGTTTGTGCCAAAATCTGATTTCCAAATGCCTATAAGCTGTCGTTTATCATAAATAGATGAACATAAAAGTTATGTGTGAATCCAAAATCGCACCCACACACTCTGTCATATTTCTATTTTCAAAAACAGTCGATGACGTGTACTGACGTGTAAGTGATTTTGCTCACTGTGTGTTTTAACAAGCACCTGTGGAACAGGGAGAATGTGTCTTGCCAAAGGGCACGTCAACAGCAGAATCCTCCAGAGCTGTGGCTGACATTTACCAAACCAGAGGTGCTTTGCTCACACTTTATTTAAAGCGGAGACTCTCGAAGAAGAATGGCTTTGGGGTCGATGGGTTTCAGCAGTTTTTTTGTTCTTTTTTTTTTGTTGCAATGTTTTTATGCATTACATTTGTCTTTCTTTTTTTTGGTTGCAACTTTTTTCTTTTTAATGCAATCATTTTTTTCTTTTTTTCTTTTGCACCATATATATTTTTTGCAGTAATTTAAGCATATTTTTTTCTTTTCTTTCTTACTTTAGTGGAAGTGCGATAAAACAAATCTTTGTTTCATGTATCCTTAAATATTTTTATTTAAAGATGCATATTAAACAGACTATACCAGATTTTTTTTACAATACAATAAATTTCTCATGAGCAGATACTGTGTTAATGTATCTATTCAGGTGGAAATCAGTTTGCACTGTCTTGTCTATGTCTAATAATGTCCTGTTCATTCATTAAATCTACTCATCTCTTGTTGATGTAGTTAGCATTGTGGCTAATTCCCGTTACCATACAGACACGCCTTTCTCCTAGCAGCCGTGAAAAATGCTTAAAACGCATTGCGGTGAACAATTCGGAGGCTCAGACTGCATTAGGTAAGTGAACAAAACATGTGGACTGATGTAGGAAGTTTAAAATTAATTATTTCAATTTTGTTTTTATTTTCAAGTTTTTGAGGAAGCAAAAATCTAGTATAGGACCTTTAAAAGTGAATTTGTTATTACAATGTTATCTCATGCCTTTACTAAGTTGTAGACAGACATGATGTTACAAGCCCTCATTTCAGCTGGGTCATTAAAAAAAAATCAAAGCTTCAAAAAATAAAGTGTTGAATACAATAATTTAGATTTTTTTTTAAATTTCAGTTTTATTTTTGTATTTATTTGCAAGATTATAATTTCAAAAGTGTGGTTTTGGCATATCCTGGGTACACATCTTAATTTAGGCCAAACGTGTACATTGTAAACATACCCATGAAAAAAAAGCTTTCTTTCTTGTTGCTCAATCAAATTACATTTAATGATCATTTCAAAGCTGTCACTGAGGTGTTGTTTTTTTTGGTCATTCCTGTTACAGTTACTAAAATCTCTTCTATCACAATTATGCATCACAGTGACATCAACACTATAACACAGTTACATTCAGCAGAACTTTTGCCACAGTCTGAGCTGGGAAAAGAGCTGTCTTTCCCTGCAATCGCTCCCTTTTTTTACAGGTTTTAAATTAATTTTAAGGGGAAGATTATTTCTTCACGTCATTCCCATTACCTATGTTGAATGCATATTTCTAAATGTTTTGTTCTTCACTATTGCTTAATTATAGTAGAAATGCATTTTAATTTCATAATGCACAACAGGTGGCTGTATTAGCTAACATAAACCAATTATTGGCAAACCAATTATTTAAAAATGTCACTCCTGTCACTGTCATTCCTGCTACCATACTGCAGACTAGAGCTGGATAAACATAGCTTGCTTGTGGTTCATTCAAATCTAAAAAGAAAAAAAAATCCAATTCCAACAACTTTATTTTTTCCATTTTTATGTTGAAAAGGCACCGTTTAAAAAACAATTACCATTGAACCAACCATTGGAATCAAGCGGAATTTTAAGCAAAGAGAATAAATTGACCTAGCACACACACACAATCAGATTTGAAAATCCCATTTGGGGCGGAATGGAGATGGAAAATTTGGATGGAAAAATTCTGTCTGTCTAAAACTCTATTATGAGGGAACAGCATGGCAGAGCAGGTGCAAAAGTGGCATTTTAGGAACTCACTGGTTCTAACAAAAACTGCAGAATTTTAAGTGAAAGTGGGAAAAGAGAAATTCATTCATTTTCTTGGATACAGTATCATAAATTTCCCCCAAAACAATTTACTTTGAATAATACAAGAAAACAACACTGGATAATGCCTATATTATTCTTTCACAAAGTCTATGGTGGTGATTCAAAACAAACAGTACAAGCAAAGAAAAGAAAATTAATCTGAAATAAATAACTTTGTTCAAACTGAGAATTTTACCCAAGGTTTGTCCCATCTGTGAACTCAATTTAATCACCCACATGTACTTGAGAAAAATATCTCCCAATAGCCCTTCTAAGTGGAGAAAAGTTAGAGAGAAATCATTAAAACGGCATACAAATATAAACAGGTAAATTAACTTCCTATTCAAGATATTACAGGCTAAAAGTTTAAATGTGGCTGTGTTTAAATTCCTTGTGGAGTTTGACAGAGCCTTAAACAACTATATAATTAATCACAAGGAAATATTTAACGGCAAGAAGGCAAAAACGTGTCATGTTCTGTTAACAAATACAGTATAGTAAGAGGTCATTAGGTCCTGCAGTGACATCAACACATCAACAAGCAGGTGATGCACAGTGCAAAAGGTCTGAGGTTCGAAACTCACATCAGTAATTATTCTTTCTTATCTATAAGACATAAAACTCACAAGATGATATGTGATGCTGACGTTTCATATATATGTATACAAAGTAAAAAAGGAATCTTAAAGTGCAAGTAAGCAACTAGACCGGTGTAGTGCAGTGTGCCTCAGCAGCGGTATATTTTTGTGTCGAATCCTCTCAGCAGTATATAGTGTATAAGGTATAGTGTTTTCCCACAGGTCATACACCCAGAGCCTGAGAGCAGAGGGTGAGCAGAAGATGACAGCCTCCTCCTGACTGTGCACACATCTCCCACTGTGACTGTGCACCACAGGGGCATATTCTCATCGATCTATCCTGCCACCACGCTCCCTCCGCAGAGCTCGGGTCAACACTTCACAGCATTTTTCAATAAGATTATACATTTTAACTGTACTTGACAGAGCTGAGGTGAAAAGGTGTTTTTACTAAGATGAAAAAGTACAACTCTATGTTTTTATAGCAACATTTAGAAAAATTGAAAGCTGACTGAAATTGTTTAGAGAAAATTGGGTTCTGTAATGATGTAGTATTTTTGCCTTTACTTTGATTGCTACTTTTAGTGTCACTTTCCACTCTACTGCGCATGTCGCCTACACAAAACAAGACGAGAGCTAGCTGTTTCAATAAGGTAAGATCCAGTATGATGAACGTCTTGCTACTGAAGTTGAGACATTTGTTTTTCTCTGTAAGTCGTAAAGACAAATTTCATTCAACATTACTTTTGTTTTCGCAGTGATAAACTCTTGAAGTTAGCTGACAACAGCGCTGGCTAGTGTTGCTGCTAAAGCTTCTGTCAATCAACTGCAGCTCTTTCTTCTATCTGGCTGCGCGTGCACCCCCGTGTTGATAAACCAATTATCCCTCTATATTTTTATATTTATGTCTCCAAAAAGTCTATAATTTTATAGACTAAAATTATCATACTGTTATTGTAAGTGACACCCTTAAAAGAAACATATTTCCATCTTTTTTGCTTAATCATTATAAACTATAATGGGAGCACCCAGTTACTTTTCTTCCAACTGTGATTAGACAAATACATACCACAACAAAATTATGCAATGTGCAATATACATATTTAAAAGTGCTCTTACATCTACACAAAAAAAAGGCTCTGGATAAGGCAGAGCTTCGAGTGGCCTAAAGAGGAACTGCAGCTGAGTGGCAGCCTCTTCATTTCCCGCTGAGATATGATCTGATCTGAGCACACAAATAAAATGTGAGAGCGGAATCACGCCACTTCAGCGTCACACCATTAATCACTGATAAAACTTCATCAGGTAATAAAAGCAAAGCATCGAGAGAGAGCTGTCAGCTTGATGGAGAAAGCAGCCCATTATACACGCCCTCATAATGTTTATAGACTTCAACCAGGAGAAGGAGAGAGAGGATAGCTGCTGCAGGAAAGATCAGAGACACCAACACTAGTTATGCCCTCACTGTTCCAGCCTATTTTCCACAGAATGCATGACAAAAAACATCTCAAAAAGTCCAAATTGAAGCACAAACATTTAGCCAGACCCTTTAAGAAGCTAAGACTCTTTTAGCCTTTGATGCTGAATTGACACTGCACAAGCTCTGCACAGAAGAAAAACAGAATTTTCGCCTTGTCTTTGGTAAATATGCAGTAAGGCTGGAATTATCGGGCTCACACTGCTGAATGGGTTAGCGGCCTACCTTATTTGAGCTTAGCCAATCACAGCAACAACTCGTAATGGTGTAGCCAATGTCCGCGTGGGATAGAAAAAGTATGTGTCACACAAACTGCTTTTCTTTCACAAAGAAATTACTCTGTATTTCTGCTAAAACCGCATCAAAAGCAGAAAACAACACGCCATCTTTGTTTAGCTTGAATCACCCTGGTTCCGAATAGCCCTAATTTATAGCCACTAGCTTCTAGTTCCTAGCCTCTAGCTCCTTACCAGTAGAGGTCGCCACGAGGTCAACAGTAAGAGCACTAGACAGCTGAGAGAAGAGCTCTTAGCTCCGTTTGGTGAATCCGAACGTCCTAACCAGCGGCGGGAAACAACGAGGGAAATGACGCGACTCTACAGCTGTTTATGAAAAACTACAACATCCACCAGCGGACTACAAAACACGCACCTCTGGGCTGATTTGAATGACACGACAGTTACAGAAACAACACATTTGTTCATGAATCTGCTGCTGTTTAATAAAAAATACTGTAATGAACCTCAGACTGAGCCATCTTTGTGAAAAGTTTAAACACGAAGCTTCAACACTTTTCATCATAAACAGCTAGGCATATGCACAGGACAGGACAGAATAAATAAAACAGACTCACCGTCATCAAACTGTGAGAGAAAAGACAAATATATTCCAGTAATCCTTCTTTGCCTGCAGCAGCAGCAGCAGCAGCAGCCCAAGAGCAGCAGCAGCGTGTCTCCCCTTTTCCCCCGCTGCCAGCACGGACTTTATGTAAATGAGCCTGTGGCTTCTTCACACGGAAATAGTGTTAAGAGATGCGGCAATACATTTAACGAAGGTGATGTGGCACTAAAACTTTATATTTGTAAAGTTTATAAAGTTTGTTTTATGCAGAGAATTATTTTGTGTGTCTAAAGTCAGAGGCAACAAAACTGTTCATTCATTACAAACTCATCATTCACAGATCATATGTTGTCATAAATATCCATTTATTTGCGGAGCGAGCTGCGCAGTGCATTGTGGGATGTCCACTAGCTCCTTACCGGGCAGTAAGTTAGCATCAGAGGTTCCTATGCTAAAGGAGCCAAGTTAGTTAGCATAGAGGCTCCTAGCTCCTAACTCCTAACTCCCAATTGCTCAATTCGAACGGCTCTTAATATGGCGTGTGGTCACGTGCATCCGGTTTGGGCTTAAGTGGCTAGTGGCTACGGGGATAATTGATGAATTCGGAAGGAGCCTCAGACTCGGTGGCGGTGCCGGGGCGCTAACAGCCTGTGTTAGCCCGCCCTGCTACAATGTGAATGGGCCTCAAAACGACACTGCTGTGATGTGAGTGAGCCGAAACAATTTGAGTTTGGGCTTATTTGATGTTAGCTTTGTTTTTTTAGATTTTTCGTCACTCAATAAGTATACAGTTGTGTGTCTATACGTATTTGTTTTAATAATAGTAGCATAATTTTTTTTTTTTTTAACCACCGAATGCACCTTACTAGTGCTCGTTTATTTTTCTTTTTTTCTGGATAAAGTTTCTTCCAACAGAAAGAATCCAGATGGCCGGAACACATCCACGCATCTCGCCGGATCGCCACTTGTTACTTTTCCAAAAACTGACCGGTGTGACCCTGGCATATTTTGAGTTTTGACTATTCCTCTTCAAAAGCTGAAAGTAGCAAAACAAAAATTGAGTTTTAGGTCTTGCAATAACTTAAAAAAAAAAAGTTTAGGCAGAGCCCATATAAAATTGTTGTGAATTTTTGGAGTATTTATTTCTAAGTTTAGTGTAGAGTCTGATTGTGCCCAGAATGGCTGACGTCCAATGTGTGACGTGTTATTAGACGCAGAAAGAACACTGTGAACCCTCTTTGACTTGTATCTGAGCTGGAAGAAAACTAGATTCATAATCATAAGATTTTGGAGTTTAATGTGTCTAGCTTAGCAACTGAGATATGAAGGGACCAGGCATGTAGAGCCAAAAGTGCTTTAAATTGTAAATTCATTGTAGATTCATTCTACACTATACACCAAACCTGGGCAAACTGCGGCTCATTTTGAGAATAAGTATTATTCTTTATATTTCTTTTATTTGCTTCACTTGGCTATGGAGCATGTGGCTTTGCTTGTTGTCCAATTATTATCACAATATATGGTCAAAACAGTAGATTAAAAAGCCTATTATTTACAAAACTGTGTTTGCAATAATAATGATTTGTTACAGAACTGACAGCAGTATGGCCCTCCACCGCTTGTCCGGGTCCCAATATGGCCCGCGGGAAAAAAGTAATTGCCAGGCTGGATCGAAACTATTATAGACAAGCCCATCTATGCCGTCAGGTACCTGATTTTCTGCACTATACCTTCCCATCTTTCACAAATTCTTCAGTACAGGTCTTCAGCTGACTTTACTCACACAGTAGAGCTCAGGAGGATTGTATCACACATATACGAGTTGGTCTAATTTTAAACCAATTCTGTTTTTAAAAAGCCAAACACAGAAGTAGCATTTATGAAAACATATCCTGACACTAGAGAGTGTACTTACTTGTAGTGATGTTGCAGTTTATAAGCTTATCAATTACCTCTTTTTACATTGTTTTGGCTAATTTATTCTTATGAAAGCACACTTGCTGTAAACATGCCAGATCTCCACAGTAACAGTTATTTTTTGGCTTTCTATTCTGAACTCTGTCCAGTCTAGATCAGAAAAAACGAGAATAAAACGTGACTTTTTATATTAGCTTGCACAACTGTTTGGTTATGATTCAAAATGCAACGAAAAGTAACAGAAGTCCAACACTCCCAGGCTATAGGATTGTCAGAGCGCCACGTATGTCAATATTTTAGATTATTTTCCAGCGCATTGGCCTTTCACATAAAAGTCAATTGACCATATGGATGAATGGTTCATGCATAATGATCCATGCAAAATGGTCTGCAATCAGAAAGTTGGAGTCGGCAAAGCTCAACTTCAGCTGCCCTGCATGTGATGGGTCGGAAAGCATGCACCCAGTCAAATACGTGTTAAATATTCATGTGTTTGTGTCTGGGAACAAACTTCTTATTCACCAACAGACAATGTGGCAACAAATCTCTATTTACGAGCAAAATAAGCCCATCCAAACTTCTAGACGGCATGTTCAAATAGATTTTCAAATAATCGTTGGTCTGTTGCTGCATTGTTTTGTGCGCTCATCTCAATCCAGTGTCAAGCGGAATGTGAGACAAAATATGTAGAAGAATTATGCAATAGCCTTTAGCTTATGGTAGGAATTGCTGTAGTTTTAGTGGTTCTGATTGTCAATGTTCTCTATCGACAAACTGCTGTAATCATAGTTTCTTTTTGCATATTGTCACATAAAGCAAAATTTGTATTGTTATTGGCTTTTAAGCACGCTCCTGAATATTCAGTCAGGTAAAACATAACTGGTGTGACAACTTCATTCAAATTATCGTATTGAAACAAAGCCCTGTTTCACGTGCTTTTGCCTCACATCACGAAGGTCTACTACCTTGCTTTTCCATGTGAAGCTTGCATGTTCTCCCCGTGACTGAAAGAGATTCAGGTTAAAAAGCCCGTTTGTCTTCCTATTTGTTGATGCACGCAAGTGTAACACGATTTGACCAGGTAAATGATCAAAACACGCATAGAAACATAGTGTATTTAAAAACAGCTTTTTCAATCTCTCTTTCAAGTATTCTTTTAATTCTGTCAAGAGAATTGTAGACTGATTTGAGGTTCTATCTTGACATAGACAACTATTCAAATTTAAAGAGAGGTTTTCTTTTTACCAAAGTCTGTCTCTTTTATTTCTTTTCAAAGCACACGTTTAATGTCACACAGCAGAATATTTCAGTTGAACCAGTTGTGTTAAAGACTTCTTAATTATGAATCTGCAGGTCATGTAGTTTTAACTTCATTGACTTTCTCTCTCAAACTATCAAATGTTATGTCCTTGAAGATTTACTGTACATAATCCATGGTGACTAAAGCCGCGTGTTACGGCCTGTAATGTCATCTGGGAGATTTTGATGACTAAGTAAGCAAGTGTATCGACTCCTCTTGTCGCCATGGATTTTGGTCATATTAACCCTCCGGCTCTTTGCCCTGAAAAAGACCTTTAGGTCAAACTTCTTCTTTGAAGGATGCTTAGTGGTTTAGATTGCCTCAAACTTTCGCCGTTCTACCTACTTTACTTGAAGATCTATTATTAGAGCTTACAAAGCTTCCGTGACATTTTTGTAAGTATCGAAAACCTGCTTGTCATCTCATGTTTTTATTTTAGTTTCATCCAGTATTCACTAGCTTTGTCATGGCCATTCTTTGTGTTTGTTGGAAATGCCTAATTAGGTTTGGTTTTCAAAGGAAAGAACAATGGTGTACGATTACTACAGCTATGTTCAATGCATCACTCTATTCAGCTACTGTCAGTGTTCGAATGTATAGCCGATTTTACCTGGGATAACCCACTTAAGATGACTCATGCAGACACTCACAGACATACAGCAATCAGCACGCACCAGTCCTCCAGGCCACTGTCACAGAATGGTGATGTTGGATATGTGAAGAGATGAGGGGATCAGTGAAGAGAAGGCAGAAGTGGGGACTTTTTCCTCACACTAGTCAAGTGCTGGAAAATGGATTGTAAATATCTGCGAAGTATGTGCACAGTGTGTTCATAGCATAGAAATGATACAGTACAATATTCTTTTGTAATGAGGAGAACTGAGATTCTCTACAGCTATTGTGCGCTGAATCAGTGCAATGGAATTTGGTGCAATAGAATCTTGTACAATGGGAGTTGGAACAATAGGAATGAGAGCAATGGGAATTGGTACAATAGGAATGAGTGCAATGTGAATTGGTATAATAGAAATGATCCAAAATGAATCAGTGCAATAAGAATTGACGCAATACAAATTGGTGCAATGGAAACTGGTACAAGAATTTGTGCAATGGGAATCACTGTGATGGGAACTAGCACAATAGGAATCAGTGCAATGGAAACCAGTGGAAGAAACTTGTTGCAATAGGATTTGGTGCAAAAGGAATCCATGTAACGGGACTTGGTGTGGTGGGAATCAGGGCAATCGGAATTAGTACAAAATGAATCAGTGCAATGACATTTGATGCAATAGGTGCAATTTAGTTGCAATAGAAATCAGTGCAATGGGAACTGGTACAGGAATTAGTGCAATGGGAACTGGCACAATAGGAACCAGTGCAATGGGATTTGGTGCAAAAGGAATCAGTATAATGGGACTTGGCGTGAAATCAGTGCAATGGGAAATAGTACAAAATAAATCGATGCAATGACATTTGGTGCAATTGGAATTAGCAAAAAAGGAATAAGTGCAATGGGATTTGGTTCAATAGGGATTTGTAAAAAATGAAAAGGTGCAATGGGATTTGATGCATCAGGAATCAATGCAATGGGACTTGGTACAATAGGTATCAGTGCAATGAGACTCGGTACAATAGGAATCAGTGCAATGAAACTTGGTGCAAAAGGAATCAATGTAATAAGATTTGGTACAATGGGAATTAGTGTAATGGGAACTGGTAGAAAGGGAAATGGCAGGAATATGAATTGGTGAATACTAAAACAGTTGGAGAGAAATAACTGCTGGCTAGAAATGCTTATTTCCATCTTTAATATGATCTTAATCTTTAATTCCACACAAGTCAAGTGGAACCACCTCGGCTCTGGCCATAATAACAGGGATTTCAACAAGCATCAAGGCCATGTTTTAGCACTTGAAGTGAAATCACAGTCACATTTAAAGGTCTTATCCTGTTAACAGCAGCACAAATACAGCGGTGCAGCGTTAAGTGGCAGAGCTTGTAAATGTGTAATGAAAACAATGAGTCAGATTCACGCTTGTCTCTCTGTCTTCTGGTGACAGACATGTGCGAGGAATTCAAATAGGACATCAAACGGGCATGAGTCAATGTGCGCGTGAGTAAAAGGCTGTTTTGGGTGTAATCACGGAAAATTATTATCCGACTTGAAAGATTATTTTAATATTTTGGGCTAATGCGCTCGCTTTCACATGGCGACCGTGTTTGTAAAAAGAGAAAAAAAGAAGCAGTAGGGTTTGAATAGAGGGAAAACTGCTGGCAACCAGACAGAATGACGAGTTTAGTTTGTATTATTGTACCATAACCCACTTAGTTCAATGGATTTTTTCTTCTTCTCCTTCTTCTTTGGAATAATTTTAGGTCAGTGGTTTGCTGCCTTGAGTAGTACCTGCAAGCCCTTTCTTGTAGTCTCTTAGATACATGACAAATTACAAAACGTTCTGATTTGATTAGTTAATGCTGAGAGACACAAATAACAAAATTTTCTTGTATGTATTTTGTCTTACCCCTTTTGTAATTAACTGGATTTTTTAATTTGTGAAATGGGCTATACAAATACTTAGTTACTTACTTACTAACTATAAACAATACAATGTGTTTGCTACTAAAGATTACTATAAAAGTAAATTTTGTGGGGAAAAAACAGACTTCACACCATCAGTCTAATTATTATACATTTTCTCTTTTCAGTTGAGTTGGGAACTGATTGACTGTTTAGGGGAAGCACTTTTTCATATGTTCTAAAATTGTGCTAGGAACAAAAATTGCATTCAAGTCAAAGCTAGTCCTAATACTGTATCTACATATATTTTTATCAATGTGAAAATTAGATCAATCATCTTATATAAAGTATATTTCACAATAAATATTGTAAAAGCAGCTCATGGGGTGAAAAGGAGACCACAGCACACTGTCTGCGTCTAGTTATGGAACTATTATCCCTTTCCAATCCAATCCAATCTACTTTATTTATATAGCACATTTTACAAACAAACAGTTTCCAAAGTGCTGTACACACACAGAATGACAATCATAAAAGTAAACGATAAAAAAGAATAGGTGCTCAATACATTTTACTAATTTTACAAAAAATAAAACCAGTAAAATCCAATAAGAGCAAATAAATATATAGTTTAAAAATATATACAGTATATATAAAAAAATTTAAAAAAAAATAAAAATGCACAGAGGACCACACAACTCACGCGGTGTTAAAAGCCAGAGAGTAAAAGTGGGTCTTAAGACGAGACTTAAAACACTCTACGGTAGGAGCGGATCGAACATGGAGGAGCAGAGCGTTCCAGAGCTTAGGACCCACCAAAGAAAACGCTCTGTCCCCTCTAGTTTTAAGTCTCGTCTTTGGCACCACAAGCTGGAGCTGGCTCTCGGACCTCAGCGCGCGTGCTGGGGTGTAAATTTGGATGAGGTCCGAGATGTATTTTGGAGCCAGTCCATGCAAAGCTTTAAAAACAAACAATAAAATCTTAAAATCAATTCTAAAATTAACAGGAAGCCAGTGCAAAGATGCAAGAATTGGTGTGATATGATCATGTTTTTTGGTTCCTGTTAAAAGTCGTGCAGCAGAGTTCTGGACTAACTGTAATCGATAAAGTGCATTTTGCGAAATACCAGAATAAAGTGCGTTACAGTAGTCCAGGCGTGTAGAAATAAAAGCATGCACAACTTGTTCAAAAAGTGTAAAAGATAAAAAAGGTTTCACTTTGGATAAAAGCCGCAAATGATAAAAACTAGATTTTAAAACGCTGCTGATCTGCTTATCGAATTTAAAATCGCTGTCTATGGTGACACCAAGGTTGGAGACTGTGGGACGCACATGATTTTGAAGTGGTCCCACATCAATGAGGGTACTGCCAGAGCCAAACAGTATCACCTCAGTCTTTTCTTCGTTAAGTTTTAAAAAGTTTTGGGCCAACCAAGCCTTGACATCACATAGACAGTCGAGTAGGGGTGTCAGAGGGCAGTTTACGTTTTTAAAAATCGGCAGGTAAATCTGACAATCATCTGCATAAAAATGGTACGAGAGGCCATGTCTTTTAAAAATGTCTGCAAGCGGGAGGAGATACAGTGCAAAAAGAATAGGCCCAAGAATCGAACCTTGGGGGACTCCACAAAGCAGCGGAGACGAAGATGAGGTGGAGTCCCCCAATCGAACAGTGAAGGACCGCTCTGACAGGTATGACTTAAACCAGTCCAGGGCGGTCCCCCTGACACCCACACAGTATTTAAGACGGTTTAAAAGAGTTGTATGATCCACTGTGTCAAAAGCCGCAGTCAGATCTAAAAGCACTAAAATGGCTGAATTACCAGAATCTGCCATTAAAAACAGGTCATTAAAAACCTTTAAAAGTGCTGATTCAGTGCTGTGAAATGCTTTGTAGCCTGACTGGAAAGTGTCTAAAATGTCATTTGCATCTAAGAAAGGTTGTAACTGTGCAATGACTGTTTTCTCTAAGATCTTCGATATAAAAGGGAGTTTAGAAATTGGTCTATAATTTGATAAAATGGTGGGATCAAGACCAGGTTTCTTAATCAAAGATTCAACCACAGCCTTTTTGCAGAAGGAAGGCACAAAACCCGAAAGCAGACTGCTGTTGATAATCCCCCTGACAAACTCACCAATTGTTCCCCAAACCTCTTTAAAAAAGCGAGGTGGGACAGGGTCCGTGGGACAGGAGGAAGGTTTTAATTTATTTACAATCCCAGTTAACTCAAGCAACTCCACAGGCTCAAACTGACTAAAAACATTTAAACACTGAGAAAATATACTAGGGTTAGATGGAAGAGACAAAGTTGATATATTAGCTCTGATCGCATCAACCTTAGAATTAAAAAATAAAAGGAATTTTTCACAAGTTTCCTTTGTCATTTTTAGAGTAGTGGACTGATTGGGGTTAAGAACATTACCAATTGTTTTAAAAAGAACACGAGGTTGATTAGCATTGCTAGAAATCAGATCTGCTAAAATTTTGGTTTTCTCAGCTTTGACAACACTCTGGTAGTTTTTCCAACTGCATTTAAGGATTTGATAATTTACTTCTATTTTGTTATCTTTCCACTTGCGCTCAGCTTTGCGGTTTATAAAAGTACAGTCAGGAGGTAAAAGAGGTAAAAGCTCTGAAAAGGCAGCAGACTCACCGGGGTTGATCCAAGTCTCCGTTAAAAACAATATATCCAATGACTGCGACGTGAAGAAATCTTGCAGGGCAAATGTCTTGTTTGTAATAGATCTCGCATTTAGAAGAGCACAATTTGTTGAAGTTGCAAGCCCATCAGTCGCTGGAGCTGCCCGGCACAGGGTCCGGAGGTTACCGGGGATAACACCACCAGACAGCCGGGATGAAGACGAGCGGCTCGGGCGCAGCGCGTAGACCTCTTCGAGCTCCCCGACAACAGGTAGCAGCCAAGTGCCCACCGAAACAGACGTCCGCCTAGAGAGATAGCGGCGAAGAAGCGTTCTGTAGTCCCGTGGAATCGCCGAGGACCCCACCAAGTCGGGAGAAAGTGCCAGCCATGCTTTCAGCTTCACTAGCCTCCCTGCTCGCACTCCACGGCGTTTACGCCTCCTGGGCACGGGCACATCAGCCAGGTAAAAGGACTCCGACTTATTTGCCTCATAAATTGAACATGAACCAAGCTTTTGTCCAATTTTCAACAACTCCTGACGATCATACACTAGCAGAGAGTCGATGGTCCTCGAAAATGTAGTTAAAATCAACGTAAAACAGATAAAACTGTGCCAAGCCAAGAGGCGAACCAGCCACGCCGGCGCCATCTTGCCTTTCCCAATAGCTTTACAGTGACGTCAAAAGCTCTTTTCTGAAAGATGTGAAAGGTGCTTACAAACTCACTGTTGTGAGTGGGTTACAACTGAACGAGTTCTGCTTTTTTTGTGCAGTCCACAGTTTAGCTCACTTACCTTATGCATTCTGAGCTTTTAAAATATTCATTACAGTAAGTTTTAAAAGTTTTTCCATAACGTTTAGCAGCTTCAAATACATTTTTCATTTTAAAATGGAAAGTAAGTAAATCCTAATCCTAACCAACTCCAAGGCCCAGACCTAATATTATCTATTGTTGTAACTTCAGACCTTCCCTTGTGGTTTCAATTAAAACATTTGTCTAAAGACACCAAGAATACAATTTGTACCGTGTCAACTCAATGCCGTGTCACAGACAAATCAGAACATGAAAATGCATTGTCATAACACATTATTTACTGGTATATGGCGTAGTATATGTACATATTCCATGAGAACACGTTGGTTTCAGAATAGCACAGTTCAAACCAACAGAAGGTAGCATGATTCTAAAAGTATAAACAATTGCACTTCTCGGATTTTAGTCTCTCATCAGACATAGATGCAACACTGCTATTGTAACTCATTATCCACTCAAATAAATATTCAATATATCTCAACTGGTTTGAACATGATTTGAATTTCTCAAAAAAAAAAAAAAAAAAAAAACTATAGCTGCTTACTATTGAGTTGTTCAAAGATCATACAAAAAGAAAATAATGGCACATGGAACAGAATGAATGAGTCTGCTATTGAGTGCATACTGAATGTTATTGCTAAAACTCTTTACAAATGCAAAATGGAAACCTTGCATGCATAGCAAATATTACTAATGCTTTTATGAACTAACTGCATTTATTAACCAAACACAAACATGTCTGCCTCTTCATGCCTTTATAGTGACGCTTCAATTAGCACGTCACATGAGACCACACAGGCCCATTACACGCAGTCACTAAATTCATTTGCACATCTCTTCTGAACCGAGGCTTTTCACTTGTTTTGGGGGGAATCAATTCTTCATTAAAAAGCAATTATGTTTTTGTCGAGTGTTTTAATACAGCCTTGAAGTGCGCCACATGCTGATTAAGCTCCATCAGTCTGAGAGCACTGCTGAGATCGTGAAAAATGTAGCTACTAACTTGAAATTATTTGTTTACAATAGACAATTCTAAAGATCAAAGCTCACATAGCAGAATTCACCTTTTGAGTTGTCTGTGGTTGCCCGGTAACCAATCTAGTACAGTCGGAAATGTGGTAGACCAGCAACAAGTGTTTCTGCTTTTGTTCTGATTATCATGCGGTGTAAGCGAGAATAGAATGGATAATATTAGACTAGGCCTAGGTTGTGTAATTGAATCTCACTTGTGAAATTACAAATTAAAGTTACACAGTGAGCAGATGATTTTGTGTGTCTTATCTTGTTGCTAATAACCAAAGTAATTCACCATTTTATCATGCTTTGTTTTACGCACCACTGAGCACGAGTAGTGAGATTCTACTCTTGTGCTTGTGTGTGTGCTTTCCTACTGAATAAATTCAGACATTATTATGCATTTTATAAGCTGCATGCGTTTGTTATTGTAGTCATAACAGTGTATTAATAAGGACATTTCCAAAAACAATTACAAACTTTTTAGACTGACAGCACACTGGAAGAGTTTAAAATCTTCAATATGTCACAAAAAATCATTAGATATGTCACAAAAGAGTTTGACAATAAAGAGATAACTTCACATCTGATCTCGATAAAACTAAACAAGACAATGACTTGAACTTGACTGTTTGTGAGGTATTGTTACATTTTTGAGGATTATCACATTTGTGGGGATTGTTATCTTTGTGAGTATTGTTACATTTTTAGCATTATTAAATTTGTGGGGATTATTACATTTGGGAGTATTGTTACATTTTTGAGTATTATGTTTGTGGAGATTATTACATTTTGTGAGTATTATTACATTTGTGTAACCTGGCTCATGCCAGATGGATACATGTTGAACTCCTATTTGAGTTCTCACTATATCCATCTGGAACTTTACTCACTGAAAGTGCTCGAGAAAAAGTGGGGAGTTTAGTGAAATACTTCGAGCTGATTGGGTGTGGGGCCTACCTTACAAGTACGCGTCACACAAAAAGATGGAGTAATTTCTTTCAAAAAGAAATGACTCCGTATTTCTGCTAAAACCACATAAAAAGCAGCAGAAACACGTACATCCACGAGAGCCGCCATCTTTGTTTAGCTTAAATGTGACTCGGCAGCGACACCGGGGCGCTAACAGCCGTCTTAACACCTCCAAAACACCACTGGTTCGGACTCCCAAACCAATCGGGTGGCTAGAAGGCCAGATGGTTTATCTCGTGTTTGTGAATTCACAAATATCGCGAGACAAACCATCAGGTTAACATTTGTGTAAATTATTATTACATTTGTGGGGATTATTACATTTGTGGGATTATGACATTTGTGAGTTTTGTTACATTTTTGAAAATTATTGCATTTGTGAGGATTATTACGTTTGTGGGGTTCATTACATTTGTTGGTATTGTCACATTTTTGAGGATTATTACATTTATATATTTGTGAGGAGTCATATGTTTGTGGTTATTATTACATTTGAGAGCTATATAATATTTTAAGAAGATTGTGAAAATTGTTACATTTGTGAGGATTATTACATTTGTGGAGTTATTACGTTTATTAGATTTGCAAGGGTTATTACAAGTATGACATTGCATTTGTGAGGGTGTTACATTTGTGGAGAGCAATATGTTTGCAAGGAGTATTACATTTGTGAATATGACTACATTTTTGAGGATTATTACATTTGTGGGGATTCTTGCATTAAATGTGTATGTCTTGCACCACATTGGATAATCTCAAAAGTACAAGCACTGTAGTGTATGTTCTTATCTCTCCATTACAACCTGTCCCGTCCAAAGTCATATCTCAAATGACATCTTCGCGCCTTATTTTTACAGTCACAAAGATGGCGGTGCATTTAATTATTCCTCAACAACAAAAAAGTCTGCCTTATCTTCTCGGCTGGATATGGGTTCACACAGAATAGTCTGGCAGTGGAGATGGTCTGTGAAAGAATTGATGCGGTTTTATTATTTGGTGAAGTAAGTTTCAAATAGGCACAGTGGGGAGCGTGTGGAGGTGAAGAGGCTCATGCTGTCAGCCCAAAGGTACATTTGACAATAGCTTTTCTATCTCAGGGTTTGCTCATCAAATCAAAGCCCGGAGAAAAGTCGGGTTTAGGAAGTGAAGAAACAGTACAGTGCAGTAGTTTGGGCAGTTAAAGTGCCAGAGGAGATGAATGGGGAATAACTTGATAAAAACCATAATAATGTTTGGTGAATAAGATGTTGAAAGTGTCGTAAAAAGAAATTAAATCACTGCTCTGTTGCAATACTTTCAGTTTGAAGCTTAAAGGTAAAAGAAGAGCGATCATGCATAGTAACATTGTACATTTTGAGCAAATTGGATATACTTTACAAAGTGGACAAGACTTCAAAGTTCTTATGTGGATAAAGTTTTGAGACTCAAGATGTATCAACTTGTATTCAAAATGTCAATTCCAAATTTCAAAGCTTGAAAAATACTTTTACATTTTTAACATTATATTTTTCCTAACTTGTAATAAAAAGCTAATATTTCTGTTATTTGTAGGTCCAGAAATTCTGAAGAATCCATCTAGGCACTGGGATTGTGAATCACCAAACACAGCCACCAAGTTAAGGCCAATCACAACATTGTAGTTTGGATGGAAGTCAAAGATCAGGATGGAAGCATTTTAGAAAAATACAAACTATTTTGACTTTTGAAAACAAGTATACAGAGGAAGATTAGATTTTTCGGCATGACGCTTTGACCAATCAGCTTCAAACATTTGTCATGACCTTTTCTCGACGGCTCTCTGTGAGTGGAATCCCAGATGGATTTGTAAAAAGAACCGCTACACATTCATCTGGTCTTAGTGATGTCAAGAAAGAGCTCTGTCCAACACAAAAACATGATTAAAAATAATCCCGACAATTCACCTCTTACAGAGATCAATCAACTATTGTTGTTGCCAAGTAACATCATCATAAACTGTAGAGACAGTCTGTGAGGAGAATGAGAAAGGGACTTGTGGTTGACCAGAAAACTATGTTAAAAAAACCAACAGCGCTGTCACAATGTAGAATGTTAAAAAAAAAAAAGTTTTTCCCTCAAATAGATGTGTGAGCAGACTAAATCAGTGCTGTGAAAGAATAAATAACTGCATGTCTATAATGAGGCAAATCTGTCAGAGTCTACCTCCAAAACTTTTTATGAAATGTTATTCCAACCTCCTGTGTCATTGGTCCAAATATCGGATCATTACCTGATTTCTGCAGGCATCTGATTATGCCAGTTACTCTGATGAGAGTAGTGTGATTTCATTCTGATTCTTCACATTGTGCCAAAAATGAAAATGATGCCCAAAAGGGCAAAGTCACAAATGAAAGCGAAAATGTTTGATTGACAGTTATTAGAAAATTCCAATTAAAATGTCTTCCAGTTCATTTTGGTAAAAACTGAGCAAGTGATACAAGACAGTTCTTACTTTTACCAGCCATGACACTATTCAAAGTTTTTCAGTAGAGCTAAGTTATAACACAGAATCTCTCAATGTATGTGATTGAAAAAAGACATTCTATCAAAAATGTAAACACAGGTCACTAACTACCAGGTAAGAGCCTAAAACTGGGCCGCGAGCCATGCCTGTGCACTTTAAACTGTACACATACACATCGTACACAGATATACTGCATGACTTACATCTGTAGAAACATGGAACATCTCTGCTCTTTACTATTCCATAAAAGACAAAATCGGTGCCTCTTCTGTAAGTCTGTAAAAATGTTTGTACTCATTTGGATTCAGCGAAAGCACATGAAACGTTCAGGTGTCTGCGGCAGCGTCTTTATTTCTCCCGATGCTCAGAGGCTGTGAGATAAATCACCTCTGCTCAGACATTGTTTTGTTTCAGCAGAGCAAGCCAACACACACACAACTATAGAAATACACTCGTTCACTTTCTCATAAAATGGTTTTAAAAGCCTGCACAGACTTTTTGATGACTTTTGTGGCCGAAAGACAGAACTCAGAGCATATGGTTCCAAAGTAAAGTGAGAGACAAAGGCTTAACTGTTTTTTTTACTTTAGGGAGGTTTGGAAGGGAAGCGAACAGAAGTATTAAAGCCATTCTTGTCTCTGCAGGACATTATAGAATTTGCTCAGGCAGGCATTGGATTTAAGTTGTGCCAATAGCTGATAGGATTTGAACGATGTTACAGTGTATATAAAACAACTGTTTAGGGAGTTAAGGTTTCAAACAAGTCAGTATATAGCCACAAATTGGAAGAAAAAACAGTAACTATGCATAACTATAGTGTAAAAAGAAGAATATTACTCATGGCTAAATGATACAGTATGATATGGTATTTTTTCCAGTTACAAAACAAAAATGTATATTTAGATTTTTAAATGCAACTTAACTAAACAGTAATTTAAAGATACACTGTGCAACTTTTTGGCCAAAAAATTTGAAAAAAAAAAAAAAGTTTTCCTAGGTTAGATGTCTTTGTGATACTAAATAACTAATAAAATGTGTAATTTTACTACAAAGTAACGATTATTTGACCAAGTGGAGGGCCTCCTCCTGTTTATTTCTATGGAAAAGCAGCACATTTAGCTTTTTATCCCTCACGTTATGACAAAACTTATTTATCCTCAATAAGATTGTTCTAAAGAATGATTTTATCTGCCCATTTGTAATGAATTGTGAAGTTCACTTTTCACCACCAGAAAGTTACACAGTGCACATTTAAAGTCAAAATACCGTGTAGACAGAGAATGAGTGAGTTAAACCCACAGTCTTCTTGCTGAGGCGAGAATACTATATGCCCTGCCACCGTGCTACTTAGTTGAACCTTTCCAAAAACAAGATTAAAATGGAACAAACTTCAGTTTAACAAACAATATTATATGTCACTATGGTGCCTTAACTCACCTGACTTGTGCTCCAAATCAAAGCACAAATATTTGATGATTCGACATGACTGACTTTCAGTTCCTTAATTTTTCTACCATTTGCACAGTCTTGCATGTTATTATCATGATATAATTCTTAACACTCCTGAGAGTTTTGTGTAAATGTAAGTTTACACTAGAGCGCAGTGTAGATGTGAGCTCATGCACCAGCTGTCAGTGGTTCTTCTAGTTCAATAACATCTCTATAATTTGCTCACACTGTCCCGAGGAGAAAACAGGCAAATGGTCAGACACGCTGATGGAACACACGCTTATCAACATCATACGCTGCAAAAAAACTCATTTTAAGACAAGTTAAAAGTGCTTGATTTTTAAACATTTTGACAAATTTAAGCAGTAGTTATTGTAAAAAGGATTAATTTCTTTGTTTCAAACTGATTTCAAGACATTACTTGCCAAGTAATGTAGTCACTAAAAATATATATATTATCTTGTATTAGCTAACAGTCCATTTGAAGATCCCTGGAGTCACCTATAAACAAAATAACTTCATAATTCAGTTTTACATGACTGCCTTTTTGCTCTACTGTTTTCTGTAAAGGCTGCAAATGTTTTAAATAAATAATGTATCTTGTATTAGCAGTAACAGTCGATTTGACAATCTCTGGAGTGACCTTCCATTCCAAAAGAACTTTATAATTCAGTTTTATGTCACTGGTTCTGCGTCTCCTCTGAATGCATCTCTCATACAATCGTCTTTGTTTAGCTTTATGCTTGAGAATGTGTGAAATTGTGATTTAGGGGAGAGGCATAAACACAATTTGCCATTCTTGTAATGCAGACGTTCACGCTGGGGATGATGCAATCTGTCTTTCTCAGGGATAATCTTTTGCTTACAAAAATCAAGTTCAGAGCAAGACCGTACACAGAATGTTTGTTGTAAGTCACAATATTTTTCTGAAACAGCTTAGTAGAATCAGATCAATTGACTTTCTGCTCAAAATTGCATAACCTGTGCCTTGTGTCATTATTAGAAGGGATGCAGCAATCCAGTTTAGTTCCAATACCAACTTCAGTGTTTTGGTTTTAAGTATCGATTATACCTAGGGCTGTGTGATATTGTCTCTTGTCTATTAACAAAAAACTATCACTGGCAGAACCACCAGAGCAACAACTAGAGGTGATTGTGAGGTTCCTTACAGACACGGTCAGTAGTCCTCTCAGTCAGAGGCTGTAACATCTGGAATAAGATCCCTCAAACAATAAGAGAATCTCCCACATACAACACATTCAAAGCACAACTTAAACATTGGCTCAAATCCAATCAACAATGCGCCCACTAGAGCTGTTCAGACCTCATGTCACATGATACAAATACGTATGTAGCATGAGACATGATTGTCTGAACAGACTCATATTTTACTGTTGTTTACTGTTGTTGTTAAGCGGTGCATGCATACATATACACATGTAGGCATGCACCGCATATATGTATTACTCTGCAATCTCTGTTGCAATCTTCAGTAACTGTCACTGATTCAATGTAAATATGTATGATTGTATGAACTGTACATTTTTTAATTGTATGTATATTATTGTATTTGTTTTTAGAGGAACGATTTAACACCTGTCCAAGGACGACAGATGAAAAATAGCCATTGGGCTAATCTGGCATATTTACATTTAAGTGTTCATTAATATGCACTGTCCCTAAAATAAATAAATAAATAAATTGTCAAAAACAAATGTCTTGTTGTTTGTTGGCATATATTGATGACACTATTCGGACAATATTTACAACAGAAATGTGTATTGAAACATTTTTTTTCAATAGGTTGCGTTCAAAAATAAGAAACTTTTTTGTAGCATTTTTATGTGTGCGATGTACTCAATATTCAATTTTAAAATATCTTGAAATCAACGTTGACGACATTATGTAAAATTGCACAGCTCTATCCCTGATAGTGACCGATCTCAGCGTAGGGACTGACATGGCCTTTTTGTCTTCTTAAAACACTGCTTACTTATCACTAAATGGGTCAAAGAGTGCAAATTTAAGACCACGAAACATACACATTAAAACGTATTTGTGAATACCTGTAGTATTTCACAAGGTGGCTACTTTTGTGATTTGTCATACTTTCTGCAGTATGAAAAAACGTAAAATACACACGAGTTTTGGTTGAAGCCACGTTCAGGCAGCAAGTTACTAAAATGGGTAAGTTTAGGACTGGGGCTTGGAGTAGGTGAAGTTTAGGATAAGAATTTTGTTAATACTCATAATTAATAACACATATTTACAACCACCATCGAAATTTACTGGGGCTGCAAAGTGTGTCATACTATTATGTCATTGTATACGTACGCTTTCTTGTGAGATCAAGTCGATCAATCAAATGACAGTGGAAGAAACACACCAATTAAGTTAAATTATTGAGAAAATCATTGAGAATTTTACGACATACTAGTGTAGTAGTCAAGACCAAACTAGTCGAGACCAACACCTTTCGGAGACCACAGTGACCCAAGACTGAGACAAGACCAAGACCACTGAGGACTGAGACCAAGACAATAATACCAAGACTTTTGTGAATCGAGACCAAGACCACGGTCCATCGAGACCAGCTCAAGAACATGTCATTTTCTACATTTGTAACAGTCTACATTATTTTAATGTGCAGTGCTTAATGCAAACTGTGCCTGGGACAAATCACTGTTCTGGGGCGCGAATTTAACAGAGCATAACAAAACCCCAAAGTCAAAGCAACCTCGTGACCAAGACAAGACCCAGTCCAAATGTGTTTGAGTTTGAGACAAGACCAAGGCCTGAAAAAAAAAAACGGTCTCATACTACTACAGTACAACATACATCGTAAAATTTGACGGAAATTGCTTCATTAAACAATTTAAGACCTACAATGGCAAATTTAAGACTTTTTAGGGACTTAGATTGAAACTTTTCTACGCAAGACTTTATTACACGACGCAGAAACCCTGGTATGTGCAAGCAACAACTTAAAGTTGTCTCTATAAACTTGAAAATATCTGAATGTGAGACAAAATAATATTATAGGAAGATCAGATCTGTGAAGAGGTGACCATACACATTTGTCTGTAATTGAGTAAATGCAAGATAAATTATGCATACTTTGGAACATTCCACACTAAGCAAAAAGATGTTACACCATTAACAACTTTATGTGAGTATAATTTCAAGTAAAACAGCAAATAGTAAAAATACAGGTACCATTGAACAAGATTGCTGCAAAGACTGACTTGAATTACAAAAGCAGGATTGACTTGGACTACAAAACATCGACTCGCTTGATGTGAAAAGGTCCAATACTTTTCTTATAAAGTTGATAAATTTGCAAGATTTTTATGGCAGGTATTACCATCTCTACTGTCATGAAGGCTTTTAAATGATGTAGTCACAAAATACAACTTATTCTGTCTTCTAGCTAACAAACAATATATTTAATGTGTGAAATTGTGATTTACAGAGGAGCTACAAACATAATTTCCCATTCTCGTGACGCAGACATTCACGCAGGGAATGATGCAATTTGCCTCTCTGAAGGATAATCCCACAAACGCTTCTTTCTCTTTTAGCTGATGCATTTGCAAAGACTGCATCGATGATTCAATGGCATAATGTTTGTCTCCATCACATTGTACATAATTCATAAATATTGCGGTGCGTAAAAGGCAACATGTGCGCGAGTGAGAGCAGTGACGTCAGGCTGCGCTGTCCCTTTCAGCACCACAAGTCTTACCTCAGCATTAAAACAAACCCAACCCGGCCTTTGTGACTCAGAATGCCGCTTTTCTCCACGCGAACGCCCCGATCCTCCGTGACGCACCACAAACGGATTCACATTTGCCTCCGAGCGTAACAAAAGCAACCCACCGCGCGCTAAAACGATACTCCAACAGTGCCATAGTCTCATTGTTCCACTCGTATGTGCGATTATAGTGAAGCCTACACTTCACACACGCGCGCGCGCTCTCCAACTCCCACTATGAACAACGTGTTGCACAGAAGTTTAACGAGAGCAGCTCGGGATGTTTGCAAAGCGTAACTGGAAAAAAGGGGGAGTTTGGATGAGTAAAATGTCTCGTTGGAAGTTATATTTGACGGTTTTGAAGACTTAAAAGCTAGGTTTTTCGTTCTTCTTGTGCATTGTGTACAAGATTTCATAGGGTTTGGGAGATGTTTTAAAGTTAATAAACAGGAAAAACAACATTTTTCAGTGTAATTTTTCTACACGAGTGATCAGAACCTTCGAACAAACGCAGAATCTGAATCTGAATATTTTAAAGTCAGTGTAAAACTAGAAAATTGCTTTGGGGGTCGATGCAAGACAAATCAACAAGCGTGCAAAGTATACGCACGTACAAAATAGGTCTAAGATCAGAACAAGTTGGTAACAAGTATGTGTCATTATACAACGCAACAAGTTTGTCTGAAAAAGCTTACCTATGGTGGTGATGACCGTGATGGCAAAGTAAAACGAGCCGGCAAACTTCCACTGCACCCCGGCTCGGTGCGGCTCAGCCTCCATGATGATACTCTCCAGTTTGCGGTAGTCATCCTCGCTGATGTTGTACTTTCCCTGAAGCCGCTTCTCTTCGGCTTCCAGCTGTTCCTTCTCGCGCATCTCGAAGTCTGACTCCAGCGCGTCAAAAACGGCGGCTCCCACCAGCAGATAGGTGAACGTGCACACGATCAGGGACAAGGTGCGCACGTTTTGCCGCTTCATGGCCGACAGGAAGCGGCGTCCGAGGGGTTCATGTCCCCTCGGAGTCCCCGCGTACGGAGGCTGACGCTGTCCCCACGCCTTGCCCTTGTTGTTGCGGTGGTCGTTGTTGCGATTGGACAGACACAGGAGGCTGCTGGAGCGACGCGGCCACGAGCTCTGCAGCCCGAAAACCCTGCGTAACGCCCGGCCGAAGCAAGCCCAGCCAGAGCGCAGTGCCATCCACAGCCCAGCGCCGTGCGTAAAAGGAGAGGGCTCTTCACGCGCGCGTCAACAGATGGTTCAGACCTGGCACCAACATGCGTCCTGAGAGTGTAGTTCAGCAATGTGAACAGAAAGATATTTATGTGCGTCTGATTTGGCAACGAAGCAATTTTCTTGGATTGCAACAGTTAAAGTGAGAAGAGAAAAGAAAATGACTATTGTGAATAACTTTTGTTTCTCCAAAAATAAATCAAAGTCTTGTTAAAACCCAGACTATTGCTTCTTAAATCGTTTCAGTTTGGTAAAAGGAAGAAAAGAGTAAAGAGACTTAGAGAAATAGTATCTGTTTCTTTCAGCACTACAAAACTGTTCCATGCGTTTGGAGGCACGACTTTTAGCTGCTTTCGACCAAATCAATCTAATAATTGAAAAAGTAATCTCTATTTTCACAAAGAGTTAACGCCAGGTCTGAACACAAGACAAAATAATAAGCAAAAACAAAAGAAAGGAGGTTTAAAAAGCGACGTTCACAGATCCAAGTCCGCATGGTTTCCTCCTGTCACTTTGCGCGCGCCACCACGTCTCCGTACTTGTCCTCATCGGTGTGGCGTGGACTCCGTGCCGCTGTGAAGTAGACGCGTGCGTGGAAACAGCCAACAGGTCCCAGGATGAGAGCAAAAAGGCACGCGCGCACAGCTCCAGAAACAGATTTCTTTTTTGGACAGCGAATCAATACTGGGGGGAAAAGTGGGAGAGACTTGTTGCGCGTGGGGAGGTGTCACGAGCCTCAGAGCACCACGCGCCCCATGCACACACTGCTCCGGGCGTGCGTGTGTGCGTGGGCGGCTCCACAAGTGTCACGACTCGCGCGCGTTGAGACCTCGGGCCCCTCAGCAGCGTGTGTCCGGCCGCTCGCTGCTGAGTCCGGACTGTGTGTTGTGGTGTGTGGTGCTGGGGTCGGCACGCGCGCAGGGGGGTGGGGGGGCACGGCAGTGGCGGAGGCGAGAAAAGGGCCCCTCCCACAGCGACCACGCCCCCCCTCCACCACAGCAGCCACGAGCCCGGTCTGCGATGGAGAATGGAGAGACGAGCGCGCCGCTGTCCAAGGTGCTGAAGTTACACAGAGCATCTGAGCGTGGGGACAAAGTTAGAAAGGCTTTGTAGACGTTTTCTTTAGGCTTTTTTGTTTTTTATTTTGTCAGGCCATTTATTTACAAAGATGTTACTAAGCACTTTGAAGACACTGTTATCATTCGTTTTGAAGTAACCATACCTGCCCACTAAAATCCAACACGTGTGCTTGTTTATGCTGTTAGGATTTTGGCAAATTCATGCTGCGTGGTTCTCTTGTTGTGAAGTTGTGAAAAGTGGTTAAACTGTTTGTGAACAGTTCAAAGAGGCAAAACATGTAAACCAAAAGCTTAAATAAATATTTTTTGTTTTGTTTGTATGGAGACACAATTGGGTACAGTACCTTTAGCCTTTGTTCATCTCAAATACAATCCTGTAAATAGATGTTGATAAGGGAATTTTCAAACCATTGAGACTGACCAGAAACAGAACCAGGAGTTTGGAGACAGTGCATGACTTGGTGCTACTTTGGCACTTAAGCTGTTAAACTGCATGCTTTTATCCTTGATGAAGGTTGCTATGGGTCATAGGTGCACATGTGTCTGAGGGAAATCTATACATACTCTTTGTGGGATGCAATATGTGCACAAATGTAGTCACAACTAGGAAAAATGATCTCTTGTCCCACATAATACTTTGTCTTTACTTTGGGGTCTACAATACAATACAATACAATACAATACAATTAAATCTTGAATATATATCGAATTATTTATTTTGAAATAATAGTTGCAGTATTTAAATTACTCTTATTGAATGAAATTTTTTTCCAATCAATTTATTTAATTTATTTTTTCCAAAAAGTGTGTATAATGAACAGGAAAAACACACACTACTTGATCATGGAATTTGACAAAGAATTTAATTTAAAAATATCACTTTTTCTATCGTGAGTGAATCAACTACTGCAAATGACAAAGTTGTGTGTAACTTTGGTTATCTAAAGTAGTGGTTCTCAAATTGGGGGGTAAGTGTAACTTACTTCTGTAAGTTACAATCATACCTTACAGAAGTAGTTATCAGAGTAATTTTATTTGTAAAAAGCCTAAATGAAAAAGTATTTACGGATGTTTATAAAGAGCCGTTGCTGATTGACACAAGGTCAGCGCTGTTGTTAACTAACTACAAGAGTTTAACACTGTGCCAAAACAAACGTTATGCTGCTAATTCAACATTTGTGAATTCAATTTTACATGTTAAATTCAGGTTAGCTTTCGTCCCGTTTTGTTGTTTTTATCAAAGAAGTTTCCTCAGCCAACCAGACGGACAGTGTGTCATTCTGAAGGCGACATGGGCAGTAGAGCGTAAACTGACGTCGACCGATAGTCTAATAAGTTGATTTGCTTGAAATAAATGCATTTAAATTATAATTTTATATCATATATATGATATGTATTTCATATATATGATATTTCATATAATATAGTATATATAAATGCCATGGCTGAACTGTGTAGAAGACTTGGCTAATTCCCCACAGATTTGTGTGGGGCATAAGTGAAGATCTGCAGTAGGCCTACTCTGGAACTAGCTGACCAGCTTAGAGGTTATGCACATGACATTACAGTATTCTTAACTCAGGTAAAGCTTCTCTCACATTTATCACAGATTGTTAGTTGCAGCTAATTCACCAACTGTCATTAGCTTAAAAAACTGCAATATGCCCATGACAACAAGAAAAACTATTGTCAGTTTCCCTGTTACCCCTTAGAGGAAATTTGTGTAAAACAAAAACTCCAGCAAAAAAAAAAAAAAAACTCCAGCAAAAATTACATTTACTCATAATTTTGTCACTCAGTCAGAATGTTGTTCAAATTGTGACAGGGGCCTATTAGTGAACCCTGTGGAATGCCAGTCAAACACAAACTGATCATTCAGACTTTATTCCAAGAACACCATCTCTTTGTTGAAAAAAATAGATTAGCTTTGATTTTTTTTTCTTTTTTCAAGCAGACAGATCACGTGTAGACTTTAGCTGGGACCAAACGCTCTGGACAGACAGCCTCACAGCAACACAACCATTACGTAACTGACATGTGACAGTTGAACAATGACACTTTGACGCGTAGCAGACCCGCACGTGAGCCTCAACACAAGCATCTTTCTCTCCGCCTAAACCAGCAACGTAAAAGGAAAACTTGTATTATTCTAGAGCAGTTTTTTCCAAGTGCTGGGTGATGGGGATCTTGTGATGAGACAGTGCTGGTTACTTAATGAACTCTGGTGAGAGATTGTTTTAGCCGCTGTTGCTATGCTGCAGAAGAAGTGAGCAAACTCCACCTGCTGATGGGGATCACATGACGCACGGGTTCCATGGTGATGGGCCTGTTTCTGCTCCAGGACAAACTAATGGAGGAGAAGTGTGGCCATACTTTGGGACATCAACACTCGGACGATGCATAAGCGGGTTTCAGAGTTCAAATAGTTGGGGCTTGTAGTCAAATGTGACAGTCAGATCGAAAAAGCTTGTCAAAATCAACTTAAGGCATTATTGTTAGAGTTATCTCAGGACTTTGGGTAATTGCTAATGCCGTTTGTGTTTCTAGTCGGTCTGAAAAAATGTAAAGTTTCTCACAAATTTGATCTGTACTGTAATTTGATAAATGAAATGATGTTTTTTAGCTCAGTTAAATAGTCATGTCTATGATTTAGACTCTCTGGAGTCTGTGAATTTAATGCAAACTGATAAAAAATGATTATTTCACATTCAGCTAGATTTTTTTCAAAAGTTTAAAAGTGTACTTTGTAATTTTTTTGGGGGCAAAAAGAGGGTTGTTGTGTGAAGTATCTGTCTGTGAATATGTGCTATATAGAACCCAACATTCGTTGTTGTCTTTGTCTTTGTCTTCGTCATTGTCATCGTCGCCATCATCATCTAATTCTACGCTAGATTTATTAAAGCTTGAAATCTAAAAAAAAGTGTCAAAGTTAAAGTTTGTATAAAACATTTCAGTCAAAAGATAATCAAAATCCCCTCTGTAAAAACCTTTGCAGCTAATAAGCCAACAAACTTAATACGTTTAATCTTCTTTTCCAATTTTGCTGACCACAATATGTGCAATTTTGGCCAATTTTTCAACCATAAATTCTTATTTCTACATGAAAACAGGACATGACGCCATGTGCTGTTTTCATGTTCAAATATTAAGCAAACTCAGCAACTATAAGCAAAGAAAAAAAAAAAAAGCAAAATACTACAAAGCTTAAATAGTAATACAGAACGTTTGCAGCGTATGTATTACAGTAATAAAGAAAGGCTACGGCTGTTTCAAAAATATGATTAGCGCTATTCTCATCAATGAAAGCAACATAAAGAGCTACATACTGTAAAAAAAAAACAAGGCTAATGAGTTAAATTAACCTAAATCTTTGTGTTGATATAACTTAACAATGCGAGTCAAAGAGCTGCAACTACATTCAGTTATAAAAGAGAGAGACAAGATAGAGAGAGAGAGACTAGAGAAGAGAAAGATGAGACGAGGGAAAGAGATGAAAGATGAGACAGATGAGAGACAAGAGATGAGAGAGACGAGATGAGAGACGAGAAAAAGAGACGAGATAGACAAAAGAAAGATGAGAGAGACGAGAGAAAGAGATGAGAGATAAGAGAAAGAGATAAGAAAGACAAGAGAGAGATGAGAGAAAGAGATGAGATAGATGAGAGACAAGAGATGAGATGAGAAAGACAAGAGAGAGATGAGAGAGACCAGAGATGAGAAAAGAGACAAGAGAGAGATGAGAAAGACGAGAGAAAGAAATGAAAGATGGAGACGAGAGAGATGAGAGATGAAAAAGAGACGAGATGAGAGAGACGAGAGAAAGAGACAAGAGATTAGAGATGAGAGAGAGTCGAGAAGAAGACAAGATGAGAGAGGGATGAGAAATGAGTGAGAGACAAGAGCAAGAAACGAGAGATGAGAGTCAGAGTGTGAGCAAGAGAGAAGAGAGAGAGAAAAACAGACTCACATATGAATTCAATTTACATAAAGCTTAGAGACAGAAATTGTATTTGCATTTTTAATTTAAACTGCTCGAAGAAGTTTGTCTACTGGGTGAAACTGCAGCAGCATTAAAATTTATACAATCCCCAAAAACAAAAAAATCCCAAGGCGCTGTGTTGTTATGGAAGAACATTAAAACCCTTCTAGAGAGAAATGCGATAGAACAAGCAAACGGTGGACTGTTACGTTCACACTGCAGGATCAAATTCTCAATTCCGATTTTTTTCATGGGGTCGTTCACATTACACATGCGACTCCAACTTGTCTTTGGTGTGAACGGGATGCGGCCCCAAAAGTGACCCGCATGCGCAGTAAAGAGCACCACGTTACAGGCACAGAGTGTAATTACACTACAGTTTAATCTGAAAACTTTACAGAGGTAGTGAAAGATTATTGACACTGTTGGTCCTGCATCTCTCCCTCTGACTAACCTGATGCTCTGCTGTAGTAGTTGTGATAATCGTGGACTGGTTATTAAACAGACTGTGTATGATTTAGTTTAGCGTCGTCTCTTGTCTGGCTCACGTGGAGTTTGTGAGTGGAGTTTACTGGGCAGTCCAGCTTTATGAGGCTTTAGCAGACACTGGCGCGGATGCTCTCTTCCTCCATTCACAGTTTTCGGTTTCTTCTGCCGCTGTTTCTGCTTTGACTTGTTGAGTTTGTGACGTAAATGTCGGATGAATGCGACATGAGCGTTCAGACTGGAATTGCATTTGAAAAGATCCGATTTAGTATCTATGTTTGTAGGGCAAAGCTTACTTCATGTCATTTCCATTTATTTATTCCATAATGTTGACAATATAAGCTAGACATTTAAGTTGACGCAGCATTACTTATGTACTCCGTTATGTTTATTTTTATGTAAATGAGTTCAAAGTGGGGTTAAAGCTCATGTATATTTGCTTAGCTTCCTTCTATACAAACAGTTATACAGAGTAACAGCACCAGAGAACTCATCTTAACTGTTTCCAATTCAGAATCAGGTCTTTGCCTTCTTGTTCTTTTGACCTCGTGCAAAATGTGGTTTAATCATAGCCGTTTTATTTGAAGCTAATTATACAAAAAGCATCTATTCTCATTCCACTTCAGCCATTATGCTCATTTCACTTTCAAATACACCACAGACGGATCGTTTGGAAAGAGAAAGAGGCGGCTTGTGGGAGAATTTCCATAAATATGTTGCGAGCTCAAAGTTGGTAACTTTTTACAACTGAATGCAACAAATAAGCTTAAATAAATTGCATGTTCTGTAGATGATAGAGTTTTCTGATTTTCTAATTTGGTGGATTCATTTCTGCTGTAAATATGAAGGAGTTTTGAATCAATTAAATGTTAATTGGGGAAGAAAAGCGGATTTATTTCTTGAGAATTACAGAAAATAACTTGAAATTTAGACTTATTCCATCCATATATTGGGCTGAAACTACACAAAATAAACAGAGGGCAGCCAGGTGCTAAATTGCGGGTGCAAATAAATAAATAAATCATGTTATTTGCGAGCAATTTATGAAAACTTTAATACTGGAAGATGTACATTTTACATATTACACACAACAGACATGCACCACCTCAAATTCTGCATCTTTAGTGTCTGTGTGAAAGAAAAATGTCAACTACGCCAGGTTTTTGCTCCCCCTAACCTGTTTGCACATGAGCAAATGCTTGATAAGTCTGGCTCTAAGGCTGTTTGAATGTACGCCCTCATTTCTATATAACTCAGAGGTAACGCTATGCACAAAACTTACTCCAATCTTCCCACAATGCATCTGGAAAAGTAGTGAGCATTGTCATTCCCCAATTGGAGTCAGTGCCTAATTTAAGTTAAAACTAAAGGTGCGCCAGCCCAGAAGCTTCTGCCAAGGCTCATAAACGTAAAAGTCTACCACTACACCTACTAACAACATAGAATATGCTATATTTTTCATATTTCAACTTAAGCAAACAGCTAGAAGTCACTGACATTAGTGTTCAATTGAATGTAGATTGTATTTGACATTTCACATGACTTTATCAAAAATAAACAGACTTCTTAACAGACTTTTTCTATCTCCTGTGATTGTCGATAAAGTTACAACTGACAAATGCCATGTTTAGCCGTTTCTGGCAGTTCAAGTAACAAATATATAGTCAAGCTAACAATTAGTATGATTGACTCTATTTCGACAAGTGACTCAGATTGGAGAATGACAAACATCAATGGTCACTGGAATGATCAATAGAGATGACAATTCATTGCGAGAATTGGAAAACCAAAGCGGAAAGCATCTAGTCATTAACGAGGAACAACACGACTGAATGAAAGATGATAAAAGAGCCGCTGAAACGCACTGTTGAACCGGGATAATAAACAAAACATTTGTAACTGAAAGCTGTTAGCCTAAAGACACTAACATTAGCTGCTTACCTTAGTTTGAACTGTAAAAGCAGTCCGTTTTATGCTTTAAGAGGAATCCAAGTTACGTAAAACTTTTATTGTGATTAGTTGTTCATAAAGATGTGCATGTCAGATAGACTTGACCAGTATTTATTGTGGAAGTTCATTTTTATCAAACTTTTTTTTATCATTCAAGCAGCAGAGTCACATGACCCTCATCAGCTGAGAGCAGTGTGCTTTGTGTCCAAATGACCAGATGAATGAGTGCACTGAACAGTCCACCAGGGCAGGATTGTGCAAGGATTGACTGGTTAGAAAACAAGTGTGGACGTCCGGACACACACTTGTCGTTGTTTTAGTTTGCTGTCACGTGTTTACAACCAGAAAGTTAAAAAATAAAGCTAAAGATGTGACATGGTAGATTTACTGTGTTAAGAACTATTGCAGGCCTATGTAGTACAGTGACTTACAATACTGTCTAGGGCTGGGAAATATCATATTGTTCATCATATATTGCAATATTATTGTGGAAAAATGGACATTGAGAATACCGTAATACAATTTCAGTTTTCCTCTTAATTGTAAGAAAGTCTGACAGAAAATGTGACAAATTCCCAGTGTTGCTAGAATGTGCCATGACATTTTTAAAGGGGTCCTATTGTGTTTTTTTAAAATATATTTTGTAAGAAACTAGAACACATGCAGATCAGTAATTTACCCTTTGTTCATTGTAAAACACAAAGTTGATCTAAAACAACTTAAAAATGGAAACAGCTCTACTGACTTCCTGTTCAAAACTACAGGTCTGGTAAGCCCCGCCTCTTCATTTTAAAATGTAACTGTAAAAAGCAACAGATTTTTAAAAACATTTTTTTTTTATTGTTGGAAAGTGGTATTGAACCATATATGCGTCACTTTGAGTATTAATCTTTTGAAATATAACAAGTAAATACAGGCAAGTGGGAGGGAATAGGTGGTAGGTGAGAACGGGGATTTCTGAGCACTTGAGCTCCCGCTGAAGAACAATACAAGATTACTCAAACATGCATGAATCAATTCAAATATAACTTTGAGTAAACTAATAATGAAGGAAGACCATCATAACAATGTTAAAACTTAGAAAAGTGAATTTGACATAATAGGTCCCATTTAACAATATTTTTTTTATCATTAATCAAGACTTTTAAGGCATGAAAATACAGTATGCTATAGATATATATTTGTCATTAGTGGGTATTTTTGTAAAAAAAAAAAAAAAAAAAAAAAAAAGACCATAATTGACCTTCACAAAATTGACAAGCTACTTTCCATAATAAACACACAATTTTTGTGATGTAACCACAGACTGTAGAGGATCCGCAGAAGCTAAAACACGAATGAGAGCGGAAGTAGTAACTGAAATAGCCCGAAACACGTAATGACAACATTTATAAATGGTAGCTTTAGCTATATCGTCAGTTATATAGTTATTACAAATGTTCTTGTATATATGTACTAAAAATGTTTGGCCATATTGCCCTGCTCTAGTACTGTCATGTAGCTGTGTTTTTCTCACCAAACATGAGTACTTAAAATTTGTCACTTATTAAAGTTAAGTTTTGCGGTTATCAATTCTCTGGTTTTGAACAGGAAGTCAGTGAACCTATTTCTAAGCTGTTTTAGATCAGTTTTGTGTTTTCCAACAACAAAGTTGAAATGACTGGTCTACATTTGCTAATTACAAAGTACAGACTCTGTTTAGTTCTGCCTGTCATAAGCACTTGAAGTCCTCTGATTTCAGGTAGTTACAGAGTGGCGTCCACATTTTCCCATTGAGTTTAAAACATTGAAATAAATCCAAGTCGCTCAGCCGCGTTTCATAAATGCAGGCGTTTAAGAGTCTGAACAGATCCACTAATCAGCCGCGTCTGGATGGAGAGATGGCTCTATATTTAGCCCCTCGTTCTCACATCCAGCCCACCTCCACAACTTCTAATGCTGCATGCAAAAGTTTAATAATGGCAACTACTTAGGTTAGTCTCCATGGCGATGACACACAACTAACAGAACAGAGCTAACACGGGCAGATCTATTTCAGCGTGAGATTTTCATAGAGGTGTTTGAGAAGAGCAGATATAGACTGAAGAGCTAAAAAATGATCCAATCAAAATGGAAGTACTGCACAGTTTGATCGAAAATGGCTTTTGGTGAAGTAAACCTGTTATCAAACATCTATTTTTGTCTTACATGAGGAGGGAAATTGTACCTAAAACGGATTCCGGAGTGGCACCGACTGAGTTGATACAAGTAACACAAACAGTTTTCCAAAAGAAGACATAATGATATTTTATGATTTGACAAAAGAGGTTAGCTTCTGAAATGCCACACACTTTTTTCCAGAAAACATACTTTGAATTTAATGTAGTTTGTGATGTTCAAAGAATGTAAGTTAGGTACTCGTGGATTTTGTTAAAGGATTTTTTTTTTGCACCAAGTAACCATGGATACAAGGCATGAAGCTATAGATGCTAACTAAGCTACAAATGCGATCTCTAAAATTCTTCTGAACTTTTACATCTGCTGCAACAGAAGATCTTACAGTGAAAATATTTTGAGATAAAAAGGCCTTTTTATTGACTGTGATGTGTCTCCAGAGTTCACCTGGACCTGACTGTGATGTGTCTCCAGAGTTCACCTGGACCTGACTGTGATGTGTCTCCAGAGTTCACCTGGACCTGACTGTGATGTGTCTCCACCTGGACCTGACAGTGACGTCTCTCCAGAGTTCACCTGCACCTGACTGTGACATGTCTCCAGAGTTCACCTGGACCTGACTGTGATGTGTCTCCACCTGGACCTGACTGTGACATGTCTCCAGAGTTCACCTGGACCTGACTGTGACGTGTCTCCAGAGTTCAGCTGGACCTGACTGTGACGTGTCTCCAGAGTTCACCTGGACCTGACTGTGACGTGTCTCCAGAGTTCACCTGGACCTGACTGTGACGTGTCTCCAGAGTTCACCTGGACCTGACTGTGACATGTCTCCAGAGTTTACCTGGACTCGACTGCGACGTGTCTCCAGAGTTCACCTGGACCTGACTGTGATGTGTCTCCACCTGGACCTGACTGTGACGTGTCTCCAGAGTTCACCTGGACTTAGGGCTGGGCGATATGGCAAAAACTTTATATCACAATTTTCTTGGAGCCAGATCACGATTTCAATTTTATCACGATTCTTTTGAGGTAAATACAATCATCTGTTTTTTTTAGAAAGTTCCTTCTTCACGGTCAATGAAGAAGGAACTTGGCTTTGGCTTTGCTCTGGCTCAAACTGACAAGGTTTAACTGAGGAATTCATTTGTGATCAGTGTTGCCAGATTTTCGGAGAAAAACAAGCGACCAATCCCAAAACAAGTTACCTCAACCATTCCATTAAATTTTTTTTTAACTTTAATAACGACTTTTAGACATGAAAACATGCTAAAAGTCCATTATATTTTTAAATCAGACCTGAAAAATAGCTAAAATCCACCTTTTTATGACTTGAAAGTGCAGCCCAAAAAACTCAACCTTTCAAAATTCATAAGAGACTTTAAAAAAAAAAAAAAGTCCAATATTGCAATAAAGAAGAAAACTTGGCAACTCTGAAGCTAAAACAAAGCAGTTTGTCACAGGGATGAGCTCACGATTTTTTTAATTTTTTTTACGATATTGCCCAGCCCTACCTGGACTTGACTGTGATGTGTCTCCAGAGTTCTGTCATTTTTTTACTTTTTAACTTTTCTAAGCAAACTCCACAAAAGGTCATGTTCTGGCCCAGGAAACAAGAACGCCACATCAGCTATTACTTAAAGTTTTTCAGGCAATTAAATCTTTGTATACAATAATATAAGAAATTTAAATATACTATGCTAACCTTATGTGCCTTCTCTGCTTCTGAAATAAATAAGAGATTTGAATTAGCCGTGCACGCAGGCTAATAAGCATATAGAAATTGAGGTCTTTCTTCCTCAGTTTTCCTGCCAATGTTTGTTCCTTCTCAATAGCATTCTCCCAAAAGTCCTAAGTCGCAGCGGAGGAGGAAACAAGAGCGTTTTGTGTTCAGCAGAGAGTGAAAGACCACACAGGTTCCTCTCTTCTCATTAATCCGACCTGAACACAGCCACGGCACCCTCCGGAGAGCATTATCATATCAAGGTATGTAGAAACCGGCCTGACTTACAACTTAATGTATGGCGGAAAGGGCTTGAAAGAAAGCGATTTGCATAAATATGAGGTATGTTGTTTTTCCGTCATCGTTTTCTACAAATATCTAATCCGGGGGAAAAGAGGAAGTGCAGCCACCCGGGCGTTTGTGTTGATTACAATCAGGATTACAGGTATATGCTAATGAAGGTACAAGCTAATAGTGTGATTGCGAGGCTGTTTAAGCACAACATGTTTAAGTTTTCATTTATGGCTGGGTCAGAGAGCAGGACAAAATGTGCAATTTAGACAAACGTTATGATTGGGAACAACATGGCAAATTGAGTGTAATTGGAAACCATGCCGCCTAACTGATTTTATTACTTTTCACATTGACTTACTAACAACATTAGTTTTGACAATCAATTTGACAAGCTAATAAATGGCAGTGTAGCTTAGCAACAGTCACCCCACAACCATATGGTCATAGGGTCAGTGTTTATTTTGGCGGAGTTTGTTGCTAAAGATGCAGTGAGGTGTTCAGAGTGGGAATTGCTAAACATGCAATGACAACAATAGATGTTTGAAGACAAAATGGCTGAATTTCACTGGCTGGTATCGTTCCACAGGTTAGCATTAATGTATTTTTACTTGAAAGCTAGCAATATCTGCAAAATATCTCAAACTATGTATTTGTATCACTGGACCAGATGTGTGTAAAAGAAGTAACCTGATCCAGTAGATGGATTCTCGCTGTGTGCCGGACAAATCTCATCAGTAGCAGCAGACCAATCCCAGCACAGCATTGAGGTTGCAGCGGCTGCCGAACTCTTCGTCAGGATGTTTTCAAAAGATGGGACACAATGTGGAGTTGATCAACTTTACTCCTGTGGCAGACATAAAATACACCTGTTATTGTGTCTACACAGAGAGCAGGCACACTGGCTCCCCTCTGCAGCAGGCTACGCACCACTGTGAGGGGGCGCTAACATCTACATACAATACTGGCTGTGTTGTTACCATGTTGCACAGGATTTAAATATTACATTGAGTCTCACATTGTAATGAACCATGTAGCATGATGGCCTAACTCACTCCTGTATTTAACATAGGAAGCGTTGTTTACGTGGTTTTATCTTGGGCAGGGCAATAGATAGTGATAAAAATCAAATTGTGAGCTAATCTTTGTAAAAATCAGCTTTTTTGATGAAATCATCATAAAAAAAAGCAGATTTTTTTTTTGGGCAAATTTTCAGGTTTGATATACAAAACCAAATCTATTTGTGACTTAAACATGGATATTAAGCATATTTTCATGTCTAAAAGTTGTTATTAATGTTAGAAATAGTTAGAAACTTTTTGAGGAGACACAATGTTCTAACAATATAGTATATTGTAATAACAATAGGCAACACTGGCCAGCCTTTGACAGAGGGAACTTTTTGAAAAAGTAGATCTCGTATTCACCTCAAAGGCAATAAGAAAATAGACAATCTTCAAGATTAATAAAAAATTCAAATTTCTAGCTTAACCCTTTACCTCTGACACCGAATATGAGCGCACGTTGTAGCGCTGCAGGCTGGAGTGTTTGGTCTGCTGCTCGTTGTAAATGCAAGTCACTATTTAACCTCTATTTGGGTGACTACCTCTGCAGTTAGCATTGGTGGGTAGTAAAAAGCCATTGTTTATTTATTCAGTTACTTTGTGTTTAACTCCATCAGCTGACCACTAGTTTGTAGCTATATGCACAATGATACTTAGTAGTACCCTATAGTCTGGGCCAAGAATAAATAATTTAATAAATACCAGTTGTGTTTTTTATTAGAACAAGAGATGGAACTGTACTGAGAAACTTCTAAGTTATTTAATTTATAACATAACTTAACTTAATAAATTGTATTTAAAAAAAAAAACTTTTAAATCTGGGTCCCAAAATATAAAAGAGCAAAACTTTCAAATGAATGTATGAGATTGTATAGCGCCCTCGCCTGGTCACATTTGTCACATTGTTTGCAGTGGAGTAATTACACAAATAAAACGTTTCGACATCACAAATTAAAAATATAAACACATACCTGTGACAGGCCTAAAATACACTCTTATTATGTCTTCACACACAGCAGGTACACTGGCTTCCTACAAAATAAAAGAGTACCATAAGAACACCTGCGCATATGTTGCTAACATAAAAAGTTAGCAGTCTCGAGAAAGTAAAGTCTCTAATTAGTGCGACCCAAAATATATGCAACATGTGTTAAACCATTGTATTATCAGCACATGTTTGTGCTTTGATGAACACAGCAGGTAAATAAAGTAGAAAATAAACATTTTCACGGAGCTGACTTACCTTTCTGCAGGCTGCAGCCGAAAGCAAGCATTTCCGGTGTTTCACAATAAAACTTAAAAGACATAAAATTCATATAGCCTATATAAAATTCCAAACTACTGTACAAACAGGACATAGTAATAAGTGCATTTTTAACTTTGTTATACAAGCAAACAAAAACAATTTGGCTAATTTGGCTTTTGAAAACAATGCACAAAGAAACAGTTTCTCTCCACTGGATTTTCCAAATTAAACGTGATTTCTCAGCTTCTTCCGTTGTTGTGTCAATTTGACCCATGAGCTTCAAATATTTGCCATGACATTCTCTTTTTTTCCTTAGGCTTTCAGCACACTGCTATGCGTCTAATGGTTTTTTAAATGTCTAAATCTTTCTTACTGGTGAAATTAGGCAAATTAGACATTTTTAAGATCTGGGATTCTAACTTTGTGACAGTTTTTGTTCTAATTTGTTAGACTCAGTAAATACAGATTATTTTACAGTTAAGCCAGCAAAACTTTAGCACAAGCAGCTAATTCTACCTCAGAATCTGAATCAGTCTGGACTTCTAGAATGTGTCATAAACTGTTGGGAGTTGGTTTATTAGAGTCAACATTCTCAACATACAACTTGGAAATTCTGACCTCTTGAGGACAATTGTTGCATCATATATAGGTCTGACTGTCCGGTGTAAAAGTGCTGAGAGCAGAGCTGTGATCCTCAGGAGAGAGGCACAGACAACACACACTGGAGTTGACTCAGGTGAACTCAGACAGCAAGAAGTCAAGTAAAAGAGCTTTCTTTACTCACTATAATATACACTGAACAAAAGTATAAGCACAACACTTTTGTTTTTGCTCATGAACTCAAAGATCAGACTTAAACAGTGTCTACATACACAAAATAATAATTTCCCTCAAATATTGTTCACAAATCTTTTTAAATCTGTGATAGTGAGCACTTCTTCTTTGCTGAAATAATCCATCCCACCTGACAAGTGTGTCACATCAAGATGCAGATTAGCCAGCATGATTAGTGCATGGGTCTGGTCACCACGTCCTCCGCCTGCGTTTCAGATCAAATCTACATCATACCCGGCAATCAGATTAGTTTATTTGCGTGATGCAGATGAAACAAAGAAGTTGATTGGTCGTCTGTCATTTAGACCAAACTCTAATTTTACTCACCTCACATTAAAATCCTTTTTATATCGCTCATTGATACTGCACAAAACAATGTTTGATGATGATATATTTTTTTATATATTGTCGGGATTTTCAACCTTTTCCAGACTGGCCACAATAAAAGGATACTCTGAAACGTACACTTGATTTTTATTTGGTGGTCTGGGGAGTCAGAAATCCAGTCAGTATCTGGTATGACCATATCTGGTATGCCTCATGCATGGATCAGGTTGTGGACTGTGGAATGTTGGACCACTCCTCTTCAATGATTGTGTGAAGTTGGTGGATATTGGCAGGAACTGGAATAAGCTGATGTATACGTCGATCCAGACCATCCCAAACATACTCAATGTGTGACATGTCTGGTGAGTATGCTGAACTGGGAGGTTTGCAGCTTATCATGCCAGCTCACACTTGGACATGTCACCCATTGAGCATTGATTACCAAGTCTGAAAGAAGAGTTCCTTTTTCTCAAAACAGTCAAGGCAGAACTTCCATTACACTCTATAGCTATAAAAGTTGAGTAAATGAGTTTGAGGTATTTTGAATAATGAAGAAAAAACTTGGCAACTTATGAAAGACAAACAACTTTATGCATGAGTCCACCCAATTAAGACTGTCTTCAGTTTATAAACTGTAAGTAGCACCGTTTCAGGGTTTAAGGCACTACTATGGAAACTATAAATGTAAAGGCAACAAAAGCACTAAAGTTCACTACTCAATAAAAGTACAGTCACTTGTCTAAAAGTTCTCCTGAGAGTCTTAACCTAGAGTAAAAGTACACAAGTGCTGTAAATGTAATGAAGCAAAAGAGTACAAACACAAAGTTGTTGTGTAGTGCATTGGAGTGTGACATGGGCTTTACGGTGCAATAATTAGACTTTAATTAAAATTAATTTAATTATGTTGTAAATAGGTAATTTTTTGAGTTTTGGGGGTGACCACAAAATAGTGAAAGTGTGGGGAAAAAATACAGATACACAACACAAAGTAGTAACTCTAGTTACCTCTGGGAAACTGTGAGGTGCTGTTAGTTACACTAAGTTTTTGAATGATAAGAAATGAGAGACTTATATTTCCCACACATTTACACTTCTACAAAGATCTGACCATAATACATTTTTAATGACTACATCAGATTTGAACTGTAATGGCTATAAGACTTTATAAGACCATTTTGAATGTTCAAATGTAAAATGTCAGTGATTTTTTACTTTTTTTGTTATCATGACAGCCTTGAAATTGTTTATGAGCTTAACAAACTATAGTGGATTTTTTTCTTATTTAGGCACGGCTAGTTTATGTAAGTCACAACTATCTCTTTATAAAAGTTGTTGATGTGACGTTATTGTTGATTGCTTTGTAGATATTACAAAATTTCAGGCGGTGAAAGCTAATATCAGTTTAGCATTTAGCTTGCAGCTGCTCTTAGCATTGTTGGATATATTTACTTTTGGGTCTGCATTTGGCATTTTATTTATCTTTAAAGGGCACATATGCAAAATCAACTTTCACATTTTTTTAGTCCTGTTCTAACATTGCCTAAATTTAAGACAAGGCAAATATTCATTCCTAGTTGTAGTTCACTGCAACACATTTGATACATTTCAAAACCTTAGCATGACTGCTAACAAGGGTTCCTTATTTTTATTTTTATTGTTATTATTTTTTACCTCTAGCTAAAGTCAACAAAACTATCAATGCAAAAGTTACCTACTGCACTTTAAACAATATTAAAACATAGACTCAATTTGGAACAAGATTCAACTTCATTCTAAAGCAGCTATTTTATCCACAATGTCATCTCTGGCCTATTTTTCAATGCAAGTCGCTATTGCGGACTACAAAATAAATGCTCGACTGCTCCGGGTTATAAAAACACGCACCTGGAGGGACCCAACTTTTCCTAATCAAATAAATGGAAAGACAAACAAATGATTAAGCGTAGAGGGCACGACTTTGAGCGCGCTTGTGTCGGCCGCATAACTGATCGAGTAACTGCGCCGCTGCTGCGCTAACTGATGCATTATTCACAACAATCAGACACACAAAAGCCTTTTCCCATTCAAATTTACATGTGACCTTCATAATGCTACGGCGACAGATAAAGCGCAACGTTTTGTCAAGTCGGTATTATTACAAATGTGAGTTTAGAATTCAAGTGAGTCAGCGCTGTGATATCTATATATGTCAGTCACCACGTATACAATTTCAAATGGAATCATCCAAACTGAATTGTCTGTGCCAAATGTAATTATTATGAGCAAGTATTGACATTGACCTAGACAGGCATTATGTTCATGTCTAGACGTACAGTCAGTCACATTCTAGGAGCTGTTCATGGTATATAACAATGTGGCTTTTTGTTCAAGCAGAATTTTCTTGTCTAATATTATAAAAAATAGTAAAGTAATAGTAGTTGTCACGCTGCCTAACAGTCAAGCGTTTGGATTCTTTTCATGAAGTGTGCTTTTTGATTCTGGAAAAGAAAATGGTAAATGTTTTGAGTGATAGAAGACAATGAATAGGAGCAATTTAAGAGAGATGCATATTGTATGATCCCAACATATTTGGCGATTTAGTTGGGAAGATGATCGATGTGTAAAGAGCAAGATCATTTCTTTGGAGCCTCGATCTGATGATGGTGAAACGGAAAATTTCATTCTGCAAAGGCAATGCCATGAACAGAGTTGGTGCTGGGGTGGAGGAGGGCTGCAAAAGTCCAACTGTTGAAAGAGAAAATAGTAGTAGACTCAACCCAAAAACTCATACATTCAGGAGCCTTAAAGGTGCTATACTTGATTTTTGTTTCCTTTAAAAGTACATGGTTTAATGACTTACTTAATGCACTCATAGCTGTTAGGAGCGAGACGTGCCGGTGTGCTAATGGGAATTAGCCACAATGCTAACAACAACAACAACAGATAAACTTTGTGGAAATTATTGGACATAGTAAGACATTGTGAACTACTTTATAGTACTACTTTAGTACTACATTAACTAGAGGTCTGTGCTGGGGGGAAATTGATTTTAAGTTATTTAATTGTAAAAAAAAAAATGTGTACAGGGACTTTAAAGTGACACAGCATAACTTTCTGGAAGAGGAAAATCAGGTACACAACCCTACTGAAAGAAAATATTAAAGTCATACTTAGGGCCATTTTCTGCAAATACATTTACATAGAAATTAGGCCCTCCTCCAGACTTAAAAGTCAATTTTTGAGAAATGTAAATCAACACAGTATAAAAACACAGATTTTTATGGTGTTTTTTTGGTTGAAGAAAAATATCCGAACAAAAAACATGCTTTAAAACAAGTCTATTTTTTGGGTAAAAAGTTACATAGTGTGCCTTTAAGTTTGCATACTCTTTTTGTGTTTTAGACCAATGACTAAGCACAAATCTTGCATGTAACAGATAACCACATGTGATTATGTCAACAAACTATCTTGTGATAACATTTGACTCAGATACAACAGTAAAACTCTGTAGACATTGTATGTTTAAATAGATTCAATATGAGCCTATAACTCTCATGTTGATTCTTTGCATGCACAAACAAACAAACAAACAAACAAACAAACAAAAAATGCTCTTTGAAAACAGAATCTTGCAGTTTTCTACGAAATGTAATTTCAACACCGTTTGGGAAACTGTTAAAATAAGTGGTTTACAATAATATGAATTACACAAAGTTAAGTAGAATATATTAAGCCATTTATTTACAGCAAAAACTTTTTAGTCCATACAGCAGTTTTAAATGTAGAAGTTTTACAGATACAAGCATTTTGCAACAGACTCATATGATCAGTGCAGTTCCTAAAGACAACGTTGGTACGTTATAATAAACATAAATCTATCATTTACAATTGATGCGTAGAAAAGTCCTATATTAAGAGTTTCAGAAGATGTGAGCAAACATGTAGAAAATGATCATGTGTGTTTTGTCAGAGGTTACTGTAGCAATAGAGATACAACTGTAGTTCAAGACTAAACTAAACATGAAATAAAGCCAATTCAAACAAGCTAAACTTACAAACTGAATCACATTATGTATTTATCATACATTTTTATTTAATTATAAATTATGTCAAAATATTGTGTTCCATGTTTGTAAAATATATTTTTTAATATTAGTGATTGCTTTAGCTTTGGTTGAATTGGAACATTTAAACATGATGTACAGTATGTTATAGATTTAAGCACATTCTCTTTCAATAGGTTACATTCACGTTTAGATAGTATAACGTGATGATGTCATGGGGCCAGACAAAGGGCAAGACTCCGTTTTCCTATAAAATATCTAAAAGTCATTCCACAAATGTTGAATCTGGTGATTTCTTTTAGTGACTAGACCTATTCACTTTTTGTATTACAACCAAGCCTAGCATTTAAACAATAATAGCTGCCTTCATCTGTATGAAATATGATAGATACAGTCGACATCAGAGGCCACGCCCACTAACAGACTTCCGTGGGGGAAACTTAACATTGAGAGTGAATCAGAGCTACAGTTTTATCACTCACTGCTCAACAACTACAACAGTAAATGTGGACTTAAGGAAATATACTGTGTCAAATATAGATATGAAGACATGAAGAAGAATAAAGTTCAAGTTTGTAAACATATCCAACAATGCTAATAGCTGTGGACTAAATGCTAGCTAGATGCTAAAGTGATGCTAGCGCCGCCTGGTGTATTTGATATCTTTAGAACAATCTGTTTACAATTCTGATGTAACACCACTTCAATTAAGACTTAGTTGTGATTGGACTTGAAGCAGTTGTTCACAAAATACACTAAATTGCCAGGAAATGTCTCAAAAGAGCGAAAAAGTTGCAGTTCCCAATGAATTCTTATGGATCTTTAAGCATGAAATTCCCCCACGGCTGGTAACTCCCCCAAATATTGCCGACTGTATCTACTGGTCTGTAGAATGTTGTAATGTCACGTAAACAGAGCTCTATAATCATTTGTATGTATGGTTAAAATTCCTTCATTTGGAATGCACGGACATTCAATTACACCTTGACCACTACAGCAGCCTCACAGGGACAAAACTCAAACATGATTTTACCACCAATGTCACAGTATATTGCTTGTAAGAGATCTAAAAAGTGGGCTGTGGGAGAATACACAATGCCGTATGTTTATTGTTCAATCATTGAGAATTAATGATGCTAAGTTGTTTTTAAAGAACCATTCCAGACGTAAATATTGAAACAAACATGAATACATTTCCTGCTTTGCCTCCCAGAACACATTAATCACTTTCTTTCTTTTAGACAGCTAAGACCAAAACATAATTCAAACTAATTGACCCCACAGATCAAATCTATGTCCCATTCTACAACGGTGATTGATGTACATACAATTTGATCACTTGGTTTTGTGTTTTTCATTACTGCATAAAGTGTTTGAGTTTTGTTCCTTGACATAATGGATTAGAAATTACAGAATAAACTAAATCATTTTTTTTTCTTCAACTGAATTCATTGTCAACAAAAAGGTCCTCAGAACTGCATACCTTTTCATCATTAACTCTCTAAAGTCTGTGTTTGTGTTGCATTTATTTCCAAGGATTTCTGGCACTTTTTGTCATTCATTTGTGGCATAAAGATCCACACTTTCAAACATTAAAGAACACGTATTACACATTTTTTTTTATTTAAACATGCTAAAAGGAGGGATATGTAAACCTAGCTTGCTCTGGGACGCCAATGTTTGATTTGGTGGTAGCTATGACATCAAAAAACAGAAAACTTTAAATGCCGTTTTGTGAATAAGGATGGGTGATATGGTAAAACATTTATATAATTTTTTTTTTGGACTAGATCATGATTCACAATGTATATCTTCTCTGTTATCTTTGCCTTTGAGGTAATTAGAATAATCAGTTTCTTCTTCACAGGTCAAATCCAGCTGTCATTTACTCAGAGCATAGCTGAAGCTGGCCAACAGGTGAAATGGGTGATGGAAAACATCTGTATTTGAACTTACAGTACTATTAAACCAAGACATTATGAATAATGACATGGCAATTTCATCAAAGTAGTTGATCATCACAGCCCAGGGATGAGCTTATGATTCAAATTTTTTCATTTAAGCTAGCCCTATTTTTGAGGCTAAAAGAGAAAGAACTTGATAAACAGGGTTCATCGAAGAATGGAGAACAAAGCTAAATACAAATAGATTTTGAATTCTACTACATTATCGTTTCCTTGTAAAAACATCAAAAGTTGGTTTATCTCATGTAATCCAGCATTTTAGGTTGTGTTCTTTGCCTGAACTGAAAACTTTCCCCTTTGTGATGTCTTTAAGTATTAAGACTTGTAAACTGAAGAATTTCAAGAGTCCTGCTGAGCATAACAATGTGATTAGGGCAAAAACAATTTGTAACTTTAATACGTCAATTTAAAGGTTGTAGGGAGAATTTTCAAAAAATGTTTGTTGTCAAAATTGGTAGAAAAGTATTGTATAGATTTAGAACAGTCTTGAATGCCTGGCAAACAGTGAAAGTAAATAAAATACATAAACTGTTGACTTGGTGGAGCCAGTAAAATGTTGACCCATAGAAAGCAAGGTTGTCTTTTTATCTATTGGCCTGTTAGCCTGTCAATCAAACCCACTATGTTTCGAAGTAACCGATTATCAAAGAGGGTGGGCGCTGTGCGTCAATGGCTTTTGCTCACTGGCATTCGTAGCCATCTTGGCTGTTAGCTTTAGCCTTTTGGTAGGTGCATTACAGGCTATAGAACATGCGCAGTTGTGTTTCCCCCATAACTCTTTGCGCGAGGAGCGGGACAAGCTCGAGCCAAGTGAAACCGAATGAAGCTGAGCTAAAGCTAAAGCTTAAAAAGCCGATTTATATGAAACTAAAACCTTTTGAACCGGATAAAACTTTATGATGTGAAACTAGGTAAGTAGTCTGTAGAGGGATTTTCCTGCTGCAGTACCAATGGAGCGTCCACTGTTGCTGATTTAAAACAGATACAAGCTAATAATGTGTTATCTAGATAATATAATAGATCCATGGAAGTAACACAATTACTGGGCAGTGGAACATGTGCAGCATTTGAAAAACAGTTGCTTTGAAAAATCCTCCATGCAACCTTTATTGACATCACAATGTGGAACAAAGTATTTTGAGCTTTGTACATGTAAATAGTCTAATAACGCAAGAATATTCAAATTTGTGTGAATGAAACTAAGCACAACTCTAGGTATGTTTTTGTCAGAGCAACAGCAATTTAACTTGGCTAAATACCCACAAGTTTTGGATATGTGTTATATAGGTTGCAACTTGTATAATACGTGTCCTTTAAGAATGAGTTTATCAATGTTTAGCTCACATTTGTGTTATAATTGCTTCAGTATTAGCAGAGGTCAGTGTATCTCCAAACAACATTACTCTGTCTCTCTAAGCCCCAGCTTGCAGCGGAGTGTCCAGCGCCCGGATGTGCACACTGGGCAGAGTGAACCAGGCCAGAGGTAACTGTCTCCCAGCGCTGTCGTCCTGGAACTTAATGTTGAGGTAGAAATCCCCAGTGTAGAGAAAGAGCAAAGCACCAACGCACTCCTGGCTCTCCTTGGGTTGAACCTAGAACAGCAAACGACACAAAAAAGAGAGAAGAAAACAATCATTAGTCGCACCTCTGAGACCATGTGCCAGCGCTGTAATGAAGCTGGCAGAGAGCAGGAGCCAAGGGTTTCAAGACAGTCCCTCAAGAACACTTCATCTGCCAAAAGCACTTCCTCCAAAAAGCATTTTAACAGTGCAATCTATCTGGGTTATGGAGCGGACAAGTGGGGGAATTGGGTTGGAATTCAAATTGGAAAGAGTTCATAAAGGATTAATCATACTTTTTTTTTTGCAAGGAACAGAAAAATTTAATGATAAGCGGCATTTACTGATGTGACCAATTATTGAAATTTGCAAGAGCGAAGTTTCTTGACAATCTTGATGATCTGTGAATTAGTTGTCATATTCAATCTATATCTGTATCTCAGTTTGTATTGCAAAAGTTCCCGAAATATCAAGCCAATCAACTAGCAATAAAAGTTGGATTCATGAGAAACTCCAAAGTCATAATAATGCTGTAACAAAAACTTAAAAGTTATTTTTAATGTTGGCAAGAGTGATGTGAGCGAGGCTAATTAAAGAAAAAGCATCATGAGCAAAACACTGAAAGTCCAGTAGGTAGAATAAATAGTTTGATCACGTTTCTTGGCACCCTAAGGCTCGTCTTATTTAAGCCAATAATTTTCTAGGTGTTGGGAGAGAAACTATGGTAGATTCTTGTATGTGTTTTGTATTTAAATAACCACCTGACAAGTAAATATTTATCTAGGTTACCATTTATCACAATGACTTTGCTGTAACTGAACATTTATGGTGTGTTCTCACTTGTTTTGACCTGTATTGAACCTGGTAAAAATCTGACGTCTTGTCTGATCTGATCTGAATTATCGCTATTTTATTTGAGGATTACTCCTTTCCTTTGCAGGTTTAGCTTTAATTTTAATGTGGCTCTTGAGCAAGTGTAAATGCACCATAAGGACCAACTTTTTATGAACATCTGGGCTATTTTAATGTCAAGTTAGGTTTCTCTAATACACTACGAGCCAAGTGTTCATCCAGTTTGCAGTCACTCTGCGCTCTGATTAGACACGGGAGGCAGTTTTTTTTATTTATAGTGGATAACGTGGCCATGATTGCAAAATATCAAATTTTTGAACCTCGTGCATTTAAATATCTACAATAAAGACAGAAAATCCTGTATATTAACTCTTTTCCTGCCAAGGACAGAAGTACACGTCTTTCCGCAACCAAGCATCTATCTGAGGTCTCTCTGATGCTTGCTGATTTAGTCTGCAGTCAAATACATGATGCAGGTCTACAGATACACCAGCGGATGGCGTAAGTGGGCGAGCACTAGGACCTAGAGAACTTCACACGAATGGGAAATGCATGTGCTTGTTGTTGTGAAAACAGAGCCGGCAGTGCTGTGTGAATGACACTGAGGTCCACTTTCTCTTCCAACGGATTATCTTGGACTAAAGGCAGGCAGACACTGTGCAATGTTTTCAGTGGTGGACATGCAGCGCCTGCTCAGACTGTACGAGTGCATCGCTAGGGTTAAAAGTTAGCTGCTCACGATTCATGTCCTCACACTACACGGCTGGATGGTCTGAATGCTCAGACTGTACGTCGACCCACGGTGCTTCAGACTTCTGTATGCGGAAGCACAACATAAAAGGTGGAGGAGAAGAAGAAGAATCCGGAAGTGAAGATGCCAAGTGTTTAACAACAAACATTGTTTGCGCATGGGCAGAGTGAGAGATAGCGTCAAATCGTCTCGTGGCACTTCTTCTACAGAGCGTGTACCCACGAGGAGCGACCAAGATTTCGATTTGTTGATCGGAAGCTGGTTGTGAGGTGTTCGCTTCTCGCTACCCCATGTCCACTACACGTTGCGCGACTCACACGACTGAGCTGAAACTTGGGCCAATCTCCAAAATTGTTGCACAAGTGAAAAATCGTCCCAAAAAGAATCAAAAATCGCACAGTGGACATTTGGTCTTTTAAATGATGAAAAGAGGATACAGTGTTCTAGTACTCTCAGGAAAATGGCCACAGGCAGCTAGTCTTGAGGAAGAAAATGAAACTTCCTCTGCAGTGAATGAGCCAAAAGTGATCATAGAAAGTAAAACTACTGTATTTCTTCATGTTCGGAAGGTTAAATATATTTTGTGCACCATGAAAGAGGCTAAATATAAATAATCAGCATCAGAAAGGAGAAACTCTAAACTTTATACATATCCAAAAGTATTTCAAAGCCAATGTGAGCTACTAACCGAGCCGATGTTGAATGTGTTCGATCCTATGAAGGTGACTGCATCCTCCAAATCGTAGTTCTGCACTCCGTTCTGAAAGTCCTGGTAGGGCATGATGGTGAGAGCCAGCGGTCCCACGGCGCTCTTACTCCTGTTGGTCAACTTCACCTCCAGAGTCACAGCGTCGCCCACTTTACACTGCGCTACCACGTCGCAGTCACAGGGGGCGCCATTCACCAACACGTCTGCAAGAAAAAACACAAAGAACAAAGATCGTCAGGGAATGGGAGATTTGTATACATGTAGTTTTGTTAGAATTTCTAAACCAGCAATGAATAGTTGAAGAGTCTTGTTTAAAAACTAAAAAAATGCCTTGCTGTTTTTTCCACATTAGCTCCATCAGTATTCAGCTGTGTTCTCACTATTACGGGCCTATCATAGCCCTACTGCTCACAGATCAATAGGCTTTGTTTGGCCTAAAATACACTTTATTGACATGAGTGAAGAAGCCTGGAGCTGCGGGTATTAGACCAGATTTCATCCCGCTTATCTCATGCATGGCTAATTGGAAGCAAGCGTGAATGAAACAGTTAGCGCGGTCCCTCCGTAGCGCACACAGCAGGAGTCACATCTCCCAAGACTTAGCCTGACATAGCACTCTCGTCACATAATATCGGCAAGTTTAACCTTCACAACAGCACGACTAGGAAAGAAACAAATAAGGCTGAGAGCATTTTTTTAAGCCAAACAATTCTAAGGATGAATTATGAGAACAATTTAGAAACAAATAATACAAAATGTGTTAAAAATGTAGTACAAGGGTATGAACAAAACGGAATTTGAAAAAGGCAAGAATCCACAAATAACTACTACAGTATTTACTCAAAGAAAACATGATTTTATATGAATCATGGTCAGATCATTTTTTCTGTGTATATGACAAAATTTTCTTTGAATCTTAAAGTTATTGCATCTCGGCGTAATCATATATTTATCTGGTTAAGACAGACCATAAAACACTTACAAAACTTTGGTAAAAATGAGAAATTGGATACTTTTCACGATCAATCATCTTAAATATTCACAGATTTAGGACACACATTTCAGTAAAAAGTACAAATTCTAACACCAAAAAAACCATGTCAAAAATATTTTTTTGGAAGCCTTCAGTTTTATTTGCTTGATATATAATGTGTTTAAACAGTCTCAGCTTAAGATTGAAATAATCAATGATTAATAGTTCAACTAATTAAATAAAATATTGCTTACTAGTGAACTACCAAAACAACAGTTAGTGACATTCTAATGAGAAATGATGCACTATTTAACTTCAACTGTACTACAGCTTATGTAAATGCAACACGTACAAATCATCACATATTTCTTTTTATGCACATTGTTGTTAATTGTAATGCTGTGTCCAGTCCTTCAAAGGCCTTGTCAAACAACTTAGTCAGCACTTTGAGGCAGTGCTCATTGTCATATGTTGCCACTGCCAGTTTAGCTTTTAGCGGCTTGGTGCTCTGTGATAGTAACTGAGGTTTAAGCTAACTATAGGCCCTTTTGATGCTAAGCTAGTTCCAATCTGTTTCCGCTCCCGCTAATTTGCTGAATTAGATGAGAAGTGTTAAAATAAAAAGCTGACAAGTTGGAGCTATAATTATTTGTCGCATGTTTAAACCTTCACAAAGACGGAAAATATTTCATTATGAAAAACCCACATGTTTATAAAATGTGCTGTTTGCGTCTCAAAGCTAATGCTAAGCTAAATTAATTTTGAATTAATAATGTTGAAATACCACTACAAACTGACGGGCATTAAATGTACTTTTATTAAATTGTCTACTTTATATATAAATTATTATTATTTATTTTTATTTTTTTTCTTTAGCGTTTAGCTTTGTGTCAACAATACCCAGACTTTCCGTGAAGTGTTTACCTTATGTGAAGATCTTAACATGCCACACGTTATTATTTAGCTAAAAATCCACTATCCGCTTTGTGATTTTAAAATACTGATTTTAATATTGCTCGGAAAATTCTGGTCTATTCTAGCCTACCAACTAGCTTGGCTAGTTACGGTATGATTATGCCAGCGGATAGTTGTTTACGGTCAATTCATTCCCTGGGGGGGCTAGCTCAAATGCCGTAAGCTAATTAAATATTTAATTGACATTTAAATAGCATGTTCAGACCTTCACACACAAGGTAAATACTTCACCAGGGAAAACCCATGGGTTTATAACATGTGCCATTCTGTCTCTGAAGCTAGTGCTAATCTGTACTTAATTTAATTATTATTGTTAAAATAATTCTACAAACTAAACTAGCTTTTTACAAAAACACTAGGCCTAGAATGTAAAGTAATTGTCTTCTTTATATTTACTCTATTTATTTGTTAGCATAAGCACTGTGGCCAAGTTACGCACTTTTATAAACACACAGGCTTTCCCTGGTGAAGTATTTCTCTCGTGTGTGAAGGTCTGAACTCGCTTCCAGTAATTATCTAGTTGAAATCTGCTCTTTTTAAAATATTTATTAATTTTAGCGTATCTGTGCAAATTTCCTATAAAATTAATGGAACGAGAAGGAACTATCCACATGTATTACAAAAACCGGAGCTAGCCTAGCTGCAGCATGAAAAAGGCCTGTTAGATCCATGAGACCTTCTGATAACATTTGTTTTGAAGTGTGAGGACACTAGTGAGAAGACTCCGCCACATGGACTGGAGGAGTGTGTGCGGGCGAGTGGTTCACCTCAGTCACAGCTCCAGCCTCAGAGCAACACAGGCCTGTCACAGAACAAGAGCTGCCATGCACACTGTGAGTCACACACTGTGGGGGGTTCACAGACAGATAACACCACACTGCTACTACGTGTTAGAGAGGGGGACATTCAAAAGCACAGCACACCCAGAGGAGCCGAGGCATCAGGAAGTCAACCACAAACAGATGGAACATTCAGTGTTAGAGACACTAGCAAAATGTAAACTGGACGCAATAGGCATTTTTTGTGGCTATGCTAGTTCCAGTCTGAAAAGACCATCGGATAGTCTTTTCCAGCCTATTCATTTCCTATGGAGAATTAGCTGAAACGACTTAAAAATAAATATTCAGTTGATACAAAGCGGACAACAAGTTACAGTCGGATAATCATCAAATATGAGGTATATATTTCACCAAATAAAACTCGTTTAATTAAAAGTGCTGTTTGTGTCTTGAAGCTAATGCTAACCTACACTTAATTTAACTATTAATAATAAAATACCTCTACAATTGAACTAGCTTTTTACAAAAACAGTTGGCCGGGCATTTAATGTATTTTTATCAAATTGTCTACTTTATATTTAGGTTAGTTTATTTGTAGCATTAAGCCAAAATACACATTTTTATAAACAGGCTTTTCCTGGCGATGTATTTCTCTCATAGGTGAAGGTCTGAACTTGCTGCCTGTGATTACCTACTTGAAATCCGCTATCTGATTAATTTTAGCATATCTCAGCAAATTTCCCACAAGGATTGAATGTAATGAGAAGGAACTATCCACAGGTATGGCTCAGGCCCATATCAGAACTAGTCTAATGTTACAGCAGATCAAAACTGGGTGCCTAAACCAGTAAGCCAAAACTAAATATGGCTTTTGTCACAGTGGCCAGTCGATTCCTGGATAGAATAGACAGATGAATGTTTTAAATACATGCAAATTTCAAAAGCTTTACATTGTAATAAACCAAGAAAGCAGCTGGTGTGTCACAATCTGGCACTTTCTGTATTGTGTGCTATTATTCCAATAGGCAGCAGCTGTTTCTCTGATGTTGGCTTAATGTAAAATATGCAGATGTGTGGCTGTTTGTTAGGTACATTATGGCCATTACCCAAGTCATTTTTTTAATACAAGGCATCGTCGGGTCAAACATAACACACAAAACTTAATGGTATAATTTAAAGATCTAATTTAAATAATTAGACTGAGATTCTTAAAATGTATTCAAGGGAGCATCTTTTCATTATTTCGTGCAAAGGTAAGGTTGTTTTGAAGTTTGATTTACACAATTGTCTGTGGTGTTACATGCCTTTAATTTTGTTAAATTATGAGTTACACAGTCAACATTAACAGCTTTATGTGAATTCATAGTTAACGTATCACAATTTATTCTGTGCAAGGTGCAAACAAGTGCAGTCCAAATCGTATGTATATTTGTGTACTGTGGATGTGTTGTGTGGTCTTGACTGGCAGCTCTCTCAGACATGCTGTAGTCACCACTTCTACAGCGTAAACCAACACAACTGCTACTGCATCTTAAATCTGCTGCACCTCCACCTGTCAATCAGTCAGGGAAGGAGAAAAGAGAGAGGCCGTGGTGAAGAGACGGCTTTAAGCTGTGTGTCCATACAAAGCATTATCGGATATTTGGAAACACATAACCTAAAACTAGACATACAATATATATGCTCAACTTTTTTAATTTCTGCATCATAATTACAATTAAAATGTTTTAATTTATAGATTTTATAGTCCAAACACAGAAAGGAAACACATATGTAGTCTTAAACTGGTCTTACTATTTGGTTCAAAGCCAATAAACTTATTTTATTTTGATTGAGAGTATAATTTTGGTCAAGCCAATGATTGCTGACCTGGCTCACACCAGATCGATATGTACATTACTTTGAATTGAGTTCTACACATAAAAGGTTTGTCAAAAGCATTTGGCAAGAGATTAACTCCTAGAGGAATACTTTAATCAGATTTTTTTCACAGTGTATACTGATAAATAAGGCTCTTGTTGAATCCAGTTGGGAGAAATGCACAAACATCTTTCCCATTCACAAATGCACAAAGCACTTCTTGCTCTTTTTCATAAACATAAAGATATATAAGTAAAGATACTCGCTTTGAACCATTGGGCGAAAGCACTTCAAGGTGTTTCTCATGAATTTGTAAACCCACAAATACAGAATACCAGAATTCATCTTGATGCACAAGGTTACATGGTTGCAGCTTGTGCTATTTATTTTTTCTTTTCTTCTTGTTGCCAACACTACATTCTCCAAGTGTCCATGGAGGATTTTTGAGGTTCAAGTACATAGATCAGAGGTCAAGTTAAGGGCTTTCTTAACATTTCCAAAAGACAGGATGATGGGCCACATGGGAACCAAAACTTAGTGGATATTACAAAAAATGTGATTCATTTTCTGAACAGATTTTCTTTTCTTACACCAAATTTTGTGGTCCACCTCAAGCTGCATCCTACAAAGGAAACAGTTGTATTTTGATAAAAGTTATTCATTGCTATCAAGTATAAGCTTTAGTTACATACATTTAAGTAGAAGATTTTATAGATCTGAGTTTGCACTTGTGTCTCCAAACACATGGGTCTAAATGAGCTGTAAACATTCTTCTTATCTAACTACTTGAGCTGAAGCAGAGTTTTGCAGCTCCTTGTTTGTTTCTAATTACACACATTCAGATGCAGCTTTGATATGCTTCTGGCATCTTCCACACAACAATGGGAGCCTAGACTCGTGGGTAATGTAGTATTCACAAGCTTTTATAATGCTAAACTTTGACAAAAAAAAAAAAATGTTTACGAAAGACAAAGCTGTAACTAATTGACAATTAAACAGAAGCTGCATGCACACCCTTTTAGCAGGGTCTTTCAGAATACATTTCCTAACAGCTGGACATGTTGTTTGAAAGTACTGCTGTTGTCTGATGCATGAATAGATTTGGTAAATAGATCCTTGATGTAAAGCACTTCCGTTGTTTTTTTTTAGACAAGAACAGACAGCAGTAATGTAAAAAGAAGAGAGAGCGGAGACAGAACAAACCTTTAAAGTCAAGAATCTACCAAGAGCACTTTCCAAACAACCGCTTAATTCAAGTATTTTTTATCTTGAATGAGTGCACTGTGAATGAGTGGTTCGACTCCCGGGCCAAGTCAAATGAACATCTCACTATCTCTCTGATTGGAGTTTGCATGTTTTCCCTGCGTTACCTTGGGTTCTCTCTGGGAACTACAGCCATGTGATTTAATACAGAGAAGGCTCATGGCTGCAGCTGTATAGCATGACGCCCTGCTTGTCTCTTTGCAAGCGGAAATGCAGCTGTATAGACCTTTTGGATCCAGTCTGAAAAAGTATCATAAAAGTTCAAAACTGGTGCATCTTCTCTTTGCAATGCTTCTCTCTCTGTCGTTTCTGTGTTCACACGACTACACCAAAGGGCAGGCAGGACGAGAGAGAGAGAAAGAAGCAGAGAAAAACAAGTTAAAAATCGGCCATTGATATTGGCATTGGCTGACAAAAGTTTCAAAAATCAGCATCGACCAAGGAAAAACCCATATCGGTCGATCTCTACCATACTCCAAAACCAACAGGCATGTTTAGGTTTGTTTAGAAAATGGTTGCCTGTGTTTGGTCACTGGTCAAGGTGTTCCCCTGCCTACGGCCCAAAGTCACTGGGATAGGCTCCAGTCACCCGCAACACCGAAAACAAGCAGAAAAAAACAAAGATGCAAAAACAATTTGAAGACAAAAATATTCAGAATACGTCTGATAATGGCTTAATGGAAAAAGCATCGCCATTTTTCAAATTTGCAACATTCTACTCAAAAAATGCAAAAACTTGCATGGGCTTCATTCATCAAGCATTTGCTCAAGTGCAAAATAGGTTAAGAGGAGCAAAAACCTGTCCAACTATTGTGTCTCGCAAACACACAAAAAAGTTTGATTTGAGGTATTGCATGTTTTTGTGGGAGATGTATGTGCATCTTTCATTAAATGTCCCACATCCATTGGACATCACACATGCTAATTATTCATGCTAATTAACAGCATAGTGTTTATATCTCTGATGATACAGGTCTGTTTTTTGAGGCTCAGAAGGTTTAAAAGCATTACTCAAACAAGTGTGAATACAGGAAACAATGTAACAGTGTCAAAAAGCCAAGTGTGCTTCAAACAACAATAATAACAGAGACAATACTCTGGTCACAACCTTAATTAATCTAATATTGGCTTTCTTTAACTTTTAAATAATCACCGTCACCGAACAGGCAAAACCAACTAATATTGATAACAAAATGAAACAAACAGCAACACATCGGCCTTCTTTGCTCGGCGTGTACTCACTGTAGTTGCACTTAGAGAGAGGTTGCATGCGCATGAATACACAGGATACATGTACATGCGCTGCTGCTAGCCCGAAGTGCTAAACCTATAGTGACACCTTTGGCCCCTGGTTATATTTAGTTTCTTCAAAGTCCTGTTGCTAGGAGATGTGCAAATTATAGGTAGCCTCCATCTGCACTAGCACTTGAAATACATACATACCAATGCATTCCTTTACATTAAAAGCCAACAAAAGAAGAGCGGTTAGCATGTAATGAGCTGATGAACACCCACGCTCACAGTATATGAATATTTATTGTTTGTATTGGTGTGTGCATGGAGGCTGCGTGAACAAACACCATAACGAGAATTGTCTTCATGTTGATGAGGAGAGGTTGCATAACTGCTGCATTATGGACCATTACTAGGTCTGGGCGTACATTAGGTGGTTGAACGACTGCGATTTGGAAAAGCGAAGCGTCTTTCCCGTGAGAGCCGAGGAAAGGTCATCACGGAGCGTTCAAAGTGAGTGTGTGAAAGCACAACGATTCCTCTGCTCCGGTCTCTACAGACAGGTCCCTCAAGTGCACACTCAGGCTCGCAGTACTCCTCTGATAAAAGAAAAAAACTAATTGGTTCAGTGCTATTTAAAGGGGTTGTATTGTTTGAGAGCAAGAGGCAAGTGTACAGCAGATTTTTTGTGAAAAAGGAAGAAAAGAATTTGGTAAGCTGAGCAAAAACAACTTGTAGGAACTAAAAACACACAAGAATCGAGGAAGAGACTGGAAAGTGAGATGACTAGGCATGCTTCAAAGGTTTTCTAAGTACATTTTCTGATGGATCTGTCAGCTGCTTGTCTCCATGGAGATATCCATTTTTTGCCTAGTGTTTAACCCATCTATTCTTCATGGATAGTGGACCGGATTTTAAGCACATTACAATACACCCTTCTGTAAGAATTGTTATTTAGGGAGGCATGGCCCAAGTAACAATTCTCTTAAGAGGTTATTTGTCATATCTCTTGTCATGTCTGTCGGGTCACTGTGACTTTGCTTTGTTTAGTATAACATGTAGCGTCAGGAACTTTACAAGCTTCAGACACCACCAGCACTTTGTTGTGGTGGCTCTTAACTCTTTATACATGGACGCAAATTTCTGTCCTATTCACTGTAAGCTGCCATAAATGGATTTTTCTGTCTAATGAACTATTTTATATGATGTGATAGATGCACAAAGTGACTCGGTCTGCAGTTTCAATGCAGTTCCACAGATACACAAGCGAGTTGAGTTGATGAGCTTTTTGTCACAATCTGGCACCACATACAGTATACTGTATATCTTAAAGCTTGTTTTTGTTAAGTAAGGAATGATAGAATAGCTCATTTACATTAAAATAAATGGACTGCTACCTCCACAAGGTCCGTACATGAAGGTTTTCTTAAAGGTCTTTCACACCAAGTTTTGCCCATTTGAATCAGTTTGGCAACTTTTACTGACAAGTGGCTCATGTGTTCTTTTTTGTATAAATGAGGCTGTCAGGGGTCAGAGAAGCCCCGAGCAAGTTGTGGAAGCAGGGCTTGGAAGACTTGCTTCCAAAGTCTGCATCACCAGTTTGACTGGCCCATGGTTACTAATGAACCAGCAAATAAGTGTGCTGTAGAGTCATACGGACGCTTACAGAAAAACAGCATTTAGTCGAGCATTAACACAGGTTTGAACAAACTGTGAGTACAAAGGAGAATGACTACTATTTGGTCTGAGGAAAACAAAGACGGAGAAGTTGCAGCAACCGCAGTACGAAGTCTGGACTGTGGTGGGAAAGAGAAGTTGAGCTTAATCTGTGAGGTAAAATTAGAAACATCTGTTCTAGGGATGCACCGATCTGATACCTGGATCGGATATCGGTGCCGATCCAGGACATTTTGCTGGATCGGGTATCGACACCATGATATCGGTTCAGCCGATATCATAGTTGTGTCTTTAATTGGACATAATGAGACTATTTTACAGGCTGGTGTTGATCCAGAACATTTCATAATATTGGGCATTTTATTCAGATTAAGTTGTTAAGTTGTGACTTGTATTATAAACAACAGTTACATAACACAATATGACCAAATGTATTAAGTTTTTGTTAGAAAAAGAAGCCATTTCAATCCTTTCACTGGTATCGGTTGATATCGGGTATCGGCAGATAGTTAAAGCCAAATATCGGGATCGATATCGGAACAGAAAAAGCTGGATCGGTGCATCCCTAATCTGTTCTCAGAGTTTGACGCACATAACTTATACTTCACTTTTTTTGTCAAGTATTACGTCACGCACATGTCCACTCTGTCTTTGTTTTGCAACTAGTGGCTGTTTGAGTTTGTGTTTGTGTGAATGTTCTTTCACATCTATGCCCCCCAATGAGACTTGAACAGACGCTGCATCACTCCACTCTACTGACATCAACTAGAGGGTTGTGTTGGTGTGAAAAACTCTTTAAGGTGCTGAGTGCAGACCTATTGAGGCAAGCAGAGAATGTCACTAAGTCAAGTTACAAGTCAGATGTGGAGATGTGATCCGTCAACAATAACAATGGACATTTTCCCATTTCTTGTCCTGCAGCTAATACTCAAGTGCTCAAGACACCTACCACCTCTCCCTGTCTGTTTGTGTAATTACCAATACTATTACCTTATTCTGTTCAAAATAGTTTAGTGTTGCGTTTTACGATAAACATGTAAATTACTTGCAGTTACTAAATAAATACATGAAGGAAAAAACACAATTCATGCTTTCTTTTCAGTTCAATTGTGAGATTCTACATCACAGTGAATATAAGGCACACAGTTAACAATTTCTCAAGGTAATGAAGACTGCAAACAAATGCGTTGGAAGGGAAGAGGACATTAGGAGGCTAGTGAACAGTTTCTACAAGTCTCCCCCAGTGTAATTGTAACAAATTGTTTAGCAGTGAGACATTTGGAACAGTACATGTGTATTGATTTGGAGTAATTGGCCTGCAGTACAAACGAGTCCATAAGTGAGAACATTTATGCACACAGAGCCTTCACATGCTTAACACATTAAGTACACAGCACCTATAGAGACTAATGCAGATAATGTACACAGCTATTAAAATGCAGCAAGACATTATTATACACTGGTTGAATAAGAAAAAGTTATAGGTGTAGCTTGATTCTAATATGGATAAATTAAAAAGACGACTTGTTGACTGAATTATTACATGTATTTCAAATTACTTAAACATTTATGGGCTTAGTTTCAACTTGCTTATTTGAAGTAGAAGCACCTATAGAAATAACATCCAGTTTTTCTGTCTAAATTGACAATGTAATGAGCACTGACAGGTGAAGTGAGCAGTATTGATTACCTTGTTAGTATGGCACAAATCAGTGCGTAAGGCGATACTAGGCTAATGGTAGAAAAAAGCAGGTAGTAGAGCGGAGGTGGGTCAAACAAATATAGTATAGAACCACTTTTGCCACTAGGATTTTTGATTTTACTGGTGTATTCTTTTTCATATAGTTTTTAGGCAAGATATTCAATATGTGTAGACACATCCAAGCTGCTAATGGCCCCATGTCACGTAGAAAAATCCAATGTGGCCCTTGACTCAAAAGTTTGCTATACTTGACATAAATCACCATGTACATTTTGTTTCTATAGGTATGGTTAATATTCTAGAAAGTGATGACAACATAAGGCAAAATGGTGGGCAAGAGGCAGTTTTTCCAATAACATGCCACAAAAGATCAAAACAAAATTTCACAATTTTAAAATCTGGCAATTTCTGCTGGTGACTAGATCCAATTACAAAAAACATAATAAACAGCACTTAAACAGTATTTATTTAACACGTTAATTTAATTGAACTTAGGTGAGCTATAAATATTTAAAGGAACCGTATGTAAAAGGCACAACTAGTGACCCATACTTTGAAGAATACAAGCTTCTGATCAATCATGAACAAGGTTTGCAATAAATCAATTTCTCAGACACCTAACTCTTTGTCATGGTTCATTTCCAAGAATGATAATTCTATACAATATGGGTGGAGCCCAATGAGAACTATGTGGAAACAACTGCAGGAGCCAATCACAAACAGCTGCATCTATATAATGGTGCAACATCAGCTTCAGGCTCTACTGGCAACCCAAATGAGAGTCATGTGAGGCTCAATCTGCTTCGTGATTGGATAATTCTCTTGCAAACCAAAACACCAAATGTAAACATCAATAAAGAATATCATGTTGCTTTTTAAAAAAAACAATAAGTCAGATTTATTTACAATGACTTTCAGTAAAAATAAGATTAAATTTGAATATGTTAACTTTGTATTTGAGGATACTTTAGGTCATGTTTATGAAATCTGAAATCAAAATGTTACATACTGTTCCTTTAATAAGGCATTGAACATTATTGTTACGATTGTAACATCAAAATGTTTATTGGTTAGTTCAAACTTGACAGAAAAAAATTGTTTAGTTGATTGGGGCAACTCAGGAACACTAAGAACCAACAAAAAATAGTTCAAGGACTACATTTTGCCACAGTTTTCGCGTACAATACATTTAAATGCTGAGTGAGAACTAAAAAATGCCTTCCTTAAATTACTAATTATTGCACAAGAATTTCTATAAATCTTTAAAAACCAAGCTCTCAATGAAAAACCAGCACTGCAGCTTCATCTATTTCAAAACTGGAATACAATATTTTCAAAACTACCTTTTTTGCTGGATATCAATGAAAACTAAAGAACCCGTCAAATCCAAGCAAGAACACTATCAGCTCAAGTTCGCTGACTCCCAGACAAAGAAGATGTCAGGAATCATGAACATTTTGTAAAGAAAAGTTTTCAAAAGCACTTTAAAAGAATCGCTTGTACAAACTGGTAAAAACTGCACCTAGAGAGGTTTCTGTTTTATTATTGTAACAAATAGACTGTAAGAAAGAGAGAAACATCAAATAGAAAACTGAGATAAACTATAGGGCTGGGCAATATCATGATAAAAATTGAATGCATATGTCTGTCCAAATGTAGACTATTTTCTTCTTTATATATTGGGCTTCCTTTTTGCAAACATTTTGACAGCTGTATGTTGTATATTTTTTTAGCTTGTTTTCACATCACAGAACTTGTGATTTTGGGCAATTTGTTAGGTTTGACACACAAAGATATATCCATTTAGGGACTCATTTCTGAGGACCTCACGTGGACAATAAATACCACTGCCATAGTGAAGAAGGCGCTACAAGCAACTCTTTTCAATTCAATACATTTTAGAAGATTTACATGTTTAAAAGTTACTTCTAAAGTTAAAAATACTATTAAAATATTCCAAAATCATTAACACTTGATTTGCAACGACACACAATGTATTTTAATATCTTTTCACTCAGTGTGTTTACATGATCGGGGAAATTAGACTAGGCTAGAAAAGCGGACTCTATTTGGTTTTCCCCTCAAACCGTTTGGACCAGTTCTGCTACTGTTTACATGCACAGGAGTAAACCGATTACCCTAGAGAGACTGGCATGTTGTGTCAGATTCACTACTGCAGGATTCAGACTGTGTTATGTTGATTTATCTAAATATTGTTTACTATTAGAAAGTGTTTGTAATATTGTCTGTAAAATTAGACACTGATCACGTGTAGAATTGTTTTAAACTTTTAGAACCGTATTAAACATGCAGGACCGTGTTAGGCCCGTGCTTAAATCTGTGTACTACTTTGGGCAGGGATCTTTTCTGTTGTAAAAATGTTTGTTGGAATATGCAGTGGGCAGTGGTTGTGAGCATGCTCAGCTGCATTTATCCAGCTGCAGACCGATTGTCTGTTTACATGAGTCTGAAATGCGCCAAAATGGTTTTCCGAAAACCGCTTTACAACTCATCAACGGGTCTGCCCAGGTTTACATGCACTTTGGAAAACTGGTTTAAATCGGACTAGGCTAGTTATCCGGTTTTCCTGGCCTCCATGTAAACGACTGAAGGACTATGGTCGTTTGGTCACTGTGTTAGTCTCTTTGAAAATCTAGTAACCTTGGCCAGCCTTTGTCGAGTAACTGGATTTAGTCAATCACAGTAAAGACAATTTTGTTTGCCTCAACAGGAATTCTATATGAGAAAAGTCTATAGGAACTGTGTCAAAATCAAAATTGTGATCTGGCTCCAAGTACAAATTCATTATTAATTGTTTTGCCATATTGCCCAGCCCTGAGCATGTAGAGCATAGGCCGCGGGTTAAACAGTTCAATGGGCCACTGGAGTCATTGATGACCGCTCACTTGGGGGCTGGCCAGAGGATGAGCTTTAAAGGTGAGGTCCACTACAGGGAGTCTAAAAATAACCCAGAGCTGTAGATACCCCCTCCAGTTACCTGCCCCTTTTACAACCATCCCCATGACAACCACCCCGCCATTGTAACCAGCACACATTAAACTCTTTCTAACATGTTAATGAATATTGTTAGTGTAGCATAAACCAGTATATGTACACAAGCTGCTTCTGGAAGTACTTGAAAAATGTTAATCACCATCCTTATCCATGGTTTATTTTAGACAGGATTTTGTCTCTTTTAATGTTTTATGAGCTATAATTTGGGCCTGTTCGAGTTTCGATCTGTGGTACTGGAAGAGACAAGTGTTATCTTAAGTGGTACTTGGTGAACGAGGGAGATTTCCCTCGAAAGTAGCTACACAAACTTTTGAAGGTTTTTACAGAAGGAATTGTTAATATCTAATTGTAAGCATGAATTGTTAAAATTTTAAATCTAAAAATATAATAATTTTTATGCCAATTTTCAGTCATATTAAGTTTACTAAATAAGATATGTAAAAACCTTAGATCTAATGTGTCAACCTATTAATAAAGAAATAAAATTTAGTCTCTGTCCATTTTTCAGATTTGGCTACCTCTGTTATGTGCAGTTTTGGCTGATGTGATGAAAAACTTAAACAATTTTTTTTTCCATTCATGTGAATAAACTGAAGGGGAAATTTACATTGAAAATGTATTCCAAGGGTCTCTCCTTAAGAATTTTTTAAGCTTTAAAACTGACGGTGATGATGATTTTCTTCATATATCACATTGTCACAGACAGATGTCTTCCAAAGTGCTTCACACAACAACTCTCCCCTCCCCACTCATTGATAAGCAGTCCTGGGGCAGCTCAGCAGAAGCGAATCGCCTAAACACCTGGCACCTAAAACTCCAATCGTTCCCTCACTTGCCTGTTATTGGTTGGTGGGGGACAGAAACCACCCAGACACAGGGAGGAATATGCAAGCTCCACACAGAAAGGTCCAGGCCATGCCAGTCGAAACAGCAACAGTTTAAAGCTACAGAAGTCAACTTGTTTTTCCTAATAAGGTCATTTTTTTTTTTTTTTTACCAGAAAGTTTATTGTAAAAGCAGAAATTCGTGAAGAAAACAAAACAAAAAACACTAATTATTTTGACATTCACACTTCCATGGGATGAGAGATGATTGCCTGCTTCACCTTTATGTAAAAAAAAAAACGAAAAAGCTGTTTTAAAGTGGACAAAATGTTATGCATGTGAAATCAGTGATGTGCTTAGAGGTTTGTGAGAGCAAGGGAAAAGATCTGTCACAGTTTGACAATTCGGCACTTCAAACATTATGTTCAATATGTCAGCTATAAAGTGGTGTCCACAATCTGACAAGAAAGGTAAAGGTTTGAAACAGTTATTCATATTTTTACCTCAAAGATGATTTTTTATTAAATTACCCAATCACATCTGCAGTCAGAAATACTGAGAGTAAGAAGTGTCATCCATAATTGAATTTCAACACAAGTGGAGCTGAGTTGGTCTGCTAGCCTTATAGACAATAGTACAGACACAGTGGCGGTTAATTGCCAGGCTATAATCAGTGCAGACAGTGACAGGTGAACACCATGGATTACCTTGTTGCCATGGCGCTGTCAGGAGGTGAACAATCAACCCATCAAAGGACATTTCATCTTTCATGTGTTGTATAGGACTGCAATGAACACAGCTATAGTCCAGTTTCAGCTCTGGTCAGTGTTGTAATGGGTTGTGTTCACATTCTAGAACAGGGTGCTTGTGTCTGCGGGTCACTATCATAATCATTTCTCAGTTTGATTGAGAAATTGTGCAAATAAACTCTGATCCTGTCCAAAATTTTAAAATCTGGTCCAGTTGGAGAAGTTGGTCTTGGCTCGGTTGAATCGAGCCCTGGAGCGGATCATTTGTGGATCTTGATTTTGATCGTTTGAACAAAATCAGAAAGCGAACACTAGTGATGTGATCCAAGCTGAGACTCTATCTGAGACTCCCGTTATTTACAAAAAAAACACAAAGGTTTAAATCTTGGATGGAACCAAACAACAGAAAGTAACACTACTGTGAGGAAAATGGTCTTATAAAGCTAAATGAGCAGATGACATACCTTTTCAAAAAGAAGAACTTTTTGTTAGGTTTCTGTCATTACACTGAGCATTTCGTCTCTTTATGTGAAAGGCCATGCTGTCCGCGCACCGACACTTTGTCTGTTACACTGGGCCCATTAATGTGAGATATACTGTATATAAGATATGTAGTAATGTGTGTAGTAAGATTGATCCATAAAAACAAAAATATTTAGGTTCAGCAGTGTGTTTGTTTTGGTTGTAGCTGTAGTCGCTAATGTAGCAGGGATGCCGAGACGCCGGGTTCTCTCACTGGTTCAACTGGCAAAAAGTATTGTGAAGTATTGTAAAGTATTGTGAATGAGAACTGGGCCAAACAGGGTTAAATATATAGAATGTTGCGCTGTCACGTGGAACTAATTAACGTATTCTGTATAGACTATTTTCATTTCAAGTGACTCTATATCATGCAGGTTAGGTAGTTAGTTGTTACTATTAGAGAAGAAGAAATTACACTCAGAAGAGTGCTTTTTTCTCGTCATGCAGTTTGTAGTAGAATGAAATGATGTCAAATGAAAATGCACCCAAAATACAATTCCTAAGAAGTGGGAACAGTATTCCCAGTTCATTCCAAGTTTATTTCTGACTTTGGTCTCAGTTTGTTTAAGATTTTCATGTGGTGCAAGTGGGAGAACCCTTAACCTCTTAACCACAACACTAATATTTCAACTCAGTTGTATACTTGTGATGTGAACTTTGACACCACAATCTTAACAAAAACCTCTTGAATTATTCAACAGAATGAAATTTTTAATCCGTGATCATGACTTGAGACCATGCTAAAACTGTAGCAAAGGTTCAACTTTTTTGCTGGAGTAAATATTAAAACACATATTGTGGTAAAAAAAAAAAATTTTAGGCTTAGTTCTTCCTTCTAATTGTAAGCGGGCCACAGCCAATGCAGTGCCTTCTGCAACAGCTAACTAAAGCTATGTTCCTTCCCTTTGCAGCATTAGCCGTACTACTCATCTTGACTATCAAAATGCTTTAAAATTCTACCTCTTTCTCTCATTCTATTGGTGGAGAACTGAAGTGCACTCGGCAGACCTGCTGTTTGCAAAGCGTGGTCGCAGGTTATCATTGTTTAGCATCCTTATCCTTCACTCGACGCCACACTCAGTCGGCCTTTTTCTAAAGGCGTAGAATAAGGTGGGGATTCCGAGGTAAAGATGCTTACAAGCTTGCACAATGATTCACATTGTGTCGGTGAGCTGCAGCCACTGGGAATACAAGTCCACTCAAAAGACACGCACAGACGGAAACTCGAGAGGCTTTTGTGTCAAGAACAGCACAAGAATAATGAATGAATCGCAAGCCAGGAACACTGATAATATTGTCTGTATGCTGCAAGAGTTTGACGTGCTTTGGATTGTAGAAACCTATTCTGACAAGTAAGTTTCCGCCATAACAAAAGACAAGCTGTTTCCTATTAAACTAAAGCAGTTTTTGGTAAATCAGATGAATAGAAAGAGTAGAAAAAAAATATATAAACAAACTTTAGAGCCAACCAAATACAATATGTAAGCAAATATTTGAGGAAGCAATTATTTTTGCGTTTCGCTTATGCGGTCCTTGTACTTCGATACGTCTGGTTATTGTAGACTTGTCAACCCACACAAAAAGAAATACTTCAGAAATCTGCAAAGTTTATAGAAAAAAGTTGTTATTTGCTGCAAATACTATATCAAATACTATATTTTTAAGACGCATCAGACCGCTGCGACCTCCGGGAAAAATAGACTCTCTACGGATTCTTCCCATACACTCGCGCGACTCTGGGATGTGCGCTTGCACAGTTTCACACGAGTCTCGACCCACACTGAACTCCCACTCAGTTTACATCAGGGGTAAACCGTGATGTTTTGCCTTGCAATAATCATAACAATAACATTTGATAACGCCACATTCCTATTACTGCACACCAGTGGAGTTTTAGCCCAAATAACATAAGTTGTAAGCGATTATTTGTCATGTCACTTGTCAAGTCTGTGGGGTCAGTGTGATTCTGTTACAATGAATTCCAACATGTTGCGCGAGAACCTTTCCAACAGTCAGACAGCTCCTGGAGTTGTTATCTTGTAACAGTGTCTCCTGAATATTAGAAAATAGGCAACCTGCCTAATGTAAACTTAACCAGCTCCGTACCACTAATGACTATCCTCTCTCCTGTGGCCTTGACCAACTGGGTTTTATCCACTTACGTTTCATTATTGTTTCACTTTTATAAGTAACAGCAACTTACTGCAGTTGTAAGATAGTACAGTCATAGCCAAAGTGAGTTATCCAGCTGCTAAAACACAGTATTAAACCAATGCACTGCAAAACTGAGAGCAACGGCGTCACAGAAAAATAGCGTTTAGTCAATACCAGTAATAAGTTAGAAAAAAATGTGAATCAATTGGAGAATCAGCAGTGCATATTTAATAAGATTTATTCAAGGCTCAGCAGCAGTTCTCACACCACATAACAGCCTGTAAAATGAGCCAGCGACAGAGAGAATCATGCAGTCTTTAAAAATTTAAAGCATGCCTTTGGTCATTTGCATGTTGAATAAGAATGACTTCTCATGATCTTAAGCGCGTTCCCTCGAGCTGAAGCCAACTAGTCATTGATTTTTTAAATTGGTGTGAAAATGTAGATATCATTACAAGCTTTATTCTTGAGCTGGAACAAAACAAAACAGCATGTGCAGCATCTAAGGAATAAAGCGCTCTCCTAAAATAGAACAAATCAATAGTGCTGTGCAGTGGCTGGGTGCCATTACACTTTAATGACCCCATAGTGAGATGGCAGTCATGGCTCGGGGCTTCCCGCCACGCACTCATACCATTCTTCAGTCCCACCATTTCTACTTTTGTAATATTACACTGTGGGTACACCATATGAACTCAGTCAGGTCAGAGGGAGCACACTGCAAATGGACAAAGTTAAATTCCTTTTAATGCAATATGCAAAACAGAAATTGGCAGTGGTGACACGAACAAAAGGCATCTGCTTTAAAATCTACTTATATACGGTATACATTGATACACAATGTTGGGATTAAAATAAGGATTGAAATGATCTGAATGGTGAGTGTAGAAAATGTGTCAGTTTTTGAGTTTTGTTTTAGTTCACTGGACTTGTAACTGGGACTAGGGTTGTGCAATTAATCACATTTCAATTTCAATTACGATTATTGCTATAACTGTTTACAAAAGTGGTGTAATCGCGTAATTGTGATTATTGACTTGACTTAACTTATAAGTCTGTTCATAAGCGCAGTTTTTTTCTGAGACCTGTCACATATTTCATTCACATATCTCTTCCATCTACAGCAATGCTCTACAGTCTAAGCAAATAATCGTTTGACTAATCGTGATTTCGATTAGGATTTAAATAAGTGTGATTATTATTTTCATCTTAATCGAGCAGCACTAACTGGAACTGTGATGTTATTGTTGGTATATTGATGTTAATTGAAATGGTAATGGTTGGCATTATGCATATAATTACCTTGGTGTGATGCATGCTACTTATACGCTCATGATTTCACTTTGGTAGCAGAAGTCTATCAAACAGAAAGAGGCAGAATCACAGTAAATATTACCTGAGTAATCGCCACTGAAAATGTATTGAACCCGACTATAAAAACATGTGTTTATCTATTACTAAATACATACTGTCAGCAATTACTTTAGCTATCATCACCTCCGACCTTCTTTATAGCGACATCGATTCCCAAACATATCATAGATAACAGTATAATCAGAAAAACAGTGCATAGACAACAACTGAAAATAGCTTAAGAAAAGAGGAACAGAAGCCCATTTAAATGGATTTTTGCAAATAATGAGATTAGGTGGCAATCCTTGACTTTAATCAGAGCAGCAAAGTGCAATTTGTAGAGCAGATAAGTAGTTAAAGCAAGGACTGAGACCTTGGAGGTGTGTGTACCTACAAAAGCCAGTCGCCATCGATCCCTGGACTTGTGTGAAACCTCATTTGAATAAACTCTGGTCGCTGATGTGTAACACCACAGCTCAGAGTGAGGACAGAGTTAAGCATGCTCCTGAGCTGCTCCAGTCGGGACATTTTGTTAAGTGTGTCACGTTTGGGCCTTGCTGTCAGTCTGTGCAAACAATCGGTGATACAGTTGCATTGATAGTGTTGTTGGATAAAGGAGAACAGCAAGACTTCACATAATCTAGAAAATGAACCCAGGCAAAAGCGCTAATCACCTCACCGTTTCACAAACATATTTGACAAAACACACATTGACAAAAATAGACTCTCAGGGCATAATAAGAATGTAAGCTAGTTTCATATTTGGCCACTTTCTGGGACTCCTGCTGTTTCAAATCAAAGTCTATTAGATCACAGACGAAATAAAGTGGATTGGAAACACAAAGCTTGTTCAGATGACATCCAAACTATACAACTCGCCATTGTTTACATCACAGCATTGGTTTAATGGGAAGAAGACGCCTTAAGATCCAATATGAAAAAAATCAAGCTTAAGCTGTATATGTGCTTGTTAAGACCTGTGTGACAATAGCAAGATCTCAGATGTATGAAGTTTTCTTATGAAATTTCAAAAATGATTATTAAAGAAAAAGACAGAAGATCTTGTTTTGGCTGCACAGTATTTGCTACAACTTTAGTCCTTTTTATTTCAAGAAGATAATTTCCAGCCCAAACTAGTCAGGCATTTTTTGGCAACCAGTCGCCTAGATGTCAACTGTGAAAAGCACCATCAGACCTCAAAAGAGCACAAAAACATTCACTGAAGTTGGATTTTAGAGGATTGGTTTGTTGAATCTGTATTTCCTATAGTTTATTTCGAGCAAATCTTAATTTTAGTCCAGATCAAGTCAAACTTAAAGAACTCACAATATGCAAAATGGAGTTTATACTCATGTTCTAGCTTTGCTACCCCATTAAACACACAACTGGACTTCATTCTGTCAGAGACTATTATTTACTCTCTTAGCCTCAGAAAACAGTGTTTAGAATGTCGCAGAATTGTGATGTCAAGGTAGATCTCAGAGCTTTTCTGAAGTGTTTGTAAGATCATAGACCAGTCGGTTTGAGCATTTCTGCTTATCAGATGAGTTTGATTATCTCTCACACTGCCTGGCCAAAAACAAACAAACAAAAAAATCTCTCTGCAAAGGTTTGCTCCGGGTGCACCAGTTCTCCCTACCAGTAAAAACATGTCAGTGCCTCCCCTTTCCCAAGACTAAATGTGAAGTAGCTTGGTGCAAGCATCTCTGCCATTGTGCTTATTGTCCAACCTGTCTTGCATTTATTTTTCACCAGAATTTACTGATTGTAGAGTCTGATTGCTGGGCAAAGCCTTCCCAAAGACTCTCAATTGGATCTAGACTCCATGTGTGATACTAATCTTTCTGAATCACTCTTTGACTATTTGAGCCGAATGAATCCTGGCATTATCATTTTGGAATATGCCACTGCCATCAAGGAAGAAAAAAGAAATCTATTAATGGAATAACCTCCAACAAGAACATCGCGGGGAGTACATCATATTAGTCTAATGAGTTGTACCTATCTGTGGGTGAAGCTGTAAAATTGTAGTCTCATGGTGCTGTAGAAAGAAAGTAAAAAGACAGTAGTGGCCTGATTTATGGCTGCAGTTGGACAGATGTGTTGTTATGTAAAAATTGGTTATGCCTCGTTACAAAATTAAGAAACACAACACAAAAATTCCAGCCCATGTGTGATTATATAACTCAGAAAGAGTGGTAGAAGTATTGGACTATTCTCCTCTAGAATGTAAGTTTTGGGGGAGTGCTGATGAGTCATTGGTCTCTCCTCTGAGAAGTGTGGTGCACCATACACAATATCTGCTTACTTAAGTTTCTGCTGGAGCTCAGACTTGGTATATATTCTGTGCATATTTCCCTATTTAATAAGGAGCCTTTTGCACTTATTATTCAGCAGATTTATTGTTGCGGCAGTGTTGGATGAATTTGCATGTTCTTTTACTGCAAACACCATTCAACTCAGCTTTTTTATCTACATCCATCAAACACTTTTAGATATGACACTAATTCTCTGTTTGACAAATAGACAACTTTAAACATGACACAGTGTTAACCATTTGAGCACCAAAGTTGAAATTCTGCAAGTCTTTTGACACTCCAGGTTTTCTACTAAATACATTTTTAACCCTTTAGATTATACCGTTGTTCTTTTGAAAAGCCTGGTACATTCACTGTGTATTATTTTATAGACCTGCTGATACAGAGCTGAGTCTGGACTTTTCCAAGCCACTAAAACTTACTAGAAATATTAAAAATGTTGCTTACTTTTATTCACTTTAGTTTTTTATAGAGAGATTTTCGGTAGACGTCACTTTCCGCTCTAGTGCGCATGCTTTATGCAGAAAGCCGTCTGCTTAGCTGGGGAAACTTCTTTAAGTAAAACAACAAAACAGGACGAGAGCAGCTGTTTTGATCAGGTATGAACCGGTTTTTCACTCACCTGAATGTAACTTTTAGGAGTTGTAGACTCAAATTTCAGTCACAAATGTTGATTATAGTAGCATAACTTTAGTTTTGATACAGTGATAAACTCTGGTAGTAGCTGACAAGTTCAAGTTGTTGGTCAATGAGCGGCAGCTCTTTCTGCATTTCTACTAAAATATGCTCCGCAGTGATTGGTTCAGCCTCACGTTGGTTGTATTTCATAGTACGGCGAGGTCTCTTCAGACAGATTCTCAAGATTTTCTGCAAGTCACAAATATTGTGATAATGTATCGAGTGGAGCCAGTTCAATAAATAAAATAAAATCTTGTCTCATGTCATCCTCTATTAAAATCACATTTTTACATTTTACATTACCATCAGAGAAATAAAATGTATTTGCATCTTTATTTTGTTAAATTTATGCTTTGTGTAAATTGTTCAAACCTTTATTTGGAATGAGTCCGAGTCTCTATTTGTCACCATTTTATTTAATTACTTGCAATTATCAACACAAACTTTTTTTTCGCCAAACTGCCACTTGCCTGGCCTAAAACAATACTTTCTATTTAGAAATAATCCAAGTTGGATTTTTTTTTTCCTAGCACACTTTACATCTAGCTTGCATTTTGCTTACAGGTTGCTTTCTGAGTAAAAATACCCTTAAAATAAAATAAATCAACAGTTGTAGTTGTCTTTGTTTCTCTGTCAACAGTCTGAGTGTAGTTTAACAGGAAAATTTGTGAAACAGATTTTATGTCAAGGCAGTATGAGGAGAGTGACCACCCTCAGGACAAAAGACTCATCTCAACCGCATTATAGACGAATATAAGAACAAAAAGCTTCTCCAACTGCACAAACGAGACTCTGCTGATAAATGAAACGCATACTTTTTAGGACAACTCTGACCTTCTATTCTTTTCTGTGCATAAATAATGCAGAATTTCACAAAGCAAGAAGTGGATATTACAGAAAAAGTTAACCCTCTCTCCTGTGGAAAGGGAGGAGGGTTACTTGAATCAGCAGTGCGTGCCTGAGATGGCTGAGTGCACCAAAAGCCTGTAAAGTCACATCTCCAGTCGCATATGGACAATGAACAATTGCACCTATCTCTCTCAGCCATATGTCTCTTAAAACAGTCACTGTAAAAATTCTGATGTGAGGACAACATGCAAAATCACACTGTCAGTAACTAAACAGCTGCATTTTAAGCGGTAGAAAGATGTTGCACTGTGTAACTTTCAAACCAAAAATCATTTAGTCATTTAGGCTACGTTCACACTGCAGGATCGGATTCTCAATTCCGAATTTTTCATCAATTCCGATTTGTTCATGTGGTCGTTCACATTACACAAAATATGCGACTCCAACGTGTCCCTGGTGTGAACGGGATGCGGCTCTAAAAGTGACCCGCATGCGCAGTAAAGAGCACCTTGGCTGACGCACAGACACAGCCAAGACACGTTTGTGTCTGTTTCAGGCTGTTTAGTGCAGAAACGGAGCTGCAAAGACCAAATACTATCAGTGAAAAGTTCTGCTAACAAGCTAGCACACATTAGCATGTTCTGTTTCCTCTTCAAAATAAAATCGATCATTTTAAGAAGCCCAAAGAGTTGAAAACATTCAGAACATTACACAACTATAGATACAAACTCTTAATTCATGTGTAAAATGTGGCGCAGTGTAGAGAAATGCGTTTTAAACGCAGAAAGTTGGCGACATTGACAGGAAGTAGTCCAGTGAAAATGACGTTATAATAACTTGACCGCGCCGAGCCGTGGATAAACAAACACACACACAAGGGACTATTGCTTCGTACTTTTGAGCTTTTCTTTTATCAAACAACACTTCTAAACGGATTTGTAGCGATGTTCTGTGGACTTTATGTGACTGGTTTGTGCAGAATGGATGAAAGGACCTGGATTAGAACACTACAGTTTAACTTGAAAACTTTCCAGAGGTGAGTGAAAGATTCTCCACCGTGTTTGTCCTGCATCTCTCCCTCTGACTGATCTGATGCGCTGCTGCAGTAGTTATGATAATAAACAGGCTGTGTATGATTTAGTTTAGCGTCGTCTCTTGTCTGGCTCACGTGGAGTTTGTGCGTGGAGTTTACCGGGCGGTCCAGCTTTAGCAGACGCTGGTGCGGATGCCCTCTCCTCCTCCTCCTCCTCCTCCTCCTCCTCCTCCTCCTCCTCTCTTCTGCCGCTGTTTCTGCTTTGACTTGTTGAGTTTGTGACGTAAAAGTCGGATGAATGCGACATGAGCGTTCAGACTGGAGTCGCATTTGAAAAGATCAGATTTGTTTCCACATATGAAAGCGTCGCGTGTCGCATTTGAAAAAATCGGATCTGTGCCGTTCATACTGCCATGGTGAAATCGGATACAGGTCGCATATGGGCAAAAAATTGGAATTGACCTGCAGTGTGAACGTAGCCTTGGATGTCTTTGGTGCACTAAATATTAGGGTTGTTCCGATACATATACTGTATTTGTATCGCAACTTGATCTCACAAGAAAGCGTATATATAGCATGACATGACATGTGAATTGCAGCCCCAGTTCATTTCTATGGTGGTTGTAAAGATGTGTTATTTTTTTATGTACACTTTACAAAATCATTATCCTAATCTTAACCTACCCCAAGCCCCAGCCCTAAACTTATAAGGTAACTTGAAGCCTAAACGTACCCGTTAATCCTAAACAAAATGTCCCCACATGGCTTCAACCAAAACTCATGTTTATTCTATTTCGTTTTTAATATTGTGCATTATATTAAAGTAACATACAGTATATACGGAAAAAAATGCGTGAAATTGTACTCGTCCTACACTATTTATCTGTCGTGATATTCAAAAGCTTTACTATGAGACTGTGTTGAGTATCGACAAAACTTTTGAGATGCCACATTTTCAGGGATCGCATCAATTAATACTCATACCAAATCTCTGTATTGTCCCAAATAAGAAGTCATAGATGCATCACCTGCAGTTCTCTACTTGTGGCTAATGCTACGGCTAATGCTAAAGCTCTGTGGAGGCTCTTTTTCAAATACTCATATAGATAGAAGAACATCTGTGTTACCTTTGTGATGTTTCATTTCACCTTTAGAGAACACCTACGGTTAAACTAACTGTAAAAGGGCTCCAACAGCAACGCTAGCTAGCGACGATAGCAGGCTAACATGCTAACTGTGACTTTTTGTCTATATTGCAATAGGATGAGAGTGATTTTACAGGCCTCATAGTTGTTTTTCCCAGACAGACTTGGAGAGGGACAAAGAATATACTCAGCACAATTATGCATAAACAAAATAAATGTAAAATATCTATGCCTTTCTTTGAGCTGGCTTGCATAACACAAAAAGGATCATTATTTTGTTTGTTTCCATGGAAAAGATGTTCCTTTAATTAAATTTTTCACAATAAGGCATAACCCACAATTACTACTGTCCCAATCTATGGTTTTAACTTTCTATTGCTACTGAATTGTGTTGTTAACTTTTCATCTCCAGAAAGTTACACAGCACACATTTAATGACAGTTTATTATGAAGTTTCTTAACTCTGGCCACACACAGATATTCTGTAAAGGCAGTCATGCGTATTCACTCATTGGATCCACTCGGCAAATATGTGCTGATAAAGCCTGAAAAGGATAATTGATTTGTTTGTCTGCGGTTTGAGGAAATTGCTCATTAATAGAAGGTCACTTTAATAACCAAAGCATTATTGCACAAACACAGTGACGTCAAGAGCGCTGATGTTTTCAAAAGAGTGCAACAGTCCTCCTATCTTTGGGACATGGACAATTATTAAAGTGCATCTGACGGGTTGTACAATTCGTTGAACTAAAGCATTCTGGACAACACTACACTCAGGCCTAGTTTACAAGACAACGTTCCCAAGAAAACCGTCACAGTCGTAACGTTTTGTGCTCACAGTTTATATGGTGTCGTGGCGAGCTAATCTTCCTTTACATGGAAACACAAAATAGACCGATAATGCTGTAGTTCTTATGCCGCGTCAGGAGGTGGCGGTACTGTGCTAGGACTCCAGATGACCTCACCGTGAACCCACGCAGCCTACGATAACACTAGCATTGACAGGTTTACAAGTTCTTCATGAAAATAAAATGACAAACGAAGCAACAAGGACCAGCGCGCCATCAAAAAGGGAGATTGCTGGAAACAAACACGGAGGTTCGAGGACCAGTGCGCGAGGAAGACACAGATCGCCGAGAGCTGGACACAAACACGGGGAAGACGGCTTTTTTTTTTTTTGAACACACGAATTTGAATGGAATCATTGAATCAACACCCGGAGAGGCCTTGGAATAATTTTGTGTCTCCTCTGCAATATGCAGGTAAGAAAGCTGGACGCATTGGCTTTACTTTATGAGAATGAAAGGTGCTTTGGTTTAAGAGACATTTTTGGTGACTGGCCAGTCTTCTTCTACTGTGTGAAAGTAGCGGCTACTGCACGTCAGTGACGTGACCGTCTTCATTGAAACCGCGTTTTCCTGTTTACACCGCGGTGTATCCACTGAAAGTTCTCGGTGAAACTACCTCTTGAATCGTATCCAGTGGAACGCCGATTCAGTGAACACGCAGCTCGTTGTCGTGTAAAAGAGAAGCCAATTTGACACGGAAACGTCACGGATTCGTGAAAACTCGTTGTCGTATAAACTGCCCCTCACACTGCCTCTAGTCCAGATCCAGGTCTTGATCTGGATCCATCTCATTCACACTGAGACCGGAGTATGCATGTGTATGTGCAACTCCAGCTCCAGCTAATCTACTAATTTCAACAACTACAACAGGTAGCAATCTTCCAAATAAAGTAAGAACATAAAACTTATTTTGTTTACTGCAAAGGGCAAACAAACTAAACTGAGCTAAATAGTTTTCAAGTGTTCTTTGCTTTCTTATTTGTCCTGGGTGTGTCGATATGGATTTTTCAGCAGGTTTGATTGTCAGAGGTAATGGTAGCAACTCCTAGCCTGCAGCTAACAACACAACAATGCAACTTCTGGGTTAGTAGACTGTAGTCTCAATTCTCAAATCTGTCTCACTATAGACAAAAACTGGTGGAAAGTGAACCAATAAATATAAAAAAAAACTAAAAAAAAACTCTGGGTTTAAAAAATGTGACTTTCATATTTTCATGTGTTAATGTGGTGCTTGGTGGAAGAAAAACCTGTTTAGAATCAAAAACAGTAGCCAGTCTGACGCAAGAGGCTAGAGTGCACTGTACATGGGTAAGAAGTGTCAGTGTTTGTCCCAGAGGCATATCCTTTTAAATGCAAATGTTTAGTGTATCAGCCCAAACACAGAGAAAGCTCAATCATGCACTGTCCTGGGAATAAACTGAATGTGTTTCTAAAAGGCTAAAGCAAAAACCACTAAACCACAAAACTGAATGTTTGATTATATACAATATATTTTTAATGGTCTGGTTAAAGCAATTTTGCACTGAATGTTTTCTGGTTATACCTTGGTATAACTTTAAAGACCTGATTTATTTTGACGTGGTACAGAACTGAATGTTTTTTTAATTAAGGACAATGTACAATTTTGCATTAAGCACAAAGGCGGACATGCTTGTACCAGATTCTAACTTACAGCTAATTTACATCTGTATAGTCCTGGGGAGGGGAGAGGGAGGCACATTGGACATGTTTTTGATAGTTCCTTGTCTACATCTACTGTGTTCTGAATACTTGATGTTTGCATGCTAATGCTTGTTAGCTTATAGTGAACAGCAAAGTAGAATGATGCATTCAGACCGGACATCTTGTGTTTTTGCGTTCATTTTCAATGTTAAGTCTGTGTAAACTCGCGTCTTGAGCACTCAAGTGAATTTGCAGTGCGAATTGGCGTCTGGAGCGTCTGCTGACACTCCTTCATGCCTCTGAAGACGCGACGTCTTGTGACAGGGAAGCTCAAACCTGCAGCAGGCGCAACTTCACACAAAGCTGCGGTGAATGCTGGGGTTGGTTAAATCCATCTTCAGACGCATTGGAAGTCCAATCAGAGTGTCAGTGGCGAATAGCTCTTTCTTTGCTTCATCGCCTATACGTGATGAAGAGATAGGTAAGCGTTTTGAAAGCTTATTGAGGCGTAAACAGCATAAATAACAGTCGAATTTGTACGCATGCTTAGGCGAATTTTGATGCAAATACTGTATGTTGACCGATGAGAACGCTGCAGAAGGAACCCATATGGTGCCTTCAGCAGCTATGACATTTTGCAGCATCTGTGTCCTGATATTTGTTCATATTCATATTATGGATGGGCCTATATGTATGTACTGATGTTAACTAACTGATGAACATGTTTGCTATTCTGTTCAAGATGTTTAATCGTTACTTGCATAATAAAAAAAAAGCAGTTACAATGATCCATTAATCATTAGTAAAGAGTAATTTTTAGTTCGTCCAGAGGTATTGGTTGATAATGTGTATCTGTCATTACTGAAAGACAAATTCTCAATAACAGTATTGTAAGTGGAACAGCCTGATTGGTGCATTCATAATGGTAAAGCTAGCTGTCTTTATGAAATTGATGTAGTGAGTAACTACTGCGCTTGTTTAAATTGAAAACTGCGGATGTTTACATATGTAAGACAGAAAAACCTGCTACAGTGATAAGAAGAGATGTGAATGTGTGTGGTCAGAGTCATACTAACATGCAAACTTCCTGCTTAAATTGCATGTCTTTTTACTATGATCAGTAAAAACTAAAGATGCTGCAAGACTAAAAAGGCAATGAGATGCATGAAATCTTCCATTCAAGCGGAAAGCTAATCAGCGTTCTAAGATGTTCAAATATCCCTTGCATGTAGGAGACTGTACATTCTGTGGATAACATATGCTTCATTATGGTAATCTGACATATTCTCTGGTCTACTGGGAAAGCCACATCCTCAGCACCACTTTCTTTTATTTTGTAAAGCACTTGAGCATCAGAACGCACAGCCACGTCTGTGATTACACTTGCACATCACATTCCATACAATCTGCATCACATTGTTTTGTGGAAGCCAATTGCTTGAATGCATAATTAGAATTAATTGGGTGGCATATAGTTCAGATTGATATCCAGTCGGAGAGCAGACATTCCTGCAGTGTACAAAGGTAATGGTTATGAGAAACAAGCCCACAGGCAGCTCTGGAACAAAAAATAGTTCTCAAAATAATGCATTTGACCTGCATAAACACTCAGGACAATTGGATTCATGTTTTCTGATAGAGCAGCCTTGAATCTACAGTAATTCTAATCATTCCTTTTGGACCTGCTAAATAAAACACACAGCGATCAAATGGTGTGTGGTCTGGCATTGGCTTATGTAGATTTATATAAAGTAATGTATATTGAATAAAGTGAATCTTACCAGGCCATATAACGCATGCCAAACAGCGAGCCTCTTTTCTGCTTCTTTTAGTTAAAGAGAAGCTAGGAACCAGAGCAGGACCATGGATAAGACAGAATACAGACTCGGGCAAAAACAAAATGTGAGCAGAAAAATAACACTTTCTCTCCAAACAGAGTCTTGATCTTTTGATAAACTACTGTATTTTCAGTGATAACTTATAAGTTGACCCAACACGCTAAGCAAAACAAACCCAGCAAACATTATTGACAGTGGTTTTCTGTTTATCAACAAACTGCACTCCCACTAACATGGAAAATACTGTAGAATGCAATGTGTCTAATATTACATTGAATACATTTATACATTTTATCAGAAAAGGTTTTAACATTGACGACTTTTGATTGACATTAACAGACAAATGTGATGTACAGTATTAACATTGTTATTGTCTTTGACACATGCTCTTGAGTTCACTTACTTTTGCATCTTATGTATTAAATCAAATCAAATCAATTTATTTTTGTATAGCCCAGTATTAGAACAAAAACAGAGTAATAATGTAAAATGACATCAGAAATTGAGTAAACATTCATCTTCTGGCTGTAATGAAAAGGAAAATAATGAAAACAATCTTGCCTGTTATGCTAATGCAACAGAAATGCTCAAAATTAGTCATGAGGATTGTGAATGTAGAACAATGAAGACACTCTAAGAGATCGACTTATGACTAGGGCTGAGCGATAATGACAGTACATTTAAGTTTGTGTAACTAACTTTTTGACTAGTTTTCTCATATTGATCGATCTCGATTTTCGATTTGATTTTGCTTAACATTTTCAAAAAATAGAAAAAAATAGCTTTTATGAACCTAAACAAAAACAAATACATTTAATATGTTCAATTTCTTAGATTTTTTTGAAACTATACATACATATTCTGAATCAAAGTTTGACTTTTGCTCTAAACTAAACATTTTTACTGACAAAAGATTGATTTTCGATCTTTCGAATCTAAACCCACCACTAAAATATTCACAGTTCGGTTCAATGCGATCTCTCAATTTTTCGGTTAATGACCCAGCCCTACTTGAATATGAGTAAAATGTGTGTTTTCCGATAAAGTATAAATATATGATAAAGGCAGCACATTGTGAAAAAATTAGACCACTGAGTACTGTTTGAATTAAATAATAAAGAATTGTAGTTCTAATCAGGAGCTGAATGCTGTTTAGAAATAAGGCTGACCAGTGTTGCCAGATTTTCAGAAAGTAACAAGTAACCAAGCCATTGAAAAACCCCAAAACAGGTGACCTCAGTCCTTCAACAAAAATGTATCAATTAATTAGAACATTTTATGTTCATAAATTGGCAAATACTGTTATAAATGAAAATATGCTAAAAATTGCTTTTTGTATATTTTTGTAACTCAAAGACGAAAGTCACATCTTTTAATAATAGACACAAGCCCAAACATTCTATTCTGTGTCCTTGAAAAAAAGTCATATGGTAGTTTCCAAAAAAAAACAAAAAACACCAACAACAGATAACTCTGCAGGTGCCAAATAAGTAAAGTAGGTTTGAAAAAAATCATTTGTATTTGAACAGCCAGATGCTTTAAACAGAGAAATGGGAAATCATGATATGGTAAAAAAGCTGATTGTCACACAAAAGGGCTCATGATTTGATTTTTATCACAATTTTATCACCTACAACATCACAAATCTAGAAAATTCAGAACAGTGCTTTTGGAAGGTTCAGATGAGAAATGATACAACTCCAGCTGTATTAGCAAGTAAATAAACAAAGCTGAAGTGATCCTTTAATGAACTTTTCTTTTCCTCATTTGAAAAACAGATTTTACACAGCCGCTGGCAATACATATCATTATTTCTCTATCTCCATAAAGTAAAATGCAGATGACATTACATTGTCTCAGAGTCGTAATTTATGGACAATTAAAAGAAAACAAGAGTGCCGTTTTTTCGCTGCATCTGCTGCTGAGGAAGTAATGGGCTTAAATTTTTCAGCAGCCATAACAGTGCGGTTGGTGATAAACAGAAATGGGCATGATTTCAGGAAGAGCACTTTGAAACACAACACCACGACTCTTGGCAAGTTCCACAGGAGGGAAAAAATACATTCTGCGGCTTGGTGCTTTGTACAAATCAAATCAGATCTGCTCCACCAACCGGCCACCTCAACCTCCTCCTCTGCTCCTCTGACCAAAGCTGGAACACAACGCAGCAAACAAGAGAGCAGCTTGTGAAAATACCTCCGACTGGAGACAAGTCTGGCTCTGTGTGGAGGAGAGCATTCTGAAATATAGATTGGAACGTTTTTCAAGCAATATATTTTGAGGATCGGTGCAACTCAGAGGTCATTGGATGTTCTCAGAGTGTATATTTGCTGGCTGAATGTTTGGTATGCATGCTGAGGTAAATGTATCTGCTTATTTTGAGCAATGCTAATAAAAGATCAATATGTAGTACTGAAAAAAACAAATCAGAATGGCTGTTTATAACCGAGACCAATGTCAAGATTTTGTGTTTAGTTTGGTTGCAACAATTTTGCGCCAAAGATATTATTTATTTTTAGAAAGTTACATTTTACAAAACTAGTTGCAAACTTGAGAATAATTAATGTGTAAAACAATGTGAATTTAAGAAAATTCAAGATTCCACTGTTACGTTGTCATCTTGTAATCATTGTATATTGAAAAAAAACATTACTAATGACATTTTAAATACTGTATTTTTAACAATACTAGTCATCTTTGTTGGTAGAGGAAGAGAAAAGCATAATTCACCTGGGAATGAATATGAAAAAACAAAAGTACTCAATACAGAATACTTTTCAATAAACACTGAATCAAATTTAGCATTTTCATAGATTCATGAGCAAAATGAAAATGATTATTTAGGGTGCTTTCACACCTGATAATCCGCTAAACTGATTTACCTGGGCGCTAAAAGTTGAAACACAGAGCTTTCTGAATGGTCCCTTCCACATTTGTGTCAACTTATAAAAAGTTGAGTTTCTTAATTTATGCAATGTTTGTATATCGGATTTGAATCAAACAAACACATCGAACATGTGCGCTTCACACTGGATCATTGTGACCAGCTGACACTTTCCCATAGCTGGAGAAAGTTTTCTTGATTCCGGATTCCTCTGGAATATTACATTAGGACAAATCTATATAAATCTTATAAGAATAAACCACTGGGCTTACTTTTTCACAGATAAGCATGATATGATTGCATACCTGTTTGATAATAGCAATTATTAACAACTGCGCCACACATTATGTCTTGTCTTAGATTATTTAATTCAGGTCATAAATATTTAAGCAAACATTTTTGAAGCAAACATAAGCCATTCCAAATGAATCCATACCACGAAAAGTCAAACTGAATGTAACATTTTTATTTCATCTGTATGCAGAGGGTGTATGTCCTACACACAAGACACACTATCCAGAAAATGTCCTGATAGTAATAATGTGATGATGCATTATTAACATTGCCAATTACTTTTGTCCCCACACATGTGGATGAAAAAGAATAGAGATGGGATGAGACAGAATTTTCAAGAGACGAGATGAGCCACAAAATTGGGTCCACGAGATTGAGACGAGATGAGATTTACAAATAATCTGCGTCTTTCTTACTTTTTACAAACTTATTGATGACATAGGCCAAAATATCTCTTTGTAGATCAATTTTTAACTACAGTATGTTTAGGTGTGTGGGTAATTAAAACATATATTTGACTTTTTTTTCTGCGTTTTACTGGCACGTTAACTTTTACAAAGTTTAGAATTTCTTATAATTATAGTCCTATCTCTACAAAATAAAGACTGGGACAGAGTTTAGACTGTTTTCTGTCAGAATATCTCTATCTCCAAGTCTGTTTGTGGAGGAGACATTTTACTACAGCTGCTCAAAAATACAGTGTCATGACAGTTTGATATTGTGAGATTGTCCCATCCCTAAAAAAAGACTAAACTAAACTAAACTACTGTATATTTCACAGTTTTGACTTTAAAAACTTAGTCACTAGAACTGCAAACGTAATAATTTGATATGTATAAAAAAGTAGGAGTAACTCAATGATATCCATTTCTGTGAATGAACTGCATGAAGAGCGTTTGGCACGAGGTCAGCGAGAGGACAAAAGAATGAAGTTTGCTGTCAGAGAGGCAGACTTGACGAGTGAGTCCCCCAACAGCTAATGAGACAGATATGGAGGACGCCAGCAGAGGCTCAGTGGATCTGGGAAGCAGCAGATTGATGCTCCAAAGCACCGGAGTCTGCTTTAGCCATGACTGACGGCCGGCAGGTTAGACAAAACAACTGCAGTCGGACTATTTCATTTGGGACTCAGGAACTCAGCTTGTTTTGCATAGGCTAATTCTATCTGACCTTCTGGAGGCAGTTTGAGTGATTCCGCATTATTCCATCATTAATCACGTTGGGCGAACACACATCTGCCGCGGAGAGTTGACCCCGGAGCCTTCATCTCACGCTGGGATAAAGACAACTCCGATAACTCCCTGCTAGCTTGGTGCTGTTGTATCTCAGCCAGAAACACCAGTCTTGTTGCTATTTTTCCACTTGGTTAAATCTGTCTCCGTGGATCCAAACAATGTAGGAAATTATGCCCTGTAGTGATTTTCAGACATATCTACAAACTCAGGCAGGGATAAGGGCGAGATAGTTTTGTTTTCGGCTTTGCAATACACTGCATTCATTACAAGGTGTTAAACTAAAGTCAACTTTACATGTGTGCTTTAAAGATATGGCTGCCTACGGCTGCCTAGTTCCCAAAAAACAGGAAGTACAATCAGTCAGAAAGCAAAGATGAAGCAATGTTTTGGCCAGAACCAACCTGAATTGAGATAGCAGACAATAAAAGGTTCTCCCCCTTTGACCTTCTGTCAAATATTGACTTATAGGGATGGGACGAGATCAAATTGTCATGATACTGTGCGAACACGTAAAGAACGGTCGTGGGAATGTCCATAAAAGGTTTAGTTGCGTATCTTTGATCAGCTATAGTAAAAAGTCTCCTCCACATATAGATTTGTAAAGCACATAAGACAGAAAACAGTCTTAACTTTGCCTCAGTTTTTATTTCTTATTGATAGGACAAATATTGACGAAGATAATTAGTTCTAAACATTGTAAAAATCGGCCAAATATACGCGGATATCGCGAGAACAGCGCAATAATAATTTTCACTTTTCACAAAATTTAAAATGGAATCACAAGGAGATATTTGACCCCATTGCATCTATAACTTCATAAAAAGTACGACAGACGCACTCCTTTTTCTCTGTGTGCATCTGTCTGCAGCAGTAGAGGGGGAAGAGAAAGCCACTTAGACATGTTGAAATGTAAATCAAATATAAAAAATAATAACTTCATTTTGTAATTTGCTTTGTTAAAATTCTAAATTGAAACAATTCATGCAAATTATTTTAAAATCTTATCTTGATCTTGTAGACCCAATCTTGTGTCTCGTCTCGTCTTGTCTCGTCTCGTGAAAATTCTGTCTCGTCCCATTCTTAATAATAGAATTGGATTATGTATATTCATTGATTACCGCACACGACAACTCTCTACTTCCTGGACTGCACTGATTTGTTCGAACAAACCCTGATGGTGCGATGCCAGACCGTAAAATGAGACTAGCTGATGCATCATCTAACTGCAACCTATAAGCAAGGTTGCTTATAGTAGTCACTGACATATACCAAGCAGATTTTTAATGAAAGTCACAAATTAAGTAATTCACTAACTTTCTTATCTTTGAGGACTTTTTAATCTTTTCCAGTTTAATTCTAAGGATATGCATCAGAAACATTTGTTTTTGTAAGTGAAATCAATACAAACCCATATTAAGACTCTTAAAAAGTCCGACTGAGTAACTTCCTTTCACTTTATTTAAGCAACTCTAAGCCCTCAAGCTGTGTTTTACCTGATAATGAGTGTCTTGTTTACTGAAGTGAGAGAGTAAACAAGAGTTGACTTGACGTAAAGCTTTAGCCGAATGTGTAATGAGAAGTGGCCTTGTTCATTAAAACTAGTTGGACCTTTGATAACAAGGAGGGTGACAAGATGCTAACTTTTTGGAAACTTCAGGGCCTGATTGCTGTGTTGGCAAAGCTTGTATAAGCATAATATTGTATCTTTGCTTGAATCACTTTATGGTGAGTCAATGATTTCACATGGCATTGGCTAAGATGAATTATTCTTTTTTAGATAGATAAAGTGATGGATGGAATGAATCTACAGATGTTTTATAGACATAGAAACATCTTAGAACCTATGGCATGACAGAACTGAAAGACTTACTAGTCAAGATTCATCAAACTTGGATGAATGAAATGAAGTTTAGGTTGAATTAAAGCAAGTTTTTATCAGCTGCGTCTTTTATCAAAAGTAAAGTAGTTTTTAAATTGCACCGACCTGGAAAGACGTTTTTATCAGAGAAAAAGATTAAATTATTGCAATGCTCTTCAGTGTCAGTCTGCTCTCAGTCGCCTTAAACTTGTACAAAATGCCGCTGCTCACTTTTTAACCAATACACCCAGACATCACCACATTATCGATGGCTTCCGGTTTCTTAAAGTGAACCCTGACTATAAAGACAAATCTGGCTAAAATTCTAGTACAGCTCATGTTTGTTAAAATAAATTACCAACAAATATATAACTGCTTACCATTTTTATAAAATCTGCATTGTTTTGAGCCACTGGGCGCCGCCATATTGTGCATTCTGGGTTGATGATGTCAAATGGTTGCTTTTGGTTGTTGCCATGGTTACTCCTGTGGTTCGATCGGTGAACAGTTGAAACAATAACATCACTGACAGTGTCCAGTTCTTGTCTCTTCCTCTTGATTATCTTCAGTTTCACTAGATTCTACATAATCATTCTGTATTTGGCCAAACTCCAGCTCAAACTGAAAAGATTTAACTGTTGAATTCATGTTGCTTAGTTACCTGCTGATGCCTGTTACCTTGACAACCACTAGAGGGCAGACAGACAACCATTTGACGTCACATCCAGGACAAAATGGCAGCCATGTAATTTTTTTAAAACATGATTTTGATAAAACTACAAATACTTTCAAGGTTTTTGTCCTGTATTTATATAAGTGATGATATTATAAGTGTTTTAGGGTAAACATGTGATTATAGCCAGGGTTCACTTTAATGATGTTGCGACTTGTTATTTAACCAAGCTTCTTTCAATGTGCCCAGAGCCAGGATCAAACACTGGGGTGATCGAGTTTTCGCTGTGGCTGGTCCTAAACTGTGGAACAAACTACTCTTTTAAATCAAGGCTCAAAACCAAGGATGGCTTTTCATACTTGGTAATCTAGGAAGTAGGGTTGGAAAAGAGTTAGAAAACATCGAAAATCGTTTGAAGTATGCAACACTGGAAAAGTCCCCAAATGGTCAACTTTATTTCAGATCACTCTCACATCAATGTTAGCTATTCTCAGATTCAGAATCAAGACAATGTGGGTCATTTCACCAAGAAGTCAAAGGACCCAGAACAATTGGCTTCTGGGCCATAATAGATAACCCTGAGACAGTATATATCATGCTAGCAATCAGAGGGAATGACCTGCTCGTATGCAATCTCTTCATTCACATAAACCCATTTTCTGCCTCTTCAGTCTTGTCTTCTCTTTTATCACCTCCAATGTTCACCCAAATATACAATTACTCAGCTCTATATTTCAAACTCATCTCACGCTTGACTCGAACTGAAGAAATAATGACCCATTCCTAAACCTAACCCAGTCTGGACATGTGTGCCTGTAAGATACTCCATGTACTCATCAATCATGTGATGGAGCAGCGGCTCTACTCCAAGACAGCTGCTTTATACCAACAAATAAACCAAAACAAAAACCACTTGACAACATAAGCCGCGACCACACACCATGACAATACAATGTTTTTATCAGACAGAACAACAAGCAATCAGAGAAACATGTGGTTTAGAGTGAACCAAATGCCAAAAATTGTGTAGCACATTTCAAGCAACTACTTTACATCATTGTATTGCTTAATGAGGCTCTTTTGAATTACTACACTTGATTGAAATGTATTAAATCTACCTGTCTCTTCTTCAAAGCTTTGATGCAGCTTGATATGAGTGGGGAAACATGTCTTTCAAAAGAAAATTAGTGAATCACATTATGGTCCCATACACATTTAAACAATCATGTCTGAAAACTCCCATATCCAGCTCTTCTTCTGACCTGTTCCTACGTGCTGATGCTAATGATTAGAATTTGGCACCGAATTTTCTTAAATTAGGTTCTAGAATTTCTCTTTCTGCTTTTTAAATGTAAAGTGAAGGACATTTTAATTTTTTTACTAGGACATTTTTATGTATGTATCTTTATTTCTGTTTGTTTTACTAATTATTGTTTTTGCGTTGTCATTTGACTCTCTCCCCTTCCCTTAGGTGCTTTTCTATGCTAGGCAATATTGAAAATAGAAATGTGTTCTTAATGCTAGAACTAACAAAGTGCCAATTTCTGCAGAACATGCAATCTATTAAGCCTTGCAAATTCCGGGTATATTTTGTTCTGAATGTGACAAGGGTAAATGAGAGACACATGCTGACAATGACTAGCTGTGGTTTGATCATTAAAAACAGTTTTATTTCAGATTTCAGAAGTTCTTCATTGAAACAGAACGGGCCTTTGTCAATACTTTATTGTGAGTTAGAAAGCTTGAACAACCAACATGACCTTGTATTCTTAAAGTTTCAAATACATAAAACTGCATTCACACATTTTCTGCCTCTCGATGTTCGTTTGAATCGTCCATAAACTCCATGAAAAACTCTTGCACTCCGTGTGGCATATGCAACACGTCTTATGCTCTGTTACAACATTACAGAAAGCATAACACCGCAGTGTTGCAGATTGTGAGCGGAGGAGGAAACGAGGCATTTGTGGTGTGCTTCTGAAGAGAACCGACATTCCCTTTAGCTGCGCGGTTTGATTCCTCATCGGGAAATCCTCTGTGCGTCATCAGGAGTCCTTTTTGTAGCTTTCAACCTCCCACATTAAAACAGACTGTAGGGGTGGAACGAGAGGAGGTTCCCCGCTCTGCTTAAGGCTGCTCTGCGTCTCAGCTGTCACCGGTGGTTTGTACTCCAACATCACAGCTTTGATCTTCCACGGCTCGGAATTTGCTCAGCGACAAGTGCCTTCAAACACTGCCAAAATGTGTTTGTGAACTCGCAGGTTTAGCAGTAAATAATACTTCCAAAAGAGATCGGCTTCCCCAAGGCTAATCATGTCAGCGGAGGTTAGGCCTAATTAAACAACAATCAATGTAGATGTCGTTAGAGAAGCAGAATTTCTCTTCCTCCCTTGTCTTGAATTGGCACGTCTCTGCCTGTTGTTCTCTGAGGTATCTGCGCATATTAACGCGGAAGGTAGAGGCTTCATTTGCATAATTAGGGTTGGGACATATTAAGAGGGGAGACAAGAAGGCAGAGCGGAGTAATGAGGCGGGAAAATGGGAATAAGTGCATGGTGCAGCATATGACAGCCGCCATGTTTAGAGCCAATATCTAAGACAACCCGTAGAGACTCACTCAAGAAGAGCGTTTGCTTTTGGGAGGAGTTCAAGCATATGGCAAGCACTTACTTCATCTGAAAATGTGTGGATCTTTTTAAGCAGCTTAGATCATGATGTTAACGGTTCTCTGCTGATGTTGTAAAGAACTGTTCACTACTGATGATAGGTTAGGTGAGTATGCCATACAAACTTTATTTACAAAGCAACAGCTGGCCTGCATACAACACAATGCCAGTGGCAAACTTGCAAACATATTTACAAGGTGAAGCATACACTGTTAAAAATGCACACAATGTTGAAAACTAAAGGTGCATTGCGTAAGTTAAAATGCTCACAATTCTGATATACGTACAGTACAGACCAAACGTTTGGACACACTTTCTCTTTTAAAGGGGCTTCTTTATTTTGACATTGAACATTGTAGATTCACACTGAAGGCATCAAAACCACTAGGAAGGAGAGTGATGGGGTACTGCGCCAGGTGAGCTGGCCTCCACAGTCACAAGACCTGAACCCAATTGAGATGGTTTGGGGTGAGCTGGACCGCAGAGTGAAGGCAAAAGAATTTCCAGAGTGCTAAGAATCTCTGGGGATAGAACAGGATGCTCATCTGGGGTTTATTTAGATAAGAAGGTATGACAGTCCCTCAGTTATTAATATCAAGGTATATCACACAGGCAACACGGATAAAAATATAGTAGTTTAGCTTTACTTATTAGCCACTTGTCTTGATAAGGTTTATGTTTTAGAGCAGTAATAAACTGGTGACAATTTATTAAAAATTAGTCATGTAAACATTTTTCCCTCTAACACAGGAGAAACATCACATTTTCCCTCAATCAGTCAGTCAAAAGTAACAAACAAAATTGTCATCATGTACATTTTCATACAAACAACTGCATCTTCAAACCTCAGAAAACATTTAGCAGAAAATAGCAATGTGTCAACAAAAAGTAATGCACACTGACGCAATGCACCTTTAACAAGAAAAGGCATTTTCAATAGTTTCGTCTAACAACGATTGTTCTTACTGGTCTGTACTTACGTATATAAAAATGTTGAAATGTCATACCCAATAAAAAAATTAAATAGAATAATATTGTCATCACCTACGACTTGATAAAGCAGTGTGCATTGATGTCATTATAGTCCAAGCTTTCTCATTTACTTCTGATTACTCCTGTGTGTGATCAATAACCCAACTAATGCATCTATCAATAACTTCATAAATGCATCACGAACTTGAAAGAATAAATACATTAATAAAGGTGGAAGATTGATTCAATGCTGATGGGCTGGAATATAACCCCATGACCTTCTGGATAGTGGGTGAGACCTCACTAAGATTCAGTGGAGACACGTTCAGATTGTAACTTACAAGTTACAACTCTGTGTTAATATTAGCATGTCTGGGGCAAGCCAAGTTTGTTTATCTCGATCATGTAATTACATCTACTACACGCAGATATAGCTCTAACTCAGTGATTGATGTAGGAAATGTTAATGTGTATATTTGAAACAAGTTATGCTAAAGTAAAGTTACTACAGACTATGTTTAAAGAGCACTGGCTGTACAAATGCAGTTTAAAGTTTATAATATAATCTTTGTCCAATCTTTTTTCAAACAATATTCTGTAGAAAAATGAAAACCTGCATGCAACAGAAGAATCAAGTACAGAAGCTGCCGCCGTGAGCATCGCACCGGTCAGAAGTGTACTTGAACTAAGCACTCAATGTATAAAGATGAATACATGTATCTCAAGGTTACAATTTATTATACATTACACACCGTCAACCCTCGCGCCCTCCAGATCAACCTTCTACAAAGCCCTTTTTTACAAATAGCTCGCAAAAGAACACTCAACCAATACTTTAACACACTGAAATGAAAAGGAAAAGGCACGCAGAAAAAAAATACCTTTAATCAAGCGCCACTTAGCCTGTTAGAGGAGGTATTCGCACTAAATCAGATGCAATCAATAATGCAATCTGTGTGCATATGACTTTCACTGTAACTCCACGTACATACAAAATATATCTAATTTCTCTCAACATTGTCTGGTGCTTGATGAATGCTTGAGTCTACCAAATCAGATTAAAAAAAAAAAGTCACATTTAACTATTCTGCCAATGACATTTTCCAAGTCAAATCTGTGGCTTTTTTGTATATTTATTTTTTGCATTGCTCATTCATTATAGTAAAAGTTCTATTTTTTTTTATTTATTGCAGCAAAGTGCTACTCAGTGTGCACTTTTTGATCTGAATGATTTGTTGTACACAAGAAACTGCAGCACTCATCGGCAATTTACTGCAGGGGCTCTGAAACTTTTGGATGGCAAGGACCTCTTTTCGGTATGAAAATAACCTCAAGGACTCTTTATAGTTCTCCACACACGGGCATCACAAAACAATGCTGAAGTTCAAACCATGTTTGGGACCAAATCTGGATGAAAGACACTTTTTTATATTTATTTTGTGTCTTTGAATTGCATACCATACGAAAATCTAATATGCTTACTAAAGTAATTATCAATGTTATAAAAAAAACTCGACAACCACCAACAGGCGGCTCATAGATTACCAGGTTTTTCTTGACTTGTTCCTTTCCTTGCAGATAGATAATTAGTTTAGACTGACAAGCACAGCAATAGAAGAAGCAAAGTGTCCGCCACCAGAAAAATAACATAGGGTCCATGTCAGTTAGTACATACAATACATTTTTGGTATAGGCTTTAAATGCAGTTAAAATGCATTATAACTGAGAAAATATCAAGTGACAGTATAGGTAAAATCAGGTTGAAACGTCAATGACAATTCAAACACTCTTAACCCGGAGATCTATAGAAGAGACTGAAGGTAGAGACCAAAGCCAGGTACATCCTGAGTGTCGCTCTTGTGTGATAAGAGCAGGAAACTGAGGTTGCAGGATCACAGGAGCTCAATACAAATGGACTGGAGCCATATCTTGTGAAACTGTAAGGTATAGAAGCAGATGAAAGAATGAGCCAGTGCACATTTTCAAGTTCTGGTTAGGATTCTTCTAAAAGTATTCTTTTAGCATCACGTTTTTTTGTTTTGTAGATGTTGTTTTTGGAAGTGATTAGAGAAACAAAAAATAGTCAAGTCTTGAACATATTTAAGTATTTAGTTTAAAAGTAACAAAACCCCAAAGCAGTCTGTCTGGCTTATAAAAGTTACACGTTTTTTTCAGTCTTGGCTATTAAATACATTTAAAGTAATGCACCAACATGGCTATGATCAGGGCATAACAACATCCCCAACTGTTGGTCAATCTTCGTCATGCTCTGAATGATTGACAGTGAAGTGGGAACTTTTGAAAAAAAGCAGATGATTTTCTATTCTTCAATTTTTGCATTTTTCTTATTATTTGGCCCAATTACAGATTTTTTTAATTGGTCCAATGCATTTTTTAAACGGCCCAAATTAAGTTTTTGGATTTTTTTTAATTGGCCGAGTTATTATTTAAACTGGTCTAATTAAATTAACCTCATTACTTAAATTGGCCAAATTATTATTTATTAATTGGTCCATTGGTTTGGATTTTTTTTAATTGGCCCAACTAAATTTGTGGGATTTTTTTAATGACCCCGTTTTTTGTTTTTTTTTTTCTTGTTTTTTTTTTTTTTTTAATTAGTCCAATTTTAAAACAATTATTTATCTTATTGGCCCTTTTTTTTTTTCTTTTTGGCTTCATTAATTGTTTTAAACTTTTTGAATTGGCCCAATTATTATTATTTTTTTATTTATAAACCTAGATGTATTTTGTGCTGTTTTGTGATAAAATTCAAATCATACTCTCCAAGTATGAGTTTTTTTTTCCCACTGCGTCCTTGGATCTTGGATAAAAAAAAACTCTTGATGATTTGTTGCAATGCCACAAATCCAACTCACTTCAGCAGACAATAAACACTAAATCTAAATCATCCATACAAGTATCAAATCTGTGAAAAAAACACATTCTATTCTCCCTTCTCTCAAAGACCAGATATGGCTGAAACCAAAAACGTTCTACATGGATGAAGAGTTAAAATTGACCAAAATCTAGTTCTAAAGTTTGAGTGAAGTTGCGTGTTACTATTTAGCCTGCGCCTGTGTCGATAGCGGGCTCATTTGGGTCATAATTGAGCAGTCTCGGTGTTTGCCAGAGGATTAGACTGTATTTGCGGCGTTATTTACTTACACATAAACTTCATTTGTGGGGGACAGGCTTGAGTAATCTTCCTCATTAAACTTTTGAAAAGCTTCACAAGGCGCTAAACAACTTTAATTATTATATCAACTTCGCTACGGCCAGGAAATGACGAGACTGCTAACATTTCTGCGGCGTTATATGGAGGAATTAGATGACTCTTGGCACATCCGATTGTCTGCGCTCTGTAGACGAAGGAGCATCTTAGAAAATGTGAGTGAAGAAAATTGAGCCATTACAATGCTCTTTTCTCATCTCCTCCTTTTTCAACCTGGAAAGTGCCAGACATCTATGAATGGAATTACCGCGATCATATATGACGTGCCCGTTGGATTTTGGTATGGATAACACTGCTGCAGTAGACAGACGAATAGGGTGGAAAAGAAAAAGACAAAAAGCAAAAGGGTCACGACATTATTGTTTGGACGTCAATGGGAGGTTATGAAATCTTGTTCGTGAATATTGTGAAATTATACAGAGGCCCTCTTGACCACGGCCTAATTACCTGGAGAGGTTTGGGCTGCTTTTGATGTAATTAAGAGCCGGGGGATCAGAAAACACAACCTGTTCATGGAGAGCTCATAAAACAGCACTCCAAAATTTAAATCTGCTTTTTTATGCACAAAATAATCATAAATAATACATGGAGCTTGTAGGAGTAAAGTTACAATATTCATTCAACATACAGGGTTAATATAGGAGTTCAGTCGAGTGTCAAACCTTTATTTTTGCATTAAAAAAGTTTATTTGAAAAGCCATGCCAATCAAATTGCCTTGTAATAACAAAGCTATTGAAATGAATGAATTAATGATTTATTTATGCAGCACATTTCCACAGACTACCAAAGTGCTTCACAAAGCAGCCCCCCTCCCCATTCAATGATGGCAAGCTGACCTGGGGCAGCTCAGCAGAGACGATTCGTCTAAACAGCTGGCGCCTCAACCTCCGACCACCACCAAATGTTCCCTAACCTGCATGTTATTGGTTGGAGTGCCCAGACACGGGGAGGAACATGCAAACTCCACACAGAAAGACTTGGGCGGTGCAGGACCTTCTTGCTGTGATGCCACAGCGCTATCCACTCTGCAGCCATGCCGTACATATTGTACAATACACAGGTTAGGTGAAAGGAAAAAACTACAAAAAGCTTATTCAAATGTTAACTTGCTGTGAACTTTCAAGACATATTCTAAGGAGATATTTCTGCACCTTTATGAGTTTTTTCACCATCACTGATAATATGAAATGATAATTTTTTTGTCAATATTACACATTCCTGAAAGGAATTATAAAAAATTCAGTTGTGACGCACATTAGAAAAGTGCACAAAGCCATTTCCTTAGTCTATGTCTCTCTAATGTGCAGAACATGAGAGAGAAGATGTAGACAGACGAGTGTCTGACAGCAGTCGGTCGGCTTTGTTAATGAGGCTGTGAGGAGAGCTTAAGATGTTGTGTGTGGATCTGTCCTCTGGCTTGGTAAATTATCTCAAAGCAGGAGCTCAGCTAAAAGCAGCTGTGATGCCAGGAGTGGGACTAATGGCTCTGCTCCAAGCTAAATACAAATGACAAAGCACATATGCAGATGTTCAGGAGATAGATGAAAACATTTCATCTGACTAAAATGTTTTGTCCTTTGGAGGAGGAATATTTGTAGAAGCTAATGTCAACACCACACACCACTACCAGTACAGCTAACGTCACTGCATTTGGTCTGCAGTTAGAGCACAACTAAGTAATTGACCTTGTGAAATGTCTTTGTAAGTCTCTGTGATGGTTGCATGTGTATTTTCAGCGCATTTGAAGCCTGCTGGTGGAAATCCTGCACATGTAGTTTCTATATCCTGACACGACATCAGCTCTCCTGAAAAATCCTTGTGTTTTTGTTTGTTTGTTTGTTTGTTTTTCCTTTTCTTGGCAGTGCAAAATGTGCTCGAGTGTGTTTTCACTGCCTTATTTCAATAGCAAAAGTAAAAAGAAAAAAACGCTGATATATAAAAGAAGTAGCATTCTGTTCATAGGGTCTTAAGTTTGAAACTCGACTTACATTATAAGCTTTTGGCAACATCTTATTTATTATGATGAGCAGATCTCACTAATGTCTGTGATTTTTAAATATGTTTAGTTAAAACATAAGCTCCACAACTATAGGCTTTCTGACAGGCCTCTTCATCAGCGCTGACACTTGTTCCAGCGGTGAGGTACAGTTCTGGAGATAAAATGCAAACAGACTCGTGCTCCTCCACCTTCACCTCATCATTTGTGACGTGAGAGAGAGAGAAAGAAAGAGAGCGACAGAAAGTGAGTGAGAAACAGAGGGGAAGAGAAAGAGTGAGAGAGAGGGAGGTGGGAGATCAAGAAAATTACAGAAAGAAAAGGGAAAGAGCGTGAGAGAGACAAAGTGAGAGTTAGAGATAAAGAGAGAGACCTAGAGAAAGCGTGAGAAAATGGCTGAGAGAGAGTAAGAGAGGGTGACACAGACTGAGAAAGACACAGTCACAGAAAGAAAAAGGGGAGAGTGAGAGAAAGAGAAACAGAAAGAGAGAGAGATAGAGAAAAAGGCAGAGAGTGAGAGAAAGAGACAGAAGTAAAGAAAAATAAGTGACAGTCAGAGAGGAAAAGCCAGAAAGTGAAAGAGAGAGAGAGAGAGAGAGAGAGAGAGAGAGAGAGAGAGAGAGAGAGAGAGAGAGAGAGAGAGGGGAAAAGAGAGGGAAAGGGGCGTCCGGGTGGGGATGATAAATGAGTGAAGGCTGAATGAGATTAGGAGAGGTCCGCTGAATAAATGACCAGATTAATGAAGTGAGGAGACAGAGCAGCAGAGACACACGCTGCCAACAATAACACAATCTTATGAATCTAAATAAAAAGACTTGCTTCTAAAAATAGCACAGTCGCTCGTTCAGACTTAAGACAATGTGTCATCCTGTACTTTCAGGATGCACGTCTGTACTATGATAAACATGCGTTTTCGGTTCATGCAGATGGTATTAAGCAATATCTCAAAGCAATAAGCAAACTCCCAGAATACATAAATGTCAAGGTCTTGTTGAAATGTCGTCATGGTGTCTTACCAAAGCTACTCGTGCCTGTCTTTCAAGACTAATATGTTTACACTTCACTAGAGGAGGAGGATGTATGACTGCAGAGGCTGAAAACAGAATTACAGTGGGAAGACAAAGTATTGGTACCTCTTACAAATACTAGGATTTATGCATGATTTAAACATAAAATGTGACACTCTAAGTCAGAACAAAAGATAAAAACACCTAAAAGGAACCGTATGTAAGATTTTGAATACAAATTTCATAAACATGAACATCATCCAAGTACACAAATACAATGTAAACTTGTTCAAATGTAATCTTATTTTTCTGAAAGTCAATTTAAGTTTAAGTTAATTTTAAATAAAACAACAATAGCCATGATGTTCATTTGTTAATGTTTGCATTTGCTGTTTTGATTCTAAAGAAGATTGTCCAATCGAAAAGCAGAATGAACCTCCATGACTCTCTCAGTTGAGATGCCAGTTTGGTTTCTTAGAGCCTGAGGTTCTCTCTAAACTCCACTCACGTTGTGAATGAAGTTTACAATTGATGGTGAACCATGACAGAAGATTAAGTATCTGAGAACCTGACCGTCAGGTGATTACCCATGATTCACAGCAAACATTTTTGGTCTTATTGACCAGGAGAATAAAATATTCATGCTTTAAGTATTTGACAGTTGATTTGTGATTACCAAAATCTTAAAAAAAAAACACTGGTCCATGAGAAACATTTTGAAACCACCTACGTTTCCCATAACTTTCTATATAAAACATATAAGTACTAAAGAAACTAAATGGTTGTAATCTCAATGACTTCTAACGAGGCTCTAACCTCCCCTAATGTGGTCCATAGGTTTGCACCAGTTGACACTCTTTAGAACTTGTGATTTCTGCGAGCTAATAGCTAGCCGTTAATGGAACAATAAGGGATAGCTAATGTTTACGGTTAACAAAAAAAAACCAAATACAGTGGATGACCCCAGCTGTTGATGACCCAACTGTACAATGCATCTGCGTAGACTGCAATTGCATAAAATTACATACAAAACATACTGCAACCGGTCTTAAAATTGTGATGAATATTTACAAAACAACATCAAACTAGATCATAATTAGAAAAGATAAGATAAGATAAGATATCCTTTATTTGTCCCACAATGGGGAAATTCCAGTGTTGCAACGCACATTTTAAGAGCAGCAGGGAAAATAGAGACAATTCAATGGGGAGGAAACAACAAAAACAGAGACATGCAATCAAACAAGATAATAGAAAAAAACATGAAGGTGTCACATTACTTGAACTTAACCTTTTCTTAACGGTTGCACCTCTGATTGGTTTGGAGCAGACTGACTGTGTGAAATGAGCTCCGCTGTCATGTTCGGCCCAGGTCCCCTGACAGGGCCCCGCTGAGCCTCAAGTGCCCTCAGCTCTCAGACAAGCGCGCTCCACCTAGCAGCATCCATTTGTGCACTTAGCTCAGAACAAACGCCAGGGCGAGTGAGGACATCAACATGCACACTTATTCTAATACAGATTTTGTTCACGCCAGCTTTCCCCTGACAAAAGTCTAGATTTTTTACACAAATAAATGGATTAGGGGAGAGGGAAACAGGCAGAGTAAATCTTTTAACCCACAAGTGCAAGTTTTTCACACCTGATGGTTTTAGTTGTACTCAGATTATTTCCAAAAACAATATTGAGTAAGATTAGCCAGGTCCTTATGGCAAGATGAATTTAAAAAAGTTATGAGAGTGTGCAACAGTAGCCTCCATAAAAGTCAACAATAAAACTACTTTACATAATCAAATTTTATTTCACAGCTAATGTTTAACTGTCCGATTACGAGCCAACTAACTCTTTGTGCGGATACAGACAAACTCTTAGACTTACAAGCAGGTTGCAGTTCAACAGATGAAATAGTTGCCCTGCAGCATTATATGTAGGAATCTTTCCAAAAATGTTCAAGATCAGACTAAATCGATGTGGTGTTACAAAGAAGAGGGCACCTAAGTCCAAAAGTATCTCTATAAATCTATCTTCCGTACAGTGAAAACAATTTGTTGCATGAGATATTGATGGAAAACAACTTATGGATAGTTCTAAATGTCAAAACAATGAACAAAATTGGTATTCTGGTTTTGTGATGTGGTAAGAGGGGAAAAAACAGACACAAAGTCACAACAAGTTACAGTGGACAATAAGAGTGTTTACCACTGTGTTACCGTGTTGTAAAAAGTTTGATGTTATATCAAAGATCAAGGGGCAAAAAACTGCTAAATTGTTTTTACACTTTGTAAACTACAATTGTTGTGATTCAAGAATTTTTTAGTACATTTTCCACATGTACTTGAAGGTAGAGGCACTCAATATATATTGAATTTTAGATAATATCGTGAATGTTGTTTTGCAGTACAATTTACTATAAAAATTATTAATAAGTAATGCTGCATACTTTCTAAAATCCAAAGTGCTTCACTAAAGAGGAAAATTAATTCTTATTATTCAGATATTTGTCTGATAATCAAACACACTGGTGGAATAAATGGCCTTCTTCAGTTAGATAACAAGAGAATTTGTGCCTGGAATAAGTAATGTTTTACATGTTTTAAGCACATTTAAATTGTACTTATGATTGCCAATGGAACAATAACATCATATCTTTTAAAATAAGAAAAATATTAACTTGAAATTATGAGAAAGGAGGAAGCTTCTGTTCTTAAAATAAGGATTAAAATAAGAGTCACTCTATCAAATCACTATAACACTGAGTATTCCAACCAATTTTAAACTTATTGGAAAGTTGTAGTGACCAATTTTTTACTGTAGCAAGGCTGAAGTTATTCTGGTGTAGTAACAATTCCGAAGACGTTTTAACACGTTCATGTTCTACTGACAGATAATTGTCCAATATGATTATCCAGATACACCAAAAATGAATCGAAATGTTAATTTTTGTCAACATCGTCAAGCCCTACTTGAATGCAATTGTACTTTTAAAATCAAACGTGCTATTAAGCATAGTACAAGTACCTGTAATAAGGTATATTTCTCTGCATTTCTTTTCAGAAGTGAGTGAACGCCACCGTAATATGCCACCTGTTTCTCGGTTGGTTGGAGAAAACTGTAGAACGCAGAGATAATCCACCTAGATAGAGCAAGAAACATGCTAATTCTACACAGAAAAGCTTAGGCAGGAATCAAACTCACACCATTCTTGCTGAGCACTAGACATTTTGACTGCCCTAAGCTATCACTGAGCAGAGATGCAAGTACAGGTTAGGAAACAGTACTTCAGCCCATTTTCTACTACTCGAAATCATTTGCCAACTCAACTCAGTCCACTAATATAAAGAAAGCTGCTATATAATTAGAGCGTATGGGATTGAATAGGAAAATCTCGTCCATTTTTCTAAACAAACATTCTGAAAAGCCGCTGTTGTGAAGTCAATAGAAATGCAACGCCGTGATAAAATTCCCGCCAGCGTCTGCGTGCTGATGTCTGACATGCTCTGCGATGTCTGTGCTATTAGCGGCGACTGAGAGGTAATTACATGTGGACAAGAGAAAACACAATGACATCGCTTCATTTCAACGCGGCACAGCTTGATGCGCACTCCTCCTATATACAAGTAAACACAGGAACATAAAGAATCGGCCATTTTCTCATATTGTTCGACAAGTTGGCACCTGAACTTATATATATTCTTTGCAAGGCCAAAGTCATTATCAAAGCCATGTCACTGGTGGGAATTGAACTGCGTATGAAATGATAAGAAGGTTTTACATTTACTTTCCAAGATTAATACCTTTTACAAGCAACTTAATGTGTTACTTTTGCTTTCCTGGGTAATCAGTAGGGCTGCACAATATATCGAAAAAATATCGAAATCGCGATATTGACACGTGCGATATCCATATCGCAAGGATGTGCGATAATTTCTTACATTTTTTATGCATTATTCATCCGTTTTTAGTGCGGAGTGGTTTGACTCCGGCGCCACCTTAAGCGCGCCACCTTAAATCTGCTGCTGCCGCTTAGCTAGCTAGAGTGAGCCGCAGTGAATGACGGGAACTACTACTGTAAACAGATGAAAAGATGAGCGCAGACGAAAGCAGCAAACTCCTTTTCCTAAAGCCACTGCATCCCGACAACTCTGGACTATTTCTGTACAAGACAAGTGTTTTTCTATCATGTCGACGGCTCAAAACAGAAGCCACATTGAGGGGAAATACAACTGCAGCCGCTTCCAACAACCTCACAAGGACAACCGTAAAGTTTCTTTACTCTTCAAACTCCTCAAACTGATCCGCTAGAATCCGGAAAACCAAAGGAAAATTCACAGGCTGTGGCGTTTTGATTCCAGCATGTTATGTCTTTAGTTAACGTTAGCTGTGAGTTAGCATATTAGCGCTGCTAACAACGGATCTATTGCTAACAACACAGCACAACCAAACCAAAAACCACGGAGCAAATGGATTAAACGCCACTGTATTCAACTTTTCTCTGCCTCAGCATCATCTCAAAAGTAAGTCCTGCGTGTGTACCTTGTAATTATGTGTGTGAAGCAGGCGTGTGTGCGTAATACCTGTGTGTTTAGCGCTGCGTTCTCGTCTTCTTCGACTCTTGTGACTCGTGATGGTTTAAGCCGCTCAAAAAACTATAGTTGTGATAAAACTGTGACCTGTCAGGCACATTTAATACGACGCACAAGCTCATCTTCAGTTTACAGACAGACGTGAAACGTGTATAAACTCCAGAGGTAGCAACTGCGGTTGCCAGATTTTCAGAGTTACCAGCAACTAAGCCTTGGAAAAAAGCATCCTAAAACATGACAGCGCTTCAATAAAAATAAGTTAATAACATAATTAAGCAATTACAAAGCCACAGAACGTGTGCTGTTTATATGCACATTGTTTTAATAGTGTAATAACGATTTAAAATAAATGCACAGAGAATTTCTTAAGTGAAAAATAAATATCGCAAAAATATCGAATATCGCAATCTCAGAGCCCATATCGCATATCGCATAAATTTTCAATATCGTGCAGCCCTAGTAATCAGTTGCTTTTTCAAACCAGTAACACATTAGTGTAGGTTCAGATCAGCTGCTCGACTCCGTCCTGTTTGAATTGTCCAAAGTTTTCACAACGACAAAAGCGAGTGCATGTGTGTGGCACCTCCTGCTCTCACACAAACCTCCTCTGTCTTTACGTTGCTGAATGTTTTTCTCTGATCACAGGCCTACGGTGACGCCTCCTCAGCACCTCCTCTCGTGTGCGCTCATGCAAGACTCCCTGTGCATTCTCCCTCCTGCATGGTCTTTCCTTCTTCTTTGTCGGCTTTTTTGTGTGAGGTCCAAGGCAATAGAAGTTTTGTTAAATTTTAGGCTAGGGCTGGGCAATATTTATAATTATATAAAAATTGAATCGTGAGCTCATCTCTGTGACAATCACCAATTTTTTTATGAAATTGTCATATCGTGATTTCCCTTTTCTATTTGATGCATATTCAAATATATACAATTTTTTTCCAACCTATTACTCTTCAAAATCCAAGTCACAACACTTTTAGTTTGTAAAAGGAATTCATTTGAATAAAGTTTGATTTATTAAAATATTTCAATGTATATGACTGAAACATAGATTTTTAGCATGTTTTCATGTCTAAAAGTTGCTATTACTGTGAGAAAAACACATATGGCAAAGTCCCTTTCACTTGATTTGCAACACACAATGTTGTAATTAATTGATTCTTTTATAAATTTTTTTATTGAAGGAGTGAGGTTGGATGTTTTTCTCTGAAAATCTGGCAACACTGGCCAGCTTGTGACAGCTGGATTTAGCTGTTGATAGTGAATTGTATTTACCTTATAAACAAGAGGAAAATAAACGATGTATAAGAATTGTGATCAAATCAAAATTGTGATCTGGCGTCAAGAAAATCGTGATGTTATTTTTTTGCCATATCGCCCAGCCCTACTTTAGGCTACTGCTCCCAAAACCTTTAGCATTATTGATAACTCTATCATGCATAATTAATGGTAGTGCACAAGTACTTTAACTAGTAATGTGATGTTCGCAAACGATACGATTCTTTTGAACGACTCATCACTGTGAACGATGAGAATCACATCACAAAGATGAACAATTCATTTCTTCAATGGGGAGGAAACAACAAAAATATAGGAACAAAAGGGAGCTTTTCTCACTCAAATGTGTGTGTACAGAGAACACAGAGCATCGGCATCGTATTGTAATTAAGCACACAACATTTTAAACCTTAAATGTCAACAGGTCTCTGAAGTCATTCATGTCTCTTCTGTCCTCAGTTTCTTCAAGCTACGATCCCCAACACAAGCCATGAAAAGTCTAAAAATATGTTGACAATAACAGGAAGTAGATCAAAGTTCAAAACTGACGACATCACGTTAGGGCAACTACTCAGTGTGATGCCATCATTATCTTAAATAGAATCTTAACTTTGTTTTAGTGAAATGAGTAGTTCAACCTGTCATAGGCACTTTAAGATTTTGCAGCCTCTCTCTCTCTGTCTCTCTCTAATTCGTTTTCTATTCTTGCACCGCCAGACATTTGGAATCTGTTTGCAAATACTTGCGTAAGGTAAAGGAACATATTGCCTCCTGGAGAACAGCTTGCACATATGATAGCCCTCGCGTTCAGGTGATTAACTCTGTAAGACGCTAGCAGGTGCACGCTCATCTGCAGCCGGAGAGGGACTGCATATGGCATTAATTAAATGATCTGGAATTAACAGAGCAAAACATGAGCTAACGCATTATGATATTTGGGATAATTGTGCTGGCAGATAAGGGATTACTAGCTTTTTAAATCTTCTGTTATCTTTGAGTTCATTGCTTGTAAGCCGGGGAAGCCAGAATTGTAAAGCGCCGTGGGGTTGCGATAATTACCAGTTACAAATATGTAGGATGATCGCTCACAAGATAATGGATTGTACCTAATCTCGCTCAGTTTACATGAAAGCTGCAGGTGTTTTCAATGTGACAGGCAGTAGATACAAATGCACTCTTCTCTGCACTCTTGACTCAGGAGCGAAAAGGTCACGTACTAAAAGGAGGATAAAAGGCATTACAGTTGGATTGTTTTTACACAATAGTACACTTACTACACTTACTGCTGTAGTGTAAAAAAGGTCGAGAAATATTAATGCAATCTTCAGCGCATTAATGTCATCTATGCAGAGAGTAAAAGTATAGTAAAAGCTTAGATAACACACCTTAGGCCCCAATCTTCAAGAATAAAAAACATGTTGTATAATGCCTTATATCTGACAGGCAAATACTGTATGTATCCTATATGTATCCACTGTATGATTTTGACTGTCTGCATTGTGTCATGCATAAAAAACAAATACTGTACATTAGAGAATGCAGTTGTGAAGGCCTAGGTGCAAGCTTTAGGAGGTACTTGGTGAGGAATTCTTTTTGATTCTTCACACCATGTTTGAAAAACATTTTTTTTGTTCAAGTTTTGTCCTGATTTTAAGCCCGATATGCTCCTATACAAGTTTGAGTAGTTGTGGCAAGGTAAGGATTTTTCTAAGAGATTTCTGTCTGTGGGTCCAAGCTACTCTGCAAGAGGCTAACAGGTGCTAGTTCCGACTAGCACCTGCTAGCATCTGTTCCGACTTTCAGTCAGGTCGCATCACTGTAAGGCTCACATGAGCGCGAGGTCTGCAACAACAGACAGCATCTGGAGCAACTACTTTGTGATGGCGAATCTTAAAATGTAACATAAAGAAGGAACATGCCTCACCATGTGTAAATAATTGTATATAAGATTTGGACAAGCATTCAATGGCACTTCAATGGCAGCTCTCTACTGCCCTCTACAAGCAGCTGCTTGAAGAACACAGAAACTATAAACACTATCAGCGTCTACTCTGCTCTAGTCCGTGCGTCTCTTTCCGTGCGGACGTCACTTGCGGGAGGCATAAACCAAGCTTTGGAGCTACAAGCTCTGACTTTGAAGCACAACTTCAAATTTGACCTATGATCAAAAATCTTTGATGGCAGTCGACCAAAAATGTGCAGCAGACAACTGGCTCAAAATGTATCGATGACATTAATATGTATACAAGACCCAGGATATTCTGATGTAACTGATGTAAGACGTGTCTTCTCAAATAAAAAGCAAGTACATATCCCAAGGTTAGCAGTAAACAGAGCTCCTCCAGCATCATGACTACATTTGACATCATATTGGCAGGGGAAAGCTAGTTTTGAATGGCAGCAAACATGACCATTTACTTTTGGAATTTATTGTTGACATTAAATGAAACTCAAAAAACAAGACATTTTAAACAAATCAGATTAAACTGATTGGAATGAGTGTAAATCTGGTAAAATACTCAAAAGTCATTAAAACCCACAGATGTTGTAGCGTGAGTTTATAACAGAATCACGTCCTATATATTCATTTTAATGTTTTGCATTGCAGATTAAGAAATAAAGCTTGAAAGCTTGAACTGTTAACTCTTCACCTGCCCTGCCCCTTCTCGTCGTCCTTCTCACCTGACACGACTCAGTAAGCACAATCTTTCTAAAAAATCTTATTAGGCTCACCGCAACCTCTAAGTGCTGATGCATTATTCATGTGTTTTTCCCAAGCACTCACAAAAATGGGCGAATAATCCCAGCTGATGTTTAAAATGCACGGCAAAAATCAGACGCCTTATATGCTAGCTTAGCATTATCAACAATGCCGTGGAGGAGCTCTCAAAACTCCACAGGACTTACAACGTGAAGTGATCCAGAAGCAACTTGAAGCCATAGGCAATAAATTATTCATTGCAATAATCGAATAAAATGAAATGCATGCATTACACATATTGTGGTGGAAATGAATGGCTAAATGATCATCAGTGGAACGGCACATGTGGCTCTTCTCAGGTCGAGGGCTGCTACATTTCAATGGGACTCATTAGCTTGCAAGCATTAGCATTTCATTTATGCATGGGATGTTAATCCACCTAGCACTCTAGGTGTTTTTAAAATCCCAGCAGAGGCAGCCACTCCATCAGTCAGGACAGCTGCTCCATGCGCACTTCAAGCCTTGTTCCACACTTGTCTAACTTTATTCATGCACAGAGTGTAGTGGACAAAGATCTGCCCAATAAAACTTAGTGACGTTGTATAGCAGGCAGATTCTGACAGAGGACAGTCTAAGCTCTGTACCAGTTTTTATATTATTACTGATGTCGACAATGAATGAATAGAAAAAGCAGCTTTTGCTTTTTTGTTTTTTAACGGTGATCTATAAATCTAAAGGGATTGTAGACTTATCTGGAAAATATTAATAAACCAATAGGTAAAGGAAAAAACATTGTTAAAAAAAACAACAAAACCTAAACAACAATAAACTGGTATCAGAACCTACTGCCCTTGCAACTAAATGGAATGAATATTTTAAAACACTATAAATTAACTCTCATCAGAAATGGAGGCCCCCAAATGAATGAGTTAGGGACATCCAGCCTAACTAATTCAATCTATCTATCCCACGTTGTAAGTTTAATATTAAATTGATGCATCAAATATATTCTCTAACTTAAGTCATACACTTACGTTGCTGCTGTTTTAGATGACTTTAGATTTGCATTTGACACTGTAAATTATGTTAAGGTTCTTTGCATTTGTATCATTTAGTTGTATAATTGAATATAAAATGAATGTGTTAATCCAATATGAGACAATATCATTGATTGTAATACTGCTGAATACAGATGTGTTTACATGGAGAATAAAGTGACCCAACGGCCCACATTTGTATTAAATACCTGAGAAAGCTAATCTGGCTAAATACTATTATAACTGTGCTGACTACTGCAATTGTATTTGGCTTTTGCTTTTTTTTTTATCTAATGTCCTGCCTGACTTCCACTTCAGTCTATTACACATGTGACTCTTCCATATCATTTCCACAGTACATGTTCCCCACACAGCAGACATATGCTGCGGGCCAGCCCAGAGGAGGATAGGAGAGTCCACAGCTGTTCCTCTTCAAATATGCAAATTGGTCAAATATGCTTGGAACTAAATATAACTCGTCATTAAACTTTCAGTGTTGCATTAAGCAGCAGTAAAAAGCGGTAATGACCCCGCTGAGCCCGACCCAGGCGCGATTCCACCGTTCTGTGTGAAGGAAGGGAGCGAGGGAACCAGGCATGTCTGGAGAAATAGAAGCTAAATCGATCAGGAGGAGCATCCTGAGGGTTTGTCTAACTGTTATGGCTTATGGCCATGTCTAACTGTTATGGCTTATAGTTATGAAGTGCTCCAACTCAGCCAAATGAAGTGCTGGCCTTGTTTATGCACTGCTGAGCCCAATATATCTGTGATGCAACAAATGGGGAGTGCGGTCAAACGTTTTTCAATTATATGAACATGAATTTAATAAAAATATATGTCTGCAAGATCTATTCTTCAAATCAGGGGTCAGCAAAAGCTACATGTGGCTCTTTAAAGACAACATTGTGGCTCTTTGAGATTTAATTAAGAATGAGGAACTAGAGTATAAAAAGTTAAAGAACATTTTTTGCTACTCTCTTCTATTTATCTATTGACAGCCGTAACTGGAGTCTCCCTTTCTAGATGCTTTGTTAAACAAATTGATTATTTTTGCTATCAAAATTTTTGTGAAACCATACAATATTTTATTTTGTAAAACTTCGTTTTTGTTCATTTAACTGTCTAAATGATTTTATCATTGTTATTATTATATGTTGTTTAGTTTTTTTTTTCCTTTTTTGACTCTTGAATCTTTTGGCTCTTTCTGACTTTGATTTGGGCAAATATGGCTCGTTTGCTGTAAAAAGTTGCTTCAAATGTATCACTTTGTATATTTAGTCATTTTTGTCTTCTGCAAATATGGATTGAATTTAAAATGTTTGTGAGAACAGATTAGAATTAGGAGTAGCTAATGTTAGACATCTGAACAATATGTAGAAGTGAACTATAATTTTCTGTACTTGTACTAATCAGCATGCATGCACATGGTGAAACAGACATTTAAATGGAAGTCATATCACTTTATTCAGAGTGATGTTAGTTCTGTGACATGTGCAGAGTCTAACTCAGAGTGGCAGATGGACAGAGGGCATGTGGTAAACATGCAGGTCAGACTGACATTAGAACGTCTTTCACTGGTCAGCTAACTGGAGAGAGAGACATCACACAGCCCTGACACATACACTTTAATGAATTGAGACATTGCTAAACCAGTACTTTAGATAACTAGATGTACTACTTTCTCACAAAACCTGATACTTGAAAATGTGAGTCAAAACAAAAAGTTTAACTTTTTACACTTTACTTTTTTTTTTTCAACACAGACCAATACTGAGAAGAGTTTTAGCCTCCAGCTCATGTCTGGCGTTTCCATAGTCGGACTGAAAATGGAAGCACAATCATTCTAGCTGGACTACCAAGATACATTATGCGTTTTTGAATGTGAGGATTTAAAGTTGAGTGTGTGAGTCAGGTCTTGTTCTTTTTTGCAATTTGCTTGAACATGTATAAATTCCAAATCAATCTTAATCACAGTATTTGAATTCGATTTTTTTTTTTAATCTTGCAGCCTTTGCTCAGTTGAAACAAACGTGTCCATTTGTTTGTTGGAATGCCTATCGATCTGAGCTGAGAGTGCAGTGTGCAAGTGTCTCCTGTAGTCATGTGACCTCCTCCAGAAGTCTGCCTGAATCACGCCTGAGACACAAGACAGCACCCAGCCCCTTCTGCTATCATCTATAATTCACCCGAGCGTCACGTACCATTTGTCCGCCTCAGAATTACAATTTCATATCTCCTGTTTCTGGGGAATTGCTTTTGGGGCAAAGACAAAGAGGGGTCCGTACCTATCCAAACTGTGAGGTGTTCTTTTGAAACTCCTCTTAAGGGAATAAAAGAAGAGTCATGTTATGAAATGTGTCAACGACAATATGCCAGTGGAGTGAGAAACGTCTTGGCTGCAGGCGCTTACAGTTCACATCGCGGAAAGAAGGGAATCAATAAAGCAGCTCTGCCTTGACCGCATCTCATTTGGTGAACAGGTTCCAACTATGAATATTTAACATGTTTCAGAAATGAATGCAGTTTTGAATAGGAACACTCGAACCTGGAGAGATCTAGTAAAATCCAAACACGTGAAGGTTCATTTACGGTTGGACAAGGTGTACGAAAAGGGAAATCAAACTCCAATTTTATTAAATATGTTCAGTTTGAATTAAAGCTGTAATAAAATATACTATAAAGAGTGACAGTGTTGGAGAGTGAAACCAAAGGACAATTTTATTAAACTGAGCTGCAGACTGTGACATTTGCTAGGTGTAGTCATTCAGAACAGTACACTTAGGTGGGTTTATTGCTTGCTTCTAGTGGTAGATGTCCAAGGGTTTGATTTACATCCAAATTAGCTACTATTTCTAAAGCTGGCTGCACACTTGAGGAGCTTAGGATCTTTTGCGATTTTTAGATGCGTCAAAAGGAGAACAGGGCACAGACATGGATATTTACAAAGATTATTTGTCTCACAGTCTTATCATGTCAGAACACAGACGACACAGGCTTGTGGAGTGTAGCAGAACAGTGCACAGTTGGATTGAGCGCAGTGTTTTCTTTCATGTTCACGGTTGTAAAAGTGAAACAACATTAATGAAATGCTTGTGGATTGAATCAGTTACATAAACATTATAATAGAACGAGTTATCATTAGACGTAAGAAGTTGTTACACTCACTTATTCTGGACGTGAAATGAAAAAGTTCCAACAAAACCTATGTTGTTAATAGTCTAGTAAAGTAAGTGCTTCACACGTCATTGGAGGTGCAGCTGCGTTGGAGATGACATTCAAATATGATATAAAAAAGAATCTTGCACTTTGACTATGTGCACAAAGAAAAAAGTTACAGTATAACAAAATCACAGCGACCCGGGCCGTATACATACAGTATGTTGAGAAACGACAAAAAATCTCTTACAAAAATCCTTACTCCACGTCTCCCCGAATTCGTAAAGGGGCACATCGAATTTACAATCGGAAAACTCAGAAAACAAAGTAATACTTGTTTACATAAGCCACGTATGGACTAGTTCTGGGCCTGTGAGGAGGCTTGCTTTAAAGATCTGCTGTGACCAGCAAGCATAACTCATTCTTTTTTTAAAATCAGAAAGTTTTATTGAACAAAATTCAAAAACTAAGAACATGCTTCAGTGCTAAGATGCAACATTAGGTAACAGATAAGCTGCATGTTCGCTCATTATTATCGTACCGGTTTATTCCAAGATCAATGCATTGTTTTGTGAAAGATACATAGTCTGCTAGTAAATGCTTTTTGCCAAATGAGTCTGCCTTCACTCTTGTCCAGTCATCTCAATCAGCCAAAAAACAAGCCTTATCGTTTCTGCTTAGGATTGCGTAAATGGACTGATGTGGCGACAAATTTGGATTATCAGAGTCTGTTTCAATGTGGACTAATCAAAAAGTAGCAATAAGTTATTTTAAAGTTACTGCAAAGTTGTAGCCAGAAACTTTACATTTTTAATTACGTAGGTGCTAGGGACCCCGTGTGTAAAATATCTGTATTTTCTAGTGAAATGAGCAGCTAATTAAAGTGAAAAGAACATCCAAGCATTCATTCCTTTATTTATTTATTTTTTATTGCTTATTCCCATCTGGGCTCACAACTGACTGGAGTCTATCCAAGTGACTTTGAGCTCATCCTGGACAATGGGTTATTCACTTTCTCATTCATTTGCTAGGAAAAAATGTACAGTGTTGGAAGTTGGTTTTATACATGCATGTTTTTGGAGGTGCCAAAAGAACATGCAAACTACCATGAGAGAACATGAAATGGTGATTTTGGTCCAACCCCAGATTCAAACTCACAATCTCTTTAACCACTCTGCTACTGTGCACCCCAATCTCCAAGCAACCAAGACAATACTGGGGGTGAATGAGTCTGTCTTCAGGCTGTGATAACGTATTTGTTCAGTGCCTCGAGGCCCAAGCACGTGGCACCTACACTTTATTAAATGGTCAATGGACATAATGGCTCCCTTGTTTGGATCTCACAACATTACAGAGCGATTGTGTTAGCACTTATTATGTTTACAGACAAAGTGTGCACAGAGAGTAGGATTCCTGCAGCTAATAATGAAGCGTTTTGTGAGCGTTCCTAAAAAGCAGGTAGATAGGTAGAACAATGGCTACCCTGAACAAAAGAAACAGGACAAAAGATTAGCCCACTTTGATCAAACGCATTGTGGTTGTGCCATTAAGGACACAAAATGGATGTGCGTTAGAAGATGTAGCACGCATATCTAGAAAAGACATGCTATTCCTATGGTAAGGGTCCGTAAAATGCCATATATACTTTTTGGACCAATAGTAATGGTGGCAACAAATAAAAGCCCCACTATACTTTCAACTCCTCGGTCACTATTGCGCTATAATTATGTACAAATAGAACTCATAGCATGGCTAGAGAATGTTATAGATATGGGCCCGGTTGATCGATCAGCCTGAGCCGACAAACCAATTATTTCTTCTGGCTGTGACTGTCCAGAGAATTCATTTTAATTACCTCTTACAGTCAATGCACACTCATATTCAGGCTAAGGTCATGGAATGGATTGGTGGTTATTATTTTTCGCTGCATGCTTTCTTAGCTCAAGGGAAAATGTAGTACACGTGAACAGTGCGTTAAGACAAGACAGGCATTATTTTCAGGCTTATGTATTACTTATCATTTGAATAAGAGGGATAATGCCATGGCAACCTTTGGTACTTATGCTTCCAAAGAGCCAGACTTGACATACAACATCTCATATTCTACAGTTACAGTGGTTCTCTCCGGGTATCGTTTGGCAAGTAACGCTTTTTCTCAAGAACTGCACTGAAGTAGTTCTCTTGAGTATCTGTATCTTACTTGAGTATTACAAAATCTGGTGACTTTTTACTTTTACTTCATACATTTTTTAAAGAAGTATATGTACTTTTTACTCCCTACGTTTTTTCCTTTTAGCTACCAATGCAGATTTGCTATGCTGCTTTGTGTCAGAGCTTTATGAACAAATTAACTACTGAAAACTGGCAAAAACATTACTTTAAACCAGTAATTCTTAGCCATAGGGCTGGGGCCCAAAGTTGGGCTGCGAGCACATCCTTAAGGGCCGCACAATCAGTAAAATACAATACATTTAATATGAGATTGGGCCCCAGGTTACTATGCACATCAATGTTGGGGCCTCAAGGTCAAAAAGGTTAAGAACCCCTGCTTTAAACTACTGTAAAGCCTATCTCACACTGCACAACACAAACCAATTTTATGCATTGTAAAAAATTGCATTAGATTGATTAAAATGTTTTAAAATCGCAATGTGAATCTTTATTTTTGGTATTTTCTTTCCGGTTAAGATGGTTTTACAGGATGTACTTAGATTATATGACTTGTTTCGATGCATTTTCTGCCTTGTTTCAATAAATGTATTCTTTTTTCAAGCCAAATTATTTGCTAATGAAGTAAGACATTTTACCTACCTCATTGTCAAATTTGAATCAAGCTCAAATCTTTTGAAAACAGTCAGAAATGTCAAGAAATAAGCTGCCAAGTGGTAGAAAATGACAAATGCTTCAAACTTTATTATATTTATGCAGTTGATTTACTGTATGTAAGAAGTTGGAAATAAGTACTATGTGAGAACTAAAGGATGAGTCATTTATCTATTGTTAATTTTTGCTTGGCTTCCTTCCTTACATTACTAGAGATAGACACTGCTTTAGAATGTTTCTGTTTTTTAAGTAGCCAGGCAGTGTTCCTGTTGCAACAACCCTGGGCAAGCAAAGCAATGTTTAATCCACTGGGCCATTCTCAGCTACAGGCGTATATTCTGGATACTAATACACTTCTTTGCAGTCCATATTTCACTTTAATGGATGAATAAATATAGCTACTAAAGGATCAATGGGCTGAATCACTTGAACAAATGCCACCTGAAGACACCGCGGAGGAATTCACACGAGGCTACCAGCAGAACAAACATTATTAAAAAGAGGCATCAGCAGTGGCTTTAGCAGTGGGCTGAGACAGTAGTTATAATGTGATGGAGAGCACACTGTCACTGTTACTGAGTATCACGATGAGGCCAGGATTGTCAACGGTAGACCTTTCTCTCCCTTTCTCTGTAATGATCCACTTGGGTAGAGTAATACGATATGGAAGGCTTCTCATGCAGGACAAAATCTGAATAGAGCATAACAGTTTCTATGGAGAGATAACTAATAATACGTATCACTTAAACACAGTAATAGCATTAAATAACATTTAATATGCACGACTTGTTTAGTTTTTGGGTAGTTAACATGAACTTTAGAGTGAGAGAGCTACATCTACTGGCCATAGAAAGAAATATAAAAAGAATAAATACAAAAGCTTGCAACAATCACGCTAATGTAAGCAAAAGGTTGTAAAGACTTAGCCAGGCTGGTGCTACCTAGTGCTTTTACTCAATTTAATTTCACTCCAGCTACTACGTCAGTAATCGCAGTAATGCAGACAGTTTTCAAAAAGCAGATAGTTCAGTTGTTCAATCAGAGAGCAGGAGTAATGTTGGCCAGAACCAACCCGAGTCGAGATAGAAGACTACGTTCTCCTTGTGTCAAAATATTAACTTAGAACATAATATTATACTTTTTAATTTGCAAATTTACCACATAGAAATGGCAACAATCACTGACACACATGTTTATGCAATCCTAAAGGACAAAAAAAACAAAAAGCAGTGATCGGTTAAATAAAAAAAGTTCCCACCTACTGTGAAGCAAATGAACCCCAATGATGTGAAGTCAGATGGTTTCCATGAAATGAAATGAAATGAAACCGGCTTCAGTAAAGACTGATTTTATAGCAGAAATATTCAGAACAAGTCTAGTGCACTTAAAGCAGTGCACTAGACTATAAATAATAATATTTTTTTTAGCACAGTGTCTGAAGAAAAAGTAGATACAGTATACAACGAAATGTCAAAAACTTAAAATAACTACAAATTTTGGTGGGAGCCACATGGCGACAATGTCTTTAGGTTAACGGGTAAATCTAAACCTACCCCAAGCCCCAGTCCTAAATTTATCTATTTTAGTAACTTGAAGCCTAAACTTACCCGTTAAACCCAAAGGAAATGTCGCCACGTGGCCTCAACCAAAATTCTTTGTTACTTAACGTTTTGGCTTTTTGTAACATATTGACGTAAAAAAAAAAGGCATGAAAATGTGCTTATCGTATGCTTTTGACATTTTGTATATATACTGTATGTTTTCTACTGAGATTGTCTTGTAGTTTGTCCACCATCTTTATCTGTCTGTAGACTACTGTGAATAAAACTAAATAATGTGAGATAATGTTATGGCCAATAACTGATTTGAAGATATTCAGAATACAGTTACTTTGCTAAAATTTGAGGAATACATAATGACATTTGAGCATAAATTAGGCTTTAAATTTCAGAGAATTTGTGAGAAATTTTGAAAACAGCACAAAACGTGAGTGTGAGTTTATTGATAAAGATTTTCATAAATAAAAGCATGATGAAGTGACCAAAATAAAAAAGTCACATTCATGAATCATTTTATGCAAGGTTATCCCAACTACAAATTTTGTCTCTGCTTTCCTCATTAAATACATTAGTTTGTATGTTTGCACAAATCTATCACTTAATAAATGGCAGAATATAATGAAATCTAAAAGGCCGTTAAAACTATAACTCTGCAAAACTGTCGCGCCTTTGCAGCTAAACTTAGCATCGTCACTTGTACCTGATACATAGACACTTGTGGATTCAAAAAGTTATATAAACTAAGAGAAATTGAATGTGACAGGTCCAAAACGTCCCTTTTTGGCAAGTGTGGGCGGAAGAACCAGGAAGTGAATCATCTTATAGCTGACAAAACTTCTGGCACTCTTTATCCCTGAGCTGGCTCTTTGCATATTTGGTCTTAGTGTTTATTTTGGTACTATATGTTTTTTCCTGTCATAGCTAACAAAAAAGACTTTGGTTGTTGTATCAAAACAGCAGGTGCGATAGTAATTTTTCTATTATCCACCCGTTATAGTTATTTTAAATGGGCTAGCTTCCATTTGAATCCAGCATTAGCCTGTTGAGCTGTTCAATTCTTTCAATAGAAGTGCTCCCTACTGGGAAATATAGACTTGATTAGTATTCTGCTACAAATCTGTTGATGTGCCTGCGGTGACGGCGATGAAAGCTGTTAAAGAGAGTGACAATTAGGCCAACAGCTAATGATGACAGTCAGGAAAAAGCCACATTTATTACAATCGTTCACATTGATTAAGTGCATCGCCTGCCATCGCAAATTCCAGCGGCTTTTATCTTATGACAATGTCGAGTCCGGTCACAAACTCTGTCTGACCCAGCTCCATACAGCAAAAGGATGATGCTGGCTTTTAACTTGGATTGCACAAGCTGGGTATGTGGGTGAAGGAGAAGGAGTAATAAAAAAGTAACAAAGCATGTCTGAAAATACAACTGCCAAATATGATTTTTACAGCTGAAACAAGACTCTTGGAAAAGGACCATCCATTGAGAAAAATACTGAGAGTACGGATAGGCCTGTCCTTCATTGCAGTATCAACTTAGATATAAATGAAAGTTAGAGAGCAACATATTAGTGCGTTATTTTCTTTTCTAAATTAACATTTGAACTGAGGAGGATCAAATTAGTTCATATTGACTTTTTGCAGGGGATGCATTTGCGCACTTTTGCAATGGTAGTAACTACTTCAAGTGACACGGTGTAACTTATTGAAGAGGAAAAGTCACCTGTCTGACTGCATGGAAATAGAAATACAGATCACAAACACATTTAAAGGACACATTTTATAGAAAATCTATTTCTTTAAGTTTTTTATTCTGTTCTATCGTTGCTTCCTTATCAAAAACTCAGCTGAAGTTTTGTTTGTGAGATATTTTTGTTCTCCTATAATCCTCCAAAAACACAGTCCTGAATATCCCTGATTTGTGATGTTATAGATTGATATTCTATGACATCACCAATATGGGTTGTTCTGTACTATATTACACCCATAAAAGCCAGATTTTTAGGTCGGCCATGTCCTCAGGGCTGAATGTGACAATGTCACACCATTTAGTGTTGCACAAAATGTCCCAAACACTGGTTGTGTGTCAGTAAAGGTTATCTATTGTTTGCTGTAATAGATATTTGTGAAAAAAATACAAAAAGCTTTGCATTGCTCTGCAAATCTGACATTCAAAAACTGATGTTTGGAAGATGTGTTGTGATCCGTATGGGCCTGATCTGGCCCCCAGGCCTTAGGTTCAGTAGTCCTGCCATAAACTATCCAGACTCGTTTTGAGCATTTCTGTAGCTTTAGCATGGGGCAAGATCAATTTGATTGCTTCCCCTGTGTGATTTCCTGTGCAGCCAGTAGTTGGAGCTCTAACTCAATTCTTGATGTGGGAAACACATGACTGTCATGTGTCTTAGACAACACTTTTTATTGGTTCTGGTGCATATTAATTTTAAAAAGTGGATGCTCATGCCCATGTTTAAAAGATTTGAGCAACACACAAACCATTGTATTTGTCCTTTGAGCGAGCTGAAGCATGGAGGAGGGAACACAAGCTATTATGATGATTTTGGGGCCTTCTCATTTAGAAAGACGTGCTTTTATTTAACTGGTTTTGAAATTACTCAAATAAATATTTAATCAGATAGTGGTTTTGTTTGATACTTAAAAAATCTGATCATTGACATAAAGCAGTTCAATATCAACAGTTTAGTGACAGGTCTATATGACACTGTAACCAGCTCTACCCATCAGCTACTCCGCTTCAAGTCAGTGCAGATGGGAATGTTGGTCACGATGTGTCTAAGGTGTCGACAATAGCGCGTTAACAGGTCAGGGGGTCGCTGTACCCGGGAATCCCTCAACGGCACATGGCTTCGGACATGATGGATCACCTGGAGAGCGACCACACAGCGGCGGCGTAGAGGGAGACGAATGGTGTGTCAGAACGCAGCGGTGGAGGCCAGTGATGGGAGTTAAGAAGCACTTCAGCGTGACAGGCCAAGTAAATCTGAGTAATAATGCAACAGGTCCGGCAGAATATCGGCCGTTAAGCACATGATGGAGTGAATGATGACAGCCCTGAGGGGAGAAGTGAACGCCGGGCTCTGGGTGGAAACACAGCGGGCTCCACAAAGCTATTCCAAAGACGAGCGTGATATAGTTCTGCTGTTTTGGACTTTAAAAGATATTAGCAAATACAGAAGACATGACAAACGAAGATGTTGTTATTACTTCTAAGAACTTGCAAGAGCACCTCATTAAAAAGGGTTCAGTGTCATTACATTTTCATGCTTTAAAAAGTGGACAACAATTTTACCAACTATAACGAAGCAATGCCCAAAAGATAAATTACAAATTGGATCCGCCCAGTTCTATTTGAATAGCTGTGTGGTTCGATGGTAGCTACATTTCTTGCTGTACTTTCTTGTCTATAAAAAGTTTCAATTTATAAGCTAATTCAAAGCATCTATACTGTAAAAAGTTTTGCTGATGAGAGTGATGTGTTATATGTATAAAAAGAACAAGCTCACCAAACAACTCTCAATGTGAACAATAGATCAACGTTAAATCTGATCCATTTATTGAAATATATATATGTATAGTGAATATCTTATTTTGCATTGAACACTATAATTTGAAACAAATGACAGTACTTTGTAAAGCCAGAGATGTACTTGGTGACTGATCATAGAGGGTGAGTAATAGCTGAGGCTATGAAGCACTTTAGACGGTTATTTATGGTAATGGTTTGTGTGATAGAAATGTTTACCATTCCATCTGTGCCAAGTGAAGGTAGTGCTTCTTTAATGCACAATGTCGAGTCAAACGCAATGCCAGACACATTATTCTTGCTATGGAGTAGACAGCTCTCTAGTGTTTCCCAACCAGCAGCATATTTTACATCTTCAGACATGTTTATACAGGCACATTTTGACATAAATATTATGAATCTTTTGAAGTGCCCATGCATCAAATCTGCACCAAGTCATTTCAGACTCACTTTGTGTAATATTATGTATATGTGAGATTCTGGTGTGTTTTTTTCTTGCTATCAGACACCTGATTTTCTCCAAAGATCAATATACAGCTGAGGGCTATTCAACTTTCATTTTGTAAGGGCAAGATTTTTTCAGCGAGTCTTAGCTTTTGGGCCAGAGGGGGGGAATGGGTTACCATAAGTCAAATTGGGGGTTCAATTAGTTTAAATGGGATGAAAGTCAAGACTTTCGCTCAACATGAACCCAGATTCAATTCAAGTTTAAAGGGCTTATGACAGGTTAGGCCATAATTTCAGTAAAACATATATGTGAGGTTTGTAGTTGTTCTTTGACCAGCAATTGACTGTGTGCACGGAATTTCAGTCAGCTTTGTGTACGTTCAAAATAGCTAATTTCTGTACATACGACCACTTCCTGTTAGCGTTAGCATTTAGACACAATTATGTCTCTTTTTAAACACACAAGTGTCCTCTGGTGAAATATCCCTCCTATATGTAAAGTCTTTAACATGTTTTCTGTAATATTCACCACAACTTTCTGATCTAAAGAGGATTTATTCATTTTAAACTGATGAAGTGAAAACCTCATAGAAATTAATTGAACAGGAAGTGGTTGTGCGTACAGGATGTACTGTTTTGAACGAAAACAAGCCAACTGCACTGAGACAATTAGAGGTGAACTCACAACTCTTACCTAGCAACTGCATTGTAAATGTAGGTTAAAACCCAAATAAATGACACAGATGTTATAATTTGACAAATGACAATATGTTGTAGCACTTCATTTGTGTTAAATTAATAAACTTCCAGGAAACTGTGTCAGTTGTGTGTACATTTTGGAGCTTTTTGATGACACATTTGAAGAGATTGTGTTTTAGAACTCGGATTACTTTACATTTTCAACTTTAAATTCTCAATTTTTTCATAATTTGCAACTTACGTAATTGCTGTATATATATATATAATAATATTTACCACAAGGACTATCACACCAAACTAAGTCAAAATTAGAAGTAATGTGAGTTCTAAACCAGAATCCCTTCACATGTGTCAGCAAAAAGTGCCAAAATTCAAAAACAATTTCACACAACTGACACTGTTTGCTGGAAGTTTAAAAGAGAATTTTACATTTTGTATTGTTATTAAAATGTATCTTCACATATAATTAGACTAATAATGACACCAACCGCCTGAAATTGGAATGTACTGTATGTATTTTAAATGCTTAATACTTAAACCAATAAATTGAGTAAAAGCATGGATAGCCACAGTGGGGCAAACAATGCAGAAACTCATTGTTGTGTCCACTTTATCCGCATTCCCTAGTCTGGGTCTAGTGTGAGTGTGAATGGATGGTGCATTATTATTAATAATATTCTTATTTTAAAGTAATTTCAACATACATGTAGCTGGATATAATACATTTTTTGTTATAAATAAGCATTACTAATCATTATAAAGTAAAATCAATGTAAATTATTTAGATAAGAAGCAAACATTTTACTTGATTCAACTTTACATAAAAAAATGAATTAAGTTTTTTGTTTGTAAAATCTCATCATGTTTTTTTTTCAGTGCATGACTTAGTTCCTCTCAGCCTAACGTGGGCTAAACTCATTAGGTAAGAACAAAACATGAGTGCTGTTAAAAGTTTTAAATGAAATAGTTTTGCTTGCAAACTTTAGTAATCAATTACGGCCCTTTACGTTACTTTTACCTGCCATATCTCAACTTGAATTGAAAGATTGAAAAGAGCGGAGAATCAATAGCGCAGATCCACATGTAATAAGAATCTTCGACTCTAGAGCAGGCTGGGAATGGCTGTCACAGTATTCCCTCCTTTAGTCACCATGGAGAAGGTGTGGCATGACGGGGGGGGCACGAGGACACTTTTTTTTTTTTTTTTTTTTTTTTTTACAATAGCAGTGTGGGCCGGACCCGACTGCGCTCACAAATGTCAGGTAATCTGTCTTCCAGGGATGAAAAGGCAGCCGTGGGGGATACTCCTGTTTCCTCAGAAGAAATCAATGCAGCGGCCGCTTTGATTTGATACAAGGCAGGCGGCAACGAAACAAGTTTAAGCTGGAAATACAAGGGAGAAAGAAGAACGGCCTCGGACCAGTCTTGATGGCTATATATTTGTTCTCTGATGGCGTGTCAAACTCAGCCAGATGGAATTATTATGGAGCTATTAAATACATGACAGCCGGTATATTGGCGCAAGGGCTTATGGGTTGTCGAGAGAGCGGTTTGGTGATGCACTGACAGCATAGAAAGTGAACCTTGTGGGAAAATATGGTGTGGGAATGTAGGTCAGAGAATTTTTTTTTTTTCTTTTGCAACATGGTGATAAAAGTATGAAGAAGCAAAACTCGGATCTATTATTTATGTTCAGGTTGAAGTTGAATGTTTTTAACAATTATAAGTTGTGTCAAGTTTTAGATTTATACATTTTTTTTTCTTTTCCTTATTTATGGCAAACTCATGACCTTCTAGAACGTAAAACCAATATTAATTCTGCAAACTAAAAACAAAACTCCCAATGAAATGGAAATTTAGCAATGGGATCCATCACTGCAAAATCAAGTCTTGTGCAACTAAGACAGTAATGTCAAAGCCAGTTTATTGGTCATTTTTTAGTCAACCAAAAATATATTAGTTGATGATTTATTTATTTTTTTAATTATAAGTGTTCATACTGAACAGGATCACATAAAAATTATGAGTAAAATCTGTCGCTTCACACATAAATACATGGTTTAGTTGTACTTTTATGTATTTTGTTGTTTTGTCTACATTTGTTGTCTTTTGAGTGTAGTTTAGGTCAGATACATGGTGAGAAACAAACTCATTTTCACCAAGAGCCACAAGGGCATCATGGTTGTTATCAAAGAGTCAGCTGTGACTATAAGATTTTAATAAACATTACTACTTTGTCTTATCTCTGTTTTTTCATGCAGTTACAAATGTTGTATACGTATTTGCAAAAGTCTAACAAATAAATTTATCTTCAAGTTTCTGCCAATAAGTTTCACTGGGATAAAATACCCACTTTACTGCTAGTTCCATAAAATCAAAACATGACCTAGTGCCTACTAGGTCAGGTATCGCAGGACTGCAGACGTTTCCCAAAAAGCAGGAAGTGCGACTGTCCAATCAGCGAGCAGTAGCAAAGCAGAGTGTTGGCCAGAACCAACCCGAGTTGAGATAGCAGACTGTATATGTTCTCCTCCTTTGATTGTGTCAAATATTAACTTGGAATATGATTTTATTGCTTTTAATTTGCAAGTTAATCTCACAGAAACGGCAATGATCACTGATACACACGTTTATACTCTACTTTCTGGACTACAAAACAGCCAAAAAGTACCAAAATGTTAAATTTAAAAAGTCTCCTCCTAGTGTGAAGCCTACGGAGTCCAAAGATGTGATGTCAGATGGTTTACACGAAGTGAAATGAAACAGACTGATGCATCAGGCTAGTCTGTTCTGTTCATCGGGCCTTTGGTTTGACACATTTAGTTTAAACAATTATTTGACAAAGACAATAAATGGGTCATCAGGTATCATTGTTTGGAGAACGCATGACCAAGTCCCTTCTATTGCTCATGTTCAACCAAAAGCAAGGCTTAAAAGCTTCACCAAAGTTGTCGAACTGGTGAAAATGTTTCAAAATGTTTAGTCAGATTTAAAAAATACTAATGTTTGCAACGTATTAGAGAAACGTGGAGTCTAATATGTCATTTATATTAAACTGAAAAGATGAAAGAGACGTAGTAGCCTTTTGATTGGCTCACAAACTACTGTCAAGAAAGACAATCGTAATCACAGTAGTTTTTCTGTTTCAGCTTTACAGTGCCAAACTTGTCTGACTTTGTGATATTCAGGCGAGTAAAGCCAGCCTCTCGCTGGGTGAGTCAGAGCCCACAGCTGTTCCTTACATCACTGTAACAAAAGTCTGCAGATCCCCCACCTCCTCACTGCTCTTGTTCTTTTGGCTCTTTGGGGCCAGCGTGGTGGAGCTGGTGCTGCTGCTGGTGGTACAGTGCTATCTCTGGCAGGCTGGAGGACTTTTGATTTATTTGCAAAGCTCACCCCAAAATGACGCCCTGACAGCCCGGATTGTAGCGAAGCCATGATAAATGCACTGTAAACAGACGCTCCCGACATATTCCTGTTCTTTGAAAGAAACAGACGAGATGCAAAATATAAAAATATAGACTATGGGCTCATGCATTTATACCTCAACTTCAAAAATAAATAAAGGTGCTGATCATTTGGGCCAAAATGGAGGATAATTATTCTGTCGTGCTGTGGCAAAACAAATTAATGGAGCTTTGCTAGACAGGCTTGTATTATAGAAATGTGGTTTAATGTAAAAAATAATTAGAAGGGGTAATTACTATGTCAAACTAAAAGCATACATTTTTACTCATTTATATTTAATAGGTTATCTGACAAAACACATCATCACAATTTATTATGAAAGCATCATGTTGACGGTTATTCTCATAATAGTATTTCATAAGACTATGGTGACCATCCAGTACTTAAAATACTTACAATTAGGTCCCGACCGAAATGAGCACTTACAGGACTATCGGTTATCGGCCAAAATCTGTTCGATATATCGCCCCACCTCGTTTTAAAGCTTAGATCTTCCAAAATAGGCTGCAGAGTCGTAAATTAATTCACTTATATAGAGTTCACAGATTGAAAACACAGACATACGCATTCGCACGGCAGTAGAATTACATCTGAGTTTGGTGAATAACAGGAGGTCAAATTTGGGAGAAATTTGACAGATATTTTTTACAAACATGGACAACGCATGGGACAAGAAAATGTCTGTAAAAATTACAATTAACATGAGGTCCTTCAGAAAGTTTAAAAAAAATTACGCCGTGCGAATAGGCATCAACAAATTTTTTTCTGATATGTAACTGAACAAAATAAAGGTGGTGTCTTTTGTAAATTTTGTCCAATTCATACATAAAAATTTTGATCCTGGATTTACAACATAGATGCCAGGTAACAGTTGTAACTGATCATTTTCAAAATACTTTAGAAGTAACAGAGTACCATTCATAATGGTGTTTTGAAGAGGCTAACAGAAAAGTATAAAAGATCATTTTTCTCTTTTAGAAATGCTTTGACAAGTTTTTGGTGAAAATAATTGCAGTCAGATTCAGAAGATTTAAAATCTAAAAGAGCTTATTAAGTGTTTATTTCTTCACGCTGCTCTGAAACAGAGACAAGGATTATGGTGTTTGTAAATCCATCTGTTTCTTTATCTGTTTTTGCAACAAAATAATGTCTCTATGCAAAAGAGCTTACATACAATGTGTCTATGTAATTTATCTGAGACTTGTGACGATACAATATTGCCAATATTAACTTTACATAGATAAGTACCACCATATTATTTACAATGTTCTATCAATCATATAAACAGAGAGAAAATATAACCTGAGCTTTTTGAACTGATTTAAGTTTTTCTGCTGATGGAGAAATCCTTTTTATCAAACTGTTAATACTTTTTCTTATTAATTAATGAGTTTTAGAAACCATGTTTAGGTCATAAGGCAAGTGTCACATGGACACCTCTCTGTTCTTTCAAAAAAGAAATACTCCGTATTTCTGCTAAAACAAAATCAATAGCAGAAACACGTACATCTAAGGGAACTTAGTTTTAATTCAGGCGCTACTAGCTGTCGTCTTTGCTAACAACCTTAAACCCCCACCCCCCTGCTGTGATGTGATTGGGCCATTAAACCACTGGTTCGTACTCCAAACCAATCGGGCGAGTGGAAGGTCTGATGGATTTCTCTTGAGTTTGTGAATTCACAAATACCGCAAGCGAATCCTTCTGGCTGGCCAGGTTACAAAGAATATTTTATATCCCAGAAAAATACCTTTCTGTTGATCTAGTGAAACAGATTTTATATTGCAAATATTGAGATCGGAAAAATATAGGCCATTGGCTACAGCAGAAGGCCAAAAATCAAACATAGGCCCAAAAAATCCATATAAAGTCATCCCTACATTAAACAATAAACAGAACCTGCCACATGAGAATCTGGCTTCAGTGATTTAGCGGTGTGTGTGTAAGTAACACTACAGGCAGTGTGACTGACAGAGCCTGGGCCACAGCAGTAGAAAAAAAGCAGAGAGATAAATCAGCTCCAGGCTCCCTGTTGCACCATCACTCAGCCAAATGGGCAGAGCTGCTACAAATTTAAAGCATCTCTACTGGAAGAGGTGCTGCTGATGAGGGAGTGAGGTGGTGAAATATGTGCTTGTGGGCAGCAGAGGAGGAAACCGTCTGTGAAATCCTTTAGGCTTGTAAACACAGGCCTACACTGGACCAGCCGGCCAAGAGGAACCTGGGCTGTGTGCAAGTGATAAGCTCCAAATGGATAATCATTTGTAGTAAAGATGGCCAGGCACCTGAGAATACAAATCTAGTTTACAAAAGGCTAGGACTGCATTTTGACTAAACAACCTGGCATGTACACTTATCTAAAAAATGTTCTTTATTTAGTTGTATTTTAGATGAACAAATGCTTTGGACACATAAAAAGCATTGCATCAGTATAGTTTTTGCACACTCAAGGTGAAAAGCCATACAGGTAGGAGCTATAATATCACAATAGTTGTTTTAGAAATGCATTGTAGCTTGTATATGATCTTTTTTTTTTTTTTTGTTAACCCAAGCCTATACAAAAGATAGCCTTGAATAATCTGATTTACATATCTTTGTTAGAGTGAAAAAGTAATGAAAATGTGTTGCCTGTCTGTTTGGAAAAGCTATTCCTTCAGCTATTTCATATCACATCAAACTATATTTTTTGTGTTTTTATTTTTTTAATACAGATGGGGATCATAAAAAGGGAGATTGTTAAAATGCATTATTCCTTGTAAACTTTTTAATAGAAATGATCAATTGTTAAATTCAAATTGTCAATTTAGTTTTCAGTTTTTCCATGTTCATGTGTTTCTAAATTCCATGATTCAGTTTCAATTTTACCATAGCGCCACAGTCCACACTCAGGCCAATTGAATTCAGTTCAGCTCAACACTGACTGCCCACTCCTTGGTTCAGAAATTGCAGACTCCCATGTTAAATTCCCATAGGAATTTAAAATTATATTAAAAGTTTGAAAATGTCAGGTCTACATTTTTCTTGACTATCCATTTCTTTAGCTTTTTAGTACGGTATTAAGACGCTTTGTTGAATTTAAAATGATAGATTTAGACTGAAAACAACCACACTATGGATCTGAGTTTGCAGCTTATAGTTGGATAGCCCACTACATGTCTTTAAACTCTTAAAGGTGGTGTACTGTACCTGTTTTTGACACTGCAAACAGGATTTAGTTTTTAAATCTTTTAACTTCCTCACCTAAATCTTTCAACACATGTGGTTAATATCAACATATATTCATTTTTGGTTACAATTATGGCTTAAAGACCACTTCTAACAAAAAGCAAATTGAAATAGAGCTCAAACGTGACCGCCCATTACCTGATTCCACATTCTCAGACCCTATGTTAAATTGCCTTAGGTAATTAGATAAAAAATTAGAAGTTTGAAACGTCCTCGGGGCTAAGCAGCTATGTGGTGAGTCACGAGCATAAGACCTACATTTTTGTTTAAAAAAACATTTTTTCAGCTTTATAAACGACGAAGTTATTATGACATTTTGCCGAATTTTAAGTTCTAGATGTGATTTTTAGACTGAAAACAATCGCATTGTGGATATGACGTAGCAAATAGCTTACTATGTCTTTAAACTCTTAATATCTGAATTTTTCAAAAAAGCCTATGGGACTTTAACATCCGGAAACAGGGCGGTCTGTCACTGTTGAGCTCATTGGAAAAGACCACCCAAGCAGAGTCAATCAACATTCGTCTCCTGGTGAAAAGTACAATTCCAAAGTACTGCATTTATGATATACTTTTTAGTGGAAAATACAAAGGTTACTAGTTTAGTAGTTATTTAAAAAGTTAGATACCCCAACTTTAAATCCCAACGGTACTTTACAATGAAGCTAATTACTTTGGGAACCAAGCCGATCTTGTTGAGCTCTATAGGAAAAAGTGACAGTGCCCCCCATCTGACCCTATCACATCACCACATTCTACAATCTAAAAACCACCAATAGAAATCCTGGCCCTGACTGAAACACTTGCAGACATATAAAAGACAGACAGTTCAGCGTTGCGTTCACGTTTATGTAATCCACTCTAGCGGAGCGCAAAACTACGGTCAGGGTCTGTTCGGCGGTGTGGTCAGCCGCTTCACGGTCGGCACACTCCGGCGCTATTGTTTTGATTCTAACCATGCGTGCTTTAATTACCGGCCTCTCTCAGACCATTGGCTCAGATCCTCTCCACCCGAGCGGCACTCCGGAGTTAGGTGGCCTGTCTGGCAGCACCATTTGTCAAACTCACGGCGCTGTGGCGATCGGGCGCACCTGACAGAGAGCTTATAGGCACGTTACGGCACTACAGCCCCCTGGTGTGCACCCGCTGAACCTCTGTGTGTATCGGCTGTCTTATTAAATTATCTGTGTGGCTTTTTACAGCAGCTCACCTCACTCCCCTCCCTCCCACTCCCGCTCTTTCCATCTCTGTCCGAGGCTAAACATTTGTCTTTCCATTCATGGGTGAATTTGTATTCCGTTGAGATGGGTTACTGGTTGGTGGAGAGCGAGGGGGGAATGGGTGCAAAGTCCGCAGCCAAGCGAGATGTGTTTCCATTTTCTGCTTTGTTACAGCTCTCAGAAGACTCGAGGGGAGAAGGGAAAAAAAAAAAAAATCAAAGCTTCTCTACATTCTCACTGTCTTCTAATTATTGCAGTGTGTTATAGCCCAGACTTGAGTTATTTAAATGTATTCTGTGTTAGTTTAAAGTTCAAATACTGTATAAATGCAACACAAGGCATATATTACTGCATGCCTGTCTATTAGGTAACTAAATATGTAATGACATTTATTAGTGTTACTTTAGGAGACAATTACTTCTCATTAAAGCAATGCCCGCGGTGATTATTACGAAGTTAACCCTGTTTAATCCCATTGGCTGAGGCGGGTGCGAAAGCTGCGTCTGATTGGTCAGGTGACTGTTTACTTAGCAACGCTCCATTAAGTTGACACGGCCGCTCCGATTACAAGGTGTGCCACTCTGCCCTTAATCAAATTGACAGCTGAGCAACTCTAATCAATGGTTTTATTTGCATACAGCTCAGTGTAAAGATCTCAGGTGTATAGAGAAGTGGTGCTACACGTGAGAGAAGTCTTATCTTAATGAAGACCCATTGTGCAAAATCAATTTTTATGAGTTTTAATCTCGTTCAAGTTGTATTTGCATATTGGAGTAATCCTGTATTGTTCTGCAACTGAGACACAAGTCCTGTTTTCACCCACCTCCTATCCCTGCCCACTTTAATACAACTATTAACACTTCTTCTCATACTGTAAAATGTCACAAAGCCACTTTATAAAAAATAAAAAGAGGCATGGCTTATCAAATCTGCAATTTTGAACAGGAAGTCAATAGTTCAAATACATAATTGTTTTAGAGAAATATAACAAATTACGAATGAACAAAATGCAAAACAATATACAAATGAAGCTAAAGAGAGAATATTCAGCCTGGAATACTATGCCTGCTTCTGCCTCAGCAATCATCTCACCTGTCCTTTATCTCAGACCCAATCATGTCTCGCTCTGTGGCCCTGAGCAGCTATCCAATCAGCTTCAGCTCTCATCTCCTCCTCCTCGCTCTCAGCCTATCAGGGCGTCAGGGCCATATTCAAAAAAACAGCTCAATCATTGCTCTTTGCTTCATCTCTCGGAAGCGTCATTTCACCGCAACGCAACCCTCCTCCACCACATTTCCACCTCAACTTCCACCTTCTCCATCTTTAACACCCATGTCTAGGCTCTGGAGGAAATACTCCAACAGCTCATCATTTATCACATTATCATTGTTTTTTGCTGGGGCCTAAGCACCAAACTTGTATTAATAAATGTAATTGTTTTGTCAGTTTGAGTCTGTCCAGGTTGAAATGTTATTGTTCAATCACTTGGAAAAAGCCCAATATACCTAATTTAATAAAGCATGCTTACTTCTCTTTAAAAGTGGTATATAACTAAGTATTTTTACTCAAGCACTGTGTATCTGTACTATTACATGTTATTATTATTATTACTATTACTATTACTATTACACTGCTATTTCTCACAAAGCCAGTGCACGCTTATAAGCATTTGCTTTAGTTAAAAAGCAAATGGTTTTTAGGGCTGTAGTCCTTTAGTCAATAAGTCTATTAATCGGTCCATGGAGTCTTACTTGACCAAAATTTCTTTTAGTGGACTAATAATTCAATTTAGATTATAGCTTTTTATTGAACAGCAACAAACGGAAGTTAATAATCAGAAAATTTGGAACCAAATCTTTGGTCTTTTTCTTACAAACACAGTTTCCTTGTAATTTCCTACACAAATTGTTTTTGCATAAACAACATGGCTTTTTTGAGTCTTTTGAGCACAGTTTGGGTCAAATAAATTAGCGTCAGAATTTTTGCGATGCCACTCTTTTGAGTCAATTAATCGGTCGATGGGACATATTTTTAGTTGACTTTTGTTTTGGATTACAGCCCTAAATAAGGTAAAATCTACAAAACCTTATCACTGCAATTATCCATTTACCACATGATTAAAATAAAGTGATATTTAATTCACTGTGACAATCCAACACTTTTATTTCTAGTAACTACGCCAATACTTTTGTCACCCCTGCTTCTCTTCTCTACTAAATTAGTCAAACTACACTCTCCAAATCTAATCTAAAAAAGACCTCTGATGTATGTTTCAAAACCCAATCCAAACTGCCCATTGGTAATTGAATGAGACAGTGACATCAGCTCCAGGAAGCCCGCGCTCCAGTGTCAGTGTGCTGCGCTGACATTTACTGTTTGTAAAGTGTCTCCGCTCTCCGGCACTTCTAAAGCCGTGGTCAGCGCTGGCACTCCGCTGGTCCTGTTTCCCACAAGTGTGACAGGAGCTGGCTTTCACTGTCAGAGCCCGATATGAGAGCGAGCCATAAGACAAGGCTCGCAGGAGGAAAAACAGTCTGGCAGAGATATGGAATGAGAAGGAGCAGTGAATTCTCCTATATTCATTTGACTTATGACTGTTTTTGTAGCTATATACAGTAAAAATCCTTCTGTCTAGCTTACAGTAATATGAAAAATGAGCAGGTGTGTCATTTTACATTATAAAGGGATCAAATATTATTAGTCAGGGCAATTATGATCTCTTGTGTAAATGCGCTATCAAATCGAAGCTAAAACATGTTTTTTACACTGACAAATATAAAAATAAAACAGCCAGGGTTTCTGAGAAGAGCTGGTGTCGGATCGAAACTCAGAAATTGCCAGCACAGTTTTTTTTTCAGCAGCAGAGAGAGCAAACTCATGTTTCTAATTAGGGCTGGGCAAAAAAATCATATCACTTTTTTCTTGGAGCCACATCACAATTTTGATTTGATTAATTTTCTTATTGACTTTGAGGTAAACAAAACAATCTGCTTTTCAGAAAGTTCAAACTTTTCTGTCAATGGCTAAATTTAGATCGGTACATTCAGGTATTCAGAGCAGGACAAAAGCTGACCAGGGTTGCCAGATTTTCAGAGAGAAAAACAAGAAAACAAACTTTTTATAGAACAAGCCCTTCTAGCTACTAAAATAATCAATTAACTCAAACCATTTCTAACAATAATGACAACTTTTAGACATGAAAATATGCTAACATTTGATGTTTCAGCTAAATATATTTTTGTAAATCAAACCTGCAAAATTTCTAAAATGCACTTCTTTAATGAAGTGCAGCCCAAAAAAACACAACTTTCAAAACTCATAAAAGACTTTAAAAAAGAAGCCCAATGCTGCAGTGGAAAAAAGTCAGTATTTAAACAGGCAGATGCATCAAACAGAGAAAAGAAAAATCACAATATGACAATTTCTTGAAAAAGCAAATTGTCACAGACATGAGTGCACGATTCGGTTTTTATCATGATGTTTCCCAGCCTTACTTCTAATGCCTCAAAAAATGTGTTTTACAAACAAAATCTGTTTTTGGAGATACAATTTTGTGATTTACAAGATTCACAATTATACCACTGATATTATTCTGAATTCTGTATTTAGACCTTTATACTGCAAATGAAAAAGTCATTTACCAGTGTGCTTGATTGCTTACACAATAAATTACAGCTATTTGAAAAGTGCATTTCCAGAAGGCTTTTTGTAGATTTGTACTTCAGAGAAACCAGCCAATGCAACACAATAACAGCTAAGCTGTCTACATACTTACAAAATAAACACGCAGTACAAAAGACTAACTTGGGAGGAAAAGACGCAGCATTCTTTCTTGAGCTTGTGGCCAAATATATTTCCCACATAAACATAAAAGTAATCTGCTTTAAGTCCAGCCAGCTCAGCAACAGGCTTACCTTGAACCTCAAAACAATTACATTCTCCCACAAAAATGTCACTCAATACAAAAGTTCTAACGGAACAGACAAGCAACTGTTATATAATTAGTGAAAAAAAGAAATGTTTTTTGAGGACTACTCTTTGTGTCAGTGTAATACAGTCTGACCACATTCACTAATAAGCCATAAAATATACATTTAAAAGTGCTTTGTGTGACTTTTCAGTTCACCATAGAAAGTTTTCAATCTGTTGAAATATAATATGTACATGGATGATTTGGACATCAATATCATTTAAGGGGTCATATTGTGCAAAATAAACATTATTAAGCTTTCAGTCTTGCTAAAACACTATTTGATCAATAGTATTTCACTCAAGGTTATACTTTGTCTGGTTAATGCTGTAATCCTGTATTGTCATGCAACTGAGACTGAAGTACTTAGAAAACTCTTATTTCTACTTACCTCCTATTTACACCCACATTAGATATATTTTTTTCTACACTTGAGTTATAAAGGTAGGGTTAGGAAATGTAAAATATCACGTATAAAAATATTTGCTGTTAAGTGTTGAGTTCTTCAGACAGTTTAAACAGGAAATGAATAAACTTTATACTTCAATACTTTTTTTCTATGTATTGGAATTTTTTTACTTTTATAATCAGCTTGTTTTAAAATATGTTTAGATGACAATCAAAACAAGTCATGACAATTTTAAACTATATATCAGGTGTGTCCAAACTGCGGCCCGGGGGCCTAAAGCCACTCTTGTCGACTCTTGTTTTGTTGGACCTCAGTCTTACTAATAAATTTAACCAAATTACCAAAAAGCAACAATTTTTACTGTAAAAAAAAAAAAAAAAAAATCTGTTTTCTTGACACCAGTTAGGTGTTTTGCAAACTTAAAAATAAAGCGTTGTGGATCATCAAAACTGAGTACATTTTTTAAGGATTCACTTAATTTCTATCCATTATGTGCCCGTGGTGGAAAAAAATTCGGGCACCCCTGACCTACAAGTTTTACTTGGGCAGAGATAGGTTGTCGGTGAAAACCGAACTTTTCTAAGTACTTAAGCATCAGCTGCAAGACAATATAAGACTGCGAAAACATGAATGAATCAATCCAAATACAACTATAAGTAAACTAATGGAACAGGGTTAAAACTCCAGTAAAGTGGATTTGACTTGATATGTCTTGTTTTGTATGTCTTGTTGTCTTGTTTGTGCCTGTCTTTAAATGACACCATCAACCTGTCAAGGGACTACAGATGGAAACTAGCCAATGGCTAAAATCTGGCATATTTACATATGAATATATGTTCATTAATATGCACTGTCCATTTCTAAATAAATAAATAAATATGTTCCTTTTAAAGCAAGAAACTATGGAAATTGCTGATAATACGCGTGTAAACGCATTTATACACATTTAAGGAACACCATTACAAAACTTAGCACGCTCTCAAGACTTTAAGAATATGAGTCAGTGCTTTATCAGACATACAGTAATATAAAAAGGAATATCTGGCATCAACCAGTCTGAATCACAAGCAGCTAAAATCCCCACACACGTACGAAGACCATTAAGACTCACTCTCCACAAAGCCTTCCTTTCCACTGGTCTCAAACCTCGGAGGATTTGTGTTGCTACAATTAAATAAATGAAATCAAATCCATTCAGGATGTTTGCGAGTGGAGTGTTTATCTCTCATATCTCTGTCGATACGAGAGAGCACGTAGCCAGCCACAACGGCATTAAAAGCATCCAATTGGACTAACGATTTGAGACGCTGGGGAAATGCTCCTACTATACCAGTAATTGAGCCAGTGATAGTCTTGGCAACTCTGATAAAGGCATTCTAATGGGCTGGGGTGAATTATCTGGCTTGTAATGAGGAAAAGGCTTTCACAAAACCACCTATTACAAAAAAAATAGCTACACTTTTACACTGCGCTTTCCAGTGGAGAGTAAATATAAATGTTTGTTGCTATTGACATCGGCCCGGAATGGAAAGTTGTCAGGAGTCAGACGGTGTGCCGGTGTATCTGCTCTCCTCTATTTTTGTCGAGATAGATTTGTACATTTCCGTGCTTGATCTGGTGTGTCGGCTCGTCGGGCAGATTGCTTTCTCTTGCAAACGTAAGACAAGTCACAGCTGACGAATCAAAAGCGCCGGCAGAAGGAGGACGTGGCTCCCCGAAGCAAACAGCCGCACTAAATCTGAAGTGATTTCCAAAGATGATCGCGCAGATGGGGAGGACCGAGAGTGCTCCTTAGAGTGAGCGCGTCTCCCAAAGAGCCGCTGATACTTTGCGCCGAGAATGGCCCGTGTATCATTATGAATGCAAATGCAAACATGGCTGGAGACGAGCTAATGTGCAGACAGGTAAAAGTGTGGTTAATACAGAAGAGTGAGGTTTTATTATTATGGGCAACAGGAGATTTCCCAAGTTGTGTAAAATGCTTCAAGCTAGTTGTTGAAACTGAGACCGGGCTGAAAGTCCAAGTAAATTCCTTAAGGCGAGACGCTGCAGACAAAACTTATTTTTTTGGCCACAATTTTTCAATCTGCTATTAAAAACTTTTTAATATTTACAATAATTTAATCCCCTTCATATCAGCCTCTAAAGTAGATCCAACACACAGACTTTTAAGATTTTTACACCAGAGCTTGTTAATATAATAATATCTAACTCTAAGCTTAATTAAAAAAAAAGAAGTCTAAAAATGCTTTAAAGACGACATAGAAAAATAGATGTTCAAAATCCTATTCAAAATCTATTATGTAAATGAAATCAAGTTCAAATTTTGCGATACCAAACACCCCATAATGCAACACAGTCTCTGAAGAAAACTTAAATTTATAACAAAATGTCAAAAACAATAAGCACATTTTTGCGCAAATTTTGTACGTCAATATATTATGAAAAGCCAAAGCGTAAAATAACCACAAACATTGGTTAAAGCCACGTGGCGACATTTTCTTTGGGGTGAAAGGATGAGTTTAAGTTTCAGGTTACTAAGTTTGGGACTGGGGCTTGGGGCAAGTTAACATCTACCCATTAAACCCAAAGAAAATGTCACCATGTGGCTTCAACCAAAATTAGTTATTTTACGTTTTGACTTATTGTAACATATTGGCGTAAAAACAACATGAAATCATCAATTTTTGACATTTTGTTGTATATGTTATGTTTTCTTCAGAGACTGAAATGAGTAATGTGCAATTGTGGCAACATTTTGACATAAAATGTTCACACACATGATGAAAACATGCAATTTTTTTTCTTACACTGAGTAATCTACAGCAGTCTTTCTGCTCATCTGCAATGTCTTGCCTAAAAATCAGTTTCTCAGCAGCACAACTATTGACAACATCTCTATTCAGGTGAAAATGTGTACTGTCCTAAGTCTAACAATAGCACAAAACCAGGAAATGCACTTGTTTACGTTTTAGCATGAGTTAATGAGTTGAGCCGTGTCGACTCATCTTGCTCTGAATAATGAAAGCTGGCAAAAGTGCTTCTAGAACTAAGAGGTTCAGAATGCAGTAGGTACGTGAGGAAAACACTGCTGTGGACTGCTTTAAAAAATGTTGTTTGCCTATATTTTTAAGACAGTAAAACAGTTCCTTTTAGCAGACCATTACCATCTCATCAGCATAAACATATGAAAACACAACTCTTAAATCCACATAGACAGATAGATTGCATTGTACTAGCTTGACCATTTCTCTACACAGATACAAAAGTTCATCTGGGTCCTTGCTTGTTTCCTTGTACTCAGACTTACCCCACTGAAGAGGCGCCAGCTGCAGGTGCTCCAGGACCAGCTGGTTGAGGACGCCCTCCACACTGGCCTCTCCTCGCCGCTGCAGAGATGGGTGCCCTTTGTTAAGGACCACATTTAAAGCATTAAAAAAAAACTCTAGATATAGTGCAGCAGTGTTGGAAACTCTAAGGAAACGTTTCAACTGTTCTATATTGCAAACATACTGTATAATGCACACACTAAATTGGCTGAAATTGTCAGATCAAAAAGAAATGTTTGTCACTTGCAAACAACAAAAGACTAAACATAAAAGGGACAAGACAATATCCTATTATTTTACATTATTTTGGTTACTGATAATAATTTACTACTCTTTTATCAGAATCAGAAATATGACCAAACTGACACGTGTGGTTGTAAACTGACAATAATATAATGATTGCATTAATATTGCATACCAGGGCTATTGACGTTCACACCACTATCACAACAATGGCTGTCCGGGAGCAATTACCCTGATAATATCCACTGATAAGGACAACGCTGATCATTTACACAGCTGACATTTAGGATAAAACGGAACACAGGCTGTGTATGGACTACATACACTCTGGGTTTATTAACCTTTCAGGGCCTAGAGCGCATTCAAAAGGCTCAGAGGAGGAGAACCCATGTAGTTCAGATGAGTTTATGGATTTGAAAGGAAAACATGCACGTTTTTAAATTGTGAATATGTTGACAAGGGCAATGCAGTGCATACAAAGGCTAAGAATGTAAGTGGCAAGCTTGACTGCATTAATGCCATATCTGCCCTGACAGCAAATATTTTCTCTTTACTGTTTCTAAGCTATGAAAATTACATGAACAAGATCAGATTTGACCATTTTAGAGGAGTAGTATAAGGTTTGAGAAAGTACTATTATTTTGTCTTGAAGATGTAATTTTTGGGCAGATTGCATAAGATTAAAAGTATTATAGTGCTATTGGTATGCTTAATTATAGGCAACTGGTAAATGAATTTCATGCCGCTCGACCTGGTATCCTACTTATGCACTCCATGGTGCGTTTATGGTCGCTATATACTATATAGTGCTTTTCAATTTTTCCAAATTTCTCACCTCACCCAGATCTGGTCAAGACAGGTTAAGTGTCTTTACCAAGGACGCAACAACAGTTTACTCTTGCCGTCCCACTATGGTACTTAGTGTTTCAGCGGCCTACTGTCCACATTGAATTGCTTTTTGTATGAATTGTGCTATACAAATAAATTTGCCTTGCCTTGCCTACTGACAAGGCCCTGACTTACATATAGGCTCTGAGATGTGATAGGATCAGGCATTGACAAGCAGCTATGGCTATCTAACATGTTACATTTGTTAAATGGCTTTGTCATAGTTTATTGGTTTAACTATGGGTTCATTTAATTTTAGTCTCCAGTATATGCAACATGCCATATATTTTTATCTTTCTTAAGGCTTGAATTTGCTGTTTATTGAGTTAAGTGGATCTATATTTTCATAGTTACGTACGAGAAAGGAGTGATAGACTATAAAATAAAATAAAACATTTCAGAGATCCTCTGTGGTTCAGTGGCCGATGGCCTACAACCTGGAATCAGACTCTGGACCAGTGGTTAGGGATATTGTTTTAATGTGTTGGTGTATTAAAAGTGTCTGGTTCTTATAGTAAAAACACCTTGCCCTGTGTTATGTCCATCCATTTCTTTGCTTTTAAATCCATGTCATTAACTAAGCAAGTAATATTGTAATGTACTCATAAAACACAGATTAAAGTCAATGTTTCTTTGCAAAAGGCTAAGTGAGTGTGGCATGCTCTGTCATTAAATCTTTTAGGGCTAGGAGATCCTTCCCATAGCATGGATAAATTAATACATACCTAGTTTTAAATGCTGGAAATCTACTGTGATTACATTATTACTACAACCCATGACAAAACTGCCATAAATGTTTGTAGCTATATTATGCTCGTGCCTGATAAAAAGCAGTTACGAAGCTCTTCTGGGGAGACAACATTGATTAGCAAAACATGACTCTGCCAGCAAGTTGATTTATGGTTTAGCACAAATGCAGGGGTAATCTTCTAAGTATATTTGAGTTTATTTGATTTTCCCAAAATCATTCGCGCAGTTAGATGCCCAAATCACTCCAGCGGTTTCAGAAAATGCAAAATGTATCCTTGTATCTGAACCAACATCAACACAGACAAGCCTAAGGTTCAGATCTGTCAGAAGTGAGCTGGAATTGCACTTGGATGGCATATTTTTCTTTTGTGCAGCTGCCCACACCCTGCCAAATGACTTGTAGATGAGACAATGCACAGTGTGTTTACGCCTTCGTGAAGATGGACGATACAATGGCAGCATCACAAGCTCAAAGATTGGATTCATCATTTTTTTGTATTCTCGGCTCACCACCAATGTGACAGGCTTTGGGCTCATTTGAATTTGAGATTGTGTCACGAACAGGCTTTATGAAAGAAATGCTGTCAGTAATTGTTAGAATTATAATGCGTTTTAATACTTGATGTGTCCCCGCACGGACGAAAGTAAACACATCACCACACACTGTTGGAGCTACGAGTTTTTTTAACACGTCAGTGTGGTGTAACATCCAGACGATATACTTCTCATAAATCATACATTTCTAATACATTGTTTGGCCATCATGTTCAGCTGCAAAGTTTTAGAAGAAGCTAATCTGCAGAATCAATGAGTGAAGCAAAACATATTGTTAATAATAAGTTGAGTGTAATTTGATTTTGTTCTTAATAACAGATCAGTAAGCTACTTTTGGAGTTGATCAGATTTCTTTTATCTCTCTCCATTCCTAAGTCTGCAGTTCTGAGTTTATCATTAACATGACTTGAAGTTTTAGTCTGGTTCTATGACTTTGGCTGCAGCACAAAAAAATATTGTTTCTTGGGCCAAAATACAACCATTACATTGTGTGAAGGAGAATAGTTTAGGTTAAAGTTTTTTTTTTTTTCCTTTTTTTTACCTTTTCACCCCAGTTATGCTTTTAAATCAGCCTCAGAAATCAGCCTTGAAAATTGGCAATTTATATCAGCATCAGTTGACAAAATGTTGAAATATTGTATCGGCATCGGCCAAAGAAAAGCCCATATCGGTTGATCTCTAGTCCATAGTCGATATTTACCAATACCATTTTAAAATCTATAGTACTGAATTGTTTGTTCAATCACATTTTTACCTTGTTAACTTGTTCGAAATGACAAAAAAATGATACTTTGAGAACAAATTGGGACTAACACGTGCACAAAGACACTGTTGAAAAATACACTCAAAATAAAGGCGCAGATACTTATGGATATCAACTAATACCAAAACATCAGTATCTGTAAAATATACTGATGCTGACACTGATTTATCACCCATCCCTACACGGGATCCAAGGCAAGATGGCCACAGATCTGCCAAATCTTCTCTGTCTATACATTAGAGATTGAAGTAAAGCCCCTGTTTGGCAGCAGCAGTAGCAGACGGACAGTGAAAGGATATGATGGACCAGCAGATGCCCAGCTTGCTGTTGATCTGACATCCGCGGGCGTGCTGGCGCTCCTCCTCCATGTGTCTGAGGTTAGAGAAGTGAGCTGGCTCCTGCTCCGGCGGGGGCACACTCTCAAAGTCAAACTTGTCCACCTGGATCGCCATCCTGTCAAATACAAGAAAAAATGCTTAAAGGGGACCAATAATTTAAGCATGTTATAATAGTGTTCTCTCATAAATAGTTAGCCAAAGTTGTATTTGAATTGATTCATAGTTTTTAACTACTGTAAGCAACCTATGTATAAAGCTCAAACATTGAAAGAGTTTGTTCTCTGCATCTGCCAAAAGAACATAGGTCGGGTAAATAAGGACATTTCTATTAAAACTGCATGTCATGAATGTGAAGGCTGCATCTGTCTCATTTGTATTTGCATGCATGTGAATACATTTTTTACACATACTAACTCTCTGACTAATGTCTCTGTATAATTTGAGAACTGAAAAACAGCAGAAAATTAACAACATAAACTTATCCCACAGCTGTTCAATAGCATATATTACTGACTGAATCAAATTGCTGGTGTTTATTTCAATTTTAAAAAGATGTTTATCAAGTCTACAGAGAAAACATTTGTTTCTCCACAAATGTTCAGACACAAGACGCAGCTCCATCATTTTTAAATCTATTTCAGAGATAATCCAATGTCTTATAAAAGAGATTTACAAGTGCACACAGAGTAGAAAGAAAAGAAATGAATCTCCAATCTCCAACTTTCATCATGAAAACTCATAAACATGAGAATACTTTTGGAAAGAGCAGTAACATGCTGTTGGTGGAGATATGTCCCAGGCCTCTTGTTCTTCTGTGAGTGATAAGCTTCACTTCAGAGAGCTGATGTAGAAACAGACACCATTAAAGTTTTTTTCCACATTAGAAGAGTGAGGAGAGGAGAACAGCTGTAACCTGCGGTCCACTTTGCAGCGCCCTCAAAGTCTCTTTAAAGAAAAATGAGACAATGTGTCTTTGAGGAGGACCAGAACTGCAAATTACCTGCACATCCATCTCCACAAGACATTTTCTCCAGTTTTTAGGCATTTTTCAGCAATATTATGCAGCTCCCTGTATCCGTACAAATGTCCTGCTTCTTATATACACCATATTCTGAAAATTAGAACTCAAGGACAAGGCTAATTTAAATTTGTCTTGAATTCTAAGCATTTTTCCTGCTCAGTAATAAACATATTGCTCATGCTTGATTTAACAAACTAATAATGTATCTGTAAATACTTGGTAAATAATGGATAGTAGATAAACAGGAATATATAGTGTAATATTTTAATAATAAAGAAGACCTTTTTTGCTACCCATGCATCATTAGTTGTATTCTTAAGTCTGCCTACGTTTGTGTTTAAAAATCCTCACACAGTTTTCAACCTGCCTCTTTTCATTTGACGAGCTGTAATTTACATCAAGCCGAGATTTTTTTTTTCTTCATTTGTGAGAAAATAGCTCTGCTTCACTGCCCAATACTCATATCAGTGTTTACAAAAATAAAAATTGTAGCATGAAATAAATAAGAGCAGTGAGCGTGGATCTGTGTGGATTCAGAGGATCAGTGAAACAACGACTGACAGCTGTTATGGCAGCTCACCCACAGGAGAATAAAGATTACTCAAATGTGCATAAATCATATTTCATACAACTTTGGCTAAATGAAAATATATGGGCTCTGTCTAAACTTTTGAAATGCATTACAAGTCCCTAAAACAATTTTTAGTTAAAGGGGACCTATTATGTCCAATTCCCTTTTCTAAGTTTTTAACCTTGTTATAATGGCCTCCCTTCGTCATTAGTTTACTCAAAGTTATATCTGAATTGATTCATGCATGTTGGAGTAATCTCATGTTGTTCTTCAGCTGGAGCTCAAGTGCTCAGAAATCACCGTTCCCACCTACCACCTATCCCCTCCCACTTGTCTGTATTTACTTGTTATAATTCAAAAGATGAATACTCAAAGTGAAGCGTATATGGTTCAATACTGTCCGATAGTCACTTTCCAACAATAAAAATCTGTTGCTCCTTACGGTTACATTTTAAAACGAAGAGGCGGGGCTTACCAGTTCTGCAGTTTTGAACAGGAAGTCAGTAGAGCTGTTCCTATTTTTAAGTTGTTTTAGATCAACTTTGTGTTTTACAATGAACCAAAGGTAAATTGCTGATATGCATATGTTCTAGTTTCCTACTAAATATAAAAAAAAAACACAATAGGTCTCCTTTAAAGGTGGGGTACTGAACTTTTTTAGTTGTAAATTATTAGACTTGTATATCGTTATTGCAGTAGATTGGGACCAATTCAGATCGATGTGTTCTGTCTCAATCAAACAATAAAGCAATGTAGTTCTCATTGATTGCAGAAAGCAGCGCTCTGATTGGCTGTGCTTGGGCGGTCCACTTCTGTTTCACTTTTACTTCAGTTTTCTGTCTGTGCATAGGTGTTTTAACGCTGTAATTGTATGTGCGAATGAATTTGTGAGAGCTAAGAAGTGATCATAGATCATATTCTGAATTTTGTAGTTAACTAAAAATTCTACTTATTCAAATGGTCCACAATAAGAACTGAAGAAATATCATGACGTAACACAGCTATAGCCAGTCGAACTCCCAGGTGCGTGCGGCTTTCCAGGCGGTCCACTGTCGTACCAGCGCTAAGCCATCGTATCGCAAATGGAATTACGGCACAAAACGCCCTCCTGCTGAGTCCACAGACACACGGCCATCAAAGAGCGGAAAGGCAATGCAATTATCATTTCACAGCCCCTCGGAACAAAGACACAGACAAATTAAATAATAATGAAGACTTCAAACCGGGGGGACAAGAGCGAGTCGTTTCTGCTGTGGCACACTCCAATCCATGCCTCTTTGAAGATTAGTGCCACCTCTGCAGATAGGCACTGGTTTACGTTCAAGAAGCCTTCAAAAGCACACATTAGACGTTGTGGCTAAAAATAACACATGCAACCAGTGTGATGGTTTCTGAGTAAAGAAGAACCAATCTGATTTTTGTTTGTCGACTAGTGGTTTAATGAGAATCACCACAGAGATTAGTGCTGCAGGCGACAAGGGAAAAATATATCACTTTTTTTTTTTACCCATACTGATTGACATAACAGGGTTTTCTCGTTATTAGTTTACTCACAGTTGTATACGAATTGATTTATGTATGTTGTGAAGCTGATGAAATTGTCCGTGTTTACTTTAGATTCCTGAAAAAGTCAGAATCCTCGTAAGGGTTGAAAGTTGTCATGGAGCTTCTTTCCAGCCATAAAAAAGTAATATAAAATCTGCTGCTTGTTAAAGTTTAATTTTACAATAAAGAGAGCTTATTGTATCAGTGCTGCAGTTTTGAACAGAAAGTTAACAGATCAGTTTCTATTTCTAATCCGTTTATAGAGACCAAATTGTAAATGACTGATTCACATGTTATAGTTCATACATGAAGAAAAACACCTAAATGGATGAAGAGAAACAAGACGGGCAGAAAAAATACACACACGTGCTGAGAAAATGTAGGACAGAGAGACTGGACTTTCTCTGAAATGACACATACAGTATTTCAGTCAAAACTTTGAAACACATGTGAGAAACATAAAGAGACAAGCTTCTACACTGAGAGCTTTGTCCTAAACAAGTGAGCAGTGCTGTGGCACCAACTACTCTTCAGAAACACACATATGATCGGCTGATATTAAAATATGCCACTCGATCACCCAAATAGACCAAAGTTTGAATGTGACAATCATATTAAATCTCAAAGAGAGACACAAAGCATTTTTAAATGGTGAGTAGTATAAAAAAATGAGAAGAATTGTTTGACTTTTTGGTTTCTCTTGCTAATGTAGTTTATTATGAGTCGTCTCGAGGCTAAACTATTAGAATAATCTTTGCCTGTTTAAATAAACATGACAAATGAGCTTTAAGCAATGCAGCAATAATTATTAAAACACTAAATAACAATGGCAAAATATGAAATAACAAATTGTGATTTTCATCACATCATCAAGATAATTTATTCATAAATATTATAATTTATACATATTGTTGTATGGCTAAAAATGCATGTATTGCAAAAAAAGAGAGAAAACACTATAACAATTGCACAACTGTATACCTAACTGAAAAGTTTTTTTTCTGACAAGTCAATTATTAAAATTGGTCATATTCTTTAATACCTGGGAGAATAGTTACCGACATGTACTGTATTTCAAAACACTGGAACAATAAAACTTTATACAACCAGCATGTAATGTATTCTGTTCACACTGCATATTTTATATTTTGTACTCATGCACAGTTAAGGTCTGTTTTTGTTCTATCACCTTATTTTAGTTAATGCAAGCCTTCAATTTAAGCATAGTTTATATTATTAATCATTATTTTAGGATGCGACGTACAACTTTGGAAACAAAACTTCTGGTAAGGATGTTTTTAAATATATAATGTCCACTTCCTCTTTCTCTCCACTAACAAGACTTTGATGCACTTGAAAATCTGATTCTTATTCTGCACAAGCACCAAACATGAAAGGAAAAATCAAACCAATTGTCAATTATTATAGTAATGTGAGGACAAGCTTTTATATTCACCGACTCTAAAAGCATCCATGTTTGCAGATCCAATTCCATGTTTTCTTCCCACAATGCTTAGAACAAAACATACCAGCGAACGGACCAATAAAGAATGTGCCAAGCTATGCACTTTGCTCAGCCATACCTCGCGCAACAAAACATGACACTCCGCAGCGCTGTTGTAGAGATAATTGCAACAAAGAGATGCCTCTGAACCCGAAAGTGCCATCTTTAGAGAACCATTTGCTAGTGCCGTACCTTAGCTTTACTAGGCTACTATCTGGCAGCGCTTTTCCATCGATTTGATCTGGGAGTCTTATAGGATTTAGCCATATCTGCAGACTAATCTAGGCTATTAGTGGACGTTTAATACCGACCCGTGAGCTGGGCCGGGGTCTCCGTTGGACATGTGATGGGTCTAATTCTCAGTTCAACCCACCGAGGATAAGACTTGGCTTGGCCTTTTATTTCCCAGGCGAACAAAGGCTGAATAGAGCCCAAGATGGACTCATTTGTGGCAAAATACGGACCCTTGGAAGAATCGTATGTGTTGAGCGGTAAATTGGAAAGAGATATATATTGATTTACGCATAGATTAAGGTGAAAAGAAAATTGAATTTGAGTTCATTTTGACTGGCTTTTTAAGAACTAAATGCGATGCTAACGTCTACAGAAAAGGTTATAATTTTCAGCCTGCGCTCAAATTAAACAGTGATAGCTTAAAATAGGCTTGACGTTTGAAATGATTCACCGTCCGACCAAAATATGCGAATAAAAGAAGGTTAATGGATCAAAATTGAAAATAGACATCATGTGAACAATCTGCAGTTCTACAATAGAGACAATCTACAATAGACATCATCATCAGTATATCTTGTCTTCCTGATCTCAGCATAAAGCGTAAAGAACAATAAATATAAATGCAAATGCAAGTGTTGACAAAATAGTTAAGTTTAAATCTTAGAAAAGTTATTTGAGAAGTCAAATTTAGCTTGTGTTCCTCATGAACATCTCGTCTGCTGCAGAGTGTGACTTCTGACACTATCTTGCTAATTACAGGCCTCCTGTGATTGGCTGTGGCAGTGGAGTCTTTTTTAATGGCAGTAATAACAGCAGCTTAGGATGAGCTGGTCACAGCCAAACGACCCCTGTCTAATTAAATGCTACATTGCCGGGGACCAAAAGTGCATGATGATCACATTAAAGCATATGGGGTCACTTTGATGTGACCACTGCAGGGACTGGGATCATCACCGGTGCGCTCTGTAACCTCTGCTTACAGCACTAAACGACACAAAAGACAGCTCTCTGCTTTCAACAGCTTTCATCAGATAATAATAGATCATTTCACCAACAATTACCAACTCATTCCACTGTAATCACTGGAGCACGATCACATCAGTCTTGCTTATTTTGACAAATGGGTTGACGTATTTTCTCTCTTTATCTTAAAACGACTGTCAAACATAAGTGTTTACAAACACTAATATATTGATGAAAAGGGATTTTTCTCTACCATGCACTGTTCCTCTATTTTGTATTGTCTCTGTCCTTTCACCCAAGACAAGCTGGAGGAAAAAGAGTATTGAGCGAGTGAGCGTGTGTGTGTTTTCAAAAAGAGGCTATTTTTAGCTCACGTGCAGCAGCTTAAGGGCGGAGAGCCAGCGTGGCCCGTGCAGAGGCAGAGAGAGCAACAGTCTATTTTTAGACTGCGCTAGACTCGCTGTAACCCTTTGAATACAGCCTCTGCAGCCATCCATCCACAGCTCACTCCACTGAGAAACAGTCACCAAGCCAATTACAGTGTATGCACAGGGCTGCTTTAGAGCCATGCTGTCATTACAACTGACGCTCGCAGACACTTAGACAGACAAAGCTATTTTTGTCTATGCTCTTAAAATGCCTAGAGCTTTTTTGGAGGGAGAATGTGCCATTATTAGACCACACTAGAGGGAGGTTACAACATGCAACAATATTTATGAGAGAATGATGGAAAAGGAAATAACAGGAACATTTTGGTTTAACTCAAGCACACGACAATGACATGTAGAATAGGCCGGTAGTAAAAAAAAAAAAAAAAAACACGATTCCACAACAGATGTATTGTTATGGGCTGAAAAGTCAAGAGGAAAATGGTTGCTACCATTTCCTCCAACCCATCAAGCAAGACAGCAGAGCTAAAACGCCCTCTAGGGAAGCATTTGGAGAAAATGTATGAGGGAAAGAGAACTCACTCATGCCACGGAAAAGTGTGAAGCACAATCCCGCTGAGAACTGGAAGCAAATAGGTCTGTACATGTCTGCAGTCACATCTCATCTGTATCAAAGGCATTGCTCTAGTAGGCACTGTCCACAGAGGTCACAGCCTTTTGGGATATTTGATACGACTTATGTAATCTGTCTTTCATCTCAGGTTATAAAGCATACACAATGAAAAAATGCTTCTCGTGATGGAAAAGCTGATTTAAGTTATATTTTGTGCTCTGCTGACATAAAAAGTAGCTCCAAAAGGGGAAAGGTGGTCACCATGGAAACAAGTATGGTTTGAAAAGCTCACGCAATGATGCAATGAGGCGTGTCTGTCCTCGTGCATGATGAGAGGCCTGGCTGATGCAGCTCTGGGAGGGTTAACACGAGGCCTGTAGATGATCACCGGGACAGAGGTGAGAAAAGTGAACGCACATGGAGGCTGAAGGTCAGAGGACTGCTTCACCTGTACAATGAGCAACGGTGGGACTGTCAGAAGGGCACCTGCTGTAGCTAAACCCATGAATAAATCAAACCGTTTTTCACTTCCTCTGTTTCTTGCTCTAATATAATAACAACAATGATAAGACAAGAAACAACGATCCTATAGATGTCATGAATGAGATTAAGGTCATGAACTATAGGCTTAAAATGCAGAGAATTGTCAGACTATAAACTCAAAATGCCTGGTGTAATGAACATTCTCCCAAAGGGTGCATTTCTACAGTTGACAGCGCGACAAGAGTAGCGCGAGTCAGCTCTTCAAATCTTATAATTACTGTTCAAATATTTATGCCAGACTGTCTTCTAATAATGTACTGACTCCCACTCCCACGTGATTAAACTGTTTAAGAATGTACATGACTTTGAGGTTGACAACACAGACGGCTAATCTCGTTTTTTATTTCTGGGATAACAAAACCGTTCACTCTCTCACTCCCAATCTAATTTGCTCATTACAAGGAACGAGTCGGAGGCAAAAAGGTCATGCCAGTGTGCAGTGTAGAGAGCCACTTGTGCTTGTCTCAAAGGATAAAAGAAATTGTGGTGAGTGAGGCTCATTTGTGGACTGTTTATGCAGAGTACAGACCATTAGGAGTCCAGTCCACATTGCAACATCAAGGTGTTTCAAAGCAGTTATGAAGAAATAATTATCTCAAAGAGATTTATCACCAGAATCTTTGTTTTAATAATTAAACAACAATTAATAAAGACAAGTCATTATGTGATTAAAATGATGATGGGTCATTGTTAAATAATGTTTAAGCACATGGTCCTAGGGGAGCAGGGAGCTCTTCTGAACATCAAAGTAGCCATTCCCATTCTGTGATGCTTGGCTACGTTTCATTCAGCTTCAAGGGGATAAAGACCTTGTAAGAGACATGTCTGTGAATGATATGGGAAGATGAAAGCAGCTCCTGCGGATCACCCCGGCTGGACTCTAGCAGTGTCTGTCCACTCACTCAAAACAGTCCATGCAATTCACGCATATTTGGACTTTATTTTACTCAATACATCGCCTTAGCAAAAGAGAAAAAAACATACATGAAAAATTACATACTAATCAGCATTCACTGTATTTAGACAAATTTATTTATAGATCTGCTTGTGCAGCAACATATGAGCTAAAACTTGAAAACGCTCATTTGGATGTGTAGAGCCACTGAAAGTGACTGACAGAGTCATTTTTGATGACTGTTGAAGTGAGTTCTTCCATCACAAGTCCAGGATGATCCACATTTACAAACTTGTCGTGCTTGACAACTCATTCATCATGAAACAGGACCGAAATGTGAAATGACAGGGTCATGTGATGTGTAGTGACAAAGAACACAAGAGACAGACACAATATGCTTCCTCACACAAAAACACAAGTCTAAGGTTTGCAGGTTCAATGTAAGTAACATTTCAGCTGCAGAACTGTTACTGAAACCAACAGTAACTCATACTATGCTAATATTTTAGTACTAAATTAAAGGTCTGATACACAGACGACAATCTACCGACATTACAGCATTGCTTATGTTTCCAATTGACAGAGCTAATAAAGTAAACTCTTTATGCAGATTAGCCAAAGTTCTACAGTATATGTCTGAAAAATGTTCTGTCACACAGTGGTGTTGATAATGACATCAGAACAACCCTAATGTAATGTGTGTATTGCTAGTGCAAGGGAGCATCCAGAGTGAGAAGCTAATGCTCACATGATGAAGTTACATGTAAGCGACCAATGTCAGGTTTATGACTGAGGGGAATGTCAGTCAGAGACATTTCTCTTTAGTATACAGTATATGTGTGTGCGGCAGTGCCTGGGCATGACACTTGGAGCCCAGAGGCGCCCTGTGTCACTTTCACTTGGCTCCCATAACAGCAAGCTTTCTGACATCAGTTACACAAGTGACATGTGATCTTTTCTGACCTTTACAAGAGTTGACAGATTTTTTACTTATAGATGGTAGAACACTAACACACATTATGTAATGCACTTATATTTTCAAGATGCTGTAAAATGTAATGTGAATTACCCTCTAATGGAATTATCACTGGTGTGGAAGGAAATTAAATCATATACTATCAAAGTTGTGTAATTGATTATGTATTTCAGTCTTGATCCTCATGAGAGAGAAGCAGGCACACTGACCTTTGACACTCGCTGGCATGCAGCACCAGGTCCTGGTTGTTGTTGGCACTCACAGTCAGCTCGTGCTCTGTGGGGTTAAAGATGTCCAGCAGCAGGTGACACTGACGAGTGCTGAGGAACACACACAAACACACACAAGCTCAGTATTTCCACTGCCCATTGGCCATTGTGGCCGGTGTGTTGTTATATGTTGGCTTCATCAAAAGTGAAAGATAAAGCAGGAAAACAAGCAGTGATACATCAACATTACTTATGATGGAAAACCTATCTGTTTAAGTGATTCAGACAGTACATTATAGGTGGATTATTTGTGGGAATATATATTATGCATGAAGGATAGTATGTTTCTAAATATAGCACTGGATAAAAACATGAATACACAAGGAGCAAGCAAGGACACGCGTGTGAGGTGCTCATCAGTCATTGTCTTGACATCAAAGATGGACACGCTTTAATCCAGCACAGACTGGGCTGGAGCAGGCCATCACCACATCATCCAGACCTGCTTTTCTCATGCAGATCACAGAGCAGGCCACAATTTGTGATTTAGATCAAGGTCCAGGAGGGCGTGCAGAATTTTCAAAGACTTAATTTAAGTCCCCAACGGGCTGTTTAGCATCCCGGTAATGAATGACGAAAACCCTGTACACTGACGTATGCAGCAACGATATGACCAATGTTTCTTGATATGGGTTTAAGAAAGTTTTCTGAGCTGATTCTATTTCAAGTACATATTTCAAACATTAACATATTACATTTAAGACATGAAAAGGGATCTATCACGTAAAATACACTTATCTCATGTAGGGGTGCAAAAGAATCATTTAGGTAGTCAATTATTGTTTGAATAATCAATTAGATGCTGCAAAAGGCCAGCCAATATGAGATTTTTATTAAATTTGACCAATACTTCAAAATATTGTTTAGACATGTAAATTTTTTCTTGAATGAACATGTATATTTTCTTGGTTTGAGCAGACAATCAGTTTATTTTCTTACTTCAGGGCCCATCAGGTGTTCTTCCTAGGCAAACATGCACATTTTGGTAATATTTTCCCAATTCATCATTTTTTTTTTGTGTGTGCTGCTAAAATACCATTTATCATAAAAATAAGATTTCTGATTTCTAAAACCTTTTGGAGCCTGCGTACAGTAAGTTAACAGTTATTCGATTACTAAATTAGTTCACAATTATTGGAATAATCTATTAGTTGTGATTAATCAATTGCTCCTACTCTCTTCTATTCTAACAATGAAAAGAGAACACTTGTAGATTTGTAGGTGTCTGTAAGATTCCTCGTCGGTGTTAAAGTTGTGCCGTTCTTACTCTCCTGTAAACTGCTTTGACAATTAAAGGAGCGTATTTTGAAAGGCCGTGTTTGGTTAATTGTCTGCTTGTCTATGTTGGCGGACATGATAAATGGAGTGAGTGGGTCGTGCAGCTGATTTATAGGCTAGTAGAGGTGATCAATCAGCCCACCCAGTTAGGAAGTGCAGCCTCATAGCTCATACGCTAAGTACCACAGATATACTAAAGGAACCGGAGCAAAAACTATTGGCTCCACAAGATACTGATACAAAAGTGACATCCCAGAAGGTTTTGGAAAGAATGGCACAGAAACAATTTGATTTTCTATAAAGCTAAAATCAAACTGAAACATCTCTATTTAAGAAGACGGAGTTGCTATTTTTCAGAAGCACAGTAAACTTTCTGTTGACTCTTAATTGTGCTACGAAATGAGACAAAAGAAATGGAAATTAAGCTCCAGCTGTGTTGTTTCTGCAGAGATTTGCTGTGGCACAGCTGCTGCTTTAGGTGAACAGATTTGTTAAATGTACCATATATTAAATTTGAAAGGTGTAGAACAATTTATTAAGTTTTTAGGTCCAATCAAGTTTTCTTTTTTAGATGTATTTTAGAGTTTGTAAAGTCCAATTATTAATGCTTAATCATACATGTTCAGCATCTGTTAAAGGATCAAATTTAGAAACCTGTACAGTGTCGATCGCTTATTTGCATCATTAGGCCTGATTGGAAATGGGTTGGGAAAGGATTATGCGCTAAAGAGGTGACCAGTAAAAAAAAGTCCACGTCGATGGAGGAGTGGGCAAAAATAGAGTAATCAATGGTATAAGCCTACAGTGTTGTCTATTGAGCAAATTTCCAATCAATAGGTGCTGATTTAGTATCCAGTATCCAGACGCAGACAAAACGTGACATCTCCCATGCACAGCCAATGTAATGGCTTTAATTAGCAAGGCTGGATTTACAGATCTGTCAATGTGGAGCTATTTTTAGCCTCACAGAGCTGACTCCTCATGCATCATTCTAGGTCTTGGCCTGAAGCTGTTGGTTCACAAGGAATTATTTTGTTCTTTGTGCTCTTGTTACGGACAGCATTAGATGGACTTTTTCAAGGTGGTCATTTACAAGCATTCGGAAACAAACAAAAATTATAAAAAAAAACAAGGAAATCATTTCCAAACATCAATTTTCTTCTGTCTTTTTTGGTTGTTGAACTGTGTACTGTATATGGTGTTGCCTACTGTTTTGAGTCATTTTTTTGGCCTTTTTTAGTGCAAACTGAGCAAATTAAGTAAGTTTCAGGTCAAAATAGTCAACAAACTGACTGTCTCACTCCAAAGGCTGGTGTCATTTTTAGAAGTGACATCAGTGCGTATTGTCCACTCAAAACAAACCACTAATTGCAGACACCTGCTGTCAATCCAGTCACACTGCTTTCACTTAGCCCCGCCTTTGTCCTTTTCCCAATGCTTTTCTGCTGTGTTTGAAATGTGTTTGTGGGTAGAGCTTCACTTTAAAGAGAAGCCAATCCCCTAAACTCCAAAAAGCATTAGGAGAAGGGGCTGAGGGTCAAAATCAAAACTGGTTCAAAAAGACCTGACGATAACCAACAGGGAGGAAACACTTCTGCATAGCCCATCTTCGGAGAAAGCGTAGATACACAACAAAATGTGAAAAACGTCCGACAAGCACGTTTTCATGCTTTTTTTTTTTTTTTCAATAAGTAATGAAGTAAATCTTAACCTACCCCAAGCTCTAAACTTACCCATTTTAGTAACTTGAAGCCTAAATTTACCATTGTTTATATTTTTCAACATTTATCGTCCAAATACAGGTAAGGTTAGGATTACGATTAAGGTTGGGATTAGAATAGGTAACTTTGTAAACTAAGCACTAATTTATTTATTTTATTTATTTTTTTCACTGAACTTGTGTTGATTTAAACCAAAGACAAAGAAAGCATGATCTTGTCACGTTTGTCATTGCTTGGCTGCTGATCGCTTAAAAGTGCACAGACACAACTAATCTAAATGGAATTATTCTGAGGTCAAAGATGTTGCAACAGCCAGTGAGTGTTACATTTCTCAGCTAATGATGCTAAGGACACGAGTGCTGCATTTGTGCTCATGCATCCCCCAGGTGCAATTGGGTTCTCTAGAGTAAGACTATTGAGAATGGGACTTTAACGGCTCCTTGTAAAATATGGATCACTGACTATTTCACACTTCCTGGCACTTTGTCACTTCCCCGAGCAATTCTGTCACCTCAACATCTAGTCGAGTCCTGCGAGAGACCCCCCTGCTAGCTGAAGATAGCCACTCAATTGTGTCGTAAACATTACAAGAGCGGGTCAAACGGGAGAGTGAGTTGTGGCCGTGAAAGATTGTGGCTGTAGCTTTGCGTTTGAAGAGTCGAAGTATTGATTTGCTTAGTGCTTTTACTGTCAATCTACTGTATGTTCCCTCCAGATAAATAAGCCTAGTTGATAGAATTTATTAATGAAGTTTAGAAAACGTTCTGAATCATGGCCCTTTCTCCAGCTGTGATTCATACAGATGGAAGATAGATACACAATTTGAGGCAGCACAGTTTGGGGAAAAAATGTTTGTAATAAGTGTGATTTTTTTTTTTCTCACAGCAAATAAAATGACTTATATATATATATATATATATATATATATAAGATACTGTTCAAAGTTCATATATTCAATGTGTCCATGAAAATTGACAATCACTGAAACAGGACAAACTAATAATAAAGCTTGCACATATCGAAACAACAAATTACAAGACTTTTGCGAATATGACAAGTTATTTTTTTGTTTGTGAAATACATTGTTCGGGCAGGGGCCCGATGTGTGGCGGGTGTTTGGATAGGTGGGAGCAGTCCAATGAACACACAACAAAAATTATTTTACTTAAAGCACGGCTGAAACTAAAGTATCTTTTGGAAGGTCTAATGATGTGTACGATCCTCTCTTTATTAAATAAAAAATTTCAAAACTGCAGAAACTGCATTGATTCAAATTTGCTTTTTAATCTTGCAGCCCTAATCTTGCAGCCCTAAGACATGCCATTTGCCAGGTTAATTGGTAAATGCTACAGTTAATATTTTTCAAATTAATCTACATGTTTTTAACAGACCTTGTTGATGAAAGTTGATGGAATTTCAGTCCCGCCTAGACGGATAGAAGATACTGAAATTATCAGTGTCAATTTCCTTTTCTCTGACTGACTAAATCTAAAATCACATGTCATAAGCACTCTCTTTTTGCTCAAACCTACAAACAGCTGTATTCAAGATAATTGTCTGTTATTAGCATTCTTTAAGAGCAAAAAAAATTACAATTTGAAGCCATACTGATAACTTTATCTTCATTTATTTCCAGTGCGCCTCAGAAAGAACCATATGAGGTGAAGTGTGGAGAGCTGTGTAAGAAGTCATGAGAGGCACAGTCAAAAGCAACAGAGAAAAGTATATAGGAGACAGCAGGAGATGATAGGAGCGAGGCTTTGAAAGTGGAAAGTCGTAAAGGGTGAAAGGGCGAGAGTGGTACTGAGAACGGAACAGAACTAATAGGGTGCACCAGGGTGGCACTGGTCACACAAACTGGTTAATTGGTTATTTTCTAAGTTCCTTGCTTGTTGATACATTCTGGTTGGGGGTAAAGAGACAACACATACAGGGTAATGCAGTAGTGAAAACAGCAGGAGAGTTAAATGGAAAGGAAAGGGTTTTTTTTCTTTAGGATTATAAAATATTAAAACCTTGTCTAAATTTTTTAAATAAAATAACTTAAAGCTGGTGTACCTGATTTGCAAAACAGAGAACATGGATTATATGTGTCCAAACCTAACTCTTACAAATCCTTCGACATATTCATTCATTTTTGGCTGCAATTGTAACTTAAGATTGTCTTTTAACAGACAGCAAAGTGAAACTGGAGTGGACTGCCCAAGACTAGCCAATCAGAGCCTTGCTTTTGTATCCAACTAAAAAATACACATAGTCATTGATTCAGATAGTATAATGCAGATTTCGACACAAACTGCAGCACTCAAACAATATAATTTTTGGTGGAAAAGACGGTTTATAAACAAACAAAATTCAGGGAACCCAGCTTTAAAATTGTTTTGCCCCGGTATAAATATATTATCGATTTATCCATTTTCTACACAGTATCTAATGTGTATGTATTGTTGACTAGCGCTGCTGTGATTTTGATAAGGAATTTGATGTGATTAATCAATTAACTTGTTGCAGCCTTATAAGAAACAATTTTCTTTGTGTTGTGCAGAGACTTGGGCATATGGTTTTGTAGAGAAATGTCCAGTTCTTTTCAAACCCAGCTGGATGCCTTTCCAAGTGTTACAATATGGTTTCTGTTTTTTGTTTTTTTTTGGCAGTAGCAGCATGGTGGCACAATAAAGATGGATGGCTAATTGTGGCTACATCTGTCGCCCATAGCAGCTGGCACGAGTCATACATGGGCTGATTAACTTCTCTAAAATGCAGGTATGCTTTCCATCCAAGTCTTCATTTGGAATCCAGTACAAAGCCAAAGAATTATACATACTACTTGTTTGCTGGTACACATAGTTTTAAAATGTTGCATTCTAGATTGTTTGTCAAGATACTGTATAAATGTCTGAAAAAACAAGAATTGATATTAAAAACCTTAATGATAAACAGCAAACTTTGTTATATATGATTAAACTAAATGAAAATTATCTTTACTTGCCACACTCATTTAAATTAAAGTTTTGTTCATTTGCTTGAAGCATGAATTGCCTCGCTTGTGGAAAACTCAACTTGCAACTTTTCTGACACTAACCTATACAAAATCATCTGGGAAATCCTGACTAATTATTTTTAAATTAGCAGCATACAGCGTTTTGCATGTAATTTCACTGCCTCGTTTTATAAACACCCTCCTGCAACTAATTGTTTTCATGTAGTAAAATGGTGCATGTATTAGAAAAGTGAATACATGTGGATGACTGCAAACACATATTATGCAAATTTGACTTTTGTCAGTTTTTAATTAGGTTTTACCCTTGCTTCCTCATCAAAAACACAGCTGGAGTGCTGTCTGTGAGATACTATTATTTCCCTTCTGATCTTTGAGATCCTCTGCAGTGTTTTAAGTCTGTAAATCATCCAAACTCATTTTGAGCATTTCTGTAGCATTACCATATCTGGCAAGATCAGAGTGGTTTTCATTACACTCACCTGCATTAAAGCCCGTCTAGAAAAACAAAGACAATGCAAATAATACATCATATTTGACCTTTAAATTGTAATGTTTTCCATGTTTATAATATCAGAACTAAACATGAACCAGCCTCCTGCTGGTGCCAGAGTCAGGACTAAACATGGACCGGCCTCCTGCTGGTGCCAGAGTCAGGACTAAACATGGACCGGCCTCTTGCTGATGCCAGAGTCAGGACTAAACATGGACCGGCCTCCTGCTGGTGCCAGAGTCAGGACTAAACATGGACCGGCCTCTTGCTGATGCCAGAGTCAGGACTAACATGGACCGGCCTCCTGCTGGTGCCAGAGTCAGGACTAAACCTGGACTGGCCTCCTGCTGATGCCAGAGTCAGGACTAAACCTGGACAGATCTCCTGCTCGTGCCAGAGTCAGGACTAAACATGACCCGGCCTCCCGCTGATGCCAGAGTCAGGACTAAACATGGACTGGCCTCCTGCTGGTGCCAGAGTCAGAACTAAACATGGACCGACCTCCTGCTGATGCCCGAGTCAGGACTAAACCTGGACTGATCTCCTGCCCGTGCCAGAGTCAGGACTAAACCTGGACAGATCTCCTGCTCATGCCAGAGTCAGGACTAAACATGACCCGGCCTCCCGCTGATGCCAGAGTCAGGACTAAACATGGACTGGCCTCCTGCTGGTGCCAGAGTCAGGACTAAACATGGACCGACCTCCTGCTGATGCCAGAGTCAGGACTAAACCTGGACTGATCTCCTGCCCGTGCCAGAGTCAGGACTAAACATGACCCGGCCTCCCGCTGATGCCAGAGTCAGGACTAAACATGGACCGGCCTCCTGCTGGTGTCAGAGTCAGGGCTAAACATGGACCGACCTCCTGCTGGTGCCAGAATCAGGACTAAACATGGACCAGCCTCCTGCTGGTGCCAGAGTCAGGGCTAAACATGGACCGACCTCCTGCTGGTGCCAGAGTCAGAACTAAACATGGACCGGCCTCCTGCTAGCGCCAGAGTCAGGACTAAACATGGACCAGCCTCCTGCTGGTGCCAGAGTCAGGGCTAAACATGGACCGACCTCCTGCTGGTGCCAGAGTTAGAACTAAACATGGACCAGCCTCCTGCTGGTGCCAGAGTCAGGGCTAAACATGGACCGACCTCCTGCTGGTGCCAGAGTCAGAACTAAACATGGACCGGCCTCCTGCTAGTGCCAGAGTCAGGACTAAACATGGACCAGCCTCCTGCTGGTGCCAGAGTCAGGGCTAAACATGGACCGACCTCCTGCTGGTGCCAGAGTCAGAACTAAACATGGACCGGCCTCCTGCTAGTGGCAGAGTCAGGACTAAACATGGACCAGCCTCCTGCTGGTGCCAGAGTCAGGACTAAACATGGACAGGCCTCCTGCTGGTGCCAGAGTCATGACTAGACATGGTCCGGCCTCCTGCTGATGCCCAAAGCCAGGACTGAACATGGACCGGCCTCCTGCTGGTGCCAGAGTCAAGATTAAACACTGACATGTTTTGTATGTTAATTTTTTTACTTGCTGTAAAGCACTTTGAGTTGCAGAATGTATGAAAAGTGCTCAACAATCAAAATACTATTTTTTATTGTTATTTTTAGCAAAAAAATCGGGTATGACACATCTAAGTTTGACGTTACTGTCCCCATTGAACCCCATTTTACTCTGTATAACCTGTTATGGCAAGAGTTTGACATTCCATTTGAAAAACATAAAACTTATGAACTAAGCTTTATGATGTGTATAGGCATTTAGAGTGACAAAAGGGGATGAAAAAGGGCTTTGTAACTGTCACCATTAACAAGCTAAAAACAACTCTATGACATACTGTACGCATTACACCGCCATTAGCGCAATAAACGAAAAGGGCTCATTAGGTGTGAGAAGAATGTAAAGGAGATAACTGCCTCCTAAACAGTGTACTATAGCACTTGGAATATAAGTTGCCCCTGTGGAGAAGCTCTTTACCTCTCCACTCCATTAACACAGTGGCAGTGTGTCACGGCCGGGCGAGCAGTGCTTTTAAAGGCTATGTGAGGAGCTAAAGTGATTGGCGATGAGTGCCTGGGCAAACGCTGTCCGAGGATGCCTTCCCAAAAACCATTTTCATTTATTTGAAATAGAAAATGCATCGGTATTGTGGACGAAGGTGGAGAAGGCAGCTTCTAAATTGAAATATGAGCCGGAGCTGAAATGAAATGCAGAATTGCTTTTGTTAGTTTTGAAAAGGCATCCTGGCATATAATTTGTTTTGTATTCTTAATTAAATTGAAAGAATGATTTGAATAATTACTTGCACAGGAAATCATTGTAATGTAAATAGAGCTACGTAATTTCAGGAAAAAATCAATGAAATACACGTTGATGAAAAAGTAGATGGGGATGTTTGATAACAAAGGCCGACAAAATGAATTGCAGCCTTTTTACTTCTAGTCAAAGAAAAGTTCAATTGAAAAAAAATTATTGAACAAGAGCTAAATAAAACTTTACTCAAGGTTTTTACTCACGCTTTCTACTTTGTAAATATTAGATGTAGTAACAGATTGTACTTAAAAAAAAAAAAAAAAGAAAACAACAAAAGCGCCTGAAGGTCATATGCGATATTATTGAACACATTCATTCTCACACTTGGAAATTCTCTTTTAACTGGCAGTCATAAAGAAATTCAATAATACTTATCTCAACGAGTGGAGTGTGTTTTAGCTCTCCGTTGAGTACGTTAAAGAGAGCTTCGGCAAATGACGTTTTCGCACAAAGCCTGAGAATGTGAGAAACTGACATGAAAATAATAAAGTAGCATCAGGGCAAACAAGGCCAACGCTCACACCTATGACAAATCCAATCTACTTAGCTTCAGAGATCTGAGGTGAGGGGGCCTTGACCCGTTACTTGGTAGAATTGTGTGACTTAAAGAAAAAGCATACAGTATATCAACAGTTCTGCAGGACTATTTACTTACTCTCTATCTTTTGCTCTCTTAGTCACTCATTCACAGGTAATACAGCAACGTCAGGCATCCTCCCATCCACCGCTGTGCTTTCTGTCACCTACTTCCACTCAACATTTTGTGCCAAAAATAACTATTTTGCCTGCTTAAATCAGTGAAATAAATTACCTCTAAAATTTTGCTTGTCATGAGAACAGACAGACCTATTCTCTCAAACAGTACCCTTTGCCTCGGCAGCCTGTGTTGCACTGTGAAAGGAGGGACAGAGGGATAGGCCAGCGTGGGTCAACATCACTAGACTAGCTTTGGTCAGAGATGTTGGAGAGCGCTGCAGAGCGGGCGAGAGTGCAACTCAAAGGTTTGGAGAGACAGTCCTCTGTGCTGCTGCTGTCTGTGTGACATCAGAGTATTGGAGCAGCAAAGACGCTGTGTGACTGGCACACAACTTTTCCACACCTGTCATTGTCTATAAAACCGACACAACTGACATTTTAATGGTATGCTCTTAAGACTCATTTAAGCAATGCCAAGCTTTTCTTGGGGTTTGCTTCTTACGATGTAGAATTTATTATTTTGCCTGTAATGTTTCACAGTACAACATTAAACTTATCCGCCTTTGAATTGAATAAGTTTCAGTTGCTACTGCTGAAAACGTCTTGGAAAAAAAATTATTTGGCGGACGGATTACCTACAAGAAAGATCCCGTAAAAAGTGGTATTTGATTATATATTTTAGAGCTTGGTTATAATAGCTTCATATCAACACATTTTTGAATAATTCAATTGGTTTCATTACATTCTTGCATATAAAAAAGATGTGATCACTTTAGCTGTAAAAATACGGTACCCTTTTATAGACTCTGTAACCTTTGACGGGATCTTTACGGGGCAGCTTAGCCTGTGCAAGCATATTTGATTTAACCGGATGAGTTTCTGATGTGTTTGGAGATTTGGTAAGAGCCGGTAGGTACTGTATGTCAGCCACAAATGGCTAAGGAGGTAAAGCACAGGGGACTCTCAGTGACAGGCTGATGGTACAGCAGACAGAAACGCATCTATCAGCACTCCGCTCTGATGGATGGCCTAAACTGCAGATATTATTGCAGCTAATGATTCACCTCAAGTGGCTATTACTGGGACACAATTTGTCTCCCCACTGTTTTTTCCCATGAGAGCTGGGGTTGACTGCGGCCACGCAAAGGGTTTGTGATTTTGTCATGAAGTAGTAGAAATAAAATAAAAAAACACAATAACAACAAAAATCTGTGAGGCTTTACAAATAAGGTACATGGTAATTATTTATTTTTAAGGTCTTGTTACGCAAAATGGACTTTTCTGAGTTTGTTCTGATAATCTTCTTTCATTACTCAAAGTTGTATTTGCAGTGTATCATGTATGTGTGAGTAATTTTGTATTGTCATGCAGCTGATCCTCCAGTGCATAGAAAAGTCCTGTTTTCACTTACAACCTATCCTATTTATTTATTTATTTATAAATACTAACAAATCTGATTCCAAGTAACATATTTAGAATTCAAAATAATCCTGTAGACTTTATAACAACAACAACAACAACAACAACAACAACAACAACAACAACAACAACAACAACAACAACAACAAGAGCAAGCTAAAAGATGATGTGTGATATAGTCAAACACTTTTTTTACACTTTTACACTTATGATACCAGTTCTCCAGTTTTGAAAAGGAAGTCGATTGCCCTGTATCTATTTCTAAGCCGTTTAAGATCAATTTTGTGTTTTACAATGAACAAAATGTAAAGAAGACTCCCTAAAACAATTAAATATTTAATTAACACAAAACGGACAACAAGTCTTAATTAGATATCATTTCCGCATGTTAAGACTTTGACAAGGTAAATATTTCATCCAGGAAAACCCATGTGTTTATAAATTGTGTCGTTTTTAAGCTAATGCAAACCAATATTTGAATTAATTAATAGTGCTAAAATAACTCTCCGAACTGAACAAGCTTTTTACAAGTGGCATTTAATGTATTTTTATCAAACTGTCAACTTTATATTTAGGTTGATTTATTTGTTAGCACTTAGCATTGCACCAAAACTACACACTTTTTCCCTGGTGAAGTAATTACAGCGTACGTGAAGGTCTGAACTAGTTAAAAAAATGCTCTCTGCTTTATAATTTTTAAATATTGATTAATATTAGCGCTTTTCGGCAAACTCACCATAAAGAATGAATTGAGTGAAAAGGAATTATCCGCAAGTTTTAGGCAAACCAGAACTAGCCTAGCCCGCAGCGTGAAAAGGTCCATGGGTCTCCTTTAATAAACATTGTCATAGTTTATTATGAACATTTACACATTTACAAGCTTTTGGAGCTGGCTTATACATCATAATAAGCAATTGTTTATAAATGAATAAGCTGCTAACAAAATGTTTTTTTATTAGCAAGTGAACATTTTTAGTAAATGTCTTATTGGGCTTATAAACAAATAACTAGTGTTTTTATTGGATTATTTTTTAAAAAGTAACTAAAATGCTGCAACACTACATAAAAAGTTGGTTAGGTTGTGAAAAGATGAACTATATGTGTAAAGCAAAATGAAAGTTGAGAAATCTCAGAACAAAAGGTCGGGAGCACCATGAGCATGATGTGACTGTGAAAGCCAAGATAACTTTAGAAAAGAATAGCGAGTTCCAGTGCAAGAAAGTGTCTGAAATTCAAGTATAACAGCAAGGCTATGTTACCTGGTTGCAGGAAGAGTACTGACTCGCGTGAAGAACACAGAAGGCTCCACATCAACATGGACGCCCAAGGACATCTCACGGTAGTAGCCCTCCACTTTGCCTGCCCCTCCTGAGTATTTGAAGGTCAACACAGCTTCCAATGTCTGCAAAAAAACACATAAATTACCATGTTTAGAGAAAAACTACATCCAAGCAGAGAATTGACCTGGGCCAATATGGAACCCTGCCTAGTTTAAATGGAATACTGTATGTCCAGAGAAGTTGCAGTAGTCAAGTCAGTCTTGTCATTCTTATAACTTAAAATCAGATTTCCTACCACATAGACATATTATTTTAAGTTTTATGTCTAATAATATGCTGTTAGTCTACTAAAAGCCAGGTTTAGCATTTGTTTATATTTGTTTGACGGTTGTTTTTTTTTTTACTTGTAAAATTTTTTTCCAACAAATTGTGGTGAATAATTAGGAGGCACATGATACATTAAATAAGTGAGCAAATCGTGGACTTGCAGTAAAAAGATTTAAACAAAACATTACAGTTTGCTTACATTTTGAGATGGCAATAATCAGCGCCTTTAAAAGTTTACCATGCAACATTTGTGGTGGTGGAGACATGGTATGTAGGGCTGCAACAAACGATTATTTTGATAATCGATTAATCTGTCAATTATTGGATCGATTAATCGATTAATCGATTAATCGATTAATCGGATAAAAATGGCAAAATAATAAATATAAGGTGTTTTGCATTTTATTAAATGTATTTATGCAAAAGACAACTTGTGTGCACTTAATAAACACACTGGGCTTTTCTTGAATAAAAAGAAAATAAAAAAATAAAGTAGAATAACCAGATTTTGCTCTAGCTACTTCTTTTAATGTGGTTATTATAGGTCTGGGCGATATGGCCAAAAAATAAAATTTCAATTTTTTAGACCTCTTTAGACAATTTCGATTTTAATCGATTTTAATCGATTTTAATCGATTTTATTCGACGTCATTGATGACTGCTGCTTTTTATTATGAGCTCATAATATTTGAAAGCATCTATAAAGAATGAGCCAATGAGATTAACTTGTTTTATGTCATATTAAAACTAATAATAAGTGTTTGCTGCTGCATCTAATGCATAGGCCTGGCCTACTGTTATTAGCATGTGTATTTATTAGGCCCTGTTATGATCATCATTATGATTGTTTTGTTTCATATCTAAAAGTTTTAAGTTTGCGAGTGTTGACCTCTCACTCCTGTCACTCAAACTCCGTCGCCATGGTTACTCACACACGGAGGGGAAAGGGGCGGGGCCTGCTGGCTGCTGCTTTGGGAGAGCATGGGAGAGAGACGCTGTGGACGGCTTTTAACTTTATCAGAGAAAACCTTACAAAAAGCACGCGCAGCAGCTCTTGGAACAGCAAAGACAAATCAAAAAGACGCTAGATTTACCGCGGGATGTTTCTAGAAAGTTACCGCGAGTCTAAAGCGCTGAAAGCGGCCGACTCACCCGCGGAGAAATAACAAACTCGTAACTTATAGGGATGTTCGCCGTGACGTCAAAATGGCGATCACGTGACGCGTTGGTTGGCAGAAGTAGTTAAAATGTATTGGCGGCAAGCTGAACAAACACAAAAAAAGGCTGTGTTTGTCTCTTGCTGTGTGACTCGGTGTGCTAACAGGTTTGATAAGAGCAATCCATAGAGCTCCTACCGTGTTCAGAAAAAGTCTACACCAAAAAGAAAGCTTTTAATTTCTTTAATGGGAAAAGCAATAAGAGCTAGCCGGAAGCTAGCTGGTTTTGCCAACCAATTTGACGTCATCTGTCGGCTCGGCGAACATCCCTATAGAGATTAAGCTATACACCACCTCTGAAAGGTTACTCGTGGCTGTTATTATGTGATTAAAAGGTCCACTAAACAGGCACAAGGTTTGTGTTCGTCTGTTCTTTGTGAGAGTCGAAGGAGAGCTCTACAAAGCCGCTGAAAGCGGCTGGATCACAGCGGACTGATAGTAAAAGTTTTCAGCCAACTAATCGATGACCAAATTCGTTGACAACTATTTTAATAATCGATTTTAATCGATTAAATCGATTAGTTGTTGCAGCCCTAATGGTATGGGTCAGTTATTGCAAAAAATTCAGTCGAGAAGGCATTTTTCTCATAGAGCGGAGTGTAAAAACAAACTGCTTGTGTTTGGCTCAAAGGCTTTCAAAAGGTCAGCTTTTGAGGCCATTTTGTGTAACTTCATTCAGTTTCAAAAGTGTTTTAATCTTTGGCTTCAGCTTGCTTTGCTTGCTCTTGTAAACTACTGCTCTGATTGTTCAAAGCAAGAGTACAACTGAGTACTGAGCAGACCCACCTGTTATTTAGAATTTCTCCACTGTGGGACCATAAAGGATATCTTTCTTATCTAAAGCCTTCTGCACACTACAGGAGTTTTGGCCCAATTTAAAGCCCCATGTGCCCCTTTACGAGTTGGAAAAGGTGTGGCCAGAGTAAGGATTTTCGTTAAAAGATTTCTTCTTGTTTCTCTCCTTATGTCTGTGCACCATTGTGAGGTTCACATACTGCACAAGCGTGAGACAAATAATTGCCGTATGTCCCTATGTCTGTGGCCTGTTCTTTTCCCCGACACGTCCAAAAATCGCAAACAATCTTAAACTCCTCTAGTGTGCAGCCAGCTTTAGTGGATCTCAATGTGTCACCTTCATGGAGTTGGGTTGATTTAATGCCTTTCTATACAAAATTTCAAGTAATTTTCAGAGACAAGCAGATGACAAATCCTCCCTCCCAAAGGTTATAAAGATAACCGTAAGATGTAAATCGGATACGCTACTGTATGTAGTTGAATAACACGTCAGATTCTCTCTCTAAATATAAACACCATGAGATAGTTGAACTGTATTGTATCTGCATTAAATTGATGCTACTTTGAGAAACAATGAACAAAATAAACACATTTTATGGTTAGAGTTATTTAAGAAAGAACAAGCCAATTAGAGACGCATTTCAAATCAAATATTTGTAGACAATATATGAGGACAAAGCTAACTGTGATTGGGATCAAAGTCCGCTGTCCAAAACCATTACTACATCAGCAAAAAAAAGAAAGAAAGAAAAAAACAATGTCAGAAGTCAGCGTAAATGCTGAGGTTCTATTGTGTTGCTTAATGTAATGGAAGGGCGATGCTGTCAAAGATGACTGGTGGTTACAAGAAATGCAATTCAGAATCAACTTCTTTGGCAATTGGGTTTGAGGTGGGCGGGGTGAGCTGGCCCGAGTCCAGAAGTGAATGACCAGACAGAATTAATGGGAGATTTTCTGTGAAAGAGGGGAAGCACAGGACAGGCGGCCAAGTGGGAGAGGATGTGGAAATGAAAAGTGGCAGTTTATGGCGAGGAGCGCACAAGCTGACTCAGGTGACGGCTCGACGAGGCGGGGTAAAAGGAGCATCCAAGGTCCAACTTTTTTTCCATGTGCAGCATAATTCATCTCAAAGAGCTGATAGAGGCAAACTTGATGTCTTTGCAGAAGAAATTTGGCTTAATGCTTTGATTGTGTTCGCCATTTATCTCATGGACGAAGTGATTTCGGAGGTTTCTGGCTGGACTGTGGGCCTATTACAAAAACAAATAATCAATGCAAGTAACGGGAGAAAGCATAACAGAAAGCAAATATTTATCCTAATCCACTTTTGGTGTAACTTGTTAAAATCACAGGAGAATTCCTCTAAAGTATTTATTGAATCCAGTGATCTCTCATCATTACTTTACACAAAGTTCTATTTATTGATTCATGCTTGAGTGCTTAGGAAATCCTTGTTTTCACCTACCACCTATCCCAGCCCACTTGTCTGTATTTACTTGTGATTACTCAAAAAATGCAGGTTCCAAGTAAATGAAAGACAATACAAAATTGTTACAAAGCCACTTCGCAACATTAAATATTTTAAAATGTGCACCTTGTAAAAGTAAAGATTTGCCAAAAAGAGACGGGGCAATATATATGTTTCTATTTCTAAGTCCTTTTAGGTCAATTTTGTGTTTCACAATGAACAAAACGTTAAATACTAACTTACAAATTTTCTAGTTTTTAACTAAATACATGGAAAAACACAATAGGTCTCCTTTAAGCCTGCTGTCCACTGCTTGTCTTTGGCCATCTGCAATCAATGGTGTCATACTACACAACATGAAGGTTTATTAATCATAACACAGTTGAAGTCACACTTTTGAATTCATAAGGACAAGGGCTTGTTCCCTGTGGAGCTCTGCTTTTCTCTCACAGTAGAACAGCTCCATTGTTCACATTGTTGTTCACGTTTTGATAAAGATCAATGTAGGTACAGAGGTGCCAATCTGGAATCAGAATTCTAAAATAAACCAGTTTAATCTTTGTTCACGTTTAGGGGTTAGACCTACAAGTCACGACTTTGAGCCATGACTTAAATGCCTTCCATGACCACAAACTAAAGCTAAAACACAAGCTAAAATCGTTCAGTGGTCATCCAGCTTTACTCAAGTGGGGAATGAACATTAAGTAGTGTATAGTGTTGGTGACAACATTTGATTCTATTTGACCTTCATAATCTTTACTATGTGTTTGAACTGACCAGCTCTGACCAGCTCTGAAGTAAAAATGCAAAAGTGCCCCCAAACAAACAGAAATAGATCTAAGCTGTCAGTCAGTTTTAAGAATGTCACTGAATGTGACAAGTTTGGTGTTCAGAAGAATTGCCCTGAAACTAAATAGTTCCAAAATTGATGTTTTTTTAAATTATTAAGCTGAAAAGTTGTGAATGTGAAAAAAAACAAGAGTTATACTAATTGAAAAAAACAAACAAACAAACATAATTATATCATTAAAAAATAAATGTAATGTAAATGAGACATGAATATTCATAAATAACTGAACTGCTTTTATTAAAGATGTTTAAGCGATTCTTTTGTTGACGTACATTCAGGGAAACCCTTTTGCCAACTGTAACAGCCTCTTGATTAGCTTGGTTTAGCTTTACTGTTTCGCTGCTGGACCTTTAAGTTATTTCAACCAGTAAGGTTTATATTGGTTTATATCAGAGGGAAGAGATCCAGTGAGCTATCCCACAACAAAGACTGATCTGGAGACAGCAATGAAGACTGACTGAATATAAAATGTAAAATTATAGGAATTGAGTTAGTAAATTACTGTACAGAAATTGAGTCCATTTGACCATTTATTGAAGATAAATATCAAATTAGTGACTGACAGTTTCTTGAAATGTTGTTGGAAACTGTAAGGCTATTCTGTTTTCCTCAGCACACATAGTAATGGGTCCTGCACACAGGAATTATTGACAGAATTCCAGCAGCGTTTCTGTTTTCTTGTATCTCTTGGAGAAGCAGCAGTTTGTCTTGGACCCAAATGAGCACAAGCCTCAGACAGCACTGGCAACAATGTGAAGACAACTGTGAGTTGATATCAATCTCATTCAAATGACTGCCTCCTGTTTGGGTGTTTTTACATTTTTTAACTTTTCACATAGCCTTGTTTGAAAAGGGAAAAACCCATAGCAAAATGTTATCTCTAAATTAGTAACAGACGAAGCAATGCATTTATCATTTTGTTGCTAATCTTACAGAGCAACAATTCAGAGCCAAACAACACAAAGGAATGATTGCAGCTCTTGTACGCAATAAGCAAAAACAAAAAAACAGGTAAGTGGAATAAGTTAATCTCTGTGCCTTGTACCGAAATGTAGAACATTGATTCTAGCAATATTTGTGAGTTTAAAAATTCATAAAAGTCTATATACAACTAGAATTGAAATCCAGCGGCAAATTCCTCTCAGTGAGAATTTCAGTGTTCGCAGAGACAACATATCAAGTATTCAGCATAAATACATCAACTGTTTTACCAATATCTTTATTGTTTTATTGAAGCCTATGCCAGATATGACATACTGGAGATAACAAAGCAAAGTTTGCCATGAAAATTGTTCCACTGAAACAATATCAGAGGATTGTTTAAATATAGCCTATTTCAAACATGGATGCACATGGATGCTGTGACAACAGTAGTGACCAGCAGGGATAGAGGCATGATAAATGTAGATTCGATCCTGTGAGTTGGACATTTCCAGCCTGCACTATCATCTAAGCTGTGCTTTGCTGTTATTTGAAGCTGTCCAGTATCCTTAGGGCACACTGCGGTGTGGTCAAACACCTATCTGTTCTCTACTTCAACATGATGCTCCGGAGACAGGGCCATTGTCTTGGCGACAAACTGTGTACCTGAATCTATCCCTCCTCCCCTGTCTGCTCTCCGCTCAGGGCACCCTCAGGACCCTGTTTCAATCACGTTGAGCTAAAAATAGCCTAGGCTGGAATGAGCTGAGTGTGTTAGCCAGCAGCAGCACACGGCAGCTACAGTACAGTGGTGTCACATGCATACACAATGCACGCTACATGGTCCTTTATGTATTGACTTAGCACATTCATGCTTATAGACTCTATAAGCATGAATATTATAGTGTGAGCCAGGCCAGTCTTCCGAAACAAATCAACAACTTAATTTGTTTAATAGTATGTTATTATTATTTTTTTTAGTATAGTTTGTATTTGTATTTAAATAATTGAGTTGAATAATTCATTGACACTCTACGGAGACATCATACAAAGGGCCTTATGGAGAGTGAGGACACTCGGTCTGATTACTGGTAGGAATCATTAATGCAATGATTGAGAAATCATAATTCATTTATCCCATCTACTTCATATGATCATTTTCTTGTCTTTTTCACCTTGTGTTATCAAAGTGGTGTGGAGCAGGTTGTGTGCATAAGAGAGAAGGTGAGGCTCATATTTACTGTGGATGTGGGGTGGTTGTGTTGTATTTATCAAGCTTGCATCAAGACATGTGCACAATACACACTTTAACTTTCAACCACAACACACACATCTTCTATTCAGTGCTGAATAAAACTCAAACTCCAGACGTTAGGGTACTCATTAAAACAAGATTTTGATTTTATCTTTGAGATTAACCATTTTTGTAGAGACTTATAATGGGTTTCACTTTGTTGACTAAACTAATTCCAAACACTAGCTTCAGGGTAGTGAAAGCCTTGATCAAACACTCATCTGACCTCACTGGTGTGTACACATCTCATATTGGACTTGTTTTCTTTTATGATAGCACTGAATAACCCAAGATCTCGTTTCAAGGGCAGCATTTTCAAACACACATTACCTGAGTCTGACAGCCTGTAGAGAAGAAGGATTTGGGTAAGCGACTACACACTACAGAATACCAATAACAGCAGTGAGAAAAGCTCGCAACCATTTGAACTCCACTTGAGGTTTAAAATATGAATTTCATAGCATCCAACAACACAAAAGCTGAAGGCCAGAAAAGGATAAAGGGTGAGTTGGATTTCCATGAAATTGTTGTGTTGACACAGGTCAGTGAGCACGAATCAAGCTTCAAACCCGTTGACCCAGGACATATGAGACCATGCACATTTAGAATTGGTTTTAAAGCTTCTATATAGCACCAGAGATATGCCTTTGTATTCCATACTTTTTTTGTAATTTACCATAAGAAAAATATTTAAACCGCTACAAATTCAAAACTTCTACCCAATCGTAGCATAATTAATAAAGTCAAGTTAACCTCAAGACCTAAAAAAATATTCAGTGTGACAAGATTGGAGGAGGGAAAAAATGCTTTTTGTTCCGCTATATTAACTTTACTTTATCATCCAGAAAGCTTTTTTTTACTGTATATCAAAGGGAATAGTTACCCTTCAGCAAATTGTGAAGAGTGGGTCTGGTCACCACACCTGCGTCACAGATCAACTCCACATCGTACCGACCAATCAGATTAGTTTATTTGCATGACACACATGAAAAAAAGGAAGCTGATTGAACATCTGTCATTTAGACCACAATCGAACTTTTTCCTTTTTTTGTGGACAATGCATGTCCCTGATTGGCTAATTAATCTGTCAATCACACCCACTGACATTCATAAGAGGAACACGATGGTCAGACGAAATATTTTTTATAGATCGTATAGATTTTCCAGGCAAAACACTGTGTAACGTCTGTTGAGTGAAAAATCAATTGCATATTCCCATTCAAATATAGAGTTAAAACATTAGTTTGGGGCATTCTTCGTCAATATTAAAGTTAAAGGAACCATATTTCCATGGAAAGAGGGGGGATTCTTCTAGGACACAAAAGAGTCAGTTTTAGTGAGATGTAAGCTAGCTCAGAGACATATTGACACATTTTTATATTGTTATCAGTCAAAACAAAAACATCCAGATTAACAAAAAGAGTGATCAAATATAAGGCATTTTAAGGGTGTTTATCATATCCTTGACACTAAATGTAATTGTATTATGCCATCTCTAATGAGGAGTTTGTTAGCTGCACATTTTCATATTTCTACTCTACATTTGGCTAATCACAGCTAGAGTATTCCTCCAACAGTGATAAAAAACAAAAAAAGAAAACAACAAAAAAATATATATATATGCTTGACCCAATCATGATTCTTCCGTGATATTAATCACAAAAGATCATACAGTGTTGAAAATGCACACATCGATAAAAACATTCTCCCCTGCTTTGGTTCCAGTGTGAGAAAAGAATAAAAAGTTCAAATCATATATGCTGGGTAGAGAAGAGTACCCAGCATGCTCAGGTAAAATAAAGTTCATGCTAAATTTAGTTGGCAGCAGCTACACTGAAAATTCAGACTGTTTCCGAGGTTTTTACTACCTGAGAAGAAAATCTATTTCAAATATCAAAATGATGTGTGCTATTGTGATTACATTGTATAAGGGAAATCTTATCTTATCATGTCGGAAGGAATTTAAAGTCAAAACGAAAAATACGTAAGTTCTACATTTACCAAGGGGACAGAACGCTTACAATCTAAGAAGAAAATGGGCATTATGTCTGATTTTGGTTTATTCAATTTCTATTGACAATGACATTCAGGGAAACAATCGTTCTGTAGCTAAACAGATTAAAAGACGCTGCTTACTGATGCAAGACAAATATTAGGCAAAACAAACCTTTTGGCTTTTTAGCTATATTCTAATTTATTTCTGCTTTGTAAGTCTCTACAGCTTCATAAAACAGTCCATACCAAATGTTCCTATTTTGATACATTATAGATTAAACTCTTTCTCTAAAATAAAAAAAGAAATCACCACATTTGACTACCACAGCGTGAATGCATTTAGAATGTCGGAGTAGAGCTAGCTTTCTCCTTTCTTGTTGTATCTTGCAGCCAGTAGCTCTATAATCAGCTCATGACACTTGACTGTTATAGTCATGTGTACTTTTTAAAACACATTTTTTAAGATACAAAATGAAGAAGAACACCAGAAGAGCATGTTTAAAGTATAATAACAGAAACAAGATCACAAGATTTCACTTTAGTATTCTTAGTCTGCTCAAAATAACCATTTGATGTTTTGAGGACAACCAGGACTGACACTGTGCACAAAGATTAGAGAACCTCACCCAAAACAATCGACGTGGGTATTTTTCATCATTGGCCGATACCAATATGCTCAAAATTGTAAATATTGACCCATATCAATACTGATACTGAATATCGCCCATCCCTATTCTTATCATCTAAAGAATTCGGTGTTTCTGGCTTTGCTCATTTAGTTTTAGATAACAAAACAATGCTCTGTTATTTGTTGTCAATGAAGGACTAAAACGTGAACTAGACAAATGCATTCTCATTCATTACAGAAACTCTTTTGTCAGACCAATATAAAATGTGACTAATTTCCCTCTTCAGCAGAGTGTCTTCGACCAAATAACACTCCAGCTGCAAGAGGTGAGCAAAGCAGGAGATGACTTCTTAATAACTATTATAATTTTCTCCTCTGCTCTTCTAAAGTGTTTCTGTTAAACACTCGCAGGTGATGATAGGACGGACCACACAAAAGACTTTCTCCAATCTCAGCCGCGGTTAAAGGCACTGATGTGAAGCGTCATTACATTCCGGTCAAATTGGAAACGGTGTAATGCCGCGCTTTTACGACCCAGACACTTGCGGTCTTCGTTTCTGTGTCGGTTACAGACAGTTTTTCCTTGACCTTGCCTCACCAAGAATAAGATAAACCGTGCACTTGGCTGCTACTTTTGCTGACAGCACTTTCCAGTTTGCCCGCAGAGAGACAATCGCAGTAAAGATGTGATGAAATAGCAGTCTGTCCGTCTAATTGTCCCCGAAATGAGAGCTGACCTATGCTTAGTCTGCAGGTGCCCAGGGCTGGCGAAGTGAAAGCTGATCCACAGGAGGTGTTTAGTCACCTGTGGCCGCGCTGAAAACCCACAAACCACTCGAGGGCACCGGCTCTGTGCGTCTGTGATGCGCTCGACACCTCTCACATGTGTCGTATGGTGCTGTCAATCACCCGGCCAATCAGTGGGACACCTCAGGCTCCTGGCTCGCCTCCACCGCACACTATGAGGTCTAATAGGGGAGAGTTAAGCAGCCACCTCCGGCTTTTTCTGCGATGGGAAAATCTTAAATGGGTACATTTGGTACAGCTATAACAATAGGAACAACACATTATTTTGACACTTCAAAATGACATCGAACAAAAACATAGTCCAAAAAAATCTGTCGTGAGCTATTTTTATCCGTCATCATATTTTTAAAATACATGTGCTACAGGTGGTACTCTAGTTTCATTGTTTGAGGTAAAATAGGAGTTTGTTTGTATGACCATTCTTCAAGCCTCATGATTAAGCAACATTACAGAAAAATGGGACAATTTTGCAGCATCACATGTACGCGCCTGCTTTTGCACATGTCTTACTCTCTCCTCTAGTGCCACAATCCTCTGTTCTTTATCTTGTATAGACTTACTGGTTGAAAAACACCATGCACTAAAAGCCGACCACATTCAACGCTTTTATGCATCTACACTTTCTTCTGCACATGAATGAATATCAACAAGTGTACAACACGTGGACGCGGAAATTTGGGTGCGTATCTCTTCAGCCAACAGAGCTCAACAGTGATCACTCACTTCTTGGTACTAAATCCAATCATAAGCTCTCATAGGGATTCAAAAATAAATAAAGTTTGAAAATGTCCTCGAGGATACCAACTATCTGGTAAGTAATGAGCATAAAACGCATTATTTTATAAAAATACGTTTCTGTAGCTTTAGAAAACTAAATAAATAAAAATGTTTTTTTGTGTGCGTGTGTGTTTTTTTTAGTCTGAAAACAACCCAGTTATGGATCTCAATTAGCACCTAGCTGACAAGCCAGCAACATGCTATTAAAATCGTAATATTTGAATTTTTCGAAATCACTATGGGAGTTTATAATGGGATTCTGTACTTCCGGATTCACAGAGTCTTCCACCGTTGGGCTTGATTTTATATTAATTAAAAATCTAAATGAGCTTTCTGCCAGTATCAAAACCACTGTGGCACAATTCCTGAAGACAGAAAGGTGAAGATGTGCGTCACAGACCACAGGGGTCCCTGGAGCTCTGTCTGTTCAGAGAGTCAAACTTTAAAAATAAAATAACATCCAAATATGTGACTGAAAATTGATACAGGAATGAAAAGAACAGCACAATTGATGTTTATTTGTTTGAAATAAATGCTTGTTAGCTATCATTTTGATCATATATGATATTTGTGGAGCCGCAGTTTTAAATAGGGGTGACTGACAAGTCCCCAAATCAAGTAGAGGGGGCTTCAAAGAAAAAAGTCTAAGGTACACTTGTGCTATATTCATGCTATCTAATCAGCAAGACCAGTAAACGCCACACTTGCGAGATAGGATGGATTGGGTTTTCCAGTTTCATCCCACTTCCAAAAACATCCATGTACAGTAAAGGTTGGCATTGGCAACATTGTAAAAATCCCTAATGAATGAATGAGTTAACGATTGCCTGTCTGTAACCCTGAGATGAGCTTGCCATTGTCCAGATTCTCTCGCTTATGACCCAAAGTCTTCGCAACAGCAGGAACAAGCCGTAAAAAATGAATTAATGACCATTTGTGAACAAGAGCTGATCAATATTTCAATTTAAAAACAAAAGTTTAATCAATTTCAATGTTTGAAAGGAGGACAAGTACAAAATCTTGTCTCCATACTTGTACATACTTGCTGATAAAACAGTCTTTTTGATATATATAAAAACTTGCTTGCTTGCTCACTTTCTCAAACACACTTCAAATACTCTTGAACTTTCTGACATACAAGTTTGACTCTCACAGAGCTGTAATAGCAGTTTGGTCTGTAAAAAAAAAAAGATCAGGTTTGCTTTACTACTCATTGAAACATTTTTGAGGACGTGAGCCGTAGCTGATGTGAGAAAATCTATTTGAGACTGTTTAATAGTCTTACGTTGACGAGAATCGGCTGGAGTTGCTTTGACAGCTGCAGAGAGTTTGTGCATCTAAAAGTTGGCTAGGCGAAAACAATGCGCGGATGAAAATAGCTGACACCGCTGACAGAGAAAAAGGGGATGGCGAGTTTGCATGGTTCCAAATTCCAAACAAAAATCCTACGTGGTGGAGCCTTGAGCCAGCCCTTTAATGATGCTCCTGACATTTCTGCCCACACACGTTTTAATGTCACGCTCTGCACCTCCTCACTGTTAGACTTTGCCTCTGATGTGGCAATTAGAATAGGAGACTTTTTTTTTTAAGAGAACTTCTGCAACGTCTCTCTGAAGCTTTGGGACGTCGAATTGTTTATTCATGGGGGCGCAATATGTATAATCAACTTTTTTGAGTTCTTAAAGATATCAAAGCTGCATTTAAATAAATAAAATAAGTAGGATTCAAAAATAATATGTACACACTTGAAGAAGAGGTGAAGTTTTTCAGTTCTCTTTCTATATAAGTCGTTTCAAATCAACTATGTGTTTTACCATGGACAAAATGTAAATTACTGATCTATATAGCAATACCTGAAATATTGTGGTATTACAAGGTCAAAGGTCTGATAATAACCTTGCTGACTGTCGCAACATATCCCATTACAAGCTCCTTTGCTAACAGTCCTTGTTTAGCTGCATTAACACCTAGAAAATAAACAATTCTAGATCATGATCATTTTACTACATTTCAGTGAAGACAACATAAAGAAATAACTGTTTTGAAGCATTTTATATCTACATTTGGAGTACCAGCACAAAGGGTTTTCAAGGAAAAAGTATTATTTCTACAACGCCTGTATGCCTCTGTACTTTATTGCAATAATTACTGCATTACAAAATAAATATACTGTAATATTTAATTATGATATTTGCTTAGAATATTTATGAATGTCCTGCAATTTGTCCAAGACCGATGTGCTTACGAAATGCTGTCAATTTACAACCTGAAGAAGCTTTTTGATGAATGAGTCGATGAGCAAAAGAGGCTGCAACAGAAACATTCTCACTGACAGGCTATTTTCACTTCTGGCACAGTTTTTCTCAGACTAGTGCAAAACCAGAAAGAGGCCTCAGTATTCCACTACCAGCATAAGCAATCCGACTGAGAAAGCACACATGCACACACACAACATAATGTGCTCTGGCTGTCAGTCAATCTCCTAGGCTGCACTTCAGCACCACGGACAGCGCAGCACACAGACAGATCAGAAGAGGGTTTTATTTGCTGTGGCAGATCAGCCAACCCCCTCCTGCTGGAACAGATTTCCTCCCAGCCGTGCCTGTGACGGCCCAATCACAACACTTTATCAGATAGCTTTCATACACTGACTGACAGAGGGGCAGCTCAGGCACTTTTGTATAAGTAACAAAAGAAGCATGCTGCTTGTGAGAAGAATTTTGTATGGTGTCCTTCAGTGTCTTATTATGCAGATTTCACACCAGGCTGAAAATTCATAGAGCAACTTCTGAATTGAAGGATAAGCATCAAGGGATTTGTAATTTCTTATCAACATTTTCATGACTCAACATTTCTAAATAATTCGATTTTATTATTTATAAAAATATCCCAGATAAAAAACTAAATGTTTGTATCTGGCATATAAATAATCTGTGGCATTATGATGTAAATATATGGTCATATTTTTAGATTAAAGGGCATGCATTATGCAAAATTGACTGTTTTGAGGTTTTAACTTTCAAAAATACAGCTAAAGTTTGGTCTGTGAGATTTTGTTTGCTAACCTCTGAGCCTCACAAAACACTGTTCTGACTGTCCCTAATCTGTGATGTCATTCTTTACTGTTTTCAAGTCCATTAAACAAACTGAAAATATCAACAACAATTTTTTTTTTTTTTTTTTTTTTATATCAGCCAATACCAATATCATACAAAATCTCCAATAACAAAACAATACCGATACTGATTACTTTACGTAAAAATTTTTTTGAGTCCACTTCGAACGGCACTACAAAATGCATTTATTGGAAAGAAGTAAACAGAAGCAACTAGAGTTGATTAATTTCATGTTAAAAAGTTTGCGTGAGTCCAAGATTGCTGTCAGTGACAGAGTTGCCATGGATACTTCATGAGGGAAAGAGGTTTTTTTCTCAGAGAAGAAGAACCATGAACTGTGACTCTGGTGGAGAAAACTTCAATGCACACTCAAAGGCACATGCCGACGGCTCTCAAAATGCAATAAAAGAATTATCAAAAAGAATTTTCTTTTATTGTTTCAGAAATATTTGATTGGCAAAATCTGAAAGCCACTGTTCAGTCTCTTTATGAAGGAATAACAAAGGATCAGCAATTCTGTTATTTAAAGAATTGGACACATTAAATGGACACACCTGCACTTCTAAACAAGTAAAGTCATATAACCTCACAACAAGTCACCATTATTAGAAGAAAACTGAGTGTAAGAAGGATACTTCTCAGAATTGTCACTCAGGTGCTGAAAACTCAATATCAAAAATGATACCATAGACTTCTGAAAACAGTTGACTTTGTCTTAAAGTGAACCCTGACTATAACGACAAATATGGCTAAAATGCAAGTACATCTCATGTTTGTTCAAATAAACTACAAACAAATATAAAACTGCTTACTATGTTTATAAAATCTGCATTGTTTTGAGCTACTGGGTGCCGCCATATTGTGCATTTTGGGTTGATGACATCAAATGGTTGCTTTTGGTTGTTGCCATGGATACTCCTGTGGTTCGATTGGTGAACAGTTGAAACAAAAACACCACTGACAGTGTCCAGTTCTTGCCTCTTCCTGTTGATTATCTTCAGTTTTATAAAATTCCACATAATCGTTTTGTATTTGGCCAAACTCCAGCTCAAACTGAAAGGTTTTAACTGTTGAATTCATGTTGCTTAGTTACCTGTTACCTTGACAACCACCAGAGGGCAGACAGACAACCATTTGACGTCACAGCCAGGACAAAATGGCAGCCTTGTAATTTCTTTAAAACATGATTTTGATAAAACTACAAATACTTTCAAGGTTTTTGTTCTGAATTTATATAAGTGATGATATTATACGTGTTTTAGGGTAAACATGTGATTATAGCCAGGGTTCGCTTTAACAACTTCTTGTTATGTAGTAGTAAATAGTACAAGTAAAAGGTCCAGGAAAAACTAAAACGTTCTTGATTTTTGTGTAGTTGAAAAGAACTGAAGACAGTGACACTTGCTAAAATCGACTTTGTAAAAATGATGATCCAATTAAAGCTGACCTCAGTGAGATCCTTCAGGGCACATGGTCTACAAATCCTCAAGCACATCATCACGTTACTAGGGAAACAGCGGCATGAAGCTACAACATATTTTTATTCTAAGCTGTTGCTTGGTTAAGATAAGGTTACCTAACCTTTGGATAAATTCAGTCTTGAAGTGGATGCAATTTATATTCATAGACACAATATTCTCTTGTCTATACAGTGCTATCAATTGGATAGATGCAGAGTCATTTCATATGTTTTATCACATGCAAAAGAATCAGGAAGCCAATAACAAGGAGGGCGATATTGCCAAAAGTGTAGCTTTTCATGAAGACAGATCACGATTTCAATTTTATCACGATTAATGTGAGTGTCTATTTTGGGGTAAATACAATCATCTGCTTTTTCAGAAAGTTTATATTTCACTGTGATTGGCTAAATCTATTTGGGAAGGCACTGCAGCTTTTATAGGTCCCTTTCTGTCACTGAGATTTGAACATTCATTAAAGTAAGTAAAGTTGCATGTCTTACCTTTCATAATCACTGTAAGTTTTAGTGTTCTAGGGATTGATTTCATGTGGACAGCTGGCATCCCATACACAGGATAGCAGGTGCACCTCTCCTATAGATTTAAACACACACTGTGAAATCTCTCAATAAAAAAGCATTTCATCCTGTGTAATCAGATTGTGACGAGTGCTGACTAATTCACTTACATTATGAATCTGATTTTGGGCCTTGAGTCATGAAGGACAGAGGATCAAGAGGCGCACGAGGACTGGCATCCGTCACAGGTACAGCAGCGCAGGACCCAAGGGTGCAGCAGACATGAAACGCCTGTCCCTTTTATGTAACCCTGTTGTCCTATGCAGGTGTCATGAACCTATCGCTCCCCCTATTAGCACAGTCAAGCGCGCACATGTCAAGTTAACTTCAAAGATGAGTTGAAACAGGTTGCTCTGCTGTAGGAGAAGTAAAAATAGCAGACTGGTGCTTAGCGGCTGGAAACGGTGCGGTGACTGGATGCAGTGTGTGGTGTGGCATATGGAGATTGCCGCAGCTCGCTGGATTTTACACATGGATTCAAGTCTATTAACCGTGATAAAATGCTTGATTCTCTGCTAATTTCACCCACCAGGCGCCGTACACGAAAGCGATTTTAAAAAACACCAACAGGAGGGAGGCAGGTGAAAGCTCCCTCACCAGACTGATGATACAACTTTTATGAACAAGTGCTTTCTAAGCTTGGAAAGCAATCTGTAATACAACACATGGTAATCACTGAAGGAAATAACTTGAGGGTTCTACATACAGTATACATATGAATTTTAACTGATGTAGAATTAGGGGCAAGCAGGTGATGCAAAATTCTTAGCAGCATTTTACTAAATAGTTAAAATAAAAGTCAAACAAGCCAAGATACTATACCATCATAATGTCATGACTGAAAGCACAGATGTTCCATGCAAACAGAACCATTATTGTAATCCATATACAGTTTATTCACAAGTTACCCAATTTCATTTAAAATATCAACTATTGTAGATTGTAAATTGTTACAAAGAGGCTGGGTCTAGAGCACTGCAAGTCTAAAAACTTTTTTCTTTTTTGTCTAACATTGATGACTCAATCTAAATTGTGCAAAGAAGAAGAGAAGTTTTGGTGTTTGGTGGCAATTTCTAAATGTGCCTGTCTGGCCACAGCTCATAAAAACATGCCTGAGAGCGCAGACAGAGTGGTGCATTTTACATGAACAGTAATTAGAAGAATACAAAGTGGGCTTTCCTCAGGGTGAATCTGCAAATGGAGCAGATCATTTGACCATCAGTCAGAGGCAGCTGGCCTCCGGCTCAGTGTAAGAGGCTGAGCGCTGAAGAAGCGACAGATCATCAAGAGACATGTCCTCAGAACAACAGCACAAATAACATGCAGAGGACACTGTGTCTTTAACGCTCAGCGCAATACACAGCTCAATCACCATGAAGAGTCATGTGGACATCCTGCCAACACCAGAACACAGCAGGCTCTCAGAGGAAATCAAATGTTCTCAAATATTAACTATTCTCCTTTCAGCAAACAATATTGGTGCAATGTGATGAGTTTCTGATAGTTGGCAGTCAATAGGAATTATAAACCACACAGCATAAAATGAAAAAGTATAATTTGCCTTGCAAATTGTGTTCCTCAATATTTTCTGCATTTCTGCTTGAAATCATTTGATAGTGTAATATCCCAGTCCCAGTGCTGTGACCGTAATTACATGTGAGCTGGTCCCAGTTGTACCTGGGTCTCCTGCAGGAGCCTGATAGCACAGGACAGTCTCCTGTCCACAGAGAGGAGGCAGCAGGATCTTCTGATATGTGACATATTCTCAGCACACACCATTCACCTGCCTTGATTCATCATCCTGCTCTACAGATTGGCTCTCACACCTGAAGACACTGATAAAGCGTGCATGAGTAAAACAGACAGCTGTGCAGTGCAGCTGCAGCTCTGAGCCCAATCAGACACCTCTGTTTGTCCAACAGGTAAGTGAAGCACCTGGAGGCTCAGCGGTTTGGAGGAATACAAATGTTGGCAAACAGCCCCAAACTATGACTGCAGAAATGAATTTGAGTCTGTGAGAAGGCACCTCTTTGTGTTCGTACTACTCTTGACTAGTTCACAGACATTCTTTATATGAACAGCATATACAAAAACACAAAAATATCAAAACCTACATATCAGAAGAGAAGAGTTTGTAATTCTCAACAGAGTACTGAACATCAGCTCATTTGTGCCCTTTACACAACATAACTCAAGTGAAATGATGCAGCATACCTATTAAACAGAATCATTATTATTATTGGAGACAGTTTGGACAGAGAAGCACGGAAAAACTGGTCTTCAATGTGATGCTTTAGTACAACCTCAGGAGTAGTGATGCCAAAGAAATGTAAGCCACAATATGTCAATAACTTGAATGGACAAGGTAGAAAAACAGCTGAAGGTAAGAGTGAAACGTAGCTCTGCTGAATCCACAAGATAAATAATAAAAGACATACAGGTTCTACTACTACAGTCATGGATCATCCTAACTTTAGACAGGATATTTAAATCAGATCAAGCCATAATGAACAGGGATTTCAGACTAAATATTGCATGGTAAACAACTTGTAAACCTGAAAGATTTCAAATTTACATTAAAAAAAATAAAATAAAAAACATCAATATTTCAAAATATTTAAGTATCAATGCACGGTAACAATGCACAATACACTGTCAGTGATTTATTGTTCTCTTGTCAGTAAGGAAAATATGTTTTTAGTATTAGCTTTACCCTCAAATCTTAAAATATTATATATTTATAAAAACACAAAACATACAAAATTTACTTTCTGAGCTTGCAGCCAAATTATGAAATTGTTGGAGCTTGAGTTGTATTTATCTTTATTCATGGTTGTTTCATTATCCTGTTTAGTAAGTTCTATCTATGAGCTTCACAAAATTCACAATCGTTCTCAATTCTGACCCGGGAAATGCCTGCCTAGTGTTAAGTTGTGTGGTTTTTGTACACATAAGGCTTTGTATGCTAAAATAAGCACACAAACTTGGACAAAGGACGACAAAAGCAGAAATAACAGAAGATCTATAGGCCGTAGGCTGGAGTTTCACACTTAGGCAGACAGCTGTGGCAGTTATAAATATCTGTATCATGCCTGAGATCTGTATTTCTGGAGAGAGGCTGACTGCCATGGTGAGGGCTGGCATTCTATAAATAGAAGCTGGCAGGCAGCCAACTCAGCCTGCGTCTCCAGTGGATTAGATTAGCCTGTAGAGTGGGGCCCCCTCCTCATGCCCCTCGGCCCTATCTGTGGGTTCATGCCTGCAGCACGTTTTCCTCCTCACTACCCTTTAGTTATTCTGACCACAGTGCTGACATCAGCCTTTTCAAGTCTGACTCAAACATCTTCATCAACAACTTTAAATGGCTTCATGCAATACAGCTTTTATAAACATATAATATTTTCCTAAATTTGACCATTATCGTTAAAAGGCTGATCCAACCATATCTTATTGTCAATGACCAGCTCGAGTTTCTTAACAAAGAAGTCCACTGCTAATCTTCTGTCAACATTTGGTTTGGTGTAGGGCTGCAACATGTTAATTGATTAATCACAACTAATCGATTATTGAAATAGTTGTCAACTAATTTAGTAATCGAATAATCGTTTACAGGTCTTTATGCAGATTTCAAAAATCAATGAGCTGTTGAAAAGCATCAGACTGGACATACAATACATATTGTGTGATAATTGTGTAAGTAGGGTTTTCCATGTAAAAATTAGCTTGTCTGAGTCTAATGTTATGATACTAAACTTCAATTTGAGATTCTTGATACAAATTATTTATGATACCACAATGATCATTAAAAATGCTATTTTTATGTCAAATTTCTATGCAACAGACACAAAAAAAACATTTTTTTATACAGATCGGGATTTTTCTAAAACTCCCAAGAAAATATCACATTTTGTCAAGTATTGAAGTATTGATACTTGAAATGAGTATCTACTTTTGATACCAGTTTTAGTGTTGATTAGTGTCAGATTTTTGGTACTTTTAACAATCTTAAAATCTACACCTTCAGAATGTCCTCAAGCGATGTTACCTCAACTCAAATTTGGCAAAAATCTTGTATTCAAGTGACTTCTGCGTTCTAAACAACTAATCGATTAATCGAAAGAATAATCGCCCATAAACGATTACCAAAATAATCAAAATTTGCTACTATACTTAATGCAATGGTCTTTTAAAATGCAACACCGAACCAATCCCTCTATTCCAGACCCCTCCTCTTCAATAATCCTGGCCCATTTATTTGAAATATAATTGTGTCAAGAATTTAAGAGACTGGTGTCACTTTAAATTGCTTTGGCTGTCTGTTTTGTCTATGTTTACCAATATTGATTTGAATACTGTAATTGATCAATATGAGGAAAATAAAATAATGATTCCTATTTTATCTAAGAATATCTTCAAGCATCCACTCTCTATACTGAGCCTCTCCTCAGAACATACAGAGTGAAAATAACTTATACTGTGCTGTTGGCTGAGAGGGAAAATTGCACCTGAGCTGTCTGCAGTGCTCCAGACGTGTGGTGCGTTAAAGATAATCGCTGGTCATATAGGCGACACCTGTCTATTTCAGCATTATAGCTTCAAATGAAATGACCTCAGTGACATTTGCGTGGTAGAGATATACAAGTTCACATGGGGGGTAAGTGAATGCCAGGAATGCATGTCAGCCACATGCATAGATAGAGCTTTACAGCCAATAACGGGGGTGAAATGACTGGATATTCCTTGAGGTTAAATTACTCGACTCATCGATCTCCAAACCTCTCTCAGATGAACTCCAAATCCACATAAAACTCTACTATGGGGGGGGGGTCAGAGCAATCACAATCTGAATTCTGCGATGATATGTTGAGTACATTTTCAGACAGCTTGAGATTTTTTAGTGCAAATTTAAAAAATGGTTACTTGTCTGCTCTTTGCCCAGAGGTGTACTGGCCTTCACACAGAGAGAGGTCATGTCAGAGCTGTAGGCTGGACTGATTACACATCACTCAAAAACAGCTCACTGAAAAAATTCAGTGTGAGTCCCAGCAGACACGTGCTTCATTAGTGTGGTACAGGTACAGGCGGCAGCCAAGCGCCCACAGCGACAGGGACACTGACAACATGTTCATAGGAAAGACCTTATAGCCGTTTTTGCTCTGTTAGTACCAAGGAGAAAAGGTTATTACTGTTCCAATGTGCATTCTGTAGCAGTAATTCAGGCTTTGCTTACACGACAAATACAGTCATGAAAGTGCACCATTATAACCTAATTCAATCTACATTTAGACACAAACTACCAGGTATGAAGAAATACACTGAGCAGCAGGACACAGTGGTTGTCCAGGAATGCACCTCAGAAGCAGCCTCACCTTCTGTTAAGTTATCAGCTATGATTTTTGACAGTTTCTTGTGGACATTTAAAAAGTATTTTGGAATCGTGGATCACTTGTGTGACACCCGCAGACATCCAATCAAAGCTCAGATTGAGGTTGCACTGTCTGAGAAACCTGTCTATCCAGTAATAATGAGCTCAAAATGCCCTCCTGTGTCCAAGAAACCCACCCCTGCCTCCATATTTGATAAATATAATTGCAATGAAAAAGATAAGCCAATCTGACATAAAAAAAAAAACTTGCCATTGAGTAAACTGCCCTTCAAATTATGAACTTTCATTAACGTATTTGCAAAACAAACTGTACAAAAAAATTGTGGTTGCACAAGTTCCAGATACAAAAAGTAACCACTACTAAAGTTGAAAAGTCTGATCTTGTTTCAACCGAACGACTCCATTGACACATACGGTACAAACCTACTGCGAGTGCCAGCCAGTTTGGCATCAACCATTTCAATTTCCTGTGCATCTGTCCGGTCAATCTCTGGGCCAAATCACGCCAAACCAAAGCTCTTGGTTTATCATGCACCACTTGTAACACAATTCCTCATTTTGTATCATCACCATCAGAAAAAAAGATCTAATCCAAACGCATGTGAATGGATATTTTATTGTATTAAATTTGTTTGATGGAATTTTATATTTTAACTTGTAAGAATGTCCTCTAACTATATGTTCATAAATGATCACCAGACTGATTTTCATCACGTCTGCCACATGTTACATGTTAAGGGTGGGTAACTGCCTCAAAAAATCTGAAAAGTGGGACAGGTGGAATATGACTTGATGGAATTGACAAATGATATGATTCATTAAAATAAACTTAAACTGAATATACTGTTTTAATGTAAAACAAATTTAATTTGATTATACCTATAAAAATGTCTTTTTTACTGAGATATTATTTTTAGAACAGGCTATCATGCCTTTTTCTGATAAGCTTCGCGTATGGCATGTCGTTTTAAGTTATATTCCTCTTCGTGGTTGATGGAGAAGCTAGTTTGACACAGACTGCACTGCTCTCTGTACTGCTTATCACACGAGAACACAGGAATATACATAGACCATATAGACCCTTTTCATGCTACGTCACAGTGACGTCACAGCGATAGCTGGAGGCAAAAAAGACGAAAACTCATAGCCGACGCACTAAAAGTTTGTGGTTTTATCGTGGTTAAAATGTCGTTTCGTTGTGAACTGTAACTAGGAAATCTGTGTCTAATGTTAGCCTGACTTTACCCAGACGTGCAAGTGCAGTTTGAGACAGATGCCCAAATTCACATTTTAATATGACGCTATAAATGTTGTTGCAATCGTCATGTTGGATCATCAATGAAAAAGCATGACACAGCCGTGATATGCGGTACGCGGGACATAAATCCAAATGGCGTGACATCACAACCTAAAGCAACCTTGTCACCCTAGTTAAGGCGCAAGCTAGTTGTTTACTCTGCAGCTAGAAGATGGAACACAAACACAATTCCTGACGTGAAAAACACTAACAAAGTCTAACTAATACTAATAAGAAGTGCTTTTTGTATTGAACCATACCATTAATGCATACAATTTGTTCTTTAAAGTTCAAAGAAAGGCACAATAAAATGGAACACAGAAAATACTTCACAATGTCTTGTGGATGAAACCAGGTTCAACAGTGCAAAAGGGTAGTAACTTTATCCTTGTATGTTCTGACCAGGGCTCACCGTAAAACCCAGTATCAAAGGCGAATGGGTGAACATCCTTATAACAGGCTGCGAGGCTGTGCTCTGGCTGGGAAAGGCTCCATGTGTAATTGGCTGTACTTTAACCATGGTTCCAGCCGTGAACATCAGAGCTGTCAGTCAAGCTCAGATCCTAATAAGGCTAACCACTGATTAAAATGCTGGCTTTGCTTTAAACAATGTATGTCTCATTCCGCTCCTAACCCTAGAGAACCTTGAAATCTACAGTCATGCGATAATCCCACAGGGCAGAGAAGGGTGCGCTTTACGTGCACTAAAGCTTCGAGAACCAATGAGGATTTTCACAAAGTCGTGAGGTGTAGGTTTTATGTGCCAGTCTGCAGCCCAAGATCAGCATTGTGGTAGGTCTATATCTATGTTTCTATTAGCCTGCAGATCTCCCAGATCGGTTTGGGACGCTAAATGTTAATGATGGTAAGTGTTTATACTGCAGGTCCAGGCTCCTGAGGGTCTGTTACATGAGCTGTTGATGTGACACACACATAACACATGCTTTCTTAAATAAATAAAATCTAAATTGTACCTGAATCTTTTTCTTCATGGCGTCAATCTGAGTGATTCCCCAAAAGGCATGTAATAGTTTCACTATGAGGCTCTGTGACATGAGGTTCAGGTTGGTGTAAACAAGAAACTATTTTTATCATCACCTTTTTGTATTGTTTAACTTTTTTCAAAGCCTCTATGACTCTGCTGCATTTTAAACTTATTTTATTCAATTGAGGTTGGATTATGCTGGACACATTATATTCAGGAATGAACAGAAAACAGCTGATTCCAACGGACCAATAAATAAAGTTTCCATCCCTTTAAATTAGAGAAGGAAAATCGATCGAAAACTTTGTAAATCGATTGAAGTTTGCAGCAATCGAATCGAAAGGCCAGAATTGATCAGTTTTGCTCATGCAGCCATTGACTTACACACACTCTGTAGTTGTATAATACACATAATAATACAATAATTGCGACAATGGAAGAAACCAAGTGTGAACTTTTGCAAGACCTGACTGAGTGTGCATTATTATGTTGGGTGGACAATAAATATGACTGTTTACTGTTCAAATGTTCTTAAAAAATGTTTGTGTCTTAAGGCAAAAAAAAAAGTTAATATAGATAAATCAAAGAAATCGAAAATCGTGGCTTCAAAATCAAAAACTTAATCGAATCGAGACTTAAGTGAATCATCCCATCCCTACTTTAAATATAACAGTTCGCATCATTTTTTTGAGGAACATTATTTCATGTTTCTAACTTCTCTCTTCCACATGATTTTCACCTGAGCCTGGGTTTTCTCTTGTCCAATTATTATGTGTTAAGAGGGGAAAGAAGTGAGCAGTGGGAGGGCCTGGTCCAGAGCCCACTGTGAAAGCAGGATCGTTCGAGGGTCACTTTAGACTCAAGCAGGACGGAATGGGTCTCATTGCACAGTAAAAACTGCATATGACCGCATCATAACTCGGCTATTGATTAAAATATTTGTCAGTTTTCGAGCTGGTTTTGAAATCACAATTATTACTAAAAACGATAAAAATCTATAGTTTTATTTAAGGATGTACTGATACTAATACTGGGATTGAATATTAGCATTGATCCTGTATCACATATATGTTATATTATACAAATATAAAGAATATAAGACTGTTCATTGGCTATTTATTTTATGTTATTTAACCAGAAAAGTCTCACTGAGATTCACAATCTTTTAGAAAGGGAGTTCTTGGGGAAGAAGGTTTGAAATCTTAAAAGTCCGCTTGTTTTAAATATAAAATATGCAGACTTTACGAAGCTTCTGTTGCAACACCAGTACACAAACTTTTCAAAGTCAAAGACACTTGGCTGGTCACAGTTAAAAGGGATCACAGATTCTTGGGCCTAATAGAATGTGAGGTGAAAGTTCTGTACCTTTATGTGGTTGTACTCTGCTTTGCCCGACTCACTGCTGACAGATTTGTTTTCAGGACGAGGTTTGAGAACTTGGCGAAGAGGGCTGGAGATTGGCAGGCCTGTCACGCTGATTCCATCTACGAAAAATCACAGCATCACATAGTCAGCAAAGTAAGTGTTCAGTGTTAAAAGTATTGCTTAGATCAACAGTGTGGAATAAGTTGGACCACCTTAAGAGACACAAATGCAAAACTTTTTTAATAGGTGTCACCTTTATGAGCCTCAAAAACATTTCATTCCAAATCATCTCAAATTTGTGATGTCACAGGCAGAGTTCAGAGATGCTCTGCACTGTTTTTATGTTCATAAGTCATCACCTGATTAGCGCTGAACATTTCTGCTGTCAAATTATTTTTGTTTACCTCCCCTTTTTAATCCTCTCTGCAACCAGTAGATGGAAGTCTACTGTACTTTCTGGACTATAAGTCACACTTTTTCTCATAGTCTGGCTGGGGATGTGACTTATACTTAGGTGCAACTGACACTGTATATAGTATATATAAAAAATGCAAATTTGAAAATAACTGACGCCTACGAGGAGCAGGTACTTGCGTAGGTGCAGAGGTAACGCATTGGGCCTCATTTAACAAAAACAACAACAACATCAACAAAACGGCACCGAGAGATTGTTGATTCGGTCTGATTTCAAGAAGATTTGTTCACTTGACCATAATCGCTTGAAAGACAAACACTAATGTCTGTCTGATGACTGATGTTGCAGAGATGGTTAAACTGGCAAGTAGTATTGATTCATGGTGAACATCTTTTATATTCCAACGGTATTTTGAAGCAGACAAAAACTAGTAGAGCAGTTTTTCTTTTCCCGACCTTGACAGCAGTAGTGTGGATGTAGGAGCAGCTGCACCATCAGTAGCTGTGTTGGGCATCACCATGGGGTTGCCAATTTGAACCCGTTCAAACAAAATGCAGCAAAACGACGCCCTGAGCCCACAGCCTGACGTCAAAGGGATCATATCACTTTGACGTCAGCCGACTGAGGAGCGCTGCAAATTGTCCCAGCACAAGAGGACATTACCAGCCTGTGAACTGTTAGTGGGCACTTCACTCAAAGACATGAGCTGGCCAACTCATCTCCACATTTACAGCTCCATTATTGTAATTATTTGAAAATTGGGATCATTACATTTGGGAATGATATTTGGCAGGATAGTAATTTTGTCATTGCAGCTGTCCAAATACTAAGAGACTAATTTGAACAGTTGGTTCTGGGAGATGTCAGATGTCTATCGATTTGGTTTTGGATTGACCATCTACGAGCATATTTCCAATTGAAAGAAACAAAAGGAGGAGGAAGCTTTTCTTATTGTTTATTTTAAAACTCTTTAGAAGTGAACCATGTATGTAACAAAAGTATACGCCTGTTCCTGGAGCTTGTAATTCTATTGCATTAAACTTATCTACCCTACAAAGACTAAAGAAAGTGCTTTAGATGAATATAGTATGTATAGTACTTATGTAATCTAGTAAATTCAATATTAAAAACTATATTAAGCCAAATCAATTTTGATGAGCTTCTAACCTTACAGCATTGTTTCCTCATAAGCTTACCCAAAGTTTTATTTTTGATTGATTCATAATGTTTAAGTAATAGTTGTTCTGCCACTGATGCACGACGTGACCTATCTTATCCTATCCCAGTGAATTTAGGCCTTAGGCAGGGCAAAGGCCAACTCATAGAGACAAAGCAGTCATTCATTCTCTCATTCATTCACTAGAGGAATTTAGACGTATGTCAATTGACCTACACATTAAATTTTTTTTTAATTGACCTTTATTTAACCAGGGAAGTCCCACATGAATGGTTTAGGAGGTGGAATGAAGCCAGAATGAAGCCGGAGTTCTTGAGAAAAACCCCTAAACTCCATCCTGAAAAAAGAGATGTTGATTGGTCTGACCCGGGATTTGAACCCACAATCTTCTTATTGGGAAGCCAAAGTCCTAGTCACTCTGCTTCATTCTTGAAGTGTTTTTGTATTGTTTTTTAAATCAAGATTCCACTGCTTGTTTCCCGTTCACCTTGACCCTTATTACCAGTCAAAAACAGCCCCAATTGAATTGTGGTGTACCTCAGGTTTCAATTTTAGGCTCACTTCTTTTTTTTTCTTTTTTTCTTTTAATTAGCTTTTTGCTAAAAATCTTGGTATGTATTTGGATTCTTCTTGTAAACTGGATAAACAAAGCAATACAATGGTTAAAATTTGCTATTTTTTTTCAATTAAGGTTGCTATCTAGTTAAACCTTTGAAAGAGTTATCCATTTTGGTCTTTTCTGTGACACAGCCCAAGCTCAGGAATAACTTGCCCCTGTATGCCAGAGCTGCTGAGTCATAGAGCACTTTCGGGCTTTCGAGAAACAATGCAGGGAACTACTGTTATACAGGATAGCTTAGGAACACGTTCGATGCTTCCATTACATTTTGCAACTTTGCAAAGCTGGACACATAAACGGATTAGAATCGAGCCAGTTTACCATTTCTAAATATTCACTTCATTAGGTTAAGCAGTCAGTATCACAAGCATAGCACACACTGTGAGTAATGGCTGGCGTGATTAGCTTTGGCACTGCCCTGAGCCAGACCCGCCTCAGAACCCTCCACTTCATCGGTTTGGGTTTAGTTCGGAGTCTGGCCCCAGGGAGGTCAGTCAACTCAGCATTTTTATCGCAGTCCAGTTGCCATGTGAGCTTCTACATATACCTTAATTGCTGTAATATTACCATAAATCCATACACATAGCATTGCATATGTATTAGCCTTTTTCCCTAGTGCCACAATGTATGGCTTTTTGAATGAGAGGACTGAATGTATGAAAGGTATAAGAAGTTACCTGTACTTTTTGCATAATACAACATTAAGACTGCAAGAACGGCATTACTCATCTATCTGAGGAGATACAGAGAAAAATGAAGCTTTCAATGAGCACAAATCTGTTCAAAGAGATTCAAACAAATGATGAGACATTATTGGAAGCCATTTAGGTCCATCTGGATGCTCCATTAAACCAGCTGCTTTGTTTTAACGGCAGAAACAAATGTTGGGCATGAAGCGATTCGAAGCAAGAGTCAAACTGAACTGGCTTCCAAAGGCTTTTATCTTTAAGGACATTTTATTATTATAGCATAAGCATCATGGCAAGGTGCTCAGCATCTATCAGATTTTAAAGCAGCACCAGGTAGTCTGGTCAGCTCTTGTATAACTTAGATTGAGTCTGAGAACAAAAAGTGATCAACAAATAAAAAAACACACTGCGGTGTTTCCTATATCAAGAAATGACTTTTGGCAAACATAAAGGCTCAATGTGGCCTTTAAATATAATTTCAAATCCTTACAACTGAAATAGTGCAATATCAGGCAGGAGTCAAACGAGGCAAAAGCACATGAGAACACTAAAACAGCACTTTCATGTTCATTCAGCTTGCTCCAAGTGATATGCTTTTATTCCTACTGGATGTTAGCATAATGGGTTTCTTGTGTCTGCAGACATCAACTGTAACACTAGTTCCAGACAAGTTCCTGACTTTCTGCAGATAACAGTGTAGTCACCAGACTATCTTCAGAGACAAGCAGCACATTAATGTGGGCGGGGGCAGTGTCATTAGGTAGCACGCTCACACCATTTAACACACTACTGCCGCGGCTCAGTCTGGGCCCATTAGCGCTGAGTGATGACATCACAGTCATCTGATCTGAGTTATAGTGTCGTGTCTCGGGCTGAACTCTGAGTGAAGAACAGACTCTTCTTCAGATCAATCAATGATGTTTCCTGTGGCCTTGTCGGATGTGTCCGTTCTGCCTCAGCAAACACACGGAGGACAAAGCAGCAAACAGTCACGGCACACAGCAAACTCACATTTCAGTTTGTTCAAAAGTAGGAAGGTGTTAATTACAAACTAAATTTAAATGAAACTCAGTTGTGTAAAGTGCTGATGTACCAGCCGTGTGCTCACACCACACAAGCTGTGAGCCATCATTCATGTGCCGACTTTGGAGGCAGACAATGTGTGAAGAGGGTTCTTCTAAAATAAGATCTCTATATTTGTCTTCAGGCACCCACACGTTCACAAACTATACTTAGATGGCAGAAGCTGTAAAAAATGTCACCGACTATTTAGTGACTTTTTTAACAAGCAGTTACATTAAGAAACTGAACAGCAGTAAGTGAGTCGAGCCAATATTCTTAACTGCCCTGGAGAAGCAGAAAGACATAGGTCAGCCAAAAGGGGAGCAACAAGCAATACCTCCAGGCAAACTGTACGCCCAGCGCTTATTTACACAGGATTTAGTGAAGCTGCATCAAACAACAACTCATTTTAAGTGCAAACACAACTGCCCTGGAGGCTAACCGCTATGTAATTCACTGCCTGCGGCGTTGGCATCAATGGACAGGTGAATTGTGGCTTTTATGTTTATTTGTCTTTCTTTAGAGGGAATATATTATGCAAAAAAATGATATTATTCCATGTTTATTTTATTAGTTTATTTCATCTACAAAAAGAGAATCCAACTAATAGCAATCAAACATTTACTATTGCATTTATTTATTATAGTCAAAACAAACGCTTTTTTTCCGCAGAGTAATGGTAGCTGGTAAGCAGCACAATGGCATTCCACTTTTGTATACAAGTAAATTGCATAGGTGCTCCGTTTCGTAGCTAAGCGATGTAATTAAATGTTGAGTGAGCCAGTAGAGTCTGAAATAATGAGAGATTTCAGGGTTTAATTAGCGCAGACTTCAGAATTTGGTAATCTTCTAGAACACACCGGTCTAGACAGAAAACAAAGCCAATCGGACTTTATGCAAATAGGTTCATGTTGTTGTAATACAGTGTCATGCGATTACAGAGTATTACACAAACATCAGATGTATTTACCCAATACCGCCTCCCACAATATTCTATGATGGCTACAGCTGGGGTCGTTTGTTATCAGCACAATTCAGAGCTCCAGTCACAGCTCAGTTAATTAAAACAGTGAAGCTGTATTGACAAAATGACCTCATGAGAAAGGTCCAGTCGGGAAGATAAACAATTTTATGTGGGTACAGGGTTTGAACTGAATTAAGCAGGTTTATTGATTGATATTAGTATTTATTCTTGCATAGATTCACGGGAGGAAAGCACTGGGTTTGGAGTAAATAAATAAGGCACACTTATTCAAGGAGAGGAAGTGTAGTAGTACAGGACGTAAGGGAAAAGAAAGAGTAACCTAGAGACTCGAGCACACTAAAAATCTGATATAATCCAAGCATATGGAAGACGAGTCACAACACCACATCTATGCATAGTTATGTTGTCTTATGTGAGGAACTTTTCTTTTCTTTTGTGACAATCTCAATTAGAGATTTTCACACTAATTAAGGATAGCGCTTGGCAATATCTAATATTGAATAATCTGTCTTGGTTAAAATGACTAGAATTCAAAAATTGAGTAGTTTTGTTCAGAAATAAATCAACATCTGACACGATGCAGCATAATTCACTTGTTTTTACAAGATAATTTAGCAAGAAACTAATTTGCTAGTGAGGTACATATAAAAGTCTTACTCCACTTGCAATCAGTCTATTTTCCTATTGTCTGTGAGGTAAAAAATAAAAAAACATAATAATAATCTACTTTTTCAGAAAGTTTGCAATTCAATGTGAAATAGTTTGAATGTATTTTGAACAGACAGCATCTAATAAAGATATAAATCATATGACAATTTCTCTCTGTATCATTTCATAAAGTCAATTAAATATGTGTAAAGAAGAATGCATGTGTGACAGGCTGACTTTTATGTATAGAATGTGTTTGAGTAAGCTATGTGTGGTCCTCACCATCATTGAGGTCCTGCAGGAGGTTCTCCTGACCCGAGAAGTCCAGCTTCACTTTGATGCTGACAGCGAGCGTCACGGACTGTCCCGGCTTCAGAGGCAGGTGAGAGAGCGCTTCATCCATCTCCCAGCTCAGGAACTCCCCGTACACTTTTTCTGCACCCAAGAGACACACATACGTCAATTCAGCATAAAAGGTGCTATATACAGAAAGTGGATTGAAGTTCAAAACAAACAAAGCATTCTACACTATTGATGCTGTTCCAAATGCTTACTTCTTTCAAAACTTAGGCTAAAAAAACATTATATTTTTTCAACAATATTTATCAGTTCATGTTTTGCTCACTTACCTAATAGTTTTTAAAAATGTTGTTTTAAAAGCGAACCTAATATCATATCAACATATATAAAAAGAAAAATAATACAGTGTTTCCCCAACCTTTTTTAAGCCATGGTAACACACTTTTTTACTGGAAATTTTTCCCGTGACATGCCACCTACTTAAATAATGCCAAACTATTTTAGAAAACAACATTATTTAATTTTGTAGATACCGTTCATTAAAACTATGTCACTTTTCTGGTGGAGGGCAAAACAAACAAAACCAAGTAGTACCGGTCAGATCTATGGAGAGGCAACCTTGCTGACACTAAGATTGCATTTTTCCAAGCTATTTTTTTTTAAAAAGTACCTTCCAAAGTATTTAGCTCTCCATAATGACAGAATAGAATCACTTGTTTGAAAAGTGTCATAATGCACCTTCAAATTCTTATTTAAATTAGTAAATAGCAATTGTTTTACATTTATTATGGCTGAAAAAGTTAGTTTGAACACTCCAAAATGGCAAATGATTTAAATAAAAGTTAATTTCATAGATTGGATTTTTAAAAATGTTGTAATTTTTACAAGGCACACACACTGTTTGGTACTGCTTGGCCTAAAACTTGCTAATACAATAAAACTGCAAACAAATGACTCAGAGCATTACACCGCTTGGTTTAGTTCAGCTTCACTTTAACAATATGTACAGTACAGTATCTGATTTTTAAGTTATTTTCACAAAGAATTTTTTAAAAGCCTGTTTTTAAACTACATGCCATGTTAGTGTAAGACGCAAAGGGACAAAGTTTCTATATTTGTTTTGCTCAATATACAAGTTTAGGATTCGATTTCTGTTAGTTTGTGTGGAAAGACAAAAAACAAAGTGTGCAACAGGGAATATATGAAATGAAGAGAATAACTGCCAATAGTGTGGGACAATGAATGATCAAACACCTGAGACACTCAGTGGCCAAAGCACATGTGCCGGAAGAGGAGCTCAAACAACAGCACGCTTCCAGGAGGGCGTAGGAGGTATTTGACAGCATTCAATGATTCTGCTTGAAATAGTCGCAATAACCAAGCTGCTTTTGGTAAATGAAAAAAAGAGCTGAATCCAATATGAGACAGGAAGAATAAGAGACATTTAAATATGCAACAGAAGTAATTAAGCAGGAGACAGCCAGGATCGCAGATGATGTTATTACACAAAAGTGATGAGTCACAACTACCTGCTGAAACCCAAAGTTTTACTGTCTTTTCTGCTTTTCAAACATAGTAGTGTGCACCTAAGGGTCAAAGTTCAAACTCCTAAATTGCAGGTGAGTTTAATTTCCTAGGAAAATACATAAAAAGGAAGTTCTCTTTTCCCTAATAACATAGGTTATGAGATACAATAGAAAAACACCAATAAAAATGTGAGCTTAAAGTCGCAATACACAATTTAGTTAATATAAAATAACTTAAAATTTACAAAAACATATAAATTGCTAATGTATCTATTCGGGTACAAATTAAATCGCAGTCTACGTCTAATAATACTGCTGAAAAAGTTGTAAAGATGGCAAAAGTAGTGTTTTAAACTCACATGCATAGTATCGTAAGTCGCACTAGTAAATTATTTCCATTCTGTTGTTGTATTTCCATTTTTAAAAGCTGGTATGTTTGACTCTACCTTGGAAACTCGCTAGTATTGCATTGATGAAATATCTGAGAATGACACACACACCCTGCTGTTCTCACCTACAATACAAAACAAAACATTACAGATGAAAGCGTGTGGTGAAAGTGGAAACACTTGCCTGGAGCAACATTACAAGGCTTTCCTTTATGAGCTCACAGTGAACAGATTTGGTCTCTTATGAGATGTCAAAGTTAGGCAGAACACAAAGCTGAGGACTACTGCATTATCTCAGCAGGCGTTTTAAGAAGGCAGTAAATATCCATTCTTTCTTTGGTTTCTTATCAACAAACTTTTGTGAAATTTTTAGTGAAGGCCTGGGAGGGTCTTTTTTTTTTTTTTGGTTCTTTTCCAGAGAAACTAAAGTCTATCTCCGATGTCTCTGTGGCTGCTCCAGCAGCAAGAGTAATGTTTTGTTTGTTTTGCCACAGATACCTTCCTTTTGTGAGTGTCATCTTTTATTCATTAGTTTTTCAGAGAGAAAGGTCTGGCCTCAGAAGCCACCTTAGAATTCTGAGAAGGACAAGCGCTCATGTGAAGACCTACAGCCGCAGCTGGGTTTATACCAATAATGTTGGAGACCATTATTCCTGTTGGGCACAGTAGGGATTTTGTGTTTGTATGTACAGTAAATATGACCATCAAACAAATTCATATCTGTTAAAATATAATAGATCATTTTTAAATTGAATCAGGCAAGCATGAGATATGTCATCTAAACATCCAAACATCCAAACATTTTTCTGAACTTGCACTGACACAACTGAAAATGTCTTTGTATAGTGTAGAAAGACAAAGAAATCTTGATAATGTTTGAAACTGAAATAGAACATAGAAAAGAACTGAGAATCCAGACTAGCTAGTAGAGAGATAAATGAGCAGCATACAGGTCTGCTTGGTTCCACTTAAGCATTGTTGCTTGCGGCTTCTCTGAAATGTCAGCTCTAAACTTAAGGGCCACTTTAGGACTTTGCTATGTTATGATTAGCAGTGAGAACACTAGTTTGGCTGGTACCGAGAGGCGACATGCACACACTAGTAACTCCAGTACAAGGAGGGGTGCTGACTGTATCCAGTAATTATCAGCCTCCACAACAAACCACCAACAATGGCCTGAAAATAGTGCTCATTTCAAAGGCGACGTCTCATCTGTTCACAGCTACAGGTTACAGAAGGACAGAGTCAGTTTTTGCAGCAGACGATGTTCTGAACTATCTCTGTGGCATTACCAAAGTGAACCAGTGTGCCAAAGTGTGTATTTCAAGAATATAAAAGTATAACAGAATATAAAGTCAGCCGTATCTCTCCAACAAGTGTCCACTTTTTAAAAATCCTTTAAAGCATCATCAGAAGAGCTAATCCGGTCTGTATAATCTCCCTTCTTCAATTACAATATCTTCTTTTTGAAAATGTAAAACAGAGGCTGACATAAAACGCCCTTCAAAGTTCTCCCGGAGCAGGTTACGTTGAATTAATTGCACAGGATTTCTTTTCTTCGAGCTGTAATGAGGCTCGTGGCGCAGAATACCAAAGTAAATGGCGCGGAGTCAAAGGGGTGGCATCTCCGCCTGATGAGCCAGAACTGTGTGGTAGAATATGCTGGGAAAGTTTGGAGACATCTAGCACCACCCACAACTAAACGTCCAAATTAATCTCTACCATTTACTCCTCATTTAACAAGTAGACAATGAAAAATGTTTATAATGAACTGCAGCTACATAATTAGGTCTGAGTCTGTTTTTGTAATAGCTTAAAGGAGTGCTGGGCAATTAGTCGAAAAAACTGAGAGATGTTAAATCATCAATTGCAGATTTGATTGCGGGTTTTGAATTGAAAGTTTGACAACCAATCCTTTGTCAATAAAAACATGGCTCGCAGCAGAAGTCAGTTCACATAAGCCAGAATATTGATATATAAGTCTGTTTCATTTATGCTCGTAAATTATTCCTAAAGGCAATTTTTGTTTTGTTTTTGAAAAGGCTGCGCAAAACTGAATCGAAAAGAGAGGTTGATCAATACAAGGAATATATTTTTTCCAAAGCAAGCTCATTTTATTTTGTCTTAGTGGGCCGAGAAGCAGCAGTACTCAGTTTCACCTAGAGAGCTGTGCAACATATCGAATTTTATCAATAATAGCATGATTGTTGTCTTAAAGATATGGAGAAACTGAATATTGAGTATAGCGTTTAGTAAAAAAAATATGCTACAAAGAGTTTAAAAATACAAACATTGTAAACTGTCAAATAAGAGTATGTAGGATAGATATTTTAGTCAATTAATCAATCATTGGTTTCTTTGTTGTCTTTTTAAACATGACAATCTTGTTTAGCTGCAGTTTTTGAAAACCCCTGATTTTAGTCAATGATTGAACTTCAACTACTATATTTAAAGTGACTTTGTGGAAATGGAAAATCAACTGACGATTTTGCTCTTGAAATAGAAAGTTAAATATGTTTAATGCCAAAATGTCAAAAATATATAGGAACACCATTTTCAGATGAGCAAGACGAGGCCTATCGCTTAACCATATCAAAGTTAGGTTTACAGGTGTTTTATTTAGTGCAACAAAAACATCAAAATAATAAAAATCATGCTTTAGTTTAAGTCAGTTCCTGCTGGAGTCACATAATCGCAAAAATCCACAAAATATTGTAATAAAGTAAGTAAAAAGCTAAGTCAAAAAATTATCACGATATCTATTTTTATCAATATCGCCCTGCCGTAGTTTCACTTCTTCTAAAGATGCTTGATTTGAGTTCCAGTGCTTCTTAACAAGGTAGGCGCGTTCTCCCTATGAGTTTAACAGGACAGAGATTTTAAGTGAAAATGATAGCACTTCTTTTTGCCAACTTAAAGCACAGGTCTTGCTAAAACTAAAAAATAAATGCCTTTAACACTACTAAGGAATAATTTGTTCTACATTGTTTCAACAGCTCATAAACATTATTCACTTTATGACTAAACACTCAACGCTGTCCACCTAAAAAAAGAAACATTTTCCAAGGTAGTAGACAAGAAACACACAGAAAATTATGTTTTTTAAAGTAAAATGATGTGTAAGTTGTTTATCTGAAGGACACCTGCAGTAAAAGTATAAATAAATAAATTATTTTATATAATAGGTACAACCAATTGTGATACTGCTTAAAATGTGCCTTAGAAAAGTCTTTGAATGCACTAGATTTGTGTGATGTGTATTTTTCCGACCTAATACTCAAGTGAATTATGAAAAAGGCACCAACAACTGCATGTGGCAAACTTCCAAATATTTTAAAAAGCTGGAGGCTGTTCTGAACTGGCAAAGAGAGAGAGAGAGAGGAGGGGGGCTGCAGAGATCTGACAGGCAGAGCAGGTGTCCAACAAAGAGACGGAACACTGTGAAAAACCCACAAAGATGGAGAAGAAGGACAACGGGAATGACCTCTGTGGCACTGTCAGGCACGGCCCAAGAGGAGCTGAAACATGCAGAGTGTGAGCAAAGACATCAAAGACTGTCCAAAAGGCTTTCATAATTCTGTTTTAGTCTGCTAACAACTCGACACATTCACAACCAGTACAAACTCTGCATTTAGCATCAATCCACATTATGCAATTCATCATTTGTTTAATAACCCACTAAATAATCTTATAATTGTTCAGTCTTCCTGCATTTTTGAGCAAAAAACTGTTTGATTTCAAATGACACCTACAGCAGTGTTTCCAAACATTTTAGAGTCATGGCACACTTTTGTGCTTGAACACTTTCCGCAGCAGAGCACCTATTAAAATATGGCCAAAATAAACTATTTTTGAAGACAGAACAAGTTATTTAATTTTGTAAAAAAAAATATTTCCATGACAAAGAAATATATACGTAGCATTTCTGGTGGAGTTGTTGCTTGTTTTTGTTTTGCTGTGCTTGGAATGTTCCCTTAAACATACTACTATCTATTTGAATAAAGAGAAGCATGTGACACATTAAAGCCAAATGGAACAGGTCACATCTATGGAGAGGCAACCTTGCTCACAATAAAATTGCATTTTTTTTGCAAGTTATTAGAAGCAACCTATAAACAAACACGATAAATGTGTTTGATTTCTTATCTTGGAACATTCCAGTCCATCCAAACACTCGCAAATGACAAATCAAATAATTAAATCTAATTAAGCTTTTTTCAAAGATTAAATGACTGACACATTTTTCAAGGCACAACTGACAGTATCTCAAGGCACATTAGTGTTCCCGGCACACAGGGTGAAAAACACTGACCTACAGTAAATCAATGTTTTCATAGGTATGTAACAATTATTATATTTATGAAAGTGTTATGTTGAAGGTGTGTGGTAAACTAGATGAAGGTGAAGAAACTTGTCCTTGTCTTTTTTTTTTAAAAGATGTTGCATCTATCTAGTGACAGGCTCGTTTATTCACAAAATTGACTCTTATAAGACTAAGAGAGCCCTCTCTTTTCTGTTTCCATGGAAATATTGTTGCTTTAGCTACATTTTACTTTAATATTAAAAACCAGAAACTTCACCAAGTTAATCAAAGACAAACTAAATAGAGTTCAGCCTAGTTTTTAAAGTGCTTCAAGTTTTGTTTTGGGTGATACAGACACATTTAGTGCATATGACAACAGCTGTAGGTAATCAATGATTGGGTTTGAGCTGTGGCACTGAAGAGACATGTTGCTAGGACAAAAAAGGAGTAGTGTTTTGAATTATGAAAGCAAAAAAAAAATTTCCATCGCATGGATGCTTTGTTTGAGTAAGTTCACTGTCAAAGAGCAAATCTTCTTTTAATGTGTTGCAACTTGTTTTGTGTTTTTCCACAGTTTGTTCAAAATGAAATCATGCATAATTCATGCTGGAATATGAGTTCATTATATTACAAACTAGCTTTTTTAGCTTTTTATAGCTTGTTCAACAAATCGCGAGGGTTAGACTGTGGAGTGCAAACCATCTTCAGTTACTGTGTAGACCCTCTTACCCTTTGTGGTGACTGTTTTAGAAGTTAGTTCCAGGCTTTCGATTGGGTCAGTTCCAATGTTCTCCAAAGTGATGGTTAGCTGCTGGGTCTCTCCATTGAAAAGTTGGACGGATACAGAACTGGACAGCTCCTCTTTGGACATTGGCTGAGCAGCAGGAGTCGACCTGGAAATATCATATCAAGTTCAACTTTTCACACAAGTATATTTTTGTCATTTTTGGTTAAATGTGAACTAAAGGTCTACTTAGGGGCACATTCTGTGTTGATAGCTTGACATTGTAGCTTACTGTAGAAAAGGATGTGTGGGTTTGATGCACTTTATCTTTGTAAGAAAAGCCTTAGATGTGTGTGTTGCCTTAAGTGTAACGATGTGACTGATAATCCCCTCTCTGCCAGTTCAGTTAATCAAATAGGTTCTGTTCATGGGACATTCTAGCATTCTACAGTAGGGTGACCAGACGTCCTCATTTTCCCGGACATGTCCTCCTTTTGAGACCTAAAAAAACGTCCGGGAGGAATTTTGAAAATTAGACGAAATGTCCGGGATTTTCATATTATCCCTCTCCACTACATTTGTCAGTCAGGCAGCGCCGTCATTTAGTCCTCGTGCCTGTTAATAAATGCCTCTTTTTTAACCTGCAAGCCTTTAAACCTTAAATACAGAGGAAGAGCGACGTGGGCACGCGCTAAGTACGTTGAGTGCCTACACATTTCTCTCTCTCTCCCTCTTCTCCTTTTCCCCCGCGCACGTAACATGTGTTGGAGCGTGAAGTGCGCGCTTTCTTTCGCTCGTCTTTCTCCCTCCCATCCTCCACGGCGCACTGCAAACGCACCTTCCGTTCTCACGCCGTAGAGTTGGCGACTTCAAACAATAGTCGTGTTCAAGATGGTCAAGGCGGTGCAGTCGGCTCGAGGCGTTAAGGGGGGTCGGGTCTGACGACAGCACTTTCCGTAGCGCTGATTGATCTCTCGCGCTGTCATCTGACAGGACCCCCCTTAACGCCTCGAGCCGACTGCACCGCCTTGACCATCTTGAACACGACTAATACTTTCACCGCAGTGGTTTCGCTCTGACGCAGCTGTCAGTCATCTGTGAAGCGCACATGTTCAGTGCGGCTCTGAGTCTTGACCCGGACCCGGCCCGGACCTGGGCCTGGCTGGGTCCGGGCTCGGGTCCAGAATCTAAACTCTTGTACCACAGCACGCACGCATTCACGTACACCACGCACTACAAATCAAAACATAAAACGAGCCACATTTACAGAAGATTTGTTGAAAAAATATCCCAGTTTCTGTCCAGGTCGGGACTCGTTCGAGGCAGAATGTCTGGTGTGCAAAGTAACTCAAGTTTTGCATTATTAAACAAACTGCATTGATGTTCTATTAACAGAATCAAAACAACTTTGTCAATGTAATTGCAGCACAGAAGAGTTTTTATGAACATTATTTGTTTGTTTTTATAGAAAAGCTGTTCCTTTAGCTAAATCTTTGAAGGTTTTAAACATATTTATCCTCATTCAGAGGATAACATGGTTTTACTTTCCATTTCTAATGAACTGTGTCATTGACCCCCAGAAAGTTACAGAGTAGCCTACCGCTTTAACATAGCAGATGTTAAAGGTGTTAAGAAGTTTAACATTATTTAATTGAATTATTAAATGTTAAACATAACAGCTCAATAAGTTTTATTTTTACAGAGTGAGATATATGTTTAAAAACATAGTAAAAGTGTTCGATCCGTGGTTATTCGTGTCCTCCTTTTTGATCATCCAAATCTGGTCACCCTATTCTACAGGTCAATTCTATTTAAATCAGGTGGAAGGAAAAACAATCACTTTTTTATTTAAATGCATTTTTGTTGTAATAGTCACGTGTAAAAATAGTAATTTTTAAATTTACATTGTTTTTTTTAAAAGATATTTTCTTTTAATAAAATGTTGTTATTAATTTTAACTACCTCTTGCCTTCTATCTGGTGTTAGGACATTGTTGAATTCTAGAACGTGAACAGAACCTATTGTAAGATGATTGGCTTGCTTAGAGTATCATGAGGCTGGAGTTTTCATTGTCATTACATTTACTCCTTGTGTCTGGTCTGATCCTTCTTCTAAGAGTGAAGAATAAAAACATTTTCCACATCAGAGGCTGCTAAAGTGCTGTACTTACAGGCCTGACCTAAAAAGTGGATTTTGCAGCCACAGCAGCTCTGCTGTCAGTATGATTTACAACAGCCCACAGGCTGCCTTACCTGTTCTTCTCTGCTAGTAATTTAACCCTGGATTTCTTCTCATGTTTTCCACTCCAGCGGACTGAAAATTTCCTTTTCCCTCACAGGTATGTAAACAAACTCGTCTGCTGTATTTGTGCTGTCAGAAGAGATTTACTTTTTGACACATTGTGCCAGATTGCATTTCTAAGGGACTTCTACATCATCTGCAGGATTTACTGCAGAAAATAATCTAATAGTCATTTTGTATTGAATTTTGTAAAATAGACAGGACGGAAAGTGTAATAATGATAGCTTGTAAACACAAATTATGGTACAAAAACAAGGAATATACAAAAGTAGATAATTATTACAGTGTACTGTTTGGATGTGAATAAGTGCTCCAACTAAACACTTATTTCACAGCTGGAGGAAGTTTAGAAACACTAATAACTATATAAAACACAATAATATTCACAGCACATGTAAGCCATCCCATTTAAGCATACTCTATAGTACCATTATAGTATTATTAAATAAGTGTAGGTTTTACGCTGAGAAAAAAAACACTTTCACAATGTGAAATCAACTTTGAAAACATTCTGACCGTGGGAGTGATGTGCTGAGCTGCAGACGAGGAAGAGAGGGAATGACCTCCACCAAACAACCACTGCTCTTGACATTGGGCAGGCCCTCCAGCAGACAGTCACTTGTTACACCAAACACTGCTGTGTGGTATCCTGTATATAAGAATATATGGAACGATGAGGTATTGTATGATGAAAAGAAGCAAAATAACAGAATAGACAACTGAATTTACCATTGACAGTGATATTGCCAGCAGTACGAGGGACACCAACCAAAGTAACTGGGTATAGGCCAGACTCTGCAGGCAGGGACAGGGCAGCTGGGAGGGACTCGAACTCCACACCAGAGGTCAGCAAACCCTGGAGAACAAAAAAAAAATCAAAACTAGCATACAACCAACAGTGTCATTCACTTAATTCACACTTCATCAACACAAACATTTCTCACTGTTATATTTTAGGCACTAAACTGTGTGCATAATATGTTGTTTTAAAGGAATTATCTACTATTATGACATTTTTTTGTCACCTTTAGTGCAAACCCGCAGCCTTCTGGTCAAGGGGCTGACATTTCTAATGTAAGATTTGTGACAATTGTGGCTCGCATGACTTAATTACAGCTTGTAATTCTGGTTCTAACAACTGATGACATGAGTTTGAGACCTGTTCAGATTAAACACACTACTCCTTTATTTGTCCAGGCGTCACCCAATTAAAAGCTCAATTTGAAATGTGACTGTAATTCACATTTTAAAACATCATATTTTAACAGAACAGATAATATAGTGAATCTAGCCAACTCTGAACCAATGGTGCGGCAAGCGAGAAATATTGTGAATAAGAGTAAATACAGTGAGGACATTTACATTTTGCAGTCAGGTAAAGCAGTTTTTTTTGGCTGTTGACATTCTTTGTGGTCAGAGGCAGAGTGTGTGAGGCTCACTCGATGACGTAATGACTGCATCAATCGCTGGAAGCAGACACTACCTCACTGGAGGGAAGGCTGCTGACGAGCTGGCCCCCGAGATGCTGCCGGTCTCATTCAAACTCTCCTTTGATTATTTTTTATCATAAGCTACAGGTAACAAAAGTAATAAAGTTCAACAAGAAATAGTTGGCATTTGAATAGACATACAATATGAAAAGAATTTGATTTATTTAATTAATTCACGCTGTGAGGACAAACTAAAGTCAGCATCACTTATTTTCTGTTGTTATACGAGACAACAGAGTGTGCAAGTAAACAGACAAACTGAAACGAACAATGAAAGAGGCAAAAGGCCTTGCTTTAATAGAAAATCAATAGCACCAAAGCTAGTATTCGTGTTGAAGTCATTCGTGTTGAAGTCATGTTGTGAATAAGAGGGTTCTCCTCTACTACAGGGTCACCTTGATGAAAGAAGGACTGGAGTCACCTTGAGAGGCACATCAGTAGTTACTTTGTCGAGGGGCTGACATCACTGTCTGTATTAGCACACCATTTGAACATGCTACGTCAGTGCATTTGTAGGTGTTTAAGGTAGTCATGTATGTTTTAATAACTTTAAATGCATAGACATAGAGGTTTGTCACTTTACTAAAACATCCTTTGTAGTTTGACAAAAAAGTTTATGTTACTACCTGTTTAAGCAGGTTAAAATAATAATACCAAAACATTTTTATACTAAGAAATTATTGTCTGCATTTTTTTTATCCCTCAGCATTGAAATCAAGATCTCACACCAAAGCACATTTTCAAACTTAAACCTTAAGGAAGTAAAGAACTCTCCAGGTGTTGCAGATATGGATCTGACATATATCAAATACAATTTTAGCGTTAACTTGCAAGACAAAATATTATGATTTCTTCACGATAACACTTACCACAACCAAACAGCAAAATCCTTTACTTTCTGTCATTCTCTTTGTCTAGCACATCACTTTAAATCAACTTTGTGACCACATTTATCAAATCTAAAGTTTTGTATGAAAAAATGTGTCAAAAACATTTAGATGCTTTACTTTACATAAGATTATGCTAAAATCATACAAATTTTGCTTCTAAAATTGTCTCACCAAATTCATTTTTCATTACAGGAAAAAATAAATAAAATGTATCTCTTTGTGCCAAAAATCAGCCATTTTTTCTATAAATCTAATGCCAATGTATTGCCCATCCCTATAAAATAAACCAAAAACACAAAATGTTGCTTCTAAACTCGCCACTACAATTGTTAACATTTTGTTCTTACAATTATACTGTTGCTTCAATGATCCCAAATAATCGACTAACCTAAAGATCGTAACATCCCTGGTTGTAGTAGGTTATCTGCGTTTCCTATGGCTAAAGCAGCATGTTCCGCTAACAGACAATTCAGGCCAACTTAATCAACCAGCATGACCTGCCCAAGTCAATTTGGGACAGGCATTCACAATGAAGTCACTGCGGTCTCCTTTCACGCGCTGCCACAGACGTTTCATGGCAATTTGTTTCAGACTTACCAAATAATTAAAGCAACATCACTGGTGACAGGTGCATGCGCCGATATCTCCCAATGGCTTTTTGTTGAGCGCGATTGTGGTTTCTGGCAATATTTGTTAGTGTTCCACATTTTTATTCTCAGAAAGGACAAGAAAGAACTATGTGTATTACTGTGGCTGATTTAGTAAGGTGCATAAATACAAGTTTGTCAGGTCCATAGTCTCTTCTTTTAGAGCAAAATCTAAAACGTTACAAAATTTGAAAATAAATTCTAATAGAAGAGATGTTTACCATGTTTTCCACGCGAAGTTCATAAGGCATCGGGTTGTAGACCATGAGCTGCACCTCACAAACGTCACCTTGAACCCACTGGAAATCTGAAGAGCAAAAAGAGAACTTGTTATAAGTTTAAAAGTACTTCACAGCCCTTTTCACGCTGTGGCTAGGCTAGTTCCTGTCTACAAATACCTGCGAATAGTCCTTTCAGATCTAATCATTCTCTATAGTGAATTGGCTGAAACACACAAATATTAAATTGACACAAAGTGGACAACAAGTTATGATTAACAGCAGCTATTACTGTCCTGCTCAGATATCATTTGTTTCTCAAGACAAGACTCTGCAATCCCACTTAATCTATGGTAAGTCAAATATACATATAAACTTCTTTTTAGTTTAAAATTAAAGCTATTGACTTGTAGCAGGTTATTTGATTTATTAGCCTCTCTCATGTATCACAAAAGCACTATAAGCTGGCTGCAACTATCATGTTTCCAACTAAATTTGAAACCTGCACAATTATAAAAACTAAGATTAGAGAACCATTAGATAACACCACTGGGTTTGTGGAAGTAAAAAAAATGTTAGAAGATTAGATTTCTTTTAATCTTACACATAAATCATATGTACTGGTACTTAATTGGGTTTTATTGATCTTTCTTTAACCCACTGAGGTTGGAATGTCTTTTTCGGGGAGTTCTGGGGTAGGGGTGAAAGGTGAAGCCTATTGTACATGTCTTTACTGCTAGCGGAAACCTAGCTACACATTAGTAAGCTGACACAGGGAGAACATGCTATGAGGCCAAAGCGCTAGCCGCTATGCCGCTTTCCAGCAACACATCATTTTTCCTTTTGGTCGACAAATTGTTGTACAGAACATGCCTTAAGTCAACAACAAATTTCTTCAGTTGACATCAACAACCCTAAAAAAAATAATCTGATGCTGAAATGGCAAAGTCTGCCTTAAAAACTGAAGTCAACTGTCAAAAGTCGCAAAAATGCATACAAAAAAACCCCAGACATTTCAAAGTTTAGTAAAAGAAAAGTTTTGGAGATAAAGTTTTGGACAGCGCAAAAGAAAAAATAAACTGTATTAAATTTAAACTGTCAATATATTAGGCCTCCTCCGAGGGTTCTACCTGAATTTGAAAAGGTTTGTTAAAGTGTGCAGCAACACGGATCTCACTGGAGACGCTGCACCGTCTCCATTTTAAAAAGAACGTATTCAAGTCGAGTTGGAGAGTCTATTACTGTAAATAGAATTGCCAAAGAGTCCGAAAGCCTGAGCTCAGAACCAGACAGGAAAAAGGGATTTATGCAAAGCTAACTCCTGCTATTCACAAAGGTGGTATTATGGCTGTCAAAAGTGCACTAACTGGAAAATTCACCTAGTGGGCCAATTAAGTATCAACTGCGTACTGTAAACTTTGTGTGTAAAGTTTAACTTCTCAAGTGGTTCAAATGACAAGTGCTTTCAAATATACTTGAATGTGTGGAAATGCAACTGGGAATAAAAGGTTGTGTTTTTATTTCTGAATAGTGAATGGGTCAAAAATCGAGCATATGCACATAATCTACAGGTAGGATACTTCTGCTGTGAAAAAGGTATCAAAAATCAGCAACTAATTGACCCTGCACTAGTGACACACACAAAAAACATTAACGACACAAAAGCTTAAAATTACAATGTTTAGTAAAGAAAGTAAAATAAATCTTTGATCTAAAAAAAGAGCATCTTAGTATTGACATTAGATTTAAACGTCATTGTTGTGACTACACTACTGGGCAGTGTTGTGTTTTGCTTTAATAGAAAACAGCTCATAGTCTTTGTAATAGGTAGTCTATCACTCAAATAAATGCTAATGGACAGTCATCTGAGACTAGACAGGGTCTTAAAGCAGAGTCAGAGAAAACAATCTGCCATTAGACAAGTGCTTGTTTTATAGCTTAACATCAATCCAAGTCTTAGCATGTGCCTTAAAGACCAAGAAATGGACACATATATATTCTGAGTGTCTACACAGAGCACTTACAGACATCAGGCACGGAATACTGAAGACTCTGATGTCCCTTTGGGGAGGAAGGCAGGTTTGCTCTGTAGTCTTCATGGCCACTTCAGCTTGGAACTCAATTACATGTCTAACGGACTATTGACATAATGTACTTTTCACTAACAGAATACTAAAGGAATTAAAGGACATAACAAAGTAATTTTCTGTCCTTATTTATAGCTGTAGCAAATACGAGTTGGATTGGGTTCAAAGTTATCAGTGTGGTACCAAACATGCATGTGTTTACAGATGATAGAAACACATTTCCCCAAACAAAGTAGCGTTAACTGATATGCAATAATGCTATTTTTTATTATTTTTTCCTACTTAAGATAATATAGAAGTATTGTATCTGCGCAGTATCAAAAAGCTGCAGCTGAAAACACATCAAGCGCCGTCATCAGGCATAATCCTTCATTAGACTGAATTATTTTACATAATGCTGGTGATCTAAGTATAAATAAGTTTATACACATTCTACAAAGTCTTTCCACCGTCGGGACTTTTGACATCATTACATTCTTCTAAATCTGAACAAGAAAGTTCTGTTGCATGGATTTAATATGGTCTGAATACTGTCTTTAGGATATGCTAAAAAAATACCAAGACGTTCATTGTTGTCAATATCGCCCAGCACTAATTGTGATTTTTGCAAAAGCTAGATTTTGAGTATAATGTTCATAATAAAAAAAAATGCAGCATAAACGCTAATCTAAAAATAGACTATAACCTTTCAAATAGGGATATAAAGATAATATTTCTGCTAATATTTTCTCCTTCTTTCTATGAGTACAGAGCTCTAACCACTAAACACATTATGATCTCTTTTGGTCGACAAATTGTTGAACAGAACATGCCTCAAGTCAACTAAAAATTTCAGTTGACAAAAATATATATTCTGTTACTGAAATGAGAATGTAACAAAGGCTGTCTTGCAAAATGAAGTTAACTGTCAAAAAATGTTTTTATAAAAGTACATTCCAAAGTTCAATAAAAGAAAAGTTTTGGACAGAGCAAAATAAAAAAATGTATTAAATTTAAACTGTCAATATATTAGGCCGAGTTTTACCTGAATTTGAAAAGGTTTGTTAAAGTGTGCAGCAACACGGATCTCACTGGAGACGCTGCACCAGCTCCATTTTAAACAGAACGTATTCAAGTCAGGTTTGATTGATCGATTCAATATTACAGTGATCTCAGAACTGTCGTAGTCCTTGCAGTGCGTGTGACTTACCAATCTTCTTACAGCGCTCATCATTTCTGTTGTGAAGCAGAATGGGGGAGTAGATGAAGGGGCTGGCACTGGACATGTTCTGTCCCAGCAGCCCTTTCACTTTGTGAGGACGCAGACTGACCGGAAGGTTCAGAAGCTTCACAGACCTATTATTGCCACACAATAAGAAAGTATAATCAGTGTCCAAGCACAGCGATTGCTTATTACTAACATAACACTTATAATTTGCGGCTTACCTGACAATAGGGAGTTTTGTGAAGGGCACTGGAGGAAGCTTCAGACCATCAGGGAGAGTGATGACCTCCATCCCACCTGGACATTTGGCAGTGTAGTTCTCAAGACTCTGGGTCACTTCTTTCTTCTCTGGAAAAAGACAAGAGTGTGAACTAACACTAACCTTAGAAGTAATAAGAACATAATAGAAGATACATTTCAGCTAAGCTTGAATTGCTCCAGGTCCTCTTTGTCAGCGAGGTTAATCTTTGAGTGTATAAATTACAAGGGCTTAATGGCCTCTGAGGTGCCACTTGTTCAGCAAAAGCAGGCTCATCCTTGGAGTAGAACTGAAGCCTTTTGTCTTTAGCAGAACATTACTGATCAGTCAGCTAGACAATTTGATTTGGCTCAATATCTTCTCACTGTAGATATTAAAAGTGCAATGTCCTGTAAAAAATGCCTGGTTGTCAGAAAATTAAAAGGGACCTATTATGTCAAACTCACTTTTCTAAGTTTTTAACCTTGTTATAATGGCCTTCCTTTATCATTAGTTTACTCAAAGTTCTATTTGAATTGATTCATGCATGTTGGAGTAATCTTGTATTGTTCTTCTGCTGAAGCTCTAGTGCTCAGAAATCCCCGTTCTCATCTACCACTTATCCCCTCCCACTTGTATGTATTTACTTGTTAAAATTCAAAAGATTAAAACTCAAAGCGAAGCATATATGGTTCAAAATTGTCCCATATCCACAAAATGCTTCTTTCCACCTTAGTCTTAATTGAACGGATTTATGCTCCAATATACTAGAATAATATTTAGTCTTTTTTGTTTGAATTGTTGGTTTCTTTTTTTGTTTGGACGGATTACTAGAAAAGGAACTCTTGCAGCTACTAAAATTAGTCTAGTGAAGGTGTGTAGAGTTTAAAAACACAGTATGTCACTTCCTGTAGTACCATGGAATGACATCACAAGGTGGAGTTTTCAGATTGACAGAATAATCCAGTCTTTATATGCAGGATTTGTGCTAAAAGGTAAATTTGCATTTTATAAGTGCATTTAGCTACCTCACAAAACAATAAAATATATTCTTGGCCTTTGAAGTTTGAATGTTTAATTGGAACAAAATAAAAGACTACACTGAGCTAAAAACTAAGGATGTCAAGACTAATCTGTTCATTGGCCATTGTGATTGTTGTCATAAAATTATAGTGGGAGCTTTAATAGACATGACCACTTTTCAATACAAAGAGAGAAACAATTGTATTCTAGATCTAATTAAAACAATAAACTAAGCTTGTGGAAATTATCAGACAGACATAGAAAATGACTCAGCCTGTTGTACTTAACTCGAGTGGTTCTGAAGAGGGAGCAGGTATGAAAACTGACATTACAACCAGATGAAGCTGTTGGAACATAAACTGTGTTGTACAGGGCCAACATTGTGAGTATGATGTGTGAATACAGGTATCAAACTTCTGAACACACTGTGAAAAACACTGTGTTCTTTTCCTTGACATCTGGACAGTTCTACCATTACTTGGGCCAAAGAAGTGAGGATGCTGGTGATAGAGAAAATTTAGTAAGTAGACCAGTAGTTATGAAATTTCCGAAGATACTTTACAGCAGAATTTCGTTTAGTGATAGTTTTTACCTGTTAAGTGCATTAGTTTTATGAATATTGTAATTGTGTCTTGCACATAAACTATAAGGAAAACAAATTTCAACAGCTCAAGAAGTCATTTTAGAGCTTCAGTGGCTTTTTTGGCTGTTTTTATTTGGCCTCTCCTCCAAACATATTTTTTCAAACTCTATGGCCAACTAAGGATTACAGCTGTTCTATTGTGGGGCCAGTGGGCTGCTTGGTTTTGTTTTCACTGCTGCACTAAAAAACTACATCTGTTGGCTGCACAGGATTTCTGGTCAGAGCACAATACTGTAAATCTTCCAATGAGTGCTTTTGCGGCACTCTCTTGGATGTCCTGACTATATATAAACATGGCTTCATCTGGACCAAAAGCACCTGTGAGCTTAACTCATGACATGGAACCCCGGAGCACCACTTTCCTCTGTTGTAAGCCTCTTCTCAGAAGCTCATTGTGAACTGACCTTGATCAGAGAGGAAGTCAAGCATGGTCTGCAGCAGGAAGGACAGGTGGCGCACAGACAGGGCCGGGTTGCCCATGCGACGAGAGGCATATACTAACTCATGCAGAAGACGCATCTGTACAGCCGCCCATCCTCGGTGAGTACCTGAGAGATTAGAACATGAGGTTTGTTACGATGCAGATTCCCTGAGACTTTTTGGGAAAAGGGGAAAATCGTGTTGAGAAATAATAAATGTTACAAAGGACCAGAAATGACAGTGGTCTTTGTTAAAGTGACAAAAGGCCACAGCATGAGTAAACTAGGAGGAAAAACTGTACATGGACTGAAGAAAGCCCAAAGCACCATTATTTTCATTTAATACCATGACAGAACATAAAAAGGGAAACTTAAGTCTACATCTTTTAAAACACAGAGGTGAAAGAACTCACCTATAGCTGTGTTGTCAATTAAGTGAAATTCGATATGCTCTATAACCCTTAAGCATAAGGTCATATAATTTTACTTTCCCCTTGAAGAACATATGTAAAAGAAAAGAAATACTGTACTACATGTGCAACTGACATTTTCTGGAATGTGGAGCTAACAAATCTTACTCCCACTGAGAGCAAAGGGTAGAACTCTACACTAAGTCAAAATCAGAAAAAGTAAATTAAGTACCAAATATATAAGCCAGACTTGCAAGTTGACTTACCTGGCAGTGCTTTGAATACAAAACATTCTCAATTTGACCCTGATTAGAAGTCAAAAATAATAATGCTACACACATCACTAATAAAGTTGTCTTTAAGCTTTTACAATACCTTTAAAGTCTTTGGGGTCCAGAGACAAACTGTATCCTGGGAGAGTCTCCAGCAGCAGCTTGTAGCAGGCCTTCCAGCCTGGCTCTGGGATGGTGGGAGCCACACACTGCATAGCCGCCACACGTTTGAAAAAGGCAGATTTTCGATGGAAGCCAATCAGTTCATAGAGCTCTGACAGGATGCTGTAGCGCTGAATTTTCTCTTCTTCAGACAGCTGTAAGAATTACCAATTGGTTAATGTAAGCCCAATTTAAATGTGGATTCTTCGATTGCAGAAGTATTGTCTAAAGAAAGTATATATAACATTTAAAAGAGAAGCATGGCTGCAATAAAAAAAAAACACACTGTATGTCCACAGCAGACTCAGTATAGAGAAGTTGAAATAATAAAAAGTTAATAAAGCTGTCAGTAGCGGGCAGAGGATTGTATGTTGAGTAGAATTTAATCAGACTGAGCTGCCACAAAGGCATGTGCACCTGTCCCAGGTTGATGTAGACCGCATTCTGCAGGAACTCTGAGGCCTCTCTGGCTCTCTTCTGAATGGCCAACACCCGCACGGCTTTTACACAAGCCTCCAGCTCAATCACGCCTGCGTTCTTGTACTGAGCAGATAAGAGGAAGAAAAAAGGGCAGCAAGTGTTAATGAAAAAGGATTTCTCTATAAGCTTTGCTTCATAATCAGGGAGAATGTTTTTCACGAACATAGGACCCGTCTCATCAGGGTGTCCACGGTTTTACTCAGAATTCAGATTGCGTTGTGACTTTACTGAATATATAGAACTGCTGTATTTTATCAGCTCTTCACGTCCTTCCACTTTATCCCTCATTGTGGGCTTTTTAAAATTCAATTAGCGCTCAATAGAGGCGTGTTGAGAAGTAATTTAATTCTGAATGAACTAGTTACAGGTAAAAGGCCCAGGGAGGTCAGTGCAAAAAGCCAATTAGTGTAATGAAGATAAAGTATAAAGGAATTAGTTGGGAGAACAATGAGCTTATTTCAAATGAGGGTTTACTTTAACATGTGGAAATACAGCATGAGGCATACATAATTTGATCAAAAGGTATTTTTATTGTATTATTATTTTTTTATTTTGCAGATTACCACACCTCTAAAGGTTTTTAGGATGTGTTAAAAAACAATGGTAGTATTAATCTGGAGAAGCACAGATCAATAAGTGTGGCATTTTAGAACCCAAACTAAAAGTTACTTTTAGTTTCAGGGAGAGAAAAATGCACAAATTGAGAAAAAGTCGATGACAATAGCAGCAATGTGCTCTTTTATCCAAAATATGGCACATTTACGGGCAGGACAGCTGTGCGTCTTTGCATTTTTTTGTCTTATATTGTGCAATAGAATTCAAATTAACTTCATACAGAAACTGAAAGCAGTTTTTCAGTTATTGCTTTGACTGTGCATTAGCATGTTTGCTAATGGTGGTTGGATATTTAGGCCACCTCTTTCTTTCTACAGCTGTTTACTTGGTTTTCTTCTTTTAAGTCAGCTAAAACTAAATAATTAGCATTGTAGGGATTTATATTTGTTGCTAAATTTACTATAACAGCTATTTCACATTATAAATATGCTTTAAATTCCTACAGAAGATAATTTTGCTAATACTCAAATTGACTCTCACAAATTTTTGCCACTCATTGCTAATGTTCAGAATTATTTTATCTGCATAATCTCTATACCAAAGGTTAAAGTACCTTGCCATAGTAGGAGATGGCTTCTTTGTACTTCTCAATAATGTCCTCGGGGCTCAGGCAGTTCTTTGCTCGTCCAATCTCAGTGCTGGTGTCTGCACTGATGCCGTTGGCTGTGAGGGCACCTGAACGTACACAAGAGAGCCTGCTTATATCACTTACAAAAGGGTAACAATGACTATCCACCGGGTTATTCCAAAAATAGGAAGAATAGGAAACGCTTAGTTGAATTTTGATGACATGATTGCAGAAAAACTTGTCAAACACAAATCATCTCACAATTCCAAATCACTGAGACAATGGAATGAATTTTTGCAACAATCACTATCTATCATTGTGGACCTTAATGTTGGACAGTAACAAAAAATAGCTTGCATATCAACAAATAAGACACCATTACTGTAAGACTTACTGTTGAAAAGCAATTAAAGAAAGCAATGGGCCAAATCTGATCAGAATATAAATACCAATTGTGAGCATATTGCCTGGCAACATGCTGTGACCATGGCAACAATGTGGTAACGTCACAGCTACCAACTTTTTGCAGTGAAGTGTGCATACAATTCAAACTAACAACAAACAAAAAGTGGACTAAAAAAGTCTGGCAAAAATATTTGAAATTGTAATAAATAATGCAGATGTGAGCTAAAGTCAGTGTGCAATCAAAGGAAAAATAGGAAGTAAAATGGTGTTGCACTGCCACCTGCTGGCACAAAATAAAAGGGAAATGTAGAGGATTTAAGTGATCCCAGTTGTAGCCGTTAATGAAAGTAAAGAAATCACAAATCAAATTCTGAAAAGCAACCAAAACAAAGCAGTGGAAAATAAAATAATAATAAGAAATATCAGGACTCTATTTACAAGAAAACACACATGTGTTCTAATAGTGAAGCGGGATATTCAAATGACATGCAAACATGAGCTTGTTAGGCATACCATACCTGGGTCAATGAGTACTTCCTGAGCCCCTACAGACAAAGACAAAGATGCAGTTTCACTCCATGACAACAAGCACCGCGTTAGCAGAGTTAGCCCAGCCCAGAAGCCACTCCCCAGACAAAAGTTATTAAATTTAGCAAATTATTACAAACATGCAAAAGAATCACTTTAAAATGTCCTCCTACAATCTAACTAAACCATAAACGACTAGAAATATAACTTATCATGTTTCCACAAATACCTGTTGAAGAGGAAATAGAATGCTGCACATTAAAGAGGTTAGCATTTTTGCGTTAAATAAACAAACAAATGCAAACAAGTATTTGGTCAAACATATTGTTAGTAAAACACACAACATACAATATTAAATTCCCAGTTACTGTATCATCGTCAGAGCTTAAAGCTTTTACACATGAAGTGGGTGAACAAGTAGGTTTTTTCATTCTGATGTTCAGTGCTGATCGGTTCTGGTGTCACAGACTGATGAGTTCTGTACCTGGGCGGTGGCGCTTCCCTGTGTCAGCTGCCTGGGATATGTTTGGTTTGCGTCCTGCCGTCTTCCCTGCGGTGCCTCCAGGGTAGTGGAAAATGACAGAAGCTGAACACAATCCCTCCAACGCAGCTGGAGAGGCAAACACAGACAATATGAGATTTTAGTTTTACTACTACAGAATGATAATTACTGTAATTTCTGCCCTATTGAGCGCACCTGAATATAAGCCGCACCCACTAGATTTAAGTAAGAAAATTTATAAAGTACATACTATATAGGCCGCACTTGTTAATAGTAAGTCTATGAGAATCCATAATTTTGCTGCATTGCTGTATAAACCGCATAGTTCAAAGCTCATGAAAAAAGTAGCGGCTTATAATCCAGAAATTACGGTACATTGATCATATTGGAAACAATTATGTACACTTTAAGTTGAACTTTGTTATTTTGTTCACCAAAACACAATGTTCACATTGTGTTAAAAATGTTTTAATATTTTCTTAAAAATCTGACAAAATGCCACTAATGTCATAGTTCAGACAAATCACTTTGTTCAAGGTTTGGCGAGGCAGAACGAGCATCCAGAATAGAATGCAACCTTGCATTACATTATGTCATAAAACAGGATTAAAGGCACAACTCTACCTTCTCACGTAGTGCTTTTATTCATAACCATATTCAGATTATAGGCTTAATTGGAACAGAAGTGCATGCACAACAGTAGTAGTTTTTTAAAATCTCACTAACCACCAAGCCAGAGGAAGTCATTGACTCCCCTGAGGAGCTCCACGGACATATGATAGTGGACCAGGGCATCCTGCAGCATGCCCGCCTGCAAGCACAAGTCTCCCACGTGTTTCCTCATCCGGCCCTGGCACCGCTTCTTGTAATGTCTGAAAAAAGGCAGCAGGAGTCAAAGCAAAGTCAATGCAAGTCTAAAAAAAATCTAACATTATTGCAAAACAACAGCTTCATGACAAATTACATAAAAATATTATAAGTAATAGAAAATAAAGACTGTATAACAATGTAAAATGTTAGTACTTTATCTGGTAGAGGGAAGTTGGAACTTGCAGAGCACAAGCAAAAACAATAACAACGTAACAAGGATAGAGCAGGTTTATGATTGAATTACAATAAAGTCATATTGGCAAGACATGGGGGAGATAACTTCTACAAAAAATAGACTAATCTAGTGACGAACACAAACAGATAACCGTCTTTGTTGTATCTTCTTTGTAAATCTAAGCGGACATAAAGCTTTGGCATACACAAAGTGCTCTTGGGGAAAAAACGCAGCATCTTGGACATGGATGCTCTCCTCACATCCATGTTGATACGCCTCGCTGTAGTGCTGTGCCAAACTGGCTGCTGTTATACTGTATATTCAAACCAATACGAGATCCATGTCACTACGGAGTTGTAAATGTAGCGAAAGGATCATCATTTCCCATTAGGTTTAAAGAAGGGATTTTAATTTCATCTTCACTTGTAATAAGTAAGTAGGGTTCATTTTAATTTTGAATTGACAGCGATTATAGCAATTTGGTACTCTGAAATGTAAACTATTTGGGACTTTATCATCATAGGAAGGGGCTTAACAAATGCACAGGAGCACAGAGGTGGCTGATGGGAAGACTAAGGGTAAATAAACTAACTTGTGTCACTATCGTCTCACCTTTTCGCACCCAACAATAAACTCACAGGACAGTAGAACAGAAAAAAGAAAGACAGAATAACCAAAGTGGACACACACAAATGAATGCAGCAAAAATCAAATAGTAGATTTTTGACAGAATATTTAGTGAGACAATTTGTGGATAACAAACACAGATATTCAAAAACATGTATAACGTATGGTAAAAAGTATAAACTGACTTAATCACTACAGAGATCATTTATATTGGATTCAGTCTCAATTAATAAGATACATCTTAGCTCACATAACATTTTTACTTCAAACTGCTTTTGCACCCCCTACTGCATGATATGAAAAAGTTGTCTTTGATGGCATGTTTTTTTCAAACTCTTAATCAAGTTTATCTTAAAATAATCAAAACATTTTGTGATAATGTGATTGATATCTCAGTTCTTAACTTTTGTCACTAAATATTAAGCAATGGCTACATGATTACATGGCACAAACAACTCAGATTATTAGACTTTTTGAGTTGTAAAAAAAATTTAAATCATCTAATCACATCTAATTTTGTAGTGTGCATTATTGATGTCAATTTTTTTTTGAAATATTGCTTTAGTGCTTTTTTTTATTTCATTTTATTTTTTTTATTTTGCATATTAATTACTGGACAAGTTACAAGTTTGCTGAAAAGAAACTTCGGTACCACTTTATATTAACTACACCTTAATTAGCCTTAGTAAACTATGAATAAAGCATAAATAAAGTCTTAATTATTCATGAACTATTGGTGAATTAATGAATGAAAAAGTTTATTAATGCTTAGTAACTACTTAACTAAGGAGCTAAGATTAGGAATTAGGGTTAGAGGGCAGGATTCAGAGTAATTAAGTAGTTACTAAGCATGAATTAGCTTTTTAATCTATTAATTAATCATTAGTTCATATTGAATTAAGTCTTTATTAAGGTGTTATTAATGATTTATTAAGCCTAATTATTATGTAGTTATTCTAAAGTGTTACCAAAACTTCTTTATGCTACACATTTCAATTTCGGTGGTAAATAGATAATTACATTTATTGCAGAATTATAATGTTATAATGCTTATTGTGGGGCATGTATTATATATTCTACAAATTACCAGCCCTAGAGAATCTTTTACATAAACGTCCATTTACAGTGCAGTCTTATAGCTAGACTGTGTACTGTATGTATAAAAACCGGTGCATTCTCAGATTAATTACCGTAATTTCTGGACTATAAGCCGCTACTTTTTTGACAAGCTTTGAACTCTGCAGCTTATACAACGAAGCAGCAAAATTTTAGAATCTCATAGACTTAGTATTAACAAGTGCGGCCTATATGTGTACTTTATTGTTTTTCTTATTTAAATCTAGTTAGTGCAGCTTGTATTCAGGTGCGCTCAATAGTGCGGAAATTACGGTAATTAAATTCAACACTGTTCAACTGGTGCTGTTAAAATTAACTTTGATGTGTTTTTCTGTTTAATAATAATTTAGTATTATTTCCGTAATTAGACCAATTATTCAGTTGAAGGTTTTTTAAGAATAAACTCAGATTTGTGCGAGCAGTAAATGCAACTCACCTGCTGTCAGTGTCCAAGCCCACAAAGTCCTTCTTCTCAAAGGGCACGCAGAGTAGTGGTATCTTGTCTCCAGATTTGTCTGTTGCCCTGTCCAACCTTTTAGACTCTAAAACTATAAATATTGATTCCACAAAGTCCTCCACTCTTTTCTCCACATCTGAGCAGTTGTCAAAGCCAGGGTAGAAGGCTACATCTGTGCGTTGCTGCTCAGCGATTTCCCCCTGGAGCCCAAAGACCAGCAATCGAGAATCATACAGTGTGGAGCTATAGATCTCTTTCTGCCCGTGGAACCGTTCTGCTGTTTGGGGCCACTCTTTAGCTGTATTGCAGGTGGTAATGGCAATGAGTCCCACCACCTTCCGATGAGTCTGGAAGTCGCCCCATTCGTTGTTTTCGGGCAGGTAGTGGTGGCGGTAGCGGATGTACAGTAGACGATTGGAGTCTCTAATGTTGACCTGGCTGACACTGGCTATGCGTTTGTAGATTTTGAAAAACTGGTCTTCAGGAACTATGCCCACCGGCTGCACCACCACAAGGACAGTCTGGTGGTCCTCGGCACACTGCATGTAGTCCGGGACACTCATCTTCACACAGGGCTTCAAAGACAGTGTTATTAGAACCAATAAACTTACAATTGTTGGTCAATTTATAATGGAGAAAACTGAAAGCAAGAGATTCCATTGTTAGTGGAAACCCTCATAGTCAATTTCCTCCAATTGTTAAAAACTAGCTGAGGAAAAACTAGAATGGAATCAATATGACTTACATGTTTATTCAAAAAGAGGTTTCTAAATGTAGATGCAGTCTATGCATTGAGACAGTTATGGGCAATCAGAAGAGCTGATGAAATAATGTAATAATTACTTTATAATTGAATAACACGTGTTCAATGAGTAAACAAATTAGGCTTACACTTTCAGTAATATCAATATAAAAACTGAGAAAGACAATCCTTGACTCCTTAAAATGCGACAAGACTTAAGGCTGTAGAAAATATTAAGATATAATTTGCACAAGACTTTATTATCAAGTGAACAGCCGTGCTGAAGTGCTCACACTACTATTGCAGAAATAAAAAGGCTAGCATAGCCTGAGAAGCTAACCTGAGTGCACAAGGCAATGACATTATGGTGAACGGTTATAAACGTGAAACACGTGTCACTATACCGAGCTCTATAAGTATTTTAATAAGTCTGTTTTTAGAAGAAACATACTATTCTTACCTAGCAGAGACCTGTCAAGTCTTAGCTTCCTTTTTACGACCAGTGTTTGACAACAATAATGACTAAAGCACTTCCGGGTTTTTCTTTTCACAATAAACCCGTAGATAAAATTATCAAAAACACAAACACTCCACAGGAAAGACAGCAGTTGAGAGGAATTTACTGAGCATTGTGGAGTTCAATAGGAGTTGAATAGGCCTTGACAAGAGAATTTAGCTCTTGTTTCAAAGTAAATTAAAACGATAACATCACATGACCTTTACTGTGCCGCTTCCTTTTTTTTATCACTACAGCGCCCTCCTTTGGAGAGAAGTTGTTAACCCAGCTAAGCACTACTAAGCATGTTTCAGTCAGTAAATAAATAAATACAAATAAAGAAACGACAATCATGTATTGTTTTTATTTTTTTATTCTTTAAACCCATTTATCACTTTCACAATCTTCTTGGAAGACAACAGCATATTCCCTATTGTATTCTTTTTGGCCAGGGGAATTGGTCCAAAACCATGCAGAAGCTCAAAGAGACATGGAATGTCTAATTTATGGTTCATAGTGAATATACACCAAGAACAAGCAAACACTAACAACCATCGATTTACATAACAGTGCACAAACATTGTGTGAAAGTTGACATTGCTAGCGATCCAGAACCGTAACAATACATAAGCATAATCATAAAAGCTAAGTAGAACTCATGAACTAAACAGGTGTTAAGAGAGAGCTTTTCCCCATGTACCATGTGTTCTATGAAACATAACGGAATGAGTGAGGTCAATCTACACACAAGCTTTCTGTGTTCACAATCAGGCAGAGATTCAGTGCATAGTCGTTTTACTGCATCTTCATCCCCAGGACGATAGAAATAATCTAAGATGAAAAAAGATACAAGCTTGAAAAAGTTTGGTCAAGATTATATGCTAAACTTGTAGCCTTGATGAAAAGTTTTGGCTGTATTCAGTCAGAGCACCCTTTGGTGCCAAGCATTATTAATCATTTCTAATAACATCAATTGAGTGGCAGGTAAGTGCTAAAACTACATTTAAAACAAACATAAATTGGCACCAAGGGAATAGCATGAAAATAAGCAACAGATTGGAAAGGTCAAAATCTAATAATACTTAATTTTGAAATCATACTTGGACCTACTTGTGGCTGTAAATTCAAAATTTGTTACAACTAAAAACTAATTAGGATTTTGATTACACTTTTAAGTGACTAAATTAATATACTTAGTGCTCCTTTAATTAAAAAAATATGTTTTATTTTAAGTACAATCTAATCTAGATTGGAAAAGGAATTTAAATCAAACAGAGCAGTCAATCCCACTTTTAAAAGTTCCCTCTCTAGACATTAAGACTTAGCTGTTAGAAGACATTGAAGTTGTTGCTACTTTTGTGTGCAATTGAAATGATATAAAGTACAGAATGTGCAGTTCAGCATTAGAAAAAGAAAGAGAAAGCTACCAACAATAACAAAAACAAAACAAAAAAATAATAATAATAATACTAAGACTGACAGTGGTGTATTTGGGTAAGTGACTGCAACTCATACTCCACATTTAGGTTGTAGACTTAAGAGACCCATTACTCTACAAAAACTTATAAGTGTAAGGAAATCTAGGACCAAAATCTAAGAATGTACAAAAGATAAACATAAAAAACAAAATCAAATTGTCTGAAATTACGTTGCAGTTGAGGGAATGCAAGTCATCTGAAATTTTTGGCATTAATAATGGCGCTGAAGAAGAGGAGACAGTGCCAGTGGTGCAGCGCAGATGAAGGAGGAATCATGGGTGTAGAGTGATCAAAAGGTCTACAGCTTTAGGAACTGTTCCACTGTATTTGCTTCCACAGCCTCCCAAAACATTTCATAGTTCTGTAAAGGGACAAAATCAGGAAATATTTCAGCATAACACACATTTACACCAATGCAATTACTATGCTATTGATCTGAATTATTAACACTGACTATTGACAATATGAATTCTACATAAAGTCATAAACATTCAACTAAAAAGGTGTCTGAATTTTGTTTTCCTCTCACCCCACAGTACTGGTCTTCATTGAAAAGCTGAGGTGGAGCTGCTGAAGGATCTCCCGCCTTATTCCTCATCTCCTCTCGAAGATCTCCGCCTTGAGAAATATCAATGATCTCATACTGAATGCCTTTACTATCCAGGACTCGGGTCACGTCGGCCTGTTGGGACTTTATCTGAAAAACAGAGTAACGTTTAAAGAACTAAAGAATTTTAAATGAATGTGATAGCCAAACTGTTAATTCTAAAATAAATAAAAGCTTTGTAAATAGGAGTTTTGTCAAGGCTGGGTCGTGCTGTACCAGTGTGTTCTGTTTACTTTAAAAGCCCGTACCTTGAGAACACATGTCTTTATCTGGTTGACTGGTAATGATTAATCAACCTGCTCAGCATTATCATTTTGGAGGAGTGAGGAAGTTGGGAGGGGGTCTTTGCAAAAGGGGCCACACCTATGCAACTAACTGAAAAACTAAATGCTCTTGTTGATTAAAGAGTAGACACTTAGTAGATTTAAAAAAAGTTTCCAGTTTGGCCTTTAGAAACAGGACTGAACAGAGTAGAATTAGTGTAAAGCCAATAAAACAACAGTTTAAGCCTAAATGAAAGCTTTCCACAGTCCCACTTAACTTAATAGATAACAGATGTCTGACTAAGTTCCTGCCTTGCCAAATGCATTGTCTGCAGATCCAAAGAATAAAAACAGTTAGCTACAGTTGTTATTTTATCACAGAAACATTATGGCTCCTGACATTATGGCTCATGGACTTCCTCATTTAAAAAAAAGATTTTGCAGAAGCAGGCACATGATTCATCAACAGTTATTTAAAGACATAGCATTTAGGCGAGGTTAACTGTAAAAGAATAAATGAGTTAATAAATGAGTGTTTGTTTGCAGTTCACTATTCAATGCCAGGCTGAGCAAGCTCCACTGTTGTTGAATAACAAGGAAGGCATGGGCAATATTGCAAACACAGCAAAATTTAGCTGCCAAAATTCATCAGTTCATTGTTACTAAACTACTTCACAGTTCTTACCTAGTCAGTATATAAAATAGTACAACAAAAACACTACAGAGGCGGGTTAAGATTAGCAAAGGCCCATCGAAGTTGTTGGTCAGGAGAAAGCTATTAGACAGACTGCTGCTCCTGGGTGTGTCTTTCGGAACGGGCATTGTACGAACCGATGACCACCACTAAAACTGTATTTGTGCGTAAATGTTGGACTTACCGAGCGCGATGCAGTAACAGTGGTGTAGTACACTTTCACTCCCATGACTGCTGCTCTTTCTCCCTCTTTGTGCTTCTGCTACGAGACGAGTCCCCCGCTGTCAAGTGAACTGGGATCAAAACCGGAAGCAGTGCAGCAGCCGTTTTCAAAATAAAATGTACATGGCAGGTTAACAGGAAATGTGGAAAGGGAAACAGATTATTATTATTTTAAGGGCAAGTATCACAAGCTGGCGAAAGGCCTATTAATCTTGTTTATTTCATTTTTAATATACGTCTGGCAAAATAGATTTTTTTTGTTTGTTTTTGCATTACGTCCTCATCAAAAACACAGCTGGAGATAGGCTATTCTTTCCGCTTTGAGCCTCAGAAAACAAATGTCCTAGTTTTGTGATGTCATTTAAATTTCTTGGGTCTTCTGCACTAGTTTTATGTACGTAAATCATTCAGACTTGTTTTGAGCGTTTTGGCTAATATTGGTCTATCAAGATCAATTTAATACTTTTTCCCTATTTAACTTCTTTTACTGTAGGAAGAGCCCAGAAATGGTAAACGCAAGACTGTAGGTTAATGATTTTTTTTATTTTTCTTTTATTATTATTATTATTTATTTTATGTAGGCCTAAAGATGCCACAGTAAAACTATTCAACAGCAAGTTAAAAATTAATTAATTAATTAATTAATTAATTAATTAATTAATTAATTAATAAACAATGTAAATGTACATATTTGACTTTTCATGTAAATTGTAGACAAGCCAAATACACTTTTATAAAAATAAAAATCAACATAAAAATATATATTTGCTACATGAAGAAAGTATTCTATTTTCAATACTTAGGGGTTACTTTTTGGCAATGTTTTATCTAGGCTAAAACAACAGCAGCAGTGGAAGCAGTAGGTCTGGTGATAGAAATAGTTAATATACAGTTCTATCGCTGTTACTATTGAAGTTCTAGCCTAAACCAATCTAATAAATGTATTTGAACTAACCACCATGACATCAACCAGTTCTTTGTCTGTTTTGGCTGAGTGAAGAATGTGGGACAGGATCCAGCAGCAGTGCATTCAGCAGATTCAACCGATCCAAATATCACCACACCATGATGACCACATAGGGGCAGTGGTCTCAAATGTATACGAGCTTCACAAACCATTTGTGCTTGTCTTGGAAGCCTGTCTTTTGTACTCGTGCATTGTCTTTCAAAGTAAACAATCTGAGGTGTTGGATGAAACAAGCAGGGCACTGGGTTTGGTGGGAAGTAGTTCACAGCATTGTTAAGGCTTGTTTTACATCAGAAAAGGCTGGGAAGCACTTGGCCTCGCTCAGACCAAACGTGAAGATTTTACCAAACATTTGACTGAGGAGATGGCACTAAAGAAAAGTCGTTTTGTTTTAAATGTACACCTTTAAAAGACAGTTGAAAGTTGAGAGGCCCCTTTATGCCTGTTGAGTTCATCTCAAATTTGGAAGCAGCACTGTAGTCATGACCCTTTGCTGGCCCCTTGTCTTTAATGAGCAGCACACTGCAGAGTTCTCCTGGCCTATGGGAACTTGGAAAGAAAAAGGATGAATGCAAAAGAATCACTTCAGTCTAATCTGAAGCACTCTATTAATACAGATAGTATAACACAATTTATCCATTGAGTTTAGTCTCAAGACTCTTGCCACTGAAGCTGTTACAATGTCTGAATCAGTTTTTTTTTTAAGTTTTTCATTATATTGAATATTCATAAAATAGAAAAAAATTACTTTCACATTAAATTTAAGAAAAGACTTATTATACTACAGACATTGGACCATATGGAACAAGCATGCCTGGCAAAACTTGTAGCATTACAATATGCGTAAATCATGTTTTATGTTATTATGTTTAATCCACCATCCAAAATAATCAATAAAATCCATGAATCATCTTTTACGAGAGTACTTTTTCATCAACAGGACATACAAAAACGGGACAAAACAACAGGGATCACATAGAAAAAGGGAAGAACAAAGGTCAAAAACTGTTTGGCTCCAAAACTGGCCTGCTCTGCGGCGCAGCTGAATGTTGCAGCTTTTAATAAGAAGCCAGGATCCAACGAAATAAAAAAGGGAAATAGAACAAAAATAACTTTAACTAACCAAAAATACTCCAAAAGAAATAACTATTAATTTAGCAAAACACAATAAACTGTAAAGTATGCTTAACAAACCAAATTTAACAAATAGGCTAATAACCAAATGAATTATAGGAAATATTCAAATGACCAAAATAAACATACTTTTAGCCATAAATCAAAGAAAAATAAGTTTATCAAAAAACATAACTGATAACTTTTAGAAAAAATAACAAAACTGTGTTCTGGCTCCAACAATGTGTATGTTGTATATTTTAGTTAGAAAGAAATATTTACCCACTAATACGATTTGTATAGTTTATGATAGATCAGACAAATGATTTATCATGATAAACATACAAATAGTAGAAAATTGTGACATAATTGTGTGCGTTACAGATACATTCCTTTCGATTTCAAAGGCCACAAACACATATTGCGGATATTTACTTAGATTTTTGTCTAATAATTCTAAATACTGACTGTGGAGACTCTGCAGAGGCAAAAAACAAAAATAATAACAGAAATAAAATGCAAGTGGATACAGAACTTGCAGCTATAGCGTAAATAGCTTGAAAAAAGATACTATAAATGCCGCTATCTGAACATTTTAAGAATAAAGCCAAAGAGAAAAATAATAAATGTACACGTTTTATTAGTAATAAATATATACTTTTATTAAACAGATGTAACATAAGGCACTTGTGTAAGTAACTCAATTTAAAATAACTAAAGCAAACTCTTTTCATGTACATCAGCATCTCTATTTATACAGTGCAATCTCATGGTCTCATAAGAACAGGATAATGGCCCTTCCTTTTTCAGTAACAAAAATAGAAACACGTATTACTTGGCAGAGAACGAGCCTCAACCCGTCCAATGACTGTTTGAGTAAAGACAAGAACATAACATAGACATTCACCAAATACCAAAGGTTGCACTCCAGGCATGTCCAGTGTAACATAGACTGTGCACACAAGAAAAATGGTTTAGTTCAATAGTACTTGCTCCGTACAAGGCACTTTCCCAACCACAAACGTGTGACCATGTGTAATAGCACAGGAGCAAAAACAACATAAGTGTAAATACAGTCTGTGTTGACATTTCATTGACACTTGGATCTCAAGTCAACTGTATTTACTTTACTTAATATCCTTTTAACAGGAACATTGCACTTTCACCCAGCATTTTAACAGTCTATTCTTTTTAACGATTGTCTAGTATAAAAAATAATGTTTATGTAGCTTCATAAACCAATCAAAAAAGTTTCTCTTCCTATAAAAAAAACAGAACTTCAATGCTCACATTTAAGTCCTATGTGAGGCCAATAGGCTACACATTATATAGCCTTGTTAGGGCTGGGCAATTTGGGAAAAAATATAAGCACAATTTTTTCCCTCTTGTTCAAAAACAAGAGGAAAAGGGTATTAATAAAAATAAATAAAAACCTTTAGTATGTACCATTTATTTGATTTCTTTTAAAAATATAGATCACATTCTGCCTTGAAGTTCGACTTTTGCGCCAAACCACACAACTTTACTGACAAAAGATTGCTTTTCGATCTTTCAATTCAAAACCAACAACAAAAAAATAATTGGCAATTCGATTCGATTCTACCGTCTCTCGATTTCTCGATTATATGCCCAGCGTGATTATCAATATATTTTTTAAAATTTCCATTCCCTTTTTTCACACAAATGTATCAGTATTGAGCAACTGACTAATATAATTCAAAGTTATAGAAAAAATATAAAAATCTAAAATTATAAGATGTTGTTAGTAGCAACAGTGAAACAAACTGTTCAGTATTTAAGAAACTACAAAAGTTCTACAGTAATCAAAAAACTAAATTTTACAACATTGTTTTGTTGAAGAGTCACTCCATTTATTTAAATTTGCATATTCTCACGGGCGCACTAAAACAAGTTATATTCTTGATAGTGATACAACTAGTGCAACAGTTGTATCACTTCCTATGTTGCTGAACTTTTTATAATTTCCTCAATTGTAAATGTTAAGAAAAGTTCCACTTCAGTTCAGCAGTAGGGTACACAAACTTGTTATTATAATGACTAAACAGAGCGTAGCCATAGTAACTTATAGCAACAAACAACACATTTCCAGCAGCCATGTTGATTTGGAAAATAACTAGAACTAGACTAGACTTTTTAATTACAAACTTCTCTTAAAGTGCATATGACATGTTGAACTGCTCATTTCACTAAAACAAAGTTAAGTTCTTTTATTTAAGATTTTACTAAACATTTTACAAAGTTCATCCCAGTTAAATTGGGCTAAAACTCTTGTACTAATGTAATAGATTTTCGCTTCTTGAGACATAAAAACACACAACAACACACTCATTTTAGTTTATAGGGTTATTAAAATGTGTCTATTGTGTGATGTCATCAGTTTAGAACTCTGCTCTACTATCTACTATTTTTTTAGGTAGTAATTTCATATTTTACAGTAATAGTTGCAAAGCAGAGTCAAAAATGAGTTGGGTCCCTATTGTGTAGCTTATTTAGACAGACGTGGAGTTCTGCATTATTAAGACTAAACATTAAATTACCCACTTTAAACTATGAATTTTTTAGCTTTTATTCTACATTGTTTTTAATACGCTCTGTGCACGGACTGTCAGTTGGCTTGTTGATATTCAAAATAGCTAACTTCTGTACTTATGAGTATTTCCTGTTAGCGTAAACATGTTACTTTATAAACAACCAATAGTACTTCGAGGTGTGCAATATATCAAGTTTTAGATAAAATGGTGATTGTTGTTTAGAAGATATCCAAAAAATGAAAATCGAGTATATAATTAATAGTAAAAAAAAAATCTACAAAATAAGCTGTTTCACAATGCAAATGAGAACTTGCAAATGTGAACTTTTAAATAAGGGTAGAAATAGTTCAAATACTCATTCATTTTGGTCTTCATTGACCAAAATTGTTAATAGTTTGACTTTTTATACACGACAATCCTGCTGCATTTTGTTCTTTACAAAAAGTTACTTAAAATAAAAGTCGGTGATGTTGTGAGTGGAGTTTGGATCAGATGTTTGGTCATTAAAACACACACCTTAAAGGTACACTGTATAGCCGTTATGAACCACCAAAGACATATTTTGGATTCTATTTCTTCATATACTTAAAAAATTAGACTGAAAATGGTGGTCTTTTGGAGCCTTGTGAAGAGGCGGACTCTCTTGTCAACACAATATAATAACTAATAATTAGCATGCCATGCCACAATTATTATTGTCTTAAAACAAATGCATATTTTTGCTACAACTGTGTACGTAACTGTTTGACCAAAAAATATACTTGAATAAAATCATGTTTTTGTAATTTAGATGTTTTTGTTGTACTAAATCTATATTAAAAAAGTGTCTTTATTTTGATTGAGGTTCTATGGTCACAAAACAGACTATTATTTGGCCAAGAAGAGGGCCTCCCCTCTAGGTTTTCATAGAAAAAGCTGCTCTTTTATTTCTATTTCTTCACATGATGGCAGAAAATGTATTGATTCCCACTAAGAATTTTTCAAAGTATGATTTTAACATTCTATTTCAGCTGAATCATGGAGTTTTCACCACTAGAAAGTTACACGGTGTTCCTTTAAGTCGAGTACAGCCTTATTAGTTTGATCATTACACTTCAAATAAAACATTTAAAAACATGTTTGAACATCTTCTTGTTGGTTTGACATGATATCCTCAAAATATCATAATCGAGAAAACAAAAATGTATCAAGATATCTTTTATCAATATCGCCCAGCCCTAATAGTACTTTGATGAAATATTCTCCTAAATTGTTAAGTCTTTAACACAGTTTCAGAGACGTCAATCACAACTCACTGTTTATTGCCTGATTTTCCAAGTATTGATTCGTTTTAGACTGATTTAGTGAAAACCTCGTAGAAAGTACAGAAGTTGGGCATTTTCAATAAAAACAAGCCAACTGGTATTTTGAATGTTGCTGCCGCTCCACTCGCAAGATGGCTGTCGCGACTGCCACACCACAAACACTCTCTCCAGTCATCATTGCAACACAGCGGGTTACATGCACTTATGTTTTACCAGCATGTGATTCACTTTCCTCAGTATGATAGCACCGGTGATCACACACGCCAATATAGTGCCCGCAAAGAGCTGTGCATAGAAAGCCGAGTCTCCGCTCTCGTGCAGGTTCAAATACACTTCTCTGCGGCCAGTGTAGTCCAGGAAAGAGGCGTGGATCTGACACAGGGTTGTACATGACAGGAAGATGTGAAATACTTGATGACTTTGACCGAAAAAATTGCATCTTCCGGGAAAGCACTTCTCTACAACTGGAAAAGTGTAAAAAGCAGCAGCACTGAGGAAAAAAGCCACTTGTCCAAAATGATAAATAAGACTCGGATCGTCGCTTGCTTCTGACCAAAAGATGAACCTCCAAACCACAGGGCTGATGTCCCAAGCGTAGGCCAAGGCTGAGGGTGCTACGTGCCCAACTTTGCGCTTGCACGAATGTAAGCTGTGATACTTTCCAACGCAGCATCCAACAAAAGATAGTAAAGAAAAAGTGGCGGCAGTTGGCATGAAGATTCCTTTTACCAAACTGTGCATGTTTGCGTCTATAGCGTAGTAAAAGTGCGAAACGGCGCTGCCATATTGATATTGCGCCACCCCGATGTAGTCCAGATAGTAAAAAATAAAATGGCAAAACTCTGATTTGCTGCCCAACAAGTGAGCTATGACACTGAAGGCTGTGTAGGTCACAGAGGATATAAGAAGGATCATCAATGGCCATGCATGCCTGTCATTTACAAAGTCAACATTTTCAGCCAAATCACAGCATTTTGCCAAGATGATCAAAAGCGCTACCAGGTGAGTCCAGACATTCAAGGTCTCGTTGTGGCGCTGGAACAGAGATAAGAGGTAGTAGCGCCAGTTCTGGTGGAGCTGCCGGTAGCCTGAGGTAATGTAGCGGTCGCGCAGATGAGTGGGAACATCGGTGTCTCTCAAGGTGGCGGGCATGGAAGGGGCGGCCTCAGCTAGCATGCGCGGGACCTGCCGGATCTGCTGCAGGCTGATGAAAAGGCGGCCGATGTGCTCCGCCACAATGGTCGCCATGGCTGCAGAGGTTTGAGACGATTGGCACCTGAAAGAAATCACAAAGTATTAAAGATCTATTCACCTTATTCTGCTCCGCCTACTTTTCTTGGAAGCATACTTCCTTAAGGTAGCTAACGTGTTCTCTCATCTTGCTGGGCAATCTCAAACCGATGTAATGACTGAATACTACAAGCTAACTAGGTTTGCAGCTTAACTGGAAGTGGGCTGTCAAGAATAGTGGGTGGCGGCAAAATAAGGTGAATAGTGCCTCTGTCTGTTATACTCGATGATGTCCGAAGAGCTGCAATAACAAGTACTTTTTCTTTTCCATGGTGCCAAAATGACAAAAAAAAATGTATGAATCACTTTTAATACAACTTGGGGATGTTAGTCTTGTCTTGTCAGATAATAGATCTTGTTGTTTCTGTTTTTGGTTTTGATGGTCTAACTGTCAGACACTGCATTTTTGTGATGATTTGTTGGCATTCTAGACTGGATTTTCAGAATGTGTAACTCACGTGGCTCAACTGACAGAGTGGGCCAAGGGTGTGCTACTTTAGTAGGCGGATGGAGATCCCAAGATACAAAATGTCTTTTTCTGACATGATAGAGTGATAACAAACGATTATTTTGATAATCGATTAGGTGGGCGATTATTCTTTTGATTAATCGATTAGTTGTTTAGAACAGAAAGAACAGAAAAAACAAGATTTCACACATTTCAATCCAGACAAAGCATTGTATTGTCAATTGAGGATGTTTTCGTAGGGAAAACATTTACTAGAATTAAATTATACCATGAGTTTCTAACTAGTTATATTAGGATTTTTACTGTTTTAAATTTATTTGCCAATTGAACAATAATAAGGTATTGTTTTGCTTCTGTTTACTAGTAACACTCACTTGTTTCAGATTGTATAGTGAATTTACATATTTTTAACATTGTTGCTACCAGATAGGAATTACAAAACGCATTTTCATCCAGTTCGTGCATGTTTGGGAACCTATATAAATCAGTTAACAATTACTAAATCAAAGTGGTTGATTAATTTAATAATCGATTAGCTGCAATTAATTGATTAACTTGTTGCAGCTCTTGTCCTATTGCGTGAACATTTTGTACTGCTGCCAAAAAACATGGCATATTTTGTCAAAAAACAGCCACCTTCTGGAAGTAAAACATGAACCAAGTCCATTTAACTGCTTCAATGTTGTTGTCAAAGAAAGGTCCATCTCACCTTACATAGTTTGTAGTACAAACCCTACAGCATTTTTTTTTTTTTTTTAACAACCACTTAAAAGGCACTTTGTGTCTTTCCTTTATTTAGTAATGAACTGACACATGTTGAGCAGTGATTTACATTTTGATCAGTGCTATTTAAGCCATTTGAGTAAAAAAAAAAAAAAAGTAACTACATTTCCTGCATAATACTGAACTGAAAAGCCTCATGAGTCTCAAGTATTTAGCCTCTAAGTCAACTATCAAGTTTAAGAGCTGCAAGTCCAAGTCAAGTCCCGATTCAGTCTCCCACAAATCCAAGTCAAGTCCAAGTCCTCAGGTCTTTATACCAAATTAGCCTACATAATTTACATATATTTAATTGATCTAACAAAAAAATCAACTTACTTAAAATAAATACATAAATAAATGTCATTTACATATTTTTTTTACATTTAAGCAATACTAAAAGTTTTTGAAGGTGTACTACCGAAACACCTTCAAAAACGGGCGGAGACAGAACTACAGTATTTGCACAAAAAGTTTGCACATCTCCACCCATCCCCTTACAGAAGACCGCAAAGTTCCTTCTTTTCTTATCCTCTTTAGTCACGTTGAAGTCCAGTTTACAAGACAATATTTTCATACCGATTAGCTGATGTCTAGGAGGGATGTCAAGTAAAGGCGTTGGAAAACTCGCTTCTTGCGCCTCTTCGCCTGCCCGGGACAGAAATCCGTGCTGAAGTGCTTGTGTGCTGCACTTGGGCGAAGCAGCGGGATCAACAAGTGCGCGTTGTAACCGGAAGTAAGTGCGTTTATCTACAAAATAAAAGCATCACTGTCATGCTATCATTACAGATTACTGAAAGATTGTTGAAGATCCGAATGTAATAAAGGGCAATTTAGTGGCAGCAGATACACTGTAAAATATAAGGCAGTGTAACTTTAAAATTTATGTACACATTTTGTCTTAAAGTTTTATGTCAAGTTATATTCTCTTGCACTCTCTTCTCTCTCTTCATTTCTCTCCCTCTCTTCTCCCCTTCTCCCTCTTGCTCTCTCTCTCTCTTTTTCACACTTTTCACACCTCTCTCCTCTTTCCTCTTTCTCTAACCACTCTCTCTCTCTCTCTCTCTCTCATTCATCTCTCTCACCCTTTTCTCTCCTCTCTATTTCCTCTTTCTTCTTTGGCTCTCTCCCTCTCTCTCTCTTCACCCGCCTGCTCTCTTTTTTATATGAGTGTCTGCTTCTCTTGCTTTTCAAATGCAAAATTATTTTTCAAACATGGTAGCTTAATTCAGCAAAACATAGCAAAATTAATCATATTTAAGATTTTACATATTTTTACATTTTGCTTATTTTCAATCTACATTTTAGCGAGCCACTATGACAAATAGGCAACAGTAGTGGAATTACTCTACCTGTCTTAAAAAACATACAAAAACAAAACATAGTATAAGTGAAGTTCAAAATCCATTCATTTTCAAAATAGTTATGCAATAATGATGCCTAAATACACCTACATTCAATTAAAATTATTGTTTCAGCTATCAGAAAATTGTATCAGTTGTATGAGAATTGTCTCAGCATTTGTGGGACTTGTGCAGCAAATGTCACAATAAACTGCAATGCAAAACTGTAACCAGCGCTTTAAGTGGACAAAAATAAGTGCAGACATTCTCATTTTCTATAGTCGATTAGGTTAAAATTTGCACATTTTGCAATTTTAAGCAAAGTAAAGTCTAAATAAGATGACCAAACTGTCATTTATGAACTTTAATACACAGCTTACAGACAGCAGCTATACATTAAGTACATTAAGTTGAACAATAAACAGTTAAAAATAAGATGTGGGCTCAATCAGTTCCTGTTCAAAACTACTGATTTCTCTCTCATCAGTAGTTTGGTTGTTTCAGCTTTAGACTGTGTGCTGGCAAAATCACTCGGGGGAGTAAAGATGATGATATGTAAATGAAAATTACTCTGAAAAGTCAGGAGGAAGCTGCAGTAAAATGTGTGCTGTGTTAAAGTAAAGATGTTGCAATGAAAAATGAATGAAATTAAGTTGCTTTTAGCTTCTTTTCATGACGAAAGTGGCAGTAAGCCCAGTTTCAACCTCGCCTCTGTTGAAACTGGGCTTACTGCTGTTTTGCTGAAGATTTGATTTCCCACAGCACCATGGAAAGAGTTTATTCAGTAATCTGTGCGAGAAGAGTAAACTTTACAGTCTCGGAATGTGCATGGGTGTTCACTCCATTGGAACATTCTTTGTCCATGACTCGCCGCTTAAATGTGTAGTAGCCAAAGAGTGCTAAAGGTAAAGAAGCATATACTGTATTTTGCATAGCCTATGTGTACATTATAGCAATTAGACTTCAAAAGCAAAGTCTACACTTACGATATTGGCACGTTTTGCTTAATATCAGACCAGCAAATCTAGATTTTCTTGATTGGTGAGGTGCATTCTTCTTTTCTTGTCACTCTAGTAGATTGAGCATAGAGAAACTATTGTGACTAAACAGGCCAAGCAATAAAATCTGCTTCACATAATTGAAATTATGACCAGCAGTTTTGCAATATTTCTCTCTGTGTGTAGGTGTTATCTGTGATACTTTACTGTTATCATTACGGCCTGTTTTCCTTATCACGTCTGACTAAAGTTGTCTAAAATTCACACTAATACTGTTTCTAAACCCTTTGGAGCACAAGCAAATGGCTTTGTGAAGCTGCAACCCTGTTTTAGCTTCTCGGCTCTGATAAGAAACAAGAACTTTCCCCACAGAAAAACAGAATATCATTTCAGCTTATTTTTTATTTTTTGGTAAATATAAGACTTCGTAAAGCTGGTGTTTACAGCTGAGACAGTAGAAGTTGCATCTTTTGGGTTTGACGAATTGAGATAAAAAAAATTGTGTTAGGTACCTGAAATTGAGTCTATATAAATTTCCTATACAAATAGAAATTTTTGGTTTGTTTGTAAGTTTAGTCTAATTCATCTCAGAATGGTAGATTTGATTCTAAATAAGAGGGTAACAATGTTTTTTTTTCAAACATTGAAAAAAAAAATAGGAATGATAGGAGGTTTTAAAGCTACACAGTTAAACCTTCTGAAGGTGGAAAATTATCTGTAGACACATTGCATAAGAAAGTTTAATTTTTTAAGCTTTCTAAAATTGGGACATTTTTCATAGATGTAGATGTGGAGTGCAAGAGTCCATAATAGCCTTAGCCATAAGAAAATACACTTTAGGGAGATGCAAGATGCTTACAGTAAACATAGATATTGTTACAGTGTTTTAATCCAACAAAAACATCATGTGTCAATTTTGTGTGACCTGCCTGGGGACAACAGATGGAAATTAGCATCTTTGCTATAATCTGACATATTTACGTGTGTATTTTACATGTGTTCATTAATATGTACTGTCCCTATCAAAAAAAAAAAAAAATGTTCATATGAGGGTTGTGTTTCTTTGCTGTCCACTTTTTTCATTCAGTCTATAAAATATGAAAGCATTTCTGTCGATTTGTTGTTTTTGGAGACTCTGAAATAGAGGGGATGATTTGTAGTGCAAAACAAAAATGCAAATGCAGGGAGAAATAAGGAAATTAATATACATTGTCAAATAAACTGAATGTTTAGTCATAACTATATTGCTATGGTCATTTGTGTCCACCAAGGGGCAGTATTTACAGGCTTAGAAAATGAATATTAAATAAAATATGTGATCTTTTCGTGTTAATAAAGAAAACACAGATGAGCAAAAATGTTGTAACAGATATGGATACAGACTTTCCAAATATTGCACATATGCAAAGAATATGACTGTGAATCTTGCTGTGATAAGGATTAGATTAAGCCTTTTTAAATGACCTCAAACTTGAACTAGTATAGTGTTCAAGAGAAAAAAGTACTTTTATATTTTATTGTATTTATATAGCCCAAAATCACAGCAGCAGTATCTCAGAAGACTTCACATGATTGTTGATTTAGCAAACAAAATTGTCAGAAAAGAATGAAACAATTGGTCAATACTAACAGAAGCTTTGGAAGCATTATTATACAAATAATAATGACTGTTGTCAAGATGTGACCACGACTGACCTGTATCCTCATGCAATTTGAACTTTAAGTCAGTGGAGCCCAAAAACAGTGGCAAAGGGAAACAAATTATCTAGCAGGACAAAAATGGCCAATCCAAGAGAGGGAGGTGGTGAAGAGCGAGAAGGGCAGGTTCTCATTATTAAGTGGCATCCGAGGTATCAACACTGGAAGCAGCAGCATCTGAAACAAATACGGGGGTCAACGTATGAATAGCAAAGAACAGATTATGGAAACTTAGTGATAAACTTTACAGGGAAGTAACAGAAATAAAGAAGATACATACAAACAGAAAGTTCACAGATAAGCAAAAGTGACTGAATATGAGTTTGTGTGAATAGACATACACTCATGCCCCGTTCATAGTTCTATTCCGATAAATTACAAAGAGTCAATGCATAATGAGCACTGGATTAAGGCTTCCACTCAACAGAGGTCGTGACAGGTTATGAGTGAAAAAGCACCTTGAGAAATGCTGCACAAGGATTTTACAACATATTGTATTTTCTTATTAACCTTTGGGTCAACGTGCAGGGGTGGTCGATATAAACACATTAGCTACCTTTTGTCAATAAGCAGGCTAAGATTTAATAAAGGGAGAAAAAGAGAGAGAGAGAGAGACAGAGAGATAGAGGATAAATATAATTGTGTAATACAAAACACTTTCATTATACAGCAAAAACTTGAATACATTATAATGTATTAATTTACCAACATTTCTTCTACTTAAATTTCATAATTTGACTAAGCATAGGCGCAATATTTGACAAGGTGTGCCTTTACTTTAAAGTATGAAATGCAGTTGACCACTTCAAGTGTCTCTAAAATGTTCGTTTTGGGCTCTGATATCACTGTCCTGGGAGCTACTCTTGAAACAAGCCGACACTTAACATTTTACTTTAAAAACCTTTGACTGCAAGTGATAGTGTGTCAGAGAGGAAGCACATCTTCTGGTCTAATTGGATTGGATGGCTCGGCCAGATATCGAGGTGGCATTTTGCCGGAGAATTCCCTGCGCTCCCTGATGATGACTCCAGTGTGCCTTCCTTTATCAACGTCTGCAGGCTTTTGCTGAGTAGTTTGTTTTTGCCTTTCGCACAATATATCACCTGTCACTTCTAATGGGACCCAGTATGGAGTACAAAAGGCCCCAGCAGATCTCCTGGGTTCTTCTTTCCAGTCCTACCATTCGCCATAGATAACTTTTTCGATAGATGCAACCCTCCACCTCGGATGTACTGGAACTCAAGTTGTCCTGTAACAACAAATAGAGAGCATTGGGAGCACTGGGCAGAACTAAATAAAGAGCAATGCAGTGGCCTGTTTCTTTTGTTCTTGGACTGTTGAAAATCTTTTGAGGATGTTTTCTTGGTAAACTCACTATGCTCAAAATTGATACAACATATATATTTTCTGAAGGGGCGATTTGTAGGTCAAATCAGTGCATAGACAAACCCACTCAGAGTAAGAAGGTTGTTGTTGTTTGCAGTAACAAAAAATAAAAAATGCAGAATAAAAATGAATGACAATTACAGAGATTCCAGCCGAGGCAACCAGAAGTGTCAGATTGTAAATTCCACCAGCAAGTTTGGTCTAAACTAAGCACATCGAATGAAAAAATAAATTGACAAAAAAATATATAACAGAATTAATGTTGAACGTTCAGAAGTGTAATGACATCAATTAGAAACTGTGCTCAACTTCCTATTTTCAACAAAAAAGAAAACTAATATTTAACAGATTTCTATTGGCCTGTTGGCTGCGTGTATATTTACTGTAATGCATGTAATATAAATTATGTGGCTCATAAAAAGCTAATTTGAATCTCTCTCTCTCTCTCATATATATATATATATATATATATATATATATATATATATATATATATATATATAAAATACAATTGATACAGTAAGGGGGCCATGGTTTTATTGGCATCCTTGTAAAAAAAAACAAAAAACTTCTCTCTTTTCTCTCTCTCTCTCTTTTTTGTTTGTTTGTTAGGTTTGTTTACCGTGCACTTCCTGTCTGCATTTGCGTGACTTGACGTCGCTGTGAACGGGACAAATGAAGTCCGCTTTCCTTCTCCACGGCTGCTGCTGGTGATGGCGGATGTTGACGAGAAAGAAGAAACTATGAGAAATTATCATTTAGCAACCGAAAAGATAGATCCCGGGGCTAGTCGCTTCCCTTACTGTGTTGTGTGGACACCGATCCCCGTGTTATCGTGAGTTTTACTTTCTACACGGGGCAACTGACAGCTGCTAGTGTTGTTAGCCTAGCATGCTAGCAGCAGAGACTCTGCACTGTTGCTGAATATGTGTAGCTAATATAAGCTACAATAGACTAAACCTAGTGTTTTCAAATTATATTTGTATAGCAGTTCAGCCATGTGTGTAACATAGCCTACAAAAACTAAATTCTAACTGATTCAATCACGTATTAGAGATCGTGGATACTGTGTAATTCATGTTAATGTTTGTGAACGTCTGGTCAGTGTTATCTGTGTATAAACAGTTTGTATAACTGTTATATATAAACCAATTTAGTATTTTGTCCGTTTTTAGGGGTGACTTGATTTTTTTTTTTTTTGTGCCAGTTATGTGGCAGTTTGTGAAGAGAAGGTAAATAAAGCGAAAAGGCGCTGAAACTTACAGGAAGTAATACACTACTCTTAAAAATAAAAAAGTAAAATAAAATTAAATATTTATTGTCATCAGCACATAACTAACTATGTTATATATTAAAAATCCAGTGGCAATGTATGCTTGGCAGTTCAAACAATTTAATAAATAATGTATATGTTTTTCAGAAACTAACAATTCTATTAATATTCTAAAATGTGATTATGGAATTTTATTCTGTCACATCTGCTGCCCATGTCCAATCTGGAACTAAAATGGTAAACTTTACCAAATCTTAAGAATATTTTAAATGTAACTATTGTATATTGATACATTGCAGTGAAAAGAATAGTTCAACCTGTCATTTGTACTTTAGGCTTTGTGAAGTGTTGGAACTAATGACTGCATAGTTGGTCCATGTTTCCACTATTCAGCCACCCTCTACTGTGTGGTTGTAACAGTCACTGCCATTGTTCACGGCTGGCTTTGTTTGTGTGTTTATTTCAGATGGCTGCTGCCTTTCATTGGACACATGGGAATTTGTACTTCGACTGGAGTCATTCGAGACTTTGCCGGGCCATATTATGTCTCTGTGAGTCATTAGCCTCTCAATGTTATGCTTTTAATGTATATTTTGGGGCATATTCATAATTTCAAAGAGACCTCCTCTGGGAGAACCAAATATCAGATCAGAATGATTTTAAGTGAAATAATTTCATTTCTGGAAGTATACTATAGATTCGATTTTACCTCAAATATGTCTGGATTATGGACTTTAGGCTGTAAGTTAAGTGATTTTTCTTTGAGTAGTGAAGGGCTGTACTGTAAAAATTGCACTGTAGTACAAAACAATAATAACAAAAAATATATACAACATACTGTTAAATAACTTTGCTATGAAATTTTTAATATATATTTTCAATTGTGGGTTGTTTTGTTTTAAATAAAACTAATTTTAGCTGCCTTTGATCTGTATTTTTATATTATTGGCTTGTAGTCAACAGTGACGCCCACTTCCTGGTTCAACAAGCACCGACTCCCATGTTTAAAAAAAAAAAGAAAAAAAGCTTTGTGATGAGTCAGGAGCGTAAGACCTGCATTTTTGCTTGGAATCTGTTTCTGCAGTTTTATAAACATTAGTGACAAGTGTTTTTATCTTCAGAACTGCAAAGGATTATAACCTATGTATTACCAGCTCTTATTATTTTTTTTCCATTTGTGCAGGAAGACAACATGGCTTTTGGAAGACCAACAAAGTAAGTAGGTTCCATTTGCTTCGACTACATTTCAAATAAATACTTGTGTCCTAACTTTTTCTTGTACATCATTGATTTATTTCTAGATACTGGATGCTTGATGTTAGCAAAGTTTATGCTAGTGGTTCCAACGCGTGGGACACTGCAGTGCATGATGCCTCAGAGGAATACAAGCACAGAATGGTAAGCAAGCAGAGTTTTGGCCTATGTGAACACAACTCATGTTGACTGTAGCCCTGTACTGCAAAGTTCCGCTTCTACACATTTGTTTTGTATTCAAGCATAACCTCTGCTGTGACAACTGTCATTCCCATGTGGCCATGGCTCTGAATCTGATGCGATATGAAAACAGCACCTCGTGGAACATGGTCAACTTGTGTTTGTTCGCACTCATCCACGGAAAACATGTCAGGTAATAGAACATTTTTAATTACAGTTAATTACTGCACTACTAACTATTTAATTACTACAGAGTCATAAAAAATGCTATAAAATTGCGGTAAAGTATACATTATTAACCCTTTAGGTGCTGGTGTTTTTTGCTTGAAATCCAATCCTGAAACTATAAAGACTGCAAACTTTCAGCTGGAGATGTCAAACTGATATCTCTCTGTAATATTTCATAAAAAACGCATTTGAGAGTTGAATCTTGAATTTTCCGAGCTACTGAAACTTATGCGAAATGAGAACCTGGAGTCTGGAGACAGAGCTTGAAATGACTTGCAAATTTGGCACCTCAGGGTTAAATCTGTACAGCTTAGTTGTGGTAGCATGTAAAATGCATTGAAACTTTACTTTACAAATAGTGACACTGGGTAACAAGGCTCCAGTAGCCTCTGAAGGTCTTGATAATAATTTTATTAGGTGAACTGAACCCGATGTGTCAGAAAAGTAGGAGAGAGGCCTGGTTCCAGGTATATCTAGGGCAAATCTGTAGAAACAATGAATCTAAACATGTTTTAATATTCTGTTTGGTTAGAGCAAACAACAACCTCTTTTACATAACAAATCCATAGGTTTGTGGGGCAATATTAAATGGTCAGTCAGAGCCTGACGGCCTAATCCACTCAGGCAAAGCAGAAATGATCAGATAATGATACAAAGCTGGACATACCATTGTCACAAAAAAGTACATGGACCTTATACTCAAGTCATTTACAGAAGCTTGGGTGTTCCAACACAAGCGCTGCACAAATAGCATGTTCGGGGCAAAGGTACAAAACTGCACTTCTCTCCCTGTGGATCTAGTGCTGCGCTATTTTCTTTCCATAAATTCTCCAGGAGGTAGTGGGGCAGAACCAATTATCACCCTATACACAGCAACAGTTTTGAAACTGTTCTTTCAATTTTCTTTTTTTAACATAGGAATTTCTGAAACATGTTTATTACGGAGTTGTTTAATTGGCTTGAATGCAGTCATACCAGCAAATAACCCCAGTGTAAAACAGCCTTCTTCTTGTGTAGTTGTGCAGGTTTTCTGAAGACCTGGCTCCCCTTCATGATGCTTGTTGGAGTGCTTACCCTCACTCTTGCCCTCACCCTCAGCTGACAGGGGAGCTTGACCTAAGGACAACATACAAATCCCTGCAGATGAGAGGACTTGCACCAACCAATGGGGTCACCACAGTGTCCAGGGAAGCAGTACCTTAGCCGATTTGCTTGAAACTACAGTTGGCTTTAGACCAGCCATGTCGGTATTCCCTAGCTCAAGAAAGTCAATTTAAAATCTGCAGTTTGTGGAGAAAGCGGAGTGCATATCCTGTGATGCTTCCATTATGAGAGTTTCTAATGCACTTAACGGATTGAAAGCTAACAGAACGCTAAGCTTCCTGTGAACAGGAGTTATTCTGAAGTGATATCTTATTATACAAATATACATTTTAGTAGGTGTAACATTCCTGCCTCGGTCAACATTTTTAGTAATCCTTTACATAATGAAAAGAGGAATCCCCTGATCTTGTACTTCTCTGATGCCATTTTACTAGGGGAGCACAAACATGTAAAATCAATTAGATGCCTTTCTAGGGATTTATTGCATTTGCTGCTTGAATTAATGTACTCCTCTCCAGAGCTGCAAACTAGTCCCATATACTGTATACTCACTGTTTATATCATCTTTTTTCCACCAAAACATCTCATGTTTACTATTTTAGCACTTCAAACACAATCGTTAAAAATGTGGTTTAGATTAGCCAAATGTTCTTTATTTTGCCTCGAGTAAACAGAGAGGACAACTTTAACTTCATTCACTAGGCCAGCATTTCATTTCTTTTTACTTTCACATACTTTATGGTAAAGCCAGGACATGCGTCTTTTTGAGTTAATTCTTATCTCTTTTAGAATGGCATTTTTATCATGTGAGTCGTTCTTAAACATGGATTGGGAAAGCTGTTGCCATGGTGTTAGAAAGCAACCCCAAATCCTCTTATTGTTTGTAATCAAACAGAAAAAGTGTTGATCCCTCTCTTTGTCCTGGGCACTGCCCAAAGCAGCAGGTAGTCAAGATTCTCAGGTTTTTCACGCTTCCCAAGCCTACATGAATGTCCCAGGTTTCCCCGGCCTGAGCAGAGTGCTCCTGCTGTTCTCCACCTCTGCATACCTCATCTGAAGGTCATTGTGAAATGCCAGCACTGTTTCACAAAGCTTTCATATAGCCAATGCCATTAGTTTGTACTCAAGGTATATTATTGGTATAATATTGTGTCTATACCAAAAAAGGTAACCAGGATTTCACTAAGCAAATAAAAAAGAACCTCTCATGCTAATGACTGCATGTTCAATGTTATGTGCCCAAAGAAACAAGCCACCTCAGTACCTAATATTTTGAATGCCCAATTGCCCAGTTAAGTCCTTAGTTGAGCTGTGTAAAATTCTACAAAAAGTTCATTCTACATTTTTTAATAATTCACATCACATATTTGTGCCTCTGGTGGGTCTTGGATGTATATCATGCACAGATGAATGACGAGTGCGCACAACCGCATGTTAACGTGTATCTGTGCTGCATGCAAGAACTGTTGGTAATGTTCAGGTTTCCCTCTGTGGTGAACCACAGCAATCAATAAGCTGCCTTTTGTCTGAGCTAACTGCCCCTTAATTTCATACTATTTCTAACTTTACATGTCTCTGAATCTTTTATGATTTCAGTTTCACATGAATGCTGGTAATAGAAAAGAAACCATAAATTATGAATCTAAGTGGATGTTGATGTGATGCTATGGCCTGTAGCACGTGCATAGCTTTTAGTTTGATAATTGAGCTGAACATGAAGCTTCAGAGCATTTATATGGGCCTTAAATAGAAGTCTGTTTTTTGATACCATTATTTTTTCATGAGAAATTACTGTTGAAGAAATAACCTCTTACTGTAAATACACACTCCTGATGCATCTACAGTATGTTTGTGGTAAATCTTTAGTGAACTCGTGATGAATTTATGAATTTGTAATGACGTGATTATGGGTGTGATAATTCAAGCATAGAACATAACTCATTCAAACTCAAATTTGGGTTGTCCATAGTTGCTTAAATATTGGAAAATTACTTAATTACTCAAACACTTCATTCATGATCTGTGAAATGAACGCTTCATTCACAGCGAGGCTTGTGCTTTTAACCTATATTAAACATGTATGAGTGTTGCTTTAACTCCAAACTACAGACGTTTGTTGGTGTGCATGTACTTAGTTATAATATTGTATTGTGTGAGATGACTGGTGTGGTGCCTTGTATCCAGGAGCCAGGTCTAGGAATGTGGAGACCTGTGGTCCCAGCCTTTCAGCCTGTTGACAAAAGACAGTTGGGATGCTAGTACTGGTGCCACTATTCTTTTATTAGGCTATTATAACACCCTGTAGATTTAAAACTATCTTTTGTTTTTTTCAAGCCTCAAAATGTATTTAATTGTGCAGACCAAAGCTAGATATCGAATCATTGTTCCAGTCACTGTGTGAACTCAGACTGTCTGTGACAAAATAAAGACTATTATTGTACAAAAGTGTCTTTTATTTGAAGTTTGCCAACTCAATTTTATCCTTAAGAAACTCATCCTTCACACTTGGGCCATTACAGATGTTTCTCTGTCATTAGCCTATTTGTTCCAGAATAAACACTGCACTGATAAGGCGCAAACGGTCCCACTTTTATCCTGCAGATTTTCCAAGTGTTAAAAGAGAATCAGGATCAAAGGCGCTCAGCGGGGGTCAGTGCTTCCATCTGGGGACGCAATCCACCAGACTCACCTCAGCTTTGACTTCTCTCTGTAGTGCTGCACTTTATAGTAGGTTTGTAACATTACATGATAGGGAGCCATGTGCACTGGGGCTTTGTAATAGGGTACGTTTAAAAATCTGGATTTAGAATTTCCATGGCTAATTTCTTTAGATTTTAAAAAAATAAATTGGCACACATCGTTAAAAATGCAGACCTAGTGTTCTTCTCACACACTTTTGAGAAATTCTGTGAACCTAAAATAAGCTCTAAACAGGGGACATTCCTGTTCTCCATCCACGCAGCGGGCCACCGGAGGCTGAGTGAGAGTGGAGGGAGTGTTGGACCAGCACACCGCTCAGCTCACACTGCTCTGAGAAGCCCCTCCCCACAGATCATTGCACTGGGGCGATTGTCCTTTTAACTTCATTGTGTGAGAGAAGAAGCGACGCCCCGCTTTGCCACTGCAAAGGATCAAAAGCCCCCTCACTTCTCCACGACCCCCAGTTTTGTTCTCATGGAAATCAGAGCTTGCTTGCCGGCCACACTTTCCGCGGAGCTGCAAAGTTGAAGCGCATTCTGAGCCGGGACAACACGAAACACGAGGTGATGAAGTCTCCCAAGAGCTGATCGTAGCCTGCTGTTGTACTTGACGTGCTTTTTACGTGTTGGAGAAATCCACAGTTCTATGCAACATGCGGGACTTGGAGCGCTGCCTCATCTTTTGCGCGCTACTTGCGTCTGTTTACGCGGCATGTCCTTCGCGCTGTGAGTGCTCCGAGGCAGCTCACACCGTAAAGTGCGTCTCCAAAGATCTGAGGAGTATCCCAACGGGAATCCCGGGCTACACGAGAAATCTGTTCATCACGGGTAATCAGATAGGTCGAATTGGACCAGAGTCTTTTATTGGGCTGGAGAATGTCACAACGCTTTCATTGAGTAATAACAGGTAAGACAACTGGGCTATCACAAGCCAAATAATACATCCAAAACAGATTTAGCCCAAGGAAATCAGACATACATTTTCAATTAAGCGCTAAGACTGCATTGTTCCAGCCATTACGAAACATTAGAGGAGAACAGGCCTATTTTACTTCTTATAGACTAACCCTTGATGGGCAAAGTGTCACAGAATAGCACAATTTGCACTGGATTTGCATCAATCACATTACATTTTTCAACACAGACAAACCATACGCACATGAGCATTAGCCACTTTAATTGTATTTTCCTAAAATATCTGGTTTCTTAACTTTTAGAATTTCTGAGGTTGAATCCCAAACCTTTGCAAGACTCCGTAATCTGCGTGCTTTGGATCTGAGCAACAACCAGCTGGCTATTATCCATCCTGAGGCCTTCACTGTCCAGAACCAGTCTCTGCGAGAACTCAACCTAAGTCGAGCTCTCTACAACCACTCTTCTGTCATGGACCTAGCTACCTCTCTGCGCTGGAGCTCCCTTGGAGCTTTACAAGTCCTGGACCTATCCCACAACAGCCTAATTCTTCTCCCTGCTCGCATCTTCTCCCATCTACTCAACCTACGGCATCTGCAGCTGTCCAATAACTCCCTGGTTGCCATCCACAACTCCACCTTCCAGGGCTTAGAGAAGCTAGAGGAACTGGATTTGTCACAGAACGCCCTCAAAACTGTCGGGGAGGAGGGTATACAAGAGTTGGACTACATCCCAAGAACGACACTGCTGCTTGGAAACAATCCATTTATGTGCAAGTGCGGAATTGAGTCCTTCACTTTGTGGGTAAACCGGTCACAAGCGCGCATTTGGGACATTGATAGACTAGTGTGTGCGTTCCCTGTCAGTATGAGGAATACCTCTCTACTGGAGGCGGGAAAACTGACTTTAGGGTGTCACCAGAGAGATGCAGGAGGAGATTTGGCTCTGCAGACATCATATGTGTTTTTGGGGCTTGTCCTAGGTTTCATCGGGCTCATATTTCTTTTTGTTCTTTACCTAAACCGAAAGGGAATCAAGAAGAGGATCTATGATATGAGGGATGCATGCAGAGAGGTGTGGGAGGGCTACCACTATCGCTTTGAGATCGACTCTGACCCCAGATTATCGCAGGTATCTACAGCTGCAGATGTGTGACAGTGATGTGTGCAGAATGTAAAAAGTGTACAGTGTAAATACATATATTATTTGAAATAAGCATGTACTGTTAAGTGTCATTTTACTATGGTGAAGTTTTGAATGAGGAATGAGTACAGTCATAGATGGCACTAATTGGGCTTCGTGATCTCTCATTTTGATTCCAAAACAAAATAAAATAGTTTTTTGGTAAGGATTTTCTTAAACAAACTTTACAGACTTTTGTGTCATTTAACGCAAAAAATGTTTTTACTGACACTGAAGCACACTGAAGAAAAAACACAAATAGTTGACGATTTGGCGTGACTTCATTTCTACCTTTCGATTTATTGCCCAGTCCTACGGACAACTGGTGTTTTCCCTTTAAGACACTTGCACTTCGGCATTGTTCATAAAGAAGGTAAACAATTTTATATGAGATGACCCTTTATTACAAAAATATGAAACAATGCATTCATATTCAAGATTTGTACTGGCAGCCAATAGCCCTTAAGTGCTGCAAGATACCCATGTTTCTCCAGTTTAGGGTCATAGCAAGGCTTTTTTTGCATTGTTTCCATCCTTCAACATCCTTATGAGCTCCTCCATTTCAAGATTCCATGCACCAGAACCAATAAAGAAATGTAATGTATGTTCTGTGTTTCCCACATCGAAAATTGAGTTCCACTGCAAGAAAATGGCATAAGAAAAACAATCCAATCATTCTAGCCTAATATGCTAATGCTGCAGAAATGCTTCAAAATAGTTTACATGGACTAAAAACATCTACCTATGTCATCACAGGTGTGGGACATTCAGACCAGTATTTTCTGAGTCTCAGAAGGAAAAGAATAGTATCTCAGACAAAAACCCATCAGTGTTTTTGAAGATGAAGCAATGTTAGAACAGGAAAAAAATCTGTGCCCTAATATGTGCCCTTTCAGTTCATCACATAACAGACTATACCATGCTATTTGAAATGTGTCTTTTGTGCACTCAACTTTTTCAGATTTCTACGAATGATAAATCCTTTTTGGCTACAATGTCAACACCCTCACTGAGTTTTCTGGTATGGTTCCGACCACTTTCTAAACACAAATAGTTTTATTGTGGAACCAACAGAAATGCCTGATCTGACAACAGCAAACTGAGCTCATTTTCTCCAATGACACACTGATTTATTGTCCCAAGTCTGGCATTGTTCTCATATTTAACCAATACAAAAGGCTGCAATAAATTCCTGGCACTCCGAAAACAAACCTGCGGGAATTCTAAGAGTAATCACTCATTCATCTCTGAGCCATCTCTAGTCCTTTGGTCACCAGCCTTTAAGCCCCGGGGTGCCACATTGGAATTAAGCCCAGTAAAGAAAAGAAAAAAGAACTCTCAAAACTATTGCCTCACTGCTATTTTGGCTGGTGGACAGGACGAGGGGACAATTCAAGACAGCGGAAATCTGTGATCCCTTCTTTTTTTTCATGAAACGTTGCTTTGTTTCAACTGCTGGGTTTTTATTGTCAGAGTGATGAGAACCAGAGACCGCTGAAAGCAATCTCCCTCCTCCTCAAAGACAACAGCCGCTCTGGTGTAGGCACTTTGAAGAAACGCCTGGCCTCTCCACGTTTTTCTGTTTAAGAGAATTTTTTTTCCCCCTCCCAATGATAAGATACAGATGATTCTCAAACACCAGCGACATTGTTTCATTCAGTGGTTTTGAAAAGCACTGTTCTTAAAAGCACACATGACGACAACTATTTTTGTGGTGACCTTTCAGGATTGACGTTGCGTGGGGAGGAGGTGGTTCGAACTGTTCCAAATGTTTATTGCCCAAAGTGACTGGCAATGCTTCCGCTGGACGTGCATCCTTTTGTACAAAGCCAGAGTTGCATCTTCTCTTTGTCAAGATAGCAGTCCAGAACTGTTTTTAGTGCATGTACGGGTTGAATAAATACTCAAAAAGTAATGATGTCTGCTTGGTCTATCAGTTTCAATAAGTTCAGTTATAAGGCTATTAGCAGTTGCATATTTCATTTTAAGTTGTTTTACGAATACTGATTGATGACTTTAGCCCAAGATGTGTTAAAGGTGCAATATACAACTTTTGGTAGCGAGATACACTTGCTTGTTTAGGGATACACGTTTTCAAATTTTTTCATTAACCGGTCAATAATTGAGCAGAGCAGAGCAGTGAGACAGCGACAGGCCTTTCTACTGTGCACAACGCAACTGAAAAAAAGTCTCTATGAATACTGTTTTAATGCATTGTTCTGCTGCGTATTCAATAAAAGGAGTCACATTTTAAGTTGCTGCTAACGTTATCCACCTATTTTGGACAAGTAAAACATTAATAGCAAACGCTGAATAATCCAGTCTCTTTTCCTCTCTAATGCAAAATCCAAATGAATAAGTCCATGCATGATTGACATTAGTCCATAAACAAGTATCACATAGATTTACTCAAACCTTATAAGATAAACGTTGTCATTGTAGTTTAAGCATTTTTTTTTTTAAATCACTCTGACAGACGACAAAGCTGTTGCAGTTAGCGCAAATGTATATTTGTGTCAGTTAAAGGTGGGGTATAGCTGATTTTCACACTGCAATCACAATTTATGTTTTACGTCGGCAACTTCCTCTGATAAACGTGACACGTGATTAATATCGACTTGTATTCATTTTGGGTACAATTATGGCTTATAAACTTCCTTTTACAAACAAAGTGAAACTGTAGAGGACCACCCAAGCCCAGCCAATCAGAGCACAGCATACGGCTCCTTCAGTATTCAGTACTCAGTAGTGAGTAATCTCATTTTTCACAAAGTGATGCATTTATTATATATATTTTTTGTGGAAAGCACAACATTTACTATTTGGGAACTAAAAAAACTTTAACTCAATGAACTCACACTTGGTTAAGTCATTAGTCATAGTTAATCAGTTAATTGGTTAACCATAAACATCCCTAGTCCACTGAGATGTTATTGTCATACTGTTCCACAGTATGACATAAACTTATAAAGCTAGAATTTACATTTATTATTACTTAAAGGTATTGTCTCTCCACAATCCTTACCTCTAATGTGATCTTATAATCTTACATCTTTTTGTCTCCAAGAAGATTTCAAGTCATAAGTTCAAGAATTCCAGTCAAAGCAAAAACCTTTTTTTTTACACACTTACTGTATGTGTCATTCTGCCCAAAAAGTTACAAAATGCATTGTATTCGCACACCAATTTTGAACCCTATGTTTCATTCAGAATCTATTTTTCCTTCAGTTGGTCAGAGAGTGATGGTAAGTAGGTGAAAACAGGTATTTTCTGAGGCAGGACAATACAAGATTACTCAAATGTGCATGAATCAATCAAAATACAACTTTAAGTAAACTAATGATGATAGAACACTGTTACAACATGACTAAAAACTCATAAAAGTTATTTTTGCATTATTTTTCACCTTTAAGATTGTATTAGCTATCAAATTCTGAGCCATTGTAGAACAGTCCTACACTAGTGTATGCAGAATGGACCTGAAGTAAAAGGTGAAAAGGTTTCTGCTGAATTAGCCAAACTGAAGTGGGTTAGGAATTGCTGACTGCACCTCAGAGGTTTAGCCGTGTATATAACCTTTTTGCTCGCCTTTATTTATGAGTACTCGGACATGATAGTGGCTGTGCTGTACGTATTTTAGGTATGAACCTTTCCACAAGCAATGTCATCGAAAAATAGGATGTCCACTGCAGCATCCAGAGCTTCGGTAGGCTATTTCCATTTAAATGAGTTGGAGACTGTAGCCAATACTGAATAGGAAAAGCAAGACAAATTGTGTGTTTTTCAAGAATCAATAGTGAACTAATTGATTTAGAGTTTTTCAAAAGTCCTTGAACCACTTTCTTTTAATGACATAGGCTTATTCAGAATCTGTTTGCCTACTGTATTGTCAAAACATCTATTCAGATTAAATTAGTTTAGAAATATCTCTTTTTACGTCTAATAATAAAGCTTTTTTTTCCCTATAACAAAGTAGCATTGCCGGGGATCCAGGGTTTCTGCAATACAGTACTTTGCAAAAATGGTCACCACACCCTCCACTGCATCAAAATCAACTCCACAACGTATTGTGCTATCAAATGAGTTTATCTGAGTAACATGAATGAAGCAAATGAACTCATTTGTCTTTCATTTAGAACAATATCTAACTTCATATTCTTCCCCACTCACTGATTCTGCAGAAATCTGTGATATTTTCCCGTCTTATGTGATATTTAATATGAGCAGCCATATTGTTTTCAATGTTTTCAGTGCACATTGCACATCCCTAATTGACCAATTCATTTATCAATCATTCCCATTCAAATTCAAGAGATGAACATGGTGCATCAGGCAATATATTTCAAAGATGTCATCCGGAATATTCAAGCAACAGGAAGCATAGCTGTACGACGGAATAAAAAAAAATTTAAAAAAGCTGTGATAACGGAATTTATAGTTGTAAATTGTAAACTTAAAATACACTTTACCACCTAAATTGTAAATGCAACATATCATAACAAAATCAGAGCGCTGTGCAGTGTCTGAATTAAAAAAAATAAAGTATTTTATTTTTCTTAGCCAAAAGCAGCGCTCTGATTGGCTGTACTTGGGTGGTCTACTGTAGTTAAACTTTGCTGTCACTAAAAAATATACCTTCAAGCTACAATTGCAGCTAAAAATGAATGCATGTTAATATTAACCATGCACAGAGACATTTTGGAGCAACTGTCCCTTGAATAGCAGAGAATAAAGATGAATAAAGCATGCATAAACAAATTCAACTAAAACTTTTGTCTGGAATATGTAAACACTTAGTATGTTATTACATATTTCACTTCTTTTCTCCCCATATCCCTTTGGCATAAAAAGATGTGTAGATATGTCTGACCCCAAAGCCTCACACTCAACCCTCAGAGCGGCAGAAGCACATTAAACCGGTCATTTCCATACAAAAGAGAAAACAATTGAGGTCCAGACTCTAGCACAAAGCCCATCTGTGATCGCCGGGTGCCTCAAACGCGCTTTGTTTCCCCTCATATATGATGTCTTGTGATACTCATCCTCTTTGCTCTTTCAGATGCCCATTATACCGGCCCTAATAGAATTCACTCGTGATGACAAAGCTATCCGCCCTGATCCCGCTATTGTTTAAGTGTCATCATTCTTCATAATTGCCTGTGAGAAAGAATCCCAGTGGAAGTTTGCATTCGCCATTACAAAAGACGTCACAGTTAAGGTCATTAGGCTGGCCATGGGTTATTGGTGTCAATTAATAAGAAGCAAAAGATGAGTTATTATTCCCTGCAGCGTCTGACTTCCTTTTGTCATTACCGCTGCAAAAGGGCGAGCCTGTTTTTGCTTGCCTTTTTTTTTTTTTTTAACTATAGCTGTTATGTTTTTATCATGCGCTGAACGAGATTGTCTCAGCAGGACTTCAAGTAAAATATAGGTCCCCTACTAATATATCCAGGCTGTGTCTATTAGTCCTATAGCCCGAAAGCTTGTTAAAAACGCTGAAGGATTGGAAGTGTTACTGCAACCTCCAGACGTTATGACTAAAGATGATTTCAGCTTTTTTTTACAGGTCTCCCAATTCCAAAAGCAATATGTCAGACCAATAAGCTTTCTGGTAGTGGCAGTTATAATGTTAAAAATCATATTGAAACCAAATAGTCTGAAGAAGACTTAGCTCTACTGACATTCCTGTACCATTCAAAGTATAGCGTTTCAGTTTTGGGACAGGGTTTCCACACAGCACAGCGGGCCTCAGAGTTTTATACGACTTCTGTCTGGGAGCACATCTTGGCGCCATTACATGAGTTTAATGGCCGTGATAGAGAATATGGCTTAAAAGTGCACACCACATCTGTGAAGAATTGAACAGTTTGAGACAGACCACAACAGTCAACAGCATGACGACAAAGACAAAGTGGCATTTGCGTCGCTGTCCTGGGAGAATGGCACGCACAGAGGTACGGGGCAGAGGGGGTATGGTTGTTCTACAGCCAAGAGTACAAATGCTTGTAATGGTAAGTAAGGTAAAGGCACTATGTAAGTTTTCTTATGGCTGATGTCTGGGTAGATCCAGATAAGTCATTCAGATAAAGTTTTACTGTAGAAGAAAATGTTGTTTTGTTTATGAAACAAAAGTTTTAAAGGGAATATATTTTACAAAAGTACATTTACCCATCAATAATGTAACATTCAGTGCATTTACATCAGGGGTATTCAATTATATTTACCAATGGGCCATATTTGTCGCAGCGCTGATGTCTAAGGGCTGGGCTACAAAGGTGAACTGCAAATTTGTTTTACATCTACTCTCTACAAAAAAAACTCGCATTTACTAAAAATCTACTATTTTCATTGAAAAAAAGTAAAAAACGGACAAAGCCAAAACAAACTCAAGTTAATAATCAACAAAGTTGATTATTAGATTAAAGCAGTGGGACAAAGACCAGGACTAAACCTAGTCTACATTTGGATTACATCAACGGTAAACCTCACCTTGAATAAGACTAAAACACAGAATCTGAACTGAGACTAGACTATTATAATATGATAGGAACCTGTACTTCCTGAACCATGGAGTAGGCAGTCACTTTTGAGCTTCATAGGCAATGACAGTTCTGCCCAAGATTCATTGCAAGTGACAAAATATTGGTTTATTACATTTTAGTCTTACTAGCCTGACTGAGAAGTGTTTATGGATGCTACACATATGCCTAATGCACATACCTATAATTATTGAGCTGTGAAGATGACTAGAGGCCAATGACGCACATGTATGACAACCTGCATGTGAATACCAAAACTATTACAACATGGTTAAAGCTCTGTTGTAAGAGTACATCAATCATATCTCACAAGAACAGTAACAACCGTAAAAAAAAAAAAAAAAAAACTTCTGGAGAGGGATGGCTCCATTGTTCTTGTTCCCACTTTATCAATGCAATTGCCAACATGTATGAGTATGTGACACCTGGTACTGCAGTCCCACATACCCATTAAAACCAACTGGACTCCCATTTATCATGTGACTCTAAATTCTCATTCATTCCACACAGAAGCTCAGAAGCGAGGACAAAAAAAGAAAGTTGTATTAAGTTGCTGTAAGTTGTATAATGTAGTCAGATATTTTTAGCCTCAGTGGTTCACATTTCAGACAGAAAGTAATTTGCTTTGTTAGCATTTTTTTTCTTAACACAGATGCATTTATCTTGTGTCCTTTTGTTAGTTGTGTTCCCTTTTTGCAAAGTAAGCAAAGAGTATTTTGGTGAGATAAACAAAAAGATGATATACAGTAATTGCAGCATTTCTATTGTTCCAATTTTACTCATGTAACTAAGAACCACCAACCTCGTTGTAAATCCCAATGCTCTTCATAGTCAAAATGATTAAGTACAGTTGACTTGAAATGGGTTACAATGCTCAGCCCACTGCTGTTGAAATTCAGAACAGTGATGAGTTTCATGAGACAACACATAGACTGAAATGGAGCACGGTCTCATGAACAGGAAGTCAGCCATATTGGTTTGAAACGTTGCTGCCATTTTAACTTTTGTTTTATTATAATTTTGTTTTGTTTGTTTGTTTTTATGGCTTTTTTAGCCAAATGAAAGCATTAAGCAGACGTCAGTGAAATTAGACTATTTATTTTCAATCAATTATATATATATATCAATATCTTAAAAGATGCTATACCTAGGGCTGTACTCAATGTATCCGGATCAGTACATATCGTGACAAACTTGTTGGCAATATGCATATCGATACAGGGAGGTGTATCGGAATACGCATCAGCATACTTAAACTCGTAATACGTTTTACACTTATGAACTCATTCACAGGACATTGTGTGCAACATTAAAAGCAATGTGAAAATACAATTCTTCTGCCTTTTGTTATTCTACAGATCCATGCTACATTCTTAACAGGAGTCCTGTCCTCAAAAACATGTTGAAAACATTTTTACAGGTAAGCCTAGTATACGATACTTTTCTATAGTTTTTGTTTTTTTAATTTTCTCATTTTGGCCAGTAAAATATATCTTGATACATATCGTATTGTGTAAAACATGTATCTGGATATGTATCGTATTGTGGCGCCTGTGTTGGGACGCGCATCATATTGGAAAGCTCTGGCCAATACCCAGCCCTAGCGATACCCAATTTTCACTTCCTTAAAAATGTAAGCAGTCAGAAATAATACATTTTAAACTTCTTACATCGGTCAACATGCTTTGGTCACTTAACTAATGCATAGTGTCCGAAATGTTCAAGAATAATTGTTTCACGCTTTTTTTCACAGCTGTTAGAAGTTGTAAGTAAAAGGTAGAGTGGTAGAGTGGCTTTGATGCTACTTAAAACATTTAAACTTTGAAAATATACATATTTTGTTACAAGATATAATAATGACAAGTGCTGTATTTAATGTGATGTATTATTTGCAAAGTTGTTTTCTTGAACTTGAACCTTTACTTTGCTTTCTCATGCATTAGAATTAGAAAAAAAAAAAATGTAATTACTGAGTTACATCCCCATCTACTGGATGCAAAGAAAATTATATAGAAGAGGAAACAATCAGACTGATCTTGCCATGCGAAAATAATTAAACTGCATCTGGATATTGATAAATCTGGGACATTGTGTGTCTTTTAAACTAAAAAATGTTACTAATGAAAATCAAGGCATAGAAATTTTGACATTCGTAGACAGGGTTGAGTTTATGTTTGTATCTTTTAATTGATTTGATGTCAGCAAAAGTCATGTCATTGCGGCCTGTACAGGACATGGGTCTGGAGAGTTCTGTAAGCACTGACGGCCTTTACTGCCATTACTGTTCCCAAACTCACCACAGCATTTGTTCAACATGAACACCATATGTCTACATTTCAGACCGATACTCTGTGCTTTTGAAACTCAAACAAAAGCCTCTTGGTGTCTAACCGCAATGTTTCCCTGGAGTCGAGGGAAATGAGAAACAAATGCTTCAAAGAGAAAAAAAATGCTGTCTTTTATAAGCCCTAAAACAATGCAGTCCCCCATCTGAAGTCTAGAACTGCTCCTCTTAGACCTCGACATGGGACAGAAAGGGTCCTGGAGCCTTGTTGTGGGGGCCGCTGTCTTACTCTTGGCCATAGAACAGTCTCCAAATCCGTGTGGTTTCTCAGAAGTTTAGTTTGTTTGCAATGCGCTTGTTTGTGGGAGGATGCGGTTATGGAGTTTACAATTAGAGTGATATGATGTTTGTGCCCTGGCTTTGTCAAAGAGTTTAATGTGCTATGGGTTTTGAATACATTACAACATTATAAATACCAATAGAATTCCAGACTCAACTACACCAGCAGTTGTAGAACTTTAAATGTACAATCTCACCACTGAAAGTGCAATCTTACTTCTGGCAATCTGGCAAAATCACAATCTAAAATCTGAAAGTAACCACCGTTCACATTATAGTTTATAATGATTTCAAAGGGCCAGATGGTTTTCCTCCCATTGGAGTAGCAATTCTACATCATGCACATTCCCAGCTCCAGACACCAGGTTCTCGATTTCTTATAAGTTTAGCTTGGAAAATTCCTGACTCAAGTCTAAAATAAAACAGAGATATATATTTGGATTCTTCTGGATTAAGTCTATATTTACTTGATTGTATTTCAAATGTGCAACTCATTTGCTTAAAAGAGTTTCAACATGGCATTTAAGGTAATACTAACAAAAAAAAAACTATCTTGCGATTGCATTAGTGAGTTGACTTTTCGTAATATAACAAAAACTGCATTGAAACAACATTAGTTTGAGCTCCACAGATGTGAATGCAACAGTTTTATAACTGCAGAGCCTCAGGATGGAAGCAACTAAAGGTTCTAAAGGTTTTGACTGGTTAAGTAAAACTTAAAAATCCTATACAGGTGTCGTATGCTCTTTGCTTTATAACACGTTAGCTTTACTATATTTGTGTGTTGTCTGCTTATAGTCCACTTCTTCCTCAAACTCCCACAGAAGTCAGAAAGTATAGTTCTGCTCTAAATGACAGCGCAGTGTGGTCAGTCCATGGAGCTTACAACAGAATCAAATGAACTCCAAAATATACAATTGGAATTGTTTATACCTTTTTTCTGGAACATGAGCTGAAGGATTCTTCAAAATTACATCTAATAACAAAATAATTTGGTATGTGATGATGTAATCTATATTTCCCGAAGCTGTAAAATGTAATTCTAAATAGAATTACTAAAAACATTTTAGGAATGTGGTTGCTGCTGCTAGCAATAAAATAAATAGAATGTGTGAGGTGTGAGGAATGGGAGTTCACTCACTGCTGGTAGTTTGACCTCTGAACTTCCTGAAAGAGGAGATCTGAGTCCATAATTATGATTGCCTTCTTAAATCTCCATAGTGGACCAGATGCAGGAGCGGGAGGGGCCACAACCCCCACAGGGCCCTGAGACACCTGATTGGCCAGTAGGAGAGCATCCGTCCATAGGCCAAAGGCGAGATTCTTCCGGAAAGTAGACACCATCTGCTGAGTGTCTCTGTCCAACTTTATGTAATCTTACAGCACTGAACTTTTCAACTGTTTTAGCCACACTCAATTATAGTTTATTTTTGATTTGTAAAAAAAAAAAAAAAAACTCTTTACTAAAACTGCTTTAGTAACAATAAAAGTTCTATTGTGCAGACAAGATTACACAAACAAATAATTTTCATATACCCTTTCCTTGTTTGAATTAGGGCTTGTAGTAACAGAGAAAGTTATCCATGTGCAAGTGTTTTTGTATAAATATATTTTCTTTTTTTTGTATTTCTGAATTATAAGAATTATGATCACTTTCAAAGACACTTTCACAACAGCAAAAATAGCTGCTCTTTCGTAGACAAGGGCCAAAATCCAATTTGCCCAATGAATATGAACTAGTGACAGCAATACGTGAAAGCGCCTTTGTTTTGTTGTTTTTAATGGTTGTTAAGAATAACGGAGAAGTGTTTCAGTTGCATGTAGGATGTCTCTGCATCTTTTTATGTGGTGTTGCCTGGTGATGACATTTTTCAACTCCCCAGTTTATTAACACATGTATATTTCTTTTATTGTGTTTATTTCCCACAGTATGCATCCACACTCTGCCACCTGCACTCTCCTCGTAACCCTGTTCTTGTTATAAATGTTTATTGTTCTTGCCAAGAATGCCATTGTATTTGTCTCTATGTCTACTAATACAAATAAAGAATGTAAAACAAGAATCGTGTAACAACAGTAGTATATTCCAATAATCTGACAGATAGTGAGTTTATAATTACAACTAAAAATGAGCATAAAGTAGTTACTAACTACACGTTCTTTATTATACTATCATACAGTGCTATTTTGAACCTAGTTATGCTATAATAACCAGCATTGTCTTGCATTCTTTGGAAAATAATAATTTTTGCCTCATCAGCAGATTATACTTTGAGCCGTGTAAGCTTCTGTGTCACAACTCATAGACAAAGCCTGTATGAACCATCTACTCTCTACATAATGTATAGAAAGTTATAGTGACCTTTGAAGAAGGGGGATCCGTGAATGAGCATGTCCTCCTCTTGTCCAGAAGCCAAAGGTCAGCGCCGATCGAAAAGTAACGCCATAGCTGAGCTCTGTGGAAGAAGAGAGTAAACGAGCTCAATGTGCATGAATGAGATATGAAGAAGAAAAATGACATTTCACAAGGACAAAGGAGTCACCTGCTTTGATGAATCCATCTCATTTATGCTGTGATGTAGGTCAGTCATGTGGTCGGGCCAAGGAACTTTTCACTGTTAAGGTCTGTGCTCTCTGTCGATGCTAAAATCACCAAGATAAAAACAGAGGGTTTATTTTCTTCTTTTGTAATAATTTTAAGTATCAAATTAAACGACATAGAAAAGATGACACAATAAAAAATGGTGTGGTCAAATTTGTAAGTGGATGTTTTTTTTCAATGAACAGTTAATGCCAAAAGAAATGGTAGTTTTATACAGTTTGTTAAACCTAATCTATAAATATTTTGTTTACAGAATGTACCACCAATGCATGGCATAAGTTAATTTTACGTCGCTTTACAGCTTTCTACAAACCAATCATGTGTAGGACAGTTAAAATGATTGTTTAAATCTATATTTGTTGTGATACAAAAGGTTAATGGATCCTGTCACCAATTTCATGACAAAGTACAATGTTATTTATAGGAAATTTGGCTTCTTGCTTCCCCCAGCTGGCCTCACAACCTCATCAAACTCTAGATCATGAATGAAACGCACAGGTTCCGTTCTAGATCTAGAACAAACTTTTCAGACTGAAACTCGATGTGTTTATTTTTGGTTGTGTATTGCATTAAAGGTGGAGCAGCTGATGTTCACACTGCAAACACAATTTAGGTTTTAAAAATTCCTCTCATAAATTTTTTGACACATGGTTAATATTGACAGATATTCATTTTTGGTTGTAATTATGGCTTAAAAACTTTTTACAAACAGCAAAGTGAAACTGGAGAAGACCACCCAAGCACAGCCAATCAGAGTGCAGCATTCGACTCCTGAATAGATATTCTTTATTATTCAGTTCAAATTGTCCTCGGTGGTCTCATTTTTTCACAAAGTGCTGCATTCATCACATACTTTTTAGTGGTAAACACAAAGTTTACAAATTTATAACTAAAAAAGTTAGCTACCTCAAATTTACTCAAACATAGTTTAAAAAACACATTAAATACCATAGTATTTAATGTGTAAGTGATAATTACATCTTGAAATCATATTGCCTTGACCCACCACTTTTTAAAAATGTTGTCATGTCATAAATGTAGATGGGTGGCATTAATTGTTGTAGAAATGTCCATCTTGTGCATAGACATAAGGCCACCAGCAGTTTCATCATGGTTGACATTACTATGTTGTGAACTATATCTGTGATGGGCACTATTCAACTATCACAAAATTTTTCATTATAGCTACTATTTAAAACTCCATGTGCGTAAGCATAGTGAGGATAGCCAATGCATGGAGTATTCAAGTCGTTTGGTCCCAGACTGATTGTAAATAAACTTAAAAATTAAAATACAAATATAAACTGTATATTTATTTCGCTACTTCTCTCCATCTGTATTAAATATTAATGGCTGATGGAATGTTGTGATATCACATGATGAACATGTTGCAAGATAAATACAGGTAGACAGTAACCCATTGTCTGATATAACTGCTGTTGCTGCATTAAATCTGACCAGTTTGAATACTATTGTCAACATTAATAATAATCATGATGGGAGAGTTTTATGACCTTTGTTCTGCTATCTGTTTTATCAAACAGATATAATATGAAATAGAAAGATTTCGACAAAAATCTCCCTGAAGATAAATAAAATCCTTGGACACATTCACTGCTTCCTTTGTCAGGAAATTGTTTCAGATCCAAGCCACCGCATTCATCTGGTCACTGTCATCCCTTCCTGCAGCGGAGAGGAGAAGGACATTTACCATCAGCAGCACGCTGCCTTTATGATAGATGCACAAAGAAAACGCTGATTGCTTGCTTAAATAAATGTAGACTTATGGAGGAAAGTGACACGTTCATTTGTCGTGGTGTTTGTGGCTACACTTGCTCGAGCAGCGGGAGACTGTGCGTAATGAACAGCACTGACCAGGCGTGAAGATGCCAGGACACCAGCGAGCGTGTCCTCTAGATGCCCCCGTGTCACCTACGAGAGGAGCGGAACGGGCCATTATCACGCAGCGCTTTCCCACGTGGTCGCCAATACAAGCAAGTCTGCATCTGATGTTATTACATCATGGATTTTTCAATTTAGGCTATTATGAGAGCTTTGCTAATAAGACACATATGTAAATAGTCTTTAACTCTGCCCTGATATGGCTTCCTCAGATAAAAACATACATACATACATACATACATATAGAGCTGGGCAATATCAGATTTTAGATAATATCATCAACGTTGGTTTCAAGATATTAAAAAAATTCAATATTGAGAATCTCGTCTATAGTAAAAAAAGCTACAAAATGAGCCAATTAAACATAAAACTATGCAGGGAACTTTTATCTTAGGCTGTAAATGTAATATTTTCTCTGATTCATTTTACAAACATTTCACATTTGTGTGTCAAATGTGACATGTCACGTGACATCACAGCAGATAAACATCTGATAAACATGTTTAGCAGCTAAAATAAGTCTTAAATGCAGTTTGTGTTTCAGTTCAAAAAGTTAATGGGTCTAGTCTAGTGTAATATCAGATTGAAAATGCGTAAAAAGACTTCTTGCATATTTCATGACAAAAACTGACTCCGCCCACCATCTGAACTTATGACATCATATTCTGTAACATGAATGCAACATATTAAACCTAAAAAAGGTTTAAGATATGTTATCACATTACTGTTGGATTGGACATATATTATCATCTAAATATTGTTATATGAGAATAAATTATTGAGATACTAATTTTAGTCATACATGCATACTTACATACATACAGTTCATATATATGTAACCGGTTCATTATATATAGTGTCATAATTACACAAATATTCTCTGCTGCTGGTTATTCTACATACCTGGCATCCAGTCACTATGCTGTCATGGTCCGCCCACGTTTCTTCTTCGTGTGTCATAACTTCCTCTTTCCTTTTTGCAATATCTCGTGATGGAAGAGTTTGGGCCAATTGTTAACAGCACACGTTGTTCACTTTTATTGTAATCCAGATTAAATGGAGATCGCCTCCAATCATCCGGCTATGTCCTGTGGTTCACTCCTGCAACAACAATCATAAATCAGAAACACAACGCAGAAAAAATTACACCGGTCACATATGTATATACAATTATACAGTAGTTACATAACATTCTGTTTTCTGTTTTGGTTCATACCTGGCGATTGGCTAATGTGTTGTTGTTGTTGTTGTTGTTGTCTGCCCAACTCTTTTTCCCATGTTCACAGCTGTGCACTAACTTCCTCTTCCCTTTTGACAAATCTCTGTGGTGGAAAAAAGTCATCCAATGCAATCTTGTGATTCAGTGTCTTTTGTTTATTATTTCATCTTAATTTTACATTGTACACAGTATACTTACGTTTCTCTGTTGTTTTAGATTAATTTACTGATCTGGGGAAATGCTAATACTGTTCATTGTCTCTTGTAGTTTGGGACGACTGTCTGTTAGCAACATGTGTTGAAGCTGTTTACTTTTGTTGTGATCCAGATTCATCGTAGAGTGCTTCCAAATGTCCGGCGGTGTCCCGTAGTTGATTCCTGTACAAAAAATTAAAGTCAGCAATGAAAATATGCATATTACCGCATGTGTGAAGAACTCCAATTATTTCCTGACAGCTTTGAGTCGCACCCCTCCCTTTCCACATACACACGGACTTTCTCCTCTAAAGTATAAAATGTAAAAAAAGGAACTGCAGCAGAATTCACTGACATATACAGTATGTACATAGATTTCATATTTTGCTGTCTGTAAAAACATGTTGCAGCCAAAAATTATTGTCGCTATTAGCCTATGGGATTTGTGTGAGCTTAGATCTGGTTCAAATACCTTGATGTTTGGAAAAAAACAGGTACCTCAGCATTTTTTGCAGAATCATACAAAATCAGTGTGATTACTTTCCTGTGTAATTTCCTTTGCTTTCGAACCTATCATGTGTTTTCTTTCTTTTTCTGTTTTACGTTGTAATGCATAAAACGCTAAAGTAAAGCAAGAGCATTTTTAGAAGATAAGATTGAAAATACATCATTATTTGTCCAGAAATATTATGTACAACTTTAATGCACTTTTAGCCTCATTAGAAAAGTATTTCCTCATCATTCGTGTGCTCAAAGTTGTATTTCTTGTGTACTGTTCTGCAAATGAAGCTTGAGAGAAAATCGGAAAATGCACCTATCCCCGCCTACAACTTGCATATAATTACAGTAAATAATTTGAAAAAATAAGACTATAGTATACTTTTTAAAATGTCAAATAGTCATTTGTCAAAATGTATTTAAATAACTTTGGTAAACAGTGAAGGAGCGAGGTTTATCAGTTATGCCGTTTTCACAAAAAGTTTTTTTTTTTTGTACTATATACAATTAGTGAATTATTATTGGAAAGCCTTTTGCAATAATTATGAGGACAAAAGGTCGGGAATAGCTGAAACAGATCATACTGAGCCTTTACTCTCAGATAGTCTACATCTGTGCAGGTCAAGGAGACAAAAATACTAAAAACTATTCATACAATGTAAAGCAGGGTTGTCACATGGGCTGGTTGTCACACTCACTGTATCTCAGCTTGTGGATGGTGCATTTGAAAAAAGTCTGATTAAAATGTTCATTAAATGAACCTAAATCCGCTAGCATAAGGAGAATAACTGACACAGCATGCAAAGTCAGAGTGGGGTTAGTTGTCACACTTAAGTCCAATTTTCTTGAAAATGTTGTATTTAAATATTCCAATTCAATTTGGAGAATTTGTGCATAGTATAAACAAATAAATAATAGCTTATTAGTTATTGATCACAAATACACATTAATAATGTTGTTTTACTATTGTAATAGAATTTTGACAAACATGCATCTTTTTCATTTCCAATTGCCTATTTTCTTGTATTTTAATGTACAGATTCAGAAAATGTAAAGCATTCTGGAATGAAAATGAAATCACATGTCTAAAAATCAAACCAAAGACTAGTGACATTTGACATCAGTCACTCACACATGACAACAATGTGACAACCAACCCCATGGGGTGAGACAACAAACCCAGACTTGGGGTTGTTGTCACAAGTGAAAAAAAAAAAAAAAAAATCCTTTTAATGATCAATCACTTTTGATCAGAATAAGATACAGAACAGCAGGTGGACTCATTAGTTACAGGACTCTTGGGTTAAAATGGTAAATTTGAGGTTTTTGAGATATTCAAATGAAAGTAAAACATGTGACAACCAAACCCGGTCTCCCCCACTTCAAAAACCGTTGGTTCATGGTTTTTTTTCGCTTTGCTGACCCCTTGTGGATGACAAAAGTTTAATGCTATTTTGTGAAGATTGTGCAGCTTTAAAATGCTTCTTTTGCGCGCATCTCCACCTCAGTCCATCTGTGTTCAATAAAATTTATTTTATCATTTACAAGTCTATTGTAGTGTCCATAATATTTTTGAATCAACTCTGCCATCTTCTGGTAACTCTTTGCTATTGCGTCTTTAGCACACAACATTCCCCTCTACAGACAGGACAATTCAAATGCACGGTATCTAAACTGTAGCTTATGCATTATGTAGTTGTAGCATTATAATTACTTACTTACAGTTTTGTTGAGCTGAGCAGGCGCGAGGACAGCGTGCACCTGAAAACAATCATGGCGTCATTAGCGCTGATTGGGCACGTGAGCTTTAAGTGCGGCGTGATCTTCCTCCGCCACAGGGAGTTTCAGGGCCGTGGGTATCAGGACACCCAGCTGCGTGACACGGCACACAGACATGACTTGTGGAATTAATTTGGGGTGAGTTTGTTATTGGTCACGTTTTTGTGTGCAAAGATGATGAACTGTTTCAAACAAACATGTGCGTTGTCTGCGCAGGATTCTGTTGGTTTGCATTCTTCAGGCAGTGCACCTCTGCAGTTCATTGGCATTTCAAAAAGGTGAATACACTTTACTTACCTATACATTTATGAATATTTTTAAGTGAACGAGAAGAGATACCAGATGCAACGTTTTTAATATCTACTGCTGGTGTTAAACTTATTTAAAACTTTTTGAGTCCAGTTCAGCTCTGATTTATCAATTTTATCTAGCCAGTTTGCTACTTAATGCTGAAATTTAGCGAGGTTACTTATTTGTGGATTATTATTGTCATTGATTCCACACTTTATACTGAAATTCTAATACCCACAAACACGTCTGCAAAATATGGCATTTAAAAGTTAATGTTTTTTTTTTTTTTTTTTTATATATATAATTAATGTTTCACACAAACAAATGCAATGACCTTTGCTGATGGGGATGCTTTTTTGCACTGGCTGCTGAGCATTAACTTGTTTATTTTTAGGTGAAGGCTCCCAGACAGGGCACTCCAACTCACCAGTTGGCCTATCACATGCACGTGGCAGATTTGAAGGCAGCAGACCCCAGGATAAATTCAGACAGGCCTATGTGGTCAAAAGCAGCTCTACAGACAGTAGAGCAAACCAAAAACTGTACAACAAACCGTATGCCCACACTGCCTCACACGCCTACCCAAAGTATTCCCAGAGCTCCCGAACAAATCCTAAAGGCTACAATAAAGACTCTATTTATGGCAACATGTCTTCTAAAAGAAACTTTGGCTTGTCTGCCATTGCTAGTGGAAGTTCTGTGAGTAAGCAGGATTCCTCAAACCGCCACAATGGTGTTCTGAGAATAAAGCCTGGTCAGGGTGGTCTGCGTATTAGCAAATACACGCACAGCAAGCCAGGCAGCCACAGTTCTAAGCCCAGTCCCTTGTCCCAGTCAAGCGCCCACCAGCCCACAGTCTGGAAACCTCACAGTGGAGCTAAAGTTCCGCAAAAACCTGGTTTGGATAAGAGTCAGCGGACACAACCAAAGGAACATGTTCACGAAACATCAGGTCTCTCACGTGGAAGAAAAGTGTCTCAGAATGGTAGCTCTAGGAAACCTTCATACCCTCTAAGCCAATCAAGTTCTCGAGCATCTTTCCATGAGATGTCCCAGCTTCCAAAACCGTGGCCTGTTGGTCAGCAGTCTCATGAGGGGTCTGACCAACACCAGAGTCCTCGACTGGTTTCACACCAGCCCGGTATTAAACCAGTCTCTGTGCACATGAGAGGCTCTGAGCTGCTAAGTGGGAGACTTGGCCCAGGTAAGCGCTTTGCCCCCACTAAAATCCACAACATCCCGCAGCCTTTCGGTGGACATCCCATAAAACGTCTGGGTAATGACCCTGTGGTGTGGACCACCACAACCACAAAGATGCCAAAGAAGCAAGTGACTCGGCGTCCAGTCAAAACCTACACTTTTCCCCCACGCCCAACACCATCCTATAAGCCACAGCAGCAGAGCGTTCACCAGAAGAGCAAGTGGATGAAGATCCGGTCCAATCAGCTAACAGGTGATGTGAATGCTTGTGCTGGGGGGAAAAAATTATCTTAACTAAATTTTGTAAATTTTTTTTTTCCCTTTTTTAGGTGCATCTGGAGTTTTTGGACAGTCTCTTTGAGAATTGCAGTGTACTTTTGTCCTTCTATTACACTGCTGTCTGGTGTCAAAAAGTTTGTTGTGCCTGGAACATAAAGTAGTACTTTAGAAGATTGTTTTATGAAAGTCTAGAAAAGGACTGTTGCACTTTTGAGCCAAAATGGCATAACAAAATAATAACCTATTAAATTGAATTCTCAATTTGATATGAATGTTTTGTCAAAGTGTAAGTTTTTTAAATAAATGTGATGTGATGATTAACTTTGCACTTTCTGAAAAGGTTGCATTATTCTTGCCGCAGAATCATTTGCTACTTTATTATGAACAATATCTTTTAAAAAAGTTAAGACTAGATTTAAGAGTTAACTAAGATATATAGAGAGATGATAGATAGATAGATCTATTTGATAGTTGCTACTGTTAAATTAGTGCATCTCTAAAATCCCTACTATCTGACTTCAAATAAACTGGAATGCAGCAAATTGCATACAAATTTTACCCTAATTCACTTTTGTTAAATTACAAGGGGCACTACTTACAAAAAAAAAAAGTGGCCAAATGTTATGTTTTAGACTCTTTAGTCTATATTTTTTACACAAAATATAAAGTCAGGCCTAAGTATTTTAAATGCAGCCTTTAATAATTTCAGCCTGAGCTCCAATTGAGAGCCCAGCTGAAGCTTTGGAACTGTGTATATGCTTCATGAATGTTCCTGAAACATGTCTATTAAATCAGATAACGCCTTTAAATCTTTTGCTTAATTTGTCTGAAACCTGTTTAGGTGAGGCGCTTTGACCCCTACCCCTGTTCTGACAGATGTGAATGTTATTGCTAATTAAAATAAAGTGTAAATGAAGGAAACAAGCTGTTAAAGTTTAGCATACACTTCAGATCTCACATACACAACCTGCAACAGGTGCATTTGAAATGATTATGCTTGCAGACAGACAAATCAAAGATTCCAAACTTTTGATTTTTATAGAATAGAAAATCACTTAAAACACTCAAAATGTACAGTTCCAGAAATTACAGTAACTTTTTCCCTGACATTATGCCAGTGATTTTCATAAACAGCGTTACTTTAAATGATCACAAGATGGCGCACATTGAGAACATTTTAAATCAACACTTTAGGCGCCAAAGTAGCAAGACAGCTTTCGGGCTGTTCCAAGACAGTTTCAGAAGTTTAGAAAATTCAGGCTTCAACTCTGTACCAGTGGTTGCATAAAGATAATTCTGAACTTTTTTTTTTTTTTTTCTTCAAGATCAAGTTTACAAGTATTTACTGAATTGGATTTCAAGAGAAAAACCCTGGCGTTTAAAGGGTTAAGCATATTTTTGCATCGTCATAAATTATTTTATTAAAGTTTAGTTCAAGTTTAATTATGCCCCCTCACACATGCCTGGTATATATGCACGAGTATAATGAAGTTTTAAATGTTAATAAGTAAATGTCTTTCTATCCAGTTTGTATTGTATTTATAAAGTTACTGTATTTATTATATAAGAGTTTATACCTCTCATTATACTTGTCTTAGTTTAGTCTGAGTCAGAGAAGAAATCCACAGCAAACGTCTTACCAAGATTTAATGTACATTTATTCTTAACACGTGGAACATATAGTATAAAGATTTTCATACTGAATAAATGATATTCATTAAGCAAAAAAGGAAAAAGGGAGGAATTTACATCAAGTTTTAGCTACATCTGAAATACAAATATGCAGAATCCGCATCACTGGAAAATAAACAAAATCAAATGGTTTCTTCATCAAGGTCTAGCTTGTCTTTCTGAGAGAGCTCAAATGGAACCGCAGACATGATTGGATATTACAATCTACACCCAGACTGAAGACAAACTCAAACTTTACATGTTGGTTGGTGTGGTGTTGGTCAGCAGCTGAACACCACACCTTCATCTGCTCTGTCCACAGCACCAGCCTGAGGAGCAGAGAGTAGTCCCATGGCCTACTCGATGCAGGAAAACTTGTTAGGGATTAAAAATGGTGAAGAGCAACAGAAGATGAGAAGGAGAGAAGTGTAATGTACAACATCATATATACACTGCAGCTTGGACTGCATCTAGAGCTGAGGACCAGTCCTAAAGAGGTGACTTTAATATAAGGGTCAAGTCATACAATCAAGGGACAAGAGGTCGGGGTGTTGTAGGTTCACCATACTTTTGGGGGAAAGCCATTTTCTCTCTTGACATGAACTAAAACTGTTTAAAAACTACAGTTTGCTGCCAAGCCAGCGTATCTCAGTGTGAAACAGTATTATTACAGTATGTTTACAGTTTTAAGGTGTACAGTACAGAAAAAGTTCTACAATCTACTGCACAGGCCTCCCATGACAGTTATCTGTTCACAGCCAATAATGTGGTTCCTGTGGGGCTGAGTATATAGCATCCAAAGTTACAGCAATTATACCACACCACAGTCTGTGAGTCTGTAGCCTCCAAACATGAACCAGAATATTGTCAAGTTCGCACACCCTTCTTCCTACCGACCCCCGAAGGAAGAAGTGAGTGCATGGATCCCCCAAACTCACTGTAAACGAGACAGCAACTTTGGTTACAGTTTCATTTTTCTGGAGATTTTTCTTTTCATTAAAAAACAAGTACTTTCTGCAGGGCGGTGCACTCTGACCTACGTCTGGGTCCCAGTCTGCTCTTCTGTGCCAGCATTGATCACAAAATCCACAGCTACTTCATCATATTCCTTCTTTTAGTGAGAAGCAGGGGTAAAGACAGTGGAATCCGAGGTGATTTTGCATAAATTAAAAATAAAAGGACAGCCAGTTTAGTGCTCAGCCACACTCACAGACACTCATTCACACAAAAAGTAGGCATAGGGGAACAGAAGGGCAGAGCGGGCACTGTCCCCCAGCTGTCATGACTGGCCAATCAGAAACAGTACATCACAGATGACCTGGGACACCAGAGAGTTCATAAGAGGGGAAACCGAGATGTCTAGTAACCTCGATTCATACAGAGTGAACTCTGAATGATTTTCCTCCACTTTGGCCAGAGCATGCAGAGCGCGAGCTGCCCGCCGCATCATGTCCACACTGGTGGGCTCAAAGTGGTGCTGCATCTGCAACAAGGAGCTCTGGCTCTGCTGGTACTGAGTGGCTGCCAGACTGTCCTCCAGGAAGCCGAGCAGGTTTCCTACACTGCCTTTCTGAACAGCTATGGCCCGGGCTGCCAAACTGTCACCCTGCGCCAAGTTAGCCAGCAGCACCACCGCCATCTCTCGGCACACGGCCACCTTCCGCTCACCCACCAGACGCACCAGTGAGCCATACAACTTCTCCAGGCGACTGAAGGGTGGCGTGGCCAGTATCAGGTCCACGTTGTTGTCCTGAATGCTCAGCTTGCTGAGAGTCTCGAGAACCAGTCTCTGGGGGAGAGAGAGCCATGGGGACCCAGCGTGGGAAAGGGGTCTAGGGCCTCTGCAGAGGGGCACACAGCCCAATGGAGCAGGCCGTCTAGCAGCGGCAGGCATATGCTCTCTGAGTAGACAGACAGGTCCAGCTGACCTGAGATGTTTGCTAATGTGACCAGGCAGTTCTCTCTTAAAACCTCTAGACAGTCCCACCACCATTCGTCCCGCTCGCAGCTCACACCCTCATCCTCATCGTCCTCCTTTTCGTAAGTGACAGGTGCCTGTTTCCTCTCGGGGTGCCGATGATGCAAGAGGACCAATCGCCCCAATAGCAGCAGCAATCCTGGGTGTTTGGACATCTCCAGATCATTGCCTGGGACGAAGGACAGGCTGCGGATAATGTTGGACACACAGATGCAGCGGCGGGATAGAGAGTCCTGCCAATCAGACAGGGTGCAAAGAGGGGTCTCGTCCTTACTGTGGGGTTCGTCCTCCAGGATTTTGACATTCCGGCGGCTTTGGAGCTCAGGGTTAATGCTGAACAGGTACTTTCCGTTCTCTTTCTGCTCTTCCACCCCACCGCGCACAACTTCCTCTGTGACCGAGCCAGGGCGCGCAGACAGGACGTCATCAATGGTGGCGGTGACAGGCGCTCCAATGGGCAGAGGGCTCTGCTCGGTGTCGTTGGGCTGAGGAGGCAGTGGAGGCTTGTCTTCACTGATAGGCTTGACTAGGTCAAGAGTTTCCACTGCTGTATGAGGTACTATGACTTTCTTTTGGGCCTCGGGATCTGCTGTGCGCTTGCAACGTTTGAAAAGGTCCATTCGGCTCTCAAAGTGGGTCTGGATGTGTTCTGTAGTGTCCCCTCCGCCGATGCTCCAGTGTATGAGTCCACTGTCAAAGCTCTGCAACTGCCTCAGCTTGGAGGCATGTTTCGTCATAAAAGGGTTCCTCTTTCGAACCACCTTAATGGGCAGTTTGTCAAATTTGCTGGCCTGTCTGGGCTTCTCCAAGTGGACATTGGGGTCCTGAGACCCTGAGGTAGAGCTAAAGGGTTCTTTAACAGGAGACTCCGTTTCCTTGTTATCTTCTGGGTCCTCTGCAGACTTGCTCAGAGGGGTGTGCGCTTCCTCCTTCACCTGGACGACTGGTCGAGCCTCCTCCTCTTCCTCTTCTTCTTCCTCCTCATCTGTGTCCATATCCCCTCCTTCAGGCATTGGGAGCTCATCATCAGAGTGTCCGTCCTCAGCAAACGGGTCAAGAAGGGTGCGCTGACCAGGGTCTCCCACTTCATACTCCTTAAGGATGCCAAAGATCTCAATGAGACAACGCCTGAAGTACTCCACAACCAACTCTAGGAACCCGGGAAGCTGTGAACAACAGAGCACCTCAGTTACAAACAGATCCAGCACTTGACATCTACAAACATCACTAAATGCTACACATCATCATCTATTTGCACAACATGACGACTTAGGGAGAACTTACAGCACAGAGGTTGAATGTGGAAATGCTTCCATCATCATACAACAAGATGTTGATTGTGTCCAAGGCCCAAGTGCTCTCAGCAAGTAAACCTGACTTCAGGGACATCATGACCCTCCAGGCTTCAGGAGTACCTATCAACACAAAAATGAAAAACACAAAAATGAAATATAAACTAAACAACCAAACTGTCATTTTTTTGGACACAGGTTAAACTGTGTTTTGTTTTGTTTTTTTGCTAAACTGACCCAGAGGTGAGTAGAATTTACTTGAGTAACTTTTGAAATAAACTGCACTTAAAAAGCGAATTGTAAAGAAGCTTACTTTCATTTTCAATGAAGTAACTGAATGAAGTGAATGAAGTATGCTTACTAAACTAAATGTTTTGATCATAGTACTGTTCTCACTGTGAGTAAATCTACAAGTGACAAAATTTTTGTGGATAATACGAAACACTTACAAAACATTTTTATACCACTGCTCTTCTAGATATTCTTTCCACACCAAACTATTTAAAATGTAGCAAAAATGTTATTTTAAACCAATTTAAAAAAATAAATTCAGATTTTTCATTCATAACTTGTACATTTACCCTTACATGACTGATTTTTTAGACCACAACATTTTGTACTTTAGCTTGAGTAATATAAGAAGTAACTTTACTCTAGCTTGAGTACAATCTTTGGCTACTCTGCTGACAGTTACATGTATACAAAAAGATTTAACATGTACCGATGTCTTTCATGGTGAGCCTCTTGCGGGGCTTCAGGTGGGGTTGTGAGGCCTCCACAGAACCTGGGGGAAAAGCCACATCTCTCCTGATGAGAGGCTGCTGTACTGGAGTCTGTCCAATGTGGGAGGCAGGCACCGGAGGACCTGCCTTCTGCACTTTGATGCCTGGGTGCATGTAGGGGGACTTGCTGGGGGACGTCCTGCTCTCCATGGGACGAGGCATGGGTGCAGGGCTGGACACCTGAGGGATGTGGTTCTGAGAGGTCTGGTAAGTGGAGGGCAGAGGTCGAGACATGGGCGGCCCAGAGCCTCCAGGGCCAAATGGGGGCTGTCGTTGGTTCATATGCCCTGGCCACTGGCCTTCATGGTTCATGCGCTGGTCTGATGACATAATTTCCTCTGAGCGATTCATGCCATGGAAGCCAGAACCTTGACCTGGGACAGGGGGACCCTGTCGGTTAGGGAAGTTGGAATAGCCCATCTCATTGCGACCCTGCCACATAGACCCCTGAGGACCATCAGGACCTGAAGGCATGGGGCTGCCCATCATCTGGGGGGCCATGGGTGACTGGGAGTTAGGCCCTGCAGAAGTAGGTCCCCTGTCCCGGTTAAAAGGGAAAGGGAACTGGTTCTGTGGACCAGGCGGTCTGCGTTCTCCACCTGGGTACGTGTTATACTGGTTGTACATCTCCTGCTGACCCTGTGGCCCTGATGACTGGGGTCCAGGCTGCTGCTGTCCACTGTACGGGACATTGTACATTTCACCCTCATGGCGCTTAGCAGGAGGACCGTAGCCCCCGTCTACAGGACGTTTGTAGTTCTAAAAATGAACACCAACAAAAAGTATTACTTTCACTGAAATTTTTTGCAACTTATTTTTATTCTAACAACTTGTAAAAAGAAATATTACATTACTTTATGGGTAAAGTAAGAAACAAATATAAACTTACTATTTTAATATTGTTTTTTTTGTTGTTGTATTTAATTTTAGAACTATAATGTCTGAGAGAAAGAAAGCTACAGTATATAATTTGAACAAACTTAGTTTTAAACTATCTAAAAGTGGAAACTAAAACATAAAAAAGACGCTAGCTTCCACTGAACATAATGTTCTCACCGGCTGCTGCTGTGGATACATTCCTGGCTGTTGATTTGAATATGGGCCACCAGGGGGAGCTCCTTGTCCAGTGTACTGGTTGCCATAGGAGTCATGCCTACTGCATAAAAAATTCAACATTAACATAGATAATAATAAAATGATTCAACATTTCTTTAAAATGATTAAAATGAAAATGAAATTAACAAAGGGTGGGACAGACCTCTGCTGTGGTGGAGGACGGCTAGGTGAATACATCCCTGCGTCACCTCCAGAAGGCATCATGTTTGGTGTTGGACCAGCAGGTCCCATGCTGCCTTCAGGTCCCATGCCTGGCTCCTGTCTGTAAGACCAGAACATATCATTATCTTACTGAACCTTTACCATGAATTCTGCTTAGTCATAGCAGTAACTAAAATACAAAGACATATAATGCTATGGCGTACCTTCTTTCATATCCGTAAGGATACTGTTGTCTCTGGTTCATCTGCATGTTGCCCATAGGTCCAGGAGGGCCTCGATTGTACTGCTCTCCCATTCCACTGTTGGGCCCTGGCTGCATGAACTGCTCTCCAGCTACACAACAGAAGACCTCTAAAGTTAAAGTTGACCAAATATAACTCAGTATTTACCAAAGTGAATTTATTTACCTTTTCTCATGCCACCGAAAGGGTCCTTTGAGTCATAGGGACCCATCCGATTAATCATTTCTGGTCCTCCCATACCAGGCTGGTAGCCTTGAGAGTTTGGGGTTCTTCTGGCGAATGCAGGATCTCCACCATCAGCGAATGGATCCTGAAGATTAACACTACTTCTACAAAAGACAGATTGAATAGTTTGTACTGGTTCAAGTTTAAAATGAGCAGGAAAAAGTACTGGAAGGTAAAAGTGAACTCTACCTTGCACCGGGCATTGGGGGCATTTGTGAATGTGGGGTTGAAGCCGGGGTTGGGGGCTTGAGGTCTCCTCCCTCTGCCATGGAACTACTAGTAGACTGGGGAGTCTGAGGACCTTGGAGTGATCCAGAACCAGCTGTAAAACATGTTTCACACATCTTGAAATTGAACATGCAGACATTGTGGTTTCTGGGGGTTTCTGTCACGTTACTCACAAGTAATCTGGCAATAAAAAACAGCTGTAGTGGCACAGCTAAGATTTTGACAGCTTAGTGCTTCTGGAGCACACTCATATGAGGTACTGTTAAAACAGAAATGCTCCCATGGACAACTCAACTCCAACTGCTTAATCCAATCCAATTTTGAAGAAATTCAGAGCACATCTCCCTTTAGTGAGTTGATGGTTGATCAGAGAGCAGGTGTGGAGTCTTAAGGATAGACTGAGCATTGCTGTGGACTGAAAACATGCTGCTTTTGGCTGAGGAATATCCCATTAAGGAATTTGAAGTGCTGTGACAGCAACAAAGTAGAATGTGTGTCAAGGCACTGGTCTTGGAATGCACAGTCAGCAAAAAAATAAAATAAAAATGCAACTGTTGAAGTCTTTAGCTTATCATCCAAATCCCACGCTTCCTCTCCCAAACACACGTTCTAGCCTTCCTCAAATGTGGGCTCTCCAGGAAACAGAAGCCTGTTCTGACAGATTACTGACATAGTGATGTGTGTGCACACGTGGCTTTGTTTTGGTTGCTCATCATTAACTTAAGCCAGGGACTTGCTACTATTAGGCAGATTTGATGACTCACAGGTTCCCATTCATTAAACTGGCACACACAGTGGGGTCACCGGCAGGTCACACTTATTCACATTTTCACACATCAGCCGCTGTAGTGCTCATGTACACACACACACACACACACACACACGCACTCAGGCCCCTCCCCCTCCCCCGGGCAGGGATTTCCCTCCAAAGATGAAGGGAGGGGAGGGGGTGTCTCATGAGGGTGAAGAAAATAGCATGATAGAAAGAGTCAGAAGGAGAGAGAGAAGTCATGTGACTTTTGTACACACTCGAGCACATTTTACTAACTCTGAGCAGACGCCAACAAGCTGTACAGAGATGCTGGGTCAGAACAGAATGATAGGGGTAACTATGCCAACAATAGCACTCCGTGGTACAACAGTGAGGTTGTAATTCAAAACAAACCCTTTCACTGGCTAGACTAATGTCCCTTTGAAGTAAGTGCTACACTGTCAATACATTGACCAAAAAGTGTCGCAAAATGTGTTTTTTTAATTCATTTTAGTCACTTTCTAGATCCCAAATTACTTTAGGATGTGAATTAGCATAGGATAATGTAAAGTAATTAAGTTATGATTATCCCACAAATTAAAATGTCTGCAAGCATTAGCTCATAAAGTGTCCAAAGACACAAACAAAACAAGCACCATTCATCACTTCTGGCTCAGTGCACGAGTCCAGAGAGTGCTGCCTTGCCGCTGCAGCCCAAGGCCAGACACCAGGGCAGAGAACATAGCAGTGATGGAGCAGCGCTATCACCAAATCAGCCCTCGATGGCTTCCCCTGCCCTGCTAACAAGATGCCAGCTGACAGGCACCCGACGCCTCCTGTAGCACTTCCCCTCCTGCTGAGTCAGTGCCCCCACCATGTCTGCAGAGTCTGGGCCAAGGCCAGAGCGGGGCAGCACGTGGTCACTCCTGGTGTGGCCGGCTCTTGGCAGCAGTTACAAATGACAGAGGAGACTCCCAAACTCCTCTTTCCACAAGAGAGCCCTAGGGGGGTTAAGGGTGACTAGGCTAAAGCAAGTGGGTTTTGAACAGATCTCTCTGCAATATGCAACCAAACGAAAACCGTAGCTAGAAAACAGGGGTAAACTACATACGGTAACTGGGAATGATAAAATGATAAAACGTTATATTGTTCATCGACAGCATTCTTAGTTTTAGATTTGTTTAAATAGTCAACAATCTGCAGATCACATAAAGTGCTAATTACACCCTCACAAAAATATTTATATTCATGTGCATGTACACAAACCAAATTACCCGAGTGTATTTACCCTATGGACTCTCAGACACAATCAGTCGCTATTGACAAAATATTGCCATTAAATAACCTCTGGAGTGAAACCTGAACTTTAATGAATAACAGAGGAAAACAGACTTTGTTTAATATGCATAGCCAGCCATATGTTCTTAGGATGATTTGTATTCATTTTTTAATTTTATTTTTAATTAATCCTTTCATCAACATCACAGTGGTAGAAAGGTGTAGATAGTAGATAGTGTGTGTAAAACTATTTGAATCAGCACACTTTTTATCAGGGTCACTACTAGGGCTGAGTATTGCCAAGAGCCTTTCGATAAAATACATATCCCGATACAGGGGTCATGATACAATACGTATCCCGATGTATATCCAGATACTCTTCCCCCAATTCAAAACGTATCACGTTTGTTGATCATTTTTGAAAAAATGATCAGAAAAATCTGTCAATTGGGTATCTTTTAATCATTCAGAAAATTCAATCTATTCTAAAATGTAGAAAAAAACTATAGAAAAGTGTTGTATATTATCTTTAAAAATATTGACATACATTTGATTTGATAAAAATGTAACAATTGAAGAATTGTATTTTCACACTGCTCTAATGTTACATGTGAATAAGTCATTTTTTTATGAGTTTAGGTTGTTGAAAGTATGTCGATACGCCTTGCAGTATTGATATGCACATTGTCAATTAGTTTGTCTGAATATAGCCTGATACCGACACATCAAGTACAGCCCTAGTTGTACTTTACTTTTTGACAAGAAAGTACAGATGAATATTTCTATACTTCTATAATTTTTATTTTTTTGCTCTTGAATCTGTAACAGAATTGAGTAGCACATTTCCTATTCCACTGACGCACATGATACTGAACTGGCAAAGTATCAGTATTGGATATTTCAAATACATTATAGAAACAACCCTACAACAAACAACTTGATGTTGACTCAAACAATACAACTAATAAAATAGTAAGCCCATTTGGCTAATAAATCCTCAGAACGTAAAAGAAAAAAAGGCATAAAAAAAGGACATTTTCTTTGCAACATTTTTAGGTTTCCTCACAAATTCCTGCCAAAAATAGCTTCCCCACTTCCCCTGTGCCATGACACTCCAGTTTACACAGAGCGCACTCAAGAGTCTATTGAAGGATTCGGCATGCTTGTGGAGCCTGAAAGCCTTTTCGTCATGTCATGTGCAAATGCCACAGAGTATTCCCCCAAGAAATGGAGGTGTCCAGGGCAAGCCGCGCATCCTCTTTGTGAAATACAGCTGTGCGCGGCTCGTTTACAACCTGGTACACACTAAAGCGGCGGTGAATTAACTAAGGTTGGCAGCTTCCAATATGACAAACGGGGCTCCTAGAATGGCTTTTCAATGCAATTAATAGGATACAATAAAACAGAATACTTTATAGGCAGATGATGTGTGCCCAGTAGAGTGAAGAGGATGTAATGGAATGTAAAGCAGCAGCAGCAGCAGCAGCAGCAAGCAATAAGACCTCACCTGGACTGGGAGGCTGGATCTTGGGTTGGTTCTTTTTATTGTCCGTGTTGAAGAAGTCTGGGGGTGGGTCCTCTCCTCGCTCGATCTTGCACTCAAAGGCGTATAAACACTGGATGTACTGCTTTTTCAGTGAACTAGCTGCACTACTTGACGTGCCTACATTTAGGTTAGTAGCTAGTTCTCGCCATTTCTTGTTCTTGTTGACCTGAAAGTAAAAACAAGGCTTAATACCACAGCAAAAGCAACGTGACAAATCCAAATTCAGTCAGTGATGTGGGACACTGTAATAATACTGCTTTTTTTTTTTTTTTACCTGTGTAAGTCCACCTATCTCCTTCACGGACACGTAGAGCCTGAAGAGGTCTAGAGGCTTGCGTCCCACAGCAGGCAGATTGTTCATGCCCATTGCCTTCTCCTCTGCAAAGGCCAAGTATTGGTCCACCCACATCTTCCTCTCTGGTTCTGGGCCAAGCTCATATAGCCGGGTGATCTTCTCATTCGTGATGGTGGAAGAGCTTGACTTCTAACAATAGGTGACAAACAATTATGCATATTTGCAATAAACTACAAAGCTAAACATAGCTAAATGATAGAGCTTTACCTTTTTGGATTCAGATTTGGGAGTCCCATCTACTTTGTTGTTCATCTTTGGGGCTTGGTTCATTTTGTCCATGCCAAACTCTGAACCCGGAGGCATTCCTAAGTAATCAAGAGATTTCAAACGTGAGTGTCTATAAGAACTATATAGTTAGAAAAGGGAGTTTTATTGTTAAATATATATCAGTTTTACCAGGAGTGTTGTTGGGCATATTGCCTCCCATTGGGTACGGCCCAGGTCCTCCCTGGTTCATCATTCCGTGCATGCTGTTCATGCCAGGGCCATAGCCAGAGCCTGCTCCCATCATGCCCTGCGACATGTTGGGGTAGCCGGGAGGTCTGAGGGATTAATGTCAAAGTTATTCATTCAGATTGAGTTTTTGACTGTGAAAATGGTTGGAGAGTGATTGTTACAGGTCTTTTATGTATTATGTTTGCTGTGCCTAAAGTCTGTACACTCACAAACTCAAAACACACAGTTCAGCTTCCAAAGAAGAGCGCAAGCACACTTACTGGGCAGGGGCATACATTTGTGATCTTATTTTTGATTCTTTACTTTACTTTAGAGCTATACAATTACTTCAGGTAATGTGGGTTCTGACAGTCCTTCACTTGTCATGTACCTGTTGTGTATAGAGTTGGAAGGTCCATGGTGCATGGCAGGACCACCGTCTTTCCTGTTCATGCCTGGAGGAGGACACATCCCTGGGCCCATCTGAGGAGGCATGTTGGCCATGTTTGAGCCCATCCCAGGGCCATAGGGCCGAGCACCCATCTGTCCCGGAGGCATTCTTCCAGATGGCATTCCTCCATAAGGAGGTCCACTGCCCTGACCAGACATAGGGTTCATGGAGCCACTCATCCCAGGGCCACTGGGATAGTTGGCATTCTGCATCCCCGTGTAGCCTGGCTGACGGGGATAACCTAGACACATTAACAAGACAACACACATGACAGTTTGAGCCATGTTTATTTTTGCAGGCAAATCAAATATATTTGTAATGTTTTAAAATAATTAACATTTGCTTGTTTTCTTTCCATACCTTGAGGACCATACTGGCCACTTTGTGACCCATAGTTGCTCATAGAGTTGTTTTGGGGGTAGGGTCCCATCCCAGCATGCATCTGGCCTCCTGAAGACTGGCGTGGAGATAAGGCAGAGCCAGGTTGTCCAGGTGAGCCATAAGGCGGCATATTGGGGTTTCGCATATACACTGGATAAAAAAAACAACAAATTGTTAGGGTACATACATTTCAGTGAAATTCAAGTACAAATACACATCAACCTTTTTCTAACATCCATCATGTAACAGAGTGACCCAGTGCAAGCCAACTCATTGTCTGATCTCATTTGACCTGGAGTGTGAATAGTAAGTCTTATTTAAAAATCCAATCTGATAACACGAACAGGAATGTAGTCAAACCCAAACACTGAAACACAACCTCCTGGGGTTATGGCACTCATTCCTCTGCCTGTCTCTGTGTGCCATTAAAATGTGACACTCACCTCTGTCCTGGCCCATCCCGGATTGGTTCATGGAAGAGTGCATCATGCTGTCTGACTGGACACTGGGGGGTCGAGGAGGCATCTGATTACCTGCAAAACAGACACGTTTTACTATATAAAACAACACAGAATCATTTGACAAATTTGGGAAACCTGCTGTCTCATTTAATTATTTGGATTACGGTAAAAAAACGTAATATATTAGCAAAGGTTGCAATATGACCAGCAAATGTGAAATGTGAACCATAGTAGTCCTGGAGTGATCTGAACATCACTTGTAAATCTTTTCTCATTTATGTCCTTTATATTACAAACAGCAACATTCCCAAATAGTTCTGGAGCTGTCGTATTTTAATTAAAAAAAAAAAAAGTGTTGGCACATGGCCTTTGTGCCTTAATGAAATTATTTTCTCATGCCTGATTAGCAATTTAACATAGCATTATGTGAGTCTTAAGGCAACTTTCCCACAGAAAAAAAAAAAAAAGTAGTATACAGTATTGAGATAAAGCAGAAGTAAAGCAACTTCAGAGGTAGTGCTCCCCCTACAGCTGTCTTGTATAAATAAAGTAGCCTACTGAATCAATTTTATTTTCTCATTTTTGAGAAACTTTAGGATTGAAATAAGGCAGCAAAAACTCATGCTAGCACATTTCACACTGCTGAGAACAAATATCAAAGAGCCAGAGTTTCTCAGGAGAGAAATTTGGGTCAGCATAGTGGTGAGGCAGACAGGATGCAGTTGATGTATTTACTAAGGAAAACAGCTGAGAGAATCAACACATGCTTCAAATGTCCCATAATACATTTGTAACCATCAGAGAGACTTACAAAAAACATTCAAAGTAAAAATGTTACTTCGATCTGCTTTAAGCCTTGTTACATAACCATTTCAAACTAAATTGTGGACTTAGAAATCCAGTGAGTGACGGAGGAGAAAACTAGCTGTCAGGTTTGGAGCTTACAGTAAAACAGCGGCAGGAAAGTGCAACAGCTCATTACCTCAAGCACGTACTTAGCCAACAAACATATGGCTGCTTTACAGTCCAATACAGCTCACCAACTGCTGTTGATGCCTGCTTTACGTAGTGTAAAATATTACAACATTTAAAACTATAATCTGTTCTCCATCTGTCAAAGCAAAAACATTCCAACTAAAACAAAGCAATTGAATAGATTTCATTTCTATAGTAGAAAGTGCTTAGATGTGAGCCGTGCACAGACATCTTACCTGGCACAGCAGCTGGGGACAGGGGTCCTGTGCGGGAGGGAGTGACACTTGCAGGGGAGCCCACGGGTGACGGAGAGGGTCCGCGAATGCCTGGCAGGTGGGGTGAGGTGTGTGGAGAGAAGGGCGACTGAGCCGGGTTACTCTGCTCGCCTTGACTGCTTGACACGCCTGAAGTGCTAACACCAGGGCTCAGGGCCCCTTCTGTACCGGTGGGCAGGTCGTCAATGGAGCCAGACAGGTCCTGAAACAAAAGCAAAAACAAATGCTTGAATAAAAAACAAGAAGGTCTTTAGCACATAATGTCAGTTTTCTGAACGAATAACAAAGCTATCATTATGTGCCTCCTACAATAACAGGCACCACTCCTGGTCAAATATTATCCACTTCACTTTCATTATGTAGCAAAAAATAGAGGAAAAAAGAGAGATGGGATCTGGACATGATGCTTAGTATTTATTACTACAATTAGTGTTAGAAACAAACATTTTAAACTCAATTTTGATATCGAAGCATGGGCTCATTATTAGCTTTCAGTTCCGCTCATATGACATCACAGCATTTTACAAGCCATTAAAATTATGCACATGCAGTTTTTTTGTTGAAATAAAAAGGTTAGTGGGTTTAGACATCTGCAGAAATCACAAGTTTAATTTGTTTTAAATTATTTTTCATGGCAAAGTACAGTGTTGTTAATAGGAAAACTGCCTCTTGCCCAACATCTGGACTTGTGACATCACATTCTAGAAACTGAACAGAACCTATTTCTTGAGACACTTTTTAAAGCACTAAATAATAGTAGGATATTACCATATGATTTCTTTCATGATACTTATAAAGTTGAAAATCATCCAACTTTTCATAAAAATTTTGATACTTCAAAATGAGTTTGTTTATTATCAAAACTGTTTATCTAACTTTGATAATATCTTTAGCATCAATTAACTCCGCGTGTCTGCGTGATGTCGGATGAAGAGACATGCTAGTTGGCATGGAGAGCATGAAATCAGGAAAAGGCTCTAAAACATTTTGGCTGTTACAAAATGGCACTATTTTAACTCTCTAAAACAAGGTATAATAGAATAATGCTGTCATTTATGACTTGCAATGATAAAGTGGTAGTGATTTGAAGAAACCCAGTAAGCAGTTAAAATAATTGGTACTGGGCATAGACTCCAGGGCCATGTGGTGTTGTTAGTGAGCCTTGGCTGTGACACAAAGCCAGGCAGGAAGGCAGCCGGCGATCATGATGTTTGTGGGAAGGTGAATGTTTACACTTGAGCCGCTCACGTGGGGCCCATGTGCTCTCTCAGAAATGCAAGCTCATCTGCCAGTCACATCAGACAAGGGGGGAAAAAAATTGAGCGGCAGGAGGGGGGAGGAGCTCGGGTGGGGAATGCACTAACTGGAAGGTGGCCAACTGTTCCCATAGAAATCTCACACTTGCACAAGCTGGCTACAACCCCCGAAGCCGGCATTTTTTGCACTTGAAACGGCGCCCGGTGCTATTTTTGGGAACGTGACCTGATGGAAGAACCCCAGAGGGAGTGACAGGAGGAGAACGCTGATTCACAAAGCCCCCCTCCTAGCAAAACTCCTCTTCCAAACACAACCCTGCCCTACCTTTGCCTTAATGTTTTACTAGCTTTTAATTTTGCCTTTTGACTTACTCCAACCTGATGATCTCCATGCAGGAAAAGTTGTGACAGCATCAAAGCAATGAACAGGGAAACCATGAGGTGAGGGTTTTGTGAGTGGATTTTCTGTCTTCTAAGTGTTACAGTGGCTGGTATGCAATTAATGTTCACAAATGTCGAGAAAAACAAAGAAGAAGAAGGGACGGCAATGCAGCAGAGGAGAGCTAAAGATCAAACACCATGACATTCCTTTCTTAAGCGGCCATGGCTGGATCCTTTTTCCCTGTAACCAATACTGTCAGCTGACCCACACCCCCCCTTTTTCAACCCCCGACATCACAAGACTCGGGTCATCTGACAACGCCAAGGCCCCATGTCGCCCGCCGCAGTGACCACCCCAGAAGCAACGATGCAGCGGAAGATAGCGGCAAGCACTCACAAAAAAAGCCATTCTACACAAACCTCACTAAAACATGACCGTTGGCCCGAAAGGTCACAGGTCAATTCTTGGGAGTTAGCAAAGGGGGTTACATTCAGGGAGAAGGTCAAGGAGGAACAAGACAGAGACACCTCGGTCTTGGGTTTGAAAAGAAAAGTGAAATAAAAAAAAGCAGGACCCTAAAGCGCTTATTAAATGCCACTTAAGTGACCTCCATGACCAGTGAACATCGGCACATATTAATCTGTTGGACATAAATTATAGAGACAAAGGCGCTGCTAAAATTTTTGTAATCGACAAGGGAATAAAAAGCCTTGGCGTGAGTAATTTTGTTAGGTATTACACAAAAATAAATAATAATAAAATTCCTACTTTGTCAAAAAAAAATAAAATAAAATAAAAATGGTTTGACGAACGACAAGTGGTATAGTCTAAAATTTTTAGCATTTATTGTTATCAGGAAAGAATCTCAATCTCAAATTAGAATGTTGTATGGCATTCAATCAGTATAACTTGTAATTATTTTTCAGCTTTTTTTCAATTTTCTCAGCATTAAAAGCTAGATGAAACATTGACTGTGCATGACTGTATTTATGTTATTAATGAAAACCCCTTATCAAAATATTTGAATAATTTTGTCAAATAAGTCCCCAGTCTGAATGAATCCATTAAAAACCAACACCTCTATGAGCTTTGAAAACGGCAAACGATAAGATCTTGTACATTCTGTAATATCTGAATGCTGCGAAGCTTCAGCCCAGATAGGCATAATCATTCCACACAAGCAAGCACATCCAAGCACAGAGGCTCCAACCTACTCCTACTCTGCAGTCATTGATTTTTCCCGGCTCGATACTGCACAGCACCAGTCTGTTCTGCTGACTGCACAAGCCGGACAGCGTGAGGAGGAGAGGGGTGTGTATGTGTGCGATGGTGATGCTGCCGTGGCTCTTGACAGTCAACATTAGGCAAAATGATATAGGGGACAGGCCTGAGGAAGTAGTCACTTGTGTTAGAATGTATAAGCTGTAATATATGTTATAATTTAAAAAAAGGAAACTTCAATAATTGATCAAGGAAGGTCAAAGCATTGTAAAAGTAAGAATATTGATGAAGTAACAACGTTATTGTGCAGAGAAAACACGCAAGAGTTGATTTATGACGGTGGAAAAATGGCAGAAAGTCATGTTGTGGAGAGAAGCACAGAGCAGCAAGCTTTTCTTCATGGCAGCCATTTTGTGTGTTTCCAGTATTGCCTGACATGGAACTTCAGAGCTCATAGCTGCAGATATGAGCAAGTAGAAGAGCAAAACATTGAACAATTCGAGTGTCTAAAATGTATATTGCAATTATATTTTTAAAAGTTAATGAATGTGGAAAATTACAGGCAACATTTCCTCTCGTCTATGTTCGCATATCCTCAGCTGCTCTACATTCTCACTGTGCCTTCGCTTGTCTCCTAGTCATTTGCGCGGCTCTCCTCTCCGCCGTCCTTAATGTATTCCATTTGCAGATTACTTCACTGAATCAATCAAGCCCGGCCAGAGCCATTAGTCTGCCAAGCCAGCCGATTTTCTTACTTTTTTCTGCCCCCTCTTTACCTTATGAGTGAGGGAGAGAAAAGTGCAGCGAGGGATGTGGCGTCGCGTGTGAGATAATAGAACTTATCAAGAATGGTGTGACCCCAGATGCTGGCCCGTGTAACTAGAGCCGTCACTGGTGGTTGTGGAGAGGAAAGGGGGCAGAGTTCACCCATCAGTCACAGTCTCTCCCTGACCTACTGTTTTTTTTTTTTGTTCATGTAAAAAAAAAAAAAAGCGCATACTCATAGCAAGCTGCTTCCACATCCTGTCTGTGAGTAATAGGGGATAGATTTGGGTGATGGGGAGGGGGGTGGTGGAGGGAAAAAAAACTAGCTGTATCTCAGAGGCTGCCATGGTAACGAGGATCCACGTGGTTGACACATTAGTCGGTGTAGCCGGGCCCTCCCCCCTGGCGTCTGTCTCTCTCTCTCTCCCTCTCTCTCTCTCTCTGTGGCCTCCCTGCGAGCAGCCAGGGTCACGGCGCAGTCAGCTACTACAAAAGAAGAAGCACGTCATTGTTGCAGGAAATGCACAGCACAAGCTCTAGCCAGCAGCACTTTAATTACAGCCTCTAGGCTACTTTTTTGCACTAGAAAAGGCCAGGGAAACACTGGACACTATACTCTCACACACACACACCATTGAACTTGCAGCCTTTCCAAAAAAGTTTATTATGTGCCAATGTTCATAACCTTATTTGTACGAAAAATAAAAACATGTTGAAAGCAAGATATTACTCAATTCAATTCAAAACACTATTTATCCCCAAAAGGCAATGACCATGAGCAGAAGATTAAAGTGGCATTTTTGTGTCTTGTGGTTAAGAGAACTTAATAGTTAAGAAAATGCATAATCAACATAAAGAAGTTGTACTGATGCAGTAAAATTACTAATGTGCAGCACACAGGATTACATCTTAAATGCAATGAATACTGTATGTGTTAACTTAACTTTGAAAGTACATCACAGTATGTCAAAGGATGCCATTAGTAGAGCATAAAGCTGCCACAAACCGATAACCACACAGTACTGGCCGAGTCAAAATAAGTTTGGCAGAGAGCAGCCTCAGTCAAAGCACATGACACAAGCTGTAATCACTTTAGCTGCCAACTGGCATCCACATGTTCCCTGTGACAGTGAAGCTGTCAGGCTTAAACTACTTGATTGGGGGATTCCCACCTGCATCCAGAATACACCCCAATGAAACAAGGGGTTCCAGGGATGCCCACCAAATGTGTAGAAAGCCAGTACCAGTACCAGCACCAGCACCAACCCCAGCTTTGCAGGGCTGAGCATAACCATAAGGGGGCACTCCCATCCCACTGTGAAAGATGAACTGGAGAAACTAAGAGAAAGCAAGGCCCCAGCCTCATAGAGCAGCAGCCATTACAGGGCTTCATAAAAAGCACACCAAAAAGCTTCCATAAAGAACACCCCAAAGGGTAAAGCACACACCTAATCTTATTCTATAGATGAAAAAATGATCAAGACTGAAAAACTAGACATAGGTCCAGCATAGAGACAGTGTGCCACCTTCAACAAGATGAAAGCAACAACCAACAGTAACAAAAGCACAAGGGGTGACACAAAGCTTCGAGCCTGGGAGCACCCTGCTGGGGTTACACGTAGAGTCTGGAGTAACACTGCCACAGACAATGTGCACCACCTCTACGCCAGATCCCTGGAGATCACTATTACCCTTCTGCTTTATCACCAGCGGCCACGTGGGAAGGATAATAACACAACTGAAAAAGAAGATGAAAGAATGAAGCAGCAAAAATGAATCACTGGTGGTTCTCTTAGGGGTGTAGGGTTGTTAGGGAGACAAAAGCCAAAGTATGAATGGTTTCCATTAGAAGACTTAAATTTGCCTAATTTGGGCTCCTCTACGCGAGTAACTAAGGAGAGAGGGGGGGCACAGGATCCGCAGCGTGGATGAAGGTGCGGGGTAGGGAGAGGGAGGGGGTGCCCTGATTGCTGTGAATAATGAGAGGATTGTGGGTGTGTTTGTGGGGTGGGGGTGCTTTTGTAGCCATCACAATAGTAGTAGGGTGTCCCAGGGCAGTACGCAGATGCCCTGAGTGAAGAAGGCAGCTGCCCAGCCCGAGGTGAGGGGTGCTGGGATACCGAGAAAAAAAAGACACCGGGATTGGTGGAAGGGGGGGTAAGTTGCATTGGATGGGGAGGCTCCAGACCCCTACAGCCACTGTCTTCCAGAACATAGCCGCCCCTCCCAGGCAGTGTCTAGAGGGCGCTATGAAGCTTCAGTGAATTAAAGGGGGCGAGGGAGGGGGACAAACAGTAATATAGGGGGTTATTTCATAGAGGGGAAGTTAATTTCATTGTGAGGCCAGCGTTCATCCATCCAGACTCAGCAGCTTGTTCTAGCGAGAGCCTGGGCAAAGCAGAGGACAGACAGTGCTGCAGTCAGCCAGAGTCTTTGTGCTGCAAAACTAGCTCAGCCCAGCAGAAATGAAAGCAGGGAGGGGAGGGGCATGGGAGAGAGTGAGCGGGGAGAGCGGTGAAAAAAAAGCAGAGGGAAGAGTGGAGTGCTGTATGAAGAGTGTGAGCGAATTAAAAAAGCAGAAACGGGGCTAAGGTTATTTTCTTTTTCTCTCCACTGTCCGAGAAACAATTCACTGAAGCGAATGCTAAACACCACACTTTGTCAGCAGATTGAATTTTCTCAAGTACATTAATTAAAAATCACATGGAGAGACATGGAAAAGGGTGAGAAAGAGGAGAGAAGCAGAGAGCAGGAGAGGAGGGAGGGAGTGAGTGAGTGGAGAGCGGTGCCGGGAATCTGAATAAGACATGTCCACACAGGAAGCAAAGGGCCCCAGAATAGCAACAGGAAACCGGCCCCGGACTCTGAATACGAACGTCAGAGCCTCGCAAAACAAGGCTGCGCCGCACAGCGTTATGAAAGCTGATTTACTGAGAGAGAAGAAGAGAATGAGGAAGGGGCGGAGGGGTGGAGGGAGAGGGCGCAGGCAAGGGAAAATGAGAATTTAGACAGAAAGAGGAACGAGGGAAAGGCAGAGAGCAAGAGAGTTTATATGAAAAGGAAAAAGAGAGGAGAAATGCAGCAAAAAAACAGTGCAAAATTGAAGGGAAAAAATGGAATGGAAGGGGGTTGGGCTGGAGAGTGGAGGAAAAAAGTGGGCCGGTCTTGTCAGCCTGATTGCTCCAGAGCTATGTCGCAAAAACAAGCTTAGCTGCCGCAGAAGAGCAGAGCTGGGCTGGGCTGAGCGAGGGAACAGGGAGCGGGAGGGTGAGGCAGGCTCCGTGTATCTGCACCAGAGCTGGAAGAGCCCACAGTTTCACATCAAGAGTCTTGGCACATTTATTAAGGTCACTGGAGAGGGAAGGGGGGTCTGTTAGTGATGTTGCTAGGTTGGTGGTCCCTGCAGGTTTACCAATCCCTGTTGGGTACATGTTTTTTAATTACAAATGTTTTGTTTTATTAAACTGAAAATTTAAGCAAAGTTGTGATAAAACTGATAAAAGACAATTGCCATTTTGCAAAATAAAGAATAGAAAAATAATAAATGTCCAAAAAGCAGTCAAGACAGCGGTTGGGCATTTAAGATAAGCCACTTCATAATAAGAGCTCTCGACGATGGCGAAAAAGGAGGTTGTGTAGCAGAAAACAAAGCAAAAGTGTGAGTGTGTGACCAACATGTGACCTTCCTCTCAAGTCTGAAGCACATCAGAAAGAAGAGCAGCCAAGCATTGGGCGGGCCGTGAAGGATTAAAATCCACAGTGGAAGAGGGTATACAAAAGACCTGAAGAAGGACAAGGAGATTTTTAAAGAGAGGCAATGTGTTAAGCTGGGAGGGGAGGAGAGTGGTGGTGGTGGTCTTGTAAGCATTTCCACTCCCATGGGTTGACATGAAGAGGAAGTGTCACTTCCAGGATGTTTGAGAGGCTGACACTGACAGCACTGGCTCCAGTCACTCTGTGTAGCTGCATAAAACATAATGACTAATATTTACACTGCCACCGAGACCTAATGAGCTAAAGGCAAAATTAAAGGATTGACTTGCACAAGTGATAAATGCATAAACATGTTTATGTCCTTTTAATTTTACCAGAGCCAGCCGAGTAGGGACTTAAACCACTAATCAAAATCTAATAGACTACCACAACAAAAAAGTATTTACCTGACATAAGTCAGATCATACTATTTTATGAAGAACATTTTATTTATTGGTGTGTGTGAAAACTTATTGACTTTATATTTGACCATATAAAAATGGACAGAGTAAGGAGAGAGCTTCAACTGTGGTAAATGTTCAACTGTGTCCTGGAGCAGACTAAAAACAAACCAGGAACCAGCTGAACCTGCTCTGCTTGTTCCACCGCAGCAGACTGTTCCATGGCCCTCCTCCTGCAGAGCTTATCCACTGCACTTTCCTTTAGCTTAGTTTTACATGTCTACCAGCATCTACCAGCAGGCTCTGAGCCTTCTGTACACCTCTATTCCCACCTCAATGGCGGGCTAACAGACACCTGGCTCAAACAGATCCATCTGTGCTCTGGATGAGGTGTGTCTGGCTGCTTGTGTGCGAATGCTACTAAAGTAGCTAAATTACAATCATTCTCAGCCAGGCCTGGCCCAAGATTGAAAGATGGCATCTGTTCAATCCACCGCACCTTCATAAAAAATGAAAATCTCTATTCAATCAAAAATAATCTGCTACCTGTATTTTAAACGTGTTAGGTATTTGCACAAAATTAGTATAAACTACCTGCTCATTTTGAGGTTACGTAATCTCAACACCATTTAACTATCTATGACGAGATCATTTTTAACTGATTCAGAAACTATTAAATTAGACACCTGCTATACTGTTAAACAATCTATTGTAGCTGATAGGCGCCAACTCTTTAAGAGAAATTTAAAGGGCTGATTTAACACATTTGCTAATGATTTGAGATACAATGCATTAAAAAATATGAATACGCATTTTTATAGCAATTATTTTAGAAAAACAGCAATATTTGTCATTGTTTAGTACGGCTCTTAAAGTGTTCAAGCTCTCAGCGGGCAAGGCTTAATCAACATTTTAATAACAAAGCGACAATAACAAGAAATATGTATGACAAAAGCGTGTCTGAATCTTCAACTCCGGGTAAAAAAAGAAACTGCCATTTGCCATTCATCATTCTTGGAGCAGAGTAATTTTTTGGTAGAGAAGCACCACTTGTTGGATTCATGCTGGCTGTCAGTGAGACTCTGATCTGAACACAATTTCACACAACTCTACAGGGTGCTCGTGCATGAGGGGAGCGCACCTTTTTCTGATTAATGGTAGCCAATCAAACGGCACGAGCAGGGAATCCCCGAGAAGACGCAAAAGAAAATAAAAAACAAACAACAGCCCAGGTTGAAGCGGCTCGGCCAATGGTGAAGCCCACGGAGATGTATAAATAAATAAGAGAAATAAATAAAAGAGGAGGGAAGCACATCCTGAGGGCATCCCCTACTGGCACTGACAGCCCTGCCTCTCATCCCTCTCTCACGCTCAGCATCTCCCACTTGAACCAATCACTCACACCATTTCAACTTATTTGCTTGCACTCCCTCAGCCCCCCGCTCTCTCTCCTTTTCTGTGCTCGCTGCCGTTTCCCTCTCTCTCTTTCATTCTCTTTCATTAATGATCTCATTTCTCACTCTCCTTCCCCGAGGCTCCGAATGAGGTTAGCTCCGTAGTCTGACCTATAAACACTGCCATGGAAACTGCAACGTGTTACACGGAGACGCCTCCTTAAAAAGGGGCGGGAGGGGGGTTCTCTCACCTTTAGTTTCGCCTGAGGGCAATCAGACATCAAATTTACTACACTTATATACACTATAGTCAATTCTTAGACTATATTTACTGGGCTTTAGGGTACATGCAAGACACATAGCACTTTAGGATTTGTGCAATACACACAGCACTTTAGGATTTGCACAATATACGCAGCACTTTAGGATTTGCACAATACACATAGCACTTTAGGGCTCGTGCAATACACACAGCAGTTTAGGGCTTGTGCAATACACACAGCACTTTAGGGCTTGTGCAACGTACACAGCACTTTAGGGCTTGTGCAATACACACAGCACTTTAGGGCTTGTGCAATTGTGCACATGGGCATGTGCAATAGAACAATAGGATTTATGCAATACACATAGCACTTTATTACATCTGCATACGTATAACTCTTCAACTTTTATTTAAATGTACAATAGCACTTTATTAACTCAATGTATGGTAAATTGTGATTTGTGTGACCCTCCTGAATTTGTTTGTTTTTGAATCTCTCCTGTCCTTCTGTGTAATCAGTTTTTAATGTGTTTTGTATGTCTTGTTGTCTTGTTTGTGTGTGTGTCTTTAAATGACACCATCAACCTGTCAAGGGACTACAGATGGAAACTAGCCAATGGCTAAAATCTGGCATATTTACATATGTATATATGTTCATTAATGTGCACTGTCCCTTTCTAAATAAATAAATAAAATAAAACTTTATGAAAATGATTTTATTGGCAGAAATGCTTTCACTTTTCCTGTCAACATTATGTTCTTTTCCAAAAAGTAATGCTTATTATAGTCTAGGGTTGTAGTCATCCAAATAAATTCTTGGTCGACTAAAGGCATGTCCATCGACCGATTAATCGAATAAAAGTTGGAGTGTCAAATGTTTTTGATCTTCACAAACATCTTAATCTGATAACAATATTTAGATTAGGGCTGTAGTCCTTAGTTGATTAATCGTTCGATGTAGTCTTGGTCGACCAAAATGTGCATTAGATATTAATAAATAAAATATTGTTATGAGGATAAACACAATCATTTTTGTCAAGATGGGACAGACTAAATTGCAAGGACTACAATGGAATAGCAACAAAATGAGTAAATAAAGTTGTCTGAAGATTTAGGATCAAATTATTGGTCTAAATCTGCCTTTTTTTGTTTTATTTACAATGTTTTTTCTTAATTTTCTGTACAAACTGTTATTTTTGCTTAAACTTAGCATTTATTTATCCAAACTGTACCGGAACAGACTAAAAATGCTAATATTAAAGAAATATTTCAATGTTTTTGGCACGAATTTCTTTGGTTGACTACAGCCCTAATTTAGACGATATAACCATCCAACAAAAATGTATTTATAGATTATTACTGAAGGTCTGCCAGAAAAATATAGTCTATACTTTTTTCATGTTTTAAATTTTGATTTCATTTGCTTCTTTTTGAACCTTTTCGTATATACAATATTCTCTATTATTCAATGTTTCTATACCTAGTCGACTAATGTACATTTTGGTCGACTACGACTACATCGACTGATTAAACAACTAAATGACTAAAGAACTACAAACTATTAAAGTCCATAAGAAAGATTATCACTTTTATTTTAACTTAGCTTGGTGTGAAAGTCAATGTGGTAAAAAATGTTCATAGTTTTACAGCAGTTAAGATGCAATTAAAAAAAATATATATAGTCCACATAAATAATCTAAACGTTCCAAAATACAAAGACAATTTACCCACCACTGACCTGGTTTCTTGGGAGTTTAAACAATCATTTAAAAAAGTTTAACTGTTACAAAGTTGTAACACTTGTCAAATCATAACACCTGTGCCGTTTATGTGGATTTTGGCAGAGAGGGAAAAAAAAACCATTACATTTCAACATTTTTAACCAGCATTAACCCCAAGAATAAAACTTTCATTGAACTTTTGATGCCAAGAAAGAACAAATGGAATTGAGTTGATTATTAACACTGCTGAGACATGAGTACCAAGAACACAAAGTCAAATCAGAGGTTAAAAAGGAGAGCTAAAACTACACTGCTTACCGGCAAACTCGACGGTCGGCCCTGCATGCTGTCTTCTTGACTGCTCTTGTTGGAAGCGATGGGCTGGTTGGAAGGAGGGGCGCTGGACTGGGAACTGAAGGAATCTTGGGAGAGTTCCTAAGCAGAGAAACAGGAATAAGTTCGATACAGACCGGCACACACCAAATCAGACTGGAGAAAAGCAAGCCATGTCGAGGAGAAACTTAAAACAGCATTTGAATATTTACACAGACTTTATTTCCCACGACAATCAACTACTCGCAGTTATGTACGATCAAAAACATCAAAGACCTCGATGTATTGTTATTTTAAAGAAACAGAGTATTATTCAAAATCAAAAGTAATGAGCTTTTAACTTTCTTATAACAATGTTTCTTTAATAGCAGTTGTGTTTTTGAAGTAATCCTGTTTAGTTCTGCAGCTGAAGCTTAGATGCATAGAAATGTCTGGATTTCACCTACCTCTTAGTCCATCAACACACTGTTATGACTTTACAGTATGAAACATGAATGCTTTACATTAGATGAAGATTCTAATATTAACTAGATTTTTTGCCAGTTTATGATGAACATAACAGGATTCTTCTTACAGATTGTATTTTATGTTTTTCCATGACTTTTCCATAAAAACTGTCAACATTATCATGACTTTTTCACAGATACTTATTACTTCAATATTACTAAGGATCTGAAAAAAGTTAAATATGTTATGACCATAAAACAGTTCTCGCAGTTTGGCCAAATCGCTTGAAAATTATGATATAAATTAGGGTTTCTGCAAGGATCAAGAAGTCAAATTTAAGACTCTTTAAGGCCACAAAATATACATGTTTAGACCAATTTGCTATCCATGACCTTTAGTATTTCACAATGCTGCTTCTTTTCTAAAGGGCTTCTTCGGATATAACTTTAAATTTTGATAGAAGTATGAAAAATCTAATGAATTAATGAGAAAGAACAAAATGTATACAGCAAATGAGCATTCCATCTAGTGCTGAGCGAGCGATCTGGGAAAAAAAAAAAAATCACGATTTTGTTTTTGTTCAGTTTAATTTAATTTTTTTTTTTATTATTAAACAAATACTATCTATTAGCTGTTTTTTTTTTCAAAAAGTTTTACATTTACTTTAACAGATAAAAGTGCCCTCTAATTTTAAGAGTATGTAAAACGTACTTTTGTTGAAAAATTGTTGTCCCCAGCTTGACCGACAGAAATAATAGGTTAATAAATAAATAGTATTATAATTTATATTGTTCATTCTGAGGTCAGTCTATGTATTCAAAGTCCGACTGCAAATAAGACTTGCGCTGATACATGTGACCCTGGACCTTTCTCCTTTTTTTTTTTAAAGACAATGCTTTACTCGCATGTGAATGGTCAAATACCCAACCTGAAGATAATTCATGCATGTAAATGAAAGCGCAACACTTACGAAGAGGAAAAAACACTGCGTAAGTATTTTCTCCACTTCATACCATATTTTAAGACTGTAGGCGAAAGCACATACTGCCATAATTCATAGGCAGATGTTTGTATACAGCATTTATGTGACCGGTTGACCAAATTGATTTAACTTTCCAGATAAGAACGTCCTAGCGTAAATTCTAGTGGGTGGCAACTCCCACTCTGTACTGCATGCATTTACTACATTGTGATTGGCTACAAATACCTTATAGCGCCGCGTGCATTTACTACATTGTGATTGGCTACAAATACCTTATAGCGCCGCGTACATTTACTACATTGTGATTGGCTACAAATACCTTATAGCGCCGTGTGCATTTACTACTTTGTGATTGGCTACAAATACCTTATAGCGCCGTGTGCATTTACCACATTGTGATTGGCTACAAATACCTTATAGCGCCGCATGCGTTTACTACATTGTGACTGCCTGATAGACCTGTCGATCGCGCATGCCTTATCATCGAAATCAAACCAGGTTGAGAACGCAATCTATTGGTTATTGGAACAGCACTCCTTTCATCTGTTCCATCATCAGCAAATAGCCCAAATAATAACCCAGCAGAAACCCTCATAAATACATGTCTGTAGTTTTTCTAAAACTGCAGTACCTGTGCTGGTGGGGGGAACCTCTGAAAGGGCGACTGCTGTTGGGACTGCGGCTGACCCTGCTGTGGTAGAGGCGGTGTTTGGGAGTAGGGGGATGGTTGACCCTGCTGCCCATGGTTGGGAGGCTGCTGGGCCTGAGGTGGTGGTGCTCCCTGTCCTTGTGGTGGTCCTTGCTGCGGTGTTTGCTGCTGCTGAGGTGCTGACTGTTGCGGTGGAGGCCCCGTCCCAGGACCTTGTGTATACCCAGGTTGGCCCTGAGAGCCCTGTTGGCTCGGAGCCCCGGGACCCTGCTGCTGCGCTTGGGACTGCTGCTGTGGTTGCTGTGATGGGGTGTAGGGTGGCTGACCGGGCTGCGACTGTGGCGGTTGGTTGTAGGGGGGCTGACCCGCTGCAGGGCCATGGGAACCTTGTGACTGTGGATATGGAGCTGCAGGCTGTCCGTGTTGACCGGGTGGCTGAGCTGGGTGTCCCTGCTGGCCGTAGGGAGGACCAGAGCTGCCCTGTGTCTGAGCAGGGTATGGCTGCTGGGCTCCAGGGTGCGGAGGTCCATGTTGGCCGTAATAACCTTGGTTTTGATGACCATAACCACCACCAGGGCCCTGTCCATATGGCATCTAGACAAGAAGGCAAAGACAAAGCGAATATATGAATACATGCAAAAAAATAGAAATGTGTGTAATTGTACAATCAAGATCCTAACATTGAACCATCTTTTGATACATTTTTAGATACATTACTAAAACAAATTTGCAATCGTTTTTTATTCTTGAGTTCAGATTTTTATTTCATATTGTTGCTGTAAGTTACAAAAAAAAGCGATTTTATTTCAAGATGTTTAAGTGTGTATTCTCTAGTTTACATACAATGGTAAAAATAAGGCAATTTGACTAGCAATGATTATTTGATAAATTATTTGAGAACTGTACATTATATACCAGAGATGGGAACTTGGGACTCGTGATTTAAGACTGGTGAACAATACAAGTCAATGCATTGCCGTGGCGGATCCACATTCATTCTCTTTCCTTCTCTCTTTTCCCTTATTAACATTAGACGCACGCGAGAGACACTGAAAAAGCAGCGGCTCTGGCGTGCGTATGATGTTAATGACGTAAGCAGATGCGACAGCTACTAGTTTCACAACAAGAAAAGCTTGTGGCCGCGGCGAGCACGGCAGACGCACCGCTGAGTCCGCTGCCGTTTGTTGTAACATTTGCGTTTATGGACTTTGTGCAGCGTCACGACAAGAGAACTACCAAATGCAAAATATGTGAAGTCAAATTTGTGACGCCAAGACGACGACATCTAACTTTATCAGAAACTTGGAAAAGATAGGTGAGTTAGTCAATTTAGCAGCAACTCAAAAATGTCAGTGTATCGCTATATTCACCTTTTGCAGTGAGCTTATTAAATATTAATTTTAGGCCTAAATGAATTGTTTTGTTTGTTTTTGGAATGTTAGCGCAGCGCCACACACCATGCACAGGGCAAAAGCGAGCAACCAGCGCTAATATAGCATATACATGAGGTCACAAACGAAGCTTGTTTATTTTTTGCAGCCTATTTTTATCAACAGGTACAACGAATATATGATTCAAAAGAGACATCCACTTGCAGCTGACATCTTTATTGAAAAGTTACATTTAAAATCAATTTAATAAAATATGCCAATATATAGAATAAATTGACTACATATTCAAAATATGTATATATAGTAGCGACTTGAGACTTGACTTGGACTCGCGGCCAAAGACTTGAGACTTGACTTGGACTTGTGGCCAAAGACTTGAGACTTGACATGGACTCGTGGGCAAAGACTTGAGACTTGACTTGGACTCGTGGGCAAAGACTTGAGACTTGACTTGGACTCGCGGCCAAAGACTTGAGACTTGACTTGGACTCGTGGCCAAAGACTTGAGACTTGACTTGAACTTGCGGTCAAAGACTTGAGACTTGACTTGTACTCGTGGGCAAAGACTTGAAACTTGACTTGGACTCGTGGGCAAAGACTTGAGACTTGACTTGGACTTGCGGTCAAAGACTTGAGACTTGACTTGGACTTGTGGGCAAAGACTTGAAACTTGACTTGGACTTGTGGGCAAAGACTTGTGCACATCTCTGTGATATACTTTTTAAGAGTCCTAATTCTAGCTTAATGAATTTAACAATATTTAATACTTGAGGTTGTGCATAAACCTTGATTATTTCCTGCAATGCCGATGACAAAAGTCACATGCTTCATATATGAGAGAAAAACAGACTTAGATTCTAATTTAGCACAACGCTGCCTGTATTCTAACTTTGCTACTCTGAGGAATAGCACTTGTTACAAAAACATTAGGTGCGCTGACAAAACTCTCAAGCAAAGTAAAAACCTATAAAAATGACTCAAGTCTTGAAACTGTTCATTCTCAGTGGAGTAATCAAAGCACTATCTCCCGTACAGATGACAAGCGAAAGACAAGTGTTCTTCTCACGCTGGAGCGGAGTGTGTATCTCGCTGTAAACTGATCAGTCAGAGTGCATAAGAAAAAACATCTAAGTGTTGAAATTCAGCCACGCATCGCTTTAAATTACAGCCATGAAAATAAAAATTGAGTTTCGACTTCATCTCCTTGAACTTCAATATGAGCCTTTTCATATTCTACCCGACAGTGTGCGCGCGAAGCCTTTCAATACGGCGTTTTCGTTTCATTACCCTCAAGGAGCGCAGAAGGAGAAAGCGCTGACCTTGTGAGGAAAAACCTGTAATAATAATATATATCTATGAGAAAAAAAAAAAAAGCCACATGTTGCGGAGGGAGACACTACGGCTACAGGAGAAGTCAAAGAAAAGACATTTAAAACAGCATCAAATGGCAGTGTTGTAAGCGTCGAACAAAGACGGGAGAGTTGTTTCCTTCGCCGCGTGGCACTTTTCAGTCCATGGTCAGACACTAGACAGGCCTTTATGAGATAATCACGCTGCACGACGGTTGCGTAAGAAAAAAAAAACCTTCACCCGACGGGATTCACCACACGGGCGCTGCTGAGAGTTCAAGTAGGGCCTCACTTTGTGCAGAGAGGAGGACGTGTGGTGAAAGGATGGGGTTTCAATACAGCAGTCGTGTAAGTGGCGGCTACCTGCTGTAAATAAGAAATCTAGGTTCTAAATGTTCTTTTTGATCCAATATGGATTTTTAAGAGTTAAAACAAATATCAGATGCTTGGTTTGTTGTTATAGCCAAAAACTATATTTGCTCATGACGAGAGATTTTGATTTTCATAGCAAAGCCCACAAACTAGTATTTCACTTGAGTAGTTTATTGGTTTGGCTGTAAAGGTGTTCTATGGAGAAAAAAAAATGTGTAGGGGAGAGCGGGGTTGGTTGTTACATTTTTTACTTTGATATGAATTTCTCAAAAACAGCAAGTCTCACATGAACCATTTTAACAGAGAAAAGTTGAAAGTCTTGTGTAACTAATGAATCCACCTGCTATTCTCTGTCTTATTCTGATTGAAAGTTATTGATTAATTAATGGACAACCAACCCCAAGTCTGGGTTGGTTGTCACACCTCATGGGGTTGGTTGTCACAATGTTATGTCAATGTGAGACCGATGACTGATGTGTCTTGTCTTTGGTCTGATTTTTTTTATGTCTGATTTCATTTTGATTTAAGACTGCTGTACATTTTCTGAATAAGGAGACGTTAAATTACAAGAAAAAGGTGATTGAAAATTTAAAAATGCATTGTTGTCAAGATTCTAATGATATTGTAAAACTATATTTTTAATGTGAATTAGTGATTAATAACTTGTGAACAGAATAAGCTACATGACAAGAATTAGATTTATTTTAGTTGAATCTTCAAACTGATTTCCTGCATTGAATTGGAATATTTAAAATACCAGTACATTGTTTTTGTACTGGCTTTTGTAAAATTGTGACAACCGACCCCGACTGGACTTTTTTACTCTCACCTCAGCTTTCTTCTACATTTTTAAACCAGCTCAGAAAAAAATAGTCCTAATTGTCACTTTGACCCTCCTCTTTGTAGTGTCAATGGTTATAAGCTTTCAACACAATTTTTGGAAAAAATAGAATTTTTTTTCTCAACATCTGAAAATGTACTTTTTGGTATACATTTTTTTTATTTCATCTTATCACAATCTTGAACAAATGTTTACAAAAATGTTTTAGTGAGTGTATTTTGGTTAATTTAATGAACATTTTTATATGACTTTATATTCAAATGCACCAATCACAAGCTGAGATACAGTGATTGTGACAACCTACCCATGTGACAACCAACCCCACTCTCCCCTATAGGTTTATATTTGTAATAACTGGTGACATTTAATGCAATTTAAAGCAAGTAAACTACTAAGAGGTTTCTTACAGGATATTTTAGGACAGGGCTATTCAAATGGTGGCCCGAAGGCCAAATGCAGCCCACTAAAATGTAAGCTTTGGTCCAGATAAAAAAGCCTGGGACCGGACCATAATTAGGCTGCGTTTTCTTTTCTTAGTGTTCTATGTTTGCTCTGATATTCAGCACTCTAGAGTAATAAGCATCATCTGAAACATCATTATTAAGACTTTATAATACTGGTTGAATCAGATTTTGTAAGCTAGTCATTTTCAAGGTGTGTTTTATGTCTAATCCAAAAGACCAGGTTTAGTCTTGGTTTAGGATTCAGTCTGGTCTTATTGCTGCTCAGATCTGCTTTAGTTAAAGTCTGATTGTTGACTGACAGTAGATTTGCTTTGGCTTAGTCCTGTTTTATCATGTTTTTCTGTGTATTTATCTCAGCGTAAAAAGGACATTTTTGGTAAATGGTAACATTTTAAGTTGTTTGTTGGATGTTAAACACATTTATAGTTCAGTTTTGTAGTCCGGCCCTCAGACAACAGCTCTACAAAAAATGTGTCCCATTGTTAAATATAATTGAATGGCTGTCTATAAAACGAAACTAGCCCTCTCAAATAAAAATGTTTATATAACAATTTTGGATTGTCTAAAAATGTTGACTTTTTTCAGCCTCTTTAGAAAGACAAATGTGATGTAGTTGACACAGACTGTGAATGACTTCAGCACACAGACTATGTCAGTGCAGAAGAAAAAAATACTAGTAATAACACAATGTTTAATACCAGCGCTAGAACTAATAATAGGACTGAGACAAAACTTTAAAGATTTTAATTAAGATCAATCTTGATTTGTACTTTTTAATTGAGGCTTATTTATTGTGTATCAGTAATGTTTTCCTGTCAAGAATACATGTGCAATAGGAAATAAAAGTTTATATGATCATTTTTGCAATATTTGGTCCAATGTGAATTAAAAACTGTGACAATCCTGATTTTGTTCTATTTACTTGAAAGTTCAAACAGCTACTTATGTTTTCAAAGATGAAAAAAAAACAAAAAGAGAGATCCATATTGCCCATTCTTAAATTTAATCCATGCCTTGACATTACTGCATGGGACTGAAGCAACTTTCTTGGTGGATAAAACCATTGAGTATAGTAAAGTACAGTATATCTCTTCCAAACATCAAACTGTTAAACATTCATAAAACTACTGGTGCCAGTAGATCCACAATAAATATATAAAAGATAATACCTGCAAAAGTTACCTTGCTTTATATGCATCAATCAAACATAAAATTTATAAGAAAAACAAACAAACAAATGTATTCTTTTCAATGTGTTTTCTGAAGTGAACTGACCTGTTGTTGACCATACGGCACACCTCTGTTCTGCATGCCCATGGGGTATCTTTGTGGGCCTGGGGGTCCGTAGCCTTGCGCAGGGTAGGAGCTCCCCTGTTGTGAACCAGGCCCACTGGGAGGCCCCTGCTGCGGCTGAGAGTACGGGTTTGGCCCTGCATACTGCTGGTTCCGCATCTTCCCTACCTGGTCCATGGGGCTGGAGGGCTGGAAAAACAAACACATTTGCATATTAGTCATCGTCTCAGATTGAAATAGAAACAAAGTATAAAAAAATGAGTCACGGTGGTTAAGGAGGTAATGCTTGCTGTAATTTTAAGCGGCACTAATGAAATGACAGGTCAATACTACTTTCTGGAACCTCTTAAATGCCTTTTGAATGAAACCCACTTATCAGTTGAGAGGAGAAATTATGACTCTGCAGGCATCATTTAGAAAACATCTTATCAAGCAAAAAGAACAGAAAGCATGAGAGGGAGTGAAAAAAAACAGTAGTGGATTTACTTTCCTTACTAGAAAAAGGGAAAAAATTGGCTATGAATGAATGAACAAGCCCACTATATCCGCCAGGAGCCATTTCCCTGCCCAGGAGATCATTGTGCCAGTGGGTGGATACTGTTACGGCAAAGGCTTTCTATGAAAATAAGCTTAAGGAAGTGGAAGTGTCTGCGGTATCTGGACCTGAGCCCATCCGTCAGCTGGGACTACGTCAGGATGGAGTCCCCGGGTGGAGCGCTGGGGGCTGACCTTGGCCGGCAGGGACTCCACTCATCCACGTGGCCCAGACAGACGGCCCCTTTTCTGACTTTAGTTTGAGAGGGGAAAGGGAAGTATCGGGGGGAGGGCAGGAGTGAGGCAGAGGGGACTGTCAGCTACGGAGGCCAAGGACATAAAAAGGAAAATTAAACTTGAGACAGCCTCAAGTACTAAGACAGAAATTCTGACATGCCTGTGGATTTTGTTTGTAGTAGAGCTGTATGAGCTGGGAAAAATGTTTAATTGCAATTTTTTTCGGACCAGTTTTGCAATTTGATTTGCAATGAATATTTTAACTACTCATTTATATGGTAAGCTAACAGTTTAACAATTTTTACTTTGGAATTAAGTATCTGTCAATACCCAATATCCATAAGTACTAATGTAAGGACTGAAATAACTTTTTTTTTCTTTTCAAAACACTTTATCATTATGTGCTAGTTAACTTATTTATAGTGCAAGTCACACAGGGTATATGCAGGGATCTTGAAGTGAAATTTAAGACCTTTTTAAGACTTTTTAATACCTATAAAAACAAAAATTAAGACTCCATCGCAACCATCGCGAGTAATTTTTGTGTGGTAAATAATTAAAAACGGCTACTCTTGTGAGTCATGAGCGACAAACTAGAAACAATAGTTAACTGTCCTTCCAAACTTGTACATCAAACAAGTATTATGGACAAGGCAGGTTTTATTTCCTCCTTTAGTGCATTTAGTTAGATTAAAGACAAATAATATTTGTAACTCATATTGACCTGCTTGTCTCTTTGAATCTTAGTTTAATGTCAAACTGTTTGTTTGGTATTATCTTGTCTATTTATTAAAGCACGGGTTCCAAACATTTCAGCCCTTGGACCCCCCAAAGAACCGTGCAACCAACTCGCAACCCCACAGCAAAAATTATATACTTTTGTAATAATTTTAAGTTACAAAACCATTTCAATTAGGCTTAATTGTGTTTATTTGTATAGTGTATTTCTCTATATAACCCCAATTCCCTTAAAAAACTGATTAAAAGTCATAATTGTAAAATTTAGAAATAATCTCGCGACCCCCAGATTTTGCTTCGCGACCCCCAAGGGGTCCCGCTTCCACTTTGGGAACCACATGTGTTTTGTTGCTCAAAACCAGCTTAATAAAACAATAAATTCTAAGTATGAGCAGGCTCACTTTTCCACTGATATGACTTGTGATCTGGCCTGGTGACATAATCTGCCAGACTCCAAGCAGATACAGTTATACTCCTCACTAAAGAAGTTACACTGCTCCTTAACGTTACTGTCCTATCACAAGCTATGAATGGTGAACAAGGAGGAGATGAAGCATAAATACACAACATCAAAACAAATGTAATAGGCTTTTTAATTTAAAATAGATCTAATATTATCAGCTCATTTGATCTAATTATCTAAATCTTTATTGAGTTAATTTAGAAGTCTATCTATCAAAAGACAGTGTTTTAGTGCTACCAAGCCCTTTTGAAAACAGCTGTATTGTGAATATTTAGCGACCACATGTGTCTTTTATGTTTTGTGAAAGTGGTCCTTTAAATATATCGTGAGACGGTGATCTTGGTTCTATAGCTGGGTTTCAAGCGCGCAGCGGGGAAACGTATCCAACGAGTCTATTTGCTACAGGCACGCAGACAATGCCGCATAACTAACCAGCGCATGTTCCACACAGGTCTACGCACATGCAAGTAAGCACAAAGATCGTGTGTGGGATTTGCCATAGAAGCTGCAGAACGCTTCTCTTTATCTCCGTCTCTGCGCTGCTCTCTTGTACAAGAGCCAGACCAGTTCGTTGTGGACATGTTTCGCTAAACTCTCCGCGCTTTACCATTTATGAAAATGTCACATATTCGGAGTTGCAATGCATACACAAGACATTTCAGGACGTCCTAGCGCTAAAAATGCAGCTCCACAAAGCAAACGACAAAGTAGAGCCCGTTTACACATGTAGGCTAAATATGAAGGCTTTTACGTTACCTGATGGAGCAGAGGTAGAATGCACGAGCACGTAGCCTGCCTCATTATTCCGTGTAAAAAGTTTGTACAAATTCTCCACTCTTCACGTTTGCGAACAATCCAATACAATATTTTCCATAAAACTGCTTGAATGCTGCTGCGGAGGTTTTCCTTGCTGATGCCTGGCTCTGATCCAACTCGCTCGTCCTTTGCGCGCTTTGGTTGTTGAAGTTAAAGTTTTGCAGTTTATTTCCAGCATCTTGAGATACTCGCTAGATCCCGTAACGTAAAGACACACGGTATATTCCTTGGGCGCTCTGGGTCTTTGGTGGTCCACCTGTCCAAAATATAGGCCCACACTCCTCCTCGCTCTTGGATCCTGTGCCTACTCCGGCCTACAGCTGTCACTGCGCGCTCAGAGCGGCGTCTGACTGCAGCACCGAGGTAACTTATTTAATTTGCCTATTTCACGCACTGAACATTTTATCAAACAAAGACGAATTATCAAGATCTATTTGATATATTGCTTTGCAAAAAATTAAGACTCCCAAATTGGAATTAAGACTTTTTAATACTTTTTAAGGGCCTTAATTTAGGCAAATTTCATTTATCAACTTTTAAGACTTTTTAAGACCCCGCGGACACCCTGTCACAGCTAAACAACTTAATATGAATAAAATTTCAAACATTATGAGACGTTCTGGATCTAGCATATCAACTGAACCGATAACATGGAGCCGATACCAGATCCAGCTAAATTTTCTGGATCCGCAGCGATAGCCGATCCTAGTGGTTCAATATCGATTACTTATACAGGCAGTCCTAGTTTGTAATGAAAAAAACTGATGTTTTTATGCAAAGATAATGAAAATGTCTTTATGGCGTTGCTGCACACCTAAGTTATTGCAAGGCTGTATTCAACTTGTTTGTATTGACTGATGCAAATAAGCCAGACCCCATAAGTTGAAGAGTATATGCAACATTACGCAAAGATAAAATGTGGAAGAAGTTGTTTTCTGCCCTAATGTTATGATTTCACATATCATATCTTTGATGAATACAAAAAGAATCGAAGCAGCAATAAAGTGACAAACATATTTCTACTTTCCTCCAGTCAAATTATACGATATGCTATGTTCAATCCATTAAATCACGGAGAAGTCCTTGTAGAATCAAACAAGAATGTAAAGATTGAAGCTTACGTATTAAAGTCAAAAACAGAAAAATAACACTTTTGCAAAGAAGGAAAAACAAAGCCTGTGAATGTGTATTTCAGCCCCATCTCTAGTAGTGAGTGTTATGTGCTCAAGTGCAGCTGGGACAGGCAAAATGAAACAGTAAAATGTGTGTCAAAATCCCTTCTGTCAACGCGTCTCATCTTTGTGTGCCATCATTATCAAACCCAGCACAGTCGTATCTGAAAACACAGGCCACAGAGCGGACTTTGAAGTACAACACCTCCAGCCTGTTGACCTCGGGCAGCAGACACAAAGCTTTCATTGCTTCCCACGGTTATTAATCTGTGTGTGTGTGCTTTTTTCCTCCCTCAAAACCTCTTTCCTTGGTTAAGGGAGACAACCACGGAGCTATTTATAGCAGAGCGAAAGGGAGAGGGCAGTGTGCCGAAAATGTAACAGGTCCCAGCTGCAGTGCTGTTTGAACCTGGGCCAGGCCCTGCTCTTCCTGGGCTTTAATAAAGCAGCAGGGTTTGGCACTGTCTGAATGACAGCACTGGAGTATAGACAGGGGGGTCATGTGGAGGTGTGGGGGGCTCACAGCCTGTCAGGGTCAGTATTCATGCATCCAAGGCTTTTCCAGGACATTCCCTCAAAACTGACCAACAGAGATAACAAACAGAGAGCTCACCTAGAAATAATAAATACTATGCACTAAAAGCTTTTTCTGTTCCAATTACTCAAAGTTGAATACCTACTCACGGATATCAACTGATAAAGTGACTTTCCTCAGAGTTGAACATGAACATTGAACAATCAAAACTCTTCCTAATAAGCCAAAAGTAGCTATAATCAGAATAATAGGCAGATATTATTGTTTATTTTCAGCAAATTTACAACAAACTTATTGAAATAATCCAAAATAAATGAGTGGACTGAAAAATAAAAAGAGTGACTAAATTCTGGTCTTCTTTAAAAGAAAACATGGTACAGTAATATACAAATACATGCTTCCTCTGTCTCTCGCAAAGGAAATGCAACTACGATGGAAATTTAGACCCTTCCAAGATTTCTAAGTGGGAGAACTTGCAAAATCACAGGGTGATCATATACTTATATTGGCCTCAGTGTATGTCAATATTTTCTCAAGCAATGTCAGTAAAATGCAATGTTAAGTCTGTGTTGGAGGATACTTGAGATCATTACATTTCCCAGTATCAGCAAAATGTTTTTCTGCATTGGTTTGCATGCTCAGAAAATTCCTGTTTTCAAACCAAACCAAAACTGCCCTGTATTTACTCATAAAAAAACAAGTTAAACAAAAAAGATAAGCTTAATATAAACATGTTAGAAAAGCTACAACATATAAGATGGATGAGTTGACTTAAACCCATCATTTATATCAAAGCTGACCATGGCCTTTTCAAGTAAAACTCCACTTGCGCCACGCTGATTTTTATAAACAGCGTGCTATAATAGTAATACTACATTAGATCAGAAGAGATCACACTCACAACTCTTAAATTATTTCAAACGCTTGTGTAACCCTGTGCTGTCAAGACTGGTCAAGTTAATCCATTAGGCCCAGATAACACATTCCGCTCCGTGTTTTCCCCGTAGCCTCCCTCAGGCCACAGCTCCTCATGTTCGGGACAGTAGGTGTGTGTGTGTGTGCGTTACTCTCTTATGTTTTTGTGTGCAGGAGGAGGGAGGAGGCGCGTGGGAGGACGAGGGGGGTGTGTGTGGTGCTACTACGCTCCCCGGGGTCATTACAGAGCAGGACGCGAGGAAAAGACGTAACAGGGCCCGGTAGACGTCTCTCTAGTGACCTCCTGTGCACTTTTAACCTCCATCCGTGGGCCAACAGACACAACAATGCCACGCTTCCTGCCCCCCCCCCACCGCCTCCACAGACACACGCATTCATTCACGCGCACACACCAGATCATCAGAAAGCATATCAAGACATCATGTTATTAGACCAGCATTCGTAAAAGCAGGTGGAAGTTGGTGGGTCAGATTCTGCTGCACAACAGTTGAAAGACATCTGTATTATGGCTTTAGCTGCAATAGGTTTGAAAGTGCAATTTTAAATGAACAAAAATATCAACTTTTGAGAAATCATACGTTAAATCATAAACAAGATAGTCTGATTCTGCACAAACAGTCCACCTTGTAGTATCAGTTCGTATAACAAAATCAAATTATAAATAGTTTGGCTTGGTATTTCATACAGACTGACACCACAGTAATGATTTAAGATTCTTCTTTTAAATCTATGTGGTATTGTAATATAAGTTCAAAATCACTAACTATGCTCAAATCAGTATTTGAGATGGTATAGTTTTAAAGGGGACCTATTGTTTTTTTTTATATATATATTTAGTAAGAAACTAGAACATATGCAGATCAGTAATTTATCTTTTGTTCATTGTAAAACACAAAGTTGATCTAAAACGGCTTGAAAATAGGAACAGCTCTATTGACTTCCTGTTCAAAACTGCAGAACTGATAAGCCCGCCTCTTCAGTTTAAAATGTAACTGTAAAAAGCAACAGATTTTCAAAAACTATTTTTTATTGTTGGAAAATGGATATGGGACAGTACTGAACCATAAATACTTCATTTAGAGCATAAATCTTTTGAATTATAACAAGTAAATAGCGACAAGTCGGAGGGGATAGGTGGAAGGTGAGATCGGGGATTTCTGAACACTAGAGCTCCAGCTGAAGAACAATATAAGATTACTCCAACATGAATGTATCAAATTGTGTTTGATACTTGTGTTTGTTATGAAAGAGATCAAAATAATACATTAAACAAGCCGACTTGAGCTAATCATGTGTTGCATTGGACAAGTCTTGTGCTTTTCAAACAGTGGCACAAGTTTTTACTCTTTACAAATCATTTCTCACTCGTTTAAGTTAGTCATTAGTTTGATCTTTTGTAGGAATGTTTTAGTTATAAGGCAGATGAAATTTGGACAAGCTGGTCTTCCTAATTTAGACAGAGTTGGTTTGGATCTAGTGCTAATGGTACTTCTTGTAAATAATTTGAGAACCACTGTATCAGTCAATATGAAAATTGAAAAAAAAAGAAGATAGTATAAGATAGAAAGATATTACAATTACAACAATAACAATTAAAAGCTTTATCACACAACTGAAATCCACGGTTTTCCAGAAGCACAGCCAGAATGACAACTAGCAAGATTTATGAAGACATATGATTCATTTTGGCAAGAAATCTCCACCTCAAATTAGAGCAGTGCAATTAATCAGATTTCAATTTCAGTTATGAAAGTAACTGACATAATTGACAACAAAAACGTAATTATCAAGTATTCGGAATTAGTTGTAAGTTCACTCTACGCAAGTTGCTCACAATTGGTTTCATGTTACATAGAATACATGTTCAGCACACAATTTCTTTGAAACCTGTCAGATACTTTCATTTAAACAGTTAATTCTCCTTTACCTAAGCTGCACTGATGCTCTGCCTTCTCTCTAACCTTATAATCGGCTGAATATTCATGGTTTCAAGTAACTGTGATTATGATTTTATCTAGAATCGAGCAGCCTTACCAAAAACCAATTCTACTAAAACTGTATTGATCTGGCCTGTTTTTTTTTTTATAAAATCTGAAAACTACATGGATGACAAAAAGACAGGCTTAGACCTTGGCACTTTCAATAGATACTAGAGCAAAACTGATGCATAATAAACATATCTTTGTCCCAATTACAGCGACAACAACCTCGCAGTCTCCGGCTCAGAAGAGAAAAGTAGCGTGGGTTTGTTCATTTAGCGCAGCTGAGCCGGGCAGAAAAGAGCTATAGCACTTTCCTAATGAGGCGCTTTAGCCGTTACTGAACCTCCTGTTTCCCGGTTTCATCCTTAAAGGTGCCGCTGAGGCCTGAAACTTCTGCTAATGCTCTTGTAAATAATGACTCCATGCTAACAGACTACAGCTCAAAATATTAGGTGGAAATCCGTTCAAATCATGCAGAGGTATGAGAAAGAGTATGTTTCATTAAAAGTTAAGACTGTTTAGTTCGCCGTCTGCAGCGAAAGAGAGGGAAGTTCTCATTAAGGATAAAAAATAAGATCACAGTTTTGAGTTTTCTTAGAACCAGATTTCTTCCAACTTTAGCTTTATAAACGTTTATGTAAGATGTATAGCTCAATACTGTCACATAAGGCAGCAGCAAGTTAAATGATTTATTTCAACTTACTTTTATTGAAATTATTGTCAACTACAGACATTTTTATACATTTCAATTGGCTTGATATATCCTCTCTCAATAATGTTATCAAGGTACTTCCCAAAAAGTGTGATAGTAGTTGGATATGGATATGTTTTTGGAGGCTCTTGATAACGATATTCAGACAATATTTTGTAATTCCAACTGAAATGTGCCAAACATGTCTTTAAACTGTTTTATAGGTTCACATTGCAGAATTTGATGTCATATTAGTCCAGACGGTGAGAAAAAGCCAGTGTATCCGATTAATAACATTGTAATTTTAAACATTTTGACTAGACCCAAAACTAGGAGTTACTTTGACTTGTATAACGCTCTATACTTTATATTACATTTTTGGATATCTTGAAAACAACATTCACAATATAAATTTCAATATATCACCCAGCTTTAATTGTAGCAAGAAATAAATTGTTTAATTTTGCTCTTCATCATTGCAGAGCTGATCGAACATTAGGTTGTCCTGATACTAAAGAATCTGTATACAGCTAAAAAAAAAATCTAAATCTGTATGTACCTCTGTAATTGGAAAAATTTAAATACCAGTAGTCCTAACCCATTCTAAATAGAATGACCATGAAAAAAAAACTAATAAAAGAAACAACTTTTACTTCCTAAAAATGTGCTACAATTTAAAATTGCTCTCAATTAGTGAAAGGCGATACGACTTAAAATTTTAAACACAATTTAAAGACAATATTTGCAATGACAATATAACCAACGATATATTCACGATTGCACAAGCGTGGCATTTTTAACATTCATTTATTCATTCATTTTCTACGGCCTAATCCTGTTAGGGGTCGCGGGTGACTGGAGCCTATCCCAGTGACTTTGGGCCTTAGGCGGGAACACCCTGGACAGTGGCCAACTTGCCGCAGGGTTAGACAGACAACCATTCACTCTCTCATTCACAGACAACCAGTCATTTTTAACAATACATTTGTATTTAGTTTCATTTAAGCTGCTCACATCTTTTTTCTTACTTCTCACTCAATTCTAGACTTTAGAAGTGTTTGGCCAAAACTTCTGTGTATATACAATTATATCACAAAATTCCAAAAGTTATTTCATCCATGAAATATATATATATTTCTTTGCAATATTATTATGACCAATAAAATATCGCCCTGCCCTTCTTTCAAGAACATCATACAACTTACAACCCATTTGTTATTTTGTAACATATTGTTCCTTAACTAAAACAAAACATTTGAATGTAACAAATACAAATAATATTCTGTGATTTTTTTTTTTAAGCCAAAAAGATTAACTCTACTACTAAACTATTTGTCTTGGGATCTGCCTTAAAAGCATCCGCTTGCTGAAGGAACCATCTTTGAACCCTTTGGCGTAGTTAAAGTTGTCCATGTCTGATTGTTGCATACAAATCATCACAAAATCTCAGTTGTGCATTCATGTTTGAGGCTCAATGAATGCCACTAGAGCACATTTACTTTTCTTTTCTGCAATAGCACAAGCACTTTTCAAGAAAAACGCCAAGGCTTTGCTGCTCAGCTGTAAGACCTTGTGCTTGAATGTGTCATTTTCTCACATTCTTATAGCCATGAGTGCTAAACATTGATAAAAAGGTTTCAATTATGTCATTTGCAGATACAAAGAACGACTGAAATATAGTTTTGCTTGAAAGATTTGAAGAAAAATAAATACCAGCAATGGTTGTAAAAAAAACTCAAACGATGAAAGAGCTGAAAATGCATCAGGATATTAGTATAAAGTGAATTAGTATTGGTTTATTTGTGCAACAAGAAAATGACAAAGCAGTGAATACTAGAGGAAGATGACTTACAACGTTTGATGTTGGACCTTGTAGTTTCATGAAAAACAGACTTCTAAGAAAACCACCAATACATTTGTATTTTATTATTTGTATGTACTTTAGTAGACATTGGTGTTTAAAAGCAACAACCTTCAGTGAGAGAACTTGATTAAAAATGTCGCATGACATAGGTTGTATAAAGATAAGATAATTAGCCGCCTAGTTAAAAGTTATGTTTTTTTTTTTCTTTGTCATGTACAATTTTGCTATGTTTCACAATCCAGAATTTATTTCAATTATAGACCATGTTGGGGGCAAGAGGAAGTTTTTCCTCTTAACATTGTCCTTTGCCATTAAATATTTCAAAAATGTGTTCACAATTTTAAAAAGTGGTGCTTTCTGGGCTGACTAGCCCCAATAAACTTTTGCATTGTAAAAATAAACTGCATTTAAACAATAATAGTTTTAGCTGCCCCCACCTGATTGAAATAACATTGGCTTGTAGAAGTTGTGATGTCATCTGAAAGCCAGCAATAAATAACGGGTACACAGTTTTATAAAAGAGAAAATGTTTTTGCACTAGATAAAGCAAAGAGCCATCAGTCCCTGTGAAGGTTAAAAAGACTAAAAATCTATACAAATCTTATCAGCTCATAGTGAAGAATATATAAAATACAAAACAAATGCTTAACACAAACAATAGCTGGCAGTTACAATAAACCGTGTGAAGTTGACACAGTTCACTATCAAGAATAATTACTGTTTGATGGTTTTAAATGAGAACACAGCTTGTGCAAAGGCGGAGCATCTTTTGGGGCTGACACAATTTTTGTGGGCCGTGGATCAAGAAATACAAATTGTTTGCCCAAAACAAAGTTGAACAAAATCGATCAATGGGGGTAAAGAAGTCTTGCTAATCATTTTAAGCAATCACCATAGATTAGAAAAAAGAACTCGACACAGCTGAGCATTTTATAGTTGATATTAGAAGGATAATGGATAGATATGTTAATTGATAGAGACAATTAATATTTCATCTAAGTATACTTAAAGCCAACACTATTAGCTTTCTTAATAAAACAATTAAACCTTTCTTTAGTGGTCTTAATTGCAAAGACAATGATAAAAAGTAAAAACAAAGCAGATTCTCCCGTTGCCGCTAAACCCTGCACAGCATGCCGTCTCTTTTTTCTGCTCAGTCATCTAATCAATTTCAAACTCCTCCCTCCCCTGTTTTCTGGCTCTCCGGTGTACAGGAAATAAATATATAAATACATTTAGCACATGGCTAATCTGCATAGAGGGAAAGCCTGCTTGGCAGAAGAGGTTGAGCTGAGTCTTCTGTGTCATGGTTGGGCTGGATAGTGCGAGTGCTGAAAAGTGTTCATGTGTGGATGCAGAGAGAAGGATTTGTTGGCGTGGTGGTGGAGGGGGGTGTAGCAGATGGACCGGGGGTGGTTGTAGTGGAGTTGGTGAAGGAGGGAGAGGGGAGGGGGGGGCACAGACGATAAACAACTGCTGCTAATTTAATCCGCCACACGGCTAGGGCCCCGCCGCTCACACTCACTATTGTTCTGCCGTTAAAGCCCCTGGACACGCAATGTACCCGCGCTAACCCTGCGCACGCTAGCTGGTCCTGTATGGTGCCGGCACAAGGGTCACATGATATCCCATCACTTCCTGTACATGCTAATTAACACTAGCTTAACTTGGTTTTGTTTTGTTTTTTTCAGTTGGCAAGTATGTGTAAAAAAGCAAAAGCAGGTTGTATTGACCTTTAATATTCAAAGTTATCTTGACCAGAGGTTTGTTTTGAACGTGTCTCGCAGGAGTAACATGCCTAGTATTCCCCTCTATCCATTAATAATGACCAGCGCACAAACAGGGTGAGTACACAACAGGGGCAGACATATCAATGACTTCCACGGGTTGTAAACAAACGCTGCCTCTGCTACTGAATAAAAACAAAGGTGTTTTAGTTACTTTTAGAATTAAACGATGCAGAAAAACAAAACGAAACAAGCCAGTTGCATTTTGAAAGCCCAAATTTCAAGTTACTGTAATTTCTCAATTTCTGATATGTAATCTATCTTTAAATGTTGAATAAAATCATACTATTACACACTAAGGCTGAGCGATAAATCAAATACATTTGATTAATTCAGGTCTTTAAAAATCGACAATGTGAAAAAAGGTTAAATCATAAAATTAAAGTCAGTGCGATAACTTCTGAGTGGACAACATCAGTGGCTTTGCAGAGCTTCTTCTCGCGACTCTTACAATGAACAGACAAATCAAAACCTAACACCTGTTTAGTGACTCTTTATAACGTAATAACAGTCACAAGTAGCATCTTGAAGGTTAATCTGTAAAAGTATGAGTTTCTCTGCGGGTCAATGTGGTTGCTTTCAGCGCTCAGTCTTGGAGATTTTCTGGAAAAGTCTCGCGCACACTTAAGCGTTTTTTTGATTTGCTTTTACAATTATGAGAGTCGCTACTGTGTTTTTTCTCTGATAAAGTTAAAGCTTAGCAGTCCACTGTGTGAATCTCTTCTCCACAAAGTTGCAGGCCCCAGGCTCTTTCCCCTCGGTGTAACTATTGCAACACAGTTTTAGTGACTGGAGTGAGTGATGGACAGATGCAAACTTAGAACTATTAGATATAAAAGAACAAGAAATAATAATGTTAATTTAATAGGGCCTAAGAGATGCAAATGCTAATAACCTATATGCAGTAGCAAAACAATAATAAATAGATTTAATATAAACTAAAACAAGTTATGCTCATTTGCTCATGCTTTATACTACTTCAAGATGCTTTAAAATATTATGAGCTTGTATCAAAAGCAGCAGGCATTGAAAATCAAGATTTTATTTTTTGACCATATCGCCCAAAAATATAAATTTCAAATCTAATTGGATTTCAACACTTGCGAGGGTAAAAAAGGTTATATTTTCTTCAATTCATGCAGTCCTAGTCTATGCCAAAATAATAAAAAAAAAAAAAATTATATGGACTTCCTACATGGTAAAAATCAGTATAACAAGCATTCTAAATATGTTTCCCACTGAACGCTTGAGTAAACAAGAGGAAACTTCCAAAAAAGCCCACGTCCTCAATTAAGCAATTAGTTTATCTTCCAAGTGAGAAGCTGACCGCTGCACGACTCCGACTGAAATGAGAGGAAGATCCAGGCCGGGCAGAAGGGGGCCTCTATACACACACACGTACACCGCTGCTCAGAACCAAAGTAAGCGCGTTCCACGGCACCCGACTCACCCAGATGTTCACCCAGCTGTTCTCCAAAATTCAAAAGATGTTCTGGGAGGAGAGGAAGTAAGGAGCTTGCATGACAAATCAACTTTCACATTGAGCAGGAATGAGGGAAGACACAAAAGGAAGCCAACTGGAGGTTAATGAGGACACAGTAAAGTGCACTTTCACACCAGCTTGTTTCATCTAAGAACTTTAGCACAAAGTTAAAAAAATAAAAAATACATTACTTGTATAAACTTATAACTAAGGTTTGTGTTTTTTTGTTGTTGTTTTTTTTTTGAGATTTATTGGTTTGAACCTCTGACTTTGTTGAAGACAAACAAAAAACTAAAAAGATTTGGCATTGCTCCATCTCTCCATTTTTGAATAACCTGGCCAGGCCACAGTATTTGCTCATCATTGGTTGACTGATTCATATGCATGCTTTTCCAATATTAAAAATAAAAAAAGACAATACTTCAAGTTCAAACACTGTGCGATACTGACAAAAATGCATATCTAGATATTTTTTCGCCATAACTCGATAACTATAATGAGACAATGTTTTGCACTGAAAATTTTGTTTGTGTCAAGGTTGTGTTTAACATCATCAAATTCTGCAATTTGTTGTTTTTCCAATGCATATCACACTTTCAATCGGGTGTTTATTAATACCTACATGCATTCACGTTGTGCATTACAACAAATTTTAGCTGCCAAGTCCTCATGTGTGTCAAACGTTATATAGGCTTATATACGTACGTACAGTAATGTTGTGACGTCATGTAAACACAACCTCTTGTCTGACAAATGTGAAATGTATGCAAAAATAAATCACAAAGTGCTAAAACATTACATTTATGGTCTTAGTTGAAAGGATTTTTGGCACAATATTATCTCAAATTTGATATATTATATGTAAAACCATTTCTTAAAACAGCTTACATGTAATTATTTCATTACTTTTCATGACTTTTTTTCCCAGTCTCTCAAATACGCTTAAAAAGGGATCTCAGAACAGAATTCTATTACTAACTTTAAAATCACAAACTGAATTGCAATATTGGTCAGAAAAATTGTAGTTAGATTTTATTCCCACAAACATGCAGCCCCAGTGGGAGAATCTACAGGTAACAAACACCACTCAGAAAGATCATCAGATGTCCTTGTTGGGAAGCCAGCCCTGCACCCCTGTTCTGTTCCTTCATATTTTTGCAATGATGAACTAGTTTTACAGAAACTAGTAAGAACACATTACAATGGCTCGGGCAGAAAAAAAAACAATTTTAAGATGTTACGTTATAACTGAAACACAAAAAAATCCTGCTGTGCTACGCTACTTCTCGCGAATGATGTAAAAAGTCAAAAGCTACAACAGCGTAAATGTTGGCCTTGACTGGAGCCTGTCAACCTGTCAGGCCACACATCTATTTCCAGGTGATAGGAGCCTATTCCCAGGAGAGAGTGAGGCTTTGGACTGTGCGAGTTCTCGAGGTGGCTGGGTAAAGGGGCACGGCGCGGCGATAAACGGGTCCCAACCACCTGCACGCTTGTCATTTACCAGCAGGAGGGAGCTGAGAGCGCTGGTGATGGCAGAAAAGTGATGGACAAAGCACCTGTTCACACAATAAAAAAAAAAAGAAACACGGTCTATTCTGTGAGAGTGTGAAAGCAAAACGTAATGACCTTTCAGGGCTGGCGAAGAGGATGGGAATAATGTAGGAAGGTGTGAACGCTTTTTAAACGATTAGAACTTAGTATTAAGTTGGGGTGCGCTATTTTACAGGTGAAGCGTAATATTTTTGTCAATCCGAAGAAAGTATCTGGTAGAACAGTCCACTGTATAAACCGTTAGACAAGGTAGTAAATTTCAATTTACATGCAAATTGAGTTTGGTCACTCTGATTTGCAAGCCCTGTCCATTTCTACAAGTAATAACAACAATAATGCATTTTATTTATATAGTGCCAATACACTTCAACATGCTGTACAGAGGTTAAACAATACTGAAGCAACAAATCATTTAATTATAGCACAAGAAAGTAAAATAACAAAAACATTTTTTTTTTTTAAATAACAGCAAATTGTGAAACATACAGCTATACTTTGTCTCAGGGTATGTGCTGCTACCAATACCAAACCATATACTAAATATTGCATTATAATGGTGTAAGAAGTAAACTCAAAATACTCTTATTTTACTCAAATTAAAATCAATAATCAGCAGGCTAGTAATAACGTTTTTGTAAAGTAGACTCATAAACTTCCAAACATAAATATTGACAACATACAAAAAATACAGCTGCTTAAAAGTGTTCAAACGTTCAGGTAACTCTTATGCATTTGGATTTTTAAAAGTCAAATGTAATTGTCATTAAACAAAATTGTGTCGAGTTTATTCTTATTTAATCTCTTTCTACCTCTGTGTGTCATAAAAACAACAGCGAGGCCTGTAAGAAGACGCTCGTCCTAATTAAACACAATATAAACAAAAGTCTGAGTTAGCATGTTAGCTTGTTAGCGCCTCTAGCTAGGGCTGCTGTTGGATCGATTTTAAAGTTCGTTTAACCACAGTCTTTCTACTGAAAAAGGCTACATGAAACATCACAAAACATATACAGTATTTATCTATGTATATGGAGTATTCTATGCTTTGAAGAGTCTCCACAAAGCCTTTTCTGAGTGTTAGCCGTAGCATTAGCCATGAGCAGAAAAACAGCTGCTACTGCTGCATCTACTGCTCCTCATTCAGGACGATACATGGCGATATCGATTTAGAGTTTTGGCAAGAGCACTTGTCAATACCGACACCTGAAGAATGCGTGACATCAGAGGTTTTCATGAAAACAAATTTGTAAAACGGTAGCTATTTTTATGTGTCATGCAACATGATTATAATCTGATTTCTGCCCTTTTAAAGTACTTTATTCAGTCAATATTGAACTACGACGGTGGATCAAAAAGCAATCTAAATCAAAAACGGCATAATACAAACTCATATTTACTAACACAGGTCTGTTCACTTCCTGTTCAAAACTGCAGAAGTGATAAGCTCTGCCTCCTCATCATGGAGCACCAGATTGTCTTTAACGTTTATGAAAAGTGGCTAAATTATATTTTAGAACCTTATATCTATCACTCAAGAATAGGGAGAAGCCATATGCCAAAAAGCACTTATCTTGGAGCCAGATCACAATTTTAATTTCATCATCACATTTTTATACAGCCTGTAAAAAACAGCATGTTTCCTCCTAAGGTAGTTCACTATTTACTGGTCTTGGTCACTTATAAATCTACCTGTAACACCCTTAGAGTATGAAGAAGGATGAATAATCAGAGGAATGTGTGGGGTTACTGCTTGAACATAGAGCTGTAGTAAAGATAACAGAGCGACAATTTGACAGTTTTAACTAGAATAAATCACAGAACTGAAGTCACAATTTGATTTTTATCATCATAATATCCAGGCCTAACTCAGAGTTTCAAATAACCACAAATACAAGTGGGCGGAAAAGGGGGTAGGCGAAAACAGGAATTTTCTGAACACTTGATCTGTCAAGACAATAAAGGATTGCTTTAACATGAAATCAACAAAATATTATTTGAGGGATGTAAAAGCTAGGGCTGCAACTAACAATCATTTTGGTAATCAATTAGTTGAGCGATTATTTTTTTGATAAACTGTTTAGAATGCAAAAGTCACGTTACAAGATTTTTACAAATTTCAATTCAGACAAGCCTAAAATTAAATTAACAATGAGTTTGTAACTGACTGAATTAAGATTTTTACTGTCTTGAAAAAGATTTGCCAATGGAATAAAAAATGATATAAAAATTTATTTTTCTAAAAATAGAGAAGGAAAATCATTTACTCATTTGAAACTGCAAAAATAGCTCCTTGTCTGTGTATGAAATATACATATTGACATAACACTGGCATAATTAAGATAGTGTTTTTTTTTCTAGTAAAAGCAGCAAAGTTACACATTTTCTTTGTCATTTTTTTCAGTTCATCCATGTTTGGGTCTCTATAAAGACCAGTTAACAATTATTCGATTACTAAATTAGTTGACGATTAAAAGCGGTTAATCAACTTGTTGCAACACTAGCAAAAACATGACTGTAACAAGATTAAAAACTCAAGTAACTCACTAAGTACATTTATTATTGAGATAAAAATAAAATAAATACAATTATAGCCAAACTTTTAAGTAACCAATTGTCAGAAAGAATCTCATCACAATCACATTTTGGTGTGTGCATGTAACCAAGGCTAGTTAAATCTAATGTGAATAATGTAAGAATTACGCTTAAAAAAAAGAAAGAAATTGCAGTAGGTAGAAGATGAAGCTGGAAAAACACAAAAAACATGAAAAATTTATCTTTTTGAACTTCATCTTTCAATTATTACTAAATCATCGTGTCATCAAGTGTTTTTGATGATCAGACTTTTAGAGATGCAAAAATCAGATCTCATGTGATTTTACTGGTCATGTAAATGTGCTCAGTGTACCAGAAGCTCTTAGTATCTTACTATGCTGTAGTAAGGATAAAGTGTATTTGAGGGACCACTGTAATTGCTGACTGGTAATTACACCAAATTAACCATTTACAAAGCCATTTACACATCACTGTAATGCGAAATGTCCAGTTAAGGTCATCAGAGCAAAGACAGTATTAAAGCCTGAACCACCAGGTTACACGAGCACTTGACCGAGAGTCCCATCAGAGCAGACAATCCGTGTGCACTCCCCTCTCCACTCACAGATAAGGCTCTTGATGTGTTCACAGCCGGCCACTTGTCAGACAGCGATCGGTTACATCACGGGCCAGGCTCGGCTTGCACTGCGGAGAAGGATGCTTATTCAGACTGACCATTGGCACCCTGCGCGACCCATTACGATAAGTGTGTCAGTCACTACTATGCCAAAATAGTCTGGCTGGTGAGTGAGGAGAAGCCACTTAAGGACCAGGCTGGGTCACTGGCTGCCTCATGGTTAGAGTCACAACTGTGACACACAAGTCACACGCAGCCCTGTGTGTGCGCCCTCTGCCACACTGACAGGGAAAATGTGTCCGCTCACCATCTGATTCACACACACCACTTTTACTGAAGACTAAGCTTCAACTGAGAACCACTGAACTCTGAAATGTGAATGAGCTACCCATCCAAGAACAACGCCATTCATAGAATATTCAAATAATGTTGTGAAACTGTATCAAACTCTATATCAGATTCCCACGAACACTGGTGTCTGCAAAGTGATTTAAGAGAAAATCAGGGTTAATTATCTTTTCATAAACCACTTAAAACAGCCCACGTTCAAGTCACAATTTCAACAAAATGTGAATTTATTTTAATTAGCAATAAAATCTCTTCAATCTTCATAAAAAACACCATCATATTCTATCAATTAGAGGAGGGAGACGTATAAAGCATGGACAATACTGATGTACGCTTGGAGCTATGCAAAACTATATTGAATATCTATTATATGGTTTGTGCAAAATGACTGCAAAAAGAGCAATTTAAAGATCAAAATAATAAACCAACTTGAAAACTAGGATCACAAAATGATATTATTTTCATTCAATTTTATCCAATACTTGAACCTCAACCATGTTATTTAAAGAAAATTTGATTCTATATTTTATAATAAAAAATATATATATATATAGTTGCGTATATAGCAATCTACATCAATGTAATCTTCATCCAAAACTGGTCAACAACTTGCATTACAGCCAAAATATACAAACAACAACCACAATTTCAAAGGTAGAAAACATTTATTCATACTGTATTTATTGAACAAAGTCATAAAATAAATCATTAGGTTCTGTTTACATGACGTCACAACAACCTACAGGCCAATAACATTTCAATCAGGTTGTAGCTAAAATGAATATTGTTTAAATGCAGTTTTGGAAATACAAAAGGTTAATGTGTTTAGTCGCCACAGAAAGAGGAATGAAATGATTTCACCAATTTAAAATCTTTTTTTTTTTACAGATGACACCACCATTAGCCTTTTGTATAACAAAAACTGCATTTACACATTATCCATTTAGTCGCTACCTGATATTATTGGTCTGCAAAATGTTTTGATGTCATGTGACCAGAATGTATTGCCGAGACTAACAACACTTGACCAAATGTTAAAGTTAATTGTCATGGGTAAAATAAAAGAAGCAATTGTTTGTTGAAATGTATAAGATGCTGTGTTTGCTTAAAATTAATATAAAAATGTGCATGTATGAAAATAACTAAACTAGAACTAAAAGATTACTCCTTACATTAAAAATGTTTACTGCAATTACTCAGAAAAAAAGAATCAAACTTGGAAAATGTTCAAGTAAAGTGAATTTGCTTTTCTGAAGCAAAGCACAGACGTTTGCCACAGCCGTCAGATGATGCAGCGAGGAATGAGACCCAACTGTTCCTTTCACAGCACTCATTCCCGTTTTGGGCCTTTATATGCGCTAAGAGCAAAGGTGAATAAAGCGGAAGTGGAACTGTGCAATTTTTGAATATGATATGATATGCCTGGTGCGTTTTAAATTTGGATGTGTACGGCAAGTCAGTCAATAAAAGCACGTAATGATGCATGTAGATGTTGGACTATTTTTTATTTTAAATGGCAATGATGACGTCTGTTTTTGCAAATTCAGTCAAAATTTGTATTCATATTAAAAAAATAAAAAATAGTTTCGACAAACACTGATTCTCAATAACTTCATATCACCTAGCCTTAAGCATAAGCATCATTCTGCACCTCTGAGTATTAAACAACTGCACCCATTTAAAGGTTAACCACTTTATTTCATAGAACACACACACCATACGTCATGTAAATGAAGACTGCTTCTCACACAGGCCCGCACAAGGATATTACTATGCTAATCTGGAGCATTTTAGAAGCTAAATGTCAGGAGAAATGAATTACCTTTGCATCCTAGCGTGCCCCGGTGCAGCTGCCTAACTTTGACATTTGGGTACAGATGAACTGTTGCTTTAGTCCATGTTGAATGAAAAGAAAACTTTTTGTGACTTGGATTGAACGTGGGATATATTGTTGGACATTCAACAGAACAGACTTTCAAAACACTGTATATTATACAAAGTTAGGTAGAAGGAGTGAAAGATATTGATAAAGTGAATAGGTCAATACTGTTTTTGATTATTCTGATATACTGTATTGATATGAGGTCAATCCAACAGAAGTGCTTAAAAAATATGAAAGTGAAGACATTCCTATTAATTCTTGCCGAAAAGACTACATTTTCAAAACAACATATACAATATTAAAATTTTCAGTGAGTGACAAAAAGCATTGCTGCCCTTTCAAACTGTAATTTTAGCTTCTTGTATAGTTTTTGACAAATATTTGGAAAACATTCATAACTAAATTATGCTGGTAATAGTGATTTTTCTCGGTGTGTGGGGAAAAAAAGATTATTTTTTAGAATTATTGACAATTGCAAGTATTTTTTTTTTAAATATCATGAGGATACTCAAAACAGATCAACAGCAAAGTGTGAAAACAGGTTTTTAAACGCGTGGATACTTGAAATTTAAGTATTAGAAAAAAATGTGAAAAGCCTATTAATATTCCACAAAAGTTCATAATCCTTACAATGGAAACTTTGATCATCAGCACATCTAAATCTTAACATTAAAAACAGACAATTTAAGTCAATCATGAGTCACATTAAGAAAAAACATTTTCTGAATCTTGCATTGAACATATTATGATATTGGCCTTGACAATTTATCAAAAGAATTAGAGATTGTGATTCCCAAAAGTTTTGAAATTTGTGGTTTATACAACAATGTAGCTAAATTGTTGATTCTCTTTGAATTACTATAAACAAGTGAGGCCTATGTACAGTACTATGTATTCTTTCTTCAATCTAGTTGGTGCAGAGCAATCTTCAGAAATAAAACTTGAGTAGAAGTCAGACTGAAAGAAATTAGATATTTTTTGTGGTAAATGGCATGTAATAAAAGTCTGTATTATAGTTTATGAATTCATTCATTTGAAAAGATCACGATTTATCAACATAAAGAGAAAAATGTTGTCCCCCACTTCACCCAGCATTATTTTGTAACATACAATGTTGAGCCTCTTTACTCTCAAAATGTGTCCATTTCAACACAAGCCATGAAGAACAGTGATGTAGCTGCTGCTGCTGTTATTTATGATAGATAAAATGCACAGTATATTGTATCATAGTTGCATAGACTCGGGCCTCTGCAGACGACACTGACTTTGTGTGTGGAAAAAGCAGCGTGGTGGAAAAGGCAGCAGTGTCTGGGCCTGTCAGTGGGATGAAAAGCCCGGCGTTACTAAAGAAAGACGGATGGCTGGTGACACGTGGAGTAAGAGCAGGTCAGGGAGGCTCCTGAGGCGGTGGAGGACGCTTCGGCGCGACCACCGACTAACTGCTGCACTTTCTACACAAATACACACAGCTGTCAGGGCCAGACCGAGATCATTCACAAAACGCCCTCCTCCCCTCCCTCCCCTGGGTATCACTGACACCGTTTTTCCCTCGCACACACATCCACGCGGCGCTGGGAGGGGAGGCGGCGTGCTGTCCATGTGGCCTGTGGAGAATCATTACTCAGCACTATGCACCGAAGAGCAACAGTCGACTTCCTTATTTTTGAACGCACGTTGGTTGTTTCTCAGTACAGATTGAAGTGAAAGTAAACGGGCTAACGGCTTTACGATGAGCTAATTTTGGAGCAGGTGTATACGCTGTGTCATATTCAGAGCTTCAAGGTTAAACCGTGAATGCAACCTTGAGCCAGAAAAGATAGCGCTTGATGAACGTAAATAGAAACACGCCTGGCCTTTACTGCAGCCTTGTGATTGGATGACGTTCGGTTCGATGACATGCGTGATTCCAATAAAAGTCACAGCATAACAGGCAGTTTGTAAAAAAAAAAAAGAGCACGTAGAGCTGGGAAAAACATCACATTTTAGATAATATTGTGAATATTGGCTTTAAGATATTAAAAAAAATAATAAATGCCACAAAAAGATTAAACTAGTTAAACATAACATTGTAAAAAATTAAGCTGGGAACTTTCAACTATGACATGTCACGTAACATTACAACTCGGGCTGCAACAAGTTATTCCATTAATTGCAACTAATGAATTACTGAAAGACTTGCCAACCAATTTAGCAATCAACTAATTATTAACTTGTCTTCATATACATAAAGTGTTAGGATACAAAATTTAAAAATAAAGGAATATACTTAGACTACTAAGTATAATCCTATTATGATAAATAAAAATGATCTTTTCATGTCAAACTTCTACACATAAAAACATTTTCAGCACCAAATACAAATAGATTAAAAAAAAAAAAAAACATTTTCATTTTAAACTAGTTTTGGTTAAGAATTTTTCTAAAACTCATCAGAAAATGTCAAATTTTGTCCTGTTTCTATACAGGTTTTAGTGTTGATGAGAATCAGATTTTTGATGCTTTTGACAAACCTAAAATCTCCATGACATCCTGAAGCATCGTTACCACAGCTCAAATTTGCTAAAAAACTTGTATTAAAGTAACTTTTTCATTCCAAGTAACCAATTGAAAGAATAATAATTACCAATATAATGATTAGTTGCAGCCCTAATCACAACAGACCAATAACATCTAATATACATGCTTAGCAGCTAAAGTGAATCTTGTTTAGTAAATGCATTTTTGTTGCAATACAAAAAGTGAATGGGTCTAGGCCACATATGTCAAACTCATGACATATGCGGCCCTCAGGATCTTATAAGGTGTACTTTAATTTGATAATGTCAGGAGTGTCTTAACCTAATAAAATTATTTGTCTGAAATTTAATGCAGATGTATGATCAGTCATTTTTACTTCAATAAATACATATATATCTAGTACAAAGACTATCATTTGTAGTATGTCAAAGATTAGTATGGTTAACTTTTGTTACAACTTGCCCTTCAAGGACAAACCTGATGCCAGGTATAGGGTAATAGAAATTATCAGATTAAAAATGCGTGAAGACACTTCTTGCGTATTTCATGGCAAAAACTGACTCTCCCCACCATCTGGACTTGTTATGACATCATATTCTGCAACATTAATGCAACCTATTGAACTTAAAAAAAAAAAAATTAAGACATGTTTTACCACATTACTGTCGTCTAAATATTGTTATCGGGGTATGAGAAAAAATTATCGAGATACAAATTTTTGTTAATATCGCCCAGGCCTGAGAGCATGAACTTCATAAATGATTTTCAACAAACAATACTATTATAAACTGAAAGCTCCAGACATAAATATTGATGAAGCCAAGCATCGGAAATGTATTAAAACACAGGAGAATGAAGCTGGAGAACAGAATATTTCCATTTTTACAGTACCGCTAATCAAATTCTTTCAGAACAAAATTAGTGCCAATTTTTTTAGACAAGAAGTAATAATAATGTAGAACTATTAGAATAACTATCTAGATCAGCGGTCCCCAACCTTTTTTCTTGTAGGGACCGGTATAGTCACAAATTTCTTTTCCAGGGACCGGTCGAGGTTGGGTAGCGCCGATAACAACAATGGAAAATGCAAAAAAAACAATTATTGTGTATATTTTTAGCTCACTTATTGCTTGAATTTGCTGTTTATGGATTAAGTTGTACTATATTGTCACAGTGAAGTACAAGGAAGAAGTGATAGTGACTATAAAATAGCGCTAAAATAAATATAAAAAAATCTTCTGAGGACCGGTAGCAGATGACCCGCGGACCGGTTTTGGGCCCCGGACCGGTGGTTGGGGACCCCTGATCTAGATTGTAAAACGTGTAAAAATGTATAACAAAACAGCAGCATTGCTAAATGTAAAAATAATAACAATGCATTTCTAAAAAATGCTAAAATCTTCATTCATCATATTAAATAATTTATAAACAATCTGAACTTGCCTTTGACAAGTCTACTGAAATTGTTGCTACAACCCTGGAATGCATGTATGGATGAACTACTTACTGACTGACCAACTTCAATTCAATCATTCTTAATTTCTTTTTTACAAAACACATTTTACTTTGCTGCCTATTATGAATAAAAGGAACCATCATCTTTCAGTTTCTACCATTTCCTTTCTCTATGGACAGAGCACACATTCAGCGTAACCTCAAGTGAACAGAAATAATAATTACTGTATACAAAAGAAATAAAGCAATTAAAATAATTGCTTTCAGTTCAAAGTTTGTGGTAGTCTGATAAAATAAAGAGAAAATGGCTTTTTATTCATAAAAGATTATAATCACCAGCTCTCCAATTTAATTTCCTTTTCTCCACCTACAACAGTTTTAACTTGACACATTAAAGTGCTAAATAAAATCACTGCGGAGAGCCCCCCGTCCTAAGTTTGGTTAAATAATACTTTCACAACTTATCTCTACTTAGTGTAAAAGTTCTGTAGTGAATGATGTGAAAGTCCTTTCCCAATTTGCAGCGGGGGCTTTCCTTCTACAGCAGCCCAAGTTTGTCAGGGCCTTATTAGCGCCAGTCAGTTTAATAAGTAACGCCCTTGGTTGGTTCACAGTTTTTCATTATGCTTTCAACAGACCAAAATATTTGCTATACATCTTTGATTCACATTTTATTTCTAACTGGATTAGGGAAGGAAGCAGTGCGAGTCTTAGGGGCATCCCTGTTGTTTTACAGGAGGAGGGGAAGCACCTGGCAACCAGATATACACAACAAGCAGAGTTTGAGAGAGTGATGAAAACACACAATGTGAGGCCCAGCACAACCCTCAATTAACACATTAATTCATTTGCAGCAGGTGGCTTGGGGCCTCCACAAACTACAGTATCTTCAATTATTACTCACAAATATGCAGGACAATCAAAGAGCTGTTTTAACCAGCAGTGAGTTGAAGCATTTAATCAACTTTGCTGAAACATAGCCAGCAGCGGCAGCTTATAGAGCGGACAGTTGCTCCACAGGGAAAGCCGGTGAAAACTCCCAACTCTGAAAGTGAACTTTGGTCGGCTGGCAGCCACATCCAGCTCAGCAGTCAAACATCAAACACACAAGTTGTCTGGCTGAACACAATGTGCAGGAAGTGCAGACCTCATGACAAGCACTGTCAGAACATGGACAGTTCTCATGTCACTTGTGTGTCCACTCACTGTCCACTGGGAGGAAGGTCCTGATTACACTCCTCAGAGTGACTCACTGTTCTTACGTCTGTGTATTCAGATCTTTCAGGTACTATAAGCAAGAAGAACTTCAACAGTATGGCTGCAACAATGAAGTGACTGATTGTGCCCGATTACCTATTAAACACTTGCAACTCTACATTGACAAAAAAAAAAAAAATTGTTTACTGGGCTATACAGAATTTACACTAGGGATGCTTGATTGAGATGAAAATAGTAATATTATTTAAATTATAATCCAAAATCAAAATTATTCAAACAATTATTTGCTTGGAGAGAGTACCGAGGAATAGCACCATTTAAACCTCGAGGGCTCTCTTTTCCCTTCCAAGAAGGAGGGTCTAAGGACAGGGGATGCTATAGACAATTATTCATTTACTTGTTCACTCATAATCTGCTTTATTACTGCTTCTGAATGTTTATTGTTTCATTGAATGTGAATTGTTTTATTTTTATTCCCAACTATTCATGTTTGCTAAATTATTAATCTTGGGAAGTCCTCAGAAACGACTGTTGTTGTGATTTTGGGCTATACAAAACCAAATTGATTTGATGATTTGATTTGAAATGCAGAGTGAAGAGATAAAATGAAATAACTGACATACCTCACAGAAATTAACTCACGAGTTACGTTAATAATCACGATTACTCAATAACACTGTTACTGTAATCGATTACAGAAATGATCATAACTCAATTTGAAATTCTGTTAACTGCACAACAAAAGCATTTTTCATGATAAAAAACTGATAGCAATAGTTTTGCTTGGCTAAAATGTATCTAAAAATTCTCAATGATAAAACCAAATTACTGGAGCGTAAACAATCTATAAAATATAATCTAATGCGTTAAGAGTTGCTTGATCAAGAAAAAATAATCACTTTTATTTAAATTATATATGAAATTACAAGTATTGAGACAATTATTTACAGCATAACACTACAGTATGTTTTGTATTGCGCTATTAAATTTGCAGTTTTTGTTTAATCATATTGTGTTTTTGTATCTATGTTCAGTCAAAGTATGTCTTACACTAAAACTTTACTTATTGTTATTCAGTGCTGTAAGTCACATCTCCTCTTCAAAGCAAATGACAAGTTTGTGTATTTTATTTAATTAACATTCTTCCTGATTTCTAGAGATTTGTTTCACATTCTAGAGTATGATTATGTCACATGATCAGATTAATAATAACATTGTACTGTCATGAAATGTACAAAACTAGTAGGTTCTCAAGTTTTTATTAATGAGTGACTAGACCCATTAACTTTTCAAAAACAAAATTCTATTAAAAGGTAAGCCTAGGTCTGAATAATTCAGGCTTGAAGAGCGAAAGGAAAGACCACTTTTCTACTACTCTTTCTGCGTAAAGAGATGAGGTAGTTTACTATGTCGATAAATGGGATTTTTCAACATTTTTATAAGCATAAACTTTCCCCAATGCAATACGCTGTCTGCATTGTACACAAGTCTTTGAGCAAGAGCACTCTTCATAAAGTATCAGGCACCACGTGAATAAAGTAACTCTTAGTTGTGTTGGCACAGAGTGAATTTATTCTCACTTCATAGAATACCCCCAATTTTGAGTTTAGTGGTACTCCGTAATAAATATTATTGGCCTAGGCCAGTGGTTCTAAATCATTAAAAAAAACTAACTTAGGCATTTGCAACAACTAAACAAAACCCTTACCCGCAAAATGATAATGTAGCCTTTAGTCTCAAGTTTGATATTATTTTGAAAACATAAGCCCATGCATCTGGTCGGTCAGCAATTAAAATAATTCTACTTCATATCAGAATACCCCCAGATTGAGAGCCATTGCCTATAGAATGTTACAACATCATATGAAAGGAAGCTATCTTATTGATACATTCACAGAAAATGCCTCAAGTGAAAGTTGCCAGCTAGAGACCAATTCATGTTTAACTAAAAACGTTAAAATATCAATATTATGAAGCTCGGCTTACAGATAGTTATGACATTTCTCTCTGACACTATAACTGAGAGTAGGTATTTACTGCGAGGCTGTCAGCTGACCCTGAGATTTACACTGGTTGCAGGGAGACACAAAAGTAGTGTCAAACAGAAAATTCACAGTGATAAACAGCGCTGAACAGCAATTTACCAAGCAAGCCAGCCTTTTACCACATTTTTCTACAAACCATCACAAAATGTGAGGTTTGATAAATATAAGAGTCTTGTGCTCAGTCGCCTGGATCTTATGGTAGAATTACTGGACATAAAAGGTTGCAATATTTCAGTCTAGACACACATGAATTACCTGGCAGTGTAGAGCAGTAGGAGGCAATCAACAACAAGTGAAATGCGTGCACCATTTATTTTGAAGCATAGCAACAAGTGGCAGCACAGCCTCCCAGGTTGAACCGTCTATATCCTTAGTGAAAACTCTTAGCTGGAAATAAAGTGGCAAATGAGGATGTTAAAAAGTGCTGCGTAAAAAAAGATGCCACCTGGATGGATTATTATAAGAGACAAGAAGCAGAGGATATGACTTAACAGATATTTGAGTTTTTATCCATGTTAAAACTACGCTTCTTTTTCAACAACATATCTGCAGCTGCATGTAGCTTCATTAACACTTGATTATTTTTTACTTTGATATTTACTTTTAGATAAGACCTTGTGCTTCTGTCTGTTATAGAGTTTTAATCTGTGTTTAGACATGGCCATTCTGAGCTAAACTGACTAAATAAAAAAAAAAAGTCTGCTTTACTTTATTGTTGAAAATCACAAATGATGAGGAACACCAAATTAATATGAAGTCATTAGTGCTTTTGGAGACAAATTCATAAGATGACAAAGTAGCCTACTAAGCAGACTTGGTCAACAATGTTACAAATTAGTTACAAAGATATGTCTCTTGAATTTGTCTTTGAGAGCAGACAGGAAACTGCTTAATTCCATGAGAGTGGCATGCACTTATAATTAGATGTGCTTCCATGCTGTATGTATTGTACATACGCAGCATAATGCATTCTTTATATAGCAGATTCTAATTAATTGACCAGTCTAAAATTAGTCCATAAAAGGAGGAAGCAAGCCTACGCATTCTGCCTGCACGCCCATGACACATGACATAACAGCGGAGTAAAAACATTGCAACTGTTATCACTGAGCACACGGATATAGGTGAGCACTGTTGACATGGTTACAGTCTGTGTGCATGTGCAAGTAAATTAGGCTATTGTAAACCGGCTGAAAAAAGACCTGACACTTGGCTGACACCTTCCGAGCTTGTAAACACAACTGCAGCCAGAAATGCAATCGCACACATGGCCAGGAGACGTTCAGGAGCAGTGGTTTTGTTATCATGTGGGGAATGTAGCTATACAATCGAAGCTATACGACCACACCTATTCTATATCTGCTCAACAACAACCTGAATAAACGTGTGCTTTAAATGGTATTTATTGGAGCTGTATGATTTGAGAAAAAAATCATATTGCAGTTTTCAAGTATTGCGAAATATGTTTTGATTTGTAATTTATGCAATTAAATATCAGATTCTAGTGACATTTTAAACATATCCAGTAGAAATTGTTTCTTCACAAAGTTAACTCTTAGTTGAGCAGATATTCCTTGGCTGCTCTACGAAGTCTGCTAATAATACTGTTAGCAAAATTATTTTTAATTGATAGCCTATCATGTTTATCTGCAGTGCCACAGTACAATTTATACTTTAAAGCCTAACTCCTTCAAACGTTTCCTACAGACATGACAAGATGACTGAAATATGAACTGGAAAACTAATAACATGTATATAAAACTGTTTTTATAGATCTAATCTTCAGGAAGTGACGTTTTTAGTCTGAATAATACAGATGATTTTGTTAGAGAAAAAAAAAAAGCAAGGTTCTTCAAAAACTATACTATTTGTAATAGCTAATTGTGTCCATTAATAGTGCAATTTTGACCTGATTGTGATTATTTGTGTATTCCTATAATTCTTTCATACAAACTTCCATCAAGTGTTGCTGTCATCATACTAAAATGTCGGTTAATTTCAAAAGAAACAGGTTTTTTTATGCATTACGTTGATTTGAATACACTTATAATAAAAGTCAATCAATAGCCTACAACAAACATTCACTTCAACTCACTTCAATTCACAAGTCAAATATTGTCAATTAATGTAAATTTTTAATGACTTTTTAATAACACTACTAGCTCGAATTAGTATTTAGCTTAGATCCAAGTCTATGATCAATTCAGGTTTTATTTTTATTCTTTGAGAGATAGAGATGTGACTCAGCAAATGTGACATTTAATAATCAACTAATTAAAAACAAATGAAGCCACATGAGATCAGTCATCATGCAAATGAATGCAGAGGGACGACATAAAAGTCATGTAAAAAAAATGCTTTGATATTCTCAACGTATTTCAAATAATCATGTGTAAAACAACTAATGAAAAATACATGAGTTTATTAAAAATATATAAATAGTGTATACACGACTGTACAAATGCCTTGGGTGCTTCAAGTACAAATAATAATGTGGGAATATGTTGTTTTGATATGGTAGAGGCACACGGATCTGGGCAGGGGGGGCTGTTTTTCTGCAGCCTTCCATTAGATGCAATTATAAATGGCCGAGAGCACAGGGACGGGGAGCCAATCAGATTTCGGCTCGCATGTCAACCTAAGACCAACTGTCTCTTGGCTCTGACAGCCGGATTTTACCTCCATAATTCAAATCCCAAAGCAATCTGCTCTTTCCCGACTCTGAGCAGCGCGGCCGTGTTTACAAGCAGCACACTGGCAGAAACAACACGGCAAACGGCGTCGAAAAGCGAAGTCACAATGAATGAAACCCACCGCCGAAACGAATCAATCGCGGTCGCAATCACACTTTGATCCTAGCAAACACTTAGCGGTGTTAATTGTGGTCATTCACTGATCTGCGAGTCCTCTGCACCTCACAGTTATCCAGCTTTTTCAACAGAGCTCTCCTTAATGATTATGCAAATGCTACTAACCACTGTCATTAGCATCTTGTTTACGGTCTTGACAGCTACTCACACAACTTTGATAGCTCCCGGTGTTAGCTCACGAGTGACGAGGACGATTTTAGTAACGTTTTGCTTTAAGAAACAGCCCCACTTTTCCACAATAAGCCTGAAGGACAGCGGAGAAATATCAGCTCATCTCTCCCAGCTCTCACTTTCCCTTGACAAACTCTTACTGTACTTAGTCAAACTCTAGCCCTGCACATCTCACAAGCACACACAACTACCAGAGACTTTTAAAGTAGTTTAAATCGGAATATGTGACCTGTTTTTCACTCTAAATACTATTGCAGGGGGTGGTATTGAGAGAAAGAGAGAGGCAGCCATTTTAGAGATCTTGCTACATAGACAATGGCTGATCCAAAGCAAAATGCAACTCTTGCCTGGCTTTTCTGGGCTACATATTGGCTTTAAAAATGTAAAAGTGTGTCTGCAAATGTGAGGTTTACCTGGGTCCTGTTAGGAGGTTGTCCAGTGTTCCCTGGGCTCATAGGAGGCGGATGGTGGACCCTTTGTTGCCAACCCGGATGGACCCCAGCATACTGACTGCTACCCATATCTCCTGGTCCCTTGTTAGCACCGTCCTGATTGTTATAGTCCCCCTGTGGGTAATTCGGATAGCTCCTAGCTGAGCTGGGAGATGTCAGAAGCTGGTTTAAAGTTGGTGTAGATGTAGGTTGTTGGTTTCCCATATTATACCTCTGATTATTATAAGAAGCAGCCATAGCAGCGGTTCCTCCTGCTGGCTGTTGCTTGCCTGGCTGCCCCCCAGCCGCCGGAGGCTGGCTGTTACGTGGGGAATTCATGGCCCCGTAGCCCTGGCCCTGGTAAGAAGTCCTATTCGGGAATGGGCTGTAGTTGTTGTAATGGTTGGGGTAGCCGTGTTCGTGTGAGTTAGGGGGATATGGGTCCATCATGCCCGGCCCCGATGCAGCTGCCATGCCAGGGCTTTGTTGTCCGCCATGTTGATGAAAAGGGGGCCTGAAGTGCGGGTTGTAACCGTAAGGAGGTGGGGGAAAAGGGCCCGAGTGATGATGTCCCATTCCGGGATGGTTATTCCCTTCGGGTCCGCCGGAATCATTCTGACTACTGTTATTATTATTTACCCTGGGCAAATTGCCGTTCTTCATGTCAGGATCCCCTCCTCCCCCAGCATTCCCAGCATCGGTCCCGTCCTGTAGCTCCTTCTGGCCGGGAGAGCCCCCATCAGTCCCAGCTTCCTTTTTCTCATGCTGCTTCTCTCCCGCCACCGACTCATCCTGTGGGTCTCGGTCGGGCTTTTTGAGTTCGGATGGCGGGCTTGTGTTGAGAGTGGCGACGCTGGCGACCTGAGCGGCCATATTCCTCTGTCTGCCAAGTCGTTCGCAGCCTCTCTCAATCAGCAACGCGACTACTCACAATAAAAATCCGAAGAACCATTGATTATAAATACAAGGATATTTAGAAGAACGTACCCGCTGTCCCGGTTCATTCCCCCTTTGCCCTCCGTCCGGACCGGTATCCGGTAATCCAACGCGACTCCGTTCAAGTTAAAACAGTGAGGGGAAAGTTTTGTGGAAGAAAAAACACATGAAAACAGAGCCAGGGATGCAAATTTTGCCTATACAAGTGGGTGAGTGTGTGTTGTAGGGGCTTCTGTTACAGGACGAGAGCGAGAGAGCTAGATATCAACCAAACCAGCACGAGGCTCCGCGAGACACAGCCATTTTACCGAGTTGTCGCGAGAAAATGAAGACCCGGGCCGGAATCTACCTGAAGCTGGATCTGGACTCACCTAACTGTGCAGATAGTATAGAATAATAAGTTTTATATATAGATGCAATAAGATAAAACCATACTATACTATACTATAGTATACTATATACTATAGTATATATAATATATATATATATATATTATATATATATATATATATATATATATATATATATATATATATATATATATATAATATATATATATATATATATATATATATATATATATATATATATATATATATATATATATATATAATAAAGAAGTTCTTATCAAAACATTCGTTATAGTTCCATACTGTAAATTCCCAGATAATGATGATGATGAATAAAAAGTAATTTATTTGATTATTTTGAAAAGGCATGTACGCATTTAGCAATATTTATTTGCTATAGCCTAATTAAATATTTTATACATGATATAGCATTCTAGACAATTGTATAATGAATAATCATAGTATATCATTATCAATTTTATAATAATTGTTCTTAGTTTTTCTCATAAGTTAAATGTTATAGCCTACTATGTTTACAAAGTCAATAAAACAAAAGCATGACATTATTAAACGCCCATAGGTCTGAACAATAAATAAAACAAAGTAGTTAAAATATCCCTTCCCCTGGTTGATTATACTCCTCAATGTGCTTTGGAGTCAGCCATAACTATTCAACCATTCTGATTACAAAAATTATTTCATGCTTGAGTTGTGTGTTCCTATTTGTTACATTTATTTCTGCTCTTTATCTTATTAGCTCGTTAAAGGAGTAGAACAAAATAGGCTACAATGTCATCTTCTGTTAGAGTGCGCTAATGGGTAGAAATGACTGTTCCCATACTGCTTCCATGTGTCGACAGCGGCAAATGAGGGGAGTGAGCACAGTGGAGGGAAAGCATGAAATTACAACCTGTGCATGTCTGTGCAGCTTGACTGTGTGTTAGCACTGAAGAGAGGACAAAAAGAATGGGGGATGGACACACAGAAGGAAGTGATTTTTTTGTTTAAAAAAAGAAAGAGACAGTGATGTTGGAAGAAGTGTCAAGTTGCACAGTACTAAAATGTCCCATTTTGAGTTTTCTGTTAAAATCACATCTCCACCACTAGGACAGGCAGGAGGCATGAAGTCGTCCTATACAATTAGCAGAAGTAGAAAGCCTGGCTCTCCCCACCCCCTTTCTTCTCTCGTGCTCTCCTAGCAGCAGCAGCCTTCGTGCTGCCTTCAGGAACAACCGTAATATTCAATATCACACCACAGATCACTCATCCAACATGTGTAGAGAGAAATTACAAAAACAAACATTTTCCAGTGACTATAACTGTTACAGATTGAAAAGAGAAAACGTAAAAAAAAGTTGATTGATGCCTTTAACGGAATAATGCATTAGAATAGTATTCTATATTTCCATTTTATGTATTGACAAGTCACAAGAGACTATATGAAATATGCATTGAGTTTAACTAAATAAAAAATTTAAATGTTCATTTGTACAAAAAAAATGTTTAAGTAACACAGCTTTTAAATGTGCTAATATTTCCAAAACCCTTTTCATTTTCAAGCAGAACTAGATTGTTTTACAAATATTTCCACCAAACCACTGAATGTGCTATGCTCACATTGTCTTTAACATTGGCTGTTTTTAGACTGTAAATAAACTTGCAATGTTTGTCTGTTGAAGCTTACAGCTGGCAACACTGAATGCAGTGATAGTGCGCATTCACTAGCTTCGCGACGAGCACTTGAACGCAGCATCACCGCTTGCAAAAGCAGCAGAACTTTGCTATGTGAATGTGGGGGATGGGAAGCGGCACAGCCTGCTCTGCTAAGTCCTTTCTCTCTACAATGCAGAGCTTTCTGCACTTCTGCATTAGCTCACTCTATACAGAGTGAAGATATGCTTGTGTACTTCAAGTTGAATTGAGAATCCCACCAGAATATGACTCTGTACTTTAAATATTTGTGGTACTTTTGTGTGGTTAATAAAGGAGAGTGTGCAGGGTGGAGGGGTAGCTCAGCTGCTGTCTGCTTATATAGGCTAAGGGAGGAGTGTGTGTTTGAACACAGCACAGAGACAAGGCTGCAAGAGGGGAGGGGGTAGGGAGCTTCGCTTTCTTTTTACCATAAACTTGGTGTATGTTATCAAGGGGTGCAGTCTCTTCTTTTCTTCTCGCTTTTATTTTGGAGCTCCCATATAAAGGCCTACCTCATTATGCTTTCTATGCAGTGCTTTCTCAGTCCCTTTAAGATGTTGCTTCAAAAATGCACTGTTTTCAGTAGCTCACCTTGAAAACTATTTATCGGTTATCCCGCTGCCTGAGTATCTGCAAAGTGACTTGAAGGCACTGAGATTATGTGGTATGTTAAATCTCTGTGGGAGAGCAACAACATGATGCTAAAGACCTCATGTGTTGCTAAGAGTTTCATGCATTTATTTATGTGATCCGTGTTTTACAAGGATCTGGTGTACTTAGAGTTGCTCTGATCTGGATAAGAGAATAATATCTAGAATGATGAATGCCAACATAGGAATTGTACAAAAATGTTCTATAAAAAGTGTATTATTATTTGTACTAATTCCTTTTTTCTTAATAGTATTGGATCTTTTACATTGCCAAACTCCCTATGTTGGCAGTAAAAAGACCAGCTAACAGTATAGTTTACGGTTGGTATCACAACTGCTGCTCACATGCAGTCGCTGTACTACAACTGTTACCACCCACAGATGATAAATGACTTGACAAAAGTGATACCGTGAAAAGTTCTCACAGTAATTCTCTGTCATAATCCTGTCTGGCTCATGCAGAATACGCCTCACACTTCCCACATGATCTTATAGTGTTGTGCCCTGTCTATTGTCTTTCGGAAGCACTATTCAAAGCTGTGGAAGCTATATTGAGAAAGCTGCTGGTGGTGGTGTCTGTTGTTAGGTATGCTTAAAGCTAGAGCAGAAGGTATGGTGGGAAGTTTCTACATCCCTCCCAGGATGATGATTTAGGAGTGTTTACCATTGTCTTACCGTTGCCTTCGACCATGGATGACCATGATGCATTACCTTCGGCTTAATGCAGCAGCTTTTCTTGGCATCATAGCAGCAGTTTCTTGGCCTGAATCCAAAAAGAATTGTTATTTAAAAATATTTGTTGACAATTAAAGAAAAGAGATTAGAAAAATATTTAAAATGTGAAAAATAGAAATTGAACATACAATCTGACATATGTGAAATTGTTCTCTGAGAGTCACTCTGGGAATAGAGCCATACAATCTCCAAGACAACCCAATAATGTGGCGTGGAATTTCCTAACAAGAACTGAGCTGGATTTGGACATACACAGACGCACAACTCATGTGTACAATGGCTAAACACAACCCAAACCTGACATTATTGCACACATTGGGAATTTATGGCAACATTGAGACGGTCATTAATGGTCACTTGTGCCAAAAATCAGCAGCAGCAGTTTGTCAAGACTCTGCCTGGGCCACACACACTAAAATAACACACATACAATTACAACAGTTGGGTGCTGTCCAAATGGTTGCCAGGCAGCAGTCCGACGCTTAGTCTGGAGTGTGTAAAGGAAGGAAGTGGCACTTAGGGAAGTGTAATGGGCGTCCGACTAGTTCCCAGACAGTCTGCATGATGGGCTATGCTAGGTAGGCCTACAGTATGCTAATGTTTTCACTATACAAAGGGTTAAATTGCATGCATCTTAATTTACAGAAATTATCGAACAAAACATAATTTTACAAATACTTCTACAAAGCACAGGTCACCTCAATCTAAAACTATTTAATTGATACTGAAACAAAATATAGAAATAGGTAAACAAAAACATAATTGAATATGCATGGCTTACAAGACTGATTTATTTGTTGTCGTTTCCATTTTTCTGTCCAGCGGAAATATATATAGCCTTAATTTAATAGTGTTGTCAAATAGTATCAATCAGGGCCAGATCAAAGAGGCAACAGATTGAGCAGAGATGTATACACGTTCATTTCCATGGACACTTCATCTACATCATCTGAAGTAACACTAAACCTAAAGAGACCCTCCAGCTCCTGTGTGCTGGGTGTTCCCTGTTGGGCATGCCTGGAACACCTATACCCAGGGAGAATTTCAGGAAAAACAGGTGCTCAAGCCACCACAGTACAGTCTTCTCACTGTAGAACATTGCTCTTCCTATGTGAGCGCCTAAAAGCAATCTCAAAGTATACACATTTTATAATAATCCTGAAAGAAAATAATAATGAAATCAAACAGGTATTCAGAAATTCTTATAATGGCCCCAAAGACCGTTTTTCCTGTTATATTAGAACATATTAGAACTAATGGTCTTGCATTTTTGCATTCACACGCTGCATAATCGCTTGCCCTTCTCATCTTGTCGTATAGTTCATACTAGTGCAATCATCTTTGGTCTTCAGGTGAAAATAATCTTTGGGAGCCAGTGTCCCATGACAGCCTCTCAAATCAAAGTCAATAGGATGTCTTCGGTCGCTCCCAAGAAACTTATATCTCCCTTTTTCTGTGAGGTGATAATTTGCTGGGGTCCTTCCGTTAAAACATCTTTGAATTCATGAACTCTGTACAGTCACACCAGCAGCCAGTGATGAATTTTAAGCATTCCATTTCTCACAGTGTTCTCAAGTGAAGTGAAAAAAGGACCCCCCGATCTCAACAAAGCCAGGCAAGGTTAAGAGCACTCAAAATTACGGTGTCCACCCACAAGGACAGAGAAGTGCTCACACAGCTTTCAGCAGGGATGAAAAGAAACCGTGCAGGGAATCGTCTCTGTAGTGAGGGAACTCATCACAGTGAACATTCCAGGAACTACTCCATTGTGGGTCATGGAGCGCACTGTGCTTCAGCACCATGGACAAACAGCTGCATCTCTGCAATAAACAAACAGTGGACTGGGTGAAATAACGCAGAGGAAAGACCGTGCTGGGAGCATATGAAGAGAATGTATAAACTGACCTCTATAAATTCAAACTGTATCCTGGCCAAACAAATGCAAACTTTTACTTGGAATCTGAAATTTTTGGGTAGCAGTAATCACAAGTAAATACAGATAAGTGGGCGCAGATGAGGGTAGAAAGCACCAGCTGCAGAACAATACAAGATTACTCAAAATGCATGAATCAAGCCAAGTACAACTTTGATTAAATTCATGATGAGAACAAACTGTTATAACATGTCTTTAATATCTATGTCATACCTGGCCTTGAAATTTTGCGTAATTGGTTGTTTTGGTGTTTTTGTGGTTCATGGTTTGATGGGCACAATGCCCAATCATTACATTAAATTGTTGTGTGAATCCGTAAACCCAAGGCCCACCTAGCAATCCCTCAAGGCACACTAGTTTACCCAAACATACTGGTTGAAAATCCAGAACTGGTGAACACAGCTGTGCTTGAGGGCACTGTGCAATACACAGTAAGCTTTATCGATCACTGAACTGCTACTTGAATATGCATTTATTTGATTGACAATTAATAGACAATGAAAAAAAGCAATATTTACATAATATTTAGTCATTGGTCAAATGAGCAAAAAACATCTTGAACTACATTGTCCATATTACTGTGACTGCAATGATTAATCTATAAAGTAAAAAATGATAATCATAATAGCATTTAAGTCAATTTATATCTTCAAATTCTAAAACATATATGATGTTGCTAAATCAAAATATTTTTTTCTTTCCTTCAATAGATTTTATTCATGAATACTCAGAAGTGGTCAGTCTCCATTTTCCACACTTAGTTTGGATATTGTTGCATTTAAAAAGTATCAATGTACAATAGAAAAACATATTTGAATATAGTTAAATAACTATGTGCCTGACAACTTATTTTACTTTTGACAAGTAAAGTTTGTTAAGGTAAAACAAACCATATTATATGAGTTAGCAGTAGCGTACCACTCACCAATCAAATCATTATCAATGTTTCTTTTCTAAACCTCCAACCGAAAAGAAAAAAAAGAAGTGCAGTATTAATAATCTCACTAGCTGCCAGTTTAGCCCGTCATTTGTCATACAGGACTGACAGAAAAATGATGACTTTGAAAAAAAAGTGCTGTAAAACTGCCAACTAGTACAATAATAGCCTGAAAGTTTGAAAATATGACACATAATACGAGGTAATTATGTCAACAGCTAATTCCAAACTGAAAAAAATATGCTTTACAGATTTTATTTCTAGCAGAAAAAGACGCTATTGAAGTTGTGTAGATAAAAACAACTAGAACAGCAAGTAGATATGCAAATTTAAACAAGTGACTACATTTTTATAGGTTGGCATTTAACAGTAACAGCTCTAAAACAGGTTTGTTCTGAGATGTGATGAACAGCAGTGGGCAGGCAAAAAGATGACAAAATTGACATGTTGAAGACGGAGTGATTAAGTTACCTGTTACAGCACCGCCCCAGAGCATATATCAATATGAACCGTGGCAGATGGAGAAGATGAATTGGATGCGTCTGAATGGCTGTGGAGGGAAGAAAAAAAAAAAAATCAAATGGTAACTTACCCAAAGCAGAAAATAGAAACCAAAGGAGCATTTTATGGCGAGACTATTTTCTGTGTAATATCAACATTTTGATACAAGACATTACGGTGAAAAACGACTGATGTAATTCACTCCCTGGCCCTGAGATGCTCAAGAGACCAATCTTCTCATACATTGGAATTGAATGTATTTCAGCGGTTACCGGCTGAATCATTTTCTTGTCCGACTCCTTTTAGCCCATTGTTTACAGAAACGCCTTCTCCAGTGCCTGAACTCTTATGGGGGCTGAATGATGCTTGCAAGGTTCCAAGCAAAAAAAGCAATAAAGCAAAAATGAAAAAAAAAAAAAGAAAGTAAATGCTATAGTGAAGATGTTTGAATGCTAGACATATTGCAATTTTTCTGTATATTTAGGGAGAAAGTATGACATATGCAGATCAATAATTCACATTTTCTTCATTGTAAAACACAAAAATGATCTAAAAGGGCTTAGAAAAAGAAATTGACCCATTCGACTTCTGTTCAAAATTGCAGAACTGAAAAGCCTCACTCTTCACTACAAAATGTAACTTTAATATGTCACAAATGTACAAATTACTGTTTTTTGTTGTTGCAAAGTGGCTATGTGACCATTTTGAAGTCTACATGTTTTAATCAGAGCTTGATTTTTTGAGTAATCGCAAGTAAATTCAGGCAATTGGGCTGAGATAGGTGGTAGGTGAATACTGGGATTTTCTGGCCACTGGAGCTGCAGATGCAGGACAATACAAGATTACTCAAACATGCGGGAATCAATCCAAATACAACTTTGGGTAAACTAATGATGAGAGAACACTGCTGTAGAAAAGTAGATTTGACTTAATAGGTCTCCTTTAAATTCTATAACAATGATGAAAATACCATAAAAGTTGGAATTTAACATAGCAAAAATACAAATGCGATAATAATCATAAAATGTGTTTTAATTGTTGTGGTCACTATCAAAACTACATTAAAAACAATATTTCTGACCACCTATCAGTAGAGACACTAAGGGCTAGTATTACTGATATATTTCTTAATAAATCACATTTCAAAGGTAATCTATTCATTTGGTACATGTACTATCGAGGATAAAAATCAAACTACAAAAAAATAAATAAATAAATAAAAATAGTTAAACTGAGTTTGAAGACTTTTCAAAAGTAAACCATGATAAAGTCAAACGAGGCTGCACAGTATGCCTTCTCAGTTTTACTACTTCTGTTTGCCAGTCATGTCAATAAAACATTGCCTAATCCATGCTTTCTTCTGAATATGATACAAGAGCTTACAATTTGGAACGCATCATTTGGACCGTTTACGATCTGGATTCGTTTCACAGTTGAAGAGGGTATTTGAACCGAAACCTTAAGAGACACTGCTGGGCACATGCACTTGCCAAATGGGCCATTTATAAAAGGTTGGCTCATGCCCCACAGAGTGAATGCTGGCAAAGGCATGAAGCCCACCTCAGTGCCAACCAAGGGTTTTGTTTGGCATGTGTCTGTGTAGTATGGCTTTTCTCCTCCAGACACTGGCCCAAATACAACCCAGCGTTAACAGAAGCATTAATGGGAGGCATTCGAAAGCAAGAAGTGTGGGATTGACAATCAATACGTAAACACAGGGAACAGACGCTTAATATTATCGACATACAGTTATAGCAACATTCGGCATGATTTTACAATAAAAACATGAAAAGTAGTTTCATATTCTTCTTACATCTTCACCATCAGTTTTAGTTGTAAGATTTTAATAATATTAGCTGAGTAAAGTCATATTGATGTTGTTTTTGCGTCACATTGAAATTATTCCGAAAATATGAAAACAACCTACATATATATACATACACACACACACACACAGAAGCATAGGATGTATGTCTACTCATATTATCTACAATATGGATATAGCATGTATCTAAAATGAAGAACATGGAATGAAAATTATTTGTGTATAAATAAACAAATAAAAAACATTGGAGATGTCAAATATATTGCAGGTGACTGTATTGCAGACTGATCTATTGCCTGAGAGGCTCTGGATCAAGTTAATCATTATTGGTATTGCATTTAAACAGTGCTAAAATGCAACACTTAAATAAAAATAAATATACATTGTCAGCTGTGGATAAAGTCAGTCACATTGAAAATACAGTCTGGATAGAATTTAAAGTTTAATATAATGCTTTAGAGCTATAACAAGAATAAACTGCCCATGAAATGATTTACTGCTGTTTTACCATATCTTACAAGTTAAAACTGTCAATTCTAACTACTTACTGCAATAACTGTCTGAGCACTTTTCCAAGATAGCCCTTGTTTGATAGCAGCAAGGCCACAAATGCAATCTTGACTGAGGCTGTTACAGCATAAAGAGAGCTCGAAGAACACCAGGACAATGCACTATTTAATTTGAAGCACCGAAGAGAGTAGAGAGAAAAACAAAAGGCAAAAATAGAAAAAGTAATTTATTCTGTCTTGTTTGAACCTGTGAGAGAGGCCTATTTTGAGAAAAAGAGGAGGTGTGAAAGACAATGCCTTTTAAAGGAGGCGCTTCCCCCAGTGTACTTCATGTGTCAGTCAAGCAGCAACGTAAACACACAGGTTTCCATAGCCACTGTTTTAAATGGCACAAGGGACACTCTCCTCCTTTTGCAACACTTTTGATTTGCTTTAGTGTTGGGAGAATTCAGAATGATGGCAATAGGTTTGGTCAACTGCACAAGTAAGCAGAAAGAGGGAGACAGAGTGCCCGGCAGAACGTAGAGGGAAAAAGGAAAACATACAAGGCCGGTTATGCAGAAACACACATTTAATGTAAGGCTCGGCTTCTCTGTTATGAGTAAAGGAGAGAGGAAAAAGCTGGGCTGGAGTGACAGGATGGGGACATGGAACATAGTGTTAATGGGATTTTGTGTTAACCAGACGTTAGCCAAAAACAGCAGCTTTTCAAACAATAATATCCAGCTGTAAAAGTCATAGTCCTCGGCCCAACTGGGCTGTCATGAGCCAACAGAAGCAGCCACCACCCCTCTATTGGTAAACAGCACTGTTATGCACTGAATTAACAACACAGGCCCTAGGGAAATCAAGTCCCTCTGCTACAAATGGGCACCCCTTTGCTCACCCCAACACCCACTCCTCATGGTTTTTATGGTTTCAAGCTCAATAACAGAGTTATTATTAAACCATGCTCACTGGAGTCATGCGCCAGCCCTTGTCTTATGGGGTTCCAGTGTGCTTCTTTGCTTTTGGCTGAATTCATTAAATTACATTATATGTTATAAATAGTTATCGATTGTTGCTGCTGGCAAGAAATTTAGCACAGCCTTCAGGTTTTAAATCTTCAGAGAAATTCTATTACCATGTAAAATAGCGTTTGGTTAAAGCCGTTTGTTAACATTCATCACTATTGGATGCTGATTCTTTGGCAGCCCATGCAGCTATACTCTGTTGGAGGTCTTTACTCAGGCAATACATAAAACATCAAGTATGTACGCCAGAAATAGTGTTCATCAACACAATACGAGGTGTGAAAAGTGGATAAGATTCTCGCAGAGCCACATTAAAGCACTCTCATAAAACATCTGATTCTGTTTGTTCTGTCGTCTCTGCTGGAGACCAGGTAGGAAACCCTTAACTGTGGCTTCTCACCCACTGCTTAATCTCACCCACAATCACATTCAGTGACAGGAGCACAAAGCTATCCAGTGAGCCCAACAAGGCTCTGCTATTATGTAACCACTGACAGCTGGGCTTTCAAGGGAGGGGTGAACCCCATCCGTGTGGCAGTACTTTGTGTCAACCAGACGTGACAGTCAAGAAAAGGCTTGGGCAGAGAAAGGCTATTATCAGAACGGGCAGGCATCGGCCTCCAAAGTGTGGCATGTACTTCAATTGCATGGAGAAAGTAAACCTAAGCCCATTACAGTTTAACTCATAGTATTAAATATTACAGAGCCAGAACAGCATTGTAAAAATATACAAAGTCAAAGTACAAATGTACAAAGTCTTTTGTGATGAGAACTTGAGACAAAAAAGTTTGGTTTTAGAAATTAGTCACAATTGCATTTTTTTCCCGAAACACGTTCAAAACACACGTACAAATGGTATGCCAACATTAGACAATACTTTTTATATATATAAAAAAATCTAAATACAATAAAAATGTGCAATCTGAACCTTTCAGTGTGTGTTCTGGGCGGATCATGTATGGTTCTTTTGGGAGTTGTGGAAAAAGTTTAGGAATGGGAACCCCAGCTTTCAGGGGACTGTATTAGCAAACTGTTAAGGTCATGAATGCACATCTGAGCAACAAACCCTAGAATAGAAGAGCATAATGGACAGACAGCATGTTTATTTTACCACTCTTTCCAAATAATTCACTGTTATTTTAGAGAGGAATCACTGCCAGTGGTGACATTCCAGGACATTCAGACTAGAGCAACTATTGTACTCATGAGAGATAGGATGGCTGCTCTGATATCCCAGATATAAACATGTCACAGAGACATGGCCTTCATTAACACCATTGCTAAAATGTAACAATATAGCTTAGTGGGATTAGAACAAAAAATATACATTAACTAGTTGTTATGAATCATTTGTAATATTAAGGTTAGGCTGTTTTAACAGAAATATTTAGTGATCCCTTTTTGTTTTAGATATGTAAATGTTTGATGTGAATAAGTTCCTGAAGTGAAGTTAATTTAAAATCTATAAGAATGTATAACTGTGGCCCTATATGACTTTGTATGAAGAAACGGACAGACAAGGCAGTACAAGTAGTCCAGCTCTATGTGCAGCTTGTGCTCACACTGTTGAGCTAGAGATTGTCAAGTCTAGATAGAGGTCATAGTACAGCAATCGCTTCCTTCAACACACTGGCATGAAATAATAAAATCACTTCTAAGGCGAAACAAATAGGCTAAGCAGGCTACTTTTAAGAAATCCTTAAACGTATCAGAGTCTTGTGCTTTCATAAGATATAATTTCAGTAGAATGCTGCAATCATTTTACAATTTCCTTGAGCTAAAAATCGTAATCCAGTCCGTATTTTGCAAGAAACCGAGCCTCAATTTACTGTGTGCTTTCAGACCGCAGCACTCACTGGCAACCTTAAAGATTCCTCCGCGGTTCACTTGTGTGTGCGTGTATCTGATTCTTGTTTTACAGCACTGGAAGACCGAATAATTTCTCAGCATGCCAAGTGGAACACAATATAATATTTAATCTTGAACATATTTGACGAGCAAGCTACTACATAGCCTTTTAATGCATAAAAAACATGTTGAATGAACTTGTGGTACTATTTTGTTCCAGCTGTCCTGTCTTTCTAACGCATACAATACATTCCAGTGTTGTTCCGCGGTGTGACGAGGCCCTGCCTGCCTGCTGTTCCTGTAAATCCCGCCTTGACTCAATGAGCGAGCTCGGTAGAGAGGAGAGTGGAAAAGCTCTGTAGGGCCCAGGCTGTAACAAGTACACCCACCGAACCCACATTACACCCCAGTCCTATTAGGTGCAGAAGATTTAACCAGGGCAACCGATTCACTAATATATGTTGTTTATCTTGTACATATAGAACAAAACAAATACATAGGCTATCTGAACTATCTTTATTTACTTGGTGTCAACCTTATGTATATCTGCAAGCTAGATAAACAATGTTAGTGCAAGCATTCTAAACTAACAGATGACATCATTATAAACTTTTTGTCACTATTTCTCTCTTAAATGATGATAGATGCCATCTCAGGTGAATTGTTTACCAGATTCCCGTGCATCTAAGTGACAGTTTATGAGCATTTTGACTTTATTTGTCAGGAGACTGCCAGGCAACTAAACTAGTCCTATTTCAAGAAGCTCTGAATAAAACTGCCATCTGTTCCCCAGCATAACCTGAGCAAATTCATCTGATGTGGATCCTAATCCTGCACTTCAAAACTAGATTGATTTTTAGACCTTGGCTACCCAGTTTAATGCAGCCAGACTAGATTTGTTTGTCTGTGTTTTCTTGATTGTGGCCTACATGTCATGTTGCGAGAGGGAAGAATTACATTGTTTGGCATGTGAAAATCATAACAATTCTGTAAGACAGCGGCTATTGTTTGCCATGACTATAAAGCAGGTCATAGCATGCTAATCCCCTTTGGTGGGCTGTCTGTTGGCCATTCTGAGTCATTCATATTATTCAGAAAAGACTGATTAATCTGAGTTTGATTAAGAAAAAGGTATACAGCTCACATTTGCAAAAGCCTATATTTTCAGGTGAGGAGTCAGTATTTCATGTTGTGACCCTGCTTCCTGAAAGATCACTCTGCTGCCCTTGACCCCACAGCACACTCAGGGCAGAGACCTTTTCGCTTGGATGACAACCTTTCCCTTAAGAGTCTCGTAGCTTTATCCTTCCTGCTTCATGCCTGTTAAACTATAGAGATTGTTTTACCCCTGAGGACCACAAGCCCCCACAATGCCCATTGAGTGGGAGAGGTCAGAAAGCTCAGTGTTGTGACCCCAGCACGGGGCCTTTGTAAGACGTCTGCCTTGTATCCTATTCTCCACCCCAGCTCAAATCATGTTGCACACTTTGACAAGGCGCCTGCATTTAAATCATCTCTGTAAAAGCAGCAACAATAACAAATGCAGATAATTTGATACATTTGAGCTTACAAACTTTACACTCACTCAATAAGTGGGTGTAAAAACAAATTTAGATTTCCTACAAATCAAAAATTGATATAATACATGATATTTTTTTGCTTTTAAGTGTTGTTTTTTTGGGATAGCATGTCAAGAAGGGTAAATACATTTGTGGTAACCTTTAAGAAAACACAATGGAATATTAGTACACTAGATTCCTATTATATAATGCAGCAAAAATAATGTATACTTTAGATGTTTAGTTAGTTTTAGTTTTACCTTCAACACATCTTTGAAGAGATTAACCGTTTAGTTTTAGATGTAGGTTCTTTCATAAAGGGAAGCACACTTTGCTTTAATCATTTAGAAGCATTTTGAAAACCCATTGGCATTATCAAAAGAGAAAATCATGATATGTACGCTCATTCTCTTTTAATAGGACAATTTTAGTAGAGGATATAATTAGCAGTGAAGGTTTGGGGCAGCTGTTGTTTTCAATGTTGATTTACTGCAATAAGCTGCTTTTTGAATTATTTAGTCGAACTCTATTCTTGATATGGGAACTGCTCTGACTGCAAACAAGAGTGTCTATCTCAATCTGAAGGGTGATGATGGTCTGTGCTGAGCGAATAGGACAAACAGCTCCCTCCTTTATGGCTGTAATTACAGCAGAGGTGGGTGGAAGAGTGTGGGAAACAGGACACTACTGGTTCACGAGTGACCCCTAGTGGATTGGGAGAGGGGTGCAGAAAAAATGTTGCTTGTTTTTGTGAGTTTGTGTGAGGATAAATACAGTAGCTTACTCATTACTTAATACAGTATAGTATAGCCCATATGATTGTTAAATGCTGGTTAAATAATAGAAATATATATTTCTATTGCACTATGAATATATTTATTATTATAATATATTGTATTATCATTTGATTGAGCTATTAAACGTGAATGTATGTAATAGACTATAGCTAATTTCTGTGCTAATGAGCATTTCCTGTTCAGTTCATTTTTATGGGTTTTCACAGCATCAGTCCAAAAGGAATAGTTATTCAGAATGGTGGATGTTTCAGAAAACACGATAAAGACTTTACCAAACAGAAGAACATTTCACCACTACGCCAAAGTGTGTTAGCTTTATGGTATATAAACGAGCCAAATGACCTTTTGTGCACAGAGGCTATTGTTGAAAAATGCAGTAGGTTTACAAAACTAAAAAATATAAAAAATAAACAACTTAAAGTGAGGAAAATTGAAAATGCTAACAGGACAAAACAAATATAAAGTTTATATAATGTGTATGGAAGAATGTATTTAAAAAATCACTCACACAGCTTTTCATCCAAGCGCTAAATCTAGCTCCAGACTAGCCATGATAGGCAAAACTAATTGAAAAGGGTGACCTGCAGTTGGCAGCTGAAGTGCATGCCCGGTTCTGATCTGTGCAATAAGCCAAGCTCAATAATCACAACGGGAAGCCTCGGCTCTACTCCAGCAGGAGTACGGCTGGGTCAGATTAAGGTGGAGGACTTTAATTATGAACAAGGAAATGAAGTTCCCCAAATCTTTGGCTCATGGGATAAATATAGCCGAAAGAGAGAAACGATCTTCTCTCTGTCGAAGCATCTTGTGCCACTTGACAATCAGCCTCCTGAGGGATGAGTCGGGTGGGAGAGGGAGACAGGGATGAAGTGCCACTTAGGATATTGCTTCAAGGACTGCTCTCCTTGTTAAACTCATTGCTGTGGGCATAAATATAGCCAGGCGTCAGATGATTTATTGACATGCTCTCCCTCTTTTCCTCCTTGCTGCCTAACAAGCCCATGGACAAATGAATTGTCGAACTAGAGGAATTTTGCCTTGATTTACACTCCTCAGCTAGTGCCTATGGGAAATAGGGTGGAGGAAGTTGTAATAGAGACTGTGTGAGGACAAGGGATGGCTAAGGCATGGGATCTTTGATTTAAATCAAAGACAAAATACACAGAAGATGCATGCAAGAGCGATGCTGTCGTATATAGGCACAAGTGTTTCTAGTGCAGTTTTCAAATTATACATTAGGAAATAAAAAATATATATTGCTATTCGATTTGGGAAATGCCAGTATGCACAAAAGTTTAACACAATTTGAATTAGGGAAAAAGGACATTTCTGAACCAACACTCAAAACTGCAGCTGGTCATGCTTTGCAGAGAGAGTTATGCCGAAACGCTTTTTTTTCCATCTGAAATGTGCCATGGTGCTAACTGACAAAGCTAATGGATTTTTTTGAAAATATACCTTAAAATAATATTACTCATGTATATAAAATTAAAGGGACTGTACCTGATTTTTGCATCCTAAAAATGTAAACAAACAGAAATAATTAATTTTAACCTTTTTCCTTCAGGCTACATGATTTCCTCACGTAGCTAATGCATTCTGAGCTTCAGAATTGTTCACCATGATGAGTTTTAATGTTTTTTCACAGCTTTTAACAGCGAGGTGAGTCACTATGCTAACAACAGTTAGCCACAATGCTAAAAACAAAACAGAAAAAGCTGCACACAAACGGGATTTTATTAGACATAGACAGGACTTTGGGGACTAATTCCCACCTGAATAGATACATTAACAAGGCATCAGTGCTAGGGGGAAATTGCTTTTAAGTTATCTTGTTGCAAAAAATCGAGTACAGTCCCTTTAAAATTACTGCATTGTGTAAATGTGTTTGAAATGTGCTTTTCTTTGGTTGTGGATTATTAAAATGATTAATGATGCTGTCTGAGGATTTCACCACTCCAAACAAACAAGTAGAAGTAAAATATTAACATTTCCTAATATTTTCTTAAGAAAATGTTTTTGTAAAGTATCATAAAGCTGTTCTCTTTAAGAAAATCTCGGAAATCCTCAAAGCTTAAGTTACACCAGCAGCTGTAAATGATAAACAATCAAACACAGTTGTAAATAGAGTGGAATTATTGCATGGTTTGTTCCCACAAAGCACTGAAGGTAATAATTGTACGCCTCATAAGCTGTCAGAGCTATGTGCTCATTTGTAATTATTCAGAGTCAGGCCCATTCCCTTCCTATGTCCCCTGCCTCCTTCTTTCATGTGGCTGTCCTCTCCATGGGTCCAAGGGTGGCGCGTCACCACTGATTCTCTCTGACAATGAGCTACTCGCACCAATTTACTCACTTATGCTAATATGATTGACATTTCATTCCGGCATGTATCCCCCTCCTTCCCTCCCCTGCCACGGAGAGGCCTGCTCGAGACAGGCCATAATCACTGACAGGCTCATTAAAGGGAGATTGCATGCAATTATCTTGCTAATTCAGAAGGTTCTTTTAATTTGGCAGCATAAAATTGTCAATCTCAGAAATGCAACCGTGCTCATTCCCTTTCAGACTCTATTCTAAAAATAAATAAGAGCTATGTGCCCTCAAATTACAAAAGAAATGCAGATGTAGCAAACATTAATTCATTCATTCTGACAGGACGCATAAATATTCTATTCAAATATATATTCAGCGCATATGCAAGTTTATGGTAATGATTTAACTTTTATCTTTAGCTTTGGCTGAAGGCATCACTCGAGAGTCAATACTGCGGCCTACTGAAAATTTTGGATATTAAAGTAAGATAAGATAAGGCGATCCGATACCTGGATCGGATATACATTAAATTTTGTTCTATCATATCAGTTCAGCTGAAATCCAAGTTGTGGTATTAATTGGATGTAATGAGACAAATTTTCTGACTTTTGTTGACATCTCATTTTGAAATGGTTGAAATTGTATTCTCATTAAGTTGTCAAGTTGTTACCAGCAGAATAAATAGCAGCTACACAACACTGTATTATCAAATTTTTTATGTTTTGAGAAGAAAAACAAGTAATTTCATTGACTACACTAGTATCGGTTGATATCGAGTATCTGCAGGTCCTTAATGCCAAAGTATCGGAATCTGTATCGGAACTGAAAAAGCTGGATTGGCGCATTCCTAAAGATAAGAAAGAAAAACTGTATTTGTCACACAGGCTTAACGTGCAAACTTTTCTCAACTTGTGGTACTACAAGTTCCTGCAAATGGAACATGAGAACTTCTTAAGCAGGTTCAAATTTACCGTGACTCTTTTTTGGGTAATTTCTAAGTTATACCTACAATAACAATGACAGACTTCAATTTTAATGGTAGTTCTGCTTTAGCTCTAATATGGACATAGAGTAGTCCATAGAGAAAGAGTAGTTGCAACAAGTTAATTGATTAATAGCAAGTAATTGATTATTGAAATAATTGTCAACTAATTTAGTAATCTAAAAATCGTTAACTGGCATTTATACTAGTGTGGTCACAATTCTAAATTACTATTATGGTATTTCACACACAATTTCGATACCAAGGAATTGTTGTAAAAAAAATGTATGTTTTGTTGTCATATATATTTGTTATATATACTGTATAGTTGATTATTTTAAAACTGTTTGACAAAGGTTAAATTGTGCTCTCTTAAAGTAATTTTTGGTACAAATAATAGAATCTAGATTTGATACTAGCTTTAGTATTGATTAGTATGTGATTTTGATACAATCATACTTTATAAAGGTTTTGAATCAGACTGAAAGGCATTGATGGGTGAAAAGAGTGTAATTTTAGTAAACACTAGTTTATCTATGAATCTGCATCGAGAACGTTCTTAAGTGATGTTATCTTGGCTAAAAACCTGCAAAAATCTTGAGAGTAATAAAGAATAATCGATCAACTAATCGTTTACCAAAATAATCGTTTGTAGAATCCCAAGATCTAGTTTAAATCTATTTCAAATTGGTTAAGGAATCTTGTTCCAGGGTAAAATCTAACTTTTAGGGCATATGAGTAAACCCTCAAGATAATAATAATAATAATAATAATAATAATAAATTCTTATTTTTCTCGTACTCTTACTATTAAGACTATACACTGTGAAATAACATGTGGCCAGTCATAGCATTTGCTGAAAGAAATAGGCTGACATTTAGTCTGACACAGTGAATCTCATCTCATCATATAAACATTGAGAAAATAGCTTTTCCATTCTGGATATGCAAAATATACAGAATGCTGTAGGATAGAAGTATACAAGAAATTGCATCTAAATGTCAGCCAAGGCTATTTCATTCTAGTGTAAGCTACATTTTATAAACCAAGTTGCTGTACCAGTGTTGTATTGCTGTGATCTAAGATCAGCAACAACTAAGATAATACGATTTACTAATAGTAAACAGCAAGATCCAGTTGGTGGTTATACATTTTTTATTACTGCTACAACCAAATTAGACTTTTGCAAGTACCACCTGGTCCAGTTAAATGTTTCTACGTAGTAGGTAAGCATCTGATTTCTATTCCTATCTTGACCTACGAAAACAGTACAGTTGATGTTTTTTCTACATGTTCATTTCTGCTCTTCTCCAGTGCCAGCTGTTAGGATTTCCAGATGAAGGCCCAATTGGTCATTTTAACACAAGAGCCCGAACGAAGCTCATTCAACAACGCTGGAGTGGATGGGAACAGCCCAGGAGAAGTGGACTCTACATGAATGAGAGCAAACCCTTGGTATACAGTGCTTGAAAATGGCTTTTTATGCCACACTTTCGTGGAAGCCAATTGGGCTGTAGTGCCCCCCTCTCTAACTCCTTCAGTATGGGCGATTCAATTACCTCCCATGCAAATTGGCAGGGGTTTTCATTTGTAGAAGGCAACCCTGGTAACTCACATGGCATCTCATTGGTAATCTCTGCAATTAGACAGCTAATGCGTCTGTTTCTCAAGGTTTGCAGCAAGTGAAAGACACTAATGCAAGTGAAAGTGTCTAATTCAAAAAGCGAGGACAAGGGAAATGAGGTTGTACAATAATACAAACTCCATATTCCATAAAACCTCATCAGATGTGGTGAAAATGCTACTCTTTTGAACTTGAATCTTCAAAGAGGGCCTACTTTCTGCCTGCTGCTCACTCCAGAATTCAAATTACACTCAAACTGGGAAGTCATATGCATTTTGGGGCGGTTATTGCGGAAAAGCAACGATTTTACAAAAGAATAATGTTTGCTGTTTTCATAAATCCATTGTTCAGTGGGTGTTCACGTTGCTACAGAGATTTTATTGTTTATCTAACTCTCTCATGAATAAAACATGGCATAGTCATTTCACAATATGCTGTTGCATTATATCAATCATTCACAAAGCTTGTGTCTGTAATTTGATTTACTAGGTAATATTCATGGAAACAAAGCAAAGGGCTGAAAACCGTGGAGACGTGTGCCATCTCAGAATGTGATTGGTGACACAGTCATCGTCAATCTTGTCCTCAATATTGTAGCAGGCGAAACATACAATGTTTTGGAATTTCATGCACTATTGGTAAGTTATTTCATTCAGAACACTTCTGCATTACTAATAATACTGCTTATGCAGAAGTGTGCTATGGCTTGAGAATTACTACCCACTGCTGGCCACTAGATGGTGACCATGCATTATTTACTAAAAGACATCACTCTGGTTCATATCAGCCAGGTGCGTCGATTTTTTTTAGATGCAGTATATAGATTGAAATCCAAATGTTATAGTAAATGTATTTTATATATCAAAATTATAAACACAAGTCAATATTTTAAATACAAAAAACTATTAAAACGTGTAGCTTTTTTTTTTACTATGTTTTAAAGTTTTTTTCAACCACCTGATAAAATTCAGATAAAAATATTTTATCAAGGTTCTGGTAAAAATTAAAAAGAAAGCTACATATACAACCCCTCCCCTTAATAGATTTTGCTTAAACTTTTTGCTATTATTTCAGTTCCCCAAAACTTAATTTTAGTTAAATTACCTTCAGCTTTTGAAAAGGAAAGTAGTGTCGTTTAGACCCTAACAGAAACACCAGCTTTACTGCTCTGAATATTTACCAAAGCAAATTCTGACCGTTCAGACCGTAGAATTCAATAGTTACAAGGTCAGAAGGTGAGAGACACTGTACTGTGTCAAGAAATATCTTAAAAAAAAAAAAAAGAGTTTACAAATTTAAAATCTGGTCATTTTTACAGGTGACTAGATTACCCTTTTGTATTTAAACAAACAGTAGTAATGTTAGCTGTCCTTCACCTGATTAAAATATTATTGGCCTGTAAAATGTTGCGATGAACTGAACCTATTCTGTTTTTCTTCTGTGCAGTTCTTGTTCTCACTATGATTAAAGTCAATCAGACATAACAAACTAAAACTACAGAGCCCAAGACAATTGTTTGTGCTCCAAAAGGTTCAGAAACAATTTCAGTTTGAGACCATTTTAATTAGGTGTTTTAGGAAAAATTAGGCTTAAATGATGAACTAAAAAGACAGCACTTAATTTCATTTGATCATCCTGCAAGTTAAACATACTATGTAAACTTTCAATTCCACTATGTTCATAAACATTGATGGAGATGCGTCAATGCTACAAAACGACGGCTGTACTCTGGATAAAATATTGTCATGCACAGCAAAATTGTGCAAGATATCTGGGCAAATTATAAATTGCAGAGCTAGACACTTTCTTTGGGGCTGAAAACCTGGCTTGTCAATATAAAATTATATTCTGAAATTATAGTTGGGGTACTTGAGTTTCACATTGCTCTCACAAATCCTTCAGCACAAGGTTTGTATCCATATGCACTGATTTTTGGCTGCAATTGTTTTTCAGACAACTAGAGTGGACCAGAGAACTGCTTTAGGCTATATTTGAGAAACTTTCTTATACAATTCAGATAGCATAGAAAGATAGTGTTGCATTTACAGCCTGATGCTTGATGTAAAAGTCAGTGTTTGCCAATTTACAACTAAACAGGTCAGAAACAACATTGAAGTCTGAAGTCTAGGCTTTGGTAGTTTTTGTAAATTAAAATCTCTGCTAAAAAGGTCTACTGCTAATTATTATGCTCAGAAAAGGAGACCATTTCTAAATATTACAGAAACCAGCAAAGGTCAGACACCTCCAGACTCACCCAGACACTAGAAATGCAAGATTTGTGAAAGGTATTATGTACAATTTGCATCACAAAACTACCTGAAAACAAAATTTTTCTAAATAATACACTTCCGATTGAAAGTAGTGGTCCATAACTAAAAACAGAGTTTAAAAACACAACTCTCTTAGACGTTTAATTCTTCTCTTTCTTGATTGTTAACTGTCAACACACAGATGTGCTGCTGAACACATCTCTACACGTCTGATTTGTACAGATGTCTCCCTTTCCACTCTGAGACTCAAGTAAACACCTGAAGGGCCATTTAGCCAATGATCACTGCAGGATCAATGAAAATGTCACCAAACATTGAAAGAGTGTCAGCAGCTGTGTGTCTTACAGGCAGCACAGGGGTGACACCAGATGCTGAAACAACCAAAGATGGCCAATAGATGCCATAAAGCCAGCAATGCTTCATACTCTCTTATATCCAAAGCTCATCTTGCTTTTGACTAATGTGTTTATGAACTCGCAGCAGAAGGTAGCAGCGGAGGTTGCAATGAAAAACTGTTTACTTCTAACTTTATCAACAAAATCAGATTTGTGAAAAACTTTGAGAAGGCAAAGCAAAATGAGAAGAGTTATGACTTACAATGGATTGAATAACAATGTGTAGGCCTAGTTCATTCTGCATAACAGTAGTTTGTGTTCAATCTAGCTAAAAAAAAGAAACAAAACAAACAAACAAACAAAAGACACAAAAACAGTGGCAGATGGAGTCCCTAAAAAACGTTAGTGCAAAAGAAACACTATGTTTTGAGAAGCTCATACAACTCTGATATACTGTGTAAACTCAAAGCCCAACTTAAAAAGTCAATTGTAAATTGTACACTCACGTTCTAGAATTTGACGGCCAGCTGGTGGGCAGGAGCTACCTTTTTTTTAAATTTTGTTTACCATGCACTTTGCCATGAAATATCTGAAAGATTGTTTTACATATTTTCAATCTGGTGATTTCTACTTGTGCCTAAACTCACTGACTTTTTGTATTAAAACAAAAACTGCATTTAGAGTGTATTCATTTGTAAAGCTGATAATAATGATAAAAAAAAATATTATTTTTGCTGCACGGTTTAGAAAAAGATACGTTTTTAATCTACTTGACGTGGAAGATTCTAGCGCTCTTAGTTTATGATAGGAAACTAACTGTCAGTTTCCAAAGCAAATAAATAGTGGCCTGTGGAGGTGAGCCTGCAGCTTGTGTCTTCAGCCTCGCTGGCTCCTCCAGCTACAAAGGCAGAGACGAAGATTTGGAGCTACTTCTTTTGTCAAAGTCCACATGGGGCCAAGATTAAAACTGTGGAAGTCACAGAGGGTGTTCTCGGGCCCTTCCAGTCTTTCCACCAGGGAATGCTCAAGCCACGGCAGAAATGAAATGCTTGATTTGTGCTTGTTCACTTTGTGTATTTTTTATTTTTTTACACTTATTTGCAGGTATTATTGTAAAATTGTAAAGCTGGATTTATGCATTTGATTTATTTAGCCATTTTCATGACACTAAAAGATGCACATTTTGTCACAGTCCATTGTGGCAAGCTACCGTTGCCACAGCTGCCCTGGGGCAGACTAAATAAAGAGAGGCTGCCATTTTACACCCCTCTGACCACAACCAGGCATTTACGTTCACACCAGATCAATAGTGCAATATTAGTGAATAGTTTTGTCCAAGGACACGGACATTTTCTTCTCTTGCCTGGGGTTCCAGGCCCATCCCATATGACATACAAGATCAGGCTTTGACAAGACATTACTACATAACATAAATAAGAAATAGGCAGATGCTTAAAACATCTAAACAGTATTATTAATTGTCAATATAGTGATATTTTTGTAAACCTGCACAAATTAATCAATCAAAAACATTACTATAATTATAAAGTATAATATTAGATTGATGGTTAAAATGATTTGTGTAAAAATAATATAATATAATATATAATGTTGAATTTATTTAACATTTTAACATTTTATGTACAATGATAAAGTACATTTTTAACTAGACATTGCAGGATGCGAGAATTCCTTTTGTTGTGTGTATGAAATGGCGTGTTTGTGTTCTTATATACATATATAATGATATAATATTTAAAATACATGAATATGACCATTTTTATTGTGATGCAGAATTTTAGTTTGATTTTCTTATCAAATATTTTAAAATGAAGACACCTGACTTGTCTCTGCCTCACATAAAGCCTTCTAATATAGATAAGATAGTGACCATAGCAGTGATGACATGTGTAAAAGATGCAAATGTGATTGCAGGAGTGTGTGTGTGTTTCTCACAGACGAAGCACGGATCCAATGAGGGAATGAGTAGAAGAAAAGGGGGGTAAAAAAAGACACTCCAAGATGAAGGGCCAGCAGAAGAAAAGGGGCAATTACTGTTCTTTTCTTATGGAAATTGTAATGAAGTGGGACATGGGGCTGAGGACAATGGGCCCACAGGCAGGTTGAGCGTCACCGTGTAAACTGCTTCCTGTTAGGGAGCCATTTAGCCCTCACTTTTACTGACTAACAAGCCATCTCCAGGCCAACTACAAAGACGTGCCCCTTCAAAGCTGAATCTGAGCTGTCTGTAAGTCAGCAAAGGCCTTTCCCAGGCAGTCTGCGTCTAGCAGCACAGGGGTTTACATGGCTGTGGCTTTGTGTCTGAACAGTTATAACGTCCTGCGTTGTTTATCTGACTAATGCAGACAGATAACAGCTATATAGTGGACTTCATCAATGCACGTTCCTTTTAAAACACAAATATGCTAGGTCTGTCAGTATACCTCTGGTGTGCTCTAGAAATAAATTGTACACATTTCTTACTCTGAAGAGAACACTTACCACTTATGTACAAGTACAATTAACCAAAATAATAAGCAATCATAACAGCGACAGACAATCCTTACGGATACAGCTTTGTGAGGTTCAGTGAAAAATGGCAATTGCTGTTGCTTGTACCTCGCACATTGGTTGGATGATGTTTTAAAAAGTGACTTTGTTGTTTTTACAAAGCAAAGGAATTTATGTATGCCACATGCAATGGAGTGCAGTGGAATACAAAAGGCAAGATATCTTTTATTACAATGTTGCAACGCACAAAACACCAGGGAAATAGAAGCATGCAATCAAACAAGACAATAATTTTATAATAGAGTTAGTAAAAAAAAAAAAAAAAAAAAAAAAAAATATATATATATATATATATATATATATATATATATATATATATATATATATATATATATATATATATATATATAAAATAAAGTTATAATAGTCTAAAAAATATTTTAATATATATATATTTTTTTGATAAATGTTATAATATGTCTTAGCTCAAGCAGTCTACAGTATGAAGTAACCTACACATCCTGGTCAGTAGGGGGCAGTCCTTAGGGATATCTGCTAATGGGCCTGTCAGTGACTGAAGACTGTCTCTATTGTCTTTTAATGAGAGCCTTTGAAGTGGCCAAGTGTTTGCTGTTTGTACACCTGGGCCGCTGAGCCTGCATTCAGATTGGCTGTCTGCTCCGGCCCAGGTAGCACTTTTCAGTCAGTTGCTGCTGTAGGCCTGGCGTGGGAAGGTAGTAAAATCAAGCCAGCCCCCTTTGTTTACCCCCTCTGGTTTACGGTGCAAGAGCATTGCATTGAGGTCCTACAGAGCTCCAGGATTTTCAGCAGAAGCTGTAATGGACCAGCACTTCCTTCCTTGTAGGAAATGTATGACAACACAGATATAGAAAACAACAAACAGACCAAATTATGGGTCACATGAAAATAGGAATAGTTTGAATAAATATCACAAACCACTTTAACAAAAGAGCACTAGGCATTCCTTTAACTCTAAGATAAAAGGTGACTACAGTGTCTTACTCGAAGACACAACAACGCCATACAAAAGTGGGAGCTGAGATCCAAACAGAGTTAATGTGCTACAGCAATCCAGAGAAAGGATCAGAGTGAACATAAAGTGTATATGGAAGCATCTGTGGACAATGTACCAATTAAACACAAATCACAAAACTAAAGAAAAATATCAGAATTTTCTTCTATGTTTTGATCAAACACAATATTGCTAAAATGTTCTTAATAAATAAATAAAAGTGACTGTTAATATTAATTTCTTGAAAAGCAAAAAAGAGCCTTTTCTATATACTATGTATAAACAGTATTTAATAAAGTTTGATGGAGTCATTGTGCTTGGTAAATTCATTCTGTCTACTATGATTACTGCGCGTAGGATTTTTCTCTGATACAACAGTATAATAAGCTATGAGCTCATACATGACAGTTTCAGCGGCAGGACTTCTGCCTTCATCAGACAAGAGCTCAGGTACGAGCTTAAAGCTTATTACAAATGCAGTCATTTAAAAATATATACGTATACTTATTTTTGCAAAACTATTCTTCGTGTGCCCTGAAATTACAGGAATCAAAGGATTTCAAAATCAATGATTTGAAAAACTTTGATTGATTGAAGTACAACTTCACACACAATATATTGTGTATCCAAATGACAGTAGTAATGTTAAATTACGGCTCAAATCGAATTAATTTCTTTAGCTTGCGATGCAAGATCAAACTTAACTCTATCCATTCGTTTATCATAATTTGTCTTTAAGATTATCAATAAAAGCTGTGAAAAGTTTGGTTTGTATCTGCTCAGACACTTTTTAGGTCTACCTTATATTATGTGCAACTACAATACAGTAGCTTATATCAAAATAGAATCGCTAACACTAAGGAACTTTGTAATATATTAGTAATAGAATATTTGTTTTTCACTTTGCATGTTAGGCCAGATAACTTAACAGATAACTTACAAAAAGTAAAAGCGTTAGCATTTGCAGTTGAAAACAACAAGTATCACACTCAAAGCCACAGTATATTCTAGAATCCTTCACATCATTTTGTGTGCTTTAAATATTTGTTCCTGATAAATCACATTTCACCATGTTCCGTTGTTTGATTATCATTCATATTTTGCCAGGCTTAGGTGTGAACTCATTGGTAATTCATGGAAAAGTGACACGATTTTGTGTGAAGCTCTAATTTTAATTGTGCATTTACAGAATGGGAACTGCAGAGCTCTGAAGTCACACACCTCTGACTGACTCTGAGTAAATAATGTCAGAGCTGCAACTATCATTAATGCTCTGTCTTATTTAACACTTACTGTTTGTCAGTGTAAAAAAGCCTGAGCCCTTTTGATCTGCCCCTGTCTTCTCGGCCATCCCACTACAATAGACTCACTAAACTGTGTTATAGACAGTTTTGAGAGTGCTCTATAGCAGACAGCGGGGCTCGCTATGAACCAAAGTTATGATTAATATCAGCTAATATTTACTAATGTCACCCTGAGCTCAGAGCCAAAGCTCCTCACGTCAGACAGGCTCCAGTGATCTCACTGGTGTGTGTGTGTGTGTGCGTGTGCACACAGCTGGGGGCTGCAGAACAGATTTAACTGTGTTTTCTCACACACTAGTGTCTGCTGACCTCAGCTGCTCATATTTGCATCGACCCACACCCACTCCACAGAAAAAAGTAGGAAACAAGGAAAAACAAATCTGTGTGGAGGAAAATACAAAAGAACATAGCTTCACTATCACCCGTCAGATAACATTAATAAGTCATTCCAGAGTTGTTGTGTATCAAGAGTGCGGAGCAAATAGTCTTCATTATAGGTGCTAGTTACTTTACAAACAACGACCAGTGCATCTACTGTCAAAGATAGAAACTTGTGACTATTCTATGTGTTTTAGACACTATTATCAACAGATTATATAAAATGAACAGTGCTCAAATCTTAAAAAATTTATATTTCAACTTGATACCCTGGACCAAATGTATTCACAACAAACTCAAGTGTCTAACAGGCCAAGACTCGGGAAAAAAAAACAACATTGTCTTTTTTATGTAAATCTGAAAACAACATTATGATTATTTTGCCTTACACTCTTGCTGTTTTTTGAGATGTTGGCTTTGTCTCCCCACACACTACAGACAATTTCTGCACATAACTGATTCAACATTGAAATCTCAGCATTTCCTAGTGAGACGAGGGTTAATGTGTCACATGGGTAACCTGGATATATTAATAGTTGTGCTAAGAGCTTTCTATCTGCTCTGTCTCCAAAGAGTCCTGCCATTAGCATGCTAAAGGTCTTACGTCTACAGAGAGGCTCCTACATAAGTTCAGGTGGGGGGCGAAAGGCAATTACTGTCCCACTAATTCTTTTTATCCTTTTCAAAGGGAGGGTGATTAGAAGAGGAAAGTTTAGATTTCCTGAACTTGAAGTGGAAACGCAAAAGTGACAGACGAAGGCCGGGTCTCAATCCACATCTGGAGGGCTGAGTGTAAGCTCTAGGCGTTACAACCCTGAGACAGGGCAAGGGCACACATTTTATACACAGATGTTAGTGGTGGCTGGTGTTAACCAGTGAATTACAGGTCTTATACAATAGGATAAATGACACAATGTTGTAAAAACATACATACATATTAAAATTAAATGTCTGCATTCTTACAAATAATGACATTTTTCAACTATTGTTTTGCTGGTCAACCCCATGCTACCATTTTTTATTATTTTTTTCCGATTTTAGAGCGACGTTTTATTTTAAAGATATTTCTGTGATATTTAAGCCAGTGTTGTGTTTAGTGCTGTTACCAGCTTCAGTCATAAATCACAGATAAGTCCAGAGTGTTACGGTGCGTTTAGAGAGTGTTTTTTTCTTCCCAGGCCTGACTCATCTGCCTCCTTATGTTTACCGATTTAGGCCACTCCAACCAACTGGAAAATATGCCTGCTTATAACTGTCCCTTTGTGAAGCACCAGCTTTCTGTAATATTTCTCACCTAGGTGAGTGTGTGCCCAAGTCAGAGCAGAGGCTACGCAGATTAACCCTGTGCTTACCAGACTGCTCTGAGGCTGGAGGAGAAGAGCTGCTGTGGGAAACCTCTATGGGATCTTTGGCAGACTGCACCTTTTGCACAGACGCTGGTCACCATGGGATGGAGACATGGCTTTACATCAGAAGTAAGCCAACCTGGAGATGAAGAAAAAAAAAGTCTACTTTATCGTTTTTTTATGTTAATAAAATGCAAAAACATTTAAGGTTTAGAAGTAGAGAGATAGAAAAGTCTATTTTGTTAACCATCTGGCCAGTCTAAAAATCGCCAAGGTAGGAGCAGATCATTCGTGCAATTAAGATCACTTCAAGTATTCCTGTATATCTTAAATTCTGCCTATTTTTTCATTACAAAGCGACACTGTTCCACCTCTCCACAAATGCTCAAATGAAGTTCCATTATAAAACCCTATAACGTAGTTTCTCATGTGGTCGATTGAGAAGAACCGTTGTTTAAGAGCAATGTCCTGTATGCATGTCCTGTCTCCAATACAAAACTCTCTCACAGACAGACGCATGGCTAGAGAGGAAGAGGCTGCTGAATGATATGGCATGGAAAGGTGTGAGAGATCCCCTTTACATTTATGGCCTCTGTGGAACTGGAGGAAGTGGTGCAGTAAAGTGAAGTCGCGCTCCACGAAGCTCACTCAATTCCAAGTCCAGCGCAGACACAGGAGCAGACACAGAGGAAGGGGAACTGGGAAGGACGTGTTCGACATGAGACACATTTATGAGATCAGAGAAGGCTTGTCAAATGTATTCTTTTTTTTTTCAATTATTATCAATCAATCAATATTTCTTGAAGAACACAAATTGTGACCTGTATATGAAAGTTTGAGACTGATCTTGAGCTTTATCAGTTAATATAAGAATTTAAAATCACAGCAGCATAAATAGCGTACAAAAGCAACAACAACAGTGGATTGTTTGTTTCCATTATGATTGTGATCTCAAAATCAAAACTAGATAAGAGTTAGATAACATAATAGGTTCAGTCAACCTGCTGCTGAGAAAAGATTTACAATCAAGACTTAGTAAGAAAAGGCTTATACGTACTTTCATCCTTATATTGTGATGTGACATTTAAATAGCGCGTCAAGATAGTATAAGAGTAAAATCAATATAAATAAATTCAATACCAGGTGTAATAAAGAATTAAAAGCAAGAAGAGTAATCGTTGTTGCATTTTACAAACTCATTTGATAATAACAACAAAATGACCGGTAATTATATCAAGTAAGCGTTTGTAAGCAGTTTTTTAAATGTTTTAGTTTCTTATGTGAAAAATTTTTTTTAAATGTTTGCCAGGAGTAATATTTGGTGTGACTCATGAGTAAAATTCCTATGAAAAAAAAATGTATACAGTATTTATATTGTGAAACAAACTATATTCTAATCAAGCCTTCTTTGTAAGACTCACTAGTTACCGGTACTCTCTCTTTTTGAGGTAATTTTTAATCATGTGAATTACAGATGATTTATTTGTAATTGCACAAAAGTATTTTTCAAAAATAACTACTGCAACATTATTATTTTTCCATGTATCTCCACCTCTTCTGAGTTGTGGAGCACTTCAAATCTAAAAGTGAGATAAATGGAAATGATGATGTAAATTCAGCAAGCTGAGATCAAAGAAGGAAACACAAGAAGTGTACTGAGAGGCCCATTCGGCAGACTTTTCTAGACTAGAGCCGCTAAAAAGCTCATCTAAATGATTTTTTTTATAGAATGAACAAATAAAAGTAGACTACAGAGCAGTTGCTGAAGGTGTCCTAGCCTTATCTTGGCTGTAGAGTACTAGCAGGCCACAGAAGCAGTCAAGCTGGCCCATTATGCAAAGGCAGGCATCACTTGTGGGCTGTCCCTTCTTGGCACAACAGGAACACTGAGTCTCTCCTAATGGTTGGCACTCAGTAAACACAAGCCGGGCCCATGTGGATTTGAGACAACAAAAAGATTAGCTCTATTTGCAAATATACAACTGAGTTCAAAGACAAAAGCCACTTCCCTGCTTCCCTTTCTTTGTTAGAACACACAGCTTTGAATGTGTAGGATATCAGACTCACGCATAATGTAAACACAATACACAACACACAATTTGCTATTATTTAGGTAATTTTTGAGAAATAGAAAATAATACAGTCTTCACCAGTTAGACTTTGTGAACATGTGTTGGACTTTGTTTATGTTAGCCAATAATCCAAGTAGGCCTGTTTTGAACAAGACTAAAATTGTAAGGATAACTATAACAAATATACCTCTGATTTTAGGGAAAAGAATTTATTAAGGGACAGTACCTTCATTTGCAAAGCAGGAGTATGCAAACAATTAGGCTACTGAGGGGTATTAAGATGGAATTGTACATTTACATTCTAAATAATGTTTTTGCCAACTAAAATCGACCAAAGAATTAACAAAGCCAAGAAAACAAAGATAATTAGAGCCTAATTTGCAATTTAAAACAGCAATTAATGTGAAACAAAATTTTGGAGGTATTCAAGTAGATTGGCAATTTGCTCAAGGGCAGTACAAATTGGGGAAAATATGTGTGATATTGTGTACATTTGTCATTTACAGTAAGTGTAATTCTGTTTAAGTTCACAGTTACAATGTGTACAGACAGACAGGGAACAATAAGGCCTCAAACTGAAAATGAATAATCCTGGGGTTCGGATGACATCATATTAGTCAATTCTTAATACAGATAGAGAGCAGCTAAAATGAATATTACTCAGATTAAAGATTTGTGTTTGTCACTGATCTAACTAAACTTCTTATGACTTCTGTCTGGTAAATGGAAATGTGTAATGTAATTATCAGTAAGAAAAAAACATCCAGTAGCCTATAATATCATCACACTGACAATAAAATTGCCAACAGAATTGTAAAATCTACAGGGTCAGTTTTCTGTGTGGCAAAGTGTTGGTAGGCTATTTCAAAAGCTGTAACCTTTTTGAGTCAATTTTTGGATTAATAGCCAAATACAGTTAGTTGCCTAGATTTTTTTCTGAAAATAAAAGTTGGTGTTAGACTTGAGTATTGCCTCGTTCATGATCCGTCGGAGAGGTGAGGTGTGTGCTGTTGTAAACCCCGCCCAGACTCCCCATGAGGTCCCCTAGGGGCCCTTAAATGTCGCGGCCTCGGCTCCCAAGGCCAGAATCAGTCGGGCCTTACCTCTCTTTGAATAATATCGGAATCAGCGAGCTTCACCGCGGACACTTGCTTCACACTTATCGGAAATAAACAGAAATGACTTCTTCCAGCCCTGACCAGCGCCTGGAGCATCTCCTGAGCGCGGTAGAGAGCGAGTTTCAGAAGGGCAGCGAGAAGGGCGACGTCTCCGAGCGGGACATCAAGCTCAGCCTGGAGGACAGCGACCTGTGGTCAAAGTTTAAAGAGTTAACCAACGAGATGATAGTGACCAAGACCGGAAGGTAACGCATATTTTCATTTTACTAATATAAAAAACGAAGAAATGGTAGAGTACAGTCCAAAATGATAAATTTACCAGTATAAATATATTAAATAATGAAGCAAATCAAATGCTGTGGCCTAATAGAAGGGCAGGTCTGAAATAATTAAACCAGTGCTAACACAGCTAACGTTAGCTAGTATGCAGTTTAGGGCCTTTAAAACAGAGAAACGCGGATTACATTACGTTGACTAGAAATAAAACAAAAATGTATTAATCAAACTAAGAAAAAATATAGACGGAAATTGAGATTTCATCTAACAGTTAGGTTGGAGATAAAAAAACAACAACAACTTTTTTAAGCACAAAGTTTAAGGACCTTTCAAACTCAAAGGAGTAACGTTAGGAAATTGACTAAACTAGAGAGTCGCCCACCAACATTTTTGAGACACAAAACTAACCGATTCTTACACGTGTTTGCAGGAGGATGTTCCCTGTGCTCAGAGCCAGCGTCTCCGGCCTGGACCCTAACGCCATGTACTCGGTGCTGCTGGACTTCGTGGCCGCGGACAACAACCGCTGGAAGTACGTGAACGGAGAGTGGGTCCCGGGCGGGAAACCGGAGCCCCAGAGCCCTAGCTGCGTGTACATCCACCCGGACTCCCCCAACTTTGGAGCGCACTGGATGAAAGCCCCCGTATCATTCAGCAAAGTCAAGCTGTCTAACAAACTCAACGGGGGAGGACAGGTGAGACATGTGATAAATAAACCTATGCTTGTGAATAAAACATAATTGTAATGACTGACTAATAACTTGCTTTGTTTTTCTATTCTCAGATTATGCTGAATTCTCTGCACAAGTATGAGCCCAGAATCCACATTGTGAAAGTTGGAGGCATTCAGAAGATGATTAGCAGCCAGTCTTTTCCAGAGACACAGTTTATTGCAGTTACAGCTTATCAAAATGAAGAGGTAATGAAAAAAAAACCCAAAAAACTTATGAATATCAATATGTTTTTTATTGGTGGAAAGAAATTATACAGTAGTAGACATAGAAATATTACTCAAATGACAAATATCTGTAGGCTTATAGTTTTATGTTAAAAACTTTTTACTGAAAACAATTTAAAGTTGATTTGTTTCTTAAATCACAATTCTCATAAATTCAGAGCAAGTAACTGCTACAGTGTGCAGTTATGCAGTGACACCTACGTATTAGGAACCCTGGAACTGTAATCAGTTCACCTTCTGATTTTTTTAATTACAATAATTACATTTTTGAAATAAACTCAACTACAAGTATAAATGCAGTTAATTAAGTAAAAACAATCAATGCCATTACTCTGTAAGTTACTTTAAGTAAATTTTTAGTCGTAGTTGGATTGAAAAAAATAAAAATAAAAACAAGACTTCACTCAACTAACTCGCTAAAATTTTTGCAAATAATTATTTTAATTTTCTTCTTTAGTGGCATTTTTCATACACAGTGTCATTTAAAATATTGTATGAGTAAACACAATTTTTTTAAATTGCAGATTACTGCTCTTAAGATCAAGCACAATCCATTTGCCAAAGCTTTCCTGGATGCCAAGGAAAGGAGCGACCACAAAGAAGTTTCAGATCACAGCAATGACAACCAGCAGTCGGGTTACTCTCAACGTATGTTCTGTATAATTACATTTTATTTTTTACTAAAATACCATTTCTTTTTAATGCATTTATTTGTAATCATTTTTTCTTTCTTTAAACCACTCAGTTGGTGGCTGGTTCCTGCCTGGCCAGGCTCCAATCTGCCCCAGTAGCAGCCCCCCACAGTTTAGTAGCTCAGCTGGACACTCCTCTGGCTCCTACTGCGAACGCTACTCCTCTCTGAGGAACCACAGAGCTGCCCCTTATCCCACCCACTACTCCCACCGCACAGCCAGTACAAGTAAGTCTCAATTTCTTTTGCAAAACCACTTTAATTTATTTGCAAAGCCATTGTTTTAATATTGTTACATTCTTTAAGACAATTACATGGACAACACCTCAGGAAGTCTGCCTGCTCATGACAGCTGGTCCGCTCTTCAAATTCCGAACTCGACAGGCATGGGCACTCTGTCCCACACCACCAACTCCACGACTAACTCGAGGTGAGCCTCATATCTGAAACATATTCTTTTAATGTTTAGAATAAATGTTCATAGCTATTTTACTCTGCGCTCCTCTCCTCCCACAGTCAATACCCCAGCCTGTGGTCTGTGGCTGGCACCACCCTCACACCCTCTGGCTCTGCGTCGGGATCTATACCAGGCGGCCTAACCTCCCAATTCCTGAGGGGCTCCTCATACACTAGCTTGAGCTCATCGCTTCCTGTCTCCTCACCTTCATCCATGTATGACCCCAGTCTGGTGAGGTTGGTGTAGGAGAGGCCCAGTTTGAAAGCTCTATTGCAAGACTGGCTGCTTCCTGGGCGCCTGTGGCACAGAGCTACTAAAGGCTCCCATACAGAGACTGAAATATTGAAGATTATGAAAGAAGGACTCACAGGGAATGTATGTAGGACCTTTGGGTTACTATTGATACAATGTATTATAATGTTGTCGAAACATGCATTGACAATCATGAGTTCCAGTCCACCCATAGATCTGCTTTGCTCTTACTGTACAAAACCCTGTTACACATTTTCCTCTTTGAACAATTCTTGATCATTCTGTTTTCTAACATTCCATGTATATGTGTGTAAATAGAGTAACTTAATGCCTTAACATTTTGTTATGTAAATGCCTATATGCAGTCCAAATGCTTTGCAAAATACTACTGAAGTGCCTTCTTCTACATTGCACAACACATGTACATATATCTATTTGTTATTTATGTCATTTAATAATAAATTAAAAAGTTTTTCTGAACTTTATTTTTGTTATTTATATATAGCTCATGATTACACAATATTTGAAACTATGCACAAAATAGATTTAAAAACAAAGTCATCATGATTTAGATTACTTGAAAAAAACTACTCCAAATGGAAAAGGCACTTAAGTCATGATGCTCAATGTCAGTGGTAGAGTTTTTGTTACAGTCTTAAAGTGTTATGATGAGACATGGCTAATGTGCTAAACAGCAATCTTAATGCCAACACTGACATCTAAAATACAACTGAAGTGGATATGCAACTTCGCTAACAATAACAGGTCAAAATGTATTATCAATTCTTTCCATGTACACTTCATATTTACAAACATTTTTGATCTTTAATTAGATTTTGATTTATTTATTTTTTAATTTTTATTAATTGAGAGGCATTGTTAGCATATGTTGCTTTCAGTTTTTATTTGCTAATATGAAGCTGCCTCAAACTCATGCCCATGCCTTGGTGCTCTCTGATTTATAGTGTTTATATGCTTTTCTTTAAATGCTTAGCTGATACTAAGATGGATTTAACATTTCTTAAGTATTAGAAACCAAAGCATTGTTTTTTCGATGGTGTAATTCAAAGTATCTCCATTTTATTTCCCATGATTTGCTGGAACAGTTGATTGGGTGATCAGTCGAGTGATGTCAGTGGTGTGATGTGCGTGTCATGGCAGCAGGGTCCAGTTTGGGGCAGTGATGGAGTGCTCCTCACCCAGGTGTAAATGAAGGCTGAGGGGTCATGGGGCCACGGGCAAACAGTAGTAATGAAAGCGCAATGTGACCTACAGCTGCAAGGGCCCAAAAGAACAGAGCAAAAGGTCCAGTGCTTCTTTTTATTGCAGTTGGTGCTCAAATCAGGAATCTTCTGCTTTAACAAAGTACAGGAGGTCTCTTTGTCTAGGTGGAGGAACAAGGCAATTCTATTTTTTAAACCAGATTTTGTTTTGTTGTACCAGTACAGACTGACACAACAAGGAGAAAGCGATTCATAGACAAGTTGTAATACTGAACAATACTTTTTAACTATTGGCTACAACGCTATACTGTATTATAGGCTGTCAGTGGTTACATATACTATATATATTACAGGAACTTTGTGGTAAACTGAACCTGAACACAACAAACAACAAACACTTTCACTTATTTTTAATGAAAGAAAACATGTATATTTAATGCCATCTACTGACATGTTGCTTCAATAAAGTTGAATTCATCTAATGCACACACTCACAATGCCAAACAAATACAAGTAAGTTAAAACCGGACTATTGGACAGTGCAATATCATAAGTAACAACTAAGACATAGGCTGCCTATAAGGTCTGAAAGTATAAGCTATTTTAATTTGATCCAGTCAGCATTACATTGTTAATAACAAGTATATGTGAGTCTTCACAAGGATGTAATAACGTTCTTTGGTTTATTTCTATTTATAGAATTTATGGAACTAGGTGTAATAAACAATAATGTCACTGAAGTAAATCTCTTCTCTTTCTTTTAGCAAATAGAACAGACATAACTTTACCAAACAAAAATAAATTAATAAACATGTGTCATGTATGGTGTATTTTTACTTTAAAACGGCATTGACTGCTCTTTATTATTCCTCTCTGATGTAGAACATAGGAGAAATATAAAATAGGGTAACAAACTTTCTTTGATGCATTATGAAACAATGAGGTGAAAGTGATGTGTCCCTCACCAGTGTGTGTGCCTGTTCAAAGGGGCTTTCTAATGTTTCCAGAAGGATGTTTGCGAATAGTCTTTACACAGTCCACAGTAGTAAACAGGTTCTGAAGGATTTAAGGTCATCTGTTCTAACTAAACTCCATCCTTTGTCCTTCATAATGGTTGGTTTGTGAAGTCCACCCAAACCTGCAGTGTGTGTTGGTCCTGGCTAATTGATAGTTTGGATTTGGGCTTTACACTTGGGCCTCTGCTCCTCCCTGGAAGCGTGTCTCAAATATGCTTTACAGAGTGTGCCCGGCACCCATATGTGGAGGGCTGGCCACGGTCTAAAAACAGAGGCACAGATTAGGTAAGCGGTAAGTGCGACAGAAGAAAACACCTGTAACTTTTAGGTTTTAAAAATGCTTAAATTGATGCTGCACAGTGATTATGATTATGGTAGTTTAAACATGGGACAATGGAATTCTATCATAGCAGCTATTTTAATTATCCATGTTGGCTCAAAGCAATATTTATCTTATTATCCAGGTGTTTGGCAAAGACCATACAAGACCATTTACATTAAAAGGCACACAGAACTTTTCTGCCACCTTTTTATCTCAATAGAAAGTATCATACTTAACTAAATGTGTACAGCAAATCAAGTTCAGGTATCTCGAAGAAATATCTTGAAAAACATGTTCAAATAAGACTACCTGCACACAGATGGCTGGTGGAATCACCTGCTTGCTTCAGAGTTTCACAGTGTGCTTTGTTATATAAAAAGGTAGAATATAGTGCATAAAGAAATGCTCACATGTGCGTGTTGTGTGTGTGTTTGGGAAAATCTGCATGACGAAAAATTGATCATGATCAGATTTTTAAAAAAGTATAAATGCTTAGCCTTCAAACCAAGTCAGTATAAGCTTCAAACATCGTCATATGGACAAAGTTTTTAAAAGAATGAGACATTGTGACCTGTAATTTTCAACCTAACGAAAACTATAGGCTACTGGAATCTTGAAATCTGCATGAAAAGATATGAAAATCTCTCAGACAGCTTTGAACAGTAGGCTATAAGGCAGAGGTGGGCAATCTTTTTTTCACAAGGGCCGTATTCGAATCCAGACAAGTGGCGGAGGGCCGGATCCCGGGTGGAACAAAGTGTCATTACTGCAGGCCAATTTCTTTAAAAATATAAATATACCAAAATTTATGTATTATGTATTATTGTGTGTATTTGTTGTGACATTTAATAAGACCACAGCCGCTAAATCAATTAAGAAAATGCAATATTAAGATTACCACCTTTTTTTCAAAAATGTTTTGAGGGCCTGATTAAAACTGGTCGCGGGCCGCATCTGGCCCCCGGGCCTTAGTTTGCCCATGTCTGCTATAAGGTGACATTTGAAAGTCAAAACGTCTCAAATTTTGTCCAGATAACCTTTAAAGAATTTCTACTAAGCTTGGTTTTCCATTTTTCTATAGAGACAAAAAAAAAACTATAGCCTATGCAGCTATATTGGGCCATCTTCGGTTTGATTTAGTAGGGATACTGTGCCAGAAAGCAAGGGCAGTTTGGTGCTCAGAGCTGCATGGAGAGGAGCAGTGTTTGTCAAAGCAGCCTCTGATGTGTGTGCCTCTGTTAATGAAGACATTCTGGTACCTGGGTGAGACATTGCTGTCAGCTGAGCAGACTGTGCCTTCTCCATGCCCTCAGCCTCAGTCATAGAGCAACCCCACCCATCTGCAAACACCAGCCACACAAGCTTTTCAAATCAAAGTGGTTACTTAGCAATTTCAGTCAGTAACGATCAGAAAAAATATGGTTTGTTTAAGGCAACTGCAAATAACTGATTGATAATCATTCTGATAAAGAATGCAAGATCACAGTCTGCTCTGTACCAATAGTAACTATTTCATTTCTTAATTTAACTAGTTTTAGGGACAGTAGACTTCTAAAACTGTTACTCTGAGTATTTAATATAGTCATTAAACATCAGTATGTAGTTTACTCACTTTGCAAGTTACAAAGATGCCATGTAGCCACAATAAAGAGCTTCATTTGCTATTCAAAAAAGAAAAGGACAACTCTATGAATTATGACAAGCAGAGCCACTGCTTATGTGTGTATGTAAAAATCACCAGTAGAGCCAAAATAAGACCGAGGAGTGAACGGTGTTTTTGAACTACATGAGCCATTTCACACATTAGCAGCACTCACTAGTCTGCAGAAGCTAATGTATGTCGGGCCTAGTCTCCACAGTGATGCTGACAGCCTCTCACCATCCTGACAGGCCCGTCCAGTCAGATGTGGACACTCACACCAGCCCAAAAGGCTTGTTAGCAAACTGATCTGTACTGAGGGAGCATTTAGCAGAGGCCCATGATATCAGTATGGTCTCAGTGAGAAACAGCCCCTTCCACTCATTGGTAGAAATGTGATGATTGTCTTCAACATTCATCAAAGTTGTTGACACTACAGTGGAGAAGAATCCTTAAAAACACACAGAAAATAGCAACCACTAAAACCAATGAAGGAGATTTATCATAATGCAGTAATTAAGCCAAAAAGAAAGCTTATTGAAATCTTGTGTATTTCAAAAATATGCTTTAGGTGTTGCGCAACTTTCAAATCTGAAAACGGTTACACCAAGGAAAGAGTGACCTCTAGTGTCAGTACAAAGACTATTCCTTTATGTGTGCATTTGTGTGCATTATTTTTGATGTGTTCTCAAAGATTCATTGAATCTTTTGTGTATACAAAAAGAAAATAAAAGGTTGTGAAGGCTTAAACTACAATACCCATACAAACATTTTGGCTTCTGAATTCATATTCGTTTATTTAAAAAATTCAACCTCATAACATGCAAAAACACATTTACCACAGTCCTTTGACTGACAACAGTAGGGAAATATGAAACTATACTTAAGATACAAAGTAAAGGCCAACAAAGAAGTTTGTATGAAGCAACTAATTCTAAAGATTGATTTGAAATGAATATGTATTCTAAAGGCAATAGACCTCAGCTGAATTTGGCTTTAGAGAAATCCATCTCAGGATGCTGCGCCATAAATCTGCACATAACACACAAGAAAAACAGAACACAATGTAACAAAACACTGCTTAGTAAATTTAAAGCATTCATTACCCAAATGTATCCTATTTAAACAGAACTCACTTTTTGAGAATGTCTTGTTTCTTCTGCTCTTCAGATGTGGGCAGTCCCATTGATTTCTGTCGCTGGTCATACATCATTTTCTCTACCATGCCACGTGTCTCACCATCCAGGTCTGACAGCTGAGTACCAATGAAAGAGAATGTTCGTGACCATCAGCTAACATACTTTGTTATATTCATATTGTAGTTTCTACGCTGCTCATCGTTATAGTATGGTTTTACGATTGGTTACTCTCAATGAAAAAAATAAGTTTGAACGCCCCTTATCAATTAAAAAAACTGCTGGAGTGTATGCAAGGATGAAGAAAGAAGCACGCAAGTGTCACAATGGCTCCACACGCTCGGTTGAGTGTTCGAGACTCACTCACACATCAATTTTACATGTTGTATTTTTGTGCCTGAATGCTACTTTAAATAGATTCAATGCAATATATGATTATATGATTAAGCTACTTGATACAGTATTGATTGTGACAGTGTTGGTCATTGTATTGATTATTTTTTTACCAGAAGATAGAGCAGAGGAGCAAATGAAACACTTCTGTGAAGTACCGACTCATGTTTTGGTACGCTTGGCAAATTGTTCAAGTATACACTGAAGCTTCATGTGCCCATAACTAAAGTGAACGTCTTGCTTACCTTGGAATTTTCAGGACAGATTTTCTTGGTGTTTATTTCTGGGTCTGTAGTTACTAGCTTGCTCCACCATTCCATTGTGTTTATCTGAAATAGCCGACACACTTCCTGTCAAGCTACATAATGAAATGCAACGATTTATTGCAATGACAGTGGAGCGTACCTTTTCCAAATGCACACAAACTATTTTCCCATCGTCAAGAAGCCAAGAGCTTTCTTCCACTTTCACCTCATTGTACAGCTGCCCTTCAATGATAGGTGGGTGTCCTTTAAGTCCCACTTTTAGAGTGCGGCGCTGGATATCCACTACGACATCACGGCCCTTGAGGCGAAACTTCACGTCAAATGGAATGGATATCTATAGAAAAGAAAAATTAAATAAATACAACATAAAGACAGAACAGCTATAGTATATCAGTATGGTCTTACATCCAATTCAGACAAACTCTGTGTCCACTTGTAGTTTGGAAGATCTGCGCCATTTCCTGAATTAGGTTTTAGTTTATCTTTATCCTTCTCATCCTCTTCTCCTTCCGAGTCAGACTGAAGGCAAAAAAATAGAGAGCAACATTTAACAAGGTTTTGAAATCTTTCTAGTAATGCTTATTATTAGGGATATACAAGAATGAAAATGGCCACAGAAGTAATAAAACTAGATCAGAGCTATTCAACTTTATGTTCCCGAAGACTAGCATTAGATTTGTTTTAACATTGTAAATTAACATTTTCTGCAACGACAGATCTTTTTTTTTTTTTAAGTCATAAACAGGGTGTACACTAGATATTAGAAAATGTGTTCCATTTCCACCAATTTTTTAAAACTGTGACCACAAAAGTTAGAATACATAATATTATTCTCCAGGCCATATGCTAGAATCACATATTATTTCTTCATACACACCCCTTTCTCTTTATCTGATTTGTCTGCTGCTTTTGCTTCATCTCCAGCTTCCATCTTTTCTTCTTCTTTCTTCTTCTATAAAGTAAGCAAAATTACATGGGCTATGGCACAAATAAAAAACTGTTTTCAAAGCATGACAACCACATATGCATTTAGTGAATACCTTATCCAGCTCAGACTGAAGCCTCTCCGCCTCTTCGTCCGTCAGTTCCTGAATTTGGGGTCCATCGTCTTTTTTCTTTTTCTTCTCTTCCTCAGCTTTCAGTTTGGCAGCTTTTTCAGCCTTTTCTTTCTTTTCCATCTCCTGTTTTTTCAGCTTTTCTTTATGCGCCTTTAATGCTAACTTACTGTGGTGGTCAAATGCATCCTTGACCAGCTAAAAAAATTTAAAAATATATATTAACAGTTTTACTATCTCATAGAAAAAAAAATATTAAAATGTTTGGAAAGAACTTCTAAATTTACAAATGGAAGGAAAAGTGAAGTGGAACATAATGTAGTTTAAAGGTGCACTGTGTAACTTTTTGGAGGTGAAAAGCAATCTACACAAGTCAGTCGATTTAGAAAGTTAAAACTATACTTTAGGACTTTTTGAATGGAGATATATACACGTCATAATATGAAAGAAATTAGCTAAAGTAGCCGTTTTTCTAAGGAAACAAACATGAGTGGACCTCCTCCAGGCCAAATAATACATAATTTTGACTTTAGTTTCTCTCACATTTCCAACAGACACTAAGATCACACACAGTTAAACTTAATACATTTAAAAAGGACGTTTGAGACTCTGTGTTGCAGTTAAAATGTCCTACATAATCAACTGTCGTTAGCAAACAAGTTTGTAGCAAGCAAGCCGTTGCCACGACAACAGAGAATTATATTGTTTTGCCACTTTTTCTGTTAAGAAGCATTTTTCAAATTAAAAATGCAAAACCTTTATTAGTATTTTACACGGGCCTAAAATATTTTGTGGATAATATGAATGAATGAAAACCCAACCTTCTCTGGTGCTCCTTCATCACCACCAGTAAAGAAATCCGTTTTACGGCGGAGAAAGCTGAAAAATGTGTTCACAAGCTGTTGGAAACCAGACAGAAAAGCAAAAATAGTTATTTCGTGAAAAAAAAAAAGTTACCAACAGTGTAAGTTAAACGTTTTAGATCATCTTTCTAGAATGTTCTCACGAATCAACCTCAGCTACTCAGACAAAGCCTTCTGAAATTTAAAAAGATCTTTTAACTTTAGGCCTTCATCATAATTCGTTCTCCTGGACGTCTCTTTTACACCCGGACAGTTTTTTTATAGCATTAAAAGCGACGTTAGCCACTCTAGCATGCTAGCATCACATTTAACATTACCTCGTGTACTCCTCCCTCGTGCTGCTGGGCCATGACAAGCAGCATCCCGTCATACTTTTCTTCATCGTCACTCATGTTGTTTATATATAATGTCCTAATGTGCAAGTAGCATGTAAAAATACTAAATAATGGAGGAAAAATGCAGTTTATGCTCTCGGACAATCACGTTACTAACTTCCTGGAAATATGCCCCGCCTTCTTCGGAGTCTACCAATGAAACAATAGTGCGTAGTGTACCGTTGATTTTCTGAATAAAAACGAAACTGTATAAAATATAAATATATGAAAAAAGAATATATACAGTATATACACATATACATATAAAAATAAGGAATGAAAACCAACTATATTCATTTCTTGCAATGCAACAGGGACGTTTATTATGAGCAACATGCTGTGGTACTTTTCACAGGCTTCCACTGATACACAAGTCAGAAGGTAGGTCAACCAAACTATCAAACTATGATATGAACAACATTACAACACCAAAGAACAAAAATGTAGGAATGGCATTATTTCTTCTCTTCCATACTAGTCTCCAAAAGACTGCTGCGGTATTCAGTGACCATGGCTTTCATTTGAGGGCATGGTTTACAGTCAGTTATTTTCAGCTCCTGTTGAGGCTTGACAAGGGGATCATATTTTGATCTAAAACCACAAAATAAAGTCTAAAAAGGCGGCTAAAAAGTGTCACTATAGCTTTGAAATCTGGCTGGTACTTACGTTTTGAGGTGTTTTTCAATAGCTTTCCGTTCATAAACGGTGTTATGTTGTGTTATCACAGGATCAACATACATTTTCTTGGTGAGTGGGCAGATGAGTTTTTCTGGTAAAGCCTTCAAATCCTCAACCAGTCTCTATTTTCAGAACAATTAAAAATATATTAACATGACGCTATATCATGCTTTTAAAGTAATTGAGTTTCTATTTATAACACACAAATACAATGACGTCTGTAACCTCAAGCAGTAAAGTCTGTACTGATTTGATTAACTATGATATGTCTTTTCTGTGCTCTCATTAAGTAATTTGAACTCCCGTTGATTGGCATGAATCAGATGTGCGCAGATTTTGCAACGTCAAACAAGCCTTATGCAGCATACCTTTTCCATTTCATCCAGTGATTGCCCTGCACTTTTTTGAGTGTGTTTCTTTGCCTCTTCCTCATACTTCTTAGGGGTGGTCAAGTACTCTTCAGCAAGAATGCTGCAGAAAGTATATTTTTATGACTCTATTTTTTGCTAAATTAAAACTCTGTTGTTTAAATTTACACCTTACCTGTCCAGTGGATCTTGAGGCTCCGGAGCAATCAACAGTCCATACACCGCATCAAGGATGTCCCTCATTGTGATATGGGCATTGTAGCCACGATCAAATATGTTGTGGCAGATGCGGCCCACATTGTTTATGTTGCAGTGATACATCTTTGTTTAGTTAAAAAAGTGACTTGAGTTAAATTGTATATGTTAGAAAAGCAGAAATGCATAGAAAGTAGAAAAAAAACACTGCAAATCACTTTAGGATTCAGAAGTAATGAAGCGGACTGTTGGTGGTTTCACAGGGTAGTCAGGACCAAACTGACAGAAGAGCTCAAACACTCCGCCTTCGTAGGGCGTATCTGGAGGGCCTTCCATGAGCATTTTCCAAAATGCTGTTTGTGAACGAATTACATAAATAATAAATACATTTAATTTCCACAAGCAAAGAAACCATCTTTACTTACTAAAGTCTGTCTCCGATGGAAAGATTTGAAAAAAAGGATGAGGATGACAATGCAGGTTCTTCAGCTCCTCCAGGATTCGTCTGTCTTGCTCCATGAAACGTGCATCCTTTGACTCGAGAATTTTTTTCTTCAAAGCACTGAATGACAAGTATTTAAAGTTGTTTGGTACCACATATTTGATTCATTCTACTAATATCTTAAACATTTTGTCTTACTCCTCAGTCACTGTCACTTTATTGGCTATCTCCTGAGGCAAGACAGCCTCTGGAAAGTCATCATAGCCATGAATGGAAAACAGTGCAGTTACAAACTCCTGTAACACATTTATATTAACTTACATTTTACCGCATTAAGAAAAAATACTTCACAAAAAATGTTTTTATCACCTCTGAAACACACCAGGGGTCTGCTCTGGTTTTGGGTTTTCGTATTCCTAAAGACAGAACAGTTTCCGTCTCAAACAGTTTGAGACCATCTTTGCTTGTTTCAGGTTTGAAACAACAGCCACCTTAAGCATGAGAACAAGTTAAAACCTTTTGAATTTAAATTAACAGAACATGTACTATGGGGTAAGATTACAGTCAATTAAGACGTGCATCCTAAAAGAAAATGCATGCATATTTTCTTGTATTTGTGCAAAAAAAAAAAAAAAAAAAAATTATATATATATATATATATATATATATATATATATATATATATATATATATATATATATATATATATATATATATATATATATATATATATAAAAAACATTAAATAGGTAAATTGTAAATACAAATTTTGTAAATACACCTGTATATTTTTTATTATGAATTAACTCAAAAGACATGACATTAAAAAGTCTTTTCCGAAAGAAGAAAACTTGAGCACAGGTTTTCTTCACACACAGTTTGTGGTTTTGTATTTATAAATCCAAAATGTCATGTCTTTCGAATTTGTGTATTCTTGATTAAATTTACAAAATTATTTGTATTTTAAAATTCAATTTATTATGAATTTACTGATTTTTTATTTTTTTTTTGCACAAATACAAGGAAATAGATAAATATATATGCATGCAATAAATATGCATGCATTTTCTTTTAGACGCACGTCTTAATTGACAGTAACCTAAACCCACAATTTACTGTTAATAAATGGTAAAACATGCATATTCTACCACTTGCAATGCTGATTCCATGGAGCATATTATTCTCAACTTCTCCGAGAAGAACTGAATCCACAATGATGTTAGAATTGATTAAACTGACCGCAACATCAGCTGGCTCAACAGATGAACTATTTATAAAAGATAGAATATGTCAAATGTTTTAAAACTTTGTTGGTCTCAGAAGTTTATAATACTAATAATAATATATGGTATTTTATATTTATTATGAAGATGCTCACCCAACATCATTTCCATCAGTGAGGCATAGAATGCGCAGTAGACAGTCTGGAAATTTTGCCTTGACTTTTTCTAACTCAAGTCTTCCATGCTCAAGAGCGTCATAAAGCAATGTGACTCCATTTGCCTCAAGACTTTGCACACTATCCTAAAAACACAACATTGTGATGCAAGATAAAGAGAGAAAACACAGCAGTAGAATAAAAATAAAATGTGAAGTAAGACATTGGTCAATTACTTTGAATGTTTCAAGTGTTTCTGTGAAAGTCTGAAGAGTTTTCACAGTAGAATCAAACTTCACTAGGCCGATGATGTGGTGAAAATTATAAGCCATGCTCCGATTTGCATAGTTATTGAAGAGTTCTTTGACTGCATGGATCCTCCGGATGTCCACACTTCCATAGCACTTCTCATTCATAGATGAGCTTGTATCTATTAGCACCTGCCACAAAAGACACAAATTACCAAACATATGTAATACTAAGTATAACAATGCTCATTGGTGAACAAATGCTTGTTTGAAAGTCTGTTGATTCTTAATATTCACATAATCAAGGCAGCTGTAGCTGCGACACCTTCACTATTAAATGAAGATTGAATTCTTCAAAATTCAACTTTAGATCTAATCTGTCTCTCAACTAACAACTCATTTACATTTACACAATGTATATAAGCAAAGCAGACTTTTTTCAGTATTTTCATGTGGTTGAACTGTTTTGCCAAAGAACACAACAATTGTTATACTTTTCAAAACTGAACTAGTGATCATGGAATTAATTCATAATACCAGAACAGCTTCTTTTGGGATTCTGGTTGTGGCTAGAGATTGGTCGTTTCTGTGATCTCCAGTTCTGTGCAGAAAAGCATGCATGGCAGGTATACAGTTATTCAATATTACAGTCCAAATTTCAACTGTTGGTTGCAAACACTGAATCATGTAAAATGTAGTTTGTTTACTCACAGTGCAGCCAAAACATCTACATCCACACTCTGAGTTTTGCCCTCCAGACAGTCATACACCGATATTAATTCAGGCTTCGTCTTGTCTTTCATCAAATAAATACCAAGGTTATCTGCAAATTGAAAAAAGAAAAATAACTTCACAAAGCATGCACTTATTTTTGTGTTTTTATTGCAGTTTGATCTAACACAGTACAACAAAGTTTTAAAGGGGACCTATTATGTCAAAATCACTTTTCTAAGTTTTTAACCTTGTTACGATGGCCTTCCTTTATCATTAGTTTACTCAAAGTTATATTTGAACTGATTCATGCATGTTAGAGTAATCTTGTATTGTTCTTTAGCTGGAGCTCAAGTCCTCAGAAATCCCCGTTCTCACCTACCACCTATCCCCTCCCACTTGTCTGTCTTTACTTGATATAATTCAAAAGATTAAAACTCAAAGTGAAGCATGTATGGTTCAAAACTGTCCCAGAGACACTTTCCAACAATAATATTTGTTATTCTAAGTCTGTTGCTTTTTACAGTTAGATTTTAAAATGAAGAGGCGGGGCTTATCAGTTCTGCAGTTTTGAACAGGAAGTCAGTAGAGCTGTTTCTATTTTTAAGCCGTTTTAGATCAACTTTGTGTTTTACAATGAAGAAAAGATAAATGAATGATCTTCATATGTTCTAGTTTCTTACCAAATATTTAAAAAAAAACACAATAGGACCCCTTTAAATAAGACAACTACATTGTAAAGCCTTCCAAATGTTTTTGACGCTGCATTTATGAACAAATATTTGAACTAGAACACAGCTTAATAGAGTGACACCAGAAGTAGAATATACAGAATTTGTACCTTCACTCAGATACACCAGGCATGCATCATTATGTCCCAGATCCTTTAACAAAAGCGGAGGAACCACATTGAGTATTGGGAAAGCCTTCATTTCCTCTTTCATAACTTCAAGGACCTTTTTTATCTCCAACTGAAAGCTTAAGTCATAAAGATACAAAGCTATTAGATATGAAATCATAGCACACACACATACACACACAAACTTAAGTAGGAAGTTGTTCTATGAATCATTTTGTACAAAAAATACATTCAAATAATGTATTGTCTGATTATATTAAAATTAGGGCTGTCAAAGTTAACGCGTTAATCATGCGATTAATCATAAAAAATTAACGCATTTATCATGAATTATCACAGATTAATCACACTATTTAATTTGACCGTTCAGTATGCGCTTCAACGCGGAGGAAGCGCGTACTGCGCGGAGGGATACCTGGAAGGCGGCGGCGCAGGTTGTTATTAGGTCTGCGTAGTAGCTCAAGTGAATGCATACGCGGTGTAAACATGAATGGGGAGACTGCGAGTGGTGTGCTCGCCTCGGCGGAACTCGGCGAAACATCCCGATGGGACTCTAGATAAAACGAAGGTAGTGTGCATATATTGCAGTGATGAACTCTCCTTTCAGCGAAGCACAACAAGCTTGAAATACCACCTTAAAACCAAACGTGTTTGAGGCAGCGGCTGCAAGAGCGCTGCTACTAGACTAATTTACATTAACACCAAGTCGAGCACGACAATGTTAACAAAAGCATCACAGAAGTTAAGAAACTCTTTTGCTAAATGGATAGCCACAGCATGTCGATCTGTCAACATCGTTAAAGACCAAGGGACGCAAAATATCAATGATTATGCATATGGCCACAGGTGATCTCACATACAAGTACCTTCCAGAGGAACAATCACAACCAGAATAAACCAACTGTAGAGAGTAAATAATAATAATTAACATATTCAAGTAACAAACATTTGAATGTTAAGACATTCTAACAGTCATTTTCAAAATGTTGTGTTTTTTTATAGAATATCTTTGAAAGTTTGCAATCAAGCAATAAACTGCGATTAATCGTGATTAATCAAAATTTGAAAGTGTGATTAATCTGATTAAAAAATTAACGACAGCACTAATTAAAATGCAACATACTTCATTCCAGACACATTGTTGTATGAAATCCACAAGGAGTATGTTTTCATTGATGGATGAACACTCAGCAGAATCTTTTCAATATCTGTGCATCTCTTTAGTGAAGTGGGCAGTAAGACCTGCTCTGTGCAGAGCGGAATGGTTTTACCATCTGAAAACAATTTCAGAGACATCAACCTAAGCAGAGGTGTTTGATACAGTGGTCTTGATCAATTATTTCATGTATCAAGCTTTAAACTTTAAACAAATTGTACCTCTGATTTTTTGCAGCACAACTGCTCTTTCCATTACATCTGGCAACCCAGGTACAGTGACTGGTTCACAGAAACGCTTGCCTCTGTCTGACACCAGTGAAATTGGAGCATAATTTTCATATTCTGAGATCCCTTCCTTTAAAACAAAGACATCATTGTTGGAAAATCAATAAAATTGTGAATACAATATTACAAGTTTCAGTAATCTTTGCAGGCTTAGACCTTGGTTTCTGACATAATATATGACCAACACAAGAGTGAATGCTCAAAGACTTCATGGTCCTCTATAACGTCTCCATCAGCTGATCCAGGTTTTGGCAGTATCTCTCGAAAAAGTGTGTATAAGCCCTCAATGACCGCAATCTGCAAGAAAATATTTATCTTTCTTTAAACACAGATAACACACACTGTGCATCAAATATAAAAAGATACATCCTGTACTTTGCTCATCAACCTACTGCTTGTATTTGCTGTAAGACTGTGTAACTAAACTCTTTAAGTAAGGCATTGCTACAAAATGGACTTCATATGGATATTTTTACATATTACGACATAAAATGTACATATCACTATTAAGGATGTCCCAAAGTAGGGTTTTAACTTTCTATTTCTAATTAATTGATTAGTTGACTTTCCACCTTCCGAAAGTTAAACAGTGCACCTTTAAAGGTGCTTTCAGACCAAACGCGACCACGCGAACACTTTCAATGTAATGTCTATGTGTAGGCGCGATTTCGCACGACCAGAGCGGCGCGGAGCGTCTACTACGACCGGCGCGAGCGTTTAAGGGCAGACGGGCGTCTAATAAGCGCGACCAACATGTGAAGAGCAAAGTGACAGTGTTAACGACCAGTACTACAGCTGGAAGGCCCGTGCAGACATGGACAAGAGAACTAATCCTCTTGGTATCAGCCTCATACACCACTGTCTCTTAACTATGTCAAATAAGCCCTGTGTTCTCCATTCACATCGCTCATGTCGTTGCTCTGATTGGCGGCACATGAGGACGCACCTCCGCTGACGGACACATACACATGAATGGGATTTCAGGCGAAATTTGCCATTCATCGCCTCCTATCTACACGGGCCATGAGGGCGGACGAGCGTCCATGCGCGAGCAAGTGACCGTACGTGGTTTACAACGACCAGTACTACGACGTTAACATGATCAGGCTTCTAAGTTATGAACTTATTCTTACCAAAAACTGCACAAACATAAAAAACACATAACGTGTGACTGGGACTTACCCTGTGGCTCCACAAAACAAAACAAAAAGATCGTATTTACAAAGTTTAGATTCCTCTCGTTTGTACATCCTGTGCTGTCAGTGTTAATAATTCATAAAACTCCTCGATTCTGGCAAAAACAAGCGGCTCTTTTGGCCAAATAAACTTTATATCCACAGCAAAATAAGCGCGATGTCCGAGACAAAAATAACCTGCTCATTCGACTGAACCGGATTTATATACTGTCATTCCATGGCTTGTGGCGCACGTGTAAAGCGCAGGGTTGGAACGCCAGAATCCGGGGTTCAATTCCCACTTGGGTAAAATTTATTTGTCTTTTTTCTGCACTTATGCATATATTAAATAAAAATATAGTGTTTGTTTTGTGTTTTAAAACGATAATACAATGTGTTTGTACAGAAAATAGGATTCTTAAAGTTTAAGATTTGCATATCTACTACAGATACATGTCTTTGTTAACTGTTTTGTTGCCTGGGGTCGAACTCACGTACCTGCGGGCTCTTCACACCAGAGTCCAATGCGTTATCCACTCGACCACTTCACATCAGACTTACACAGCGCTCTAAAATAGAGTCACAGATGCCGTGGCTGCATGAACACGCCGCGGTTTGAAAGCTGCAAGTTGGTCGCGCAAGAAACGCGACTAATTTCGAATATATAAGCGGCCACCGCGGGGCGTCTGACGCGAGTTGACGCCTCCAGTCTGAAAGCACCTTAAGACTTTTTCCAGTATTGTGTCTACTCAGTGTGTGCATCTGACAATACAGAGTACTGAATTAACAGTTCATTAACAACAAATTAACTGTAAATGACAAATAGTGAATAAGATTATAATCTATTATTTACCTTCTGAATCCTGGATAAAATGTGATTTTTTTGCAGCATCTGATGCAGACTTTGGGCAAGAGGGTTGCAGCCAGTCGTCTTGCGAATAAAACTAATCAAGTCGCATAGATCGACAGCACGAGGTTTATGTTTCTAAGAGATAGAAAATGTATAAGTAAGCACAATACTTTAAAAACAGTATTTAAGATGGTTATTAAAACTATAAAATTTACAATGGCATATAGAGATGCAAGGAAAACACTCATTCCTTTTTTGGTTTGCTGAACTGAAGGTGCAACGTCATCTATAAAAAAATCACTCTGGTAACAAGGATCTTCAGTGAATGAGGAGAGAGAGAAATTTAGTGTTTTCCCCTCAGTGATCCCAAGTCCGAGCAAGGTATTGCCAGAGCCAGTGTCACCTCTGTAACCAAAATCCACAAACATACAAGATACAATAACTTTGTAATAGCTGTAATAATGACTTATGAGTAACTATTCACCTGTAATGAAGAACATTAGATGGAATTCCACTGATTTCACTAAGTTTATTCTTTAGGTCTGCAATTGTGTTAGCTGACAAGTCAACGTTAACCTCAAAGTCTCCCTGTAAAGTGAAACAAAGTGGTTGTTTTCTGTAAACCTGACCGATCAGCATATATTTTCTGATGCCCCTCTTTAAAAATTATTGATTCTTCTTCTACATTGAATTGTGACAAATCATACCTTTAGCATGACATGGCAGCAGACAGTATCAGTTCCTAACTGTGGCACAGGACCCTTCTCTATTTTGGGGACTATCCGAAGATTCTCTTTGGGTGTGAATTAGAGCTGCAACGATTAGTCGACGTAATCGACTACGTCGATTAAGAAAATACGTCGACGCACGAGGAGCGCGTCGACTCGTCGCTTTATGAGCCGTGCCTCTAAATAATGTCCCAGCTTTAATTGATCCACATGCGCTACGAACATCTGTGATGTATTTCCACACAAAGCGCGTCAGTTCACGGGAGAAACACACTCTATAAACCATCAAGATAAAGTTTTCAGGCCAGGAAAGCGATCCAATGTGAACCGCAGCTGAATAGAAAGTGAAACTAGAACGCGCACATCGTGTTTAAAAGCCGCCGTGACGGCGCGGTCTCGGCGTCAGGCAGCTTTATTTTCTCTACGAAGCAACACCTGCACGTTTCGTTTGTGCGCACACGCGCTCCTCAACTCGAACCGTCCATGCGTTCGTTGGCACGGATTGTACAGACACTCGGTGCCACGGTCGGACTGAAGGCTATAAGCGCTCGTCACATCTCCGTGGACGCCCGCGCGCACGATGCAATGGACTGTACACGCACTCGTTAATACACACACGGCCTTCTATCAGCTGTTCATCAAACACATGATCAGACAGGAGCTGTATATGTGACGATGGTGCTACTGTATTACAGCCTGTTGCACTGAGCTGTGTCTGTTTTAAACTGTTATAAAACCTAAAACAAAAGCCATAATTTAATGCACTTCTTAGTAACATCAATCTTACAATATTGATTCAAGTTTGCATTTAATACTTTTGTACATTATTTTTATTCAATATTCAAATATATTTTTGAGCAGTATTATGACATTTATGACTTGAGAACATAATTAGCAATGTTCTTAAGTCAAAATATATTTAGTTTTACACTTAACTAATAAAATCAATTCAAATGAATTATATTATATCATATTAAGGCGTAAAAAGCCATAAAAAGTAATAATTTTACGAACCGATTAATCGAAAAATTAGTCGATAGACTAATCGATTAATCGAAAAAATAATCGATAGATTAATCGATAAGAAAATAATCGTTAGCTGCAGCCCTAGTGTGAATATAGCATAGATGACCTCTCCGTCCTTGATATGTCTGTCCTGCAAAGACCCTGGCAGAGAAAAAAAAGTTTCTAGCCATATCTGCCAATGCTCTCTTGGTGTCTTCACATTAGTTTTTTTATTCAGCAGAGTATGCTAAGTATGCCAAGGAAAAATCAGATATATTCCTCACTGGACTTTATGCACTGAGATCATTCATCTTCATCTTCAATGGGCAATATAAAAAAAAATCCAGAAAATATTTAACTATTCCCAAGACCATGAGCAATTTGTCTTTGTTTATTCATATAAAGTTATAAATGTAAAGAATATTTTTTTTTACATTTTTTCCAAGTTTATTGTTTTTTTTATGCTTTCTTTGGTGACATGGCTCACAATTTTATCTGTACCTTTGCTGCTGCAGTTGTTAATTTGTTTTATATTCTTGTTGAATATTTGTTAATTTGGTGCAATGCAAGTGAACTGTTGACGGCCTTTGATTTATTATTGTCATTCTTAATATTATTATTTTTTTTACAAATACCAGTTTGACTCACATGTGTTGAAAAATGGATCATCAGTCAGGGGCATTCCATCCAATGTGTAGAGACAAACTCCTTTAGAAGACTCAATGTTCTCAGCATGCCTGATCTTCTGCATCAAATCTTCCATTGTGTTCTGAGCAGGGTCCATATCTGTGCAATAGAGAGAAACCTTATTAAGCTAAGCCAGCGTAAGACAACTTTGTAAAACTGCTAATTTTTCTGTTCTAAAAGAAACAAATCTCTTTTATTATCAGTCTAGCTACTCTAAGTAACAGAATCATTTTGAGTGAATTTGTACAAATTATGAGCATAGTCAGACTATGCTAATTTCATACCTGGAATTAACTTGGCCTCTGGACATAAGGGGTAAATGTACTTCAAAGAGAAATTGCTGACAGACTTGTGCTCAGGTGAAGATTTCTTGAGTACGGGAACTTCAGGTCTATCAATGACTTTCTGCATCACTCTGAAACGATTTTTCTCCACGTGGGTAAACCCTAGTCATAATTTACATGAATCATGGTTATCTATATGGCTTTATATTATATAATAAATATTTTTTCCAAAACTTACCAAGGCTGGTTAAGTCTTCATCAGTAACACTGTCAACTAAATCTTTTTCATCTACCACTCCTAGCTTTTGAAATGAGGAGTAGTAAGACTGCAACCTATACTTTTTCAGTAAACAGTATATCTTGTCCATCTGAAATCAAAACGAAAAACTTCTGTACTAAAATCCCTTCTTACAAATGCACAAATAGAAAAAGCCTTACAGTGTGTTACAGATAAGATCAGATACAATGTTGGTTGACTGATATAGTTTCAAATCAATATGGCTCAGGATTGTAACATCACACACACCTGTATGGCTAAATACTGAAAATAGGTCACTGCAACAGTCTACCAGAATGTTCGAGGACTTCTCATATTTTTTCATAATCTGTCCTGGAAAAATACATAATTTCAATATTTTAAATTGTGGGCCCTGAATCTAGAATCTATGTAAGTTTTTAATGGAATAATAATTTTACATGATATTCATTTTTTAAATGGTCTGCACAAGAATTTACACAAGAACGTTCAAAAATGGTGCAGCATCTAGTTCACTTCAGCTATTACTCTAGCTATCGTTACTTACAATACCAGCAATGAAAAAAATCTGAAATTCTGAGCAATATTAAGCATAAGATATGGTGAATTAACGCACTTCATATCGGCCTTTGTCTCAAAGTAAAAAATACATACCTCAAAGTTGGGTGAGGTTGAGGCTGCAGAAGACATCCCAGCTAACTTAGCAAGTTCACGGCTATGCTATGCTAGGATAAGCTAGGCTAACAAGTGCGTGAATCTTGATTGTTCGTTTTTTCTTCTTCCCTCTTTTTGTGTGGGAAATATCTCTTCAGTTGTTGAGACTTCTCGCAAAACCACGAAGAAGCACTTGGATACTCGCAATATGTACTCCAAAATCGACTGAACCGAACCTTAAACTGAGTCACGTGCTCCCGCTAAAACACGAAAACCACGTGCGTGTGACGCCCAATATGTGACGCCCCCGAGTGGTTACGTATAAAATTTCTCCCTACTAAACTATTGATTTTAAAATATAAAACAGTCAAAGCCAGCTAAATGAGACTGTGAAGAACCTGTGACTATGGTTAAAAAAGTTTGAGAACCCCTGGCTGGCATAGGCTATATAGAAGAACTCAGTGCTTACCATTTTTTTATTTTGAAAAGTCAACATAGTAAATTAAATGCATGTCAGAAGATTGAATTTTTTTTTGCACCAGAAGATCAGCAATGGACCTTTTTATTCACTATCAAATATATCTACTACTAGCATTGTGTAGTGAAGATGTGTTTTTAGACATTCAGACCTGGGCAAACTGCTGCCCTTTCAATGTGGCCCTTGGGACACTTTTGAGAATAAGTGTTACTCTTTATATTTCTTTTATTTGACTGACTTTGCTATAGGGCATGTGTAATTTCTTGTTGTCCTATATTTTCACAATACATTGTTAAAACAGTACATTAAAAAGCCAAAATGCAAAAAATGTGCTTGCAAAAACTATAATTTGCTACACCATTGACTGCAGTCCAGCCCTCCACCACTTGTTTGGTTTTGAATATGGTCCACAAGAAAACATATTTGCCCAGACCTACACCTCCTATACAGAGTAGCCTAATTGTGTGGTACAGAAATATGGCTCACCATCATCAGGCTAGACTGAGAAGAGAATGATTTCAGTTCTTTGAGAGTCTGGTGAAGTGCTGCCACCATAAGAAGTTTGCATTTTTTATTACAAATTTAAGAAGACAGTCAGAACCCAGAGAAACACAGGAGGGCCCACAGAGATCCACAATTGTGTCACATTAGTGGCAATAAATGTTTCAACCAGAATAACAAGTTTCATAATGGTTTATTACAACCATGTCAGCAGCATGATTCTGAAACATAGATCAAGTTTAGAAAGCACTCAAGGATTTGAAGCGAGATATAGTTTGTATGTAAATGACAGGAACAACACAAACTAATAAAAATATTTAGAATCTACCAGCTGTACAACTTACCACAAAGCACAGACTACAGCGAACAGCATAAAGGCACGGCGTTCATTTCAGCTTCAACACAGGTAACAAACCAAAGTCATAATATTCTAGTCTAGCCACACTCCACACAATCAAGTATCTATAGTACATTTGATTTATAAACATATACGTTTTCTTTTTTTAAGAAATATACACCACAAATATGTTGTACAGACTATGAATAATACATTTTCTTTCACAATCACATATTTATAATGGGTTTTGACACCAGCCAGTGGAAAATCACCAGGTATCTCTTGTGTCTGACCTGAATTAAAAAATGTAAGTGTATCCATTTATAATTTAAAATCATTAGGTGGCACATTAAAGTTGAGGTCTCTGCACTTTTGGCATTTGAGAACCTTACTAGTTATTACTTTTAAATTACACATACTAAAGCTTAATTTAAAAAAAGGAAAAACATATTGCATAAATTACAGAGTATAAAAATGTTTTATTCATAAGTGTACCTATAAAAACCTACCTATAAGAAGCACTAACAGCACTTCTTTCGTTACTTGTCTGATTTATAGTGTACATTTTCGTTACTTCAGTAAAGATGAGGACGGTCATAAAAAAAAGCATCAAATCCTTCAATCCACACGATTGCATCTTACATTAACTTCTACACACTAGGCCCTGAGATTGTCCAAGTCCTTCACATTCCTCCTACCGCAACATTCAGTATTCTGTCCTGAGGCGACCTCAGCCTAAGCACAAAACGTCCCATTTCCAAATGTGACACACCAGGCGTAGCTTTCTGTGGTAGTATGTGCTCATGTCCTCACAGTAGAGCGGCTAAAAGGAACACCTGAGGACGCCTCGATAGTGGATGGAGAGTAGGATGTTGGAGAAACAGATGAATGCCCTGTGATCATATGAACAAAAAAAACAGATTACCAAGCAACTCTGATTTTGATTATGGCGACTGACAAAGTTGAGTTGAGTTATAATGATGCTGATTGTCTCACATTTCTGCTAAACACATGCACAGTCACTTTGCATTGTTCTTGACTTTACATTGGCATCTTATGCATTAAAACTTGTGTCCTTCTTGTATTCCCAACGTCAGGAACTGTTTTACAGCGCCATCTACTGGCTACAATGGAAATAATCAAACTTATCTGCTAATACTGCTGAAGTGCTCAAAATGAGACTGGACGAATTAGGGACTTAAATAGGGCAACAGATCTCAAAGATCTACCTTTGACATCGCAAAAATGGTAAATTCAGAACAGTGTTTTTCTGAGGCTTAGAGGCTAGAAAGTATCTCCGCAAGAAAGTATCTTCATTATCGTTTGCTTTCCATAAGGAAGAAATGATGTGTTCTTTAGGACAAACCTTGACATATTTCAGTAAGCAGCGGTGACCTTATTATATTTTACAAACAATGAAAAAATATCTTATTTCATCTTAAATACAAACAAACAAAGATATTTACAAGAGGACATTATAAATTGTAATAAACAAATTAGGACTGTGAAAATGCCTTTTGTCTTGATTCTCGGTGAAGCACATGGTAAAGTATTGCAGCTGTCCAAAACAGTGTGGTATTACTGCCACCTCTGTTCATTGTGTTGCAAAGCTTTAATTAGATTTTTTCTCAACATTGCACTGTGCTTAAAGAAATCGTTTAAGAGTGGTCAAAGGAAGGGATGTCCCACTTATTTTTCAATGAAAAGCTTAAATGCCATGCTAATTTTGGTCAATCTATGCTGTCACAAATGTTGTGGTTTCACAAGCAAAACCGTTAATAACTTTATAATTCAAATGAAAGCCAAAGACTGATTTTAACTTATAACCAAATGCAACAATTACATTCATGTACAGTTAAGAGGGTATAAGAAAGTTTAAACATTTTGTCTTTTGCTAATGATAACACATTGTGTCAGTTGTATGGTATCTGTAATTAGCAAGGGATAAATTAAACTCTAAATACTTTATAGAGAGAAATAAATGTGAATGATGTGTTTACTGTGGTTGCATGAAAATTCAAACTATGAATGCAAATATAAGGGAAATCAGTACACATGTCGTATTGTCATCAATGCTTTACATAGCTAACTACACAGCATGGGCACAAGTAGCTGTTTGTGTGATTGAGTAGAGGTGACTGTAAAGCTATTTGATGTATAGAAAAAACAGTTCGAACCTCCATTATTTCTCCACATCTGCCTGGCGCATTTATCAGACGAAGTCAGCTCAGATATTTGAATGTTTGGGTGGGATTTGTAGTCATCTTAAAGAGACAGAAGTTTGTGTTACTCCAAAGCACAGTACATAATACAAAATGCAATACATTGTATAAAAAACTAGGACTTGAGAAAATAAATAATAAATATAAAGCCACTTACTGTTGTTACTGAATGAGGTGGATCCACTGTCCTTCATAGTCTCGTGGCCGCTGTCAGATAGGGTTCTCTCTCTCTTGGAGATGTGGGGCTTCTTCTTACTCTTGCGAGTGCTGATGCGGATGATGCCCCGCACCAGGCGGCACTCCGCCTCCTGCTCGTCCATCTGGTGCTCCTCGGCCAAAGAGTTAATGAGTTGGTGGATGTCTTTGGTCTTCTTCAGAAAAATTGAGTCCGTTGTGCAGCGGGCAAGCTCCTCGATTTGATACTCTGAGTATAGCTCCAGCAGCTTCTTAGTGATGAGAGAGTCCACGTCTCCACATCCTCCTGGTCCAGTCATCAAACACCATGGACTGGTGCAAAGACGAGTGGCTGAAGTGTGTGACCGCTCCAGTGGAGGACACCCGCGATGACAGGGGCCTGGGCTCATCAGTGTACTCGATGGACTCTTCTACTCTGACGCCACCAATGTGTACATCATTCAGCCAGTTCTTATCATCCTCCACCTCCATGCTTTCCTTTGTCTTGGTATTTTTGAGACTTATCTTCTCCGGTTCATCTGGGGAGCTCTCGTTGGGAGCGAGGCAAGGCGCAAGGGTAGAGCGCTGGCAGAACCGATACAGGCCACAGGTAAGCACAGTGCAGAAGACACTGCGGCAGCGTGTAGGGGAGGCACAGGGGTTGCAGCTTGGTGACGTGGAGGCGGGCTCAGCAGAACCGGGGATGAAGCCGATGGTCTCACATTTGTTGCCGTTGGCATCCCTTGGGTCAGCCTTGTGTGTGAACCTAAGTTCTTGGGTGGAAGGTAAAGTTTCGACAAGATCCACACTGCGCTCCTCATAAGACGACCTCTGGCTGCTGCTGCGGCTAAGGCCATGCCTGGAGACACCTGGAGGCCGCACTCCACCAGCACCACCCACCGACATGGCTCTGGACAGAGCACAACAAATGGAAACGTTGAGAGAGAGGGAGATTTTGTGTTTATTCATTTGGTGTTTTTGTACATTTTTAATAATACAAAATGTCACACAATAATTGCATTAAAAATGTAATTTAACAAGAGGTTTCAACAACATTGAGGGATTATAATTTATTTGCCGGTTTAAGTGTAGGTCTATTATTGACAAAAACCTTGGTTTGTTATATGTAAGGACAAAGGAGGTTTGAGAGCAAGTTAATCGGTTACAGTTTATTGTGTAGCACAAGACACAGGTTTAGGCATAGACCTCTTGTATTTGTTTAAAAAGAAAACATTTATTCTATGATTTACCGCATAAAACACAATTGTTAATTTTTAACAAAAGCAGAACAGACTTGCTACGACCTGAGGGCACTCTCTGGTAAACATAGGCCATTACCAGCTATCTGCAGGTGGCGTGAAAAGCAGACCAGCTGGTTCCACCACTCAGGTGAAAATAGAGGGTCAGCAGACACAAATTCAGAGCTAAGTCGTAGATATTAGACGTATTTCAATGATAAAAGTGAATGTTTGATATAACTTTCATAGCCTTTATTTAAAAAGCGCTCTTCTTACACAGTGACGTCATGGTGGCAGGTCAGGTCTGTTTACACTGAGCTACTTGTTCTCCACTGGATTGTTGATCAAAGACGGGAAATGTCAAGGAGAAAGCAAGCCTCCTGCTTTTCGATGCCTGCCATTGAAACTTAACTTACACACATTGTCTTTGTGTAATATCTGACGCCCATAAACTTTCTACGCCCTTTTAGAGCTGAATTATTTTCACTTTCATGGCGACATGTCATTGTTACTCTTCCTCCATTAGAGGACTAGCTACTGTTTGTGACCAAAAGCGACTCACCGTCAAACAGCTGACCCACACGCGGACGCACTGCTTTTCAGGGTGACACGTGTTGATTTAATCCATCTTTGCCATTTAGAGCAATTTACCTGCGAAACGACACTTTGACCAAAGTTGTGCCTCCTAAATCCGCACTGCTACTGAGCGTCAAGGTGGAGACAGCACACCAGGTAGTGAAGACTCAACTTCCGCCGCCACACAAAAGTAGCCTATATATTTCAAATAAAACACTTGCAAATTTCTACTTCTTTTGAGCAATGTTTACTTATGAACTTGAGTAAGTATTTGGGTAATATTTGGGACCAACCACTGGGTTTGTGCAGTGAACTCTGGCTGCACACATACATTTTTTTATTTTGAAATACATACTTCTATGAATTTAAAAATTAAGTCTCCTCGATATGGGAAAGTGCCTTTTTTCTGGTTTGAGCACCTGCCCTTCAAAATCTCTGTGCACGTCCCTGCATAGCCTATCTGTATCTTCAAACGTTTCTTACTTTGTAAAACTTTCAAATCCTTTAAAATGACTGAATTAGAATTGTTTACATGATTTGGTTTTCAGATTCTATTGTGACGATGACAAAATCAACCAAGCCAAAACTTATTTGTGTCATTATTATCATTAATTAATACAATTATTATTATTATTATTATTATTATTATTATTATTATTATTATTATTATTATATAATAATAATAATAATAATAATAATAATAATAATAACAACAACAACAAGGAGAAGGATGATGATGATAAATTATGTATTTGCCCTCTATAAATAGCATTTCCTTTAGAACCTATACTGAAAAAAAAAATCTTGAAATAGTAAGTATATTTTTTTCAAATATTAAGCAAAAGATAAATTACATATAATAAATTTAATTAAACAACAAAACAACAACGACAACCACAATAGTAAAATAGCTACATTTAGACAGCAGAAATACATTTTAGACAGTTGTAAATTAGAAAAAAAAATTGAACAAACAAACAAACAAAAAACATGTAAACTTGTCAGCCTTGACAAGACATTTCAAAATGTATTCTGAAAGCTTTATAGCGGAAGCGCTGTCTCTCGCCTCAGGAGCGGATGCTGCTGACCAGCGATGCTCACGCTTACAGAACAGATGTGGAGACGCTACAACTTACGACAGTAGAAACTTCCAGATAACCTTACTGACAGCTTGATTTCTTATCAACTAAGCGTGACATCACACCACCAAAAATGCGTCGGATTACCGAGCTAACAAGCTAACACGGTAGGGATGCTTTAACAGTGCGCATCTGGATCACTACGGCTTAACCAGCAAACCATCGTCGTTGCTTTTTACGCGCGACTTGCTTCAGAGTAATAAACAGACACCTGAATAAATTGACGCTTTACGTGAGTAAGTAGAAATGGTACCGATAAGGACATGTTATTAAATGACTGTTAAGCAGCATTAGCTTGTTTTTGTCGGCGGAGTGGCGACATTTGCTCCCCTAATCCCTCTTGAACGCGGATGTCGGTGATGCTGCTGCGATTGGGACTGAGAAACCAGAGGGGAAAACGACATGAAAAACGATTATCAGCAAATTGACCCAAAGACACTGCACATGACCGCCTCGAGTCATTCTCCTGCCCAGCGCGAAGCGAGGGATGAAGAGGAGGAGGAGAGGCAGCCCGAGAAACAGAGGAGGAAAGCCCGAAGGAAGTGGCAGGTGTTCCCCGGGAGGAACCGCTTCTTCTGCGATGGACGCGTCATAGTGGCCCGGAAAAGTGGAGTTCTGCCACTGACCTTAGGGCTCATCCTCGTCACCAGTGGACTTTTCTTTGTGTTTGAGTAAGGTTTCATGACTTCTATTAGATCATATTTATTGTATTGTTATGAGAATATCCAAGTTCATTCAAGGTGAACAGGTTAAAGGGAACATTATGTTTATTCAGGCTAGTGTAATTTAGACTGCATAAACAATTATCATAATTATTTCAAATTTCAAACAACTTTCTTCTCCTTTATCCATACAAACAGGGGCATAACACTAAATTCTTAAACATATTTGCAAAAGTTGTTGGCCCCTAATACAAAAAGTAGTTTGCCCATTCATAATTGTTATAATAGCCTAGTGGTTTTACATTACACATAACAGAACTGGCTAATTGTTATATTTTTAAAGGATTTATGGGACTTTTAGATGTTATGTTTAGGCTAAATATAATCAGTGTCAGTGTTTATAGAAATCAAGTCAGCATCATAGACTGTATATATCAGATTACTATATCTGATTATACAGTCTATGTTTTTCCCCATTTTAATAGCTTTGAATTAGATCAAGATAGTTAATTTATCCTCTCCTTGCCTAATCAAATTCTTCACAAAGACTATGCATAGCCCATGGAAAGTGTGCTCTATCTCAAGAGACACTAGTCATAATTACAGCAGTGAAAGTTAAATATTATGTATCTCTAGTCTGGCTTTATTAGTTTTAAGTCTTAATGTCATTTTTTTATGTCCTGTCTGTATTACAGTTGCCCCTTTTTGGTCCAGCACCTGACAATGTGCGTACCAGTTATAGGAGGGGTGCTTTTTGTATTTGTCCTCATCACACTGCTGCAGACAACCTTGAGTGATCCAGGGATCCTGCCCAGAGCCACACCAGACGAGGCTGCCGACATTGAGAAGCAAATCGGTATAACTTACCAGTTTAGTGCTAATATCCGGCATTGTAAAACTTTTAAGGGGAAACTGAGAATTTGACTTTTGAACTTTAAACAGCATTATGTTACCCTTTTAATTTCCTGCAAGGAATTTGATCATCAAAACGCACTGCCCAAGTTTTGTCAAATCAATGTTGAACTTAAACATAAGGTTTTAGAATGATAAAATCTGGTTTTAAGAAAAAGGTGAAACATTTCATAAAAAAAAAAAAAAAAAAAAAAAAAAAGCACATAGTTGCAGGTAGGTTTAGGAAAAAAAAAGTTTATTTATTAGATTATATTAGTTTTTACATCATTAGTACATCAGTAGATGGAGCCAGGAATATAACACCAGATACTTAAAAACACAATAATATTAATAATAATCAAGATGTAATTGGACAAAATCTACAAGAAAAAGAATGTTTTTAAAACCTATAAATCTATACGTTTCAGAAAGATCAAAATTGTATGGAAAATGTATACTGGTGAAATACACTGTGTAACTATTTCCAACTAATTCTATGTAGATTACTTTAGGATATTTCTTTGGAAAGAATTCTGTGCCAAGAAGGACAATATACTGAAGCATTCTTCATTTTTTCAACTGTATTTTGAGAGGCACAGGATGAGAATAGTCTCAGCCCACATTCAACCCACAACTAAACAACAGCACTGTCAAAAGTTGGATTCTTGAACAATTTATTTCATGAGCGCCTACTCTTAAGACTTATGCAGCATAATGATAAGGACAATTACTGCTGCTTGCATGTTGTGATGATGACACTGACAGAACAGCTACATTCTGTATTTATTGTAGAAATTCTCTAATGTAGAAACAGTCCCTAATGAGCTGTCTTGTGAGATGGCATTTCAAAGGATTTTGTATTGTTTTTTCCAAGTGAAAACTGAAAAGCACAATGTTTTTGTTATTTAAAAAAAAAAAAAGTCAACTTGTTAAAAAATCTGGAGAGCTGTTGTCTGTGCTTTGGAAGTGTTTCTTGCTGGTGGAATGCAGAAAACAGCCAGATTTTTTGGAGTTTTGTCAAACAAGGTAAAATTTGCAAATGAAGGCCATTTTTTTGGCAAAGCTTTGTAAAGTTCAGATACATAGAGTTATTTTAAACTATTTCTTTGATTTGAATTGAAAGCTACTTAGAGAAACTGGATTAATTTAGATTGGATCCTGTTTTAATTCAGTCTTAGCTCTGGTCCATGCATGTTGGGGCTCTGTGTTTAAGCTGTATTTATGTTCTATGCAAAATGGTTAGGGTTATAGTTTAATAAACATAGTGTCGACAAGTGGATATAGAGATGCTGTGCAGCCTGTGTCGACCATATAATTATGCAGACATTAAAATAAACTTTAATATAAACTATAATATACTTCATTTGCTTGTTTTCTGCTATCTGCCATTGGAAGCCGTCAGCTCAGGCATCCAAATGATTTCCCATTTTCCCAGTAATAATTATGACACCAGTGGGTTCTAGTTTAGTACCAATTATATTTTATTATGATTGTGCAAGTGTACAGTTCCAAGCATATTTCATACTACTACTCATGCTACTTGCTCTGACCTCTTCTCAGATGAATCCGGAAATGGCAGCCACCAGTCCCCGCCGCGCACTCGGGAGGTGGTCATCAACGGGCAACTGGTCAAACTCAAGTACTGTCCCACGTGTAAAATGTTCCGTCCACCTCGCACCTCTCACTGCAGAGTGTGTGACAACTGTGTGGGTGAGCTAGCTGCTGCCTCTGCTCCAGCGCCCTGACATTTATACAGCTTCAATAATGAATCACGACTCCATAGAGTGACATTTAGCAAGGCCATTACCGCTATCTAAACACGAGGCGGTAGTTAAAAGAGACGTGTTATGCTAACTAACTACATTTTTAGCTTTTAGCTCATTGTTTTCTCATAAAGATAGAATTAACGGCTTAGAAAAAAATACACATTTATACACTGCCAATAGCCAGAACAAATATGATGAAGAGAACAGCTTTGTATCGAACCATGCAACTGCGCCTTGTTAATTGTTAATACAAGTATTATTATTAGTTAGTGTTTCTCATAGGGATGCATTGATCCAATACTGGGATCGGCTATCGGCGATTCATAAAAATTTGCTGGATTGGGTATCGGCTTCTTGATATCAAATCAATTGATATTCTGGTTATGCGTCTAATTCAGAGGTGGGCATTTATTTTTTCATGTGGGCTATGTTCGAACCAGGACAAGTGGTGAAGGGCCAGATCACAGTCATTGGTTATTGCAATCCAATTTTGTAAATCGAAAGGTTTTTTATTCTTTTTACCATTTATTGTGAAAATGTATTATACAAAAAGGAAAGATACATGCCCCATAGCCAAGTCAATTGAATAAAAGAAATATAAAGAGTATTTACTCTCAAAAATGTGCCGGGGGCCACATTGAAACAATCCACTGGCCCCCGGGCTGCAGTTTGTCCAAGTCTGCTCTAATTAGACCTTAAAGACTAATATACTAACTAATGCTGATCCAGAACGTCTCTAAATGTATGGAATTTTCTTAAAATAAAGTTATGTTGTTATTCGCACAAAAGAATGACACTATATGGCCAAATTTTGCATCTTTTGACAAGAAAAAAAGAAAGCTATTTCTGTTGATATAGACTATCTGCAGACACAAGGATGGGAAAAGCTGAATTGGACTATCCTTAGTTACTGTTAGGCTACACGATTGATTTGTCTAAATAGGATGACACATGCAATATAATACTTTATACATGCCTATTTTAATATGTGTATGTATATACAGTATATATATGGTGTCTGGTATGGACCACTGTAAACATATACATATACATATACATATACATATACATATACATATACATATACATATACATATACATATACATATAAATGTGGATCCAATAAATATATAAGATAAATTTAGTACATTTAAGATAAAATTAGTATATAATTAAAATATATATTATAATAAAATATACATTAATTTTGTGCCTATCACATTATTTCAAACTACTTTACATTCTATGGAAAATAAGAAGAATTAATTTTCTGCTGCGTTGTTCTTTCTGTCCACAGAGCGCTTCGACCATCACTGTCCGTGGGTGGGGAACTGTGTGGGAAAACGCAACTACAGATTCTTTTACTCCTTCATCGTGTCTCTGTCCTTCCACACAGCCTTTATTTTTGGCTGCGTGACCACACATCTCGCTCTCAGTACGTTATTGTTCCTCCCATGCTTTCAAATATTTTAGGATCCTGTTACATTGGCTTCCAAATCTGGAGACTAAAATAGCAGTTACATACAGTATTCAGATAAGCTTTTTCCAGAGTTTCTTACTTTATTTTTGCCAATGCAGCAAATTTTGAATCTTAATGGATACTAGTTTTTTATGACTTGATTGATCATTACATATAATCAATTATTAGTTTTCTAATATTGGCATTATAATTTCAGTGCAATGAATAACAACAGAAAAAAGGCTAGGAACCTTTGGGGATAACTTGTTCAGCGCTATTTTTTCCATTAATAATTAATTATGTGCTATGTATATATTATTTCACCCTTCTTTGAATTCTCTTCCAGGGGCTCAAGGCGGCAAAGGACTTGTCTTTGCAATTCAAGAGAGTCCTGGCAGATATCCTTTACATAACAGCTTCTCCGTCAGCTTCAATAGTAATGACTTTATGTTTTATTGTCCTGTTGATGTCCTTGACCGTACCTTTTACTGCGGTGGAGTTGGTTGTTTGTTTCTTCTCAGTATGGTCCATTGTGGGCCTTTCGGGCTTCCATACATACCTTGTAGCTTCCAACCGGACCACTAATGAAGATGTAAGTAAAATAATATATCCAAAGTCACAAATGTCTGTGTTTTGTTTATAATATTATTAAAATGATTCCAGATCAAAGGCTCGTGGTCGGGAAAGAGTGGAGGAGAGCCAGTAACAAACCCATACAGCCACAGAAATGCCTGCAAAAACTGTTGTTCCATCCTCTGTGGTCCCATGCCCCCCAGGTAACATAGGCTGCATGCAAATAATTTATCAGTTTGAAGTTTATCAGAACTGTATTTTATTTTTTGAGCCAGTTACAGAATGAATCATTTTTTGTAGAGGTTCAATGAGTTTCACAAGTATACTGTTACTTGACTTAAAGCTAGGATTCCTGATTTTTTTTCTTATAATCTAGTAAACTTTGTCTTTTCCACCAAAACAGATGTTACAGATGTTGTAACTGCAACATTTTGTGATAAAATCTGATCGCTGTGTGCGTTTATTTGAATAATAAAGCATTATATTTTTTCAAAAATAGCCAAAAGCAGGGCTCTGATGGGCTGGCCTTGGGTAGTATAGTTTTACTTTGCTGTCTGAAAAAAGATGTTTTTAAGCAATAACTGTAGCTAAACCGATGGCATGTGGATGATGACCATGTACCAAAGGAATTTTGAAAGTTGAAGAATAGATTGAAAGCATGAAAATCAGGTACCGCAGCTTTAAAGGACACCTACAGTTTTTACATTTACTTTTTAAGGCTTTAACCATGTTATAACATTATTCTCTCATCAAAACCATACCTGGAGTTTTGTTTGATGAATCTTGTTTTGTAAGACTCTTCAGAGATCTTTAGCATTATTTTTAGGTCAATAACTTATTATCTTATGTCAAATCATCTTCATTATACATTTGTTCCTGCATTAGTATATAGAGGGCAAGGGAGTTAGTTCATTTTCTCTAAAAATACCAGTAGGTGGAGCTCTAATTAAATTTCTGATATGAGAAATGTCTTAGATATAGGTGCTTAACAGCATGTTTAAAGGACAACAATACAACAATACAATAACAGTGCAGTTATAGGTCATTTATTGTGTATTTCATTTCTCGTCTACCTCTTACTGATTTTTTGGGACATGGTTGTCACTAATGATGTTGTGTTGTGTCTCAGTTTGATTGACAGACGAGGTTTCCTGCCTGAAGACGAATGTGTGCAGACAGGAGCCGGGGACATCGAGTTGCCTGCGCTAACTACTAAGAATGAGATAAATGTGGTAGGAAAGCATTTACCCTCCGTTTGTCTGACCCTGTGTGTGACCCCTGCCTGCCCTATGCAAACTGTTTCAGCCTCTGCACTGGTCTTGTTGCATGATATTCTATGGATTCTCTTTCTGCGAGTTGAGAAGCTTATTATTTGTGTATGATTGATTCACATATTTGTGTTTTTCTGGGTGTTGTCATAGTGTTACATATGGATAAAGGTTGTCTCAAATTGGTTTTAGGTCAGGGACTAAAAATAGGGAAATAGACAATGTATGAGCCATGTGGGTATATTTAAGTTAAAGTTTCTGCAATGCTAAGGTGTGTCCTTCTTAAAGAGCAACATTTAGATAAGATAATAGTTGACAAAATTTCTATGGGTCTGTTAAGTGTGACATCACAAGTCCAAATGTTTAAAATACATAATCACAAACAGCAGAAATAAGGATTTTTTTCTGGGCATTCTAATGAATATTACATAAAAAATTTAAATATAAAAATAATTATTCTTTATATAGATGTGTATTGTACTATTGTAGTGTTTTATCACTAAACAGTGCCATAGAAATCAATATTTAAAACCACAAAATGGTAAAAAATAAAAATAAAACAATCCACAAATTAGTGGCAATACAAGGAAAGCTACTTGTTTTGTTTACTTTGAAAAATAAACTCAAATATTTATAGGGTTGCTGAGTGATTACGTTATAATTTTCACTACCTGATTTATATCATTTCATTTAAATAGAAACAAAAAATAATAATATTTTAGTTCTTGTTTCCATACGATATGTTTTCTGTTCCCATTCTGTAACATTTATATGTGTTCGGATGGAATGATGTAAATCAACATCATTCCATCCTATTTTTATTTAATCCTTTATCCATTTAAGTTTATGTTGTAAAGAAGCCATGTCAGATTTGGAAGTTGTCTGTCCCAGGCGTCTTGTATTGTGTGCGGGTAAAGCCAGTCCTAACCTGCTCTTCTGTCTGTGGTCTGTCCCTGTGCCTGTGTCCTTCTCTGACACCAGGAAGAGAAGTGTCTCGACTTTGCTGCGGTCTGCACGGCCTGATTAGCTACATTTAGAGCAGGAAAAAACAAAAGCCATGAGCGTGGTAAGCCGGGGTTCCAGTGAGGGATGGAGTGTGCAGACTCGCTGTCTCCTCTGCTCCTCTTGGCTGCTCCTCTGCATGGCTTTATTCTTAGTTTAGTGTGGCGCGGCGCATCATGTCGCACAGCATGGATGCACAAAGTGTCCACACTGCAAATCTGTCAGAGTAGCTTGTCAGCCTTCGCCTCTTATTCTTACAGTAACAGTTTTCATGTCGCTGTTCTGCACAGTTTTGTCAGCACACGTCAGCCATTTGAGTTGAACTGTTGGTTAAATCATATTTTTTCACTTGTACACAAAATCTGACTTATTTCCATCAAAATACATCAAACCTTAAAAAGCAGTCATTTGAGTGCTTCTTTTGATGTTTGGCCTCTCATCCAAGATGCATAGGAAGCTACTACTATTAATTTTGCTCACAATAGACCAATAATGATCCAGTATACTTTTTTGTACTTTATTTTAGATTTCAGTTGTGAGGATTATGTACACATTTGTCTCTTCCCAGTTCATATTTTTAAATTGATAAGGCCTCTTGGATGTGAGCGGGGGAAAACATCCAGACATTTTCTTTGGACTTCAGAAAATGCAGAGCTCCAAGTGTGGTGTAATCATTATTTTTCAGTCGTTATCATGAGAAAGTATTGTGTAAAAACAAGAAAAAAAATACACATTATAAGAAGTTAAGTTAGGCACATTTGCAGGAAGGCACAGTTCTAAAGCAGAAGTTAATTTCCATCAGTATGGGACCTGAGACGTTGAGATTGTGTGTATCTAGTCTGATCTTGGCCAGTGTGTACATTTCTCCTTACATACTTCCACTGTAGGGAGAAATGTACTGATGACGCAGACCAAGATAACAAGAGCTGAGCTGGCAGTGTTTGGCACAGGAAGAAGTGCTGTTTACGCCAACGCTGCTTGAGCCCCAATGACGACTTCAGAGGTAATTAATGATTCATTTTGTGTTGGGGCTCAGCAAGTTCAGGGCCTTGAGTGTTTGTTGATTCCTTTAAGTTTTGTAGAGATAAATCTATAGAGAAACACCATCATAGTACAGATTTACTCCTCAGTAACATCAAACCAGATTGTTTCAGGACAATTTAAACGAAAACAACCAGAAAATTATTTTGAGGTAACATAAAACCTTTACATGAAAAAAGTGGTTAAAATGTTAAACTAAACTCGTTATAACATAATAGTGCAACACCAAAGACGCCTGAAAATAATGATTACATTCTGCAGCTCTGCCAGTGTGGCGCAAACAGTTTTGGAGTAATTTTGCATGGAGATATATTTTTTTTTTCTACAGAGCGCAATATGTGAAAAAGGCTCCTGAGGCTTTGATCACTTTGCGAAAGTGATCAGAAGTTCATTTGATGAAGCTTTCTCATGAACATTAAACCCATTTGCAGATCTTACCGTCAGCTTCAGCTTGTATCACCATGTCTTCTCTCTTCCAGTGCACACAAGGAACTAAGGACCTTCTGGAGTCTGCTGCCCGCTCTCCCCTCCTGGCCAGCTCGTGTCCTCAGGGAAAACCTCAATCAGTCCAGACCTACTCGGACAACCGCCTCACCGTGCATCCCCCTCCTGCCCAGGAGTTGTCCAACATGTGTCCCGCTCCTCCCCAGTCGTCTGCTCCATGTCAAAACAAAACGCACACCTCTCCGCCGCAACAAACCAAAACTCAGTCGTCCAAGAGGAAAAAACATGCAGCTTTGCACACCCTAAACTCTGACATTGAAGCTCCAGCGGCCCCTACCTCTGTGGACGTAGATCGCCACCACCATCACCATCACCACCGCCACCACCACCGATCCAAAATGCGAGCTCCACGGCACACAACCACAGCTAGCAACTTCTGAAAAGCATGCTGTACCTGTATTTTCTCCCAACACTGTGTCAGAAGACAAATGAACTGTAAATGTTATGTTTCCAGAAAAGATGAACATATAAAATTGAAGTTTCTTTAGAAAATGGCTTCCTGGCATATTGAAATAATCAGTTATTTTTGTTAAAATGCGTATCTGCTACCTCTTTGTTTGCATAAACATTTCATCGCTTTGCCTGGAATGCTTGTCAGTAGGGCATTTTCAATTTGAAGTACAAACAAACAAGTTTTTTGGCTGTCAGCACTGTCAACTCTTCAAAGAGCAGACATTTAAGCCTAATGGTGGTGTCACCTGCTTGTCTCCATGAAGACTTAAAGCTACTTTATCCAAATTGTATTTTCTGTAAATATTACAATAATTACAACTTGTTTGCCCCCATGAAGTGTACTGGTGCCACACACTTAAACTGCTGCACGTCATTATACCCTGCTTCACTTCATAATCTGAAAAAGATATAAAGCTGTGCAAGTAACCAAAAAAGACAGCATCTTGTTTTATTGTTTGAAAATCAGTAATAAAAAGTTGCAGTATCCGTCTGATTATCATAACAATCTTATCTTTCAAATGTAAAAAAACAAAAAAATCATGTGACATTGGTTCTCAACGCAAACAAAGAAATCATTTTTTACATTTGCATCAGCCTTTACGAACAAAGTCTTCCTTTATTCACATGATTTTGTCTAGAACATTTTTCAAACAAACACATTTTTGCTAACTTGCTCAAATCCTCTAGCCACAGAAAATTGTGCAGAAGTTGAACTCACAACCTCTTTGCTCTTACCACTATCCTGATCTGGAAACATAACAATAGCTGTGACTGTGTCCTTATCTTCCTTGCTCTTTCTCTGGGAATGGCGATCACTTACAAAATAAAAGAACACCAAAGCAAAATTTAGTATTATTTTTATTTATTTGTCAGCTTTAAGTTAGCAAATAGCTGTAGAATAGAATGCACATAAATCAAAAACAAGTGGGACATGCTTTGTAGTTTAAAAATCAATGGTTTTGATACATCTGCTGGGACATGCACACCAAATTAAAAAACATGGTCCAAAATTCATTCATTCATTTCTTTTCCACTTAGCCTATCCCAGTGACTTTGGGCCTTAGGCGGGGGAACACCCTGGACAGTTGCATGACAACCATTCACTCTCTCATTCATTCACATGGGAAATTTACAGTGATGCCCTATTGACTTAAACATATAATTTTTGGTTTTGTGGTGTGATGATTTTCACACCACAAAACCTGAAGCAAGATCCAACTACATTCTAACTCTCACAAAGGCTTCAGCACATGATAATGTCCACTTACATTATGTTTTTCTTTGCAATTAAACTTTAAAAACATATTTTTACAGACAGCAAAGGGAGACTGGAGGTGACCACTCAAGCACAGCCAATCAGAGCGCTGCATTTGGCTTTTAGAGAGAAATCAAAAGCCTTTTATTTTGATTTAGACAGGACACAGTTATTTCATTTTGTCACAATCTGCTGCTTATATAATCTACTTTTTGGTAGAAAAGACTGAGTTTATGAATTTACAACTAAAAAAGTCAGCTACCCCACCTTTAAGTAGTATCGTTTTTATATCAGACAAAGGATGAAGTAGCATAAATACCTTTACATGTTTCAACGGTGACTTCCGTCTTCGTCAGAAGGTCCGACCCGGGAGTTGAACCCACGATCTCCTTATTGAGAAGCTAGTGTTCTAACCACTCTGCTACCATACGCCATAAAAAACTAAATTTATTTCAAATAAAGTAATAATGAAAAAGCACCAAATAAAAAAAAAAAGTACACTCACATTTGGAAACACACATTCCAAAACACACACTAAAAAAAAAAAAAAAAAACCTAATTTTAAATATATTGTTTATGTTTTTTTCAATTTTGTACAGATTTTGGAAATTGTGTTTGTCTTTTCAAATGTGGTGTGTGTCTTGAATTTCTTGTTTTCAAAATTGGGCCCGTGTTTTGCCCTTCAGGACCATCGTAGGGATCTCCATATTATGCATTTAAGTTTTAATGTGACCTCATCAGTAAGTCAGCGCCTCAGATCTATTATAATATCATCAGCCTGGGTCATTTTCTCAATGTTGTGGTTTAGCTATTACTAGTTTGTTGTCAGAAAACGCTCTCTGACTAAAAGGAAAATCCATCCCAATGTGGAATTTGAATCAGCGGCGTCTCCATTAAAAAGCAATGAAGAGGAGAGCAGAGGGACAGTTAGTGGGGATGAGGTCATCTACAGACATGTGCAGCGGTAGGATTTGAGGATTTGGAAAGCAGATTTAATACACTATAGGGACATTTTACAAAATCACATGGACTAGCTTAACCAGTTTCAGTCTGGGGCAGAACGCTCTCTCTTTCCAAAACAGACATTGATGTGATTCTTTAGAAATCTTCCTCTGCACAGCTTTATTTAACCACCAGAAAAGAATTTTAGTCAGTATGTAGTGATTGATATCTGAAGGTCTTTTTGTGAACTTTTTACTTTTCTATCAGTATCATTAAAAAAAAACACCCACAGAATACTGTATATTTTATTTTGTCTTCTTAAAAACAACTTAATATATACTAGGCCTACTGCAAAAGATATTATGGTAATTTTGTCATTTAGATTACTTTTTCCACTTTCAAATTGCTTGCAGTTGGTCTAGTTGCAAACTTCAGCAAGGTTTATCTTTACTATTCTTTTGTTTTGTTTTTTTTGTTTAAGTGACACATTTCTTCCTGCCAAGTTGTGCCTGTTTCTTGCTATTGTTGCAGGCCTACAATGAAAACTGAAAACTATACTTTATTTTCAAAGATTTTTCCTGGAAATTCTCAACTCAAATGCACTCTAATGTTAGCCATTAAAGGGGACCTATTGTGTTTTTTATATTTAGTAAGAAACTAGAACATATGCAGATCAGTAATTTACCTTTTGTTCATTGTAAAACACAAAGTTGATCAAAAACAACTTAAAAATAGGAACAGCTCTATTGACTTTCTGTTCAAAACTGCAGAACTGATAAGCCTTCAGTTTAAAATGTAACTGTAAAAAGCAACAGATTTTTAAAAACTATTTTTTATTGTTGAAAGTAACTATGGGACAGTTTTGAACCATATATGCTTCAATTTGAGTATACATCTTTTGAATTATAACAAGTAAATACAGACAAGTGGGAGGGGATAGGTGGTAGGTGAGAACGGGGATTTCTGAGCACTTGAGCTCCAGCTGAAGAACAACACAAGATTATTCCAACATGCAGGAATCAATACAAATATAACTTTGAGTAAACTAATGATGAAGGAAGGCCATTATAACAAGGTTAAAAACTTAGAAAAGTGAATTTGAAATCATGTATTTAACCCATTGTGTCACTAACATGTTTGAATGTGTACTGTTTAGGAGAGGATCTAAAAATTACTTGGTAAAAGTATTTTATCTCGTCTTTTTCCCTTTTGTGAAACCTGTAAAGTGACCACAAGGTGCCAGTGATGAGCCACAGTCAAATATTGGCACGTGCTGTTTATCAAGGCACAAACAGCCTATGCAAAAAAAAAAAAAAAAAAAAAAAAAAAAATCACTACTGCTACATTCAAGGCAACTGACACCATTTGGGAGAAATTTGCTAGATTTTTTCTTCCCAAAACAAAAGTATTTTAAATCACTGTAGATGCACCAGTAGAGCTATGTTGCTATACAATATAATTTGTGCATTGTGAAAAGCACTTTTAACTTTAAACAGCTCTTGTTGTTTACAGTTTGAAATGTAAAAATTGAATAAAACCCCTTAAATTTTGGTAATAATTTAGTTTGAGCTGTGCCAGAAAATATTTTCAAACAATAAAGTATGTTATGACTCAAGAAAGGTTGAAAAACACAGAGGAGTGAGTATTCAGGTGGCTTTAGTTCAGGGGGAAATGCCGTGTCCTAAAATATTCACAATAATGGTAAATATAGATTCATATTTATTATTGTTACAATTGTTGGTGAAACATAGTTAGTTGAATTTGCCAATGTTATTTAGCTTATATTTCATTTTCAAGTTTCCAAGAAAGGCATTTAAGCTGGTGAGATGTTGGAGAGAAATCTTAAAGAGGTAGGAACAGTCTGCAGAAACTGGCTCTAGGGTTGAGGCTGCATGAGCTGAGGCTTGACAGCAGATTGACTCAGTTGAGTGGTTGTCAGCTACAGGAAGACTATGAGGAAATGAAGGCAGCCAGAAGTACAGGAAAGCACCGTGGAGTCTTTGAGATTGACAGTATGGCCCTGGCATATCAGACTTTGTGTATGGCTGGTCTACTCCAGTGTAAAGTTGAGTTTTGGAAATCTGATTCACTGTATAGATTTTTACATACACGTTAGAATATAAACTGGTCTAGGGTAGTCAAAGTCATTTGGCTTGAGAGAGGAGTCATATTTGTCAAGAAATCTCTGAACAGATACAGCTTATCACCAATTTACATCTCCATCTCCAGGCCTAAATGAAAATTAGAGTATGCTATTAACAGTTACTGTTCCATTAAGCCCATGAAGAATTCAAAACAAACATATCGGGACGGTTCCCACCTCAGTGTAGTTTAACTTAGCCAATCTAACTATTTAACAGATGTAAATGTCCAGTTTGTGCCAGTTTCAGTGTAGTTCTTTTCTTGGGACAAGTATCAGGCATGACTCAGTTTTGCTGAATTGAAGAAACTTCTTGGATCAATGGCAAAATATTTGTCCATTTGTTAAATATTTAGCTTTTGTAATACATTCAGTTTTTCAAAGGGCTTTACCAGAGGTGTGGTGGTGTGGTTTGCTGGAGCAGCTGCATCACAGAAAGAGAGAGAGAAAGAAGCTGGAAAAGGTCATCAAGAAGTCCAGCTCCATCCTGGGCTGTGATCTGGACTCGGTACGAGAGGTGGAAGCAGGAGGCTCCTGGCTATTCACATTTATACTGGATCATGAGTCTCATACCCTGCAGGACGCCCTATCAGCTCTGAAGAGCAGCTTCAGTGACAGACAGATTCACCCCCGGTGTGTGAAGGAAAGGTTCCGCAGGTCCTTCCTTCCTGCTGCTGTCAGACTGTACAACGAACACTGTTAACTCTACATTACTGTGTTACCATGTGAATAATCTCTGGTACAACTCACTGATGTCACTTTGTCTGGTATTGTTTATCTACCTCTTTATTCCTTTTCGAATGCTGCTCTGTACATAAACATAATACATGCCACAATAATATGATACTGATTATATAATAAATATTATTTTTTATTAATACATATTTTTTGCTAAGTCTATTATCTCGTTTGATTGGATGCTCCTATTTCCCTACTGTTCTTGAACTGTGCGTTGCAACACTGGGATTTCCTTATTGTAAAGCAAATTAAGAATATCTTATCTAAGAAGTTAATGACAGGCGTGATCCATGTACTGCCTGCAACTTTTTGTTTGAACTTTTCAAAGCTTTCAGTGATAACAATCAACGAAAACATAACTGCACTGCCACATGGAGAATTACTTAGCAAAAAGAAAAGACAGCCTTCACACATTTGTGAACTATTTTTGTAGAAGGCAAAGAAGAAAAAGTGAAACAACTTGCTGCATTGTGTGCATTACTCATAGTCCACAGCTGCCCTGAGGTAAGACCACAGCAATCAGTCTAGCAAGTTTGGGTTAAGCGTCTTGCCTAAGGACACAACAGCAGCCATTATACATGCACTACTTTGAGCAGTATTAAAGCCACTAATCTTCAGATTGCTAAAGCATTTAAAAATAAAGATTTATCTTGAATATTTTTGGTGATATAGGCCACCTTCAAACACAATGAGTCAATTTTCAGTTCTCTGGTTAAAATGATTAATATGTCACCCTCAATGAAATAGTGCGTTTGTCATCACCAGATTAAATGTGTCATCAAGTGGTTTCCCTTTAAAACTCTTAATTACAGCTCACACATGTTGGCTGCTGAGCTCTGCGTTTGCGTAATTGCCTTTACCCTTTCAAGACACTTAAAAGCTGTGCAGAAAAGTGACCCTAATCCCTGTTTAGATGATACCACTGCCATAAACGCACACCTATAGATTTTAGTGAGCTGCGTGACGTCAACCATTACGCCATTTGTTGACATGACGAAAGTGTTGGAGATTAGCTTTGGCTTTGAAAGGAAAGAGTCAGGAATGTTAAGGATTGCCGTTGGTCAGCTGGATATTTTCAGTTTTTCGCAGCTGGGACTTGACCTGTCTGGCTGCCTGTTGCGCATGTGTGCCGTTTGCGAGGGAAGTGGGGCTCCCCATCGTGTGCGTATGCTCTTTGGAATGTCAAGCTAAATTACGTATAGCTTTGGGCCAAAAGGAGTCTGCCATGTTTAATGAGTTCCTCACAAGAGAGTAAATACATGTTTGGGGGAGCAGTAGCAGTTAACATAGCAGATCTCCTCTTCCTGGTTGACTGCTTGTGTCGTAAAAAAAAAAAAAAGTCTATGTTATGTAGTATGGTTGCCAAGGAGATTCCCCCTCCCCTGTTGTGAAGGAGATTCGGGTTTTCAACACTCTCTACTATGCTGGTTCAACTGTGGAAGTCTGAGCACCTCACGAGACAGATGAGGTTATGTCTTGTAGCAAAGTCATGATCAAGGGCATGGATTTTAGCTGACTGAGGTGTAGCCATGTGGGGTAGATAGTTTGGAGGCGGGAGTAGAGTTGGCATTGGTCATTAATTTACTGTGATTTGAACAATACAATATGAATTAGGAAGGGAACATTGTAAAATAAACTTCAAAATCAGAAAGTCGTCAGTAGAACCACCCTCTTCAAATACTAGTGACCTTATTCTGCCACGCCCATTTTTCTTGGCACTTCCTGTTTATCTGCAGTAGAATTCAGCTACTGGGTTTATTTTCATTGTAGTTATGTCTGTTTGAGATTGCCCCACAAGAGAGACCAAGCTCTGGTGATTAATGATGGCGTGCACTGTGTGTCAATGGCTTTTGCTCTTGTGGCGTTCGTTACCATCATGGCTGTTAGCTTTAGCCTTTTGCTTGGTGCAATACAGGTTGTGGAACATGCGCAGTTATGTTTCCCCCATACTTCTTTGGACCAATTAGAGTGGGAGTTCTAGAGAGAGCAGCGGTAGCCAAAGGTAAAATGCTGTTTTATACAAAACAAAAACCTTTTGAACCGGAAAAAAGTTCTTGATGTGAAACTATAAGAATTGCCACAAATTCTGACCGTTCTTCAAGCAGTTTGTGTTTGTATTGCGCTCTAGGAAAAAAATGCTTTCTAGTCTGCAGAGGGATTTTCACGCTGCAGTACCAATGGAGCGGCCACGGCAACTGATTTACAATGGCTAAAACCTAGCAATGTCCCAAATAGATAATATATTAAATCTATGAGAGAGACAAGCAAACATGTTAGTTAAACAGGAAGTGTGCTGCCATGACAAGTGGGCGGAGCCAAAAAAGATACTCTTCTTCTTCAGTAATGGAAGAAAAAACACTAAACAAAAACGTGAGCTGATGTTAATTATTATCAAGAAAAAGGAGTGGCCACAATAAAAGGATCCTTTTATATATGTTCAGTTTTAGCACACAGCACAACTCAACAGCTGTATAATTATTATTGTATGAAGATTAGAGCAGCCTATGTGCATTGCATGTCCATAGGCTGCCTCCCAAGGCGTTGGCTCTACTGTATACAAATGTTTTTGTTTTATGACATTGTTGACATTAAACACACCTCAATAATTTGCCTGTGAAATATCAGTGAATCCGCTTTCCATCTCATCTTTTTATAATCTGTGCCAATAGTCCACCATAAATCATTTCTGCTGTGCACTAAGAGGTAAAGTTTCATACTTGATTTACAATGTGAATGCATCTTGGCAAACAACCAGAGCCCTATAAAAGTCTGTAATTCTATGAATTTATCACAGAGAACACAATGGGTGAGCTGAATTGTTTTTGTAGGCAGACTAATTTCTGGTATATTTATCTACACTCCTGAGTGTAAATAAAACTGCGACCAGAGAACCCTAATAATCACTAGAGCCTCTTTTTGAAATATTATATTACGTGATGCTATTACAAAAACTGTTTCCTCGCCAAGAAATATGCTTTTAGTCTGGAGAATAATACGGCAATCAATCTGCAACAGTTGGCAGAAGATATCTGTTATCCTGTTTGGTAAAGTGTACATCAGTGACATTATGACATCATGATATTACAAGTAATCTAATCACAATGTAACTCACAAAGAGCTCAACTGGACTTCTAGCTCTTACACTGTGTGGAAAAAAATTACTTAATTTATGTAATCTCTACATGTTTCATAGAGATTCAGAATTTTTGAGAAATCACAAATAAATACAGCCAAGTGGGTGGGGACAAATGCTAAACAAAAACGGGAATTTTCTCATGTATCAGCAATTATAGAAAAGTTTTTTAACAGGCTTAAAGACTTTAAAAAGTGGATTTCATACAATATATCTCCTTCAAGAATGAAACTGTGGACCTGTGCGTTGTTTTGCATAGGTTGTGACCAAATGGCTGCGTCAGGATTTTTACGTTGTGCAATTAGTATAAACTGAGGCTACTTTTACAATGTGGGCTGGAACATAGTCACCACATTTTGTTAGGACTGTTAGACTGTGTGGGGTCTACCAGTGTGAACCCAACGCAATGTAAAGAGCCTGTAGAATAGGCATTGTGGCTGGTTTATGTGAGCATTTATAGGTTATACAATACACCTATAGAGTAATAAAAGCACACCATGAAAAGCACAAAACAAGGCTGACTGAATTGTGAAATACATAAGCACAACATTTTATGAGAATGATTAAATGAATATGAAATTTAAGTCAGTAGCACCAGTGATACCAAACGGAAAATCATAGGAACAAGTTATCAAGTTGTGTAAAAAGAAAAATTTGAGCTGAAAAGCACAATTCAAGTGAAGGTAAGAACATTATAATCAGAGAAAAACGTTGTGACTAAGGTACGCTACCTTATTTTCACACTGCAAAACAGAAAGTAGGTTACATCTGTCTAAATACATCCTTGCTCTCACAAAACCTTCAGCAATTGGTTAATATCGTTTTAGCGACAATAGTGGCTTCAGAACATCTTTTTTTCAGACAACAAGGTGAAAATGGAGTGGATCACCCAAGCACAGCCAAACAGAGCACAGCGTTCGGTTCCTGATGAGAAATAATATACGTAATATTTTATTCTTCAATTTACAGCTGAACACAGCAGTACACATGCTGTCTTATTTTTTCACAAAAGTACTGCATTTACAATACACTAGCCAAACCCAACTACACTATGTTTTGGCCTAAGTGCCAAATTGTATTATTAAATGTCATCATTAACATCTTGTGTGTCCAGGTTGGCCACAGGGAGAAACATGCATACTCTACACAAAAAGACCAAGGCGTGAGGTAAGAGCGCTATCCACTCTGCCACCATGCTGCCATAATAGAAATAGAAGCGGCTTGGAAATAGAAGCAGGTCCATTAGCTTCCTGCTCAAAACTCCAGGGTATTGTATAACTTATCATTCAAATGACTCTTCTCGTTTTTTGCTTCCTTAGAATCCGTCCATATTTTTTGCTCACTAACCTAATTCATTCTGTTTTTGCTTTCTGAACTGTTCAGAGTGATATGTTTTAAGCTTTTTTACAGCTGTTAGGAGTGAGAAATGCCAGTATGCTAACAGCAGTTAGCAACAATGCTAACAACAATAATAACAGACAAACTTAGCGAAGATGGGTGAACAAACTGGACATAATTAGATGTAGTCTAGGGTGACCAGACGTCCTTATTTACCTGGGACAGTCCCTATTTTTAGCCCTGTGTCTCATGTCCCAGCAAATGTATCCCAAACCATTGTTTTGTCCCAGTAATACACAAGACATTTTCCAGTTGTCCTGACTTTTTGACCATTTTGACACTTCCCAACAGTGAAGGGAGGAATAAAATGCTTTTTCTTTTCTGAAAACTAGACAAAAGTATGCTTGAAAATAACCAAAACACAACAAAATTGCAAAAATTTGCTATCATAAAAAGTTTAGACAATATACATGAGTGTGAAGGAGCCCTGGATGGACAAAATGCATAAGGAAGTTCTTTTTTACCTGTTATCGTCACAAAACTCGAGTTTGATATTATCGCAAATCGCGATAATTAAGGGCCGCAATTAAATAATCGTGACATTTTTTCGTAATCGTGATAATCGTACGTGACAATAATCGCAATTATAGCATGAGATGTGGGCCTTTGGCTTCATAAGAGCATCTAGAATCTGCTGTGAACCTAGTAAGAAGCTGTATTATAGTTAAACAAAGAAAAGGTCCATGTGTTAAAGTTAATTAATGACTCTGAGACAAAGTTAGTAGATTTTTGATTTTTTACATTTGTTCACTTTGAATCATTGTTGATTGTACTAATAATACAATAATTAGTTGTTCAAACAAATACATATTGTGCGAAATATTTCAGTGATTTTGAATTTGTGCACTTTCATGTTTAGTAAATTATCGTGATAATATTGTTAATCGTGATTCTTTTGGTCACAATAATTGTGAGTGCAAATTTTAATATCGTCCCTTGCCTAGTTTGTCCCAGTTTTTATTTTTGAAAATCTGGTCACCCTAATGTCGGGATATTGGGGCATAATTTCCACCTAAATATATACCTAACAAAATATATGTGCAAGGAAGATTCACAATTAAAATTTTGAATCTTTTATGTTTAACCCTGACTCTACATTTTTTAGCATTCAAATACAGACAAGTGGGTGGGAATAGGTGATAGACAAGATTACTCAAATGTGCATGAATCAATTCAAATACAACATTTTCTGGTTAAAATCTCAGAAAAGTGGATTAAAATATAAATTTAATACCTGATTTCAATAAAACTCAAATGATGTATATGCCAAACTACATTTAAATGCATTTCAGACTCAAAAGGAAAAAAGCTTGGCCCCGTCTATGCAAACAGCCGCACCAGGACCCAGAAAATAAGAGACTGCAAATACAGGAAAAGGACTGCAATTCTGTCAATGAGCCGTGATGTTTGAGCAAAAAATATTCCAGTGGGAAAATATAATCAAAGGCCTCTCTAATCCGGTTTTCATTCAAGTTCAAAATACAGCGGCACTGTACGGCGCCACACACGCTGCTGACATACCCAAGAAAATGTCAAGCGATGATCTGAGGAAACAGCTCATTTACAATATGAATCTTGTGACAAACAAAATATAGCTTTACAATACGGAAAATACATCTTCCTTTTAAGAGCCAGGACAAACACAGGAAGTCTTGTGACATTTCTATCATTACAATGCCAGAGTTGTGGCCGAGTCGGTGTACATACTGGCCCTTTAATTCAGCTCCTTTACCAAAATACTCTGCTAAAGTTCAATTTTAATTTCAAGCTAGGACTCTTTCTGTTGCCGTCAACCCTAGCCTCTCCCAAAGCCATGGTAAAAACTGTTTTCATTGCCTAACTTAACCATAGGCTTCACCTAACCAAAGAATATAGTTGTTTTATATCAGAGTTATAGCCATAAATTTGAACAAAACCTAGCTTTCTTTTCTCTGGCTATAGGTGTGGTGTCTAAATCCTCATTTTAGTCAGCCAGTTGAAGCAAAAGACTATGAATGGTGTCTGCATTTGCACAATGTTAATGGGAGCTGCTTTCTTTTGGGTAATTGGAGCCCATATTTTCAATTGTTAACTGTGTGAAAATGAGAGACTGACACTTTGACTCTGGCTTCTATAATTAGCATTCAGAACGTCTCTAAGGCTAAAATGAAATGAAATCTCTCATTAGGATAATCATCTTTTTAAGTATTTGACCCACAACCTTGCTCAATAGATGCTGGAAGGCATTTCAGACACAAATCTTGAAGCTGATAGCTATGTCCTCAAGTAAAAGCAGTCATTCTTGCAAACAACGAAAAAAACAAGATGTAATGGTAAGTTGCGAAACAAACACGCTGAACACAGAAGCATGTTAATGAGCTGAAACTATGTGACATAAGAAACTATCCTGAATTTGTCTTTATGCTGTCTCCTGCAGAGGAGGAAGAAAACAAAAACAATGCATTACACTGACAATATTCAGTCCACATGAAAGTTATATATATATTGTTTATTGTTGGTCTCATCATTTTGTCTTATCAACAGCAGAGTTGACAAAGTTCACTACTCGAGTAAAAGTACATGCTTGTCTAAAAAATGTCTTTTATTTGAGTAAAAATACAAAAAGATTGTAAATTTACTTACATAAAAAGAGAAAATACAAAGTTGTTGTTAAATGTATTGGAGTGTAAAATAACTGTGCCTTAATCAATGAATCTGACTTTAATCATGTAGTAATTCCATGACTATTTTGTCCTGTTCCTAGCCTGAGTGTGGATAGATGTCCAGAATTGCCTTATACACATACACTGCAGCTCGTCAAGAAGGGTCCAGAGGCCTTCAAAAGTTTTGGATCTTTTCTCTCATCTCCCTTGGAATGATTGCCTGGAAAATCCATACTACAATACATTGTCTAACTATGTTGGATTAATTAACTGTGACTACCAAAACAAACATTGCTCCATGCTAGGAAAGAAAAAAATCATTAACAAAAAAACAAAACAAAAAAACAAAACACACATGGGCTGATTTGGTGATTGATATAGGAACATCTTTTTTGCAGAAGAGGAGAATCTATGTTTTATTAATAGGAGTTCCCAGAACTGGCGTCTCGACGTGATGCCATGGCCTATAGCTTCTGACTCTGAGGTTTGTAGGAGTGTTCGGGATCTCTGTGGGACTCTAATGAGGGAAGACCACCCCCGAAAAAACTACTTTGCCATTAAGTCATTTTCCATAGTGCACAAAGGTGTATTGTGCCTTGTGTTGCACAAGGAACCCTATAATCAACACATCAGGTTTTACACATCAAGTTTTTGCCACACTTCCTGTCATATTTTGAGTTAGTGGGTGACTGTTGATACAATTTTAAACACCACTATGTACTTACACAAACACTTTTCAGATTTTAGTGGATTATTAGATGCAGACATGATACTGCAAACTAATTTTCACCTGAGTTGGTCAAAGGACAAAAACTGCTATTTAGTAGAATTTAGTAGAACATGTCATTTAACATTCAAGTCATGTATAATATTTAGATTATCACAATGCGACTTCAAAGAACTTCATCAATGCTATGACGTAGTGCTCAGCGCGAACATCAAACGAGTGGCTATGGATGAATTTATTAGGCTGTAAAAGAAGGGTTTGGGCTGCTGCTGAACGACCTCACATCTGTGCTCAATCTTCAGCGTGCCATGTAATGAGGATTACTGGGCCTTTGTTCTCTGCTCTGGGAGAGAGGGAGCCAGGTAGGGGTCTGTAAGCTCAGGTAAGCCTGCATACGGTCACTTCAGCGAATGGAAAACATTAGCCCCGACCTGTGGAGGTTCACGGCTTAGCGGTTGGATTGGGGTTCTTACTTCAGGCTTATGGCCTTTATGGATCAAATGTCAAGAGGATATACTATGATTTGCATGAGGTACGTCGCAAATTGCTGGCAAAACAATGTGTTATTTGAAATACCTACTTTCAACCAAGCAATGCGAAAATCAGGTATTCAGATTTAACACAAGTGTATACACCAGTGTCTAGTTTATTCTTATTGGTCTCTTTTACAGATTGTAAAAGTTCATTAACTTCACTTCATCGCATCAATCCAAAATGAACTACATCCTACAGAGAAACATGTGCAATGTTGGAAGCAACAATGGCCCACCACCACAAACACAGGGCTACAGCAGGTGGATACATAACTCACCTTTACTGGAGGTGTTGGCATAATGGGCTGGAAATCCTGACACAAGCCGCATCTTATCCTGTGGAGATGGAACACAAACAGCAGAGGCTTCAAAGAGGGGGGCAGGTGTGCACGAATAGCTACCTCATCAGGGGAAAGAGACACACAACAAGAGGTCCACAAGAACACTGCCAGCCCTGGTGCCATGACGCTTTACCCCTAATGATGCATTCGTTAGTTTTTACGACTATTACACCCCATAAAGTATGTTTTGATTATATGTGGGCTCTGTGTAGCTTAAGGGCTGTTCTGTAGAGATTGAGCACAACTTTACACATTGTATTTGTCACAAGAGAGGTGCTTAAAATGACAAAAAGCAGTAATGTCAGAACTGAATGTCACAATGTCCACGCTTATTGCTTATGCATGGACGCAGGTTGACAATACATGACTTTTAACCTACAAGCTTAATATAAGTTTGCTCAAAACAGCACTAAGAAAAACCAATCCCTTTATTTTTAGGTTTGCCTTATTAGTTTTTACTTTGAAGCAAATAAACTGACCATTCTAAGTAAAAATATGTTATTCTTAAACTGAACCATCTTGGGTTTTAGGTTAAAAGAGTTCCTTTATTCCTTCTTCCAATTTAACCATGTAATTGATTTCAATTCTAAATCAGATACAAGTAGGTCAGTTACCAGATAATGTTAGTTAATATTGCACTTGGCTGTACATCATGCTCTACTTTTAGGAAACATGAGTGACAATGACAAGTTAATAATAGCTCCTCAAAGTATGCAGTTTCAGGCATTTAAAAGAACATTATGTGACAAAAGACAGGCTTATGCAAATTACACTGCATTATGTAATGTATTTGGTAAAGAGTTGACTTCTTAAAATAGCTTTACAATAGCAATAAGATCACAACACTACTGATTGTGATAGGTTTGGCATCGAGCCAACCTTTTTCTTACCGGACTGAATGGAGAATGCAACTGTTTCACAATGGCAAAGTGAAAAAGTGAACAACATGAAGCTTATACAACTATTCATGGTAACTTGAACATTTTAGCTTTTCTCAAGGAGTGTCCACCACGTGTTTGCCTTTATAGAGACAAATTTCTTTTCATAGTGAGGCATTAAACATACTGTATTCATCTCCATGGAGATAGGCATGTGATGTTACCACACCAAGTTAGAGCACAAGTTTTAACTCCAGCAGAAGACAGGTCCCTGTCTTAACTCAGTCAATGTTTAGTTCTGACTGGCAGCAGTGGGAGATCTGTACTGAGCATCAGTTTAAAGGAGCTATAACTGATTACAAGTATTTACCATTAAAGTACTTAAAATCTTTTTTCTAGCACTGATTACTTGTTAATACAGGAGTAGACAAGTATTTTTCTACAAAGGTCATACTCAAACCCAGACAAGTGGTCTAGGCCTAGACGGTGAACAAATTCTATTTACTGCAGCACATTTCGTCGAAATGCAGTAACATTTGTAACATTTTGAGATAAAGCTAACAATATTTTCATAAGAAAGTTGAAGCTTTAAAAGGTGTAATTTTACAAGAAAACCACATAAATAAAAAACTGTAATAAATCATTTTGATTTTGACCCATGTGTGTACGTTATCACTGTGATTAATATTACATTTATGTAAACTTCAAGTTTAATTTGAATAAATTGCAGCTTTTTCTGGCTTTAGACTTTAGACCACTTTGTTCTCGTATTTAGTTTATTCTTTTTCCTCTCTTACAAAGGATTTAAAGCTTTGACTTTTTCCTCAAAACATGACAAATTATTTTGAAATTATATAATTTTTTTGTGTATTTATATGTCCTTTATACTTCATCTAACATTTCTATTTCTCAAAAGCGTGCACTGTCTTGTCTCCGTCTAATAATGCCTGTTTGTTCACCAAACTCTACCAAGTACTTCTGTTGTTGTTGTTAGCATTGTGGCTAACCCCTATTAGCATACTGACACACCTCGCTCCTAACGCACAATGTGCTAAACAGTTTGGAGGCTCAGAAAGTATTAGGTGATTGAGCATATGGAGTGATTTAGAAGGATTATTAAGATGATTAAGGAAGAAAAAAAATTGGGTATTGAACCTTGATCCCCATAACAAGAATCAAGTGGTGTACCCCATCAAAAGGTTACAATGTGCACATTTTTTCAAGTCAAAATGGAAAGTTAGTCAAGATATTAAAACTATTTCCGTTAGTCATGACCCGTTTAATATGCCTGTAACTATTCTATCACATTTCTTTCTTTTTGGTCACAGCCTTAGTCACCATGGGAATATTGGGAGACGCAAAAGGAGCGTGCTGGCTTGTGGTTGGATTTCTGACATGTTAAATAGCCTATAAAAACTCACAATTTACCACACTAACGGAGCATGCAAGCCATTTGGTGAAGCCATTACATTCGCCCTTATTTCAGCGTTGCATACATCCTTTTTCCTTTTATAGAAAATGCATTACTCAGGGTTTCTGGCATTGGCTCTGAGACTACTTAATCACACCTGTCTCACATGTGTGTATGTGAATCAGCATTTAAATGTCAAAAATCATTGTTTTTAAAATTCCGAATGTGCAAAGATTTGTCTTTGGGGAGGATAGCATACATTTTTTATTCCAAGGTGGTACATTTTCACAGGCTTTCAGAATCGGGTTTGAAAGTTATTCTAGTTGTTTGTAGGTCTATTAAAGATATAAGCTTTTGTAATGTTCAAAAGTTCCTGTAAATATTCAAATCAATTGCGAGTTTCAATGATGTTTATAACCTCTCAGGTTCATGAAATCACATGTGGTGTGCCTCAAGGTTCCATTTTAGGTCCTGTGCTTTTTAACCTGTACATGCTCCCTCTTGGTGGTGTCATCAGGAGACATGGAATCAACTTCCACAGTTATGCAGATGATACACAGCTTTACATCTCCATGTCTCCTGATGACACCAGGCCAATGGATGCTCTTTTTAACTGCATTTTAGACATCAAATCCTGGATGGCAGAAAACTTTCTCCAGCTTAACCAGGACAAAACTGAGGTTTTAGTCATCGGTCCTGAGGCCCAGAGAGAGAAACTTTTAACCAAATTACAAACACAATATTTTAATCCATCCTCACAAGTAAGAAACCTGGGCGTTATTTTTGACTCTGAGCTGACTTTTATCCCTCACATTAAAAACATCACAAAATAGGTTTTTATCATCTTAGAAACATTGCCAGAGTTCGTCCCATTCTCTCTCGGGCCAACACAGAGACGCTGATGCACGCTTTTATCTCCAGTCGCATAGACTACTGTAATGCCCTGCTCTCTGGTCTTCCCAAAAAGTCAATTTCAGGTTTACAATTATTACAAAATTCAGCAGCACGTGTCCTGACTGAGACCAGGGGGCGGGGCCACATTACACCGGTTTTAAAATCGCTGCATTGGCTCCCTGTGTGTTTTAGGATCGATTTTAAAGTTCTTTTATTGGTTTTTAAGTGTCTTAATGGTCTTGGGCCTTCTTATCTTTCAGAACTGCTTTTACCCTATGAACCCTCGCGGACCCTGCGCTCCTCCGGCAGCAGGCTCCTAGTCATTCCCAAAGTCAGGACACACACTCACGGCGAGGCGTCTTTCCAGTTTTACGGCCCCCGTTTATGGAACAGTCTGCCGGAGGACCTCAGGGCCGCAGAGAACATTCAGGTTTTTAAGAGCAGGCTCAAGACCCATCTTTTTAGCTTAGCCTTTGATTAGTATTTATTGTTTTACATGTAATTATTTATTTATTATATTTATTTATTGGTTCATTTATTATTAGTTTTATCTGACTGAATTATTTTTAGTTCTTATCTTTTTACTTATTTTAATTTTTCTTATCACCTTTAGGTTCTCCAGTGTTTCCTCTGAGAAGCCTCTGCACCAGGAGCTGTGGTCGGCTGTGGCTGTTGGGCTCTGGCTCATGGGCCCTGGAGGTTTGGTCCTGACCTCATCTCCTCTCTGGGCCCTGGGCTGGTGTCCTGTGGCTGCAGGTGACTCTGCTCCTGGTGCAGACAGCTCCTCTGATGATGCTGCCTCTGGTCCATCTGTACCCAGCCCAATGTATGTAGGCAAACTTAGCAATATGTATTTTAGTGTGTGCGTGTCCGTGTGTGTGTGAGGGTGGGGGTGTGTTTTTGTGTGCGGGGGATGAGGGGTGGGGGTATGAGCTTGTAATATGGGATTGATTGAAATGGGGGGTGGGGGTATCTGAAATTGTTTTTAATGCACTGTAAAGCACTTTGTGTTACATGGTTTGTATGAAAAGCGCTTTATAAATAAAGTTTGATTTGATTTGATTTGATAAATAAAAACAATAGGCTACCTGAAAAAAAAAAAACATTGATAAATTACATACAAAATGGACTTGGACATGAGAAACTATTCTTTCCCCTCTGAGCCTCAGAAAACACTGATCTGAATGTCCCAGATTTGTGATGTCATATAGATCACTGTTTTTAAGTCCATCAATCAATCAAACTCCACTATGAGCATATCAGGCAACATTGGTTTGATTATTTTCCTTGCTTCATTTTCCAATTCCTAATGTAGGGAACACATGTTTTTGTTCTTATACATAATTGTTCTCAAGAGCATGTTTAAAAGACAAGAACAAAACAAAATGTGCATAATATATGTCCTATAAAAACAATAAATTTAATTTTTGATTGCTGGTACATGTCCTCATTTAGATTAATCATCATTAAAACTCCCTTACGCATGGTTTCCTTGTATTTTAGACATGATTTAGTCCCATTTTAAACCATTATGAGCTCTCTTTAAGGCTTGATGACGTCCAAGTTTAGATTTAGGTGTTACGTTGAGAGCCAAATATTTTCCTAAGTGGTACTTGGTGTGAAAAATTGAGAACTATTGGTATGGAGTAATATTTTTCAGTCTTTTTTGAGGACAAACCACCCAGTTTATTACTAAATCACACAAAACATGTCCATACTTCATACTGTTCTGCATTCTGTCTTGGTTCAGAATTTGGCTCAAAGCACATTTTTCAATTACATCCACCCAACATTCTTTTTTTTTTTTTTTTAGTGTTTCCCAGCAAACCGGTTGAGAGAGCTGCTACAAAAATCAAAGCAGTTTACATGCTTGACTACTCGATAGACCGTGAATGGATGCACTTGACCACTTGATTGCAAATGACTACGATGGAAAGCCAAAGACGTCGCTCATCACTCAGTACAGACAGAGTATTGGCAGCGACAGGCGGACAGACGGAGATCGCATTATGGTCCGCAGTGCATAAACCCGTCATTATAAAGACAAATGCACATGTGAAATGAAGCGATGCGAAAACCTCCAACACCACCGTACAGAGCTGCGGAGAAAGCTGATACTCACGTACACAGGGCATCGCTGTATTCTGTAAGTGGGTGTTTGTGGTGTAGGATCAAACTACAGACTAATGTTATACTCCAAAAGAAACAAGGCAATAAGTTGTGTTTGGTGCAATCATGTTGTAATGTCAGATGGCGTAGAGCTAAATTTATATATTCTTACAGGAACACCGTTGGACAGGTTGAACAAGAAAGAGGGCCCAGTTCCAAACAGTTACAAGAACACACTCTGCACGAAGCAGACTTTTTTTTTTATTATTAGCTATGTATTCACACAGACAAATACAATTTTTTATGATAAATATTTTGTTTTACAGAGTCCACAATGAGTAACTGGGGGTCTGATTGTCCTCCTTCAAGAGATTTTGTCAAAATACTGAATATTTTTTTCCAGTATTTTAGTGCTTGTCAAAGACATTTTATATACATTTAGTTAGATGTAATTGCTATGATTTCTGCATGATGGACCCAGTAAATGTAGCCTGGTCAAGGTTTCTCAACCTTTTTTGAGTCATGGCATGCTTTTTGGTTTAAAAAATTTCCGCAGCACACAACCTAAATAAAATCTATAATATAATATATGAAATATTTCCAAATCAAGCTATTTTGGAACACAAAATATTGTCCATGACACTTTAAAGTTGAACTGTGCAACATTTCTAGTGGAGTCGTTGCTTGCTTTTTGTATTGCCTTGATTGGAGAGTTCCATTAAACATATTATAGAGAGAAGCATGTGACACAAGTGGTACAGGCTATGAAGTGGCAACCAATTTTTCTCATATATAAGAAATAAAATAAACTATGAACAATGTCTTATTTTGGAAAATTCAAGTCAACGTAATTAGATCTTCATAGTGTCTAGCATTTTATTGGAAATGTTGCACAGAACATCTTTAAATTATTCTTTACATTTGCAAACTGTGATTGGTTTTGGTTTCATTCTGGCAATAGAAAGTAATTCCAAACTCTCTCAAATGGTAAATCCTTTCATTAAATCTAGTTAAGGTTACTTACTTCATATATTCAATATTAAAAAATGACAAAATTTTTCAATGCACACCTGGCAGTATATCAAGGCACACTAGTGTTCCCTGGCACACTGGTTAAAAAACACTGGTCTATATGACAGACAGAGCAGGTTTAGGCCTATATTTTTGCAACACATGCTTTGCAGTCTCTGACTCCTAAACATGAAAATGCCTACATTTATTCAGATAACTGAAGTCAGTCTATAAATCTGAAAAGCAATTTGTTCTGGAGAACTGACTAATATCTGTGCTTAACCAACTGTACCTAGAATCACTTGAATTAATAGTTTTAGTCCCATTAGTTTTTACATGCACTACATCACTCACACAGTGATCAGAGAGTCTGTTCACAAACTTCCACTCTCATCACACTGGATGGACTAAGCACATTTGTAACGGGACAGCCGAAAGGCACAGATCTAAATTGAACAGTTCAAACACTGTGGTATTATTACTGTAATAAAGCATTTACAACATTCCTAATATTTACATATAGTAGTACTTAATACTTGTCTTTAAGGCCTTGGGCTCATCTTGAACTCCAGAGCGTTTGAACTTGGTCTTGTCTTGGACTTGGGGACTGACACCAAGATTTTATTAACATCACACTCTGCTGAACTTCATGGCCTGCTAAAGTTCATGACCCCAGTGCGGAGACCTGTCCCAGGCACAGTTTGCAAAAAGGACTGCACAATAAGTTCATGCAGACACTGATAAATGTATGGTTTTTATTTAGTCTCGATGGATCGCAGTCTTGGTCTCGGCTTGGTCTTTATAAGTCTTGATCTTGACCCTCAGTGATCTTGTCTCGGGACTCTGTGTCCTTGGAATGGTCTTGATCTTGATTACAACACTAACATTTATTACATGAAAGTCATGATAAATGGAAAATGTTTCTTTTTTGTAGCATTAGTTTACGCAGCTTGTCAACTGTTGTGACATGATCATGATGAGTGTGTTGCTAGATAAATGTTAGATCATTTTATGACTAAATCATGCAGAAACAGTACTTCCAAGGAGATGAGTGCTAGTGCCTTTTCTTCCAATAAGCATCCTTTCATTTTGAATGTATTTATTTATTTTTAATTCTACTTTTTCTAATGTATTTTTTATTGTTACCATTTGCTTTATTACTTTTTTCATCTCTGTGTGATATTTATACGTATATTGCTGTATGTATAAGTGTATATGCATATATGTGTATATAGGTGTGTATATATGTATACAGTATATATTCTTTTTTGTTTGTTTGTATTGTCTGTCTTGTTATGTCGGTTTTACTATTGACAAAAAATCATGAGAACAATAATACAAAAAAGTCTGCATTAAATTCATTAAAAATTAATTTAAAATATATAAAAATATGCCATTATTAGATATGTTTTTGTTTTCCAAATTGACATTTAAAACCGATACAGTGTTTTCTTTACGATGACAATGCTATTCTCAAATAATTTCTATCAGTAGTCGACGAACTAGTTCTGAAACAACGCTTCACACACGCTGACAACATAGTAATGTGACATCCTTCAGCAGAAAAATATTCTATATGGCTGACTTGGCAACAGCAAGAGAATCCCTCTGGGTACAAAAGTCATCCCTGAGCAGACAGTCATGTTTCTTAATTATGAGGCATGAGTCTATTACATTCCATTAGTCAAAAATGTATTATGAACCCAGAGGCACATACTGTAGAATACATGAACCTCAAGTCAGCAAAAGGAAACATATTTGATCCCCCTGGTTTGGCACATTCTCAGAAACATGTTGTAAATGCCATACGTTTTTTCCACACAAAACTACTCACACAAAGCATAAATTCATTTACAAAAAAAAAAAAAAAGTCAAACCCTTATAAAACATAAATACATATTCTTTCATCAAGGCACTACTCCGAGATGGGCACATTTCTATTGGTAGAGTAATACAGATTCATTTCTGCAACGTTTTTTTTTTTTTTTTTTTTTTTTTTCAGAATTTTTGTTTGTGCTTTTTAAATTGTGAAGTCTATACACCCATGTGAAATGTATTTTCTGTTTCACCGGTTTGTCCTTTGTGTCAGTGTTTTCTAAACATTATTCCTGAAAAAAGACACAATGATGCACCTATCAATTCCTTAAAACCTGAGCTGGGAACCTTCATACTAAAAAAAAACTCGCACTACACATATGATAACATTTGGTTTAGCGTGTCGCTGTTTCAGACTATTTTGCGCGTTTCTGTGATTGGTCGACTCTGCGCTTGCAAATTAAAACGCAGTAGTCTGACTCCAGACCCTCACGTCTTCATGAAGCTGTCTGTCAAAGTGAGTATAGAGACTGGCTGCTCAGGCAACTGATCTCATGGAAATGAGTGTTTATACCACACAATGTACGTGTCATGTGAACGCATTTTCTATATTTTACACATGCACTGTTTGTTGATCTAAGGTGTGTTCTTCTTTAAGAAATGAAAATCATAGTCCTAATCTTAACCAACTCCAAGCCCCCAATCTAAATGGAGAATTCCTGAATTTACCCTTTTAAATCTAAAAAAATCTCCACCTACAAAACGTTACAAAAATAATATGTTTCTTCAGTGCATTTTAACAGGCAGAAAAGAAAAATGCGTTGACATGACACCCATCATGTATATGTATAGCCTCACATTCCATGAAAACATGTTGGAAAACGGGCTGAAAACACATTGTGGCTAACAATCCAGAGGCTCAGATTTTTTGAGTGAACAAAATATGCGATGTAAAAAGTTTAAAACAAATGTTTCTGTTTGCTTAAGCTTTTAAAAGAAGCAAATGAACTAAAATGTTCAGTTAATAAAAGGCCACTATTTGCTCACTTTGGTCTACAGATATGTTACTATTCCCACAGTTATGGCTCAATGAAGCATAACCACAAGATCCGAGGGTCTCAGATTTATTGCACATACGTTGTAGTTTTCCTGGAAGTGCGGCTAGAGCCAGTGTTATATTTACCCGAGCGACGATATCTGTTGCAGTTCCTATGACGACATACTACGGTAAACAGGCTGGTTACGTAAAAGGGTGGAGAATGTAAATATCAGAGGGTCGGCGGATCACATACAGTAGGAGCGGTGATGTAACACGAGTGACAGATGAGGGCAAGTTCAATTCAACGCTCCATTGTCCAGTTTTCACGCAACAGACTATGACAACAGAAGTGACAGGCAGTTACTGATGCGGTAAAAATGCATTCTGTTTTTTATGTCATGTGCAAAACTGTGTCTGTAAGTAACGCCTGAAAATTATTTGAAAGTTTTGTTAAGTCAAGCCAAACAGGTTCTATTACAAAGTTGAATAAGCAAGCCAGAACAATAGGTGTCATTTATATTAGGATTCTCTATAGCTTTGGCACATTTCTCAGATTCTTGAAGATAATGTTTGCATAATAAAATTAATGGTGAATTGTTTTAAAACAGCTAAGAAAAATTTGACTGTAAGACACAAATATGCTCCTGCACCTCAAGATTAAATCTGTACATCTGTTTCTTATTTAGAGGGATTTTTTGTTTGTCAACATGGGCGATGTGCGCGCATCATGCCTCCAGAAACAGCCGCCGCACAAAGACAAACAGTGGAAACAAGTGAAAAAAGCACCGTTGTCAGCTAACTACAAAAGTTTATCACTGTGAGAAAACAAAAGTTCTGCTGCTAAGTCAACATTTGTGAATGAAATTTGACCCTACGACCCTTAATAGTTACAATCAGGTGAGTGAACCGTGGCTACCGTGCACCCAAGTGGTTAGAGCTCTGGCTTCCCAACAAGGAGGTCATGGGTTCGACTCCCGGGTCGGACCATGTCAACATCTCACGATCTCTCTGGGTGGAGTTTGCATGTTCTCCCCGTGTCACTGTGGGTTTTCTCTGGGTACTCCGGTTTCCTCCCACCTCCAAAAACATGCATGTTTAGGTTAATTGGGCATCACTGTAAATTTCCCTTAGTGAGTGAATGAGAGAGTGAATGATTGTCTGTCTAACCCTGCGGCAAGTTGGCCACTGTCCAGGGTGTTCCCCCAGTCACCCGCGACCCCTAACGGGATTAAGCGGTAGAAAATGAATGAAAGGTGAGTGAAAAAGCGGCGAGAAAAAAACACTGTCTCAAGCTTCAGGAGACAGACGTCTGTCAGACCGGTTCAGACCTGATGGAAATGGCTAGCTCTCTTCTCGTTTTGAGGTTTTATTCAAAGAAGTTTCCCCATGTAAACAGACGGAGAACAGCTCTTTCTGCATAACGCATGCGCAGTAGGGCGGACAGTGACATAGACCGAAAATCCCTCTATAAGACTCACTTCTAGTTTGTTTAGCTGCAGAAATTCACTTTACTTAAAATTGGAAAATTTGTCAACCCTTCAAAATGCATTAGTTTTCTTTTTAAAAATAATTTGTAAATCACAGTGAGCAAATTTAATGCCTGTTGTTTCAAACTTTGATAAAGTTTTATAATTGCAGCGGCCACCATTAAAATCAATGGCATGGTAGATATTCTTCAAAGCTAAAACATAGTTACGCAGTGCATACTAGAACAGCGTGAGTACAGCTGAAGGAGCTCTAATAACATAGTTCCCACCCACTTCTATATTACTGGTTGTCATGATATGATTCTGAAGTTTTGTGGCTATCAAACAGACTGAAGCCATTTTTTTTACATTTTCTTTTAGCTATTTTGTCTTGTGTGATCTTTAACCCTAACCATATCTAATCTGATCCTTTTAAAAACAATCATTTCATGTACAGATGAACAAAGATATTTTATTAAAACAAGATTTGATCTGGGCTGTTTTTTGCAATCAAATTTGTTACTGTTTAAACTTTATCTGTAATGAAATTTATCTGAGATAAAAAAAATTTGATGGAATTAAAACAGTGTTGTATGTTGGACATGATCAGTCATCAAACATGATGAAACCTTTGCAGTAGAGAGATGATTTATAGTAAGTTTGGGTGTGGTCTTGTTTGGTCTCACTTTTGAACCATAAAACAGTCTTGGTTTAGTTTAGGTTTACATGTTTTTAGTCACTGTCTGTGGCAATACATTTCAAGTTTAAAACTAGTTATTGTAGTCATTTCACTCGGAGGTTAGTCATTGTCTAACCCCAAATTTAGCTCTGGGGTTGTTTTATATATAGTTTTGGTCTAGCCAAATTTTACTATGGGTTTTTGGTTGGATCCTGGTTGGGAGTGGTCCTGGTTTGGTCGTGGTTAAGTCCAGGCAGCATTCTGATCTACAGGTTTATAACCTGGATTTCAGTTCTCATTTATTCAGTCTTTGCTGAAAGATTGAAATGACTGTTTGAATGACAGATGTAGTTACTAATGATCAATCTCCAATCAAAACGAATAACAAAAGCATGTGATTTCTGAACAGATTTTAACAAAGGCGAAAACCAATTAAAACATGATAGAGCAAAGGGAATAATCAGTTTAGTAGACAGCTTTTTTAACGTCTTGATCTTTTCTTTGACTCAAGCACATTTGGACTCGATCTTGTCTTGGACTTGAGGGTGCTTAGACTCTGTCTGTGTACCACCACGCTCTGCTAAGCTTCTCCAGGTGTGCAATGACCTGTCACAGGCACAGACTGCAGCACTGCACAATAACATAACACAGACACTGATAACTGTATAAATGACAAAGATGGTCTTAATTTGGTCTTGATGGACTGCGGTCTTGGCCTCGACGTATAAAAGTCTCGATCTTGTCTCAGTCTCGGCCCTCAGTTCTCTTAATTGGTCTTGTCTCAGTCTTGGGACTCTCTGGTCTTGGAAAGGTCTTGGTCTCTATTAGTGTGATCTTGACTATTACACAATGACTAACACAACTAAAACTCCAACTTCCTCAAAAGGTGTGACCCCAACTTAAAATAGATACTGCATTGTTGAGTCAGCACAAGATGTATCTCTGGTTGGAATGAACTAAACAAAAAGCACCTGCTGAAAATTCATCAGTTAAAGACCGGGTTGAATAGTCACCTGTCAACACTGTTTTTCTACTACGGGCAGCCCATGTCCACTGGAGTCATTCACACATTCCTTCCTTAGTTTGAAAGTCAAATGGAAAGAAGTGAAGCCGACGTATGGAGTTACATAAGAGTGACGCAGTTGGCTGTTTAACTTTGCATACAGGATTCTCTGTCTAATAGGCAAAAGACAGTGTAGAATTCATTCAAATCTAAAGACATAATCAGTGTTATGCCTTAAAGCTGTTCTTGTTTAAAGAGATGCTTGAATCACATATAGACAATGCTGTTAACAATGAAGAACATTCTATTTTATGTGGTTTTATGTACAGTACATGAAAGAGTATGACTTTATTTTTAGACGATGGAAAAAGTAAATTGTGTTTTGGAATGCATGAAAGCAGGAGTTGCTAGTAAAAGCATTTTAGCCTGAAGCACTAGAAACCTGGTCTTGACAGATGAATCTCACATCATTTGTGAGTTTCCGTCGGCAGGAAAGTTGGCTCAGACCAATCACAAAGCAGCGTTGTGATTGTTGAAAAAGTAATTTTGATTTGTTGAAAATTTGCACCTATGGCGTTTAAAGAATGTGCTTTTCTTTCAATTGAATTTAACAACAGTTTTATTTCTGGGTTTATTCCACTGACAAAACAGCTTCAAATATTTGTTGTGATGTTTTGCTTTCTGCCCAATGGTTTCAGCGATATGCAGAGTACTATACTTGTGTATCTGACAAGCCATTTGTAGCTAAAATGTTAAAAGTTGAAAGAAATGATATAGTCAGCCCATATAATCCCTTATCAGTTAAATGTCACCCAGTCTCTGGTGAAAACGTAAATATGCATAGTGCTGGGAGTAACTCATTTCAAAACTAGTTACTGCAATATATTTCACTTTTCAGTGACTAAGTAGTGTAACTCATTACTTTTAAAACATTGACAATATATTACAAGCTACAATCTGAGTAACTCAAGTTAACTGCATATAATTTAATTGATTTTATATTCTATTGAAAGCGACACTTTAGGATCAAAACACCACTCACATACTGACTGTTGGCTTAAAGGTGAATAAAATATTATGAGGAAAATGTGTTTTGACATCACATTTCTATAAATTAATAAGAAAATCAAGTGTTTAACAGGATGAGTATTGTCTTAGCTAAAAGTAACTCAAAGTAAATCACAGTAGTGTAACTCATTTTTGAGACAGTAATATGTATTACATATTTCTCCCTGTAACTAGTAATACATACTGTATTGCTATTTTGCAGTAGCTTACCCAACACTGGATACACGTTTGCACAAAGCTCATCCATAGAGACAGGCATTTGGTAAAAACCCACCAGAAAAGTGTTAACAATTAAACGTTTTTAGTTTTAGAAGAAGTGTGATTAGATCAAAGTCATGGTCTAGAAAAGATACAATAACATGCAATACACAAGTATGGTAACTGCTATTATGTTAGAGAATCAGGTGAAATTTTAGTTTAAATGTCCCATGACACAAAGTTTACTTTAATTATTTTTGGTCATTTCAGAATCTGATTGGCTTTTGAACAGAATAAAAAATTGACAATTATTTGTACAATATTGTTTGCATTATTTGTACCTTTAGTTTCACTGCTTTTTCCGCCTCACTTAGTCATGAATGCATGTGTGGAAAAAATGCTTTACTACATATACAGTTGCAAATATGTCAAATAAAAAGAACGTAAGCCTGTATGAAACAGAAATACTAAAATAGAGTTGACAGGGACAGACCTATAATCTCACTGTAACACGGGACCATCACACGTATAGTTCGTAGACATGGATAGTAACTCCCCTATATAAGCAGCGGCATGAGCGTTAACTGCTGTGACGCGCTACATCCTCAAATTGCCCTAAAACTTGTAATTAACATTTTTCCTACGCAGTGAAGAGTCTGTGAAGCAGCCGCGCAGCGCTCGTGAGCGTGTGCGCGAGGCTTGATCGGAGTCTCGTGCGTGTGTCTTCATAAATCTCCCTCCAGCCAATGGGAAGGCACGCACAAACCCACGCACAGTAAAAAGAGAGGAGCGAAGTCAAAGCCGGCTATAATCTAAAGAAGCGCAGACAGCTTAAAGCACTTCTGGAGCTATTTCACTTGGGAAATGTACTTTGTCTGACTTTATTTCGGAGATCTGTGAAACACGTCTTGTCAAGAGGATACAGAAAGAATCAGCGCACCGTTAACTCAATCTCAAGTGATTCGGAGTTGCATTAGCAGCGCTTGTGACCGCTCAGTGTGGACCCCCATGCCCGGTCCAGTCGCTATGTCCTGCGGTGACGCCTCGGTGCAGGCTCGGAGGTTCAGCGTGCTGTCGTGGGAGCAGGTGCGGCGTTTGGACTCCATCCTCGGGGAGAGCGTGCCCATTCACGGTCGAGGGAACTTCCCCACACTGTCCGTGCAGCCCAGACAGATTGTGCAGGTGCGGATGATTTATGAAATATATTATCTATGCCAGAGGTATTTTTACGACATAAATTGGCTTACAGCTAACATATGTAGCCTATTTTTCTCTTTTAAGCTAGGATGACAAATCAAAGGCAAAGTTTATATCTATTTCTGGTTTGACTGAGACTTAGACTAGTTCTCTCATTCTAGCCAATAGGTTTCCTGCATTAGGTGATGTACCAGTGATTCCAATCTCTTTTGTGACTCTCCTATATTTGTCTCACACTCCGAGTACCACAAGGAAATGCATGCATTTTTTTAGTCATTAATTGTCAAATTGTGCATTATAATATTGATGTCCAGAAAATATTCTTATAATGTAGTTGTTACTACAAATGCAGGTTGTGAACTATTTAAATGTAGTATGCCTTTTTTACAATTTGAACCCATTCCAAGTATCCCTGCTATGTGTTTGCTACCACCACTAGTCTAGTGTTGATCACAGGATTTTCATAAATGCATAATATCAATTTTGACATAAAAAAACCAAACACGTGCTCAGCTGTTGCTAAGGCATTTTTCTCATCTTTTCATCACTTTATTTAATTATTTGTTACTTACAATCTCTATACTGCTCAAATATATTTGCTTAAAAATGGCATTAGTTCTTGAAAGTAATGTATTTCCTTCAAGATAATTAACTGAAACCCCTTAACTAATAGCATCATATTATATTTCTTCTGCTGTATTGACTTACAAAACTCTGAGTCCATTTTGCCAGAGATATGGTAACAAGTATTTAGCTACTATTTGCCCTTTGACTTTTACAGCCCCAGCATGACTTCACTGGAGTAATATTGCTTGACTGACTAAAAATGCTGTCTAGTCAGAGCCTGTAATGCCTAAGGTTAAAGAGACTCCAAAGTAGGATAAGTTTCTCTGTGTAGATCCCTCCCTCCTGCTGGACACATGCTAACATTCCCATAGTGATATACTACTGACCTGACAAGTTCATATGCTCCAAGATCCCATTAAGATTACAGCACGCAGTTAAACTTAACTCGCATGGACTTCATCTTTATTTGTTATTTTCAAGTTCTACTGTTGCTAGACAAAAAACAACTATTAGGACTCTTAAAGCTGGTGTAACTGACTTTTTTGATTGTAAATGAGTAAACTTTGTCGTTGTGTATTGTAAATGCAGTACTTTTGTGAAAAATGAGACTCTAAATCAAAATAAAGCATTTTATTTGTCATTGATAGTGCAACAAAAAGCAACTCTTTGATTGGCTGAGCTTGGGTGGTCCACTCCAGTTTCACTTTGCTATCTTTAAAAATATTCTTTTAAGCCATAAATGCAGTCAAAAAGGAATGTATGTGGATATTAACCATGTGAAAATGGGCTTGTAAGAACTAGAAAACATAAAATTTTGCAATGTGAAAATCTGGTACCCCATCTTTAAGGCAAATTTGCCTAAAACATTTGATCAATCATAGTCTTAACAAAGACATACGAGTGGAATGATCTAATGGTGTGACTTTACTTTTCCACTCGCTCACTATTCTCTGCTTCTTCAGTCATTTTTTTTTTCACAGCACTCATGAAAACAGTCAAGACGAGGATAATGACCAAGCCCCAGAATATTTACTCAAGATGAAACCCATCGTGGAAAGAAAGATTTGCCAGGCCTTTCTTCTAATGTCCTCACGTGTTACGCAGGTTTACGTTTCCCCCGAGTCAATGATATTTTCTTTGGTGCTCCTGTGGGGGAAGAAAGACCCTCACACACTCACGTAACAGTTCAAGGGCCCCTATAATCAAGGAGGCCCCTTCCCACCATCTGCTCTGAACATCCTCACTAATGTCTTTCCCTCGTTAGATCGTCCCAAGACCCCAACTTTTTTTTTTTTTTTCAACTTTCCATGATTTCAAAGAGGGGCTTCTGGAAATCGTACCCACTTTGCCTTATATCAGATTTCGAGGCACCACAGGGTACCGTCATGGGTCTGCTTTAGTTCATGCTTCAGTGCAGGATGCTTGCTTGATAAACGCTGTTGACTTTAGCACAGTTTGTGAAGGACTAAAACAGACAGTTGTAATCCTTTCCATGAAACAAAAGACTGTTTATTTTTAAAGGGGACACGTTCAAAATCTACTTTTCCGAGTTTGCGACCATGCTATAACAGTGTTCTCTGATTAGTTTAGTCAATCTTGTATTGGATTGATTCATGTATGTTTGAGTAATCATATACAGTATTTTCCTGCAAAAATCCCTGTTTTCACCTACCACCTATCTCCACCCATTTGTCTGTATTTACAAGTATTTACTGAAAAAAATGTCTGCAGGGTTCACTTTTCAACAAAACTGCTTCTTGTTACAGTTTATTTTACAATTATGAGGCTAGACCTATAATTGGAATTAATTGAGATTCACTCATGATCAGCCTGGGTCTTTTTAATGGACCAATCTTAAGAAAGTCATCTGTCATTTAGATAACAAAAGAGGAAAAGTTTGACATCGGAAGAAGCTGCAGAGCATGATTACTAAAACATGCACGAATCATACCAAATACAGCTTTGAGCAAACTAATAATGAGAGAACACTGTCATAACATGATGAAGAACTAATAACATAATAGGTCCCCTTTAATCAAATACATAATCTCCATTGTGACCTCAAAATGCCAGTAACATTTTGTATTCTGTGCCTGAATTTAGAGCGATAACATTATGTGACAACAATAAACGCTAACACCACATTTGCTGTCTTAGCGTACGCCAAGATTTTTTGACACGCTGATATTTTCACCATATGAACTTGAACGGAATCTGATGTCTGCTCGGGAAAGAGAAAAACAGCTATTCGTACCAGCGCAATACGTCATAGAGAATGAGTGACAGTAATGAGGCCGCTTTCTAAACCGCTTCAAATCACGCGTTTAATGTATAACATCGTTCGCGTTGAGCGCTTTAGGAGCAGGCAGAGGTGTCTCGATGAAAGGTTGTCATCACGTGCTAGGTAGGATCCCGCTCCCATCGAGAACCTGTCAATGGTTGGTTTGTTTGAGGGCCACATTTGAATAACATCTGTTTGCGGTCTGTGCGTGCGCACTAGCCCTGGGAGCACAGAGGAAAACTCCTATAGCCCTCATTGATTTCAACCTACAGCCGGGATAAACGTTGACCTTTGTACCGTACGCAGCATTTCATCGTCTATTTAGCCATCCAATAGTACCAAATGACTCAGGAGCGAACTATGGATGGGCCATTTGTTACGCAAGAAGTCGACCGGGGTTGTCTGCGGAGGTGGAAGATTGGAGGCCAGTCTGTTTTTGTTGGCCATCTCGTGTTCCATCTTTGCAGCGCCACTTACAAAGTAAATTGTTGTGTCTGCGATTTCATATTTGTGATCTAACCAGTGGCGTGCTTCAGACTATGCAGGCTGTTTTTTTTTTCCCTAGTGAAAGTGGTAGATGGCAAGAGAGCACGAGTGGCTTTGGAACAGTAAGTGAAGAATGGATTAGTGCCTGTAATAACACTGGTCTTGACTGTAAACCGATTCCTCACAGAGCTATTGTTGGGGATGAAGCAACAAGAGGACACATGCTCCCAGTCTCGGTTTGGAGGAGGTTAACGGGAACATTTGGTTTTGACTAATTTTTAATATTTGGTTTGAGATGTCACTCAGTGGAAGATCTTGTCTCAGAGACTTGTGGCCTGTCAGTAGTTCAAACCATGTTATTGTTGCACAGGCAGACTGGAAAAGCGTACGTCCGCATATAAAAATTCTATATCTTGATTGTGTTTGAAATGTAGAGCTTTGGGAAGGAGAGAAAGAATGGCCATGTGAAAGTTCAACACATTCTTTTTCTTTCTTGTGCTTTGAATCATAAAAGTGTTGACAGGAAAAAGTCTTTCTCCGTTGGCCAGGTGGCAATATTTCAAATGGACAATTTTTAACTTGTAAGGACTGTAAATCAACTCGGTTGCTTTTAAAATCAAAACTATGCATATAAAGCCGATATTTGGCACCATTCAACATATGGTGTTGTACATTAAAGAAACTGTCTCTTTTTTCTTTTTCAAATTTGACTTTTATGAGCTACTGTATTAGACTCGTCACAATAGTTTTCCCATCATCGTCAAACATTTGCAAAGTTGTAATTTCACTAATTTGAGCAATCACGCATACAATTGATGCTCAAATGAACACATTTAAGGTGCTATACCCAATATTTGCTTCCTTAAAATTATTTTTACACTGCATGTTTCATTCACTTTACTTTATGTGTTCTGAGCCTCCACATTGTTCACCACAATGTGTTTTAGGCTTATCCCACATCTGATAGCAATGAGACGCACCAGTTTGCTAAACAGCAGTTAGCCACAATGCTAACAAAAACTACAAATGGACTTTGATTTTGGTGAACAAACAGGACAAATTTAGATGTAAATGGGACAGTGTGGACACATTTTTACCTAAACAGATACAATAACAAGACAACTGTTCTAGGGAGAATTTGATTTTATAGTATTTCATTGTAAAACAATCGAGTATTGCTCCTATAAGTCAAATGAGGTCACAAATTGCAGCTTATTACAATAATATTTCTCTATGATGTGAGTTTATTGGTTCCACAGTTTTTAAACACAAAGTCAGTGAACTTTTTTTTATTACTATGCTGTTTTTGATCAATACTTTATCTTACAATAACGCTGGACAATTTGGGGAACAAAACAATCATGTTTTTCTCCTCATACTGATTGATCTAAAGTTTTGATTCTATTGTTTTTAACTAAATTAAATTGGCTTTTTGTAATGATTTCTGGAACATTACCTAAACAGACCTCTAATCTCTGCCATCAAAGTCTGGCTTTTGCTCCAAACCACATGTTTTACTAAAAGAGGATTAGCTGTGGAGCTCCCGCAGCTAATAATTGACAGTTTGACATGACTGGATTGCGATCTTTCAATTAATTGCCAAGCCATTAAATTAAACCCATTCACAGCATAAGCTTTTATTTGTCCTACAGTCATAAACTTTCAGTGTTGCAATAAAACATACAATAAGACATACTAACTTTATAAATAGATTTACTTTCCTTTATTAACAGAGATGATCATGTTTTTTGCTTTATGTCCGGAAATGTATCCTCACCTCTTACTGGATCTGTGGAATTTTGTGCTTCATTTCATGCCCAAACATCTGGATAGGCTGCAGTCACTTTTGACCTCCTACGGAAATAAACAGAGGATAGACAAATAAATGCCTACACTGTTTGTTTAACCTAAAAAAAAAGTACTTTCCGTAGCCCCATATGACCTTTGTAACCCACATTGATGAAAAAGATCACACTATTACAAACTAGTGAAAATGACTCCTTGTGTAAAACTGTTAACTTTTAGGACATCTGTGAACTCTTAGAGAAGCTGACTTCATTTCTCGAAGCATCAATGTCAGTCCCACTCTATTATCAAATTACATGCACATTTCAAATCAAGAAAAAAAAAGAACATTAAATACAATCATTCCCAACCATCTGCCAGGCTACTGTATTGCTTGGTTAGTTTTGGAGTGGTTTCTCAGGTCAGGGACTCACAACTCCTCATTCACTGTCACCATTTCCTTGGCGAGAGAGAATTTCTGACTCACTGCCCAGACTCGTCATGGGCGTCCAGGGAACTATGGGCTGTTAAATGGCTAGGTCATTTCAAACTGCCATAATAAACACGCATTCAACCCACAGCCTAAATGAAATAACCCGAGGAAAGTCTGCACGAGTGGAGGAGGACCGGGGCTGTTATGTGTCGCCAAGGCGTTGTCAACACCAGACAGTCTGATGGTGTTTGTGGCTTTTTTTTTTTTTACAAGCTTTGTGCCCGAGCGTCAGCGGAAGTGTCTCCCCTCTCCAGGTGCGCTTGCGTCACGAGGGAAGATCACGGGGGTGTTTTATGAGGAACAAAGATGGTGGCACAGTCAGCAAATAGTGCCTTGGCTCAGTCCCAAAATACGGCAACATTTTAAACTGTATTTCTACTGTAGAAAATTGGACGTTCTGATTTTGTTACGATGATAAAAAGAAGAACAATATTTTTTTAGACAATATTGTAATCATTGTTTATTTAGCTCTAGTTCGAATAGAGATTACGACAATTTCAGGAAAGGTAATTTTTTTTTATTATGAGAATTTGTGTTTATTGATGAGTGCTACCATGTCCGCCTTCTATTTAACCCATTCTTCTTTACCATTCAGTCTGTGCTAGAATTATATTTAGTATGAAATTGGAAAATGAGAAAAACAGCCTAATGTCACAAAAAATAAATCTTGGAAAATTATGGAAATCTCTTCATAAAATGTATTAAACAAATGAACCAAATTTTCATAACGCGTACAGCTGATTGTCATTTCATAGCAGTCACATAAACATTCTCAAATTACGTAAGTTGTGTCATTAACAGCAAATAGCGCAAAATAATCTAACTATAATAACAGTTTGGAATTCATGAAGATGTTCTTACACAGCCTAAACTTTTAGCCAGTTTTTAATTTTTGACAATATGTCTTATATTTATGAAGATATGAGCAAAAGTCCACTGGGAACCACTAAAACGTGATTAGAATATAGGCCTCAGCACCCCCTAACACAGGACACAGGACAAACCAGACTTAGCTCAACAACCTGAGGTAAAAGTGTCATCAAAAACAAAGATTTTATTTCTTATTTTCTCCAGCCACTTGAAACCCGCAAAATGCATCAGAATGCACCAAAATTAACCTATTTCTTCACAAATCTCTGGGGAAGGACCCCAGACCCCTCGCTCATGTTTGTTCACCCTGCACCACTGCCGAAAGATTGTAATTGCAATGCGCATAAACCACACTAAAAAAGAGGCTGTCCAAAGATCTCACTCCAAGACAAGATCAAATTTTGAGAGAATTGACCAAACTGCTGTGTTATACCTTGATTATCATATTTGTGGACTACTGGGCTGCCACAAACTTAGCAAAACAGGCTAAATATAGGTCCTCTTTAGAAATGTCCTGGAAAACATTTTTGGGATATGAGTGGGAACCCTGACCTGTGTTAATATTTGTATCAGTATCACTCTTCTTGGTTTCAGACATTAAATGGCCAATAGAAAATGATTGTTTTCTAGGTTGAAGGATGTAAGTTGCATACTTGTAACAATTTGCAAAACATGTATTCTATTTTCCATCGTTATTTCACCTTTCATCACAAATTAGCACATCATTTGCAACAGTAAAGTAGCGGTGTTCCATTAAAAAGGGATTTATAGGATTAGGATTACTCTCAGTATTGTGATATGCTATCGGAGTGTCTGAAATAGGATTAGCATGCCTGGATGTGTTTACGTCTGAACAGATTGATGGCTGGTACAAGTACTGCCAGTCCCTGATGGTTCGGCCAGGGTCGTCTTACGGACAGCTGTGTTTCTGATTTCACCCCAACGTCTCTTGTTTGGCTGTTGCTTTTGGGTTTGTGTCGGTTTGAGCAGCGCAACAGACAGGAAGCAACAACATCTCGGCAGCATGGTGTGTGTTCCAACAACGACATAAATCTTTGACTCGCAAGTAGAGTTTATACGACGGCAAAGAGATCAGATTTGGCCAAGTGCCTCGGGTTAGAAAGTTCACAGCTGCATTTTCTTTTGATATTATCTACCAGGCGAGTTCAGACATGTCAATACCAAAGCGTTCAAATGATAAATCAAGATTTGGTCTATTCTGGCAGCTTATAAACTTGACTGATATTCTTATTTATGCATAAGTTTCAGTTCATTATTTTCCTTCTATCTGCAAGCCAAGCTTAAAATCACATTAGTGGAAATCTTGATTATATGTTCCATCTTCATGATATTCTCCAAAGACTTTGTCCAAGTGAAAAGTGATAGATCTATTCTAATACATTGTTTGTATTGAAATATTTTCTTACAGAAGTAGATAAAAAAGAGACACATGTTTTCCATTTCTTGACAAATTAAAGATGAGGCAGATCTGATTGGGTTTGTGTGTGTTTGGGCATGCTATAATACTTTGCTTTTCTAACCTAATTTGTTCCACACTCTTGAAATTGCAGAGGCAGTGTGACAGACGGTTTTTCATTTGTAAGCACTTTAAGGGCTAGTAGCTCAGCAGTGGCTTGCACAGACTTGTATTGAGGCATGCTAGGCTCCTCAGATTTAATCCTTTGCTGGATACAAAACTCATGTCTCTCTCTTCTCTGTGTATCTTTCAGGTGGTCAGGGCTCGGCTGGAGGAGCAAGGCGTTGTGGTGCGAGATGTGAAGTTGAACGGCTCTGCAGCCAGTCATGTTCTTCACGAGGATAATGGGCTTGGATACAAAGACCTGGACCTGATCTTTGGCCTGAACCTCAGCGATGACAAGACTTTCCGCCTGGTGAAGGATGTGGTGCTGGACTGCCTGGTCGACTTCCTGCCAGATGGAGTGTGCAAGGAGCGCATTTCCCCACTAGCCCTGAAGGAGGCGTATGTCCAGAAACTGGTCAAAGTGTGCAATGACACTGACCGCTGGAGTCTCATCTCTCTGTCTAACAACACAGGCAAGAACGTGGAGCTCAAGTTTGTGGACTCTCTTCGAAGGCAGTTCGAGTTCAGTGTGGATTCCTTTCAGATCACTCTGGACTCTCTGCTTATGTTCGACCGCTGCTCAGACAATGTTATGTCCGAGACTTTCCACCCCACGGTGCAGGGAGAGAGCATGTATGGAGACTTTGAGGAGGCCCTAGGCCACCTGCGCACCAGGACGATAGCCACACACAGCCCAGAGGAGATCAGGGGTGGCGGGTTACTCAAGTACTGCCACCTGCTGGTGCGGGGCTTCCAGCCCTCATCTGAGGCTCAGATGAAACAAATGCAGCGCTACATGTGTTCTCGATTCTTCATTGACTTTCCTGACATAAGTGAACAGCAAAGAAAACTGGAGGGTTATCTGCAGAACCACTTTGCAGGCATGGAGCACAAGCGTTACCAATACTTACTGACACTTAGACAGGTGGTGGACGAGAGCACTGTGTGTCTGATGGGCCATGAGCGCAGACAGACTTTGGCACTTATTTCTGCTCTGGCCCTGCGTGTCATGGCGGAACAGCATGCCATCCCAGCAGTGGCTAATATCACCTGCTATTACCAGCCTGCTCCATATGTTAGAGACGTCAATTTCAGCAACTATTATGTGGCACAGGTCCATTCGCCCATGGGTGCATGCAGTAACTCTTATCAGACATGGCTGCCTTGCAGCTGAGCTACAACTTTCAAAGACTCATGATATTTGTATTATTTGATTCAGGCTGAGCATTGTACTGAAGTGCCCTAGGTATTTTTGTAGCAAAGTGGGCTTTGAGCCTATTGTGAACACAAAAAAAAGTCTTTTGCCAAATGTGTTATTAAAACCATTCCACTAAGTTATGTTTATTACTGCTGTAAAAAGAAAAAAAATACTCGAGCCATTGGGTACTTTGTATTTTATAACAAGAACACTTAGAAACATATAAAAAAGGGATGCTGTGTGACTAAGAAGCTTTGCTGGTTCTGTTTCTGCAGTTGAAGCTGGGGGCTGGTCTAGATGAAATGTAAATAGTTGGTAAGAACCCAGAAAGCTGTTTTTTGTTCCGACTGTGGTTTCATGTGACGTGACCGGGAGAGAAAAGGACCAAAGAAATACTTTCTTGTGTAGCATAAATGCAGAGACTGTATGTGGTTCCAAGTGCCTTAAACTGACCAACATTTACAACTTCATAGTAGTGGCTTTGTGACTTATTTTTGAAATATTTTATTTTCAGCCAGGTTACTGTGCAAGGTCAGGGTATTTTGTTTTCTAAAAAAATATTAAAATATGTCAAAACTGCAAAGATGTGTTACCTTGGTCATTATTTTCATTAATCCTTCAGCGTAATAACAATAGTGCTCTTTGTTCAGATTGGTGAATATGTCCTCTATACTATCTCAGTGCAGATAGTGAGGTGTCCTTACTATCTGCCTCTCTCACACTCACTCCTTCACACACACTCTAATGGCCTGCCTCACACACAAACACTCACTTGTTTAAGCTGTGTGCATTTTTTCTCAGAGTAACGGATTCCCCTGAGCTTGGGCCCATACATTAGCCATTTCCTTTCACTGGCGCATCCAACAAGGGCTCTCCTTGGCCTCATTGATAGTGAGAAGACTGCGGGGGCTTGTCCTGGATGAGTGGAGCTGTGTGGGGGCAGCTGAGGACCAGGTGGTTAAATGAATTTACTTGCTTTTTAGCACAAGTACTGAAGCAATTCCTATACATCTTTTAAAGGCTGTTAAAAACATCATCTGCTTGTCAACCTACACATTTCATTCTCACTACTTCTACATGAGGACTTGAGTTGACATTCTAGTGAAGCATACAGTAGAGTTTGACTATGATGCACCTGTTTGCTGCTTAGGGACACAAATTTCAGCAGTAGCGCTGGATTTCTTTATAAAAGTGAGTTTACAAGCAGAACATGTGTCAGAATGATTAGAGGGTGAGACGTGAGTGCGACAGGGGAACGGTGCCTCCCTCCCTCCCTGTGTGAGCTGTCAGACACATCTCCTGACTGCTAGGCTAATGTTTGTGGAAACACACAACGCCCCTCCAGGGTCGCTCTGGAGTAAACACAAGAGCTGCTGCTTGTCTAATCTGTAACAAAGCAGTTATTTAGGTGCTCAGGGGAACGGCCTCAAGGCTAAGCCAGACTAGTGTGATGACTTTTAAAAACTAACAAGTTTGTAATAGAATTTACTCTTCATCTATACAAACAGCTCTGAGGCTTGAGGAAGTTTAAAACATACAGTATTTTGATTAGGATACACATCCTAGGGCTAGCTGCTTTGGGAAAAAATACACAATGCCAAAAGATTGTGTTAGCTTAACAAACAAGTTTAAGCAAAATCATTTTTGACTCTTAAAGTTCCTATGACAGGTTGAACTACTAATTTCACTAAAATTAAGTTGAAATAATTGCGTTGATTTAGTTGCCTAACAACCATGTATAAAAATTTGGCCAAAACCCTGTAATGTTTTCACGTCTTGAGACATAAAAATATACTATGACATACTCATTTTAATAAATTTATGTCAATATGATCATTAGAATATGTTCATGGCAGGAAAATGTAAAACGTTTTTTTTTTTCACTAGTGCGATGCCATCAGTTTAGAACTCTGCTCCACTTCCTGTTATTTTCAACATATTTTCAAACTTTTCTTCACAAACTTGTACTTGATTTATGTAAAATTGTGATATATATTTAATGCTAATGTTAATCTCTATTGGAACTGAAAATACAATACACTTAGGATTCATTTTGTATCCTGAGGCAACAAAATGTTAATATGATTTACGTTTTAGGCCTCAAATGAACAAAAGTAAATACTCTGTGATACAATTAAAAAACTAGACTAATACTGAGTGCCTCGCAGTGTTAAAGATACTGCACTGATCTACATGGATGAGACCAGAAAAGTGCCAGAAACAGAGTAATGCTACCAGCCAATGCTACAGCAGTCAAAGAATGATCTGAGGCACGCTATAGGGTGAAAAAAAAGCCTTACATCTCTCACTGACTGCTGCAAGTTGCCAAGTAACATAAGCAAGTTTGATAACAAGTGTTCAACTAAAAAAAAAACAAAGTAGTCTTTTCTGTATGAACATTTTTGTTTGCGAGTGAACAGAGAATTGCATGAACCTTGCTCTGTGTGAACACTTCAAACGTATTTTTATAGACATATAAGAAAATGAGTATTGCTATGCTATATCATACTGTCAAATCATAATAACACAATCTTCATGAAAAAATACCAGTTGGAGTTTCTTGATTAAAAGTGCATTCTTGTTCTTCATTGTTAAGGGTATTAGTTTATCTTTTACAGCAAATTAATCTAATATTTATATGCCTTCTTTTTCTTTTATACTTACTTTACCATCAGAACCTGCATTATACTTTCCTCATGGCCCACTGTAAACGTCTAACTTTCCATTCTACTTCTATCCAGACCCTTGAATTGCAAAGTGGTAGCTGCATTCCTAATTTGCCTTGACAAATTGCACAGATACATTTGGTGGGACGTGCGGTTCATCCGTTGGCTTCTACAGCAACAGCGGCCTGTCATCCTCCTCTCCGCTCTGTACGACGTGGGTGGGCCCTGAATACTTCCATCACATTGCATCCAGAAAGTTACAGTTATCATCCCTGCTCTTCTCTCTGTGTATCGGTGCGCAGACCTCTGTAAGGATGCGGTAGGTTTGTGCGTCTGCTGATTAGATTGTGTCTGGTAATGGTGACAGATACCACCTGTGAGATTGGGAAGGAATTTGAACGTAACAAAGCATCTTCAGAGTTTGCTGCTTCATATCTGATCATATGAACAGCTGTGAGGGATGTTTGTTTGGATGGATTTTGGAGACAATTACACGTACAACATATTATCATAGTAATTTAACATAGTTAGCCAGCTGCAAAATATTCTGTTCTGCTTTGAATGTCTCAAAGGTGGGGTGGCTGATTTTTACACTGCAACTACAATGTAGGTTTTAAATTTCTTAAATTTCCTCTTCTAAGTTTTGACACATGGTTAATATTGATAGGTATTCATTTTTGGTTGCAATTATGACTTAAAAACTACTTCTTAGAAACAACAAAGTGAAAATGGAGTGGAGCATAACCAATCAGAGCAATGCATTCGGCCCCTGATGAGAACTAGAATTCTCTATTATTCAATTCAAGCAGTACTCAGTTCTCAATTTTTTCACAAAGAACGGCATTTACTATACTTTTCAGTGGAAAGCACAAAGGTTTTATAAATAAAAAAGTTTGCAACTTTAAGCCAGGTTTCCACTGCTTCATTTTGAAGCAGAATTTAGAATTTCAGGTAGACATTAGTCCGCAATGTCCTGTCTATGTCTAATAATTTGTACCGTTTGTACCCAACTTTGTCTTTTGTTGTTTTTAGCAATGTGGCTAACTGTTGTTAGCATACAGATTCACCTCGCTGCAAACAGTTGTGAAAAAACATTAAAATACATCATGATGAACAATTCTGAAGCTCAGAATGCATTAGCTAAGTGAACATATCATGTAGACTGAAGTAAGAAGCTTAAAATGAATTATTTCTGTTTGTTTACATTTTTAAGGATGCAAAAATATAGTCCCTTTCATGCACACAATGAAGTCAACAAATTATAGCAACAACCCAACCTGTAAAGTATCCTGGAAAGAATTGGAACAAAAAATTGTTTACCCTCACAGATTGGAAGACTTAATATATTCGAATATACCTATCAAACAAATGTCTCAGAAATTTGGCCCAATAATAACAGAAGCTATCTCAATATGGCGCATTGCAGAAAAACACTGTAAAATACAATTAAAATGGCACAAACACTGCCCTATTTTTTATAACTTCAGTTTGCAACTTTCTAATCAACCGATTAACTTTAATCAATGGAGAAGCAATGGAGTGTTTACTCTTGGCGACATGTTTAGTACATCAGGCCTTCAATCTTTTCAAGAACTACAAAAACAATTCAATTTACCAGGTACCTCTTTTTATTTTTATCTTCAAATTCGTACAGCTATGAAAACTTATGGTGTTCCGTGGAATACATCTCTTCCTACTCATCCATTCCACGAATTACTGACAAAATCAGGTAAATTGGTATCCACAGTGTATAACTATTTTTGTAAATCTTTTGATGAACCTTTTTGTCGCGAAAAACAGTGGTTAGCAGACTTACCTACGCATAGCCAAATAAACTGGAATGGTATCTGGCAAAATGTTTCTATTTCTTCCAGGAATCCCAACCATCAAATAATTCATTATAATTTTATTTACAGAACATATTTTTATCCCCAGTTACTAAACAAAATAAACATTCTCCCATCCCCACAATGCACTCTCTGCTCATTAAACACCATGGGAACTTTTTTTCACATGGTGTGGGAGTGCCCAGGGGTGGCAGCTTTTTGGAAAGACGTCACACAAACTCTTTCTACCATGCTAGGAATCTCGATACCTTATTCACCAAGTACGCTACTCTTAAATGATAGCTCAGATTTGCTACTGACAATTAGACAAAAACGTATTTGGCTGTCTGGCCTCACTGCAGCTAAACGCCTCATTGCTTGCAGATGGAAAACCCCCAATTTTTTAACAAAGCAAAAATGGCTTCTTGATTTTCTAGATATTGTTAATATGGAATGCTGGGTCTCCAAAATTCATCAAGCCAAAAGAGAAAACATTGCTATATGGGAAGAAACAGCATCCAAAATTAAAAATGTACTTAAATCAACACAAGATGAGTGAAAAGGTCCTAGTGGATGGGGTGGGTGGTAGTGGGAGGTAGTGGGTGGTAGTGGGTGGTCTGGGTGGTAGTGGTTGGGGTGGGTGGGACAGGGTGGGATGGGTAAATAAGCTAAAGAAGCAATCATTGGGTGCGAAGAAGATACATGTATGTATACATATTGTGTACACTATATACTGTATATGTGTATGTACGTATAGATGTATGTGTATGATGAATTTATTTGCTTATCTAATACTTTAGTTATTATTATTAATATTATTATTTATTATTTTTCCTTTTTATAACTATTAACTTTACTTATTTTTATTTTTTTGTTATTTTTCTCTCTTTTTTTTATAATTGTTATTATTTGTATATATATATTTTGAAATCATCTGTTACTTGTACCCAATGACTTGGACTGACAGTTCCTATACTCCCATATGACTCCGATTATGGGGAAAATGAACAATAAAAAATTGATCACAAAAAAAACAAATTATAGCAACATAATCATTTGCAAAGTTAGGACCCAAATATACTAGCTAAACACAAATAAATACTTATAACAAAAATCAATGTTTCTGTTTCAAAGCTAATGCTAACTTAAATTAAATTATTAATGTTAAAATAATACTACAAACTGAATTAGCTTTTAACCAAAACAATTAGCCTGGTATTTAATATACATTTATAAAAACAAAAGCTTGCAGTTTTGCGCTGAAAATATGCACTTTCATAAACACATAGACTTTCCCTGAAGTATTTACCTCAAATGAATGAATGAATGGTTTATTTTTATAGCACATTCACACCTGGTGCCTCAGGCCTTAACTAACTTGCATGTTATTGGTTGATGGAGAAACCAGAGCACCCGGAGGAAACCACCCGGACACGGGGAGAATCGTGTAAATTCCACAACGAAAGGCCCGTGCCTTGCAAGGGTGTTGAACCCTTTCAACACCCTTGCAAGGCATTGATTCATTTGCCTCTCCCATGGTGAATGAATGGAACAGAAGGTTCACAAGTTTGAAAAGGGCCAACACAATCCTCACCCTTGAGTGCAGGTGACCCTTGAGAGGGACCTTAACACCAGGGAGACATAAGCCCCCTTTTCTCTGTTTGTATTCTGATTTGCTTATTATTTGAAGAACTAGAAGTATGGTTCCTTGTTTTGTTCCTAGCTTTAGTCATACGTATCTCACAGAGGCACATAGGCTACTAGGATATATGAAATGCCTTTTGGTTAACAAGAATCAATCAGTTGAAAAAAAAGGTCAAAGCCATTATATTTTTACCCCAAGGGAGAACTTCAAAAGTAATATGAACAACAAAGAAAACGTTTCCTTTTACAAGAAATTTCAAGGTTAAGAAAGAATGAAGCCGCCTAAACATCTATCAAAAGGACTCGTAGCAAACTACCCAAACTCTCTTCTATAAAACTTCTCCATGGTTTCAAACAATCCATAATTGCAATGTATTAAAACAAATAAAAAACTAATTCCAAATCAAATGAATCAAACTGATACTAATTTCAGTCTTTACAGCTGGAGAACCAAGGAAGTGGTGCTAAAGTTTTGCTCATAAAGCCGTTTTACTGGACCGGTGGCACGGCTCCATCCATCATCATGTCGTTAGCAAGAAATTCCCAGGCACTTTCAGGATTTCTTTTTGGAGACTGTGAGGATATTTTGAGCAGCTTTGCCATGGTGATGTTTATTTGTTGTCTTGAAATGCCAAAAAGGGGGCTTCCCGTGCCATTACAAGCTACACATACACCTTGGACTGGGACACATTTTTCGGTGCCACAAAGAATCCAAAACCAGTTTACTAGGGGAGTTTCTTTCAGCGAAGTCTAAAATTCCAGATTTAATTTGAAATGTTAAATCTGTTGACTTAAAGAAACCGTATGTAAGATGCACAACTGTTTACCTATAAGAAATACTTTTAGGCCTATTCCAGACAGTGGTGTCTGTGTCATGGTGCAACATCAGTTCAAACTCAAACATGTTCCTGACTCATGGTTCAAAATCAGCTTCATGCTCCAAGAAACCAAACTGACAACCTAAATAAGAGAGTCATGTGAGTCTCATTCTGCTTTCTGATTGGATAATCCTCTTGAGAACCAAAACAACAAATGTAAACAGCAATTAATTAAGAATAACTCGGATTTACAATGACTTTCAGTTAAAACTAAAATTACGTGATTACTTTGCTATGTGGACACATAAAAATCATGTCTACAAAAGTAGAAATGAAAATCTTGAATATGGTTCCTTTAAGAAAATGTACAATATTTTCTGTTCTTCTCATTGTCCAAAACATGTGGATAAAATAATGATATACACAGACAATTCTATAAAGAGACACTGTGTTTTTGCTATGTGTTTAATAATATTCGTAGAGTAGTAACTTACACTTGGTTCAAACACAAAAGTAATCTAAAACGGCTTCGAAATATAAACAGATCCACTTATTTCGCTATGGTGAACCTAAGCTACATTAGTCACAATCAAATGTTGTATTGATCATATACAGTAGGCTAAATGTGTGATGCATTTTGTTTGAAAGCTAAGATTTCAGTCGCTGTTATATCTATTCGAGATCACCTCACAATACAGACAAGCTAACATGTTAGCTTCCTTCTACAGAAAGTGAAATAAGCTAAACAGAAATTTGGATTCTGCGTCACTTCGCAATGCATTGTACTTCGCAGCAAGAGGAGCTGAGCAATGCGTTTAGAAAGTCGAGATTTTGAATATTGAAGATACATTGCAATGCCTACACCTATAGCTGTCAGCACTACTAAATAACAAATGCAAATTCTGAATAAATGTAAGGCTTTTGGCTGATACAAATCAAACTACATTTACGAGAGTTCAACTTTAAGAGGTAATACAGGATGTTACTGAAGTTCATGTCAGTCCTTACGTCAGAGAATCCATTAGCATTCTCTCTATCTGCTTTAGTTCCAACAACGCAAACCTTGTGATGCTTTCACAAAGGTAAATCAGGAAATATCTATCTTCTGAAACAAGTGACTTGACAGTGTAGCCAATCAAACCGTTTCCTGGATTATTACGTGATGATAAAAGCCTTTTCAGATGTTTCAAAATGTGTGCTTGCAAATGCTTCGCGCTTTGCTTTGACTTTCAATATGGCGCCTCCATCCCATCAGCCACTACAGTCACACTCAAAAGCTCTGTATAAGATTACTCAAACATGCATGAATCAATCCCTATACAACTTTGAGTGAACTAATAATGACATACTACTGTTACAATAAGAAAGTCAGAAAAGGTGATTAAATTTTATGGTAATACTTTTTTCCATATGAGCCAAAAAAGACAAAAAAAATCTTCACACATACAAATAAACTGCTTTGTATTTGTCATGCTCAAACTATAAAACCAACACTTCTTCTCTGCAATTGAAAAGGTCACTTGCAGAAATAAACTCCTCATAAAATCCAACTCAACTCAACTCAATCCATCTCCAAATTTGTCTAAGTCATAATTTTCCAGGCGTGACACATGGTATAATTCTCCCCAACCAGTAGCAGTAGTTATTTTTCCAACACAAGCGCCTTCTTTTGCCCTCACCGCTTTATTTGAACAAATTAGCAAGTAACCTATAATTTACCGTCAACATCAGACACAGCGCGAAGAACCCACGGCTTTTTTACTGCCGACAGAGGCTGGAACACGTGAGGAGGAGCACAGAATCCTGTTTAGTCATTTCCAAGCTGAAAATAATCAGCTGTATTTTCATGAGAAAGAGGGTGTAGACCATAAACAATAAGAGACGACCAGGAAAGATCTGCTGAATGGAAAGGTCTTAAAATGGCACCGTTGGTACAATTTTGAATTTCTTTTTATAAGACATGGATGAATTGGGAATGCACGCTTCCATGGCACTTGACAGAATCTTTTGTCAGCACTTTGTCTTGAGGCTATAAGCTAACAATATAATGCCAACATCTGATAACACCAAATAACACCAGCCTGTTTTTACTTTCGTCATCATCATTGTATTTCTCATTCACTCTTGTGTGTGTGAAGGTCTTTCTTTGCATAAGGCTATGTATCTTTCACTTTTCAGGTAAACACTTCCATGTCTACAGCTGTTTCTCGACAGCTACTTCGTTGACTTCTACATTCACAAGAAACTACGGTCACACAACACATCCACCAGAGAAGTGGGTCATAAAGCTCAGTTACGTAACATTATGTAATGCCGTTAGCAGGAAATTACGCTCTAACGTTTAAATTCCTGGATAATCTGCATTACCAATAAATTAGGTTGATACAGTAGCTTATTTACAGTAAGATTCTCACGATTATGGACAGGATCATTGAGTGACAAACTGAGGTTCTGTGCAATGAAAAGTGCTAGTCCTTTACATGTGTCACCCAACTGTTTGTTGTAATCATGGACAAGTAGTATCTCTAAAGCAATTCTATAAAAAAAAAACACATAACTTATTATTATTTTTTTTTTGCTCATATGCTTGGCCAGCTTGATTTTCGGAATGATTTTTTTTATGCAACCATTGCCTGTGGGGCATGACGCTGCACTAGATCCAGTACAATCTGGGGAAATATCACAACACTCGATTTGTTTAAACAATTATGAACTCAACTGCTGGGAAAAGAGCATGCAAAGTCCTTTACTAACATTACAAAACAGACAATCATGTTCTCAACAAGTAAAGTAGGACAAAACAAGTACCAACCAGGTCTAAATCAAATCAAAATTTGAAAATTCCGAATTAAACTCCAAACCAGGGAACAAACTGGTTTGGACTAAACTAGTTCTAATATAAAGAATTAAGAACTAAATAAACAATAGATTCTATATTTTCCTAACACAGTTTTTTAGCCAAATCAAATAGTTTGGAGAGCCTCATCGAGCTTAAGTGCTTAAGAAAATCACAATGACAACTTTTTGGGCTGTGTATCTGGGGATTAAATGACATTGCCTACTGTTCTGAGTCTTTTTTTTTTATTTTACTGCACACGGAGCAAATAAGCATGTTTCAGGTCAAAATAGTCTCACGGCAAAGACAATGTCATGTCTAGACTCTATGTGACATCAGCGTGGACTGCCTGCCCAAAACTGTGTGCTAATCACACCAGTGATAACCACTTTTTGTAGATAGTTTTACTCATGCAGTGTTGCAACTGATTAGTTTGTGTGAGTATTATTCTTCCATTGTGTATCTTGAATGTAACATATATTTTAATGTTTTAGTTTAGACAGTTACATTTATTGCATATTTTCTTTCTTGCGCTATGAAATTTACCCATAATGATCAGATAGATAGATAGATAGACAAACAGACAGACAGACAAACTGAGCTTTTAATTAATTCCAAAGTTACATGCTAAGAGCAGAACCAACATCTGCTTTCACCAAACATCGCAGGCTTTAGAGAAAGGTGGACAGTGGAAAAACGCCTGTCTTTCCTTATCCCAGAGGCTTCCTGACAGTGGCAGTAAACACTAGCCTTCTGAAAGGTCACCCTGTTTGTCCCCCCAGGGCCTCCTCTAATAAATATTAATACTGTACCGAATGGGGCCCCCTGACTCTTAACTAGGGGTGTGTATGGAAGGCTGGTACAGTTTAACACTTCTCCACTGTGAGGCCATGGGAAAAGCTGGACCAACCTTGAAAAATCTGGCCCCTCGTTTCAACCATGTGGATCGTCTTAGCTTCAAGTGACTCTATAGCTTTGATTGCTTCCAACTCCAAAAGGCAGTTTCACCACATCACCTCTCCAGTTGAATAACTAGCCGTAAATCTCTCCAAGTGATTGATTACACTCCAGGCACTCCAAACAGTCAATGCACCCAGCTGGGCTAATAATGCAGCCTATGGCAGGCCTTGTTTCTCTGCTAGGCTCAGACGACTTACATAACAGGGTTATATAATGGCCCAAAGGTTTACTGACTATACCATTTCACCACTGCCTACTTCCCCATAAGGTCCACATCACAGAGCTCCCAAGCCACACTCACACAAGAAGTGCCGTCAACATCTGGTCGTCTGCTGATTTCAACCGCAGCCAAATCATATCCAGGCATGAGCCACTGTTTTAGTTTAAGACTCTCCAGAGTTTCTGAGTTCATGAAGCAAATCCAAAATCCATTGGTTTTAACAGACAATGTCTCTTCTGATCTGAATGGATACCACCTAAACCCAGCATTTTCACCAAACTTGAATCAAAGTCAGTGCCTCTACTCTGACTGCAGCTCACACGACCTGTTCATAAACTGAGAAAGAGAAAAACTTGTTCTTTATGTAGTGGCACACACATTTGTTGTCCAATCACACTTTGTAAGGTTTATGAGTGAAGGGTATGGTATCTTTAGGTCAAAACTTACCCTTGTAACGCAACTGCCCTAAACCTCTTTCTGGGCACAGATATTGTAGGTTTCGTTTTCCCTTGTGGGCTGGCCTTAGTTGCTTCTTCTGCTGCTGTTCTTCATTCCTGCAGGACTTGATAGTGAGTGAGCTTCTTGAAAGAATACACCGCTGTAGACAGAGCATAAAGAAGTTATCCTAGCAAAAGTTCAACAGAAAGTGCAATTCAATTAATATCTTCCAAAGTATTTACTATTAAACTGTTAAACCCATTGTTTTCTGTGTTCATCTGGAGAAAAGTTCTGAACATTAACATTGATCAAACATGTTAGAAATAGTAAATAATGCATATGTTCTGTTAAAGCAATGTCATATGTGACAGAGTCTAGTTTGTATTTCAACCTGCAACTCTTAGTGTACGTTTGGGCATTAAATAAACTGGTAAATACAGTATATGCATTGTTCTGGTACCGATATCGGACACAGACACTCATCCATGGAAACTTAAAATGTGTTGTGGAAATACGCTAAATTAAATATGCTTTTCATACAAAAACTATACTTTTACATGGAACCACATTGACATTATTAATAGGACTGAGATGCCGCCATATTATATCTACTGTTTTAAACTGATGAATGCATTTCAGAAAAATTCCAGTCTCAGCAATTACTGATTAGCCAGCCATTATGGATTTGAGTACCATATGTTCTGATGGTAAATGCATTTGACTAAGTACACATCTGGATTCATGACAAGTTTTCCATTTATCCTCCGCTTCAGGGCCAGCCATTACTTTATAACATGGATAGAAGATTAAGAAATATTTTTTGGAATCGCTTTCATCAAATAGTTTATAAGCTACCTTCACACTTGAATCTACAGGACTTATTTTCTCCCCAAACTAAACTGCATATGTCCGGCAAAGTAGATCTCTGTTGCTCTGGCAGCGCTGATGTTTTGTTATGATATATGGCTCAGCGGGCAATGGCATCAGGGCTCCCACTGAACCGACGACCAGGGGGTTTGATAGATGGTGACAAGGCAGGGGTTTCATTTGGATCTCCTGAAAGTTTGAAGAAAGTGACATTTGATCTGCTCAGATGGGAATAGACAAGTCTGCTGCTGTTTCCATCCAACTCCTAAAGCATGGGAGTACGCTCAAATCTTAAGGTGGAAGTAATCGTTACATTTATGCATTTATACGGTATGTGTTTATTGTATTGACTTTTTTATTTTTACCCTCTTTTATTTATTGAATATTTATTTTGCCTGTCTCTCAAATACAGTATGTTATGCTTTGCCTAAAGTGTTCTATAAATTGAAATTAAAGATGGAGTACCCAGTTGTAAATTAGCAAACTTTGTCTTTTCCATCTAAAAGTATCTTAATTACAACACGTTGTAACAAAATCAAACCGTTGTGTACTTTCTCATTCCAATTACAAAGCATTTTAGTTCTTAGAGAGAGCCAAAACCTGCGACGTGGTTGTCTGAGCTTCGATGGTTCACTTCCTTTTCACTTTGCTGTTTGCAAAAAAGCTGTTCTTTAGCTGTAATAGTAATATGTGGAAGGACTTATGAGAGCGAGGAAGAATTTGGTTGAATACCTCCATCCATCCATCCATTTTCTTCCACTTTATCCGGGGTCGGGTCGCGAAAAGCAGCAGTCTGAGCAAGGACGCCCAGACTTCCCTGTCCACACACACCTCCTCCAGCTCTTCCAGGAGGATGCCGTGGCGTTCCCAGGACAGTCGAGAGACAGAGTCTCTCCAGCATGTCCTGGAGGGATGATTGGCCTCCTCCCAGTGGAAAATGCCCGGAACACCTCACCAGGGAAGCGTCCAGGAGACATCCGGTACAGATGCCCGAGTCACCTCAGCTGGACCCTCTCGATGTGGAGGAGCAGCGGCTCTACTCCGTGTTCCTCCTGTGTGACTGAGCTCCTCACCCTATCTCTAAGGGAGCGCCCAGCCACCGTGTGGAGGAAACTCATTTCGACCGCTTGTATCCGCGATCTTGTCCTTTCGGTCATTACCCAAAGCTCATGACCATAGGTGAGGGTTGGAACGTAAATTGAGCGGTAAATCAAGAGCTTTGCCTTTCAACTCAGCTCCTTCTTCACCACAACGGTTCGATACAGCGACTGCATCACTGCAGACGCTGCACCGATCCGCCTGTCAATCTCACGCAGCTTTAAATTCTTCTTCCTTTTCGATGGAGACCAGATAAATCAACAGATGTTAGATCTTTTCACCTGCAAAATTGCACCTCTCTAGTATCAGATCTATATTTATCAAATGTTCTAACCGTTTAAGAAGTTTATTCTCTAAAACTCAATTCACAAAAAAATACTCTCCTCTTGCATGTTTCTATGGAAATCTTGTTGCTTTATTCCACACAATGGAAGAAACTCATCTGTATTGATGAAGAAAAATAATAGAATGTTTTAACTTTATATTTTAATAGGGCGGGATTATACATTTGATTATTTCCACTTCAGAAAGTTACATGGCGTCCCTTTAAGCTGCATTAAATTAACTAATTGCTATCACTTGCTAGTGCAAGCAGCCAGGAAAAACTTCAAAAGTTCATGAAGCGAAGGGAAACTCTATGTAAAACCCTGACGCTAACGAGGTAAAACAGTCATTAAGAAAGCAGTTACAGATCTAAAGCTAAAGCAATAACTGTGACATTTTCATATGCACAAAATCTGCTACGCTACTCATCCGGCCAGCAGACTTACAGCAGCTACAAATCGATGAGGACAGCCCATGAAAACTTTTCCATTTGCTTCGTAAAGACTGAGACTTTCATGACTTACAAAGCAGGGGAAATACCACAAACTCACACTTACAACCGATCTGTGGAAAACAATGTGTCACATGTCATCTTCACAAGCTACAAACCTATCCTGGCTCGCGTCAAGGTAGCTAGCTTGACAATGAAATGTATCGGCAGGCAGTAAGTTGTTTAGCAAAAAGAAGACTATGGAAAAAGGAACATGCTAAAAAACAAGATAATTTTAACTTATATTTAACACATGATTTAACAACTAAAAATAAAATACAATGCATGCACAGTACGAACAGATGTAACATTTCAGGTCTACTCTAACACTATGTTTTGCAAGTGTATACATGTAGTGGTGATAACAGACAGTCTTGGGTAATTTTCAGAGAATAATTCAGTTAACAGGTTACAGTTAAGACCTAGACCCAACTGATGAAAAAAAAAAAATCACTATGCCCAATACAGAGATTTTGTAAAAGCAGTTCTTGTAAAAATAAAACCACTCCACTTAGCCTACTGTATAAAATATTTTTATACTTAATGCTAATGCTTGTAAACCTTGACAGTAAACTAGGGCCAGAAAGTAGAAATATCAGTTTCATCACAATTTGATAAAACAGAATGGAATAGAATAGAAAACTTTATCGTCCACTGACATGAAAATTTGCCTTTGGTTTCACCAAGTCGAATAAAAGACACATCCATATGCCGCTTTAGCTTTACATTTCATGAGACAACAAAGCAATGAGCCACCCTCCCAAAAAAGATCTGTGCGCTTCAGTGGAGATTCCTACAGTTCGCAGCTTTATAAAAGAATTCCTAAAAATGTTATTATTGGCTGCTATACCTTCTTCTAGAGGGCATTAGTTCAAAGAATGAGAAGAGTCCTGTATGATGCTCACAGCCTTCTTCTCTAAGAGCTCATCATAAATGCTGCTCAAAGACTTTTGAGGCCGACCAATGATCTTTGAGCTTATGTTAACAATGCGCTGCAGCTTATTGCCATGCCACATCAACATGTTAAAAGTTAAGATGCTTTCCACAAAGCTTTTGTACACAGTTTCAAGAATAGTTTGGTTGATTCCAAAATGATTCAACCTACGCAACAAATACAAATACAGTCTTTGGGAGCATTCACAATGCATGGCTCACCATGAGAATTGATCAATTGATCAATAGCACATATTTGCCATTATATCATATTTGCCATTATATCATAAAATTATACAAAATTTGTATATGTTGACAGTATTTTTACAGTATTGCACATCATTATAATTTGTAAGAATGTTTTTATGTTTGACGACAATGAACACACCATTTTAAACTTAAAAGGCTCAAAAGGCAGTCGGTAGAAAGCAATAATAAAACTACTGCTCAAAAGAACTAGTTCTCTTTTGTCACGTTAATATGACGGTAAAAATCTTGTTGGCCACAGCACTTTTTTAAAGGTGAACACCTGCACCTCGTTCAGAACCACATTTCAAATAAAACAGGTAAATTGGGCAGTGCCTGGAGGACTGAAGCCTTGTTTATAGCTTCATTCAGTCACGTCCTGTATCCTGACGCAAACATCAACTGTTCAAGTTCCTGCTGCAGAGCTAATCCAGTTCTATGTATGTAAACTATCACATTAGACATTTTTGTTCAAAATCATCACATTTCTAACTTTACTGTCACACAAAAGTTGAAAAAAAGAAAAGCTCAAAAAGTCAATGTGGTGAAAAATTTAGATGTGGGAATGCATAGATTAAGGAAGAATAAATAAATAAATGTGATCTAGTAAGTTTGTTCACATTTTGAACAAAAATAAATATCAGGTCTAATGGATTTATCCTTTTATCTTTTTCAATCACAGTAAGACTAGGACATATTTTTCTAATGTGCCATTTTCAGTGCCACAAGCTTGATTAAACAGTAATTTTAGAAGCAAATGAATTTGAAAATAATGCAAAGAAGATGCGGTTTGAAGACATGAAATGTGGTTTGGCATACATTATATGGTGAGTCAGACCAATTAGCTGAGTCATATAATCACTGAGTGAACTCAGTAACTGCACCACTTAGAGAACCAAATGAATTGGTTCATTTAGGTAAGAACAAGGCATCACATAATTGAGAGCACCTTTGAAAGTACACTGCATTTGAATGAATGCCCAAACAGATCAAAATGATTCTCAACCCAGTGATTTCCTTCTGTCATAAATCAGTGACTACTGTACATATTTCAATTCGTTACGGTCCTCTGCTCCTTCCTTCCCCATTGCACATTCATCCAGCAGTTCTCCCATTGATCAAATATTTGCTCTGTGTGGCCAGGGCCTGTTTATTTTTCGGAGTGCAATTGGAGCAGCAGTCGGTGTAGTGAGGTGGTTCAACAGTGCCGTCTCAGACTTCGTGTGTTTGGCTTCGCGGCTGGAGCACAGAGGCCTGGGACAAGGGGAAGGGGCTCTGAGCTGCACCGGTAACGTTTTGGCTACGCTCCCCTGCAACCAAACTGGGCCCTGCGACTTAGCACACTGCTCCCATTCACGTAGCAAACAGCTCGCAGTATAGAGTCCAGATTGTGCGGAGGTCCGGTGGCAATGCCAGGAATGCTTGAGTTCCCTGGGAAAAAAATGGTATTTGGTCGTGTGTGCTAGCTTTTCTCCCCGGCCCTCCTCTTCTGAAAGCAGTGTAGTCGGATGAAGAGGGATCACTAGGTGCACTGGGCGACCTGCTTCCGTTTTTTTCAACAGATTGCGGATTGCTGGGCTGTGAGCTCGGGCCTCCCAGCCAGAGGAATCCTGACGAGAGCTACTGCCTTCCTTTCTGGTATTTCCTGACCCAGTCCCATATCCCTAGTGGCCCATTCACTGTTATACTAATAAAACCTGAAGCTAAATGAAGATGTGTGCTACAGCAGCCACCTTTAACCGTGCATTCCTTATGATGGGCTATTTCAAGCTGAACGGATCAATTGGACATTCAGTACAGCTGACCATAAAGGTTTCTAATCCAATCCGCAAGTAAATTAAGTTCCTGGTATATTAACTAATATGACCGCTAAGTGCTAAACATGAAAAATAATTCTCCCTGCGGTAAGGTGTTCCCTCAGTAACCCTGAACTCAAGTATATCTGAACCATATGCAGCAGTAAAAACAAGCTTTAAATTATGGTTATTGAAATAAAAACAATGACAAATAGATTAAGCTTTGTCATGGCACATGATTCTTTGAGATATACTTTGTTGTATTTAATGGCAAAAAATGGTTTAAACGTGTTGAATAGGGTTGCACCAATTTCCAGCTTCGATACCGATTCCGATACTTTAGCTTTAAGTATCTGCTGATACCCAATATCAACTGATACCAGTGTAAGGTTGAAATTGCTTTTCTTTCTTATTAAAACATAAGACTTTTTGTCACATATAGGGCTATGTAACTGTTATTTATAGTGCAAGCCACAACTTAACAAGCTTAATCTGAATAAAATGTCCAATAATATGAAATGTTCTTGATCAACACCAGCCAATAAATTAGTCTCATTTTGCCCAATTAAAGACACAAATATGATATCAGCTGAACCGATATCATGGAACCGATACCCAATCCAGCAAAATTTCCTAGATCGGCACAGATATCCGATCCGGCCTTAATTCTACAAGGAGTGCCAGTTTGTTTTGTCAATGTGCTTTAAAGAAACAGTGCAAACCGAAAACTGCACAAAACACAAACACATCTGTCTTAAGGGCTGCATCAAAGAGCCCACATGTAAAATCTATGGTAGAGTTGCAGTGTTTTGGATTGACAGCACATTTCTGGCATTGACGTGACGCATCATAGACTGTTAAGCATCAAACGCATCAAACGCCTTAAGCGCTCATGCCAGAAAGTCAATGTTGAACCATTTGCAGCGTTTGTGTCAGAACTGTGCTCAAGTTACGTATCCAGAAGTAAAGACTAAAATGCCTAAACAGGCAATAGAAGAGAACCTGATGGTCGACGTGATGTCTTGAAGAGCTGTGGAGCATGTCTATAGTTATATAAAGAGACAGAAAGAAAAAGGAGCTTGTATTGGAGGAAATGAGTAACTTGGTGTAAGACACGTCGAGTATTGACTTTGTGTCGCGCTTTGAATAGCAAGTACACAAATACCACTCTTTTATACTGGTCTGCCATGTACTAATACACTGGCTCTGGATCTTTGGGCACCGTACGCTCAACATACGTAATGGACACCTTTGACCACCTTCAGGTGGACAGCTTACTGACAAGTCTCAAAATTGTAAGCAAAAAAAAACAACAACCAACCAACCAAACAAACAAACAAACAAACAAACAAACAAACAAACAAACAAACAAACAAACAAACAAACAAACCCATAAGTCAATCTCCTGCTGTATATGTAGCCTAAATATGTAACAAAAGCTTTGGGGCTGCAACAAATGATTATAGTAGTGCGATTATTCTCTCGATCAATCGATTACTTGTTGAAAACAAACGTGACTTGAATACAAGATTTTTCGCCAAATTTGAGTGCTCGAGGATGTCATGGAGATGTAGATTTTAGATTTGTCAATTTCAAAAATCAGATTCTCATCAATAATAAAATTGGTATCGAAACTTTGCACTCATCTGTAAGTATTGATACTTAAAAATATATTTTAGAATAATCCTGAGCTTTATCAAAATTAGTTCAAAACCAAAATGTTTAATACAAAAAGTATTTGTAATATGTGCTGAAAAAGCCAGTCTATTATATAGAAATTATTATAATAATATTATTAGTATTATTATTATACTGTAGTATCATTAAGGTGCCATAATTAGTCTCAAGAATCTAAGAGTCCATTCCTTAGTATTAAAATTGAGTTTGAAATTTAGTACCATGACAACACTAGGCTCAGACAAACACATTTTTACATCAAAAACACACAATTTACACAATTGTCATGTAATGTGTTAATGATCACAAAACAAAATTTAGTACTTTAGACCAGAGAATCTTATAAACATTTTGAGAAGAGCGAGTTTTTTGCTGTTCAAAATGTTATTTCTCTAATTCAAGTTTTTCCACAGGTGGTCCATGCTTTCAGGAACAAAACATCTTGCCAGTCATGTTGAACACCCACACGTCTGTATTGTCCTCCTCCATGCAAATCACCATCAATCATTTTCTCATATTATCAAGTGTTCAGTGACCAAATAACTTCTTAAACTGTTCCCCATGTGAACACTCCTTTGTACATGTTCAGCTTACAGATATCTGCTAATTCAATACATTCTTTGGGAAAAAAAAAAACTGAGGAAGTCATTTGAGCTGAAAAGTATGAAAATCTTCTATGGGGCAAACATAAATCTGCAGGCGCTGTCAGTAAAAGTCGCTGTATTAAAGATCTGCAGTGGTCCCAGTACGATAAGCTGGAAAATCCATTCTATTTATTTAAGCGGCTTCTCCACTTGCTAGCTTTGGCGCACCGATACCCTATACGTTCATAAACAAGAGACTGGGTTTAAGTCGGGCGCTTTACAGAGCCACGCAGCATCATAAAGCTGATTACTACAACATTTCCTCGCCTTCACACTTCAGTAAACGCAGGCATCAAGGGCCAAGTGGAGAGTGTCCAAGCCCATTTGCTGTATGGCGTACTTTTTACAGCTCCGCCGCTAGAGAAAAGGTGATAATGTCCAGTACAACTTTGTAAAACTTTCAAGGAAACAGCCCCTAACAGTGGAGAGGTGGTGTGTGCCTCTTGAGTCTGGTTGTCGGGAGCTTGTGAAATTCTGTTTTCAGTGTGTCTCCACATGCCAAAGCAGATCCCTGGGGTGAAATCGCATCGCCTCTGCAACTATAACATTCAGAGGTCTGTGGAGCGTCCAACTAAAGGCCTGGAGTGTCATCAAAGATTTGATGAGAATTGCAGTCCAACACAGTAGCTGATAAACACTTAACACACTTTTTAGCACACAAAGGTTTTGGACGTGATCTAATGTTCAACAACACAGTCTCGAAAGAAAACGTAGATATACAGTATATAATGAAATGTATGACAAGCGTGTTTTCATGCCTTTTTACGTCAATATGTTGTTACGAAAGGTCAAAACATAAAATAACCACAAATTTTGGTTGAAGCCACGATGACGAAATTTTCTTTGGTTTAAGGGTAAGATCAAAATTTACTCGTTAAACCCAAAGAAAATGTTGCAACAAGTCTTCAACCAAAATTTGTGATTGGTTTAAGTTTATTTTTGTAACATATTGATGTAAAAAAGGTGTTTAAACGTGCTTACAGTAAATGTTTGACATTTCATTGTATATCTATGTTTTCTTCAGAGACTGCATGGGTTCCAGCACTGGATGGACCTAACTTTCAGCTATTACTTTCATTGTCATTGTCATTTGTTATTGACTTAAATAAATGACAAAAAGGCACTTTTTACTTGACTCCGGCTTGATGTTTGCTTTTTTCTGCATGCATTTCTTTATGTTTTGTTGACACAAGATTCTTTACAGTGGAGTTGAATGTACCGAGCATCTTGAACCATTATCTGGACATGTAGAAGCTCCTCACTGTTTCAGGTGAGAGATGTGGCTGCAGATGACATGCGAGACAACATTAAAAATAAGATATAAAGAGTTATCATAAACCAACTTAACTGTGCAGGATAATGAAAAACTCAGTAATGGCAATATATGATGATTTTTTGATGGCCCCACCAGCTGGTCTACTTTTACCTCCACTCAGCCTGCTTCTAAGTGAGACAAGAGCGGTTTCAAGTCCAACTGTTTAGAGAGTTCTCGGAGCAGATGCTTAATGCGCTGCAGACACTGCATCCCAAAAGATTATTTCTGTCGACACATCCTTAAGAACGTCTAAAACAACTAGTTTTATATGAATAATTCTAAACTGTTTGCAGCCGCCACAACTTTTACTGACTTTGTTATAACATTCCTAACTTGTATTCACAGCGATGAGTTTACAACTCTCTGAGATTTGCTGTCACACAACGGCTAACAACTGCTTGCAAGCAATGCAGCAGCATCTCTTCCTGGTTTGTAGGAGATCAAAAATTCTTATAACTACATACAGTGAGCACACAGCTGTATCATTTTGCCCATTAAAGCATCCAGTGTTTAAGTTTTTACAGTTTGCTTACACATGCCTTGAGGCAGCTGTAGTGTCATGCACTGTAAGTGTATACTTTCCATACGTTCCCCTGTGAGTGAAATCAAATGTGACCGGCTCTGACACAGCTTTCACACATTGAACAAATTCTCAGTGACATTTTACTGGACTCCTGTGCTGAAGTGCCGCTATAAATGCCCCTGTCTGAATAAACCTGTCCACAACCAAACCCCGCAGTGTCTAAAAGCAGGAAGCAAGAGCCTATATTTGAAGCGTATGGTCACAGAGAAGAGACTAGCTCCTCTGTTCTGCGCTCTAAACAGCACATCTCACAGTGTGAGACTCATGAGCCCAGATATAAAATACTCACAGTTTGCTCAGAAACGCTGTCATTATGCTCAAAAGTGATACTTAGTGCAGTGGGATGAGGCGTTCACGGGCCAGTGCAGAGAAGAGCAGAGCATTCTTCCATGAGTTTGAAGCTAAAAGAGGAAGTTTATCTCATGGGCTGAATGAAAATCTACACTCTGTAGATAACTCATAATGATATACTATCCATATGTTTAATTACCAAGCAACCAGTGAAATCTTTCTTCGGCACAAAAATACAAAGAATATGTAATTCTAATCTATTTTTGAAGATTGTTATCAAACTGGAATATAAAAAAAACTATATTGTCAGGCCACTGTATCGCTCTTTTGAGTTTCAGTGGATATGATTGACCGATGAACTAGCCAGTCTGGCACGTGCATTGTCTCATGTATGAAAACAAACACAGCTGCTTACAAGAAATAAAAACATGTAAGATTACGGAAAAAATTACACCATTCACTAAAGTTCAGTGAAGTTAGATTTTGTTCTAAATGACAAACAACTAAGCAGCTACTTCGCTTCATGTATGTAATCTGATTGCACTGTTCAATGTGAAGTAGACCTGAAACACAGTGAGGGAAGCAGTGACCAGACCCACTTTTCTCAAAGTATTGTTGGAGTGTGGGCCCTAGATCGCAGGTACATTTATAGAAAATACAGCAAAAAAGTTGAAAGTTAACAGAAATTAGTTTGAGGGGTAAAAGGCAGGCTTTCTGAGTTTCCTTATGTCCTTGACTTAGATTTCTAAGGTCTTTCTCGTAACAGTTGAAACAGACAGACCTCCTTTAGCATCTGCATCTCATATTAATGTCATCACTACTTATTTTGTTTATATGCTTACATTTTGATTGTTAAAGATCACTCTCAATATGGATTATAGCTTTGCACAACCCACTTCTTTACTGGTATAATTTGCAATTATTTTGGAAAACATTAGAATGCGATTGAAATGGCTTCTGGAACTATGACAAAACGCTCCTAAAAGTTATGTTTGCATAATAGGTCTTCTTAAACGCAAGAATATTTTCTGGAAAATCAAGTAACAGACGCGAAGGAAAAATAGAGAGGTGGTCTGGCTGAAAGAAAGAGGTTTAATGGGACTGGAAAACTATTAAAAATCCATATCTCAAAGCACCTGACCAAGATCCTGGACCAAGATGGAGAGAATATCTTCCTCTGCTCTTGATGTTTTGGAAATAGGCAAAACCTCTTTTCAGAATTTACTGGAATCACCACCACTAATAGCCCTTCACTGCAGCTGGAACACGGTAGAATTGTGGCGTGATTCTGTCTGACTGGGTATTATTCTAAACGGACTGGACTCGACCTACACTCAGTCCCAATCGTGGGCTCAAATAGAATCAAAGGGGTGGATAAACAGCACTCTGGACTGAATTCTTTACTTGCTCCCCACCCTCCACCAAACAGCAGCACCGCCACAGCTGCGTTCATCTGTCCCGTTCAAAGCCTGACCCTGGTGCGCGCTCTGCCCACATCATAGCGCGCGGCCGTTCCCCCTGCGGCTGCGTGTAAGCAACATTCATCTGGCTTTGAGAAATAAATCTCTCATTAGCCCGTGCGCAAAGCCCTCAGTCCCACCTTGAGGTCAAACGAGGCCGCTTTAGTCATGAACAGGTTTCCTTCTCTGTTCGCCAACAATAACACCGCGCTCGCCATGAAGGAATACCGGAGTCTGCTCTGTGCAAACTTCTCACTGTATTTCAGCAGGTAGTTCGGAGTGATGAATGGAACTGGTCTTACATTTTTTTTTTCTCTCTTTTGCTTCGTTACGTCTTTGTATTGCCAGACACAACAGTCAATGTTTAGGCTATTGCTGTGTTTGGGCTGATAAAGATTCGTTTCGGTGGAAGTGCTGCAATTTGCTTATCGAGAACTATGGGAACCATCTCAGAAATGAAATGCGCAAAGATGTGCTTGATATGGAAAGGAATGAGAATCTTTTGAGCAACTAGGAGCAGGGTTTTGCTGTTCCTATCACACAGCTGATCACAGAAGGAAGAATAAACGCACTCCAAGAATCCTTGTTGAGGTGCAAATTACAAATTCAATAGAACACTGCACGCTTTGCTGATGTCAAAAAAGGTTTTTTTTGAGAATACAGATCACTGTTTTAAAGAAAGGAATGCCATGTAGTAATAGAATTAAACTATCCATAGAGACAGCAGGTGACATCACTGGGTTAAGTTACAGGTCAGATCTGTGGAGATGTGAGCCTCCACAAGCAAAAAGTATGTCATTCAAATTTTTTTGGGGCAATGAAAGAATATTTAAAAAAAAAAAAGAAGAAACAAAAAATAATAAAAAAGAAAGCAAAATAGATATGATCAATACAGCACAAATGCTACTAGCAGACCAATTTTAGTTTCACTCAAGCTTCCTGCTAAAGTAAATTTTGCTTTACTAAAACAATGGAGACAAAAGTAAATAAATGTGTATATTGGAGTATTGTGAGATTGGAGTGGATAATGGAGTTAAGTTGTTAGTGAACCCTCCACCACAAATGTTCTGTAGTGAATCTTTAAAGGACAAAAAGAGTGTAGTAAAGCACACATCGTGTGTTTCCCACATCGGGAATTGAGTTAGAGCTCTATCTACTGACTGCAAATAACATCTCACAGAGCAAACAATCAAATCAATCCTCTCTGTGCTAGTGCTGCAGAAATGCTTAAAACAAGTCAAACAAGTGATCTATGGCTTTAAAAACACTGTCGACAATCTCAGAGATCTATCTATGACATCACAGATCACTGGCATTAAGAACAGTGTTTGGAGGGGAACGAAAAATATCTCACTGACAAAACTTTCAGTAATTACTTTGATGAGGAAGCAATTTAAGAATAGCAATACAACTAAAAAAAGCTGATTTTGAATACAGTATGTCCCATTCTGCAACTAAAAAGCCTGATTCTCTGGATACCAGGAAGTGTGCTGGTATTATGTTGTTAACTTTACTGTACTCAAATGTGTTTGGGTTTGTCTGTGAACAAACACTTAATAATTGTGAGGGTTGGAATATTTAAGGAATACCTTACTGCTGCAAACTTTTTTAACAATTCACCACCTCATCCTCTATATCTATATTCTTAGGCTATATAAAAATGATATATAGTATATTATAATATATTCAAAATAAAACGGTGACCTTTTAAAAGCAAACTCAAAAACAAACTAGGAACACATTAAAATGATAACTGATGCTAGGCTGGTGGAGTGCGGAGGACAGGCAGTGGCACAAACGACAAGTGCTCAGCAGGAAGTAGACAGAGGGCCCAGCGAGGTTGGCGGCTGGCGCTGGTGTCCATGGGTTTGGATGAAAAGTGGCAGTCTTTTTATAGCAGCAGTGCGTCCGGGCCGGGCGGGGTCAGCAGGTCTAGTGTGGGAGTGTGGAGGCGCTCACATGCAGACAGACAGATGGACTGACAGGAACACACTGAGGTAATGGTCCAAAAGAGAGGGAAAAACTTAAACACTTGTGTTTGTCTAACCTTTTATTCTCATTACTAGGAAGGAGAGAGGCAGTGTACAAAATGTTGCTTTTTAAAAGTTTTCTCTGCGTGGGAAAGCGCAAGATTACAAAATGGTTGATTTTTAAAAATCACTGATAGACCAGTATTAGCCGTTGACTAATGAAATATTGGATTTTTAATTGTATTTACAGCGCAATCATGCATTCAAAGCAGTGTTGGCATTAATAGCAGAATTATGGATTGTTTCAGCGATTGAAAAAAATGCATATGGATTTATGTATTTGTGGACTGTTGTGTGAGGCTTTGATCCATTGCCTGCAAATATTTGTTTGTAATGTTTTGCCTTTTCCAGATGGCTTTCAGCGAGAGTCAGACCATTTTCAAAGTGCTGCTCATATTTCTAGGGTTCAACATATTAGCAACAAAACATGCCATGTATGATTCCTGCACTTGTCATGACAAATAAATCAAGTGGATAGTCACAAATACAGAAACAACTTTGACCTACTGAAAGGACAAGAATCTAGCATTTAACTAGTGTTGCAGTTAAAGCGTGAAATGGTTGTTTTCAGATTCAAGAACTTGATGATCTTGATGCATCTTTTCCTGCCTTGTAAAGCACTTTGAATTGCTTTGTGTATGAATTGTGCTATACCAATTTGCCTTGCCTTGATGTCATAACCTCAGACGGGAGCAAAAGCCAAAATGTTCTATTGATCACAATGTACTTTGTCACAGAATAACCAAAAGGTAAATTCACAAATGTTGAACCTGATGATTTCTAGTGAGTAAATTTCGATCTAGAACTATAACTTGCCATAAAAAAAATGAATTTTGGCAATATTAATTTAAGCTGTCCCCCATCTGAGTGTTGTGAGATCATATGAAACACAGCAATATGAAAAGTCTTAAAAGACACTGACAGAAACTGAAACACTGTCAGTGGTTTAGCAAGTCGTCCCAATCCAGGACTCCTCTCCAGTCACTCTTTCCCATCTGCTTTCAGCTGTGACTGTCTAAAACAGCTGAAGTCCAGCTATTGTGATTTAAAACAGACACTGTCGTCTGAGCTGGGAGATGACCCCAGCCTGTTATCCAGCCATCCCCAGACTGCAGCTGAGAGAGGAAAACCAAAACACCAAGTGGGCCTTGTGATCCAGAAAAATATTAAACCAGAAAGCTGACGTGTGTACTTGACATCATTGATAATTTTTGATGATTGCAAGAGATTTGGAATTTTGTTTAGTTAGCTCCAGATTTTCTTTTGTTTAGACATTTGTAAAGCAATCCTAAATCATGCCTGACTGACATTTCATTTTTCAAAAGTGAAAAAGGCTAAATCTGTGAAGATTTGTGGACAACTGAGAGAGATTGAACAACCTTTGAACTTTTGGCAAACCACTAAGTGCTAAGAAGGATGACAGGCAAGATAAATGAAAATGTAAAGGACTTAACCTAGCACACTGAGACAAGCCATGCCTGCTGGGTGTTGTTCATAATGAGATGTCAAAAAGGAGAACTCACTGAGAACAGATAAGTTTTCAAATTGAAAGGCTCAACTGCTTTCAAGGTACATTTTAGAGAAGTGACAATTGTTATTCTGTCGTGCAATAAACTAAGAAACTGTCGACACATGGCTTCAACCAATTAGGCTTTTTGGAACATATTGACGTGAAAAAGGTGTAAATAAAAAAGTGCTTATCATACGTTTTTGACATTCCGCAGTATATCTATGTTTTCTCCGGAGACTGGACTGCCAACAATGCTAACGGTAGCTGCGAGCTAAATGCTAATATTATGGTAGCGTCTCCTGGTGCAGTTTTTCATTTTATATTAAGATTTATTAAATGCACATTTTGTAATGTTCAAAGAGAAGAGAATAGAACAGAATTTAGAAATGGAATAGGTCCGACCTCAAGCAGATCTCAGAAGCTAAGCAAGGCAGGACCTGGTTAGTATTTGGATGGGAAATTGCTCAAGAGTATCTGGCTGCAGACCTGCATGAGGAGTCCCCTGCCTCGCAGACCTGTACCAGGAGTCCCCTCGTCACGTGACCTGTACCAGGAGGGCCCGCGTTACGTGACTGTATCTAGGCTTACTTTTTATCAATGAAGTTACACTTTTTATGTACTATTTTTTTTTCACGAGTGTCTGTCTGCACACCTTCATCAGGCACCACTAACGAGTGGAAGTAAAGCAAAACAGCAAAACAAACCTCATTTTGAGTATCAGTTTCGATTAGAACTGACAACTTTCACAGCTGGAAATAAAAGTAATAAACTGACCTGTAAAAATCAATATCGACACAAAGTTTTTATTTTCACAACAAAGCAAGTTTTGCAACTGGCACTGGGGCGGTTTTGGTAAATGCTAGTTGGGTACGGACATTAAGTTTAGGAGAAGGGGCGACCGGTATGGTCTTACACACGTCCAGAGCGGGAGTCGAACCCGGGTCTCCCGCACGACAGTCGACCGACAAACGCATTGAGCCAGAGGGAATGCTCCCCTTGGCCCAGTTTGTCTGTTGGTCCTTATACTAAGGGAGTGAGTTTATCCCATTAACACACTTCTACTGGTACCTCGTGTGGGTTTACGTTGGTATCGGTTACACGGGTGAGGTTAGGAACAGGGTTGGGGTAATGGGTAAGTTTAGGAAAAAGGTTTGGGTAAACGTTAAGATAAAAAAATATATAATAATAACCGTTTAACCTGGTTAGCAACAGTAATAAACTCATCACTATGGCAACCAGCTCACGTCTGTCCCACCGGCGCATACGCGTTTGTGATCTGTTAACACCGTTAACAAACGGCGACAATGAATATCGGGGCTCCTCTTAGTTTTCTTCAACATAATTGGCAGAACACAAATAATGTTTTAAGTGCACAGCGCCACATACTGTCCTGTGGCATATCTACATAATATGGGCGAACATCCGGGCCTTAGGGCCCTCCTGGTACAGGTCACGTGACGAGGGGACTCCTGGTACAGGTCTGCGAGGCAGGGGACTCCTCATGCAGGTCTGCAGCCAGATGCCTCTCAAATTGCTGGAACACCAGTGGTATGAATATGTGGCTTCAGTAAGCACGTTGAGTGATTTGAAAAATGAAAAAGTGCTGTATTCTGTAAATAAAGACCATTTATCATTCCACCAACTAAAAACGAGATGACGATTTTGAGGATTTTGTAATGAAAGAACAAATAATCAGTCATACTTTGCCCACATGCGCCTCCATTTGGAACATTCTGGTGACAAAGCATTTAAAAATAAATTTACAATAACTCATACTGTCACGCAACACAGCCATCCACAAGTATCTGAATAGAGCGTAAAAGTCTTACACAAACCCACCCTGTGTTTACCTGGTGTGGGCCTCCACTTTTGGCAGCAGAGCTCAAGTAGCAGCACGCTGACTTATCGCCATGGCGCTCCCCAGACTCTGCTGGCCTTACACCTTGTTGTGCTACTCTATCTACACTTGGCAGCCGCTATTGTGTTCTGAGTGTCCGGTGAGGCAATGTACCTTTAAAAGAGTTTGTTTTTTGCTGGTGCTTTGACTGAAAAGGGACAAAGAAGAAGCCTGGGAACTGAAACGCAGTAGGCAGTCACTAGTGGAAATCCTAGAGCTGTGATCTGCTCCCAAGTCACCGGTCTTGTTTTTGTCATTACACTGCCCTATAATGTAGCGAGGCCTTCCCACTAAGAGGCTTCTATGGTCGGCTTGTGCTTGCGGAGGGTAAGGCAAGTTTTTTTTTTATTCTTGAAGTGGTTGAATGGACATGATTAACGAACTCACTGATGGACAGGCAAGACTGTAAGCAGTTCCATGAAAAGAATATACAGTATCCAAAAAAATTCTCTTCTTCTGCCAAGAGTTGAAGAATGAAATATGACTTTCTTACTGCAGCTATGTGTAGTGTTTAGTTGGTTCAAAAGTGCTAGAATCTTGTGCATGGCTGTTTCCATGTGTGGGCACTTACAGGCTTGACTTCAAACCTGCAGTTGACAGATACAATACATGTGCACAGGCCTCTACATGAACCCAAACAACATGTGAACTATGGCAAACACTGTGCAGTGGGGTTTATTGTAAAATCCCTATAGGGAAGTCTACATGTATGTGGCATGGTGGGGTTTTAGGCTTGAAAATAAATAAAGGTTGTAGTTAAATAATATTTTAGCTGTAAAATAATAAAAAAAGAAACAAAAACCAACAACGCCAGCCCAGGAATTTCACCTGGACAATAAAATAAAATAACTATAACTAAACTAAGGCAACACAGGTTCGTTTAAACATTGACAGAGGCATGTTCCATTTTAATCACATTTGCTGTTTATTTTGCAAAAGGTATTTTTCTTTATATTTAATTGTCCTTAAAATGTTCTTTGTTGTCCTTTAGTTCTGCACAATTCAGTTACACAGTATGTCACATTTCCATCATTGTTTAGTTCCACTTTTGAGTTCAGTTTCACTAGTCCATTAGTTCAGATGTACAGTATGTTGCCACAATATTCCTACTTGCCACACAGTAGGAGCAGTTGGGACAACAGGAGGAACACAACAGGAACAAAAGGAGGAACAAGATGGGAACGAAGGAGGAACAAGATGGTGGTTGGACTGCTGGACCGCTGCACGCCATCCGCCTCGGCCTGAACAACCTATAAACCAGCTTTGAAGGACTCCAGCCGCGGTTCTGACTGCCACTCAGCCGGCTACAACAAACGCTCTGGTTCCTCAAGACTGCACTCGGTCGAAGCGATGCGTGGAGACACGTACAGAGAGCGGTGCGCCGCGAGGCTGCAACCACTCGCCAGACTGTAGACGCCATAGCGAGACCAAACGTGGTGCGGACCAGCCGCCCACGGAAACCCGGAAGTGAGAGGACGTAAGAAACGTCAGAGCAGCCTTATATAGTGGTGCGCGCCCTCTGCCGGCCAAAGGCGCACATCACTACATGTAGAACCATAGTAAACCATTTAGAAAGCTTTTGCATTTGAATGTCCAAGGTCAAGGTTATGCCACTCAACAAACACTTTGCTTTGGTGGCTTAGTTGCCTATTTACTGCTAATTGTATCTCAACTGAACAATGCCAGGGCCTTCAGGGACAAAACATATGAATGTTGTTCTTATCAAAAGATAATTTATGTTGCCAAACTACACAACCAATGGATATGTGCATTAAACATACATTTTATTAGAAATAGATCATGCTCTTTCGAATCTATTCTACTCTAAATATATTTAAAATTTAGCAGGTAAAAGTGAATGTTTTTTTTACGTTTGAATTAGAAGTAGAACAAAATGCTAGTTACTAAGTAAATGTGTTAAAGCTACCACCAGTGAGCTCACATCTAATTCTGTTCTTACTGGACTTGTCTTTTGCATGCGTTTAGATTACTCCATTTACTTAATTAGACTTTTGCTTGGTCTGCTTTTCTTTCTACTTTTTGGACTGCTACAAGCCACACAATGGAACCCAGTTCAAGTTAAAAGCTTCACAGTGTGAAATGAGCAATCTCCTCCAGGATTATTTAGAACTGTTTTAAACTACTGTATCACATTTTGTTTCATTGTTAAATGTCATGTGATCTTTGCTGATAAAGTCAGTATGATGTTGTGTTTGGAGTACAGCAGCATGATGGTTTCTCATAAGATTAACACTAGTGGATAATGATTATTTGCAAAGAAACAACAGTTTATTCATAGATTAGAGCTATCACATTTTTGCCTGATGTCTGCCTACATTTTTATGTTAACACAGCTGTAACATTTGGAGTTATTCTTGCATATTTATGGCCAAAGGCTATTGAACCTCTATTATCAGGAAGCTAAGCACTACAAAATAAGAGTTACAGCCAACAAAAAGTTTAATGTTAAAAATGAACAATGTTGAGAAGATTTTTCACAGTCAAAGCTCAGAACACAAGTGTTCATGTGAACGTTGCTTATCTTTAATTTGTACGTGGGAAAGCAGCACTTCATTGGGGAGTGTCGAGTTATGAATACATGTAAGGCCAAGGGCACACAAACTATTTTTTATCTATGCACATGAGTACATGTTACAGTGACATTTATTAGTCTCAAAAAAATGAACAACACATTTGTGTGAAGTGCCACTGTTATTTTGGCTGTTTTGTCTTTTTCCAATTCTGCAAAATAAATCAACCCATTTGATTTAGTGGATTGTAAATCTTCTTAAAAACTAACTAATGTGATTTAATGCCTCTTAACACCCCAGATAACTACAATGCAAACTTTAAACATATCTTCAGGATATGACAATATATCACAAAATATTATTGTATTATTAAAGCAAGAATGAGATTATACTGAGGAAACCAAATCTAAGATCAGATAAACTTTATTGTCCCATAAAAGACAAAAGAATTTGTTTTGGCCACAGAGCTGGGACAACTAAAGACAATAAAATACAATACTTAAAAAAGACACACTGTCTGTCTATTGATTGGCAGTTTTGGGAAGTCAGCTTAGCTCTGTTGTGATTTTTTTGTCAGCATTTGACCCAAGGAGCCAAATGATTCACCCTGCACCCCTCACCATGGGGAACACCCACTTCACAGCTGCATCGAATGATTCCTCAACCACTTAAGTTTGGATAAATAGCATTTAATAACATTTAATTACATGCAGACTAAGCTACTGCACCCTCTGAGCAATCAGCCAGGTGATAATTCATAAAAATAATGTATATTTTATTTGTCAATAAAATAAATAAGGAAACTATAGAGGGATTATTTGTTTATCAACACGGGGAAGTGCGCAACCTGCTGAAAGAGCTGTGGCTGCCTGTAACAAGATGTAGCAGCAACACTAGCCAGCGCTGTCAACTAACTGCAAGAGTTTATCATTGTGTAAAAACAAAAGTTGCTAAATCGACATTTATTCTAATCCAAAGATGGACAATGCAAACCGTCCAAGTTTTGTAAAGACAAGGTAAACAGCAAAGATCAAAACAAAATCTTTTTCCGGTGTCTTATTTCCAATTGAAGCAGTAACTAACGATTATTGACGATTATTCTTTTGATTAATCATTAAGAAACAAGGATGAGGTAATGTTGCTTAAATTGTATATTACCTAACAAAGTACTGTTTCTAGTTCTTTTGTTCTGTTAAAGATGATGTTGAAATTTGCTTTTATTTTTTGTCAGAGCATCTAAGTATTATTCAGTGCAGCTCAAAACAAGTACTGACAACCGTCCGCCATCACATCCAAGCTACTTTATTGATAATCTTGTAGAAACATCAAAAAAAGGTCTTTGATTATTTCCAATATTGTCCGTTTCAGGTGATGCCAATAGTCGTCAAAGGGAATACTGTGAGCGTTTCAGAGAGCAAGAAGCCTTAAGCAAAGTGTATTTCCATGTCCTCCACCCTTTGTATAAATGAGTTCTGAAGGACAAGATCCAAGAAAGTCTGGACGATGGAAAGAACAGGTGAGCCATCAGTCTGAAAGATTCTCTCTGTGGCAATACTTGAAACGACAATTAGACATTCGAACAATTCAGTCTTTATGAAACAGTCCAACTTTATTTTAATATTATTTTAAAATTTGACTTTTCCACATAAATAGTAAAAAAGAGGCTGGCAGGTGCTGACAGAAGATGCTCAGTTCACATACTCGCTATTTTTTATTCAGGATGGTTTGGTCCAAAATGGTTTTATTGGACAGTGGAGACTACAAGACAGCTAGGACCAAAGCCTGATAAATTATTCAGCCTGGAACCTATTTGAATTTGTTCTTCATTGTCCACCGAATCTAAATTTACCAAAAGGAATGAGACATAGAAATTTTATCCTTAATGGTTCTTAATATTCTCATGTTACATTTTTCTTAGCTTTCAATAAATGGAGTGGATAAGTTGCTGTCCAAAGTAATAAAATCAGATCACTACGGTCTGAATTGAAAGTATTTTATTTCTCAAAGATATCCAAAAGCTGCTCTCTGATTGGCTGTGCTTGAAATGTCCTCAGTAATCACTTTGCTATTAAGTTGTTCTGAAAGATACTATTCTTGATTTTTGCTTCCTTAAAAATGTATAAAAAAAGAAATTATTCATTTTCAACTTGTTGCTTCAGCCCACGTTTTCCTCACTTACCTAATGCATTCTCAACCTCCGAATTTTTTTAGCACAAAATGTTATAAAGGTGCACTGTAATGCTCTAAGTTGTGATAAAGCTAATTACAGTTTGCACTTGCCTGAATGTGCGCCATGATGTTTTGTAAATTCTCAGCAGTTGCCTTTATAAACGTGAGTGGCTCGGGCCAAATTCTCCCGCGCTAGTTGGGCAGAAGTGACTGTTTTATAGTAATTATTTTGCATAAATTCTATATGTTGTGTGTTTAAACAAAAAGGGTACAGTCAATACCGAGTAAATACCACCATCTAGTAAAGCAAACCGAGCACCACCTTGAGGAAGGCTCATAACATAACACATGCTGCTATGGGGGAAAAAGGACAGCACTGGGACATGCTTTTGAGAAATGGAGGAATCTCTGAACTGTGCTGGAAATCATCTGGATATTATTTTGATTAGAAATCAAGACACTGAATTATAAATACCAAATCTAGCTTTCCTTTTCTAACTTTTGGAGTTTGCAAAGTGGTCATAAAATAAAAATAGTCAACATCAACATTTTCATACAAATAACTGTTTTGTTTTCTTACCTCAAAAAAGAAAATAATGAGTCAACAAGAGTAAAATATATTAAAAAAAGAGTAAGTCGTAATATCCGTCTTCAGTTAAGTAATAAAGACTTGTGCAGTGCTACTAAACGGCAAACATGGTACCCTTGTTGTAAAAGTTTTTAGCTTTTATCACAGCTGTTAGGAGCGAAATGTACCGTTATGCTAGAAACAGTTAGCCACAATGCTAACAACAACAGACAAACTTCGTGGATTTTGTCTGGCATTATTAGACATTGTCAGGACATTTCAAACTCATTCCCACCTGAACAGATACATTCACAAGATATCTGTGCTAGAGAGAAATTGATTTTAAGTTATTTTATTGCAAAGAATGGATGCCAAAATAGATGTCGTTAAATATTCACTATGTGCCAAGTTTTTGTAACATTAAACATATTCATCTAACACCGCCTTTAAAACATGTGTGTTTCCACAAATCTAACCTGCAACATGGTCTGGCGGGGTCATCTTGTCTCTGTGGAGATGGGAAAGTGTAATGCAGAATGCTGGTACAGAGGTTAGCATTCCTGCCTCACAGTAAGCTGGTCGTGGGTATGACCTTGAGGCAGCGTGGGGCTGAGAGGAGACTACATGTTGTCTGCGTAAGTTTACTCCAGGAGCTCCAGGTCCTCCATCACCCTGAGGAAGAGACACCAAATCTCAACAACACTTTCTTATGAAATAATTGTCAACGAATGAATAAATGATGTTCTCGGTAGCATGGGCAAAGCAATAACAATATCATGGAGAGAAACAAGTGGCAGACCTTTAAAGTATTCTATAGGTCAACAATGTTTAATACAGATGGAGGGTAGCTAAAACAAATATTGTTTAAAAGTTGTTTTTTGTTGTAATTGATCTAGTCACTAATAAAAATGTGCTACATGACAAGAAAAAAATAAGAAATAGAATGTAAAGGTTGAATCACCACTAGCTTTGCAAGATGGTTTCTATGTAACGGGATTCCGAGAAGCAAAGCACCAGTCACATTAGCCTGTTTGGGAAAGCGATTTCCGCAATCAAGTCTAGAGCTTTAGGCTGCTATATGATTACATAACACAACCTATAGGCAGCTAAGAGCGGAAAATTTCTAGATCTTGGGATAGCTAGTAGCTACCCTTCTCTGAGTTGGTCTACTTGTTTATCACCGAGGCACTTACACTCTCTCTATATTGAGAAAAGCAGGGGTGGTGTCAGCTAGCTCTAAACACAGAGGACTTCTTTGTTAGGACCCAATCTCTCTCGTATATTGTCTAATAATATGGCTTTAGTTTGAGTGCTGTTGTGGAGGAGAAATTTCTGTCAACGTACACTTTTTGTGCCTCCCTGCCAGGCCCATGGCTCCCCCAAGTTCCCAGCACTCCCCAGGTGGGGCGTTATAATGGCCATATGGGACAGTTTAATATGAAACACCCATGGGCCTGTTAAAGCCTCGTGGCCCACTCCCCACTGAGGTCACAGAGCAGGGCTGAGAGGCTGGGGGAGTCATGCTGCCCCATGCTCACCAGCCTGTGGCGCTAGCAGCTGGAGCTTTTTCCACCCTTGTTTGTAGAGCAGGGGCCAGCGCTCCTTGGGCCTGCAGGGGGAGAGAAAGTGGTAATTACCTTGTACCTGTAAGTAATGGTTTATCTGAAGTTTCATTTAAAAGGTGAAGGGTGTGCATGTCGTACACTACAGGCTGCTTTTGAAGAATGACAAGAAGAATTTATTGTACTCATTTGCACCTCAGCTCAGGGCAGTGTTCATTATAGACTAATATAGGTTGGGTGATGTACAGATATTTAACATTTACTGCAGTAATTATTGGCCTTAGTTCTCAATTTAAGGCTAATATTATGTTTGACCAAGCTGCTGCCTATAGAAGACACAAATAAATGACTCATTGTAAGGACAATTGACTTTTTTGAGTTTTAAATCATGTTCTAATTCTGCTTCTTTATCAAAAACACAGTTGCGGTTCTGTTAGTGAGATACTGTTCTCTCTTCCCTGAGCCTCAGAAAACACTGTTCTGGATGTTTCCGGTTTGTGATGTTATAAGTTGATCAGCTCTGCTTTTAAATCATCCAAACTTGCTTGGAGCATTTCTGCAGCATTGGCATTTCAGGCAAAATAATTTCTAACTTTTAACATTTAGCTTGAAGTGCTATTGTACTAATCTTTACTATCTGTATAATTGTGTGCGAATTTGGAGTTTATTTAAAGTATGTAAAACATCAGATCGGCTCAGATACCTACAAACGTAAATGCGCTAAACCTTTTTTTTTAATAAATAAACTCACTTAAAAATATTTTCCCTTCAGCACATTATATCTTGCTAATGTATCTATTTAAGGGGCACTATTTAATCAGTCTGCAATGTCCTGTCTCTGTCACATTTGTTCATCAAACTAACTAACTGCTGTTAGTGTACTGGCACGTCTTCTTAACAGTAGTGATCAAAAGCTTAAAACACAACGTGGTGAACAATTTGGAAATTCAGAATGCAATAGTTAAATAAGCAAAACATGTAGATTAAAGTAGCAAGTTTAAAATGAATTATTTCTGTTAGTTTACATTTTTAAAGTGAAACTAAACACAGAATCCACTTTTTTTCTGTCAGACTGTGTATTTGGGACCAAATTTGAATTATCTACTGATTTCAGGCCTTTTTGGACATTTTGTGCAAATGTACTCATTTTGCAGCTGCGACTGTGCTGCCACGATGGTCAAAGTCTTTCAGTGCCCTTTCAGGACACGCCGACGTCACATTGAGATGACGCCACATCAAGCCGCCCAGGTGGACTAGAAAACTCCTTCTGACAGCTGAATAAGCAGATAATGCGCAGGGCAAAGAGTTTGATTATTGCGTCAATGTTTCTTTTTTTCTCATTTTCAATTTTTGAAAATACTCACGAGTTCATGTGCTTATGTAAAGCAAAGATGTCATACATACAGTATGTCTGCAAAGTTAATAAAAAATGTTGAAATGCATATAAGCAACTAGACCTGTGGCTGCACAGCGGCTCAGCAGCTGTAAACCTCACCTCAGGATTGCTCTGGCACAAAACTTGCATCACTCGCCAAGCTCACTATCCACATTTTGTTCTGTCAATCAAAGTCTGTTCACACCGACTGGGCGTCTCTTAAAAGGCCTCCGGACATCTTCCACTTTTGCAAGCCCATTTAAGGTGTAGTTATGGGCAGAATAAGTCTCTGACTGCGTGTTTAGCCTCACTTTTAAGAAAACAAAAATTTTGTTTAGCACCTTAAACATCTGTTCAAAGTTCACCTTGAAAACAAAAACAAAAAATTGGTTAACAATTTTTGTTTCAATTTAAGTGTTTTTGCGTGCAATGAGGAGAGGATGATTAACAACTTGCACCAGTGTGGAGATGTCAGAGTCATACTTCATACAGTGCAAAAGGGCTTCTCTGGCCTTCGGTAAATTCCACACTGTGACCTGTGCTCCTACATTCCCCTCCAACACAGAAGATTCATATTTTTTATCATATTTTGGATCCACGTGCTTCCAGAATGAGTTTGTGATGCTGTGTGTGCACTGGAAAATTCCCCCTTGTTTTAACCAATGAACGCAACAAATCAGTCTGATAGATGTTTGTTTTCCAGAGCATCTACATTTTATAATGTCAGAGTGTGAGGTTTTTGGGTTCAAATGCAATTTAAGTGAAGACATGTGACCCCATTTCTGATCAATGAGACTGAAAGGGCAGATTTAGCTTTTTTCAACTATAACAAAGTGTGATATTGGACAAAAAACGACTGAGAAAAAGTTTGCAGCTTTTAAAGCATCATTTTGTTCCGTCAAAAACAACTAAATATAGTATATCATTGTCTAAAAGGTGTTCATTCTGTAGAGTAGATGTATGCAAACAAGTTCATTATTATGTTTCGTTTTGTTGAACATTACTCACCACGACTATCAGCAACAATCTTTCCAGATTAAAACAGTAATGTGTAGAAATCAATTCAGAGTGATAAATCTGGTCCAAGTCAGGTTACACGTCATAGAGACACTTCATAGATTAAAAAAAAAGGCCTGTGCTTGTGCCAATCTCCTTTAACTGACTACCGATCATCACATTTGAACATTAAAGTGACAAAATGACCCACAGTTCTATCCTAACTTTAATGTATAAAAAAATGCAGCGGTGGGTACAATCTTTGAATGATTATTCTTCCTCTTCTTGCCCTGTATTACTGTATCGGTTGGACCACATTCCTCTGGCAGCAGATTAAAGTAGGTAGAAAGTTGGAGTTGATGGCGTGCTGAGATATTCCCCGGCTCAGAAGTGTCAGGAGGAGGCTGGGGCTATCGGTGAAACCAGATATAATGGTTTACACATGTCAAGTTTCTACGGAACATATGTGACTTTGTTTGTCTGGCTAATTGTATTATCTGTGCCTTGTCTTTGATACCTCTGCTATTATTATCATAAACAGACTAGAATGTGTTAAGAGGCATTTATCCAATACATATATCATTTTCTATACTTATTTACTGTATATCACTTTTTTATCTCTTCAGCTTCACCCAATAGAATAACTTTGACACAAAAATCCGGTCACATACCTTGAAATGAAAAAATACTTCAACCTTGGCTAAAATAAAAGATGTCTTGGGCTTTAACTGAGCTGTTGCCTGCTTAATTCATGGCTAATTCCTAAACATTAGCAGGGTCAGTGTCGCACAGCAGCAGGTCTTGTCCGTGCGAGAGGTGAGGCTCTGACAGGAAGACGCAGAGCACTAATGAGATCGGGCACATGGGGGAGCATCACCCGGAGCCTTTCTTAATCACAGCCATCCATCTGGACTCAGGCCACAGCTCATAAAGTCTCCTTCTGAGGCATTCACTCTTATCAATGCCTTTGGAGACAGACTGTTAGCACACACTCTTTATTAAATGTCTTGTCAAAAGGGCAGAGACTCACGATGGCAAAGACTCTTCTTGGGCCTGCTCCCAATTGAATCCTTCGCATATTGAATCTCACTTCACAAGCTGTGGTTTATACAACATTGATATGGTTCAGCAACTTTGATGAAAAGTCCAGTTTGTCTCTTCTTGTGTGCTCTGACCACATGGAGCATGTGATCTCAAAGACGTCTCCCCCTCGCAGGCCTAATTAGATAGGAACTTTCCGAGCTCATAAACACCAGTGCAACCATCAAAAGACGGAATGCTTGGAAACAGAGAGCAGAGCTCCAGGAATCACAATCTACAGGCTGACGGAAGCCTCGTGGATTACTATTTACAGTGACACGGGTCTGGGAAGACGGGAGCAGTGGAAAAAATGAAAGTGGTTTGGGAAAAATGGAATACATGGCTGGACATCTGGCCAAAAAGCCTGATGGAAAGAAAAAGCACTCAAACCTATGTAGTAATTGTCTACATATTGTTCATATTTCAGATATATGACCTTAATTACCCATATGACTGCAGTCTGTTCTGAAAGATAAAAGCAGAAATATACAGTATAACATTAATGAATACACAATTGTAAGCCCTTATGAATTGGAGGACCCTCCTCTTTTTGTAAATTGTTTCTTTTATGACAACCATCTGCCAATGTTAAGATGAAAATTGAAAACCTCTTATTTACGGTCAAATCGTTCTGAAATGTAACTGTTCATTAAAAAAGCCCTAAAAATAGTTTAAAAATAGCCCTAAAATGTCCAAACTTTTAGGGCTATTACAGGTCCTTAAAACTATTTTTAGTCAAAATAGCCTTTTTGAACAGAAGCTGCTAAAACCCAACAAATACCAAATCTAGTGTAATTCAGGATCAGGCTGGTGACACCAGTCATACTGCAGACTTTAAATCTGATATTCTTTTGTGCCGAGCTTCTTCTCATTTAGTGTTTCAGTCATCAGAGGCCAAAACTACAAAATCTGTTTGTGCTTTAAAGTTTGGATTTTTTTTTTAAATTTTAGATAGTATTAGCAAAATGTTTTAAGAACAAGCGTCCCTTGAAAAGGGATTTTAAAAGACACAAGAGCTTCAATTGTAATATATTGTATTATCTGCCTTGGTATCTTGAAACAAAAAAAATACATTTAAAAAAGACACCCTACTTTCCACCAGTTGGCACTGTTAGAATCAGGAATATAGCTCAATACAACTTCAAAATTATTTTTTTATTACAGTACATAAAAAACAAACTAATAAAAATCGGCATTACTATGGCTAGTTTGACTGTGTGCTTGAAAAAAACTAACTCAAACCTGTGTGGATGAAGCAATACACAGTACCAGATAATGTTGATGAGGTGACATTATTGCATGGCTAAAAGATAAAATCTCTCTCAATCACTTGTCCCTCATTCTTTTCTTGAAATGAACCTGGTCTAAGTATGAAGATCCTGTCAAGAACTTGAAGTATTGGTCCTCCTCAGCCTTGAAAACACAGCACTGCTGTCAGTTGGAGCGATAGGCCCTCAGAAGCCATGATTTAGGCCTGGAGCCAGCTCTGCAGCACTTGGGAAAACACTGAATGTAATGCCAGGAGGAGGTAAGATGATTCTTTGGCCAGGTCAGGAGCAAACAAGTGTTCTACCAGCATGAAACACAATTACCCATAAAGAAAAAAAATTATATATGTGGAACTTTGCTTTGGCTTCTCATGCAGCTAGGCCAATGCTAATGTAGCTATAGGAGAGGCCAGAAAGAATATTTTTACAGCAGGTTTAGCTCAATGATAATAAAGAAAAATAATAAAAACGACTTAAAACTGTTAGCAGAAAAGATGGCCGATATACTGTACATTATATAAGCAAGAAAGAATGCCATTCAAGAAAAAGTCATTTTTATCCATTTACATCAGCTGTCATGCCCAATAACTTATTACGTATTACCAACTACAAACTTTATATATTGTAAAAACAAAGTGACAAAAGTGACCAAAGGTGCTTTACAAAAAATAATAATACACACATAAAAAGTAGTTCTCCACCACCTTCCAAGTAGCCCTCCAAAAGAATCATACTACACTTTTAAATTCAGGTTTTATCAAGCATTTACTGCCTCTTGCAGAAAATGCCTAACTGCGTGCACTAATAAATAGATAGTGGTTAATGTTTTTATGCATAGACACTTCACTGTGTCCCAAATAAGCTCCATTTTTGAGGTCGCAAAAGTGGTTCACTGACATTTTTGTTTTGTAGGAGTAGCTCTTAAGGTGCTTTCAGACCGAACGCGACCACACAAACACTTTCAATGTATGTCTATGTATAGTGATTATTATTCTGAATGAACTCTGTGCTTGTTGTGTAAGTGATCATGGACAAGAGAAGTAATCCTCTTGGGATCAGTCCAAAACACCACTGTCTCTTAACTATGTCAAATAAGCCTTAATTGTTTTCTCTATTCGCGTCGCTCCAGTGAAAAGAAATTCAGCTGGAGCGAGTGCAGCTGCTCTTCGCAAAGCTTTCATTTCGTTGCTCTGATTGGCGGGACATCAGGACTCTCCTCAGCTGACAGACACATACACATGGGATTTCAGGCGAAATTTGCCACTCACAGGCAGGAGGCGATGAGTCCTTGCGCAGGCAAAGTGACTGTGGTTTAAAACGACCACAACTACACGGCTTTAATAATAATCTAGTTATTAACTTATTCTAACCAAAAGCTGCACAAATATAAAAAGCAAAGACCATGTGTGACTGGGACTCACCCTGTGGCTCCACAAAAGAAAAAAGACGATCGTATTTAGAAACGTTAGTCCAGTGATTCTTCTCGTTTGTGCATATCCTGTGCTGTCAATGTCTATAGGGTTAGGGTTAGGGTTGGCCAAAACAAGCGGCTATTTTGGCCAAATAAACTTTATATCCACCGCAGAATAAACACGATGTCCGAGACAAAAATAACCTGTTGATTTGACACAACCAGAATTATATACTGTCACGTCGACCCTCAAGCCAGTGTGTCGTGATGGCGCATGTGTAAAGTGTATGGTTAAGATGCGGAAGACCCAGGTTCAAGCCCTGGTGGAATTTACTGTTTTTTTCTTCTGCACTTAAGCAACATGAAATGAAAATATAGTGCTTGTTTTGTGTTTTATACAGATAATACAATGTGCCTTTTAAAAAAGAAGGATTCTTAAAGTAATAATTGAATATCTGCTACAGATAACAAGTCTTCAACAGGTGTCTGGGGTCGAACTCATGCACCCGCGGGTTCTTCACACCAGAGTCCAATGCGTTATCCACTCGACCACTTGACATCAGACTTGCACAGTGTTCTAAAATAGAGAGTCACAGATACGGTGGCTGCATGAAAGCGCCGCGGTTTGAAAGCTGCAAGTTGGTCGCGCGAGAAACGCGACTAATTTCGAATATATAAGCGGCCACCGCGGGGCGTCTGGCGCGAATTGACGCCTCTGGTCTGAAAGCACCTTTATACAATCAAATAGAATGATGAAAGAACTGCATAATCAACTGGTAAATTCTAATGTGAATGTTAGATAAAGCTTTGCCTTTTTTGCTTTTAATAATCAACATTCAGCAGTGAATAGATCTTCCTCTGTAACACGTGGCATGCCATCACTTGAGATTCTTGCATGCTTAAACACAAATCACCTTGATTCCATCCGTTTTTCTGGCCAACGCCTTTGCAGAGAATCAAAAGAGTGTCTTAGATTTTGACTGTCAGCCAGACAATCAGCAAGCAGCCCCTGTATGGTTGTTAACTGACCCATAACTTGGTCAAAATGTGTGCTGGTCAGGCAGATAGATAGATGCTTACATGGGTGAATTTCTGTGTACTTGATTTAAATTTAATTAAAGTTGACAAACACAACGCTGGATATATTGCTGTTAATGCATCTAAGTTTATAAGGATTTGTTTAGCTCAAGACACATTTCCTCTCCGCATCAACAAAGTTATTTCAGTTCACAGCCACTTACTCTGTGTACATGCACATGAATCTTTTAAACAGATTTCTTAATTGCATATAAACATGGGACTTACGTTGGGAGGTCTACTCTAAAGTGCATTATTTGATCGTGAGTCTGCTTCTCAGAAAAACTCATGCAATAATCTAACTGAGAAAACCAAAGCGCTTTTAAAAAGGTATTAGGTGTAAACTTTTATTACATGATAGCCATTCCAGCCCAGCGCTCGATTATCCAAAGCATGAACAATGACAGGAGCAAGCTTCATGTGTGCAACACCTTGTCCTTTCACACACACCCTCCTCTGCCTTCAACCTCTGCTACAGGTATATTCCTCACACTATGCACCTCCTCTGCACATCCTATTGTGATTTTTCTACATATTTTAAAGACACTACGGCATAAAAAGATAAATAATTCACATTTTATTCATTGCAAAACTGATCTAAAACGCCTCGGAAATAAAAACCAGTCCATAGATGTCCGTCTTTTCATTGTGAAGTTTAATTTGATCAAGCCACAGTGTATACTGACGCCGGGTCAAAAGTGGTAGGTTGAAGATGCTTAAAACCAATGCGCCCTGCTGCACAGATCTTGGTGCGGGGCAGAATGAATTCATGTGAAATTGTGCAACAGGGTGCATTGAAACTCGAGCTCCAGTGTCTTACCACATTAGACATGTCCTCCTACACTCTGAGTCCAGACTGACAGTGGAGAGGAGCTGTGTGATAAGATTAACAACAGGTGTTTGTGATCAGAAACAATCAGGCAAACCGGTGATGTCACAACTATGCAGGAAATGTAATGAGAAACAGTCAGTTTGTGTCAATTTTGACCAGAATCTAGCTAATTTGCTCAGTTAGTACAAAAAAAAAAAAAAATGCCTGCATGACAATTCTATTTAGCTGCCAAACAGCCAAAAGGGGTAATTTTGGGTTTAATTTCACTTTACGGGCAGTTCTTTGAGGAATATGATGAATGGATGTTTGGAAGTCAGTTGTCAGTGCAAAGTATTTCCCTAGCCCTAATCCTTCCTTCTCTGTCACTCTCATAAGCAGAGCCTTCAGATGACCCTTTAACAAGATTTGCTAAGTGCCAGAGGTGTTTCTAGATGGACTGTCAAAGGATTATGTTAACTGCTTAATAATAGAAATACATTAGCTTGGTGGGCTACAGTTTTATGGCTAAAATAAATATAGTGGTAGGGTTACAGTGTGCAGAGTTCAACATATATGCATGACGCCAACAGCCAACACTAGACTCCTGCACTCACACTCTTATGCTGATCAGCTGGCTCAATTTAAGCAAGAACAAAACAAAAAAGTACAGACCAAACAGAGCAAACAGTGATGATAAGTTTGTCTAGTCTCTGCTAATTTCTATATTTAAGAACAGTAAATACTGTTGTTATGGAACCTGCCGCTGTCTGACTTCTGGCTATAGTTAATCATTGATGATCGTAAAAAAGTTAAAGTGACGGCAAAGTTACTTTCTGGAGATGGAAAATCGCCTGCAGAGTTTAATGGAAATAGAAAATTTAAATCATTATGTGGGACATTTTTCATAAAGATAAGTTATAGTTTTTATCTAATGGGAATAAATATAGCCAAAGAAACATTTCTTTGGAGACAAGCAAGAGTAAGCCCTTTTCCTGATACTACAAGAGTCAATTTTATGGCAATGCAAAACCACTCACATTACAGACACACATAATGACGCTGTATTTTATAGTCACTTTAGTGCAGGGATGTCCAAAAAGCTGCCCAGAGACCAAATGCAATCCTCAGACCAATTTTTGTTGGCCCTCAGATCTACACACAGTACAGTACTTTTAGATTCTACAGTTAGCTTTAAAAATCTACGTTTTTAAAAGCCAATATCAAGCATTTCTTTTAAATTTTACTTGCTCTAAGTGTACCCATTTGCAATATTTGTTTTATGTCTAAGTTATATGACCTATATTTGTTGTCTATTTAGTTTGTGTTTCCCCATGTGGCTCTTGTTGAAAAAAGTTTGCATCAAAATAATCATAGTGATGTAGTGATACCGATGTGAAGGTATTGCACAACCAAGCAAATAGTCGTAATTGTACTTTACTGATCCCACAGCTTTACAAAAATCACCATTTGAGCCTCGCCTTCCCAAAATCATGAAGAGGTAAATTGGCTTTGAATCAGGCATGACTTTTATCCAGTATGTCGGAATAAAGTATGCACAAACAAGAGGAAATGCTTGTGACTGATAATCTGTCTATGCAAGTGTCACTTTTTACATCCCCGTAATGCGAACCAAAGAGCACGCTGACACAGTCCCCCTAAGCACCTGTGTGGACGTCTTTAGCTTACGCACAAACACATAAATTGTTTGAGACAGCGTTTACTCACACCACTTCATGACATATGACCATATATGCACTTGTTTAGCTAATCGTCTTGAGGAAATGATAATCTGTGTGATGGGACGCAGCCACACTAAAGTAAAGGCTGAGGAGGCAGACGTTTTATAGTCATCATGGGTTTGTCTATGTCGTCTGTGAGCGGACCCGAGCTGACATTTTAACATTTCCACTTGACTTTCATTCAGTGGCCCTTTCATTAACATTCCTGGCATATTTCAACACAAGCCCAAAGTTGGACAGGTTTGCTCGGACGACTGTAACAGACTGCTGCGGCTGACACAAGGACAGCTGCATAAATAATTTCCTGGGGTGATCTAAGCGTGCTTCATTCAATGGTCTTTTGTACTACTCTTTCTGATTGAATTTGCATGGCATCAGTTAGCTAACTGGTATTCCCCCGTTACAAGCAAAATTAACAGTGCACTTATCAGGTTGGTTTACTGCATTTATTTAATTTTATATGGAAAGTTGTTGTTACTTATCAGTTTAAATAATCCTACAAATCTTAAAAGAACAACCTATAAAACTAAAAAGTGTGGGAGGTTTGACTATAGCGCTGAAATTGTTTTGACAAGATGGAAATGCCAATACATGTTTGCATGGATACTCAATAAACTTCCTCTTTAATACTACAATTTACATGACGTAAGGTAGGCTATACGGTTGTGATTTGCCCTGTGGTGCGATTATCCCGGGCTCACACTGCAGACATTACAACTCCGGTGCAGCCACTGGAGCCTTTACGTAACTTGAAAAGTCCGAGAGTCACTCACACAGCACAGTAAAATCCAATCCGGTGTCTCCGGTCTGGCCAATTCATTCTTTGAACGCGTTTCATTGGATTCAAACTTTAGCCAAACACCTGAGCTTTTTTGTGAAGCTGGGAAAATTAAACAACGGAAATAGTTGGAGTGAGAGTAAAGTGCATCCGGTCCATTTTCAAATTGTGTTATAATTATGGATGTCTTTGTTCATGTGAAGCACTTTGGTCTTCTTTTGTGTTGTTGTAAAGTGCTCAATAAATAAACTTTGATTGATTGATTGATTTTTTTTTTTTAAATAAATCTATTTTTCACTGTACTGTCTTTTTTTTTTTTTTTACTGTGGTGTAAATACTCGCAGCAATGGGGCTTTGTCTACTAGAACTTCCTATAAACATGGCGAGTTATCGCGAGGTCGGCAGCAGAGCCTGTGCCTGCAGCAGGACTGCACTCCTCTGTAACTAGCTAATGTGAGTTACCCACTACACCGCTCCGGTGACTGCACTGGAGCTGGACTGGATGTAGTGTGAGCCCGGGGTTAGTCAACAAAAAGTTTAAAACTGAGAATCTCTGTGACAGGAGTGTCCAGGTAAGCCTAGTGGTCTTCTTTTAAATTTAATAATACTTTGATGTGAGAGAGGTTCCAAGCCTTAGTCTGGTGGTACACTTACAAAGTTAAAAGGTCATACAAGGACTTCAGACCTAACACTATCCAACCTAACGCACTAATATGAAAATATTTGATTTATTCGATATGGATACCAGATGTACTAAACCAGATGTCAAGTTCAAAGGAAAAAATTCAATGTTTTACCAAAACATTTAGCTTACAAGAATCTAAAGTAAGAGTAAACTGTCTGGACGTAACATTGGATTATTACTACAAATGATTAGAAATGAAAAAAAAAAAAAAAAAAAGTCTAATTCAAGTACAATAAAGATTTTCTTTAAACCACAAAAACAATTATGTTTGAGTGACAGCAAGTGCTTATGTAACTTCTGTCCCTGGACACAAATCTCTGTCCCTGGACCCAAAGATTTCCATTAAAAGAACTGTGCCAAGGCGCTTCTTGGCGAACTGGCTTGGCGGACCAGAGCCAGTCAAAATGAGGCTAGTTACAGCTTCACTTCAACAGATAGAGGTAGCATACTTTGAAATACGCTTAGTAACAAAACCATAATTATAGACAGGCTTATTATGGTCAGTGATACAGAAGGACCCAAAATGACTATGAGGATGTTATCTGTGAAGTGTCTTAAAGGTGTCTGACCGCTGCACAGCTGATCTTAGATGATTTATATGCTTTATGGCCACATGCTCCAATCGCTCTGTCCAAATATTCCCTTTGTGTTCTCATTTATGGATCTCTGCTGTCAGTCTGCTATTGTGAGTGAAAAATGACAGACAATAAAAAAGGGTCCATTCATCTGAGACCAAAAACACATACTGTTCCTGTTACCCACAATGCATTGCAGGCTGCTTAGACAGATTTGACAGTATTACCGCAGTCACTATGCAAAAAGTAATTCATGATTAGAATCATATCATCCATATCAAAGACCATATTTGAAGAGGAGTACCCAGTTGGAAGCTGTAAATGGTTTATGTGACAGAAGATTTTGTGTGTTTTTTTTACAGTGTTACTACGGCATTCAAATATTATATTGTATATATTATATATTGTATATATATTCTTTATATATTTTTTATTCCTTATGTGTATTTTCTATGTTATATGTTGCACATTGGCATCATAGCAAGTTCCTAGTTTGTGAATTGTTTGTTCGTTCACTAACAATGGCAATAAAATCTTTTCTGATTCTGATTTCTGATTCTGATTACATATAATAAAATACAATATACTGTAGTACTGTATGTCATGTTTTCTGCCTTTAAACATGCTCCTATGTAGAAGTCGTTTATAGCTTTACTTATTACTGTATATACGTATACAGTATGTTTAGATTGAACTCCATCAGAGGAAATTGGGAGGGAGAAAACAAAAAGACAGCTTGACCCGACATGTTAATGCATGCACACAGTTGTGAAAGTGATTTGATGGCAGAAATACTCTGATCAAGTCTGATGAATAGAGCTCCGATGTTATAAAATAGAAAATATTTAATGCCACGTGTTTTCTGAGACTCAAACGGAGAGCACATGCTAAGATTCATGAAACAAATAAAATCCAATACCTCCAGCTATAGAGGGATTTTTTGTTTATCAACATGGGCGATGCATGCGCACCCGACCGGCAGAAAGAGCTGCCGCTCATAGACACAACAGTAGAAATAAGCACAGTTGTCAGCTAACTACAAGAGTTTATCACCGTGTGAAAACAAAAGTTCTGCTGCTAAGTCAACTTTTGTGAATGAAATTCCATCCTACGACTCTTAAAAGTTACATTCAGGTGAGTGACAAAACAGTGAGAAAAAACACTGTCTCAAGCTTCAGGAGACAGACGTGCCAGACTCGTTCATACATGATCGAAGCAGCTAGTTTTTGTTCCGATTTGGTTTTTTTTTTTGTTTTTTTTAAAGAAGTTCCCCATGTAAGCAGATGGAGAGCGGCTCTTTCTGCATAACACATGTGCTGTAGGGCGGAAAGTGACGTCAACCGAAAATCCCTCTATATTTGTCTTAATTCAATACAGTAACCAATGGGTCTTTATTGTTATTGTCTTTTTCTGTCGTTGCTCTTGGACTGACAAATGAATAATGTATCTAAATGCGAAGGAACCTTTCATTCATTCATTTTCAACCGCTTAATCCCGTTAGGGGTGTCGGGTGACTGGAGCCTATCCCAGTGATTTGGGCCTTAGACGGGGGGACACTCTGGACAGTGGCCAACTCATTGCAGGGTTAGACAGACAACCATTCACTCACTTACTAACTAAGGGAAATTTACAGTGATGCCCAATTAACCTAAACATGCATGTTTTTGGAGGTGGGAGGAAACCGGAACATGCAAACTCCACCCAGAGAAATTGTGAGATGTTGATATGGTCCGACCCGGGAGTCGAACCCACAACCTCCTTATTGGGAAGCCAGAGCTCTAACCGCTCTGCTACCATGCACCCCTGCAAAGGAGCCTAATTATTATTATAAACAATCATACACTGCCAGATTTAAAAAAATGAAACAATTTCCAAACATGCAATATTGGAGTCATACATTTCACCAAAAGACAATTAAAAGTACTTTCTCCAACACTAATGTTTTGTTTTGAATTAGTGATCTTGGGAATTTGGCCGCATGCGTCCTGGCTCTTCTACTCCAAGCAGCGCAGTTCTACGAGTCTCAAGGGGGTTCCACATATGGGCAGCACTTGTTGGAGCCTTCTCTTTGGATCTGCAGTCAATCAGAACCACTTAATTTATGTTCTCGTGTTTTATTTGAGCTGTGGGTGGGAGTAACTCCTGCTCTTTGCGGTCATATGGTGGACACTGTATATTCTTCTGTTTTCTGTCTGGTGCGGTAAGCTTAACCAATCAAACCAACAATAAAGCAAGAATGAGAAGAGACAGGTGAAGATCAAAACCTGAAATCGGCAGATTCTGACCTTAGATGCCTCCAAGACAAGTCCAAAATCTGGGTTCAATGTGTGATAAACCAAAGGAATTCTCTACAGTCAATGGGTTTAGCTGTCAGTGACCTATTGAAGAGCATGATAGTTTTGACTCTACATTGAATAACGGTTAGCTTGATTCTTCAGGATGCAAAAGACGATGGTGTGTGCCAAGTCACTGTGTAGAAACATATATATGTCTGTTAACATGTCCTGTCAGCTAAAACCTAGTGTTAATAGGGGCTGGCAGATCTAAATTTCAATTTTGTCACGATTCCTGCAAATAATGGTTGATTAAATCCATCTCCATAGCATTGCTGAGGCTAATCAGAAAATGGTGTAATTGAGATCAAAGACCTGCATGTTAGAGAAAATATACAAATCACAACATAGTGATTTTAACAAAATTGATTGTCTAAGACATTAGACCACAATATGATTTATTGCCATAGTTTTAGTTAGCTTCATTCAAGCTTGTTTAAAGAATGTGCTTTTTACTATGTCATATCCCTATAATTAGTGAAACACATAAAGTCAACTCTTGTTGTGTACAATGGGCTCTGTGCACAGAATTTCAGTTGGCTTGTGTACGTTCAAAATTGCTAATTTCTGTATGTAAGACCATTTCCTGTTAGCGTTAGCATTTAGACACAATCATGTCTCTTTTAAAACACACAAGTGTCCTTTAGTGAAATATTCCTCTGATATGTAAAGTCTTTAACATGTTTTCTGTAACATTCACCACAACTGTCTGATCTAAAGAATATTTATTCGTTTTAAACTGATGTAGTGAAAACCTCATAGAAAAAACAAATAAATATTCTTTAGATCAGACAGTTTAGCCAATTAGCAAAAAAAAAAAAAAAAAAAAAAAAAAATCTAGTGTGATTGCATTGCTTAAACACACAAAAGGGTCAAATTTGGGTGAATTACACACTTTGAGAAGCTGTAGTCTAAAATGACTGCTAAAAAAACTTTACAGTATTTTATTTTTTTATTTTAGCTTGGAATTGTGACATCACTATTTATGAATTGAAAACAATGCTAGATGGTCACAAGAGTAGTCTTTTTTAATTCTTAATTTGAGGCTAGTGTATCTCTATGGACGTTAATATATTAGCATTTTTGCTTTGCATTTGTATATTGCTAAAAGCAGGACAGGAGACAAAAATTTATTTCATTTTACAATGACACAGTGCCCCTTCGAGATCACTAAAATCATGTTTTTTTATTTTTTATTTTATTTTATTTTTTGGTGCTGGTCTTATGTATGACTTGCTGACTTGATGCCAATGCAATGACTTGACTTGACTTACTTGGCAAAAAGCAATGACTTGAACTTTCTTAACTCTGATGACCTGCTGACTTGGATTTACTTATGACTTTAATCTTATGACTTAAGTCTTACTTGTGACTTGCACATAGATGAAGTACTCTCATCACTGCAAAAAATAAAAATATATTTGTGCTTGGGGAAACCTGATTATAATGTAGGCCAAAAAGAAGATAATTTGAGACCACAGAAAAAAATCAATAGGGAAAAATCAATATAGTAGTGACCAAGCATGTTCTTGGGTTGTTCCACAGCACATTTGTATACTGTAGTTCTACAACCAGTAAAAGACAGCTTCTTAAACTGCACTTAAGTAGAATAAAGCCTATCCGTTAAAAAGCCTTTCTCACGATTAGACATGGCTCGCTGAAAAATCAAAAGATCACCCAAACCGAAAAATCAAAAGATCACCCAAACCGACTAATACATGGAATTCATAATGTGACTTTTAAATGACATTTCCCAATCTCCCAGTTGTATTTCATACCGAACCGTGAGATCACACAGCTAACACGTTCCAATGCCCGCAACAGACACCCAGAAGGCCGACTCCTCTTATTTACTGTTCTGGCAGCACACCACAGGGAAATGGGACGGATCACTATGGAAAAACCCTGGTCCTGGTTAGGTGGTGTTAATATTCACCGAGTATAAAGTGTCACGTTCAATTAGGGCCTGTGCGTGGAAATGAAAAAGGGCATATTCTAAGTGGTGTTGTGTCAGAATACAGAACAGCGGGAAACAGTCATAAAAGGACCATGCTTTCCCTGGCTGTCTCTGTGTCTGCAGTTAGTGGGGCCAACACTGGGATTAAACTAACGTGTGGTAAGAGGGGACAGTGTGACTACATACTGTATATTTAATGTTCAACTGTAACATACATTTTCATTGCAATGCACTAACATGTTAATAATGAGTCGGCTTGCATCTCAGATTTGACAACATGAAAATTTTCTTTTGGTATTCCAATTTTGCACGTGATAATATTCCACAGCATGGCATGAAAAAGTTCCTGAGGTTAGGGTTAGGGTTAGAATACATTTTTATTTGAGATCTATGCACATAACAATTAAGTGAATCAAACAAATAATAAAGATAAAGTTCAAGTCAACTGCAAAAACCTGCTATATCTTTTTGTAGTGACATTATCGTGTATTGCAGCACATTTTCGTCTTCATGTTCTTTCATTCATGTCTTCAGTTGTAAAAATTTTTACGTTCAAACACTGAATACAAAACATTATGACAAGCATGAATTCACTTAAAATTCAACACTGAATTTTCTAATCAAGAGGATCTGGTCATGTCAATGTTGCATAATACTGTACATTATGTTCTTTTTCTCTAATGTTTCTGTTTCTTTTAGATCTAGTTCTAGATGTACAGTAGGTATCTATATCTACTGCAGTTATGTCCAAACTCCGGTCCGGGGTCCAAATACTTGCCCCAAAATGCAATAACTGCGCATTTATTCACCTTGAATCTTCCTGTCATTTTGAGGTTCTAACCCTGGATGTACACCGAGTGGAAGTTTTGGTGCAGGTTCTGTACACTAACCTCCAAGGAGCGCAAATGTGAGTCCGGGAGCCGCACGTCAGAGGTCTGATGGAGACATTATACAAGCGTTCTTGCGGGAATCTACGTGAATCTGCATGGATTTGGACAGGGGTGTCGGACTGGGGGGATAAATGGTACCACGTTCCCCAGGGCCCTGAGCAGGAAGGGGCCCTCCAAAGCATGCTACTTCTGCTTCTGCATAGACTGTTCCTCTAAATGTATTTATTTGTGATATCAGAGCACTCCATCATTCCTATAATGATGGAGTATTTGTGGCCATACCTGCTTGTCAAAGCCTGATCCCGTCAGATCTCAGAAGCTAAGCAAGAAAGGGCCTGGTTAGTACTTGGATGGGAGACCGTTAGAACACCAGGTGCCACAGTGGGACGACAGGAGTAGATTGTCGTTGTGTCCTTGGGCAAGACACTTAACCCACACTGCCTCAGTGTCTGCGTACACTGGGTGAGTGGATGCTAGATTGTAAAGCGCTTTGAGTGCCTGGAAAGGTAGAAAAGCGCTATATAAATAGACCATTTACCATTTTTTTAATAAAACGTAGCAAATGGACTGTGATTATGAAGAAATAATTTATAGATTTTGCGTATTTCACAGAACAAGATCAGTTCAATAAATGTACATATTCACAATATTGTCAACATCGCAACTTCTCAATCCAGCAACATCATGTCTGCAAATTCTCACAGGGATTTTCTAAATATGTTTTTGTCATAATTTAGCTTTTGTAAAAACCCTAATAGTAACACTAAAGATGTGTTTTAATGTGGAAATTAAATCATTGGCTGTGTATGAATATTTTAGAAGGAAAAAAATATGAAAATAACAAGCACGTAATAAATAATTAAAAGATTATGTATTAGGGGCCTGTCACCTAAGTTTGTACCCAGGGCCCCAAATTTGTTGCTACACCCCTGCAACCGGACCGCATCTGGTGTAATAGGCGCTTTGCAAGAAACCTGCACGTGTGCCAAACCCGCCTCACTGTCAGTGTGCACCCGGGGTAAGCCTTGAAGGTCTTGTAGCTCTATTTAACCAATGATGAATTCAATTCTTCACTATATGACCACTTTTATGGCCCCGACTGACCTTCCACCTTGTCTGCTTTTTAACACAGAGTGCTAAATTGCAGACTATCTTAGACTAACCTTTTTGTGACCCTTGATGAAGAAGGTCTGGACACCCCTGATTTACTAAACCACAACTGATCAACAAAACTGACTGAAGGGACTGTTTCTCCAAATCACTCAAGGTTAATACATTTCTTGTTTTTTTCCAAATCGAAGTAATTGAGAATGAATGAATTTTCCAGACTGCTAACAATCATTGGACAGATCTAGGAAACTGCTGTTTGGAGAGAGGGATGATGAGTTGAACAAGACCCAGGAAGCTTCCTCACTGAGCTCTAAGTGGATCAGGCTCTGTTTCCTCAGAGGTAAGGTAAGATTAGTCTGCTTGCCTGGGAAACCGGCACAAGCAGGTATTAGCACAGTGACACAGCCCCTTGGCTCGCCCTGGCTACCTCCAAACACTGATTAGACCCTGAAGGGAGGATGGAACCAGATAATCAAATTTGCTGCAGTAGACTTATTGTGTTATGTAAGTTTAAAAAGGAAAATCCCATCGACAGACAAGCCAATTGGATTCAAAGCGTGCGCGGCTTCAGCCATTTTAGCCACGGTTCAACTTTATTGGTCTATGTAAACACCAATAACTGATAATATGAAGTAATGTCTGGTTTGTGTTATGCAACTCAGAACATCTTAAATCTTGCACAAGCTACAACTAAGCTTGGTGAGAAACTGCAATGGAGTTTCCTCTCTAAAGCTACTCGTGGGATTCAGAGAGCAGCATTTTGACCATTATTCGTGTTATCTTGTTTGCATAATGTGATAAAATGTGATGAAATAAAAGCACAGCTGCCATAGAAAATGACAAATGAAAAACTTGTATAGGTCAAACATCTTTAAAATATTACCAATGCATGTTTGAGGTGCTGAGATAGATGGACAGACAGATTTAGAAACACTTTAAAACATGCATGCGCCACATGAAAAAAATTTGAAAAAAAAAAAAAAAAAAAAAGTGCAATGGATTAGAGCCACTACCAGAAAGTCCATCAGTCAAAAAAAAAAATCTCATTGACTAACATGATAGATTTCAGTGGAAAAAGTTCTGTAGCCATGAAAATGTCCCTGGTAGCGCTGGCATCATGTTAGCATTTAGTAGCTCGCAGCTATTGTTAGCATTGTTGGATATATTTACACATTTGGACAGTTGGTGCCTTATTGTTTTGTTTGTGTCTTTACTCTGTAATTGTTATATAATTTAATGAAAAAATATGTATTTATTTGGACAGTTCAAACAGTCTTCATATTCATAATTGACACAATATATTTCCTTAAGTTCACATTTGCTGTTGTAGTTGTTGAGCAGTGATAAAGCGGTCGTTCTAAATTCACTCTCAATGCTAAGTTTTCCCCATGGAGGTCCATTTAGTGGGCATGGCCTCTGTTGACATGGACAGGCATAAAGAGATTCATACATGTAAATAAATTGAACAATGCTAACGAGAGCTGTGGGCTAAATGCTAAAGTAACGCTAGCCTCTTGCTCTGTTTTAATGTCTTTTTTAAAACTTTTCCAACATAACGCCATATCACTAACCTCCATTTATACTTGTTTGTTTGACTTGAATTAGTTGTGCAAAAAATACACTTAATTAGCCAGAAAATATTTTAAAAGAGCAAAAAATTTTAGCTTCCCCTGCACGACTCTTCCCCTCAGCAGGCCATGCCCCCAAATATGATTCGTTACCAACTGTATCGATTGATTTTTTTAGATTCCAGAATGTGATCATGTTATAAAGCCAGATATTGGGGAAAAGCCCATTTTTCCATGTACTTTGCTATAAAGTATCTAGGAGGTAAACTCCAAAATCCGAAAATCATAATAGGGTCTATCAATTTCTAAATTACTAAATATTAAACTGCATTTTCATTAGTGACTATACACTTTTTTTTTTTAACATAAATCTGCATTTTTAAAATTGTCATGTTAGCTGAGCCTTAGCTGCATCAAAAACTACCAAAAAGGCTGTGAACAGACGTGGTGACATTAGCTGCATTTTGAGCATTCACTATTTATGTATTCTCTACCATTTTCTTAGAACATTGTTGAAACTTTTGTTGGATGCCAAAGGTTTTCACAGTATTTTTTTTTCTATCCATAAATAGATAAGTGGAGCTTTTCAAATTGCGTGTTGCATGTGAGCCTGTAAAATGTGTACCATCAATCTGTTAGTTAAGCCGAACTTGTCACACAGGCTGAGGTTTGAGTGTAAACTTTATGGATGCATACATTCTTGTAGACACTGAGCTATTTCTGCAGCTCTCTCAAACAGCCCAGTTGTTCATCCAGCCCGAGCAAACACTTGGATATGTGCCGCACTGTTTTGACATTGCTCTATAGTGGAAGTACAAACATACACAGCGGGTATTTTTAGCTTAGCACAGTTTCGTGTAGTGTGGAGGTGAACTAGTTATCCCTGTTTGAACACAGGACAACCATGCATGCTTTAAAAAGACCAGCTCTTCACTCATGTTTGAGGGATCAAGGGCCCTCATGCTACTCTGTATGGGCATATTCACATCGCTGCTTTAAGGTGGAAAAACTTTTTTGAGTACAGAGTAAAGGAAATTAATTTAAATGGTCCACATGACATTAAGCCTGGAGCTGGGTGGTCATTGCCCTTTTCGTACCAAAAACCTTTTTGTACTATGGCTCAGCAGTTAGACCATATTTTTCAAAAAAACATAGTGAATGTGATTTTATTTAAGTTTATACTACACATTTTTGCTTCTGTTTTGATGAGTTTTACAATCGATAGAGTTGACCACAGAAACCGCGCCCACTATTGGACCTATGTGGGGGAAACATAGCATCGAGAGTGAATCAGAACAACACTCACAATACCTACAATAGCAAGGAGTTAAGGAGGTATAGTGTGTCAAATATGGATACGAAGATATTTAGATAATAAAGTGATCCAACGATCCAAATATGTAAGTAGCTATATGCTAACGGTAGTTGTAAGCTAAATGCTAACGTGATGCTAGCGCCGCCTGGCATGTTTAATGTCTTTCTTTTCTGACATAACGCCACACCAACAACCTCCATTTAAACGTGGTTGTGACTCGACTTGATTTAGTTATGCTAAAAATACACTTAACTCGCCAGAAAACGCCTTAAAAGCAGTAAAAAGTTTAGCTTCTCATGCCTTAACATAGGATTTCAAACACGACTCTCCCCCTCAGTTGGCCACACCCTCAAATATGATATGCTGCCGACTGTATCTATTGTAATTTATCCAGTAAATATGACATATGTAGAGGTAATTCCACAACTAGCAACCACATTATAAATATGGGTCAAAATTCAACAAAAAGGACACAGAAGTTATAATTTGACAAACGATAATAACTAGTAACCCTTAAATGCTGTTAAATTATTGCTTAAATTCTCAGGAAACTGTGTCAATTGAGTTCAAATTGTTTTTGAATTTTTGTTTAATGTCTTAATAAATTCCAGCATTACTGCTCAAAAACTATGATAAAAATTTACAACAAGGACTTTCACACTAAACTAAGTCCAAATTTGAAGAATGCGATAATCTGTCATGAACTTTCAGTTGAGGGTCATGAAGCATAAACTGGGAGTGCACAGGATAATTTCAAGATGTAATTTTACAGATTCAAGAGTTTGCGACACACAGGCAACTTAGCAATGCCCTTGGATGTGCACTCACTGATGGATGTTTTTAAGAGTTATGCTCAATCGTCATCCTTTGGACAAACACAAAGTCTTTGTACCTTACTGAACACTTCTTACAGACAGACAGAAATGTATTAAACTGGAAAAATGTACGTTGGGCTACAGTTATTTTTGTCTTTTATGAAAACGGAAAAGATCAAACAATTCTTCATGACAGATTGTGTAACATTTTAGCCAAAAAATAGACTCGAAGAAAGCATGTTTTATTACTTGGATGTTTGTGTTGGACTAAAAACATTTTTAAAATGTGTGTCTATACTTTGAGCACCTTTGTAGCCTACTCCCTAAAATCAACTTTTGTGTCAGGAGAGGAGGAAAGCCCTCTCTTGCTTTGTTTCCATTGAAATCATTTTTTTTAATGTAGCAAAAAGTGAAGATAACTGATAAACTGCCCTTAGTAATTTGTAAAAGTTTTTAGTGGTCATTACATTCTTAAAAGAGAAAATTGCACTTTTCTTAATTGTAACCATGTTATAGCAATGTTCTTTCATAGTTTACAAGTTACTTTGAGATTGTGATGTATTTTTCAGATTCTGAGTAAAAAGCCTTTTAGCTTAACTTTCCAACAAAAAGAGCTCATAACCTGCAGTTTATTACAGCTAAATTTTACAACGGAGACAGGACTTATTGGTTTAGAAAAGGAAGTCAATTTCTGAGCCATTTTTTAAATCAATTTTGTGTGTGAACAATTTTACAATGAACAAATGTAAATTACTGCTCTATACATGGTATGTCAAAGATTAAAAAAACAAACAAACAAAAAACAAACAAACAAACAAACAAAACTCCTATTGTCTCCTATAAAAGCACAGAGCAAAAGAAATTCATCTTCAAGTCTGTTTGTAGCTAAATGTTTGCTTTATTTTTACTATTGTCTAAAATAAAACATTGAATAGAACATTGACTTCATATGAGGATTTGAACTTTCCTAAATATGGTTGATCAGGTTTGGTTTTAATACAAATGGTTTTATATGTTTATGTTTTAAATAAAAAAAAAAGTCTTTGGAGTCTTGGAGCTAGTCCAGTCCAAGCCCCTAATCAGAGATGGCAGGTGCTGTGCATCAATGACTTTTGCTCACTGGTGTTCGTTGCCATTTTGGCATTTAATTTTAGCCTTTTGCTAGATGTGCTATAGGCCATGGAACATGTGCAGTTGTGTTTTCAACCCGCGAGGAGCGGGACGATTTAACCATTCGGACCAGTCAGAGCGGGAGTTAGCTACAACAGCTACAAGCTAGCAATGTCGCATCCAGGTAATAGAATAGATCCAAGGTCCAGTCTAGCTTACAGTACACAGTAATTGATCAACAAAGGAAAAATCCGAGGCACACTGATTAATAATATAAAAGTCCTTTATTAAAAGTGGACTTGCCTACGCGTTTTGGTTGCATGGGGCCTTCTTCAGGGCATGTGAAAGCTGTAATTGATAGCATTAGCCTTGATTGCTGTGTCTACAAATTTACGTGATAGCGCAGATTAGCAGGCATATTTTCAACGGTCAAATGAGGCTTTCAACAAATGTGACTGCAGCAAAAGAAATTGCAGGATCTATGCGTTATATTATGTCGCTCAAGATTTGCTTTGCTACCGACCTCAAATCCCTTTGTACCCATTTGAACCCTGACCCCTGCGGTCGTAACCATATCTAGTTCTCACAGCATGTCCTTGCAATGCTGCCATTTGAACGGAAATGCATAAAGAAGGTGAAATAGGCAGCTTGCAAAGAACCGCAGAGTTTGTTCACAGGCAGCCTACAGAAAAGATTCCACATGGCCGACCATATGTAATTAACTCTTTTAGGTAGGTAGCAATAAAACTGCATTCGTCTCTTTTTCTTAAATTCTTTCTTGCCACCGCTGGGACAAAATCTCGCGGGACAGTCCAGCTTTTTGTTTAAATCTTTGTGTCGATCTGGTGGTTTGGGTGAGGAGAGCATAAGGCGTGAGATGTTGTGGGGGCGTCGGGTGGATGTGGACAAAAAGAGCGTGTAGCCCGACCATAAACACACGGCTGAGGTGAGGAGTTCAGGCCAAGAGAAGAGACAGAGGCAATTTATGTCAGAAAAAGTATAGAAATATATGACAATACAGTTCCAGCCGCAATGGACAGAGACAAACAAACTTAGACGCTTGTTGTTTTGCAGAAATGCCGATTCCTTTTAGAGTAAAAAGTGTGAAGAAATGGTCACTAGTGCTGGCTCAACTAAAATATATTCTTTGTAATGACAGTAGCTACAAGACTTTTGATGATTACGCCCACAAATAAGCACAGAATAAGCTCACAAAGGATAGGTCGCAGAAACATAAAACACAGATTTATATACGCGTAGAGGTAGAGTAAATATTATGTATATAAAGCTGACATGTGTGACCACGTTTAGGCCAATATTCTGGTTTCTGACATATTCAGAATAACCTCGTTTGCGCGTGTAGTAAAACAGAGTTACTCCTTGAATGTCCCCAGACAGGTTACTCCTGTACTCGAAAGACAAAGATTCCTTGAAAACTGAACATCATGACAATTTTTGCATGTTTCATATAAGGATAAGGTTGTAAATAAAAAAATATAAGACAAGTCATTAGCCGACAAAGGTAGTTCTTTACTTTCCTGAGATTGATAGTACACACTAGTGGTTCAGACCAAAGTTTGCTTATTTCTGTTACGCATGCTCAACAAAAGACTGGTTGGTGACTTATTGGTTTAGTATCAAAATCAGACTAAAATCACCCCCATTTCATACAATTAACATGTATTGTGACATCATAAAATTTAAAGGGTTCTTGATCTAGCCATTTTCTTCCACTTTATCCAAGATCAGGTTGGGTCGATACTGTCTTCATCCATTAATTTTGAATGAGCAGTAACTCTACCTGCAGCTCTCTAAATTTTCAAGACCAAACTATCAGAAACAAAATATCTACTGTTTAATCCAGTCTTTTCTGAATGACGTGAGCGATCACTCTAAGATTTTTTGGCTCTAATTCCATCCAGAGTAATTCACAGTCTGTTATTGTGCTCTGGGTCAGGCCTTTCTCACTGCCACCCTGCAATCCCAAATAAAGTCACCTAAATTCTGCTGCTGATGTCATCCGCACCAGTTCAATGATTGCCCTATAATCAGCGGCCCTCTGCTCTGTGATTGGAGAGCCGCTCACATCTGGCCTCTCTGACCTGAGGAAGACAGAGAATTTATTTTACTCAAGTTTCAAAGTTTGGTGGCTTAAAACTGTTCCCTTGTGATTTGTGCTTGTGAATTACAAGACTTTTAGGATTATTCTGCTAAACAGCTGTATTATTGAGGTAAAATTCTGCTACAGAAACCAGTAAAAAGAGCTTTTATCTAATGCTGTTAAAATGCTGTTCTCTCGTGATTTATCTGTTCTCACCTACAACCTAGGTTAGCCCACACCCACAGTTATGATTAATTTAAAAAAGACACAGCAGCACATACGCATGTGTAGTTGTTGTTATACTGCATAACAATAACTACTAGTTTGCTATGTGGCTCAAGAGCCTGGATGGTTATTGGTCATTTTAGCATGTAGAATGCACTGTCATCATTTTTATTTGGATATAATGTAGATGTATGCATTACATATGAATGAATGAGCTGACTCACTGTCAAGCACAATTTACCTGTTGGTATGAATAAAGTAACTTGACCTTGTAGTCTGCCTTGTGCGATCAATTCATGGCTCAAACAATTTGCCAAATGTCCTTCTTGTTCTACACTGCTTGCGGCCTTCAAAAACTTTTAAATTAGATAGAAAAACTGAGTAATTAACATAGAGTGTCACGTTTAGAGGGATTATTTGCGTATCAACATAGCGAAGGCGCACGCAATCGGATAGCAGAAAGAGTCGTGCCTGAATGTCACAAGCTGTAGCAGCAACACTAGCCAGCGCTGTTGTCAGCTAACTACAAGGATTTATCACTGTGCTAGAAAAACATTTATGCTGCTAAATCAACATTTGTGAATGAAATGTGTTGTTACGATTCACACTTTATGCTCAAGTGAATGAAAAAACGCCAAGAAAAACACAATCTCACGCTACAGGAGCCAGACGTCCGTCATACCTCATCAAAACAGCTAGCTCTCGACCTGTTGTTTTTATCAAAGAAGCTTCTTCAGCCAATTAGAAGGACAGCGTAACTTTTTGGAGGTGACATGCGCAGTAGACCGGAAAGTGACTGACAATCACTCTAATGCTAGCTATTGTATAAAAATTAACATGAAAAAGCATTTGGCTGCAGATTTTCAACCAGAGAACCCTGCTCGCAGATGTCCCCATCCACACTGTGTGAAATAAAATTGTGATTGTGCTCATGTAAATGTGTTAAAATATTTTACTGTATTTGACCACTTTTATAGATTTTGATACTATAACCTACTGCATATGCACAGTTCATCTTCAAAGTCAATTTTTTTTTTCCATATTGTTCATACATAGTGGGAAACGTCATAAGTGAACACTTGGGATAATCTTTTTTTTTTTAATACTACACCAGGCCTTTTTGTGACAACCCTGAATTTGACAATGAGAGACTCAAAATAATGTATGTTGCGCGTAATGAGCACAGCTACAGCAGTTTATAGAAATGTCAAGCCCTTTCTGATATAATCTCTAATCCCCTGTTTTAGAGTGGCTGTTTACCCACATCCATTTAAAACCGCCAGCTAAATCCTACACATCTTTAATGTGTTTAAATAGGCAGTTTGGCTTATATAAATTGAGGCCTTGGATGGGTAATGGGCTTGTGTGGTGCCTGCTGAAGTTGCTGAATTTAGTCGGTATTGAATGGTACATTGTGTTAGGCCGTCATCTCCCAACAGAATTAGTGTAATAGCTGCCTGTTACTCCCTCAAGTGCATCCACAGGGGGCTCAAATAAAGCTAAATAAATGCTCTGCCACAACACATTCAGCAGGTTGTCATTAAGAGTCATGTGTATAATGTCTTGGAGCTGTCAGAAGAAAAAGTCTCATTGCAGTGTTGCTGGATTGGGAAAAACAGTTCATTTTTTAAATTATTTATATTTAACTTTTGCTTAACCAGGTAAAAACTCATTGAGGTGTTGTATTTTCTGATAGAAACTAGAACATTACTGACAATGACATGTAAAATGGTGATAAGTGTATTATTGCTCCAAAACAACATGATTGGTAATTTTGGCTTTTTATTACTTACCTTATCTAAAATGTCAAAATGCATGCAGATAGAGGGTTTGTGAGTTGGTGAGAAGGAGCTGCATGCTGTCACTGACATGATATGACCCCTGGAGGTCACATGTCTGTGGAAGACCCAGATGTCTGACCCTGGACCAGCCTTGTCTCTGCAAGGCACATCAGCTGTCTACAGTGAGGAGAGGAGAGAGCCATGAAAAAACACTGCAGGTTTCCAACAAATACAGTATGACACGCTAGATTATCCAAGGTACAACTAGTCAACGGATTGTTTTTATTGTACATTGTACATTGATCATTGGTCATTTTAAATTTTGCGCTTTGATTCAATTATGTCACAATCTTTAATTAGAAAAGGGGTTTTGAATATTAAAGTTTCTATAGTTCAAATTTGTCTATATATTTGTCCAGTATTGATGAACAGTGATGCAACAACAGGTTATACAAAGTTCACAAGGAATTTTCATAGAGAAGGTTTTATGGAAGAAGACAGTTTAAGTTTGAACTGAGAAGAAAGTAGAGGCATTCAGCAAATGGTTGAGGAGAAAAGACAAAACCACAGTATCAAGTATGTGTGTTCTATTGTCATTATGCAGTCACTAAATAGCAAGAATTCACTAAAACCTTTAAAATAGAACAAGAAATAGTCGGACTTCTTACATGACTACCGATGACATAATTTATCATTCAGGATTTGTTGAAACTTTACTGTAAATATGGAAAAAATGCCTGAAAGGTTCAAAGTCAGTGTCTGCATGTGGGTGCTTCGTGTGAAGGGTCAAGGGGCAGTGGGTCATTTACTCTGCTCATCATCTATGTGTGGGGCAGAATAGTAAGTTTAAGGTCAAAGGTCACAGGCAAAGTGTAACTAAAGCAGCGTGGAGCTGAAAAAGCAGATATATTCCAGGTGTGTGAACCAGAGAAACAACTGAGGTTTGATTGCCACTTTGTTGTAAAACTGTGGTGCACAGCAACAAATACTTACTGTTTAAATATGGAAAATATATTAGATTTTTACATACTGGACCCTGGCATGATGTTCAAAACTATTTTTCACAGACACTTGTGGTTTGGAAATGTAATTCAAAATTAATCTACTGTCCTGATTCCTGTCTTCCCTTGGAGGCTCTAAAGGACTGGTATTGCAACAGAGAACGTCAGATTCATGAGTTTTATTTGAAACTTTAACTTTTCCTAACTTTTGCTGCTTAACCCCCAGTACAGTGTAGTTAGTAGAATATACAATGCAGTAACAGTGCTCCCTGCTGGGCAGCTGTAAAACATGCCACTATGTTGTTTGGTTAATGCTGCCCTACTGAGTTATTTAGTAGTAGTAGGACAAACCCAAAAGATAATGTTAAAGAAAATTGAGGAATCTGTGTTTTATCTTTATAAGGAGAGAGAGAGAAAAAAAAAGGAAAACAACAAAAGTTTGACGAATGGTTGAAGAACCAAAGCAACTGGTAAACTCAAAACCCCCTGGTGCAGGATATAGGCTCATAAAAAGTAGTGCATTTTAAGTAACATCGTGACCTGATCACTTAAAACACAATGTTCCGTGAATTAATTATAGATCTTCTTTAACAAAAGATTGAAGGTGATAGTGTGAAACCAACTGCTACATAATGTCAGTGCATAAATAATCATAACAAATACATACAAAAATCTAAAATGGGCGTATATGTTTGATTTTCTATTTTCCTTTTTGAATTGAAATTCCAAATACCAATAAGTACACGTACAAGGTACTTTAGGTGGCTAACTGTAAGGTTAGAGGTTCAAATGTGGTCTGTATTTAACTTTGATTTTTCAAATCTATTCAATTAAATTAAATTAAATATATTTTTGCAGAGCCCAAAATCTCAAGTTGCAAGGGCTTCATAAGATTTAGCAACAGAAATGTTAGAAAATCAAACAATGAAACAGTCATTGGGCTGATATATGTATAATTATTCTATAACCTATTATTTACATAATAAAGTTCTATTAAATTAGTTAGCCATAAGAATTGGTTATGTTATATAACTAATTATTATAATTAACTTATATAAGTTGTTGTTAATTTGTCAGCGCACATTGTTTTGGGAACATGTATTTGAAAGTGCAGATTATTATGATTTTTTTTTATAAAAAATAGCAAGCCAAACAGTGAAGTAGAAAATGTATAAACAGCTCTAGTGCCCCATGGTGGTGTAAAGAGGGACATAATGTTGCTTTCAATGTCATGGAAGAACTCATCATTTCCAATATTAAGTTACAGTTTTGCCACTGTTTTCTGACTGGAAAACGTCTATTTTTCAAAAAGCCTTCACTTCAATTCCAGGAGCACACTCTGAAAATGTTGTTTAGTATCATTCTTTTATAGGATACAGTCTAAATATCATAAACACACGCAAGGATTTCAGGGCAACCATATGAGGCAGCACTTTCCTTGCCCATTGTTGTATGTATGCCAACCACTAACTTACGATGCCTTCTGTTACTTTTCCTCTTTTAAAGTGGAATATCCGTGACGCCCGTGAAGGCTGCAGTGTTGTCGTATACACAGCAGCTCCTAGAGGCAGCAGCCTTGTGTGCTCCAAACACGTGTAGAGCAGTGTGAGCAGCAGAGACCCTGATGACTTTGTGAAGGGACACACGAAGATTGAGAAACTGGCTGCTACATCACGTCGGATTTTCCTCAGAACAGCTTTTAATCTAATTCGTTGCAAACGGTCTTGTTTTGAAACTAAAGCTCTGGTAAGGACATTTTTAACGTGATGCTGAGGCTGTTAGCTAGTTAGCAAAGTTACAAAGTAGCACAACAAAGTGACAAGAGCTTCCAGTAGTAAGATGAGACAATGCTTTAATTGAGTTACGTCATTTTAGGTTTGACTGTATATGGTGTTATTAATTGCGATTAAGTTTTAGAAAATTGCAACATCTCGAATATATTGTGTATATTCGTAGTTTATTGAAGGGTGGCTTGTAACTTTATTTTGGAAACCGGTTGAACTGCAATGTGCCCATGTATGCTAACTTGGTTTAGCAGACGATGCCAGCTATTTTGTCTATTCGACAATAGCCCCTCTCTCGATTAGTCACTTCTAACATTTTAATCTTATAAGATGTTCTTTTGGCCTCGAGGCTTCGTGGATGTTTTTATTTAGTTGTGTCGCAGTGTTTTACCTTCACAGATAATCTCAGCTGTTAGCATAGCTTCTCGTGGCGCGGAAAACTGGTGCGCTCGGTTTTGTAGCCCGGGTTTACAGCTGGATCCGCTAACCCATTTAATTTTTGGGATGTAGAATACAAAAGAACATTTCTGCCACTTGTCGCGTGAGGGTGTTGTTTGACAGCGTGGAAAATATTAAATTAATTTCTATTTAACAAACTTCAGAAGGAACTACTTTTTCTTTTTGCCCTCGGAGGAATTGTTTCTCAACCACGTTGTTAGAGGCTCGTGTGCGTTATTGTGTGGGTTTATCATTAGCTTTCTTTCTTTTAATTAAAATGCGAACATGTATTATTTTGACATATAAAAATACGAATGATAGCTTGAATTTAGGATAAGTTCAGCTGGTGTCATGCAGGTGACATCACAGCTTTCTAAATTTGCACTGAGTGGCAAAAAATGAGAATCAGTGGGGAGGAAGGACAATTTCCCCTATAAAAGCTCAAAATCCAGCTAAAACAGGAAAAGGACACCTCAAGTCTACTCAAAACGAGCAAGTTCTGACATGTAGAGAAATTCAGGTAAACAGTGATGGCAAAGCAAATAAACAAAATACTCCTCTCACATTTATCACTGGCAATGAGATCACACACAGTGGAACTTATTACATTTTTCTTCTCAAAAAGGATGTTTCTGAGTCTGTTTGTTGCTGTTAAAATGTCCTAAATCACCAACTGTCCTTAGCAAGCAAGCCGGGCCATGACAAAAAAGAAATACATTATTTTGCCTGTAGATTTGCCACTCATTCTAAATGTTGAAGAGCATTTCTCAAATAAAAGAATGTTCATGCATAACCTCTATTTTGTTTCTTTGTTTAAATAGTTTACTGTAAGGACATACACTCATGAAAGCATTATCTTCATATTCATCATTTATGCATCAGCCATGCTTTATGTTCAGCAAAAACTTTTTCAGTAGCTAAGACTGCACTATCACAGAATAATGATGAGGGTGCTGGGTGTGTGTGACAAATCAGTGATGGAGTTTTTGCTTTAGACAAGAATGATTTCAGCATAAAAACTGGCAAATAAATTGAGACTACGAAATTTGTAGACATCATGGTAAAAGCTAGTATTATTTGAAATCTCATGATAGTGCAAGACGTAATTTACATTGTAATGCAAAAACATCTGTTTAACCTTTTTGTTTGACTTTAGATACCAGAGCCCAGAAGAACAATGAAGTACATTCTTGTAACTGGAGGTGTCATCTCAGGCATTGGCAAAGGCATTATAGCGAGCAGCGTGGGCACCATCTTGAAGTCATGTGGCTTACATGTGACAGCTATTAAGATCGACCCTTATATCAATATAGACGCTGGAACTTTTTCTCCATATGAACATGGTATGGCAATATCAATATTAATGTTTATTCTCTTTAATTGGAGTTGTTCCAATTATGTCTCTCTTTTCATCTTCAGGGGAAGTTTTTGTGCTGGATGATGGTGGAGAAGTGGACTTAGATCTAGGGAATTATGAACGGTTTCTGGACATCCGACTCACCAAAGACAATAACTTAACTACAGGAAAGATCTATCAGTCAGTCATCAACAAGGAGAGGAGGGGAGACTACCTCGGAAAAACTGTTCAAGGTGATTGTTCAGAATGTATTTGATTTATGGAGCGACAAGAAAAATCTGTGGAATTTACGAGAGATTTTAAGATATTTTACTTCTACTTTTTTTTTTTTTTTTGCAGTTGTTCCACATATTACAGATGCCATTCAGGAGTGGGTGATGAAACAGGCCAAAGTTCATGTTGATGATGATGGCATAGAACCTCAAGTTTGTGTTATAGAGGTAAGTCTGACAAGGCTGTTCACATGTAAATTTTTTTGTGAACATTTCATCATTAGTGCTGTGTTTGCTTTCAGTTGGGTGGAACTGTTGGAGACATCGAGAGTATGCCTTTTATTGAGGCCTTCAGACAGTTTCAGTTTAAAGTCAAAAGGGAAAACTTCTGCAACATACATGTCAGCTTGATACCACAGGTACAAAAAAATTATATATATTTTTTCCACATTCTAGAATTTAATGTTGATTTCAGATTGAGAGCCCAGTCTACAGTAAATCTCCTATAGTAAATCTATAGGGGATTTACTGTTATGTCGCCATATCAATCCACAAAAAAATACAGTAATTTTACTGACAACAATTATATTTTTGAAATTGGATAATGTTTTTATTATTTTAAGAAACAATTTGCAATCTGACAACTAATTCTACCACATCATTCAGATCTGTCTCTTGCTTAAGCTTAAAGTATTTCTAGAGTGTTGTGATGTTGCATGAATACAAACTACATGTGCATGGTTGATTTCTTATTGTCTTTTTATTATTCTTTTTTGTAGCCGGGTGCAACTGGAGAGCAGAAGACTAAACCAACACAGAACAGTGTGAGAGAGCTGAGAGGACTGGGTCTGTCTCCCGACCTGGTGAGCCATTTTCACACTGGATTCTGTCAGTTTGTCTGTCAAATTGCCTGACATCTTTTTAAAGCTTATAGAATGGAGCTAGATTTTGCACATTTCCTAATGTTTTCTGGCATGCTACTTTCTACAAACAAGCAATATTTTTTGTTTATCTTGAGCAGTAACTAAGCAAATATACATTTGTTAGGGCTAATTTTTTATTTGCAATCAAGTCCATTTTGAATGAGCACCAAAATTACCCATTCACAAAAATAGTCCACATGCAAGTCCAGTCTTAATCTCCATAAAAACTTAATCTTGTAGTCTACATCTTTTTTTAGTCAGTTCATAGACCTACTTTGTTTTCAGTCAGTTCTTCTTAATGTGGCGTGATCTTTGAACAGAATAATATTCTTAAAAAACATATTTAATATCCAATTCAAATGGCAAATTAGTCTGATACAATAACAATGCTGGTTTTGTTTTTCAGATTATGTGCCGCTGCACCACAGCCTTGGAAACATCTGTCAAGGAAAAAATTTCTATGTTCTGTCATGTTGCACCAGAACAGGTAAATTCATCCCTCATTTCTGACTAAATTACAAACTCACCTGGCTATTTCTAAATGTTTTTTACTTGCTTTCATGTTTTAGGTCATTTGCGTGCATGATGTCTCATCCATCTACAGAGTGCCCTTACTGCTCGAGGACCAAGGGGTAGTGGGCTACCTTAGTCGCAGGCTCAACATGCCCATTGAGACACGCCCCAGGAAGATGCTCACCAAATGGAAAGAAATGTCTGACAGGTTAGTTACTACAACGGAATATTGTGTTTTACTAAAGCTAACATAAATTAAACTTTCCCTTGTCGTCACAGGTCAGACAGACTGCTAGAGCATTGTTCCATAGCGCTGGTAGGAAAGTACACAAAGTTCTCAGACTCTTACGCTTCGGTTATCAAGGCACTGGAGCACTCGGCTCTGTCCATTAGCCACAAATTAGAAGTCAAAGTAAGTGCTGTTGTTGAGGTTGACCTGCTCAGTTAATGCATTGCACAGCTAATTGCACTGAATGTTTTCATTTACTTTGGCACTTCTTTAGTACATAGACTCGGCATCTCTGGAGCCTAGTACTCTTCACGAGGAACCTGTAAAATACCATGACGCCTGGCAAAAACTCTGCAGTGCTGAGTAAGAAAACAACGTATTACGTATGTACTATAATCTGTGCTTTATTCAGTAAATTAATTGGATTTATGCTGGTAATTTCAGTGGTGTCTTGGTTCCTGGAGGTTTTGGTGTCAGAGGAACTGAAGGCAAGATTCATGCCATTGGCTGGGCCAGGAGACAGAAGAAGCCTTTCCTAGGTAATTACTTAGCAGTAACCTTCTAACATTCCATAATAACAAGTGATTATATGTTTTAAGTGGTAGTGTTTTATTTGAAAGACAAATGATGAATACTTTTAAATTGCAAGTTGCCTTCTTTCCTCTCATGTCACCTTTTTTTTTTTTTCTCGTGTAACATTGCACAGGTGTGTGTTTGGGAATGCAGTTGGCTGTGTGTGAATTTGCCAGGAATACACTTGGCTGGAAAGGTAAGGCAAAATTTATTTGCATCACCAAAACAAAGATCTAGTATTTATAAAACGTTCTTAAAGAATTTGAACCATTTTTAGATTTAAAATCATTAAACATCTTTAGTTAAATAATTTTTGCTTTTACAGATGCAAACTCAACAGAATTTGACCCTGAATCTAAACATCCAGTGGTGAGTAAAACATGTTACACTTTGTTTCAACTTTTATGTAACTCGTTTCATCAACATTCTTTGTTTAAGGTGATTGACATGCCCGAGCACAATCCCGGTCAAATGGGTGGCACAATGAGGTTAGGGAAGAGAAGAACCATCTTTAAAACTAACAACAGCATCCTGCGTAAGGGAACTAAAATGCATACATTTGTTATATATTAAAATAAACAGTATTTGCACTAATTTAGTTGATCTTGTTTTCAGGCAAGCTCTATGGAGATGCAGAATATGTTGAAGAAAGACACAGACATCGTTTTGAGGCAAGTGTGTTCTTAGCACAAAGTGTAGTTAAACTTGACTTGATATAGAATCTAATATTTACATTTTCTGATTTAGGTTAATCCAGAGCTTAAGAGCCACTTTGAGGAGAAAGGTTTTCGATTTGTAGGTCAGGATATTGAAGGAGAACGTATGGAAATTATAGAATTGGATGGTATGTGGAAGTACAAACATAATTTTAAGTCATTACTGTACAGCTTTTAACAAAGAAATTATCTTTTTACCAGATCATCCGTATTTTGTTGGAGTGCAGTACCACCCAGAATTCACCTCTCGTCCTATCAAACCATCCCCACCTTATCTTGGATTGCTTTTGGCAGCAGCAGGGAAGCTGCCAAGCTACTTACAGAAAGGGTGCAGACTGTCTCCACGGTAATTTGCTGCTTTAGTATTGCAGCTACATTATGACATGCATTTACCAAACGTTTGCAATTTTTCAGGGACACATACAGTGATCGCAGTGAAAGCAGCACACCTGACTCTGAAATCTCAGAGTTGAAGTTGCCATCAATTTCTAATGAATAAAATGTAATTCATTTTAAATCTCTCAAATGTTTTTTACATACTTCAAAATAAACATTTCTGGTTTATTTTGACTTTAGAGACTCGTGTTTTACTTATTGTACATTTATAGGTTTCCTTTGTACAATATTTACAAACATACCATTAAAAACACCAAATCTAGGGCTAAATCAAAATTCTTTACAGAAATGTAACTATTTTGTTATTTTACATTTCATCTTGTGAGTCAGTCCATTCAAAGTTATGGGCAATTTGTTGCATTCAAAAAAAATGGCCAAGTTTGAATACACTAAAGGCTTGTAAATTGTACTTAAAATGTTACTATTTACCAATTTACCAGACCAATTTTTCAGTGTTAAGTGTTTGTCCTGAGTCAATGCTTCACAAAAGATCTTATCCCATTTAAAATTTCCGATTAAAAAATAAGTTAGGAAGTTCTTTAAAGTGAAGCCAAACATGTATACAGCATTACCTACTAAACGTCTTAAGAGATTTGGAGAATCGATAGTTGCTTGTATCAGATTCTAACAGCCAAATTCCATCTGTAATTCTGGAAAAGCTACTCAACATGTTTTTTGTAATAGGTTATGCACTGACATTTAATTTGAAAAAATGCTTCTAAACACAAGAATTTACTTTATCCCTGGATTTTTTTTTAACAATATTTTGTGCTGAAATGCAACAGTGCGTAGTGCTTTACTAAAGGCAGTTGATTTATGGCATTTTAAGTGCAGTACAACATTCACTATCCCTAAATTTGAGGCGAAAGTCTGCTTTTCTGCCACTGTTAACCTGCTTTTAAATGTTAGTTACAAATCCAGTGGTGAGTTGAATTTCTCAGCTTTTTCCTGTTATTACTGCATTTTGAGCTCTTGACTTCACAAAGGCTGACCTCACTGCAACGACCAGTGTAATTTCTAGACTGGCACCGATTTGTGCATCAAAATTCTTAAGTCATGTTCTTGCAATACCTTGGAATTTTTACAATCCTGTTAATTTACTATGCACACTTGACAGACACTTTAAATTCTTTAAACTTTATTCAACGAAACAATATATTCCAAGCATTTTCAAAACACCTGTATTTTCATTCTGTTGCCTCAGTCACAGGGCCTAGGGGAGAAAACAAAACAGTTGAGCTGTAAATTTTTACCAACTTTTGCAATCAAATATTTAAATACAACTGATCTCAGTCCCATATCCGCAAGTTTCATCCAAAAGTCACCATTATTGTATGGTCATCATTGATCAGTAAGGTACAGACTTTTCAAAGCCATGTTCCTCACCTCAAATTGAGCCAATGGGCAGGTTCACACCAGTCTTTATGGGCTCCTTACATGCCTATGGGGAGAAAGTAGTTTAGTATAGGGCTTTAGCAGAGGAGTGAGTTTATCATTGTGATGCTGCATTTGTTGGACAGTTGAGTGGCTGCAGATGGCACAGAAAGGCCACAACAGTCAAAGACCACCCAGTGTTCTGGCATGCACTTGGAGAACCAAGTGCTACAAACGAGCACAGGTCCTTAGGATAGCATGCTTTCCCAATGTGACTCGACATTTCTGATGCAAATAGCTACCTCATCATCAAGACTTAGGATCTGGTCTGGCCCCTTCCCTTTATTCGAACAGCAACCTTAAAAAAAAAAAAAAAAAACAGTTAGCATATTCCATATATTGAAATGGTCACTGGAAGAATGGTTTAACGTGGCTCAGGTAGAGTACATGAAAGCCTCATCACCTTTTTCAGTGAGGGCAAGTGTGTCATCAAAGCCGCCAAATGCCAATACAAAGTGCTTATTTTTACCTTTCAAATTTACTCCATTCACAAGTTCACTGAACTCAGGTTATTCCCATTTCTTGTCCCTCTGAACGGCAACGCCTGAACATAAAATTACATTAGATACAAAAACAGATGACTGATTAAATTTGAATGATGTTCTTTCCCTAAATGTTGCTGAGACAGTTACATTGAACTGAACAGCGACCGTCGGTGAAAGTGTTAATTTCGGCATCCTTTTGACCGTCCACTGCTACAAGAGAACATGGACGGCTTCGATAGGTGCCTTTATGTTTCACAAATGTGATACTTGCCTCCGTTCAGCTCCTTTCAGTCTCATGTCCTTAAGCTTATGTGGAAAAAACCTGCAAATGAATTACAAATGTTACCATACTGCATAACTGGTGAATGTATGCCAAACACTTATTTTTTTTTTAATACAAGACTCGATAAAGGCACGTGGTACACATTAACTTTAAAGCACGTCAGGACATTATACAAAAGAAGTAAACAAACTGAAAAGTACGTGATAATAAAGACCACGAAATAGATTAGCATTTTCTCTATTGAAAAAGTTAGCCTCATCTTACATTTCTTGCTTGCTAGCATGCGTTAGCCTAGCATCTTATTTTTACTGGAATATTGACGTAATGTTGATACAATAACTTACAAAAAACAGTTTAAAACAAAAAATGAACTCGCATTATTATTTAAGTTACTTCCAAAAAAAACCTACAAACCTTAGAAAACTACGTGCCTCTCCTCTTGGCCCTTGATCCTTTAACACGAGGGAGGAAGAGACCGAAAAGCATGCTGCACGCGCTTATATACCGCCAGCGCCTTTCCGCTCTCCGCTGATTGGCCTGTTCAACTCACATGTATAACGGCATTCTGGGATATGTAGTTTGTATTGTGTTTTGCGTAATAACTGCGTTTGTGTTGTCACGGGGCAGCAGTTATGAGGCCATAAACCTACATAGCGACTTTTAACCAAGTTTTTACCATGAAACGGAGGGCAAAACACTTTAAAAAGCATACAAAAGTGTTATAGGCCTAAAAGCCCCGCTTATGTGCATGGCAGAGGCTATTTCAGAACCACGGACAGCGACCTCCCTCAAGTCACTACTATTGGGGATCTGCAGGCCATTCAACCCATAACAGAGCATAAATAAACATTAACAACAACGTGTAGTGTTATCAGAACATGAAAAGAATGCGAAATTGCCAAATAGCGCGAGCTTATTGCGACGCACTTGTGACCCAGACACGAGTACATTTTTCGGCTTAAAATATCAATAGGGCTTATCCTTATTTGTTCTTACAATTGGCCTCTTTGACTGTGTAGGTCTATAGTGGCGTGTGGTGGAGCAGAGGTACACGCGTCACGTGATTGGCTCTGTGGTTCGCCTGCTCCGTGTTCCTTCCTCCAGACCAGCGCGCGGACAACCAGCGGCACAGCCTGGGCTCCGTTGTAAACATTTCGTGGGGGGCTTTGTTCCGCGCACACTAGTCATGCCATGGATATTTTGTGGCAATACCAGTTTAGAATCATTCTGCTCGGGGATTCTACCGTGGGCAAGTCGTCGTTGCTGAAGCGTTTCACGGACGGTATTTACAGTGATGTAGCAGATCCCACTGTCGGCGTAGATTTTTATGCCCGATCGCTCGATATCGAACCCGGGGTAAAGATAAAGCTCCAGTTGTGGGATACGGCTGGACAGGAGCGATTTAGGTGAGTAATTACGCTCAAAATAATGCGATCATTTGATGTTACACGTCTTTTTATCATGTGAATTTCTGACGTTTAATAATGGAGGGGCAGAGGCGTAGTGATCATGGGAAGCGAAGCCCACAATTTAGGGCCCCTCGCACAACACCTGCACATGCAAACCCATTTAGCCCGGCTGTAAGTCATACGTGACAGGGTAAGCTTCCTATAAATCCACGTTAAAATAGAACACTTAATGTAGGGTTGTGCACATGCAATGGCTTCCAACAGCAGTAGGTTTGGCCTAGCAATATACAAAGCATCTGATGTCAAAGCATAGGGATTGTCTCATAAAGATATATAGGCCTAATGTATATATCTAGATGCACTTTAAACTGTTTCTATAGCTACAGTGACAAATTACATCAAATTGAACACTTGTACAAGGCAGTATGGATCAACACAAAAATGCACATAATCTTGACAGCTGATTTGATAAAGGAGGCGTTTGAAAAGCGGGTCAGAGCATGATGATTATTACTCGCCCTGGTCCCGTGGTGTCCTGGCCTCTGTGTCGAGGAAGAAAATCATGTTGCATCATCACTTTATTCATTCACGGATGATAGACATTTCTGCATCCTCCTCATTCTCCTCTTGCCTCCACTTGTTTTTATGCTCTGGGAATCTACAGTCTCTAGGCAACGGAGACGGCAACAGGAGGATGACAAGTCTCAAATGTGGATCTTTGGGCCTGTTGATTGTTTTGTTTCATGTGTAGCCGGCTGTCAAAGTCTTTCTTAGCAGGTTAGATCTCTTTTGCTTTTGAAATCCAGACTTGTGAGGAGAGGTTTTCCCACAGGCTCTTTCTCTCTCTCTTTCTCTCTCTCTCTCTTTTTTGTCAACATAGAAAAGGAATCACTTACTTTCTGTAGTCCTCTAATAGGCTATAGGTCAGTTCAAATTTGGCCATTATACCAAAATTTATATCCAGTTTGGTTGGTGTGCTGTAGATTAATTTGCAGTTTGTCAGTTAAGCCTTCGAGTTTTGTACAAGCAAATGTGCAAAAAGCAAACCAATACACCGTCTTCATCAAGGTACCCCAGCTTAAAGAGGCAAGCTACAGGGCAAATTCAGGAAAAACTAAAGACATCTTCTGACATTTACCCCCCACAGACCTTTTTGGATGGTGATTTGCCTCACAAAGAATCTGCATACGGATTTTATTTGTGTAACAAAAGACCAGAAATCTTGGGTTTGGAATGTAAAATAGCATGAGCCTAAAATGCCCAATAAAATGTTTGCATAATGGTTTTGCTAAGCTAAACAATGTTGCGAAAGTGTAGAATAATGACAATGGCTAACCACACTGGTCATGTGACCTATCACAGGCTCAGCAGTTTTACTTTTTATTTGTAAAGTAATGCTTTCCTCTATTTTTCTGATCAGACCAAACTGTGCTGAATGGAGAAGTAGGACACAGTGACCTCAATTTTAATCATAATCCATTGTTGCTTTTGAAAGTTCTATTAATCAAAGAAAATAAAATTTATGTTTTCATTTTAAGCCAAAGATTATGATTATCCATAGCTGTTTTGATAATTGTGTTGGTCTCTATGTAGATGCTATTCCTTTGTCTGGAATGTTCTGCAGTATGGCAAGTACAAACAGGTGACAACCAAGGCAGGTTACAGGTTAACAAGTTACAGATCAGATGTCTCATTTATAAAACACAGCACAGATCGTCTTCTTGTTTCTGAAAGCCCTGGTGTGTGTAGTTCTGAGTTTTTGAACTGTATTATGGGAAGTTTCTATTTCATAGATCACAAAATATTGTAGAAATCATGAAAATGAGTATACTAACTAAATTCTCTTCTCCAGATCCATTACTACATCCTACTACCCGCAACTCCGTGGGCGGGCTGCTGGTGTTCGACCTCACCAACCGTAAGACCTTCGAGCACGTGAGGGACTGGCACAAGGAGGTGAGCGAGCACATCCTGCCTCACCACATGGTCTACATCCTCATCGGCCACAAGAGCGACCTGAACAAGGAGCGCAAAGTGAGCCGCGACGAGGCTGAGCAGCTGGCCGCCGACCTGGGCATTCGCTACGTGGAGACTTCGGCCAAATGCAACAGCAACGTGGACCGCGCCTTCGAGCTGCTCACCAGGGACATCTACGAGCTCATGAAGATGGGAGAGATCACCACCAGAGACGGCTGGGATGGGGTCAAGAGTGGTCTGACCGCCAAGGTGCTCTACCCGGCCGACGAGGAGGAGGAGCTGGCCAGAGCGGCTCCGGAGAAAGGCTGCCACTGCTGACTGCTGAGGGACAGTGATATGGTACAGCGCTGAGGAGAGCTAACTACAGACGGAAGAACGACACATCTTGTAGACAGCTTGGGCCACAATAGATTAGAAAAGAGATCAGATAAAGATATATAAATTGGGCAAATGATCATCTATCTGTTGGTGCTTAAAATTATTTATACTGGCAAAAGAATATAGCAGTAGTACACCAATATTTTCTGCCATATTTCTGCTGATATACTACCCAAAACCTCCTATGAAAACCACCACATCAATAAACAATATTAAAATGATCAATAAGAGAATTCCAAACCCCAGGCCATGGACTAATCATTAGTATACTAAACTATTTTTCAAAAAGCTATTTAGTCTGATGCAATGGTTGCTTTCCAAATACACCATCTGGTCCACTCTAAAATTGGAAACTGTTTTCAATGAACATGAGCTAAACAGAAATAGCAATTTGAATGCTAACCTGTACCATGACACTCCGATGTAAAGTCCCGTCCACTCCACTTCTTCTCACAGCCGGCCATGTAACAGACTTCTGGGGCTGGGCGTCGTGTGTTTCACCTCCATCACCCTCACCATGTGCTCTGTGGGACTGGCCCGATAGAGGACCAGTGTAGAAGCTCTTGTCGTGTCTCCAAACCGCGTGATGAAACGTGTCTGTCTGTTTCTTTTCAGGAGAGGGAGGCTGTTTAGTCTTTGGTGGCTGCAGTTAATGGACAAATGTAGAAGATATACAGTTGATGAACTCTTCTGTCTGCATCACCTCAATGTTACACTGCATTTGAATCCTTCTTCCATCCTATGACTGTACCTTTGTAAATATGACTGAAATCTACTGAGATGAAAGCTCACTGTTAGATGAAGGCAGATGCATTCTCCTCTATGTGTCACAAAGTCTATGCTTAAAGCTGTATGTGCACATACGCCAAACTCTTCATTATGTGAATAGAAGATTGTTTTGTAAAATAAATTTAGTTGTAGTTCAGATGTATAGATTCAAACTAAAACAAAGTTTCATTAAAGTATTTGTATTATACTGTAGGTGCAGATCAACAAAGCTACGTTTGACCAAGCTTTTATCGGATGTTAGTATTTGATTACGCTTTAATTACTTTTTATAATCAAGTCGTATGTCCCCTTCAAACGAAAAATAAGATTACCAAAAGGAAAATGGTGGAAATGCTTTGCTACACAAGACCCAATGAAAAATGTGCCATTTTAAAGTTAAATTGTAAGAAATGACTGACTCAGACCGTATTTTTAACAGTGTTCTCACTTCAATCTGCTTGAGTTTTTTGAGTTACAAACATAAAAACAGGCCGCAAAAATGCAATCTTTTTACCTTATATGTGAGTAATGAAAGTGATAATTTGTTTTCTAGCTGTCCAACAACCGAGGTGAACTTTGATAGAGCAGAACGTCTTTGCTAACTGTTTACTAACTGTTCAGCTTTCACAATTTGTAGTACTACACGTTACTAATAAAACTACTAAAATGTAACACACTTTTAACATCACCCAAGCCACTCTCACATCTTTAGTAGCGTAAACATAACCTATATGCTAATACGTTAAATGTTTTTTTGACAGACAAAAGGTAACTGCTAATGATCACACAGAAACTTACTTTCTCACCTTTAAGCCTTTATTGATAATACTGGTGTAGTTAAAAATCACAAGCACATGGAGCATTAACATCATGCTCTTTGGATTAACCCACTTGTGACAAACAAAGTAAACGTTCATTAAAACCAAACTTTTACTCATTAAATCAACCATTCTTAATTTCATGCAACACTGTCATGTAAGTGTTGTTCAAGGCCCTATTGTTTTTGCTTATCCCTTTACTGACACAACAGTTATTAAAGCTACAGTACCTAATTAATTTTAACAGAATGGATTGACTGACAATCAGATATGTTTGATTTTCAATATATTTTTGCATTTTTTTCTCCAAACAACTGTAAATGATTGTATTTGTGTCACCTACTGTATGTCCTATATTGTAAAAATATATGACAAAATATAACATTGTTTCATCACTCGACGACAATTTCAAATGTAATATATACATTGCCTAGGACTAGTGTGAGCAGAGTGCATTTTTGCAATAACAATAGTGAGAGTACGTTCTATTACAAACTGAAAGACTGAAATAAAGCTGCTTCATCTTCTGTACTTAACATCTTGACAGGAAACAAAACATTATTTATTTTATATATTGTGTTTAAGGGAATTGCCTTTTATTCATTGTAATTTTACCGATTGGTTTAAAATAAAGAAATAGACGTTTAAATGAATACTTGTTTGTGCTTTTTTTGTGCCCTCTTGTGGCCATTTGATGAATCTTTATGGCCCGGTTAACTTTGATGGAAAATAAATAAATAAATAAATAAATAAATAAATAAATAAATAAATAAATAAATAAATAAATAAATAAATAAATAAATGAATGAATGAATGAATGAATAAATAAATACTAACTTGAGGTGAACGAGGCGTACGATTAGATGCAATGTTTCAACAGAATACGTTAAATCATGCATTTTAATTTTAGTGGAATTTATATAACATCTTTTCAAACACTGCTTTGTTATTAACTACCCTCGTTATTTATGTAAACTTTTCCAATGGTCTGTGAACGCCACCTCGCCAGTGCCATAGCCAGTGACTCCTCCCCTTTTTTCCCATCATGCCTTTTTAGACCGAACGCTAAAAACAAGCATTCATTTTCTTTAATGATTTTTGTAAATCGGGACTTTACAGATATAAAGTTTAACTCTTTGTTGTCTATTTTTTGTAAATGTCACGCAAATGCAGCATTATGTAGCAATTGTAGCTTCACAATAGTCATCTTTGAAACCCTGAGTGAGAGACAGCTGCCTTCAAGAGATCACGTGGCGCGTTCAAGGTACATGTTAAAAAGGGTTTCTGCCGTGACTGGCACATGGGGAGTGACAATAGTCATTCTCCGTGCGGAATCGCAATCAAGAGATTTCGGAAGCACAATTTTTAGTAACGGGGCTGCTAGTGATCCTTAATCCTGGCGCCCCAAATGTACTTGTTAAAGAAAACCAACATGTCAACTAAAATTAGGCTTTTAGCTATGAATTACTAAACTTTGTGATTTTCACTCTAAAGTGTATGGTAAATGTAGCACTTTGTGAAAACATTAGACCACTGAGGACTGTCTGAACTGAATAATAAAGAATTTTAGTTCAAATCACAAACCAAATGTGTTCTGAGTGGCTGTGTTTCACTAAATTGGTTGTAGAAAGTGTTTTTTAGCCATAATTGCTAGTACTACCACAGTTTGAGAAATGTCTGCATACAATGATGAAAGATCTGGAAGATCAGTGAAATAAACTTCGGATTGCCAATCGCAGAGAACTTTAATCAAAACACAAGGTGTCTTCAATCCTCTATTCTCCAAGTTAATTTATCAAAAATGATAATAAATGAGAATTGAGTGTTTTTGTTCCTACATCTAATATAGGCCTACTGTATGTGCTATTTACATCTAAATAGCCTGCACCTTTCAGAAACCCTCTTAACACCGGCCCCTGCTATTTCTGCCGCTCTCCTTGCCCGCCCCCCAGGTTGAAAACCTCTGCTCCAAGTCAAGCTAAAACATACTAACTCACATTACATGTTCATAATAATGTAACCATTTGTGTACCAAAAAACAAATACTGACTAATGTATGTGTCTGTGTTGGTGTTTTTTTCTGTAGTAGCTCAGCTCTGGAGAAAAGGTTGAAAGTTGTCCTATGTGTCCTATAGTTCCTAGTTTGGAAAATCAAATAGATACTTGACATAAAGGCGATTCTTAAAGCGCAAAATCCCGCATTATGTCTATAATGTATTAATCTAAGCTAGAAATATCTCTAAAGACTAGTAATAATTTCCCGCATACATTGTACAGCTTTGTGTTGTTCACTGTAGCCAGCCTGTTTTAAAAACTCGTGAAGTAGTCAATGTAGCAAGTTCGAATTTAAGCAACCACAAAACACTTACACAGTAAATTCAGACAATACGGAACACAACTAAATGAAGCAAGTGGTCTAATAATACTCTAAAACCGTCAAAACTTGTGTTTTAACGAGATTTACAGAAGCGTGAAAAACAGCCGCTGTTCAGCAGGAAGTAAAGCTGTAACCGCGATGTGCGCATGCGCCTCAGCTTCTCCCAATCTAGAGATGTGTTTCACTCCATAAACGGTAAGGCTTGAATTATATGTTTCTCTAGGTTTATCAAAGCGCTTTTACGTAAATGATCGAGTTGCTCGGGTCACAAACATGGCAGGTGTATTTAGGTTAGGCTTTAATTTACACAGAGCCAATCAGCCAGGCTCGTACAGAATGGAGGGGCAACGCCGTCGCCGTGCCGTTGTTTGCCGTACGTGCTGCCGCACAGGGAGACGTCATTTTGAGGGGGAGCGGAGAGTTAAAATGCACAGTTACGAAGGGACGTACGGTTCATAGACAAGCGGCACGCAGCCGTCACGCTCTTAATGCAATGCTTCACTCGCCGTGGACCGATTGCTTTACTAATATTTCAATAAATTACACAGCTAGTTACGCCCTTGTGTTAGCCATAATGGCTACCGCCAATGCTAGGCAGAGTAGCTTCACATCTCTGGTATAAAGCTGTCACTGCCTTTGGCGGCAACGAAATGCGGCTTTACTTAAAATCAGATAGTACACTTAAAATGTTTAAAAGTCTCCACACTAAACGCCCCTCTCTTGTAGAATTATATTTATACTTACTTGTTTCTATATTATACTAGATATTAACAAAAATAACAATATTGTTTGTCAATTTATATTATATCAATTTTTGTCCGCACAGCGGAGTAGGCTAATTTCTCCTGTTACCTGAACTCTGTAGGCCTAATTGGGTTTAAGGTTTTGTTTTTCAAACTTTATCATAGATATGAAGGCTACATTTATCTCACTGTATCTTGTCAATACAACGCTGGAATTTGAATGACAAATTATTAATTAATATGTTTTCTTTAGAGATGATCAAAAGCCTAAAAAGAAGTTGCAGAAGTGCTCCCCACTCATAGGACACTGTTATGGCATCCTCTGAGGAGGTCACTGTGCCCACTGCGGAGGACGTAGTCATGGTAAAGGTCGAAGACGAAGACCCCGATGATCCAAACAAGACTCAAGTTATTCTACAACTTCAGCAAATCACAGGGTTTGTACTGACAAGTTTCTTTGTTGTTTATGGACCATACACATGTCTAATGTTCAAAAACTCAGAAGACTATAATATTTTTTTAAATCTTATTTCTTATCCTTATGTAATTTTGTAGAGATGAGTCAAGTGAAGCATCAGCAGCAGTTATGGCCGTTGAAGCTGCCCCAGGTGAGCTCACCAAGAATAAAAGAAAAGAAAAACTATTAAAAAATAAATAAATAAAAATAGTAAACAGTAATAATTAATACATAACAATTAAAACTATATAAATAAATAATACACATGCATAGAATATTTTATAATATTTTGTTCAATATTATTATTATTATTTTTTTTTTTCTCAGAACAAGGTGAAGAAGAAGTAGAACTTGGCTTCCCCATCACCTGTGGCGATTGTAAAGCTGTGCTAATTTTGAAGAAATTTGTTTGTCCAGGGATAAATGTAAAGTGTGTGAAGGTATGTTCAGCTTACTTTGTTGTCATTTAATCATGTTGCTGATTTGGGTTGACAAAATAACTGTCTTAACACAACGTTTGTGATTAGTTTGGAGACCAGCTCATTAGCCCAAAACAGTTTGTGCATCTTTCTGGGAAAGCAACTCTTAAGGACTGGAAAAGAGCTATCCGCATGAATGGAGTCATGCTAAGGTGAGTGTCACGTAATAAACAGATAAATACATTTTGTTTATTTTCCTGTTTTGTAATGTATAACCAATTACACAAAACAGAACTAAACTACATTATGCTTTTAAATTTTCCAGAAAAATGATGGATTCAGGTCAGCTGGATTTCTATGAGCACACCACACTCTGCACTAACACATGTCGAAGCACCAAGTTCGACCTTTTAATCAACAACACAAAGTTCCCTCCTGATGGCACTGGACTAACCACTCCCACCTCCACTCAAGGTAAAGCACAGTACAAATTGAAAGCAAATTATACAAGTATAGGTTGTATTGTTTTGCATCAGTACGTATTTGTCATGAACTTAAATATGTCTTTATGCATGTTTTATGTTTTCATTGTTTTGTAGGCCAAACAGTTCTAGGGAATGGTGGCACTGGGGGAGAGGTCCAAACAGAAGGTCTGAGTGCCAAGATGGAGTGGAACTCTGGGGACACCACAGAGAAATCTAATGAGATCTCAGGTAAGTTACTTGTCAAAGAAGTGCACCACCAAATGTGCACCAAAGTGTAAATTCAATACTGTAGTCTGTGTAGCCTGAATTTGATTTAAACAAAAACATTAAAGAAAAACTATTTTATGGAACCAAGGCGTAATGATTCGACTACTGTTTAAAAAATATCAATACTAGGCTTCTGACTTTTCTGTGTAATTAAGTAAGCATTAAGTAAGTATTAAGTAAGCATTATTTTTGAAAGACAGTGTGGAAAAAAAGCTTTCTGAAACTACTTTCTACTTTCTTTTTAACAGTGCTTGATGGTATTTATTTAGCTAATTATCAGTCATTTACAAAAAGAAGAACAAATTTTTTTGTATTTTTTCAATGTTTTTCTAATTCACTTCTACCTCATATATTCACTCAACTCAAATTATTTGTTTAAGATGTTCTTCTGGCTTATAAAAGCTTCAAGATATGTAAAAATCTTTTCTTACAGTGGAATAGTTTTTGACAAACACTAAACAAATGATTGAAATGATTATCTTATTGCAAATTTTAAAGAGATAACGTTGACAACTGGTACTAAAGAGCCAAACACATTAGTTCATTTCCAGAAGTTTGAAAAAAAGATTCTCATAAAGTCTTTTTCAAAATAAAAAAATCTTGCCATGTTGTGTGTTTCGACAGAGGACACGCTGAACTTCTGGAAGGGTATTGCAGACGTGGGTTTGCTAGGTGAAGTGGTGACCAATATCAGCACTGAGCTGCTGGCTCTGCTCAGCGGAGTGCAGCAGCGGAGCGAGCCAGGCGTGTTACAGGACACAGGTACAAAGAAACACTACACAAAACACAGCTCCAAATGTAAAAGTGTTTCTATTGTACAGTTATGAACTATAGAGTTAAAGGAGAAAAACAATACAGGCACATTAGTTGTCATGATTTTACTCTTTATTCATTGATATACTAATAAAACCAGGTCTATTGACTTCCTGGACAAAACTGCTGAACTGATAAGCCCCCCTCTTCTTTTTGTGTCATGTCACCATAAACCACAGATTTTCATTTTTATGACATTATAGGACTCAATAAGTGTCACTTATCAAACTAAAAATAAGGATGGGCGGGGAAAAGGCCAAGGTGAAAACAAGAATTTTCTGAGCAACTGAGTCAGTTGCAAAACAATACAAGATTTCATGCAGTAATCAATAAAAATACAACTTTGAGTCAAGTACAGATGAGGAAACACTAGATGAGCTATGTCTATGCTATAATAAAAATATTTTAGACATTCATAGCATTTTCAAAATGTCATTCACATTTATAGCTGTGGAAGGAAATAACATATTCAGCTGCTATTGACCCTTTTGTGTGTCTAAACAGGCATCTGCAGTCAAAAACAGACTGCAAATGCAAAATAACCTTTATATTACAGAGAGCTGTATTATCTTTACTTAGAAAACACATTTTATTATTATACATGAGATCTTTTTGAGTACTTCTGCTTTGGCATTTTATGTTTCCCAACTGGAAAAAATGTCAACAAAAAGCTGCTTTTCTCATAAGAAGCATTGAATTAGAGATCCACCTACTGGTCAAAAGGGAAAAACAACAGAGAAACAAAAAGATTTCTCCCAACATGCATGAAGTTACCTAGAAAATTTGCAATGGACTGTTTTTTGAAGCTCACAGTTCCAGAAAGTTTTATAAGCAGATTTTAACATGTCCTTAGAAAGACTGCTTAGTTTTTTTTTTTTTTATATCGTGCCACATCAATTCTTCTGCAAAGACGACACTTGTAAATCAAACAACTTGTGGGAAGTGTAATATAGAATAAAATTATATCTTTTGCCACGTAAAACGTTTTCAATAATGTCTGTGTAATTGAATATTTCCCTTTTGTGAGGGTCTAGACAGCATTCAAACACAGCCAATGTTAAATGTATTTGAATGCCTCGCAGCTGAATGTGTGCCTCCTTTCTAAATGAGTGACCCTGTGCTTGATTGCCGCACTGATCTCAGATTCCTGTCTGGTAGAGGTGGCTGTGCTCAGTAACCTCGCCCAAGTGTTCGGCCTGCTGGACATAGTCAAGAGGATCCTGGAGCGGAGGAAAGAGCAGACTGATCCAAGCCAAGAGGACGAGCTCCGGCTTCTCAGTAGTGAGTATATGTCATAAAACACTAGTTAATGTATGTCTTTTCTATGGCTGTAATTGACCAGATCTTCTTGGCCAAAAAAAGATACTGATTCATTGATTAAAAAAGGGCGTTGCAAAAAGTTTTCAAACTTAAGAGTATATTTTTGATCTGAGCATTGTTGTGACCAAAATGGTGCTTAAAATGCATTTGACTTGAGTAATGGGAACTAACTGTGTATTAATGTATAAAATGACAGAATGATTTAATAGTTTGCTTTCACATTTCCAACTTACCCCCTTCATACTGTTGTTGTTCTATATAAATATTCATAGTGGGAATTCTCAACTAAATGATAAAGAGTTAGCCAAAATACTAGCAACATAAACAATCAAACTTGGCCAATTTTAGTGGGCAGTTTGGACATTAAACGTAGAAAGGACACTGCAAACTTATTTTCACTTGATAAGACACTATAACAATTTGTTTGTGTGTAAAAAAAAATTCTTTAAGTTTGAAATTATACAAAAAATAAGTATGGTGCCTGTAAACATTCTCACAGACTTTTCTTGAGTATTAGGGATGGGCACAAATTTTATTTTTGATTTCTAATGATAGGCTTGACAGTAGATTGTATGTATAATAATCAATTAATGTGAATAATCCAACAAATTATACTACTATTGCTTTAATCTTATTCCATAAAAGATTAAAGCACACATATTTTTATACCTAGCCTGTAGTCCTTGCCATTAAAATGCAAGAAGTTGGAGAAATATCAGATACTGACAACATAAGTGAGCACAAATTTGTCTATAAATGTAATTACGACATAAAAGAGAGTGTACTGTAAAGTTAAAGTGCAAAAATGCAGAAATACATTTCCTCACAATCCTTAAAGTTAACGTACACCTATTACCATGCATGTATCTTAACAGAAAAAGAATAATGCATGTATAATTACTATTCAATTGAGCTCACTATTGACCCGCATCAGAAGTAAGGTCATGCATAACTTCATAAGCCCATAGTTCATTTCAAAATCAATATTTTTGTACTGCATTTAGTAAAAGTTTAGAAACTATAGTTCACATTTTGCAAGCTTGCTGGCTGGCTAATATTGAGCTATTATTGGCAGCACATATCCATATACAGTAAGTGTGTGGTCTGCATTTAAATGGATTTCCTCAGAGGTCTTTTTTATTGTAGATTTGGAGGTACAATTGGAAGAACAGAAGAAGCAACAGCAGGTGAGGGCTCTTCTATCCTGCCCTCAGCCACCCAAAATCAAGACCCCTACCAAGCGACCCACCAAACGACCTCGACTGACTCGCCCGGCCTCCACCACCACCCTGCTCACGTCCCAGCAGCAGGCCACCACGCTCCAGCCGCAGCAGTTCACCGTGCTCTCCCCCATCTCGCTGACCTCAGTGGGACAGCCGCTCACGGTCGCAGGGCTGCCAATGGCCTCCTTGGCCCAGTCGCCCAACACGGTCACCCTGCTGCCGGCCGGGTCGCAGTTCTTTACGCGCTACATGCTGGCAGGCGACGGGAAGACGGATACTATCACACTGCATCCTTCGTCCGGGCTTACACTGGTGGGTGGTCAGTTATTATGCTAGTTCATAATAACTGTAGTCTTTAAGTCATTCTGACGTTTATTTAGTCGATGGAGTCTTAGTTGGCCAAAATGTATGTTGTCGACCAGTTATTTAGTTAGCTGAAAATTTAGGAACAAATCACTGGTCAAATTTACTTGAGGAAAATACAGTGTTTGAGGAAAAAGTTGATAGTTTTTTTAAGCCACAATTAAAAGGTTGGGTAAAAAGACACAGGCTCCTTTTTAGTACACTAATTGGTCAATGGAACACATCTTTAATAAACTAACATTTTCTTTGGTCAACAACAGCCCTTTGACTTTAGAGGGAGGGTAGTACTGCATTACTAAATGCAGTACAATAAGATGATGGTGAAAGCAGGTTATTTTGTGAAGCGATAAGACATTTGAGTGTAAAAACACTACTTCTGTGAGGCAACACTGCAAAATTTTACATCAGAACTTCAGAAATGTATACAAGAAAATAAGCTTAGTACAATAGGGCTGTGTAATTAATCAAACTAAACATGAACTCATATTTATGTGTAAATGCACATACATTATGTGTTTTCTGAACTGCAAAAGTTGCTTTGTTATAATCTTCACACTTGTAGAGCACATTTGCAATAATCTACAAGGCTCCCGCGAGTCTTAAAATGTCTTAAGTTAGAAATGAGAAATTTAAAATCTTAAATTGCCTTAACTGTGTCAAATTTGTGACTTTAGGTCTTAAATTTGAAGTGGCTTTCTGTAAGACCTTGTATTTCTAGCAGATTGATCAAAGCTAAATGAAGAATGTGTGTGTTTGTGTCAGAGATATTGCATTTGCTGTGATGAAAAAGATGACAAATCCCACTCTTCATTTTATTTATTCACTCTGTGCTCAAGTTCTGCCTTCTCTCTGAGAAAACAATTATTTAAACAATTGTGATTTTAGTTATGATTTAAATAACTGTGTGTATTCCCCATAATATAGCAGCCCTATATTACAGTCATGTGGGTAATGATCTAAACTAAATGGAGATTGATTCTGTCTGATTGCATGTGCAGGACTCGACTCAGCTCGGGACCATGATGAACCCCGTGGAGCTGGTGCAGCTGAGTCAGCAGGCCGGTGGCACTGAGGTGGTTCCTCTGGACGGACAGGTGGTGGTGCAGCAGGAGGGAGAAGTCCAGGACCAGACCATGGGCGTCATGGAGCTTCAGCTGACTGGGACGCCGCTAAAGAAGCCATGATGGTCCAGAGCGGGATGGAGGTCGCTATGGCAACAGGAGGAGAGGAGCCACAGTGCCAAACACAGGAGGGACAGACTGACACGACCCAGGGCCTTCAGCTAGACGCCAGCGGACAGTTACAGAGTGTACAAATAGTGGTGTTAGAAATTAGAACACTCAGGAGGTCACACGGACTTTTGAATCGTTTGGAGCAGTTTGGACTGTGTGCTTTGTAAATACACAGTTATGACATTGGCTTCAGACCAAGTGCTAGGGTAGCCATTTCCCTCTTCGGTGTGTAGTAACCGTTCCTCACCACCACTTTTATTCTTCGTACGGAAAAGCAGAGGAGCAGACATTTGGTTTGTGCCTCTCGTAGTTTTGTAATGTAAGGAGCATTCCAGGTTACAACAACGAGGTCTGAGCGTAAGTTAATAGTCGAAAAAGTCACTCCATATTGAAAAAGAAGTGGTGATCATAAAGGGACCAAAGTTGTGTGTAACTGGAAATGTCCGCTTGACCTCTTTAGAACAATCAGAGGAGAGTGCACTCTTAGTGTCTACATGCAGGGTTTACTGGTGCTGTTCAGGCCATATTCTCTTAAGAAGAAGCCTCATTTTCACCAAATTTAACATTCAGTAGTGATATTAAAGTAGCTTTTACGTCTGTAGTTTACATCTAACACTGATCTCTGAGTTGAGGCAAATCACTATCAACAATATGAATGATTGAAGATTAAAAAAATATTTATTTTTGTCTGAAATATGCTGCAATATCTATAAATATGCATAAAGATAGATTAAGCCATAATTTAGGGCTGGGCGATATTGACAAAAATGAATATCTCGATAATTTTTTGGACGATATTCTGTCAGTTCAACATAAATGTTCAAATGAGTTACAAATCAGTTTAAAATGGCTTTGACTGATGTGATTTGAGCAGGTTTGACTGCCTTAAATAAAACAGAACATACAGTACATACACAAGTACATTTAGTTGTTATTTCAAAAACAAAAGAATTCTTTCATCATTTAAAATTCATGTGATTTTTTCTTCAAGTAAAAGGAGACTTGTTCTGTTGGCAATCAGATTAACCAATCAAAATCTACTCGAAACATGTAAAATGCTACTAAATCTAGGCACAATTAGCCCTTAGTTTTCTAATTTAAGATGTATTTAAGATGAAATATTTGTCAAATTAATCACAAAACTGCAGCAATCTCCCATTATAAACCAATTTCCTGTATTTTACTTGCCTTGTCTTTAGGAAAGTACAGCATCACTTATTTCATTTTAGTGTAAATGAACTCTTTCATAGCATGCTGTTACTGAACGATATACTCGATATTCAATTTTTGCATATCTCCAAAACAACATTCACAATATGATCTAAAATTTGACATATTGCCCAGCTCTAGCCATAAAGACAGTTAAGACAGCTAAAGCCAATATTGATGCTTCTGAAGTCTTCAAAAACAGCTTCAAAGATCAACCGTAATCAACATTAAAATGAACTCCTTAACAATATTAAAGCACAATAACCTAGCAGTAAACCATTTTAAAATACTTGGTACATCATTTTTAAGTTATTGTTTGTTGAATGATAAGTTTAGTTTGTTCTAAGCCTGTTTAAATTTAGGCTACATGTAAAAAAAAAACAATATAATCTAAAGAAAATTTTGCAGAATGCTTTTGAAATGAAATCTGTTTTTTTTGTTTTTTTTGGTGAAAATGAGGCTTCGCTGACTCAATCTTACCAGGTTCAGTGTTGAAGTTACCGTTGGGATTATTGCACTGTTTATTGTGTTGTAGAATTGCATCGTTAAAAAAACTATAGCAGATGTAAGGTTTTTTGCACATTGTGGTGGTCAACCTTTTCCAGTCCACGCCAGATGTTTCCGCGACGTTGCCTGCCTGCTCCCTTTTTTTTTTTTTTTTATACATTTCTTTCGTCACGCCGTGGGCAGAATGTCTTCTTCTGTGTATAGTCCAACAGAATTTATGAACTCTCACTGGAATTGCATCGCTTCTGTACTTCTCATTTCCTTTTGGAGTGCTTTATTGCTGACTGAATCTGTGGAGAAGATTGCGAATATTTTTTAAATAGTTCTCACGTGTTCCTTTTTCAGTATCGCAATTGAACTACTGGGCCATGGAAGGTGCGGATAATTCTTCTGTTACGCTTGGTATGCCTGTATTTTACATTTGTATATTAGTGTCTTAATGTATTTATTAGTTTGCGAGATGAAAACCTACAACACGGACAATACATAGCGTTAATTTATGTTAACACCAACTGAAAACCTGTTGAAGCTGTCGAGCATTTTCAATAATTTAATTTAAAAGAGGATATTTACACAAGGAATTTGTAATGTGTTTTATTAAGAGATTAAAAAGGCAAAAATGTTGGTTCTATTTAATGACACCAGAGGGTGCTGTCTGCTCACGCAACATCGGACCAGAGAGAAGGCAACAGCTGTAAGCCATATACATGCTACTTTTACTCTGGGACAAGGTAAAAATACAGCTTTTGTAATGGTCAGTGCTGCACATGGAGGTTAGTTACTGCTTTCGGTTCTTATTTTGTACATAGTCATCAAAGCTCCCTGACAGATTAAAAAGCAGAAGCAGTGGCACAAGTGAAATGAATGCAATTTTACCTGAATGAAAGTCATAAAACCAAAAGAATTAGCATATGTTAATCACCTTAATGTATATTGCATAAAGTCTCACAATGTCAGTCCTAAGTTTAGTTCTACCAACAGTTAAAAATAAGTATACAGACAACAATCTTTTGTTCCTTTTCTGGGCAGATTTGTACAACGTAAAAGCAGTTTTAGCACTTCAGTATCAAAATTCTTTAAGTAGAGTAATTATATGTTCTAAAGACTTGCCCTGGTATTATAAAAGGTATAATTTCTGATAGCTCTTCTCAGTTATTGAAGTACATGTTGTACCATTTTTAGGACTGAAAAATCAAATACATAATCCCATTTAAAAAAGGAAATTAACCCTTTTAGCGCCATTGTAGCAATTCTTTACCAAACCATTTCAGTCTCTGTCTTCAAACTTCTGATAAGTTTCAGAAGCTTGAAAAATACTAAATATTACAAAGAAATATGAGTTTGGATTCTCCAGGGTAAGGTTTTAGGACTATATTTACAGAATTGTGGTTCAATAGAAAAACATTAGTTTGAGACATTCTTCATTGATATACTACATTAAGTTCATACCATACAGTGGAACATTACTAGCCAGGCTAACGCCACCTAGTGCCTCCGCTCCATTTCTTGTCACTCCAGCAACTAGATGAAACCGGCTGATACATCAGGCTAAATTATTGTAGCTAAAGGAACAGGATTTCCAGGGAAACAAGCCAGAGGAGGCCCTTCTAGGACTCAAAAGGATGTAAGCTTGCTCAGAGTAAATGCGTGTTTTTAAACAAAATATTCAAGTCTGTTCTTGGCTAAAAGATACATGGTGTACCTCATAAACATGACGTTTTACTTGTGTTGTTCCAGTTCTTCAAACATCCTTCTGAGCTCCTTTGCAATCCCACTAAAACCAAAAAAAAAAAAAAAGAAAGAAAGAATATCAATGACAGTCATGTGTTTCCCACATCAAAAATCAAGCAAGAGATCCAGCTAGGGAAATATACACATGCAAAACAATCAGATCGATATTCTGTATGCTAATACTGAAGAAAGGTTCCAAACAATCTATGGACTTGAATAACAATCTCAGAGATCTACCAAACACATCATTGATCTGGAACACTCAGAGCAGCATTTTCTGAGGCTCAGAGGGAAATGAGTTGATTGTGTTTTCATGAGGAAGCAATGTTAAAACCGGATTAAAAACGTATGTTTTCTTTAGAGGAGACCTATTGTGCTTTTTTATGTATTCTGGCATAAACCATAGGCTAATTAATATACGTAGCTCAGCATTTAAAAATGGATGCAAAACAGCTTACAAATGATTCATAACTGCAGAACTGATAAGCCCCGCCTCTTCATTGTAAGATTTTATTGTAACCAGCAGCAGATTTAAAATTAGTAATTTTTAACATTGTAAAGTGGTTATGTGACTATTTTGAACTCTACATGCCTTACTATGAATATGAGTTTTTTAAATAATCACAATTAAACACAAATAAGTGGGTGGAGATAGGTGGTAGGTGAGGACAAGGCTTTTCTGAACATTCAATCATCAGCTGCAAGACAATACAAGATGACTCAAACATGCAGGAATCATTCTTAATAAACCTTTGAGTAAGCAAATGATGAGAGAAGGCACAAAAGGTCTCCTTTAATCTCAGAGCAGTATTATGTCTTACAGTGACTTATACCATGGTCAGTGAGAATTCAAATGTTAACTGGCGTGCATTATAATCGTATATACGCACACGTAGTTCGGCAGGTTAAATCACCTACATATCAGTGCGCTGAATACTTCTCCACGGTAACGCACAACATCTGAGCAAAACCAATGAACTTTTGACAGGCCGAGATGGAAGAGCAAGAGTCTCTGATGCCCTGTCGCTTTCTTACTCTTTCATATTAAAACTTTGCTTTCAGCAGGATTATGTTGAGGCTTTTATTGTGCAGTACACACAGGAAGTGATACTTTTGGTTGACGGTGACTTGACCGGTGTAGGTACAATATTTGCTCGGGCTGGTACAATATTACACATCGGGCTCGGTACAATATTTGTTACTCCGCGGAGTAACATCACTCCGCTGCGCGTCGTGATGTTCTTGACTCCGCGTCGTGCATTATATCTGTGTAATGCACGGCTCCTCGTTGTTTAATCCTTACATATAGTTACATCCCTAATCAAACTTTCCTTTATTATTTATGTTTTGTACAATTCAAACTGAAGAAACTAAATGAACAATCAGAGATAAATGATTAGAGTTCATGTGATATTGGGCTCTACAAAAATTGTTTAAAATCTGAAAGAAAAGCTAAAAAAAAAATAATTGACTAAATGTTGGGACTGAGCTGAGCCTATGACAGTGAAGTATTTCATTTCATTGACTTTATTTTGAAACATGCGTCATTATCTTTAGTCAATTAAAGTCATCATGCATGCTAAACATAAAATACTACATGATCAAAAAGGAGTAGGTTCTCACATTTTGCATTTTTAAATATTTTTTCTTCTGAGGTTGTACTTTCCCTCTCTGTCTGTGAACAAATTTTGAAGATTGCAAGGAAGTAAATCATTTCTAGCTTTATACATGATGTGCACAGTTTTAACCACTCATCTGTATGAACAGAGCATTTGTATACTCTGTGAACCTTTTGTTGTTTACCATTCCTAAAACCTTTATTTGCAGGACAGTTAAGGGCGGGACATTGGTTTTGTAGGTGTTGCCCCTCCACACCTCCACAGGGCAAGAATAACGAACAGTATATCATGTGTAAAGCCTGTTGAGTTAGTGTAACGAAGCAAAACAAATATTACCAATAAAATAAATCATCTACTATTCCAGAAGTGACAATATCAAAAAGTATTAAACCACTGCTTCCATATAAGAACACTGTTAACAGATTTCCTCTTTGGATTTGAGAAATGGGTCAAATGCAGGTTTTCCACAACAACAATGGTCATCCGCTCTCTCATGTAACCTCCTCTTTCAGACGCTGAATCACTGTTTGGTCCACAGAGGATATGCTGTCAGTAAATTACTCTGCTTTCTCCCTGGTGAAAATTGAGTTTCATTTTGTGGTTTGAACAAGATAAAAACGGCAACAAAAGTTTTGGTTTGTTTGTTTGGAAAGCCTCAGAGCTCCAGGAGGGGTTGAAAGGTTGTTAAGACAGGCTAGCGGTGTGTTGATGCCAGCCTCACCCGCCGTAGCTTCGTCTCAGAACATTCTCACCAACGTGTCATCTTGCATCTAACAAAGAACACTATCTATAGCTCCATAAACAAACTGTGTTATGGCGTTCCAAGGCTCGCCGCGTTCGGATTGACGGCGACAAAGCACGTGTTAATTAGGAATAAGACTTGAGCTTGTTTTTTTAATGAAACCGTGAATCATTCTCCACTTTAAACATAAATATGTTAATAGGGAGCTAATATTGTGTAGCGTGTCACTTAGACTTAACCGTAATAACACAGATCCAAGCATTAGTTTTGACACCGTTTTGGAAGTGTGTTGTGAGAATCTTGCAAGTTAGTAATTTGTGTCAGAAACTTTTTAAACCTGTCAATCTTGACAGGTTTTTCATGGAAAACCTGTAAAAGTCATGAAAAATTCTAATCCAAATTCCAGGCTCTGGAAAAGTTCTGAGATTGCCCTGGTTTTGGAAAATTATAAACATTTTGGCTTCAAAACTAAATTTCTGGATTACTTGCTAACAATCCCGCTCATGTTAAGATGGAGAAAAACATGTTTATAAAAATGTGCCAGTAAAATGAAAATCTCTTGCATGAAAGTAACAAAAAAAAGACATTTGACAGTTTGAAACGGGACATAAAGTGATTGTATATCTCTCCTAACCAGTTACTGAAAGTGAACAATTGAAACATATGGATGAATAAGTTAAACAAGATCATGGAGATATTGTGAATTGTTTTAAAGAAGTCATGCAAACCTTAAGTTCAAATCTGTATGAACCCTGTGGTACGGTGTAGGAAATTTTCAAATGTCATATTTTAACAACTAGTTTACATTGAAGAGGATTGTGGAAGTATCTGAAAGTGTCTGTGATGTAGTTATCAAGAAATAGGTTGTATTAATTTAATTTTCTGTCTGAAACAAGCTATTAAGTACCATTACTTTGGCATCATAGAGCTTAAAAAATATGCTGATGTGTCAGGTCCACTACTGCACTGCATTATGTTGAATTACTTAAAAGTTGTATGGAGGATTTTTCAAATCCAACAGCTGTTTGCTGTTTTTCATACGATGCACATGTGTTTCTCCTCCCAGGACCACACCCTTCACTGCAACTGGGCCAATGAGTTACTTAGGAACACTGAGAGTTTGCTTGACAGGTTAACAGGCCAATAGATAACGAGGTACCTCGTTATCTATTGGTCAACGTTTTACTGGCCTCATCATGTCCACAGTTTATATATTTTTTATCATTCTTTTTTTGTTTAGAATAAGTACAAGGCTGTTAGAAATCTATACAACTGTTTTTGACCAAGATTGACAACAAACTATTTTTGAAAATACTCCATACAACCTTTAAATATTGCTAATATTGTTTTTTATTGTTAATAGTTGGAAAGTTACTCTTTTTTCTGAGACAGGTGTTAAACATGTAGGACTGTTAAAAATCCCAAAGATGAGTTAGCCCGGCGAGTTTCAGTATCAAGGTTGATGGCTGCCAGAGCTGAGACATCATGTAAACAGACAGTTGCAGTTGAACAAATGTAATTGAGCATGCTCACAAAAACTGCCCTCTCCACATTCCAAAAATAAAGTTAACATTTTTACAACAAAAGAGAGCAATGCACAAAGTGGCACACTCAGTCACATATTTAGCTACACGTTTAACACAGTTCTAAATATTTAAAACAGTTGGACATGTCCCAGAAAGTAGTTTTATAGACAATATTACAAACAGTTATTAGTAATAAACAAAATTTTGGCAAATCAACATAATGCATCTGTAATTGATTTACTCTCTTGAAGCAACAGGAGCAAAACTGGTCCAACCGGTTTGAGGGAAAAACCAAATAGAGTCTGTTTTTTGGCCCAATCTAATTTCTCTGATCATGTAAACGCACCGACTGACAGATCACAACAGAACGACTGGATTGTCCTAACTTTGGACTACAAAGTGATTGTCTGGTTTCAGACCCTTTGAACATAATGTAAGAAAGACTAGTAGGCAAATTTTGATTCCAAAGTCTTAAATTTATTGCTGGCAAAGTAATGAGCATGGTCATTTGGGCGACACGGTGGCGCAGCGGTTAGCGCTCTGGCCTCATAGCAAGAAGGTCCTGGGTTTGACTCCCGGGCCGCCCGGGGCCTCTCTATGTGGAGTTTGCATGTTCTCCCCATGTCTTTGTAGGTTTCTTCCGGGTACTCCGGTTTCCTCCTACAACTAAAAACATCTCCATTAATGCCTCCCAGGGCTCCCCTGCAAAAGAAATTCTGAATCTCAGTGGGACTTCACTGGTTAAATAAAGGTCAATTAAATATGTACTAGTCCAGCTGCAGACCAATGGTCTGTTTACATTACTGAAATCGGACTGCAATTGGTCGAGACTACAGTATGTGTGCCAACTGGTTTGTTCAGTAATAGATGATTCTTTGCAGTGTAGTTTTTTGTTTACTCTGGCAATTGCCACATCTCTCACCTCCACTAACTTGGAATTATTAAACTTTTTGGATGAATTGCTTAAATCAGTCTCATGCTAAAAAAGCATAATACAGGTACAATTTAGAATAAAAATCATTTGTTATTTTTTTCACCTTTTCATGTAGCACTTCACAAATTGAAGCCAGACCTGCTGTGGCACCAGTCCAAACATTTGTAAATTGTCGAAGAATCGTTACCATATAGTGATAAGGCTGAGAATTTCTTATATCTATTGAAATGGTTATCAGCACATCTTGCAGTTTGATCACATTGAAACTGATTTGGACAAGCCTAAGTAAAAAAAAAATCAATACACCTAAGATTATCACAAGCCATAAGGGACGAAATTATAATTTGTAAAACACATTTACTGATCCACTATGATTAAACAAGATCTTTCTGAAGTAAAATCACACAAAGATTAAAAATGTTAACTTATATGCCTTTGTGATTAGCTATAGCTGGTTCTTAATACTGATTCAACACACTTTTAGTAGCAAAAAAAAAAAGCACAACAGGCGCCTCATCCTCCTAAAGCTTGTCCCAGAAGTCCCGGGCGTACTGTCTGACGGCGCCATAGAAACACACTGTGACTGTTCAAATGCATGTAGGCAGAGCTTGGTGGGGTTTCCACTTCTGAGCAGTGTCGGGAGCAGCTGTAGGGCAGGAGGAGGTAGGAGGCAAATATCACATCAAAACAGCTCCAAAAGTGTGGAGTTTTCAGGCCCCACAGGAATGTCATATTTCTAACTTTGAAATGTAAAAGGATTTGGTAGTTTTGGTTGAAAGATATCACAACAATCATTAACACAACTTGATATGTGAGATTGTCAAATTTAGTCAGTGTAATTTTAAAATATATTTACTTAAAAAAATTATCTTCTATTTCTGGTTATAGAGAGAACTAACTACACACTTTCTCAAGCTCTGTCAGGGAAACAAAGCAATTACAAGTCCAAGCTTCTTGATCTTGGGTACGTACGGCACACATACGGACTGCAGTGGGCTGTAGCTGGTGTACAAGGCACTTCGCAAAAAACTCGCACTTGTCTCTGACCGAACTCACCTCTCAGTGTACGGGAGGTGTGAGCCCTAGGTATTTTTCCTAACAATGTGTTGTAAAGTGTTGTAAACTTTTCACTTTTATGCTAATAGAAACAAGCGTGATCTGAGGAACAGGAATTAGCGCTCTTCCTAGTAATTAAATAACAAATGATATTTTATAAGCAGTGTTGAGTAACGCGTTGGAGAACTCCAATTACTTTTGGGGGGTAATGAATAACGCTAATTAAGTTTTGCTTTCCTGGGTAATCTATTACTAGTTACTTCAGTCAATCATGCGTCTGCTATAATCCATTACAAACTTGCGGGTGAGCTTCAAAAGCAAGCCACTTTGGTTAATGGCAAGAAAAGTTTTGGCAGATTTTAGTCGGTTTGCACAGCTTCCAAAGCTCGGTCCCAAGGCTCGCTCCCAAGTGAGATGAACCCTTCCCCTCCTCACTCAGTGACAGTAAACTGACCTGGGGCAGCTCAGCAGAGGCGATTCGCCCCCCCAACTACCACCAAGTGTTCCCTAACCTAACAGAGGAAACCACCCAGACACGAGGAGGAACATGCAAACTCCACACAGAAAAGCCCAGGCCGTGCTGGAATCAAACCCGCAACCTTCCTGCTGCCATTTGTGGTCGTAGCTCAATGAGTTTGTGTCCTATTGACGTAACATAAAAAAACTGGCTGGTAGTTTATGACAGATTTTTTCTTTTTCATAGGGCTGCAGTTTGGCGCCCTCTTCAACAGATGGCACCCTGTGCAACCAGTTGGCCTATGTGTAACCGGTGTAGACTCACACGAGGGACCAGGTTGGTGAAGTGTGTGGTGGTGAAGAGATAAACTCACCCCCTCAGGTATAAGATCCGGCAAACTGGGTTAACGGGAGCGTTCCCTTTACCTCAACGTGTTTGTCGGTCGCCCGCGGTATGGGAGACCTGGGTTCGACTCCCGCTCAGGACGGGTACTGACCACGTCGGTCACATATGCACAGAGCATAGGCCAACTAGACACAAGTCTAACAAATGAGTTTTTCATAAAAGTGGTAAGTAATGTAATGCTTTGTTTTTGCAGAGGATTAATGTGGTAACTTCGAGTTACTTTTGAAAAAAATGATGCCCAACATTAATACAAAGACAAGACACCACAAACTAGTTTTCACGTGCAGATACATTAACAATATATTATAAATATACCAAACTGATTTCAAGTTGTTTTCTTAAAAACTGGGAACAGTTTATTTATATTTACATATTTACAGTAAATTATGCTGCACAAGAACATTGTAAATGATTTGGCTTACTTTTCACTCAAAGACAAAATTTGTGTCTCCCACTTTACGTTTTCAGTTGCAAGGACTGCATATTTAGTACGTAATCTCATGTGAACCTTGACATTTATCCATCTATCCATCCGATCCTCAGTTTACCAAAGGGACCAGTCCTTAAAGGATACCTATTGAACTCAAACGCTTCAACCACCCCATTTTTGAATAAACATGGCATTTCCACTGTGCCCCAGAGCCGAGGTTAAACCGCCCACTCAACTGACACAAAATCCACAGCCTTTAATCCACTACAGTAGCAGCCCAACTCCCTGTTCAGTGCCGCGTGAAAGGATTTGTGCCTGCTACGTACACCACACACAAAAGAACTGTCAACCTTGTCTGATTTCCGGACCTTGTTATATCCCCTGTCCACTCGCTGCGGCGGCCATGTTGTTCTAGCTACCTGAAAATGCCACATCTTTTCTCCGCTTGTCAGGAGTTTGTGCCGGAAGAGTCGGAGGGTGTCTCTCAGAGGGGAGACCGTTGGCCCGTTGACGGACAGAGGTGCTCACCCCGGCATCAACACTCGGAGATAGCCGCGCGGTTGTTTACAAACTCCCAGGCCTGAATTGTCACCTTGTCGGTTAAGGAAGAGTCCTATCTTGCCTTCTCTTATCTGGCAGGAAGACAGCTAACCACTCTGCCGGGGAGAGAGGGTGAAAGACTAGCAACATGTCACTATAAATCATTCCCTTCAGACATACTTTTGTTATGTTTCGACTCATTTTTCCTGTTCAGAAGTGTGTCCTCGGATGGCCTGGATTCAATGGCACATTCTTCACTGTGCAAGCTGACAGTGACCCTAAAAACTCTGGTGCACTTAAGGGGAGAAATTTACATAAAAGCAGCAGCGGAATGACAACACCAGGAGAAGAGAAGTCAGATCATCATTTCAGTTTCAGAAAAAAAAAAAAAACTTTAAGTATTCAAAAGTATTCTTGGACTGTCTGAGGCTAGTCACATTTGCTTATGGTGTACTTGCATTGTGACATGTACCTGCAGTTTCCCTACAAAAATAAATACAGTAGTTTTGGAACAGTACAATGGCAGAAAGTTATCTACCAGTCCAAAGGTTGATGGTTGTACCAGCTCCAGGTCTTTACAAAAACAAAATTACAATATATGCATGCACTGTATCTGTTAACATGCTCTGTTTGCACCAAATTTATGGGTTTCAGATGACATCACAACATTCTACAGTCCAATGTTATTTCAAACGGATGGGGGGCAGCTAAAATGAATTCTGTCTTAATGTTTAATGAGTTTAATGAGTATGTTTTGAAATATTTCATGGAAAAATACAGCGTTAATAGAGAAAAGCTGCCTCTCTCCTTGAACCTGGCCTATAACTGCCATGAATTATAGGAAGAGAAACCCATAGTCTTAATAAACTAGCCTCAAACTGAATTAGTTATAGCAAAAGAAAAAAGAACATTCTGTCACTCTTCCAAGTAGCTTCTTCACTTTCTCTGACAGTTTTCTGGTAAGACACTGAATTACATCTGTTTAGGTTAGGTTAGTTAATAAGTTGAATGAGCAAATTTAAATGTTTAAAACTTAAAATTTTCAAATTCTAGATAAATGTTTATTTTCCAAAATGTCAGAATTTTATCTTAGCTTTTTTATTGCCAATTCATTTTCGTCATGACTTTGTATTATATAAGGCGATAGAGGGTTCTCTGGTGCTGACTTTGTCTACAGTCAAATACATGATGCAGTTTCACAGATTCACCAGCGGATGGTGCACTTAGGTTAGCACAAGGACCCAGAGGAGGTCACATGACCGGTAAATACATGTGTTCTCATATTCTTTCACTAAAAAGTAGAACAGAGGAAACTACTGGCAAGAAGTTTGATTTAGAAAAAGTATGTTATCTCAAACGTTTTTTGTCAAATCTAGTGAAAATAAGACATTTCAAATGTTTATTAAAAAAAGGAACGGATTAATGTAAAAAACAAACAAACAAACAAACAAACAATTATTAATATATTTTTTAATGAAAGTAGACACTAGTAGGTTTCATTTGATGTACATGTCACAATTTTTTTGTGGAGCTGTGAATATTGATCAAAATGAGCAAACAGGGGGGTCAAAGCAAGAATAGGGCTGGTAGTAAAAGAGTTAAAAAGTCAATAAGCAAAACTATTGAATTTTAAGGCACTGTGCTTTGTTGAACCAAAAACATTACATTTTTTTATTTTTTTTTTTTTAATATTTAGTAAGGTAGCATCTGAAAATTGACTCTTTTTTGACCTCTTCATTCACGTTTCCATGGAAATTGTGTTTTTAGCCGCAACATTACACAGTGAGACAAGAAGCATCTATATCCATGAGAATTGTTCCAAAGTATGGTTTTAGTCTTTTTCTTCAGTGGTATTATGCAGGTGAGTTTTTACTAGTGCTGTCAAACGATTAATTTTTTTAATCAGATTAATCACACTTTCAAATTTTGATTAATCACGATTAATCGCAGTTAATTGCTTGATTGCAAACTTTCAAAGATATTCTATAAATGACCACAACATTTTGAAAATTACTGTTAGTTTGTCTTAACATTCAAATGTTTGTTACTTGAATATGTCAATTATTATTATTTGCGCTATACAGTTGGTTTATTCTGGTTGTGATTGTTCCTCTGGAAGGTAACTTGTATGTGGGATCACCTGTAGCCATATGCATAATATTTGATATTTTGTGTCCCTTGCTCTTTAACGATGTTAGTGGGTCTACATGCTGTGTCTCCATTTAGCAAAAGCGTTGCTTAACTTATCTGTGATGCTTTTGTTAACATTGCCGTGCACGGCTTGATGTTGATGTAAGTTAGTAGCAGCGCTCCTGCAGCCGCTGCCTCAAACATGTTTGGCTTTAAGGTGGCATTTCAAGCTTGTTGTGCTTCGGTGAAAGGAGAGTTCATCATTGCAATATATGCACACTACCTTCGTTTTATCTAGAGTCCCGTCTGGATGTTCCGCCGAGTTCTGCCGAGGCAAGCGCACCAGTCGCAGTCTCCCCATTCATATTTACACCGCGTATGCGTTCACTCGAGCTACTACGCAGACCTAATAACAACCTGCGCCGCCGCCTTCCAGGTATCCCTCCGCGCAGTACGCGCTCCCTCCGCGCTGAAGCGCGTACTGAGCGGTCAAATTAAGTAGTGCGATTAATCTGCGATAATTCATAATTAATGCGTTAATTTTTTATGATTAATCGCATGATTAACGCGTTAACTTTGACAGCCCTAGTTTTTACTTACAAAGTAGCAGCAGTTCAGGATTCTTCTTTGCTGAACTCAAAATTCTTCACCACAAAAGAACTTTTCATCACTCTTGAGTAGGTTTTAGTTGTAGTAGTAGTACTCTGGAGTACCGCCGTGCTAAAAAAAGTATACTTTCTGAGTTTGGGATCTCTAATGTTCCATTATTAGATACAGCAACTCATTCAAAGACTTAGCTGTGCTTGAAACACATGCATGAAATAAAACACAATTACCATTTCTCAAATTATTGAGAACATTCAAAATTGAAAAAAAAAAGAAAAAAAAAAAAAAAAAAGAACATACACAAAGACAATAAGTGAATTAAAGGTTGTATGGAGGCTTTTCAAAAATGGTTTGTTGTCAGTCTTGGCCAAAAACAGTTACATAGATTTATGCTAAACAAAAAAAGAATTATAAAAATGTATAAACTGTTGACATGTTGAAGCCAGTAAAACGTTGACCAATAGATAACGAGGTACCTCGTTATCTATTGGTCTAATCAAACCCTCCGTGTTCCTAAGTAACTCATTGGCCCAGTTGCAGTGAAGGGCGTGGCCCTGGGAGGAGAAACACATGTGCATCATTTGAAAAACATCAAACAGTTGTTGGATTTGAAAAATCCTCCATACAACCTTTAAAGTTAGCAGATGACTTTCTATAGTGACCCTACTTAACTGTCATGTAGACAAAATGTGTCTTGTGGAATTTGACCCATCCTTCACTGGGGCAATAGTTCAGGAGCAGTGTCCCATCTATACCCAGGACCTTTGAACTTTACCTATTATGCATGCTTTGGGTTGCTGAGGAGAAACCGGAGTGTCTGTGTGGAGAGGAAAATGCAAAGTCCAGAAACAAATTGTGAGTCAAGAGTGTCACTCAGCCAGCCATTACTGATGTGCACAGCCTGATGGACAGTTATTCTATACAGCCTACATTTAATTTAAACATAGTGAGGGGGTGATACAAGTACAAAGCGCTCAAGAGACTCCCTAGAGTTGCAAGTATATTCATAAAGTGATGTTGTGAGAGAGAGAGAGAGAGAGAGAGAGAGAGAGAGAGAGAGAGAGAGAGAAAACAAATTGACAAGTGTTGAAAATGAGGATTTGAGCGGAGCCCGTCTCTCCTGCTCTCGTTAGGAGTGGAAGATAACACTTTTTGTCAAGCACGGACTTTTGCGTGTAAAATTAAATGAGACAAATGTGTTTGTGTGGCAACACAGATAAAACTGTACCAAATTGGAAAATGTGCAGAATATTAAGTGAGCTAGGAAGAGTTGTTTTAGCTGAAGTCATGGAGTTTAGCCTCTGGGTCTTTAAGCGTACGCATGCATTCAACAGAAAGCAACACTCAACAGTTAGATAAAAAAAAAAGATTTCACAAGTCTGTAGAAGCCAAAATAAGTATAATTAATTTAATTTTGTATTTTCTTTTAAAACTTTTGTATATGCCTAAAGCAACGTGTTATTATTAGTTAGGATTAAGTTACATAGATTTCAAGATTTGTTGTTTCCCTTTTCACAAACCAGATACATCATTTTAAAAGGGATTATGCAAAATGCTGAGATGCCTATGTATGTTACAACAGGTGAAACACTCAGCATAGTTGTATTTTGATTCTTATAAATCTAATTATACATTATTGTCCTGCTAAGACATTTTTGTTTGTCTCTGAGATATTTTTTATTCTCCTCTGAACCCCAGAAAGTACTTTCCAATCTCAGTTGCACCTGCCTATGAGTAAATAAATAGAAACAATTCTCAATCATTGCTTTAAAATCCATAAATCATTGTTTTTAGCATTTCTGCGACATAAGACAAGATTGTTTTCATTGTTTACCTTGTGTAATTTCCTTTGCAGCTGAAGCTCTAACTTAATTCCTTGTGTGGGAAACCAACCTGATCTTAGAAGAAAGTGTCCCACGACATAACAGGACATGTCAAAAGCGTATGACTGGCACATTTTCAGGCCTTTTTTAGCTTAAAAATATGCCGTGCTTAGCCCCAGTTCATTTCTGTGGCGGTTGTAAAGATGTGTTATTATTTATGAATTTGAATGAAATCCTAATCTTAACCTGCCCCAAGCCCCAGCCCTAAACGTACACATTTAAGTAACTTGAAGCCTAAATGTACTCATTAAACCTGAAGAAAAAAAAAAAAAAGATTATATTTTTCCATAATGTGTAATCTCTATGTGTTGCACTGCAAAAAGTGAATTTCAAGACAAAGTTGCATGATTCTTTTACTCATTTAACCTTGATTTAATGTAGAGACATAGATTTTTTCTTTGTTTCAAAGTGTTTTGAACTGATTTCAAAACATTGCTTTTTATTTTAAGCCAAATTATTTGCCAGTGGGTTAAGAAACGTTTTCTTACTCCATTGTAAAATTTATGTTCTTATTTAAAGTGAAATTCTCTTATAACCAGTTAAAAATGTCTTGAAACCAGTGAAATATTCTATAGTACATAATCAATTAAATCATATCCAGTTAAAACAGCTCAGTTCTGGAACAAAATTGTAGTTTCAAGTCAATTTAAGCAAGTCTAGATATATAGTTTTAGTTTTTGAAACGTGACGGCAACAGGCATTGACAAGATGGTACTAAATACATCACTAATGTATTTAGTAGCAGCAACTAAACTAAAACAGCATGTAAACATATGCTGAGGTGCAAACCACATAATGTACTACCTTTATTTCTTTCAGAATCACTGAATGCTTATTTGCAGAATTATTTGATAAAAAAAAAACAAAAACAAAACTTGCCCTGGCATTCTCAATTCAGCAACTGTTTCTGTGCGTGTTGTCAGGTTTGCTCTATAGCTCAGATCATTTGAATAGACTTGATATTGCTGACTGTATGCTGGTTTAGGTGGAAGTTGATTAAACTGGAACAAAGCCTAATTACATCAACCTCGACTCGCTCTGCTGATCTTTTGTATCCAAATGCACACAGTGGCTGCTCCTGCTGGTGTTAGATAAAGATTTGTCTGACAGAAAAGACAAAGAAAACATGCAAATAATGACAAATAAGAAGTTGGATTCACAAACACAAAGTTTTGTTTTACAAGAAGAGCGTGCATTTTGAAAAGTGACTGAAGATGTTAGACCCAGTTAGCAAAGATAATTCTAACATTACAACCTTATTACATGCCAGAGCAGTTTCTAATCAATCCTGGTAAAAAGGCCTAAAGTTTGAGTCGCATAATCAAAGAGATAATTTGCAATAATGGTATAATTGATACTACTATTACACTAAGTTGTTTTTAGCTATTGCAGTTTGGTTTGGTCAAGTTTATTTCAAAACACAAAAAAATGTATCTACTTTTGCACATTTAAGTATCTGAATAATGTCAAAAAAGACGTGCAACATTATGTTTGAATATCCCAGAGTTCCAAAGTGCTCAGTGCCGCACCAGGGCCCTATACTGCAAAACTAATTTAGAGTTTAGCGAGGTAAGTTCAAACCTGGTCTGGTGGTCCTACAAAACTGGATCACTTTCTACTGGGATTGAACTTTCTCTGACCCAGGATCAGTTCCCAATTAAATTAAAAACATGAGTCGCAGACCAATCAGGAGAAATGAGAAAATGGGAAAGCCATGGCATATTCTTTTAGCCTATCAATACGATGCACATGGATTTATAAAGAGGAGAGATGTAGACAGTGACTAGACTGAAGAATCACATTCATTCTGTGTGATGGTTGATAAACACTTTAGTCAAGAAATATTGAATGACTTACTATCGTGCACATTCGGTTGTCTGTTTTTACACATCGCTTTGACTCAGACAAAAGACACTTGTCTGAGCTAAAGACACAGCTCATTCAGACTAAGCTGTTCGATCTATTAAATGTGCAGCACATTTCCTTTGGCTTAGATTTTATATAACTCCTGTATTTTCAACACAGTCTCACTAGATGGCGTACTTTTACCACGACACAAAAACAGCGTATTTTGACCACGACTTCACAGCTATTTTTAGTACTTATGTCACGCCGTGCATTTAGCACGATATGAAAAAGCGTAAAAATGACAGGAGATTTCACAGCGTCAAAATAGGACGAGTTTTGGTTGCAGCCACGTGGAGACGTTTTCTTCAGGTAAAACGGGTAAGTTCAGGCATAAATTTACTAAAATTGATAAGATTAGATCTGGGGCTTGGGCAAGATTAGAATCAGGATTTCATTAATATTCATAAATAAGAACACGTCCTAACTACCACCATTGAAATGAATGGGGACTGTGACGCGTACTATAATTACGCAAAACAGCTGTGAAGTCGTGCCAATCATACGTAATTTGCATGTTGTGTAATGTCGTGGTAAACGTTTTTATTTTGTGATTGACATTTTCTCACATTTGAAGTCTGCAGCTCGATTGTTCTGATTGGTCAGTTTGCACTGATCCCGCTACCTTCTCTGTGAACATGCACAGCTTAATTGAGAAATCCGGGTAAGAGAAGCAGTGTTTGTAGTACAGGGCTCTGATCTGTACTTGTAAGAATCCATCATGAGTGTTCGTTTAGGTGTGTTAATGCTGACAATTATTTTTTATAGCAACTTCTAGCCTGTGAGTGAGGTACCCTTGTGTTTGCTCTGTCGTAGGCCATGCTTTTGCAAACTGGTGGGTGAAAGTTTGTGTAGATTTTAACTCTAGGTGCTGGTCTAACACATTTAGAAGTGATTCAAAAGGATTTGCCTGTAATATTTGTGTAAAGTTATAGAAAAGCCATTCAAAATATCCACAATATTCTCACTATCTGTTCTGACTGTGCAGTGAAACATGAATTTGTAAAAACAACACAGCCTAACCTAAATTGCCTCTCATAGAACAGTATGTTTTTGACCGGTCACGTGACATAAATTAGCATAAACAAAAAACAAAATGTACAAAAGGTACATTTAAAACTATAAAAACTGACAAATCAGAGTACATTTGAATGACAATGACATGCCAACCATAACCAGGCCAGTGTTATGTATGCCTCAAATTGAGCCTCTGTTGTTCCAGATGGTGGGCACTTTTCTGCTCACAATTCAAGTATATGAGTAAACAGAGCGAAGTGAGTCAGCCTCTGTCTAATGTAGCTCATCTCACACAAAAGTGCCTCCTCTGCGGCTGTGTTATGTCTTCATTTTAAACAGACAGAGCAGCGAGATGAGACTGACAAGTACACACCAGCGCTACATCTTTTAAAGCTGGGCTACCTGATTTCAGAAAAGAAGCAATTTTGTGCTTTCCTTCAAATTGTCTACTGTAGAATAATAAAAAAAAGTTCTTGTGTGCACTGTATTTTTAGATCTACAGTATCTCTATATTGACTGTATGAAAATCAGGCATCCAAGTTTGCCAAGATCAAATTGATCAAATTTGAGGTAATATGTATTAAAAGCATCTGTCATTTCAATTGGCTTCATACTTGCGCAGGCTGAACCAATTACATTTCAACTTTAGATGTCTATTTTTCTTTCACTGTGCAGATTTCTACGGCGCTCCATAGTACTCACGAAAAAAAATATATTTATCTCGTAATTACGAGATAAGATCTCGTAATTACGAGATAACTTTCTCGTAATTATGAGATAATTTTCTCGTAATTACGAGATAATTTAAATGGCTTTTCCCACATTCTGTATACCCACACGCTTCGTATAGGCTAAGCTAGTGACTTTATCCACAACTAGTAGTCTTTTCTGTGCTAGCTTGATGTTTCTAAATAGCTAAGATGTACTTGTGGATTTCGTTATGTTAAATTAAGTGCCTGTGGTCTTCACTGCAATGTTTACGGTCGACAAAAAGTATGAAAATAGCTAATAACGTGACTGTCAATTCACGCTACAGTTAGCATGCTATTATAAAGACGGCCAGTGTGTGGAGCTGTTCACCCACCAGAAAGAAGCTAGTGGTAATCGGCAGGTTTTTAAATAAAACTCGATCTTCTTGACTGTTGACAGTCAGTCTCCCTCATCCTTAGAAATGTGCGGCAGTTTTTCTGTGGCTCCAGCGTCTGGTTTACAATTTATTTGGCCATAAAGGAGAGAAGTGCTGCAACAGACTTGCAACATACGGGCATTTTTGCAGTACCCACCCACTCTAGGTGATCCATGCGGAAGTGTAGCAAATGTGCAGCATTTCTCTTCTTTTTGGCCAAATAAATTGAAAACTAGACGCTGGAGCCACAGAAAAACTGCCGCACATTTCTAAGGATGAGTGGGACTGACTGTCAACAGTCAAGAAGATCGAGTTTTATTTAAAAAACCTGCCGATTACCACTAGCTTCTTTCTGGTGGGTGAACAGCTCCACACACTGGCCGTCTTTATAATAGCATGCTAACTGTAGCGTGAGTTGACAATCACGTTATTGGCTATTTTCATACTTTTTGTCGACCGTAAACATTGCAGTGAAGACCACAGGCACTTAATTTAACATAACGAAATCCACAAGCACATCTTAGCTATTTAGAAACATCAAGCTAGCACAGAAAAGACTACTCGTTGTGGATAAAGTCACTAGCTTAGCCTATACGAAGCGTGTGGGTATACAGAATGTGGGAAAAGCCTTTTAAATTATCTCGTAATTACGAGAAAATTATCTCGTAATTACGAGAAAACTATCTCGTAATTACGAGAAAGTTATCTCGTAATTACGAGATCTTATCTCGTAATTACGAGATAAATATATTTTTTTTCTTGAGTACTATGGAGCGCCGTAGATTTCTCTTTCAACTTCGTGTTTTGCTTTCTCTAGTTCAGCAGAAATATTTGAGTTCATGGACACCCTTTTCATTTTTGAACTATGTTTCACTGTTCCTGACATCCTTGGTTTGTTATTGAGAAAGATCTTAACAGTTTTGGTAGGAATTACAACACCTTCACAGTATGTGATGTAAAAACAAACCATGTCAGTAAGTTCATCTATACTGTCAGATGAGTTTTCTAACAATTCTCAATCAGTACAATCAAAGTCTCCTTGCAGACAGTTGTGATCTGCAGGCCCCAATGGGGGCAAGCATAAAGCTCCCTTAACTGTTCCATAACAGACATACTTTTTAAAATTTCCTGATTGTGCAGGTAACATATTGATCAAAGTTATTTAGAGACTTTTTCAGGGACACATGACATATGCATATTTCAAAAATTAGGACTCCCAGCAATGCAGAGTGGTAAAAAAGGACATGACAGTTTGTTGCTTGTTGTTAAATAATGTGACATTGCGAGAAGCAGAACTGCAGTTTTAAACAGGAAGTCAGTACATCTTCAATTACTAAGTCAAGTTTTAAAGTTATGTAATTTTCAACAAACAAAATGTAAATGATGATCTGCATATGTTAAAGTTCACTATTACAGGTAAAAGTACAACATGTCTCCTTCGAAACTTGAAAATGTTCTGTTTTGAATAATTAGAAGTTACCACACCTAATCGACCTCTGATTGCAGTGTTTGTAAGTATTTTTTGCACAACTTTTTAAGTCCCAGTTTGTTGTTATTGCATTATGGGAAAAAAATACAAATGTTGTGCATGCATAAATAAATGTTTATTGGCCCATCTGGATGTGTTTAGTTAAATGGGTTGTACATGAGTCTATAATAGCCTGGCACAAGTTGGTATGGCAGTGCCAAAGGTAAGTAACATGGAGCATTGGGCCACATCATCACAGCATCGTGATATGTAGGCTCAACTAACAAGTGTGTCGCTCTTCTCTTCCTCCTTGGAAATTTTTTTCTCAAAGTTGTCACTGGCCGACCATCCAAGATGCATGGCATTGTGCTCCCTACGAAGTTTGTTTGCCTTCTCAAAGTACGTGGACTGTTCCTCTTTAGACAAAGACCTCCATCGCTGTCCTACAACTTTGTTCACTGCAGCTGAGTTAGTGATACCAAGTTCCTTCATGATTTTAAGACTTTCTCCTGCCCTGTACAGCTTAAAGGCATGGTCTTCTTGATGTAAGAGGCATAAGCAAGGGAATGAATGAATGAGGGACCAGGCTGGTTCATGCTCATCATTAGAGAAGGAGCAGTTTGGTTCCTATATGCAAGGAAGAGTAGACAGGTTCTCATTCCTCATGTTAGAAGGATTCTGGTTACTGTTTATCATGTGAGGAGGACTCGTCCGGTTCTCATCCATCATGTAAGTGTAAGATGACAGCACATACAGTTGCTTGCTGTCCGAGAATCGGCCGTGTGGGTCGCTCTTTAGCTGATGAGCTGTTGACTTGGTCTCTTGCTCAAGAAGGATACTTTCATTGAAGAACAAGGCACTGGGTTTCCAGAATTCCAAGCTTTGACCAAGCTTTGACCATGTAAAAGGTTCTCAGCAACTGACATGAAAAAGGATTTGAGATCCTCAAAGTCCGTTTCCATAATATTTTCTAGATTCATGCTGCTGCCTGGCTCATGGCTGACTTCAAGTTGTGAAGGGTAAAGAGCAGCAGGAGTCGATGGACAACTTAAGATTCAACAATGTGGTTCTCAAAAAATGACCTGGTGTACCAAAACCACTCAGGGCGGCCTCAGGAAAGGAGATCACTTCAGTATCTCGCTCCATGTTTGTGTATAAAGGTTGAAAAGTAACGCCTTGTGGATGTGCTCCGGTTGTCCGGATCTTTTCCTTTGGGAGAAACTTTTTCCAGACTGCCGAAGCACTTTGGAGCCCTTTTTGATAAAGTTGTGAAAACAAGACACAATAAACAAGTGCACGGGTGAAGTACATTCAGTAGTTTTCAAAATAAAAACATTACGCTGCTACTACTAAAACAAATATGTCAAAATTCTCGATATACGCGACTATATAACACAGAGGATGCAAGTAAACGTCCTGTGCTTATCTATTGTGTGGTGAAAAATCAAACAGAAAATGACCTGACATGAAATAGGCCCAAAACTTGGCGCAAGTGTTCTTTGTTCACATATACATGTGCTCAGTAATTGCGTAAAGTCCCTAGTTGAGCGTGAACTGTCTTGAACTCGTGGTCTCGTGATGCTAGCAGTGTACGTACATGTCATGCATGTTCCAGGCACAGTGTGGGTGGCCACTGGACCCAGACGGATTCGAATCGAGATCTGGATCTGGACTGGAGGCAATGTGAGCTGGACAAGCAGGCCACAAAGGATAAGCACATCATTGTAAATAAGAATTTGTTCTTATTATTTCACCAGATAAAATAAAGATTAAAACAATTTGTGGCAAGTAGTAATATTTAAATGAGTCCAAATCTAAACATAGTCCACAAAACTAACACTATAATTCACATTTTTTTCTTACCAACATGTTTATATCCACAACTTAGGCATTTGTCATTCATTCTGTACTTATTATTTCTTCCTCCTACACTTCCATATATCTTGCATCTCCCTGAGCACAGAGCTGCAAATCCTGGCTGCAAACATACCCCACACACACACCTTATTTCTGTTTACGTTGTGTTGTCTCTGCGAGTGTGTGATAATGAGAGCAGGGAACAGGAGAAGAGCGGAAGGAGAACCATGATTGTCATAAATGTTGCACCCCATGTCTGCCAAAGTCCCCTGCTCTATCTCCTAGGGGATATTCTGGGAGAGGAGAGAGGACTTGTCAGCTTAACAGGTTCAATCCACTCCACTCCTGCGCCAATGTGCCAAACAGAAATCTAGTGTGAACGTGAACTCCAAGTGACATGTTGGGGAACTTCTTTATTGTTTAGCTATTGGGTTGAAGTTGGATTTAGCGTTTTGATCCTTCCTAATTTTAATTACAGTTTTGATTAAAGTTTGTCTCACTACGTCAACATGAAGTGAGGCAATAATCTTCAAACATCCATAGATTAACACTGATTTAACACTAATGTTTATGAGCCTATTCACAAGAAATGAAAACAAATTTCTATGTCTTTTGTATTACCCTTATCACGCACCATTGTGATTCATATTTTTGAATCATTTCAGGCTCACTGTGCATTCATTTTATTGAAAAAAAGTAAAAAAAAAAAAAAAAAAGTCTTTAGTATGCTCTTATGTAGGCCTTTTTCCACTGTAGAAACTTTTTTTCAGTTCTAGTACTCAGTTCCAGTCCCCATTTGTGGCATGTTCACACAGAGCAGGAACTATAGCCTGGGGTCACACTTTAGGGACATTTTAGTTCCTTCTCTGGGGCAGGTACTTTTCAGTCAGACCAGAAATCATTTACACTAATTTTGGTGAGAAAAAAGTTTTTTAGTTTTTCCATTTAGATAAACCTTCCTTATCCTTAAAAAAAAAAATAAAAAAAAATTAAAAGCTGTAACTCCAAAAATATATTCAGTGTTTCCCATTAATAGAAGACAGTATGGCGGCCCCCTATAGTCCAAACGTTTCCACCCATGATCTAAAAACAATCTAGGCTACATACTGTATTGGTTTAACACAGTGCATTTTAAAAGAACATTACAGGTCTAAAACTGGTCTAGAACGGCTGCCAACGTTGACAAAGGTTAGAAATAGATTGCAAATGTTATTAATATTTGAATGGTTAGGGTTAGAGATAACAAAAGACAACTTTTGTTTTCCTAACAGCACTTATTATACAGACCCACTTTCAGAAAGTGTTTTCGTGTGAACACAAACATGTGAACTGAGTGGTTCTTCTGATTAAATAGGGCTGGAGGAATGTTGGGACTAGTTCTTGGTACTTTCATGTCTGAAAACGCCTATAGATACGGAGATTGGATGTTGCTACCCCTATGAACGACTCAGAGATACTTTCCTATAGTGAGGTTCAGGTTAGGATTAAATTGTCGAATTAGGTTATGCTTAGAACGTAGATGTTCACTCTTCTCTCAGAGGGACCACCAGGCAGGGCAGTGGTCCTTTTTCACCGCATGGAAGTTCCTGTTTTGTACTCTAAATCACACAGCACTCTTTCTCTACCTTATAATTCCCCAACTCTGAACTTTGGGCTTGTGAAAAATGAACATGGCAGCGCAGAGAAGCGTCTCACAATGGTTTAAGCTACAGCGCGTGAAGGCCTTAAAACAATAGACCATTAGCATAGCTCTCCTCTATCCATCAGAGGAGTGTGCCAAGCGCTAGCTAGCCATTCATCACATCCATGCCACTGAGCACAGTGGCCCCGGGCCCCCAGCACTGCTTATAAAGAGACGTATGAATACTACATGAACATGCAAGTTAGCATAAAGACAACTCAATTCAACCGCGAGTGCAAAGATAAATGTGTTAGCACCAAACACTGACATTATGACTGATGCCTTTAATACAACAAGTGCATAAGAGATGTGTGGGGACTAGCATGGCCTGTTTGTTTTTATGGGCTTATGATATAAATGATTACATCTTAAGCCAGCACAAGGTCTTTTCACAGTTCAAAGGAATGAGAGGTAGAGCTAATGCCATGGATCAACAGGTAGCAGTATCGTTATGGTATATGTAAGTGTTGTTTATAGTAGCAGCACAAGGCCTCATTTATCAAGCCAAGACGTTGGTATAGCCATAAACACTGAAAAAAATGCATGTTATTTGTGAGTTTTAAGCTCAATTTACTATTTGAAGATGGACATAATAACATTATATAGAAAACAGATATGCACCACCTTAAGATTTACATTTTTTGTGTCTGTGTGGGCCAAAAATTGGTCTCCCCAACCTTTTTCAAGTGAGCCAATGCTTCATAAAGGAAACCCTAAATATACCACATTGCTTAGTGTGATAATTTACTGTAAAAGACACAATGTTTTCTTACTTTGCATCGAGTAACAAGTAGATAGTGATTTTTGTTCATTAGCAAGGATGACAACCCAAATGTAACATAAATGTAACGAGCCGTTTTGTTGCTTTTGATGAGAATTGGCGAGTCTTGGGTTCTCGATACCGCCATCTGAAAAAAAAAAGAGAAATATTCAAAGAGAGATGAAAGGAAGGGCACTGAGACACCAACAGTAGTGAGAAAGAGGCATACTGCTCCCAAACTTAAGCTGACATACTTAATTTCATCATTGATCTAAAAAAGCTTTGAAAAAAAAAACAGATCAATTGACTTGCTGTTTAAAATCTTTAAACTTTAGCAAGACACTCTTTGTTACAGTTATTTTTTTAGCTGTTTAGATGCTAGTTGCTCATGAAAAATGGTGTTGCCTTGATGTTTTGAACTTGCAAAAACAATGGCAGATTTTCTATGGTTGAGCTAGCAGTAATTTCCATCACGGCTCAATAAAGCTCAACACAAATCTCTCATCTCTTCCTTGTTTTATTTATCCGACGATGAGCACAGTTTAACTCGTGTACAAACTGGATGAACCTAAACGGGACAGTTTTCTGCTCGAACACTAACAAGGGCGTGGTGAAGAAGCCTACTGTGCATTCTGCTATTCTTATCTGTTTACTGCAGACAAAATCAGCTGACAGACACAGGCATCGTCTCGCACATCACTCTCTCCCGCCATGTCCATGCCATAAAACTTCCAATTAGCACAAATCCAAACCCTTACAGCTTTGTGCTCAATTATGATTATTATTAGTCAAACCAGCTGGTGTCTGAATCACATGATGAGGAACAAAGATGCTTAATTATATAGAATTATTGAGAATATGGCATAGAACTGGACCGATGTTTAAATTTGAAATAAAAATAGTCTATACCATTAAAAGTAAAGCTGAATCTATTGTCAGTAATAGCGATATTTGACACTTCACCGAGATCTCCTGGCCAGCACAAATGGAACTTTGAGTGCCTTGAAAGGTAGAAAAGCGCTCTGTAAATACAGACAATTTAGGGTGCATTCACAAAACACTTTGGATTCGGATCAGGATTTGTTTGCCTGGATAGTTTGATTTCATTGGGTAATGGTGTATGCGCAAAGGAACTCTGATTCGGTTTGCATTTTCAAAATCTGTTTCGGTTGGAAAGGTCAGTCTCGGTTCGGTTGATTCGAGATCTGGAGCGGTAAGTTTGTATTGTGAACGCAAATGGACAGAGAGCGAAACAAAAGCAGAAAGTGAACAGTGATAAGATCCACAATGAGACGCACGTGAGGATCAGAATCACAACAAACAATGTGTGTGAAATTGATAACTCGACACTACAGCTCACATTACTGCAGGGAAAATAGTTTAAATTCATCTAATATTTGGTTATACAGCTAATTGAGCAGATGACATACCTTTCAGAGACAGATTTTCTCAAATAGATGAACTTTTTGTTTTGTTTAACTCTAGACATTTGGAACGAAACCCTCCTCCAACCCTCCTCTCTTGTCTTCTGTAGTGATAGTCTATGTTGTCCGCGCCCCGATACTTCGTCTGCCACTCACACTGGGCCCAATAATGTGAGAGAAGTTGTGGGATAGATCCATAAATACAAAAACATAAAGTCCAGCAGCGTGTGTTTCTTAAGTAGCCGTAGCCGCTGATGTAGCAGAGAGGTCGATGTCTTCTTTGCTACTGGTGTTTAGGCAGATGTGTCTCTACTGTGCTGGTTTGATTGACAAAAAGTGTATTGTGAACGCAAACCGGGAGAGTTTAGAACAAGATACAATGTTGCAACTTTAGTTCCCAATCAAGCCGAGTCCGGTTCGGTTTGTATTGTGAATGCAGCCTTAGATACCATTCACTGACTCAAAACTCATCTCCACATCTTGAGCTAGGCTTGGTCAGGTGTACCCCTAAGATTTAATGTACTGTTGTTCTGTTGGTGGAAGAGTGTCAAGGGAAAACCCCAGCTAGATGTCTTGGAAGTCAAACAAATCTCACAGTAAGGCCTGAGTTCAAGCTGCATGCACACTCTTGTGAAGGAGATGAACTGAATATGCAATAGTGCTCAAATATGGATCAGTCAAACAAAATGCAACCCCAGTTAAGTTTTTGATACTATGTCTATAGTGCCACAGGAAATGTACAGCCACACTTTACAATACTTTGTTATGGAAATCTCTTGTAAAATAACTGTGATGCTTCTTTATATGTTTTTCTGTTATTTGTTTAGCAATTTTGTTGCAGTCTACTTTCAAATGTTATTGCTCCAGGGCATGTTTTAGAATGCAAACTTTGAACAAAATCCCAAAAGGCTATTTGCAAATTAAACGCTTCTCTGAAAAATCACAATCACAGACCAAAATACAGTTGTTCAGCTCTTTTTAAAGCCTCAAAAAGCAACTTAGCATAATAAAGGACTTTTACCTCCATAACCCATGTAAAGAACCAGACGATTGTGAGATCCAATCAAAATCTTTCATCATTCTGTTTCTTAAAGGAGAGTAACATTTTTTCCTTGCTAAATGTTTTTGTCTCTGTGATATGTATATTTAGGGCATCTGAAGTATGTGTCGACTCTCTCAGAAGCCTCCTGGTGAAAAATCTGTCCTTGCAGTTTCTGAACCTTGACCAAATCCTGACCTGACACCAGCTCTCCCGAGATCCCCTAACTCTTAGATGTTTTTAATGAGTGTTGTAAAATGTGTTTTTGCTGCCTTATTTCAAAACTAAAGAGATAAAAACTGAGACAAAAAGATGAGTTTTGATTTAATAGGCAAATATTCATTGACACAAGAAAGCTGTAGTGGGAGAACTACCACTGAACCCTCTGCTTTAGCTTGTTGTTTGATTGATCCAAGTGTATACCTAATAAAGCCACCCTTAGAGTGCACTATTCTGGAGCAATCTTCTTTATATTTGCATACATGATCTCCATTTTTTACAAAGCCCAACACCCGTCTCGCTGAGCCCCGTTGAGCAGACAGTGGATTTGTACTAAATTACAATGCAAATAGAAGATAATACAGTAGGACAATAAACTACCTGACTCCTTTTTCCCTCAGAAATGGAAGCAATATTATGCGTGTCGTAAGTCGCACACCTACAGGCCTGCTGGGTCATCCATCAAACTCTCCAAATCAGGTTTTCTCCCACTGAGCCTGTGAGCGAGACACAAAACACCCAGACACAGAACAAGATTTAAGCTCCGAACTGGTAATAAAGTAGGGAGTGTTTTACAAGCGGTGCGACTTGTGGAGTGGAGATGCACAAAAAGTCAGCAGAAGTTGATCATTGGGAGATATTAAAAGTAAAGTGGTCCCAGAAATGAGCACGACTTTATTGTGGATATTATTTCAAAAAACAATTTTCTATCATAGTATTAAAACATCCATGACTGTTGTTGTTTTTTTTAACTCATTTGTATCACTGTGCACACAATCAAAGCTCATATTAACTGGATTTTTTTTTTTTTTACTGTTACTGATCTTTCCTGTTACAGTCTTTTTGGTAAATATATGTCATAACTTTTAATCAAGTTATAGTTATAAAAATACAGGTTAATAATACAAAAAGTTGCTAACATTTCCAAAATGACCAAACTGGTAAAAAACAGGCCAAAACAGTGCTGTTTAAATAAAATTACTTTAATCCATCAACTTTCTTCTGCTAGGTCACCTGAGGTGTTTCCAGGTCAGCTGAGAGACATTGTGCTAATCCTTCAATATGCAGCTCTGCTTCTCCACAGTTCAAAAGTTGCCCCAGTTTGAACGTAGTTCTTGAGCAGTGTTTTGATTGGACGGCGATGGAGAGGTGGAGCCAACCCGATCTCACAATAGTGTATGAATAGCACGATTTCATGTCTTTTTTTTGGCGTAAATATGACATGCGTTACAGCCCCAGTCCATTTCTAACCCTAACCCAGCCCTATACTTACCCATTTTAGTAACTTAAAGCCTAAACTTAAACCTAACCCGTTAAACCTAAAGAAAATGCCCCCACATGGTTTCTACCAAAAATTGTGTGTACTTTACGTCATACTTTACGTTTCTTTTGGGCTTTTTCATATCGTGCAATATATATAGCGTAGCATGTACATGCGAAAAGGCGTGAAATGGTGCTTATCCTACGCTATTTATGTGTCGTGGTATATATACACTTTCTTGTGAGACATTGTTGGTGGAGCTGACCAAAGACCCGTGCAACAAATATGTGGTATGTGGAAAGCAAGGTCCTCATTTCCAACAGCTGTGCAACTACTGCGACAGTCAAAGCAAAGCTGAGCTGATGAGGCTGCATGCAGTGGAAACAGTGTGTTCTTGATTTTCTTAAAAGTCTTCTCCCAATGAGACTTGATCGAAACATCTCTTCAGGGATATGTCCATCAGAAACAGATGATCAAACCACCTCAGCTGACTTGGAGGTGCAGCGGCTCTAGTCCAAGCTCCTTTTGTGAACTCTTCACCCTATCTCTAAGGGAGTGCCAGTCAGTTTATGGAGGAGAATCATTTTGACCACTTGAATCAATGATTTTGTCTATTTTGGAATTAAACTGAGTCCTTCTAACTGACAGTTACATCTTATAATAATTTTTTAACTGATAGTATGTAACAACAAAGACATCAACAAACCATAAAACTGTCTTGTTTGTAAAGGAAAAAAAGATAACTGAATCATGTAAAGAGGCACTTCATAATTCATATTTCTTCCACAATTTCACATTGCACAAAACCTTCACCTTTATCGAAAACAGTCAGCTCTGGCGCTGACGCAAGGTGTGTCAAACACATCCGAAGTTCATTTTCTGAGGTCACCAGACAGGCACAATGTTATTCTTCCTGTCAAACTAGTGCAGATAAACACTGTCCTCCTGCTGGCTTCATTTGATGTACCACATTTTCCTCAGCAAAGTGTCAGACAGAACAAACCGCTCAGACAGAGGCTCTGCTGATCAGACATAAACAGCAAACTGACAGCAAACACAAGACTTCTCTGCTTTATGAAAGACGTCTCAAAACAGAAGAATATTACAAGTTTGTCTACAAGTCTGAGTCGTATAAATCATGCATTCTTGTCTCTATCAAGCTATTTGTTGTTACATTTACATTGTCTGTCTCTAAAGAATAAACAATCATTCTCCTGCCATGTTAAAGTCGACATTTTAGAATAAATTGTCAGTAAGATGAACCTTGTTAGAGTGTTTTTCAATGGTTACTTTACTCAAACTTGTATTTATTGCTTCATGCATGTTTTGATTAGTTTTGTATTGACTTTCAACTTTTTCAAGTACTCAGGAAGTTGTTCAGAGCTACTCATCATTTCAAATAAAACATCCAAATGTCTGACTTTTATTGAGGCATTGAACTCTCGTAAATGTAGTTTATGGATTTGTAATAGCCAAAAGCCTCACATTTTTTATCATTTGTGCTTGTTGATGGCCAATGCTTGTTGATGGCCAGTGCATGTCGTATTATGTCTCTGCACTGCACATGTCAGAATCTCGGCTTTAAAAGTCAAACGCAAACATGGCAGATTTGCCAAGCGCATAGTGCAGCTCTTCTCTTATTGCACGATGACGCAGGTTCCAAAACTTGATACCTGTTTTTTACTTGCCTATAAATGGAAACCAACCATTCATGAATAATTTTATACTTCATATATCAGTCCACATTTTTGATTCCCTTACCTACTGTATTCTGAGTACTTCTGAATTATTCACCACGGCATGTTTTAAGGTTTTTTGATAGCTGTTAGGAGCGAGCAGTTAGCCACAATGCTAACAACAACAACAACAACAACAACAACAACAACAACAACAACAACAACAACAACAACAACAACAACAACAACAACAACAACAACAACAACAACAACAACAACAACAACAACAACAACAACAACAACAGATGAACTAACCCCTCAGGTTGTGTTTCTTGCCTTGTACATCAGTCTCTGGAAAAAATAGACTCTATGGACACTTTCCTCACACTTTCACGACTCTTGTATGTGCGCTCACACTGCGCCGAGGTCTGTGTACAAGGTCACATTGGTTTTAAGCACTTTCTACGTCTTGCATTGAAGACTCGCACCAAACTCAAACTCAGTGTGTGGCAAGGGTAAGCGGAAATGGGCGAACAAACTGGAGATTATTAGACATTGCAGACTAAATTCCACTTGAATAGATGAATTAAAAAGATATCTGTGCTGGGGAGAATTTATTTTAAGTTATTTTATTGCAAAAATTAGGTAAAGTCTCTTAAAGTGGCCCCACGCATATTCAAAAACACATCTGCAAATTTAGAAAATACAAATGTAAATGCAAAACAAACTCACAAATTCAAAAGCAGAAACAAAAATTTCAAAAATACAAACGTAGATCAGTTCGACTCCACAACACATTGTGCAACCAAATTAATTTATGAAACAAAGGAGCTCATTGGTTGTCATTTCGAGAGGTTATGCACTGACATCATTTTGCTTAGCAACATTTAGAATGAGTGGCATTTCTTCAATGTATTTCTTTGTTGTCGTGGCAACGGCTTGTTAGCTGCAAGCTTGTTTGCTAAAACAGTTGATAATTTAGGTCATTTTAACTGCAACAAACGGGCTCAATAACATCTTTTTTAAGAAGAAAAGGGTAATAAGTTCAACTGTGTGTAATTTTAATGTCTGATAAATATGAGAAGCTAAAGTTTATCTTCTTTGCTACAAATGTTGACTTGATTTTCTCTTTTTACATGTCAGTTACAAAACCCAGTGCTCTTTAGACTTGTTGTGGGTTGAATTTGTTCTCAAACTGTAGTTTATTTTTCCTGTTTTAGCTGTTTATTGAACTCTTACAAGAGAAAATGTCCTTTCTCTCCATTAACTCACATGCATCGTTGCCACTCAGCATTCACATTTAGAATGCTGTGATGTCATCTGCATAACCTCTATATATAACAATAGTAGATGATGTGTGTCGCTGACTGACTAATTTATCATGTTCAAATAAACTCGAGAGATAAACATGGTGGCCAGATGATACATTTCCATTATATCAACTGGATTTTCCATGAAAAAAGTTTGATCCATCTCTCATTGGTTTTGAGGAGAAACAAAGCCATTTTTACTTTATGCATATTGAGTATTGACTGATATTTAAACCCAAATTATTGACCATTGTATTGTATCTGGAAAAGCTATATCAGTGTATCACTCAAAAAGCATACCTGGCAAAACATTATGCTTCCTTGAAAATAACACTACTCAAATCAATCTACAAGTACAACTTCATTTGATCAATAACAACTTAAAACGGTTGACTTTGCAATAATCCAACATACACTTGCAATGCAAATGATGAATAATATATAGATTTTTTTTTTTTACAAAGCCGACATTCAAGGGCACTGTCAGAATCATCATTTATCCACTGAATATTTAGCTCAGACAGACACTGGTTTAATGTATTCAAAGCCCAATTAAGATGCACTGCCCACATGTCTATCTTTAATGCATGGCAGTTACAGTTTAACCACTGCTTGATCAAACTCCAACGCAAAACAAGTGCACGTTTCATTCTTCGACTTATGAAAGTTTAACGCAGCAGTTCTATCTTTGTCCCTGTTTGATAATCAACTTTTTGGCACGAGGACAATTGTATGCTCTATGCACCACCGGACCCACTCTCTCGACCCACGGCAGCTCAAATCAGATTACCGGTTGGATAAATTCAGGCAGGGCTGTAGCGAAAGGCAAAGGGACACATGTGCTGAGTCAGGAGCCACAAGCAAATAAGGAAACAAAAGCAGAGTGTACCAAAAAAACTGCCCTGCTGCTTTTGGTTGAATAAAAATGGTCTTTGTTACAAGTAGACCTTTCAAGGCTTTTGAGGTTACAGCGTTTGTACAAGTACTGACCAGAACCTGTCCTGCCTAGCGTCTGACGGGAACAGGTATTCAATTAAGGAATATTATGTGTGATTTGCTCTTTAAAAGAAAGCTAAGCACAAAGTCAACTGTTTTTGCTACTAAAAATGCTGTCTATATGTTGCCTACGTATGTATGTATGACTCTATGTATGGAGTGTCTATTGAGCTAATGTTTTTCAAATGACTGAGCTTTAGCTGCTAATGACTTAGCATTAACACATCCTTTATAAACGCAAAATAGTCCTTTTGTTTGCTGCATGTTCACTGAACAAATTATCCTGTTTTTATCGTCTTAAGCATATTGTCAGAGAAAACCACTCACAAATGAATGTTCACTGCCTGATCTTACAGTATTTTTTAAATGTTTTTACTGATGTGAAAATCTCATAGAAATGTATTGAACATAGATTGACTGTAGAATGTCACTTGCAAGCCTGACGTTATGCACGGAATCAATAGTTTAAGAAGAGAAGGTCTGGTCACCACTCCCACATCTCAAATTAGCTCCACAACCAAGGATTCTTAACCTTTGTACCCACAAAGGAGTGCCTCAGATTCATCAGTGACTGCAGTCACAGTGGCTGGTAATGCAAGCAAGTCTCTACAGCTGACATCACAGCTTTCTAAATGTGGGAAGTCAATGGAGAGAAAGGACATTTTCTCATTTAAGAGCTCAAAATACAGCTAAAAACAATAAAAAGACACGATAGTTTGAGAACAAACTCTGCTGACACTGGGTTAGTAACTGACATAAAAAGAGAAATTTAGGTAAACAGTGATAGAAAAACAGATAAACAAGATCATAGCTTCTGTCACATTTATCACAAACTTTGGGACAAATAGTTGGACCTATTATCTTTTTCTTCATTAAAAAAATCTGTTTTTGAGTCAGTTTGTTGCAGTTAAAATGTCCTAAATCACCAACTGTCCTAAGAAAACAAGCAATAGCCACGACAACAGAAAGTACATTTTTTGCCCATTTTGCACTCACTCAAAATGTTGAGGAGCATTTTTCAATTAAAAGAATGTTCAGCCTCTTTTTTGACCCTTTTTTTTTGCCTATCCGTGTAGAGCACCTGTAGACCATATTTTTCGGACTCACTGAAGCACTCATTATTCATTTAGTTTCAATACCCTCATCACTCTGTTCTATCCTGTAGTAATGTCATTAAGTGGCAACAAAAACGTGCCCCAGTATGTTTTTAAACTCCACACACCTTCAGTAGAATGATTTGAATAACTTCAGTCGTGGATTTGCTAAATTTGTAGCTGTTGTGTATAGGACCTTTAACAGCACACACACAAAAACTCCATTCCAATCTATACACGACATGCCCAAGCTGAGCAGCAGGGGGCAGTAATCGGCCACACAAACACTCCTTATCCTCTCGCTCTGTCCTCGCTCATCTCTATCATTACAGCCTGATATGAGACCCAATCATTCAATCACAGCATATTAACACACAACTCATTATTCCCACCCCAACATACAACATACATCCATTAGCACACGCCATTGAAATTCCACAAGTCATTTATTCAACCTTTTTACCAGACTGAAGAAGGACATGCTCTGATTAAAATGCCTTCAATACCATCCCTGTGCTTCCCGGGACAATTTCTCTTGAATTAAATTACAAAGATGTGTCATTGAGCTGGAGGTCCCAGCGGAGACCTCTTAAGGACTAAAAGCGCGGGTGATTTTAGCCGATTAAATGATTCAAAAGCTGTGAGAATTGTCACACATACAGTACATTTCGAATGGTTCAAACGGTAGATGGAGCTAAATCAAAAAGACTCTATTTCCACTGTAAGTCAATCACAGCAGCAAGATTGTTCGAAATGAAATGAAAATTCAAGTTACATGGCAGCAGCAGTCTTTCCATCACAATATCCACTCCGCTGTTTTTATTGCTTTCTCATCTGCCTGTGTCAAAATCTTGCCTGATTAAAAACAAAACAATCGTCAGTAAAATAGTAAATTAAAAGAATCGTATGTAAGATTTCCAACAGTCTCCAAAAAACAAATTTTCACACCTTTTGCCACATGCATGGCATCATTTTCTTTGGATTTAAGTTTTGGCTTCAAGTTTTTTAAATGGGTATAGGTACTGGGTTAGAACTGGGGCTTGGGATAGGTTAGGATTTTCCCGTTAAACCCAAAGAAAATGTTGCCATTTCATTTTCTTTGGAGACTGTGCTGAAGATATCATAAACATGATGTATCTGTGTCCACAAATACTGGTAAACATGTTCAAATACAATCTTATTTTTTTTAAGTCAAGTTATGTCTGAGTTGTTCTTAAATAAAATAAAAAAGGACATGATATTCATTTGTTTACATTTGGAGTTTTGGTTCTCAAAAGGATTATCTAATCAGAAAGCAGAAGGAGCCTCACAAGACTCTTTGGAATAGGCTCATGCACTTGTTTCCACACAGTTCTCACTAAACTTCACTCACATTGTGAATGAAATTGACTATTGATGCTGAACCATGACAGAAGATCAAGTGTCTGAGAAAGTGGCTGTCAGGTTACAGCCCAGTCTGTAAATAGAACGTAGATATAAAACAAAATATTTTTATTACGCCTTTTTAACATTAATAAACTTACGATTTACAAAAGCCAAAGCGTAAAATAACCACAGTTTTTTGGTTGTAGCCACATGGAGACATTTTCTTTGGGTTTAATGGCTAAACCAGAAGCCCCAGTCCTAAACTTACCCGTTAAAGCCAAAGAAAATGTCGCCACATGGCTTCAATCAAAATTTGTGTTTTGGCTTTTTGTAAAATATAGACATAAAAAAAAAGTTTGAAAACGTGCTTATCGTATGTTTTTGACGTTTTTTTGTTGTAGGCCCTATATCTACGTTTTCTTCGGAGACTGTGTTGCAGGATTATCTATTATTATGAGAACGATAATGCACCTCGACAAGTTGGTGCTGACCGCCGTGAAACAATATGAAGAAATTAATGTATATTGCTAAAAAGACCAGTGATTTGGTCCCATATCTTCAGCTAATTCAATTCACTTATTTTTGTTGCTGTTCACAATAAACCTTTATTTGGGAAATTTTGACAAACAATAACGTATGTATCGGAATGTGTTATGCAAATCCCGCAAAAAAAACAAAAACATTTTTGCATGTCTGGAAAACATAATTCACAAGATTGTCTAAAATATGATATATTGCCCAGTAACTAAAACTAATTTTGGTCTGCTAAGACTACATCGACCAATTAACTGACCAGTGGCAGTAAAGTGATAATTTGCAAGAGTAAAGTAGACTCTAATCAATAAAACTTTACATATAAAGTGCTTTTCACACATAAAATGTAACACAAAGGGTTTACAGTCTATTAAAACAATTACCCGTGTCCACTGACCCAGTGTCTGTGTAAACATCATCATAACAAAACGCTCCAATGCTCGACGATGCTGACTCATCGAGGTGGTTGATCCCTATGTATCACTGTTTATGAAAATAATAAAAGAATAAAGTAAGTAAAAGCAATGGTTGTGTAAAAATGAGAGCCTTAATTGCTGCAAATTTCTCAAATATGCATAAAAAACTCTAATTACAACTTAGAGTGTGTCAAAATGAATTGGTAAATGAGAAGGAAAACAATTATAACACGGCTAAAAGCTCTTAAAACTTGATTTAGCATAATATGTCTTCTTGCTTTCGACCCTTTTACCAAATTCTCCACCAAAAGAAAAACTGATAGTGGTATTTTGTGTTTTCTGCTGTTTCCAAGCACTCAAAGAAACTTGTTTTTACTTTGAATGGCCATTGGTCACTCTGAAGTTTGGTGGTAATTACTTCTGATGGTTGTTATTTCGAGCATTGATTAAGCCTGTGGCACTAAAAGGTGTACAGTCGTGTGCTTCGCCTCCTGCTGAGATGAGAGAACACTGGCTCCTGGGCTTCACATTTCACCGAAAGTCAGTCACTGCGTTTACGTGGACAGGGATATTCAACAGCCCTAAAAAGTTTACATGTAAATTGATTCGTCCCAGCACAACAACTCCTTGATCAAAATTTTAGAATCAACCTCTTGGCATTTGAATCATCAGTTCAGCACAGACAAAAACAACAGCAAAAACAAATACATAAACTGAAAACAAACTCCGTAAATTAGCTTGAATTTATTTACCTTTTTTTTCTTTTTACAATAAATTAAAAACAAATTTCCCCCTAGCCCAGATATCTTGCTAATGTATCTATTTAAGTGGAAATTAGTCTCGTTCGTTCACCTATCTTTGCTAAATTTGTCTGTTGTTGTTAGCATTGTGGCTAAGTGCCGCTAGCATACCGGTGTTCTGCAAGCTTCCCATGGTAAATGGTTTACAATGAATTCGGCTAAGTTTAGGCATAATTCGAAGGCTAAGTTTAGGATTGGGGCTTAGGTGAGGGTTAGCAATTATTTATTACTGATTTTCTAGCACTAACTTTAAACAAGGGGGGTCCAATCTCGACGGGGAGACTAATCTCGACAGAACACCGGCACTTCTCGCTCCTAACAGCTTTGAAAAAAGCTTAAAACACATTGTGGTGAACAATTCAGAGGTTCAGAATGCATTAGGTAAGTGAACAAAACATGTGGACTAATGTAAGAAGTTTTAAATTAACTATTTCTGTTTGATTGCATTTTTAAGGTAGCAAAAATCAGGTATAGTCCCTTTAGTAAAGCAAAATTAAGAAGATTAGATGATTAGCTCCAAGATTCTGTATTGCAAAGTTCTGTGTTGTTATTTATTTATTTATTTATTTTTGACAATAGAAACGGTAGAAAAGGGAAAAGAGTACCCATTTAACTTAAAGCTGGTGTATTTTAGTTTGATTGAATGAGATCAATTTATTTAATTTCAATCTTTTTGAGCAAATTGCACCACGATGAGTTTAGAAATGGTTTTATCCACCTCCTAAATACAGGTAAATACAGTAAATTACCTTTAAACCATCCTATTAATGTAATTTTTCAGATGTAAATTAGTTTGCAATGTCCAGATTACGTCTAATACTGTCCTGTTTGTTTACCAAGTTCGACCAAATTTGCATTGTGGCTAACTGCCGTTAGCATGTAGGCAAGTTTCACTCGTGACAGCTGTGAAAAAAACCTACAACCCCCCTTGATGAACAATTCGGAAGCTCAGAATGCATTAGGTAAAGAGAGCAAAACATGAAGATTGAAGTAAGAAGTTCACATTATAAGAAGGTATCGGGTAAAGTACCTTTAAGTTATTACACACACATAGCAAACAATTTGATGAAAACGATGCATCAGCTATTTCAGCCTCTTCTTCTATCAGTCATCTAGAATCCCAGCATGCACTGCTCCTTGCTGTCCCTGTCATCACATGTACAAATTACCCAAACAATCCTTTCCACTTTTCTTTTTATTGCTCTGAAGAACTGATTAGAAACTGTGAAAGCACAGCCCACGCAGTTTTCTTCTACACAGCTTCTTCAAAAGTACATAGTGTAAGCAGAGTGGAACAGTAGGGCTCTGCCATGGCTTGCACTTACCCATGTAATTATGCATCGGACAGTAATAATTTAGCGTCAGAGAGGGCGGAAGGTGGTAGGGGTCATAAGAAATGTCTTAAGAAGAATAATGCAACACGCTGGGAGCTCAGAGGGAAATACACCTCTGTAGCCGAGGATTTTAGAGGGAAAAGTTTTGCAGAATTATTCAAAATGACTAAACTAAAGTGAATTAGTTGCAGAAACTCTAAAAGTTCTAAGAGATATTGCATACTGAACTTTGCATGGCTAAATTACTGCCCAAACTGCCCAACATTCAACCCAATGTTCGAAAGCATGTCCAACTATTTTATTAAGGGAGTTCCACAGGGGACTGTTTTAGGTCCTGTCTTTATTACTCTTTATGAATAAAATTGACACTTTGTTATGTGCATTTTGTTTATTTGATTTTGTAGTATTGTGGTGTAGATGCACAATTAAATCGACCCTCGAAAAATACTATCAATTCCCATTTGCTATAAGTTTGGGCAAAATAGATACCATCCAGTTTATTCACATTGAGTTTTTACATTGAAGTCTATGATTCAAGGCCAGCAGACACTCTGACATCCACAGCAGATTACTTCTCTGTCTAAAGCTAATGTTTCAGAAGCTTGGGGGCATTTAGGTCCATTCTGGTAAACACACTGTCAGAGCTCCACACTTCCTCTGATGGACTGGTCTCTCTGTGTCTAACTGCCTTTGGAACTGCCTGAATCCTTTTTGCAGTGTCTTGTACACTGCGAAATCTCCTCGATAATGTGTTTGCTCTCAAAAGAAATTGTTATAAGTGCAAAGCAGGTGATGATTAGTATAAAATATAGACAGACATTACTGGGTGCTAGGTCAAAAGGATGAAAACGTGTTACACTGGACTAACATGCTGCTTGTTGTTATTGTATGTTTATGGAAAGAACAAATTCCATCTTATTTACATAACCTTTTCCATGTTTAAAAAGGAGTGTGGATTTTGGAGACACTTGCTGTAGATCAGTCAGCAGTGGTGTGGCAGAGACAGTGAGGTGTGGGACAGGATTAACTTCACTGAGAGCAGGAGGAGGAGGAGGGGCCGTCGCTCATGGATTTACACACTCGTATCTGCGGCTTCTGATATTAAGCCCACAATGTCACAGGAAAACAGACTTCAGAATGAGGGAGTAACAAAAGTACAGTCTTGCTTAAAGGCAAACAAAAGATTTGGGGAAACTTGTCAGCGCTAACTTGCACTCAATATTGTGTTGTATGGCTTTGATTTTTCAAGTATTTCACTGGTACTGTACACGTCTTGTTGCAAAAAAATGTTTCTCATATACTTTTTTCAAGCAATAAAACTGGCTTGGTATACATTATCAGAAAACTTCACAAACAAATACACAGTAAGTTCAAAAGCCTTGAATGCAATCAAACTAAACCACCATCAAATTACATTTCCTACTTTTCATTCACTTCAAATCTAATAGAAGTGTATGCTCTTTCTGTTTGTTCAACAGAAAGAGCATACACATACATACAGTCAACAGAACTAATACCTTTTATATATAATTTGCTCTCCAGTCATGATCACATTTATTTCTTTTGTAAGTGATTCATAAAATACACTTTCAAATGATACACCAACAAAATATGATGTAGGTTGTAAGGCATAGACATTAAATCAGTAGACCCGCAATCATCAGCTCTGCTCTGTTGCTACAACATGAACATGTAGATGTGATGACGCAAATCAATTGAACACAATGGCAGAAGTTGCACTTTTATGGATAATAATAGTAGTAAAAGTAGCAATTTCAGCAAAACCATGAGCAAAACTGACAGATTTGTGTCTTACAAAACTTTATTAAATATCATTTGCTAGCCTTTAGCATTTTTTTACCTAGAATAAAACACCTATTAAGTTTGTAAACTCAACAATAACTAACCTCTGCTAAATGTGGTCAATTTGTTCCAGCTGACACTCTCCACATCTTTCATAAATTGTGTATTTTGAGGGCTAATGCTCACGACTATAGGAAAACAAACAGGAGAACGCACCAGAGTTCTTCAAAACATACCAGACTAGCTCCAATGCTAACTGTTCGATAGCATCAAAGTCGAACTGCGCATCTCTTAATTATATGTCTATGGTATGTAGGCTGCAAGTGTAAGGTACCAGGCAATAGACTTTTGTTTTGGGCATTCATCATGGGGTATGAATGTCAGTTAGCTTGTTTATATTCAAGCTAGCTAACTTCTGTACTTATAATCATTTCCTTTTAGCGATAGCATTTAGACACATATAAACTCACTTTGGTCTTTTAGTTAAGTATTCTCCTGATTTGTAAAGTCTTTAACATTGAAAGAATGTTAGGTTCTTGTTATGTTAAACTACAACTCTTCGCAATTCAACAGAAATTATTTAAGTTTTTTCAAAAAATAAAAAGATAAAACTAAAGCATTGTTCAAACAAAGTCTGAAGGCATCAACTTAAGGTTCTTCTAGTATATTATCAGGTAAAAAAGCACTAAAGCTCCCAGGTAGAGTAGAGTCTTTGGTGAAGTAACATTATAATCAGGCTAAGAGGTCACAGTCAATTTTACATAATACGTAACTTTTTATTAAGTTCATTGACAAAATGGTAGTAATAATAACATTCAATTGTATTCCTGGCAGAAGTTATGTATTTAGAAGTGATATTTTTAATACACAGCTAAGGTCATTGAATTGTGGAGGTGAAAAAAGTTGAGTAATTCAAATTCAAACCACGATGAGTCCAAGGACACAAATGTGTGTGTGGAGGCCTCTCCCTGCAGCTGTCTCCATCAGCTCAGAGCTAATCGATCACATATGGATCTGTGCCTGCTGATTGACACCCTCAATTAACGCCACATTTAGAGCCAGGACAATCTGCAGTGTCGATGTGGACATGAGTGCTAAAACAAAACATTTGGTGTAATGAGGCACTGTTTATGGCTTTTCTTGACAGTTTGTCTGGCCATCAAGTGCAGCTTTAAATTGAAAAACAGAAAACAGTGTTGTTAATCCAGTCGAGTAGTGCCAGACCCAGGCTGCAAAGAAGAATGCTTAATACATGCTGAAACTTTAGTCAATGTCAGCTTTGAAATACAGTATATGAGAGAACACCATATAAAAGTAAATAGTTTTTTTGCCCAATGAAGTGTTACAAATCACACATGCAGCTGAAATCTTTAAAAACAGGGTTGAGTGGAACCCCTGTGCCTATATATGTAGTTTTATAATCCTACAGGTTTTCAATTGCCTCTTTGCAAAGCTGAATTTGACATAAATACTATAAAGGTATCAGGATCTATATTGCAATTTTTTCCATGTTATATTGTTGTTTCTTAATCAAAACAGCTGGAGTTTCTTTTTTATTTATTCAGACAAGTAAAATAGGCTGGATTAACATGCTGTACCTTGTGAGGTCATTAAAACAGAAAGTGCTCCACTGTATTTTTATACTCCACACATGAATCACTTTGAATCACCTTTACCTACATTTTTTTATCGTTTTGTTTAGACTGCTTGATTGCTCAGTGTAACAAAATATGATGGAAACGATTTCACATAAGTGCCACTAAACAAAATTATTTGGAGGTTTTGTAGTATAAATAAGTTCCAGGGAATGAATCTGCGCTCCGGGGCTACAACTGAACATACAGTCCTAAAAACAAAGACAAGGAGACGGAAACCTAACAAACTGTTGGCCATGGCCTCTGACGAGGAACAAACCATGAAGGAGATGATTAAAGATCTACAAAAGGACATCACCAAACAGTACACGGATCTTAAACAAGATATTGATCATTTCAGAAAAGAGACAAAAGAACTGCACGGAGACGTCAAAGAAATTCGTGTGGAAATCTGTGAAATAGCTAAGAAGCAAGAAGAAGCGGAAAAAAGAATAAATGAACTGGAGGAGAGAGAAGCACTCGTTCATACGCTTTTAACTTACGCTATGTCCGAACAGCAAAGCATGAGAGAAAAAATTGACTACTTGGAAAACAAATCTCGTCAAAATAATATTCGGATATATCAAGTCAAGGAGGGAGCTGAAGGCGCGGATATGGCTGGTTTTGTTACGCGTCTTATAACCGAAACATTGGGAATCCCTGCCACTGAGTTGTTTGTGACAGCAGCGCATCGCTCCCTGACCTCGATGCCCAGCGCCGACGCACCTCCACGCTCCATAGTGGTGCGCTTTCTGCAGTGGAACACACGGCAACGAGTACTACAGTCTGCCTGGAAAAAGAGAAACATTAGACTCGGTGAAACCCAGATTTATTTTGATCGAGACTACTCGCAGAAAGTGCAGCAAGAACGGGCACTTTATGCTCCACTAAGACGACAACTGCGTGAAAAAAATATCAAGTCTCATATCCTTTTCCCGACTAAACTAAAAGTGTTCACGGAGGATCATACAACGATATTTAATTCACCGGAGGAAGCTATTGAGGAGTTGATGGCTCAAGGACTGCTTAAAGAACGCCCACCACCCGCAAAGAAAAGACTCCCTAAATCATCTCTCTCCAACTCGGGACTGTCAGTGGATGAAAAAAAGATGAATGAACTCCTAAAAGAGCTGCAAAGAAGAACTCTGACACACCAAAGACTGTAACCCCTAAGCAACAGTGTACAAGAGGTAATATAGCAGGCCTGCTGATTTGGCTATGTGCAGGTGATTTTTTTTTTTATTATTATTTTTTTTTTCTCTTTTTTTTTTAAAGAGAAGTTTACATAAAATGAAAATTAATAGCTTCCCTGAAAAATTTTCTTGTTTTTTTTGTATGTTAAATACTAGGCTATCGAAAGACCTAAAACAGGGACAACTTCAGTTAAAGGTATTAAATGTCAGGCCTGCCAAAAAACTATTATTATTCCCTTTTAGTTCATCAATGAAAGAACATAGTATATTTAGATGAACAAACCTTTGGGATTGATTGAAAAAAAAAGAGAAAAGCTGTCTACCCCCCCTACTGGACAATCTATTTTTGTCCAAGATTCCTAAAGAAAAATAAGGAATCAACTCCCAGGCGGACGGAAAAAGTCTGCAATTTTTGGAAGTCAAAAGCACAAATTAATTTGATACACAATTCACTTTTTGTCTTTTATTTTTATTGCTTTAATTTTTTTTTTCCTTTCTTTCTTTTTCTTTTTTTTTTTTTTTTTTTTTCTACCCTTCTTCCTGCATCCCCCCCCCAAAAAAAAAACACGTTTTCAAATGGAAAACAAATGAAATAAATATCATCTGTAACTAATTATTAACACAAAAACATACAAAACATGGCTGTGAATATAATAACATATAATGTGAACGGCTTGAATAAAATAATAAAAAGAAATAAAGTATTAAAACAAATAAATTTATTAGGAGGTAACATAATATTTCTTCAAGAAACAAGACTAACACCACAAGAACATGAAAAACTTGGAAAACTCTTTAAGTCCCAAGTGGCCTACTCATCCTTTCATTCTTCAAGAAGAGGAGTTATAATAATGATAAAAAAAAATCTAAATTTTAAAGTTGAAAAAACAATAAAAGATAAAGATGGTAGATTTGTCCTGATTGTTGGACACATTGATGAAGAGTACCTAACATTAATTAACATATATAACCCCCCTGAGGAAGGAACAAATGTAATAGAAAAAATTATTAAACTAATAATGGAGCATATAAAAGGTACTCTAGTTCTCGGTGGTGATTTTAACCTATTGATGAATGAAAAGATGGATTCTCAAAGCAAAGTTAAGCATAAGGCCCATAATGATGCTATAATGATGAAAAGGTTTTCAAATGACATAGGATTATCAGATGTATGGCGAACATTTCATCAAACAGAGAGAGACTTCACATATCTATCACCAGTAACAAAAAACTACTCAAGACTGGACTATTTTTTATGTTTTCAAAAGATATAACAAGTGTAAAAAACATAAAAATTGAATCCAGGTATTTATCAGATCATGCCCCAGTACAAATGGAATTATGCTTGAGAAAAAAAAAAGTGGGGCAATATCTGGAGATTTAACAATTCTTTATTATTAAAAGATGATTTTAAGGTAAAAATTAGAACAGTAATTAAAGAATACATAGAGTTAAATAGTACTGAGGAAATAAATCCAGTGATGCTTTGGGAAGGAGCAAAGGCAGTGATAAGAGGAGAAATAATAGCTTATGCATCTTTTTACAAAAAACAAATTGAGCAGGAGAAGAAAGAACTTGACAAAGAGATTAAACAAAATGAAAAAATCTATAAAAAATTTAAAAATGCTTCTGTTTTAAGTAAATTAGAAGAAGCTAAAAGAAAAATGAATAATTTATTAAATCTTGAAGTACAAAAAGATCTGTCAGTCTTAAGACAAAGTCACTATGATGGAGGTCCCCGTGCTGCAAAAATTCTAGCATACAAACTTAAAAAACAACAAAAGGCAGCTCTGGTGGAACAAATTAATATAAACTCAGAAACATTAAGAAAGTCAGAAGAAATTGCAAACCAGTTTGCTAAATTCTATGAGAATCTTTATAAAACAAATAAAAACCAGACGACAGAGGAAAACATATCGAGTTTTTTAAAAAAAATACACCTTCCCAAAGCAACCACAGAACAAAATAATAGACTTACAGAAAAGGTTTCTGAAAAAGAAATCCACACTCATATTAATAATCTAAAAAAGCATAAATCACCTGGTTGCGATGGTTTTACAAATGAGTTCTATAAAGAATTTAAACAAGAAATTTTTCCACTTATACACAAAGCTTTTAATTACGCTCTTGAAAATAATATCTGGGCAACCACATGGAATTCTGGAATTATAACTGTTGTCCATAAACCAGGTAAAAACAAAACCGATTGTGCATCTTACAGGCCAATTAGCCTGCTAAACACAGATCACAAACTCTTATCATCAATATTGGCCAGTAGATTATCAAAAATTATACCAACTCTTGTAAAGCCTGACCAAACTGGATTTATAGGTCAAAGATACCTTATTGATAATATCAGAAGAACCTTAAATGTCATACATATAGCACAAAAACAAAAAATACCAATAGGCATCCTCACACTTGACGCGGAGAAGGCCTTCGATAAGGTTTTGTGGCCGTATTTATTTGAAACTCTGGCAAATTTTGGTTTAGATAACACCTTTATTAACTGGATGAAAGCTATGTATAAGAACCCCATTGCTACTGTAAGAGTAAATGGAACCATATCTAATTGCTTTAAAATTTCTAAAGGATTAAGGCAAGGTGATCCATTGTCTGGAATTATGTTCGCTTTATGTATAGAACCACTTGCTGAATACATAAGAACAGACGGTAACATCACAGGATTACACGTTGGTAGTGAAAATCATAAGTTGTCATTATATGCAGATGATATTATTGTTTATCTCTCAAATCCAGAAGCTTCATTATCTTCATTGATGGAATTAATTCAAAAATTTGGAAGTATATCAGGATATACATTAAATATAGATAAATCAGAGATAATGCTAATTAGCTGCTCCGTAAAGGAAGAATTTAAAAAACAATATTTATTCCAGTGGGATAAAGACATGATACACTACTTGGGAATTAATATCCCAAAAGATTTAGATAAATTATATAATAAGAATTTTGAAGAATTAATAAATACAATTAAACAAGATTTTAATAAGTGGTCCTTGATACCATTCTCTCTATGGGAAAAGATTAAAATTATACAAATGAATATACTTCCAAGATTTTTGTTTCTTTTTACTGCTCTGCCTATTTATATTTCCTCCACTACCTTTCGACAATGGGACACTTTATTAACTAAATTTATATGGAATCACAAACGTGCAAGAATCTCACTAAATTACTTGAAATTAGAAAAAAAATTGGGAGGATTGCAACTTCCAAATCTTAAAACCTATTACCAAGCAGCACATATAAGAAATATTATTGAATGGATGACAGGAAAATTACAAACTAAGTGGAGAGAGTTAGAAGAGTATTGTGAACATGTCCCACTCAATACTCTACCTTTTATTAAACACAAAAAGGTAGTGATGGAAAAAATAGAAAATAAGTGGGTTGTAGAAACAATAAAGGTATGGAAACAAGTATTAAGGGAACAAAAAATTGAAAACTGTATCTTACTTAGACAAATTGATAATGATCCTGAATTTGTACCAAATAAATCTGATCAAACTTTTCATAAATGGAACAATAAGGGACTATTCATATTTGGCCAATTATTAGGAGAATCAGAAATGAAATCATTTGAACAAATTGCTGAAAAATTTGCAATACCCAACTCCCATTTATTTAGATATCTTCAAGTTCGTAGATATGTCCTTGATTCACTGAAGAATAAGAAAATTGAAGAGATACACCCACTTATTAAATACATGATCAGAACACATGACGCGGATATTGGAAAAAAACTACTAACAAAGATAGTCAAATTTATTAGAGGGGAAAAGCCAGAAATCCTAAATAAGATAAAAAATAAATGGGAAACAGAATTATTAGTAGAAATATCGCAAGCAGAATGGGAGCAAATCTGTATAAACATTCATAAAACAACAAACTCAAATTACTGGAAGGAATTTGCTTGGAAGATTATAAATCGTTTTTTTATAACACCAATTATGCAAAAGAAATATAAAAATATGTCCGCGAAATGTTGGCGACAGTGTGGAGAACAGAGAGCAGACCATAGTCATGTGTTTTGGTCATGCAAGGGCATAAAAAATCTTTGGGAAAAATCCATCATTGAATTAAATGAAATGTTTAATACTACTTTTGAACTTAATCCATTAACTTTATTGTTGGGAAAAACCCCAACGAATGTAAAAAAAGAAGATCTCCATCTATTTTTAATAATACGAATAACTATTATTAAACAAATTACAAAAAACTGGCAAAAAATTGATATACCTGATTTAAAATGGAAAGAATCAATCAGTAAAATATATGAAATGGAAGAGATAACAATGAAACTAAGAGACAAAATTGAAGAATTTAAAAATGGATGGAAAATCTGGAATGATTATATACAATGAAAAAGTGTGTAAAACTCAGTTTTGTCGCTAATATAATATAAGAGCAATGTTGGTATTGATGTTGTTGTTCGATTTTTATTTTTTTTTTCTTTCTTCCCGATGCCTCCAAAGTGTGCAGGAATAGGACTGTAGATAGATGCATATGATATCTACTGTATATGCAAATGGTAATAGTAATAGGTAGAGGTGTAGATTATTATTATTTATTTATGTATTTTATTTTATTTTATTCTATTTCTTTTTGCATGTATATGTATGTATATTGTATGTGTAGATGGGTGTATAAACATATATGTGTGCGTGTGTGTATGTGCTGTATGAATATATATATTGCATTTGTACGTACAGTGTGCCTACATCCATGTATGTATGTGCACATATATGTGTATGTATGTGTGAGTATATGACGCAGGTATTTATGCATGCATGTGGGTATTTATGCCGTATGTGTGTATGTGTGTGTATATATATATATATATATATATATATATATATATATATATATATATGTATATGTGTGTGTATGTGTGTGTGTATATATATATACATATACATGTATGAGTATATGTGTTTGTGTGTGTGTCTATACACATGGATATGTACTGTATATATATGCTTCTTTATATTATTTTATTTGTAAAAAAGAAAAGAAATTTGTTAAGTAACAGAAGATAAGTTTTAAAACACTTTTCACAAAATGCAAATAAAAAAAAAAATAAATAAGTTCCAAAAGTGTAAAATGCTAAAAGGCTAAAATTACCACGTAATTATGTCACAAGGTGAAACTAAATATTTTGAGCTTTGAAAATAGAGACAACAGAATTACCCCAAGCACCAATGATCAAAGAGGGCGGGCACTGTGCGTCAATAGCTTTTGCTCATTGCCATTCCTTATTGGTTGTTAGCTTTAGCCTTTTGCTAAGTGCTCTACAGGCTATAGAACATGTGCAGTTGTGTTTCGCCCTTGATTCTTTACGCAATGAGCAGGACTGTTCTGATCAATCAGAGTGGGAGTTACAGAGTGAGTAAGTAGCTGTTTTTTACAAACTCAAACTTTTTGAACCGGAAAAAAGTTTATGATTAAGAATTACCAGAAGATCCGACTGTTCCTAAAGGTGTAGAAGGTATTTCTGTCCAACACGAACAGTTTGTGTTTGCAGTGCGCACTAGGGAAAAATGCTTTCTTGCTTGTGGAGGGATTTTCCTGCTGCAGTCATAGAGCGTCCACTACGGCTGATTTACAGCAGCTAGCAATACTGTATCCAAATATTATAATAGGATTACCCATAAAAGAAATGAATCAAAACACAAGTTTGGCGATGTATTTGATGATGATGAAACAGCCTTCCAAAATGACTGGGGTCAGTTTTGCGTAATAGAAGACCTTTAATATTTTATGCTGTGTCTCTTGATTTATGGAAACTAAATGTAATCTTATAAGTATCCATAATTCATTCCAACAATTGTTGCAATAGTGACGCCACTGAAATGAATAACTCAGTTCACATTTTAGCTATTGACTCAAACATAGAAAGTACATGTTCTCTTTTCCATCTTGGACATAAGAATCCCATGCTTCATTTCCCATAATCTCCCCTAATTTCCACTAATCTCCTGATATCACCTCCTCAGCCCCCAATGCCACAGTGCACTGTCCTCCAGACTCAACACATCATTTGCTTGTTCCCCTCTTCGGGCAAACATGTACGTATGAAATGGCCCTAATTGCCATCATCAGCACCATCATCATTTGTACTTCATTAACAGGCTGCTAATGCCCTCTTCCACTGCCTGATTCACACATCTGCAAAGAACGCTCATATTCTGCGCTCCGGTACGCACCATTGACCCTCCAGTCTTTCTCGCTCATTCCGATCCCGTGATGAAGTAATCAGACTTCAAATGCCAAGTGACCAGAAAATGAAGGCAATACAATGAAGTCCATCTAGCCTTGCTTCTTGGATTTCAAAGCCCGCTGACCTTTTTTGGATGGGATGTCGCAAAGTCACTTCTGTCAGTCCTTGGCTTAGATGTGACCATGTGAACGAGCTGAAATGTCATTGGTGAATTAGCGCCCAGTGGCTAGTCCGGTGCCGTCTTGCTGTGCTTGCTCGATCATGGAAAATTCGCTGATGGAAAAAAATCGGCCATGTCAGTAATCCTTCTGACATGTCCTCTTCAGATTTCAAGAAGGCTTTTGCGCTGTATCATGCTGAAACTATTCTCAAAGGTGTTGGGACTTCTTCGCCAGGGCTAAAGGTTGCAGCTAATTTCCTGGCTGGATTCGCGAGGTCAGGACATTATAGGTCTCGGGGATTAGCAGGCGAGATGACCCTGCACATCATTAAATCCACTACAAAGACTTCGGCTTCTAAAGGAGCTTGTCGGTTTTATGCAGCTAAGGAAATAAGTTGTGAAAAAAGGATAGATATGTGCCAGATAGCAAAAATATGTTGTGAACTGAATCATTACCCAAGAGAAGAAAAACAAACAAGCATTATTTGTGTTCCAAAGAGTATTAGGTATATTTCTATTAAGCATTGATGTGCGTGTACTGTATATTACATACAGCCATGCATTGCAGTATGTTAATGGGAAGTTTTCTGTACTTTACAAAGAACAAGCATTGCCATATTTATGTTTTCTTGGGGTTTTATTATCTCTGCCTTGTAAACTTCACTGTGTCTTTGAATGCGTCTGATGTGCTATGAGCAGCTGGATAACTGAATTTCCCTCAAGATCAATAAAGTGTTTCTGTATGTCAGTGTCTATCCGTCTCTCATTTTATCTACTGTACATTGAAATTGGAATTATATACTTAATGCTTTTGAAACCTTACAGAACTAGTTACAATATTAGGGAGAGACACTACTGGTGAACAGGTAAAAAAAATTAAAAATTCAAAGCTATGAATGTAAAACTATTTCTTCATTTGTAAAAATAACTAAAATTGCACATAATTGCACATAAATTGCACACCAGAGCCATTGCATTGGTTAAAACATAATAAATAGCAAAGTTTTTTCAGAGGGGCTTTTTAGTTTTTGTGTAATAATTTGGGCGACATGGTGACACAGTGTTTTACTCCTCTGGTCTCATAGCAAAAAGTTCTCCCAAGTAACTCCCAGGTGGCCCGGGGCCTTTTCTATGTGGAGCTTGCGTGTTCTCACTGCGTTTTTTTTTTGTATAGGGGTTAGTATAGGGTTAGGGTTTTTGCATAACAAAAATGCAGAAGATAATAATATAATAAGATAATCAGACGAAGGAGCTTTCAACTTACCTCACACATGGAACCTCCAGAGACCTTCACCAGGCGGGGGCAGGCGTTCTCAGTTGGGCAGACTTGTCAAACTGGCTACGCCGCAACATCCTTTAAGAAACACGTCACATGGGACGTCACCTTTGACCAATTCATAAGTCCTGCCCCTAAAACTGTCAGGTACAAGCTTAGCCTAACAACTGTCTTATCAGAAAAACATCATACGATTAGCATGCTGTGTAAATACTCACAAAAGACACGTTCACATGCAAAAGTAGAATTTCACAAACTCGTCCTAACACAAATCATCTCCTTAATTCCATTCATCAGTGTCTCCTCACGTAGGGAGCTCTACACAAGTGCTCCGATCAGACAATCAATCAGAGCTGAAGCTGACAATCTTTACAGCTGACTGTCAAATGTTTGGTGTTTAGTTGAGCGATGCCAGATCAACCCGTCATACACAACGTACAATCCTACCCACTCTACCTCACTACAGACACAAGTGTTTCTTTCTATATCACATTTATCTAATCATCACCGTGTTTTATTCACTGCTGAGCTGGTTGTGTTGTATATACACATGACTGAAACTGAGCTTCTACCAAGTGTAGTGCTCTATGACACAAAAGGAAAGGAACATACAACTGTAAAGCAAGTGTAAGTTTTATACACACTTAATAATGTTGTTAAACATTGCACAATAAAATGTCTACCTTTATAGTAAAGGCTTAGAGAGACACTGCCTGTCACTGAGATATTGCCATTAATTAAGAAGTCAATATTTTAATTGTGATAAAAAAATCAGATACTAATTGATTTTAAAGGAGACCTTTTGTGATTTTATTTAGGAAGAAACTACGGTATATGCAGAATAATTCACATTTTGTTTATTGTAAAATGATCTAAAACGGCTTAGAAATAGAAGCAGGTCCATTGACTTCCAGTTTAAAACTGTAGAACTGATAAGCTAAGTGTTAAGCAACACATTTTAAATTACTGTTTGCTTGTTTTTGTTGGAAAGTGACTACATGACAATTTTGAACCATATGTTTTACTCTGAATTAGAATTTTTGAACAAATATGTGAGAATATGTGACAGGGATTTTCTGAGCACTGGAGCATCAGCTGCAGGACAATACAAAATTAATCAAACATGCATGAATCAGTCAATCCAAACACAACTTTGGGTAAAGTAATTTTGAGAATACACTGCTGTAATATGGCTAAAAACTAATAAAATATCTTTTTTTTTTTTTTTTAATTCGTCATGGTATGAAGTGATTAGGATTTTTTCAGCCCAGTTTCTGGAGAAAACATTGATATAGGTTACAATGAAATGCGTACAATTAGCACATATTTACACATTTTTTTAATGTCAATATGCTACAAAAAGCCAAAATGTAAAATAACTACAAATTTTGGTTGAAGCCATGTTTGCGACATTTTCTTTGGGTTTAATGTGTAAATCTTAAAAATGTACCCATATTAAGTAACTTGAAGCCAAACTCACCTATTAACCTAAAAATGTTGCCACTTTGCTTCAACCAAAATTTGTAGTTATTTTGCGCTTTAGCTTTTCGTAAAATACGGACGTAGAAAAGACGTGAAAACGTGCTTATGGTACGTTTTTTCCATTTTGTCGTCTATCTACATTTTCTCCAAAGACTGTGTTGATTTGTAGTATCTTAACAACACTACCCAATATTCTGTTTACACTGTCTTTTGTGTTGTCACTGTTGTTGTGTGTTGTTTTTAACTGGCTATCATTCAGAAATTAGTTTTCTTGCAGCAGGTCACAGAGGTTTAGTAACTTGTAATAGTACCTTTTATATTGACATCTTTATAGTGACATATTCACTGATAACTATCCTATAAAAAAGTCGAAAAAGAAAAAACATTGTGCTACGTCTAGATCCCATATTTCTCCTTTATCATCACAACACACCTCGAGAACAAAACTCGTCTTGCTGTTTTGAATTCTCTCCAATCTACTCCCCAGGTTGATCAAATCCTCCAAACACTGAAATACTCGCTCATCCTAAATGACCTGCTCTCCCCTGACGCTTTGAGAGCCTGGTGTTCGAGTCATAGATCAGTAGCTTGAGCTGCAGAAAACAGCTTTCCTCCACCGTATGTGTCCGTTCCCCGGGGAGGCGGAGTCTGATCCCTGTCTGTGTCATTGCCAACGAAATGAAGTCCCCACAGTACGGGCAGATCGGCGCGCCTGTCAGAACTCCCCTCTTCAGCCGCTGCGTCGCCATATGTTAAAGCAAAGTGAGAAAGTTTGGCGTGATTCTTGCCCCGGGGAGGAGTAGATGGTTGACGATGAGCGTTCCTGTTGTCACTGGCATATGGCTCCTGTGGATTCCATTGTCAGAAAGTGCGGAGGAACGACTCTAGACTGCAAATGAACCGGTGATGGTGTGTAGCCGGGCCAAGAGCTTCTATAGTGAAAGTAATTAAAAATACCTAATGATCCTTCCCAGAGTAATCCCTTTATCTCGATTGCGATTGAACTTGCTCTCATGTGATTGCCATTGAGATGTGAGTGGTGTTAGGCTTCAAACGTAAAGCAAATAAAAGGATTAGAGAAGCGTTTTTAATGGATAATTCTGTATTTTTTATGGTGCATGGTAAGAGACGAGTGAATCTGCAAAACTGGAGATTCCACTCTTATGAATCATATGGACCACAATTCTGGCTTTGATGTTTACTAAAATACATAAAAAGTTAGTTTGTCTTAAAATTGCTCTGTTGAATTTGCTGTTTGAAACATATTTTGCTCACTTGCCTAATGCATTCAGAGCCTCAAAATGAATCACAACCATGTGCTTAGACTGAGTGTTACTAACTGCTAATGTTAGTCAAATGCTAGCAACATAAACAAACACTTCCTGGGTTTTGTGGTCAAGCTGTCCATTAATTTAGCTAAAGCTACTGTATGTACTGGTATGCTGCGGGGAAAGTTTAAACACAAATAAACAAAAATCAGTATATTGCTTAAGACTCGAATGCTTATTTGAAAGCTTTAACAATGTATTAGCTTTGTAATGCTAGCTCTCTACGTAGCTAACTGTAGCTTAGCCTTTCAAATCCAAACCCTACTTTAACAATCTAACCTTAACCCCCCTCATTTGAGAGAGAATACTAAAAAGAAATGCTACCATGGACATCCACTACTTTAGCAGTGCAAAACTTCCGTAGACATACATCAGCCAAAACAATGTGAAAAAGTAAACAGAACATCCATGGCTCATAACGAATCTTGCAGTTTATTGGAGTGCAGTCTCCGGGTCAGCAGATTCATGCTATTGCAAGGAAAAGGCGCTCTCGTTATTTGAGTTACATAGAGATGCATTAGTAGAGAGCTGCATTAGCGTTGGCCTAGTTTTAGACATGATGTCTTGCCTGATTCAACACTCTTCTTCTTTTATCCCAATTTCGAGGAAGTGCGGCTGATAGCTGGTTTCAAGACAAAATATATCCATTTACAAAGCTGGCACTTTGAGTCTGCCAAGTGGTCAAGTCTGAGGCATTGAAGGCTGTGTCATAGACTGGTCAGTGCAGAAGCCAATGGCAGGTTGTGGATGCTATTATCACCAATTGCTATATTCTAACTTTTAGGGTATATAACTGGCCCAATCCAAGCTTCTTCTCCAGTTGCTTCTTTTACAATATCGTTTAATGCAGGCCAAGAACCCCTATTTGTAAATAGTCCAAGGACCCTCTGTCGTTATACACATTACACATTGTTATCATTCGAAGTTTCTGAAATTTAAACCAAGTTCATATCAAATTTTGAATAATAGTTCCTTCACTGGTTCATTGGCATTATTTCTATTTGTTTCGCTAAAGCTCTCGGATTTATACAACAGACGAATGTTGTAAACAGTTTAATAAAAAAATAAAATAAATAATCAGTGCTAAATACTGCCATCTAGCTTCAGAACACCCACAACACAGAAGAATTAGCCTAGGTCCAATTAAAACAACCGGCATGAGGCCGACTGCAGGGCCGGTAGCACTCGGACATGTACTGTATTTGAGAAAGAACAACTGTGCTGGAGATCAATAAGACGCTCATCTGGTGATTATTTTCATTAGAAGGTAAGACTCTCAGGCCTGTCAAAGTACATCACACATTTAGACACAGCTTTAGTAGCTTAGCGCTTAGCTGTTTGTCTTGGTATGGTTTATGCTTTATTAGAGCAATAAATTGCCATTGAGCATTTAGTTTATGACAAATGAGTCCTGTAATAAGCTTGTTTACAATTTTCTCTCACGCTAAAACAGAGCTTTTCCTCAAACTCTCAATAATCTTTCCTTGTCTAACTTTTGGAGTTTGAAAACTGATAAGTCAGTCAAAAAGAACAAATACAATAGTCAGCATCTATTTTTTCATACAAATAACTTTATCTTCTTGACCAAGAAAATATTTAGCAGAATGTAACGATGTGTCAAAAGAATCTTTTAAGCCTAAAATACGTCTTTAGCTGAAGACAGTAGGTAGGGTGCAGTGCCACAAAACGCCAAAGATGGTGCTCCTTTAAACTTCTCTACTTGGAGCGAGGCCTCTCCCCTTACATGAAGAGAGCAGGCCATCTCTTAAAAAGAATAATACAAATCAAGTACATACATTCATTACATACAAAAAGGAAGATTTGTGAACAATTACTCAAGAGACTTTTTTTTTTTTACCTTTTGCAGCTGGACATATGAATGACAGACACATACAATCATCCCTGACTTACAGATTTGTGGTCCTTTCATGAAATAATACGATTAGATGAAGTTGAGCTTCTATAAGTCTCCATTTGTATTCAAAGACATGAAGAAGTCACTGTGACCTCCAGAACTTTTCCATACTGCTTTTGCCTTAAGTTTTGCTCTCAACTTCTTTGTTCTTCTTCGAGTTTGCTTCAGTGACCACATTAGGCGTGATTGTTAGCATGCTAGCACCCTGCTCTTTGTATTCCTCTGTGTGTGCCCCATTTAGTGAAGCGGTGCTGCTGGCTAATGCAATCCCAAGCCCAGCGCTCCTATTAATCACCCGCTTCCCAGGAAGGAGGGTTCATTAGGAGGTGATTCTCTTAATGGAGACCAGAATGGCCCATACTTTAAGTGGTTGCCGAGTCAGGGCACGAGAGCCAAATCCGCCCACAAGAGAGGTAGGGGCTGCTTTGTGAAAGGAGTCTGCTAAATGACATTATCTATGGGCTCTGGGACCGCTCACATAAATAAACTTGGAGGTGGTCCGCTTTGAAAATTCAGGTAAAGGAAACCGCTGCAGAGATTAGATCAGGTTTCTGGTTCCAAAAGAAATATGACGAATTAATCTCATGGGGTAATGCAGGTGTCTCCGTGACAAATGCCGCCAGAAAACTTCAGCGGGCCAAGTAATTATACCCAAATGAACTTGTCAAGAGCTTGTAGGGAGACTATCGGATGAGTTAGGATCTACAACACTCTTCCAGGTTCAAGACAAACGACTTCATCCAGTGCATCTTCCGTACGCTGACGAAATGATAATATGTTGCCGGGGCTAAAAAGTGTGGATTTAACATTTGGAAAGTGCTTCTGACAACACAGGTAAACGATGCGGCTGCTTAGCGGAGATGGAGAGCAAACTGCAGGGCACACTTGTCATTTTGCTACTTGGAAACGTTTCACCTACTAAAAGAGGTAATTCATTTTATGTCTAATGGCGGGAAGTCAATACTATGCCTTGCTATGATGTTGGTGAATGTCTTGTTTGTAACAAATTGTTTGATATTTGTTTTTAATATAAAGGAAAGAAAGTTTTGTTTTTACCTGTCTCTATCTTTGCTCACCTGGCTCCTGGTTATAAATATAGGGTAAAAAAAAGTCTTATGAAGCAATGAATGTCAATGTTGGAGGTAAATCTTGCAGTTTTGAATGGGAGGTCAGATCTGTTTCTATTTTACACGGGTTGTTACAATATACTGCATATGAAATTTGTGTACAATAAGAATAATAACTTGAAGAAAACACATGTTCTCTTTAAATATTAATATGACATAATATTTGTTGGGATTTTAAAATTCTTAAGTGAGACTTGATTGACAGTGCATTGGAAATGACAATAAATATTATTTTAATTTAATTTAATTTAGGGCCGTAAAGAAAAGCAATTATGCAAATTTTAAAAATGCAAGAACAGTCACTGACACAAGATGTCTCTGATTTATTTTTGCTCTAATAAATCTTTACAGGTTGTCAACAATAACTTTAGGTGTGTTTTCGGCTGCACAGTGACAAAGTGGATAGCACTCTCGCACGACCTGGGCCTTTTTGTGAAGAAATTGTGGGTTTCCTCCGGGCACTCCAGTTTCATCCACCAACCAATGTTAGGGTAATAGCCTCCAGCTACGGCAGTCCTGACCAAGCCTGTAGCAAGAAGAACTGGAGCACTGCACTGTGGCACTCACTGCTCTTGAGGTAATGCCCCAAAGGCACTGAAGGATGGGCCAAAGCAGAGGACATATTTCCCTAAGAATCACCTCCTAACCTTACACATGTTGTGACGTGGTGTGGGCGTAGTTCACACGCACCACTCTCTTCATTTTCAACAAATGCTATGTGCTGATTGTGTTTGTGTGAATGTTCTTTCACACGATAATTAAAGCAAAATCTCTTTCATTAAACCAGCTAATGGCATTCTGAAAATGCCCCAACAGCGGATATATCAATAGTAGTGTCCTTTGCCTGACCAGTCAGCCCCTCCTACATTCTGTTTGAATGCAGAAGGGTCTGAAACTGAAGAGATAGCCAACGATTTCGTCGTCCAAAGTTAGGACGATCCAATCACAAACGTCCCCTCCTCCCCCTCCCCTCCGCAATTTCAAAACTTTTTTCTAACCGTTTCAAAATAACCAAGACGGCGGACGTAGCTGACAGATCATTGTTTTCGGCTATAGCTTCGGTTTTAAACAATTAGGGACGTATCAATCAAACCGTAGCAGCAAACCGCGTTCAGGGCCTTCATATAGATCAATGCTCCATTGAAAAAAATCCTTGCGCTACATATTTACTCTAACAACCTGTTTAGCGCGTCGCTGCATCGGGGGAATTTCCGGGTTTTCTGTGATTGGTTGATTCCGCGCTCGGAAAGCCCGTCCTCGAAATTGATCCCCGGCGCTCTGATCCCAGACCCTTACGTCTTTGGACAGTGTCTGTCAAAGCGTGTAGGGACTGGCTGGTCAGGCAATAGTGTCCTTGGTCAAGGCATTTCCTTCATACGTTCACACAGGACATAACATTAAAAGACATACATAGGTGTAATATACTGTACATTTCCCTATTTTAACTCTATCTCTGACAAGGACGGAAATTTCCGTCTTTTCGCGTCCAACTGTAGTCTGCCAATGTTTAGCCTTTTATTATACAAGACGCAGGGTTTTTTGATGCACGTGCTGACTTTGTCTACAGTCAAATACACGATGCAGTTCTACAGATTCACACTAGGACCCACAAGTCACATGACTGGGAAATGCATGTGGTCATTGTTATCATCTACGCAATTCTGTTTTACAAAGCAAGACTGAAAACAAAGCTTTCTCTCCCATGAGTGAGATAAAAGAGGTCAGAGCAAGTAAAACTAATGTACAGTATTTCTTCATTTTTGGAGGGTTAAGTATTGTTTATGCACCATACAAGAGAAAAAATCTGTATAATCTGCATCAGACAGCAGAACACTGATGTGCTGCTTTCCTGTCTGTAACACAGCTTTTGTTGGTTTCAAGATGAAAAAGACACTTGTCCTAATTGTTTTAATCATGTAAAACTTCTATTTTTATCCTGGAGACATTTTTTCATTGCAATTACTCAAAATCTTGCACCAAAAAGAAGAACAGACAAAAACAACAATGACATAAAGTTTGATTTATAATTGTCTCTTTCTCCATCTTTTGGTGAAAATGACAAGAAACAAAAGGAATTTCAAATGCCTAAAAAAATGTAGAACAATTATTACAATTATTATTTTTAAATTGAAAGTAGACACATGTAGGTCTCATTAGATGTTCAACATATCATTCCAGTTGTACAAAGTTTTTGTGGGGCTTTGAATAAGACAAAAACGAGGACAGGGCTGGCAGTGAAAAAGTTAAATCCCATCCCTGCAAAATAGAGCCCATGCTTGCGTTTGTGTCTGGATGAAAGTTACCTAAGCAGTCTTTGATAATACAACACAAATCACTGCCTCTAGGGTGAAATATAGAAAAATACCTCATGTTTAGATGATTATCAGCTAATGAAATACATTACCTTGAATATGAGCCCGAATCTCACTGTTTTCTCATCTCACGCCCCGGTGCCATCCTTTTCTCTGCAGACTCATGTTAATTTGTCCACAAGATAACCCATCGGCAGCTATTCATCTGAGAAGTACTTGCGTGTCTTTCATCTGTGCCTTCTTTCCCTGTTTACTTTGAGCTCAGGTGGGTGATTAGATAGGCTAGCCCGGCCTATTCAGCACGCAATCTTCCCCCAGTCAATAGCAGCAAATATTAATGATGTTTTCCTGCAACGTAGCGCGGTTCAGGGGCTTGCGACTAGGTAAACAACAAGTGCTGGCACGAAAAAAGGAAGAAAATATAGAAAACTCCCAGCGCTAAAGACGGGTTTTAACTGTGTCCTCCATGTGTCCATAACCTCATCAGGCTGAATAATTGTGACGGTGTAGAGAGAAGATTACCCACAGGTGAAAAATGTCCTTGTGTCCCCAGTGCCAGGAGTTAGCGGAAGGCTGAGAGAGAGCAGACTGCTGTCACGTCCTTTGCCTGACTAATGAGACATGGTTCCAACACAACACTTTGACTTTTATGCTCTCCCACCCAGAGGCTCCCTGCGCTTTACAGCTCCGATATAACTTTAATTACTGCCAGAGCGTGATGGAAGTTTGACATTTAGAGGGATAACTTCACTTTGCAGGAGCTGGCTGGCTGTTTGCAACCACTTGGGGCTGCTGATTTCTTTCTAGTTTCTTTTTGGTTTTGTTCAAGCTTGTTTTAGATGCAAGCCAGTCAAATTTTTTCAACTTCAAAATGTATTATTTAGACGTTTGAAGAGAAGACATTCTAAATCTGGATCTGCAAGTGGAACTACAAACTGTTGCCATAGGCTTCAGTATGCTGAAACTGTCCAAAGAGAGCACAAAACAAGAATCTCACACAAGCAGATAAATACTTTTGAAGCTGCCTGAAGTGTTCGACTAGGGGTGTCCAAACTTTATTCACTGTGGGCCGCAATTTTGAAACGTATACTAAGCGGAGGGCAGTATAATACATAGCTGTAAAGTGGATCATTCAAAGTTTGCATTTGACCTAATTTTAGTAAACTACCACACTTTTAATAAGGCATTATACATCTGTTTTAGGTTTATAGAATATCAAAACGTTAGATATGCGTAATTATAGAATATTTTCTCAAATTTCACATTAAAAACTATACTTTTTTATTTAGGCCAATCTAACAGGAAGTTTGAGGGTAAAAACATGATCTAAGGGCTGCAGTTGGCCCCCAGGCTGCAGTTTGGACATGTCTGTGTTAGACTTTATATTGCACTAAAATAGATTAAACCTTGCCCCAAAAATGAGTTGTTTACAAGTTAAATTGTAAATTCTGCACAAAATTGGGTTGCTAACTGTTGAAATTTAAGAGGAAAATCAGCACCATGTGAACGCTAGTGTCTGCAAAAATGGCGACATTCTGCTAAATGTTTCATCTCAGTTCTCACGGATGTTTCAAGCTTAAACTGAACTTAAAACAAAACTAAACGCAGAATAACCTTTTTTTTTCACTGTCAAACTGTGTATATGGGGTCAAAAATGAATTATCAACGTTTTTTTCTTGACTAGTCGACTACTAAAATTCAGTAGTCGTGCAACCCCTAGTAGCAGGGTAACACGGGCTGTTAGCGCCCTGGCGCCGCCGCAGAGTCAAGCTAAACAAAGATGGCTGCTCCCGTGGATGTACATGTTTCTGTTGCTTTTGATGCGGTTTTAGCAGAAATACTGAGTCATTTCTTTTTGAAAGAGCATGAGTGACACTTGTTCTATTCCCCCGCCGACATTGGGATACACCATTACGAGTTGTTGCTGTGATTGGCTAAGCTCAAATAAGGTCGGCCGCTCACCCAATCAGCTCGAAGTATTTCACTAAACGCCTCACCTTTTCTCGAACGTCTTCAGCTAGTAAAGTCCCCGATGGATATAGTGAGAACTCAGATAGGAGTTCAACACATTTCCATCTGGCGTGAGCCCGGTTATGAGGAAGCCCTTCCATGGCTCACTTTTAAGTATGATGATTGGACAAGAAAGAAAACAGGCTCAAGTGAAAACCAGATGCAAAAAAGCAGATATTAAAAAAAGTAAGACCATCACCATTGTTGGCTTAATTGTGTAATAAACTGACGAATTTCCAGAACTACGTAGACGTCAAAGAAGAATTTCTGCCACCTATTGGGGCAGACAAAAGTTTTCTTTTTTATTCTATTTGATTCAGACTGTATTCATTCAGACTGTATAAATTAAGAAAACAATGATATATGTGAATGACATCAGTTGTTCATCCAGCATACCTTTGCAGGTTGAGACCTTTCAAAAAACTCAAACAGCCATTATGTAGCTGAACTGCTCCAAAGTTTACCAGTCTGGGGAATCCTGGCCCATTTCAAACAGTCTCCTTCACCAGTACTTTATTAGCATTTCATCAGTTTACTTTCTCAGCTTCTCACTCTGACTTCAAACAAGCATTTTTTGGGCTTTAAGGTGAAGATGGACTGCTCTTAGCGGAGTGGCTGTTTGGCCTCAGAAAAGTAAAGAAGCTTTGTTATAATAGACCTCTCTTTGACGAGTGAGGGATTATATTAGCCTTATAAACTGGGGAATAAAATATTAGTTTCACTAAAGCCACATAATTACACTGACAACAATCAATTTGCTGTCTCTAGTTTTGGTGAGATATACAGTTACAAGTTGGCTATAGCCTATGCCACATGATGTATGAAGTATTGAGTTATGAGTTATAATGTAGGCTATTGAATTTTCTATGACATGTGCATGAATAATAAAGACAAGCAAAACGATTTAAAACATTGACATTACTGACCCCATGTCGAGCATCGATTGCACCAATGTTTCTCAAAGAAATCATTATTAAAACATCTTTACTTCAAATCTTACATTGAGCTGCTTTTTTTCTTCTTTTAAATCCGAAGGTTAATTACAGTCATTAACAATGTAACTCATTTTTCACATCTGTATTTCTATCTCCGACATAAAGGGCGTTCTCGTGTCCTCACAAAGAAACTGATTGAATTCCAATGCCCACATCTCAGCTCTGATTGGCTCTTCGACAATCCAGTGTGTTTCTGCTCTCCGGGGCTCAATCACCACGGTCTGATTGGTGATCTTAACCCGCCCTGACCCTTCTCAAATGGACTGTCCCAGAGCGGTGAGTGGGTGGCCCCTAACCGCCCAATCACTCCTGCTTTTCGCCCAGACAAAGGGGGGAGTTTAAAGTGTTTCAGTGATCTCAGGTAGGATGTGGGGTGAGTTCTGATCGCCAGCCAACTCTCTGTCACTGATCCAGGCTGTGAGAGATCGGAAATGTGTTAGCGGGAGAACACAGAGCTAATCTTGGGGTAAACAGCGAGAGATGAAAAACGCTGCTTGCGAAGAATCAATCTGATGCAATTAGCAACAGCATCTTGTAAAAGTAAACAAGTCTCCTGCTTCGATAAAGATTAATTAAAATGTTTTCAGTCAATCTTGTGAAAGCTGGATTTCAATTTGACAATTCACTTAGAAAAGAATCAAACAAAAACAGCTGGACTTGCTTAGTTTTTAACAACCAACAGTTTTACTCTCAAGCAGAAAGTTTCTGAAGGGGCTTAAATTGAAAAAAAAAAAGCAAGATTAGATCAATGTCATACTGTGGAACATTTTAGACAAAGCAGATGGTGTTACAGGTTTAAACTTAATTGTTTGTTCATTTTTGTGTTGAGCTGAGAGTAACTCCATCAAATAGAAATTTAGAACAATACTTTAGTGCATTTTTCATTGAGCTATACACTGTATTAAGCCATAATGTAGAAAAATAAAGCTAAAATAATTAAAAGTCAATTTTGTTGATATGCAAGTCTGATTAAAGTAAAAACACAGGTTTCTATGCATGTTTTAATGTAACAAACTGTTCTATCATTGGATAAAAAGCTACACCGTGTGTCTTTAAAGTAAACATCATTATATTAAAGATGAACTGTCTTTTTACAGTGATGCCAAATTAACCTAAACATACATGTTTTTGGAGGAGGGAGGAAACCGGAGTACCCGGAGAAAACCCACGGTGACACGGGGAGAACATGCAAACTCCACCCAGCGAGATCGTGAGATGTTGATATGGTCCGACCCGGGAGTCGAACCCATGACCTCTTTATTGGGAAGCCAGAGCTCTAACCACTCTGCTACCGTGCAATCCAGTTGTATATATGTATGTTTTTAATCTTTTTCTGCAGGTTAGGGGTTTTAAAGTAAACCTAAACTTCCTAAGCAACAGGACATTTACCCAGAGCCAAACAACAGAGGGCGCAACAGAACAATTTGAAGTCGACAATATCAAACCACTGTAAACAAAATAACCATAGACTGGGACAACTCACGGACTATTAATCTAGAAACCAACAAATATAAAAACAATGGATTAAAGAAGCAAAAGAAATCAGAAAGTGAGGCCCATGCAATTTGAATCGAGACGAAGAAGCTTGCCAACATTCCTGTACATGGAACAGCCTTCTCTATAGACAAAAGAATGACAAGGGGCATGGTCAGCCCGGTAGACCTTACGGGTTCGCTGGGCTGACCTTGCCTGGGAACTGCAGCTAATAAGACACCTAGGCAACGTGCAACGCCTCTGATGAAGTCAGAAGTGACTGTCAAAATTAGTCAGGTAATAAATCATCTCTTACCGATACCTGTCTGATATTGAAGAATACACTTTCATCAATGTTTTTCTGCAGTTGACCCATCCTTTAATCCCTCTAGTGTCTGCCTTTATAGATAATATATAACATATTTATTGTTCTTAGGTAATAGAACAAACATTAAAAGCAAACACTTTCACAACGAAAGCAGCCTTTCCATCAGGAAAAGTTACATGGTAATCACAGGTTCTGACTGTTGTCCATGGCATGGGGAAGTTGCGTGATGTAACCTCAAACTTTGCTTTTTCTTGAGCCAGACAGAGCAGTGCATCAGGCTGATTGCTGTGGACGCCGTTCTGAGCTGTCGGTCAAAGCCTGGCTCACTCCATCTCACTCAAACTGTTGGGAAACGCAAAGACACTTTCACTGCTCTGTTTTAAACACTAGCATTTCCCCCCTAACATTTTCAGGGGAGACTTGGACAGACTGATTTTGCTGGAGGCATATAAGAATGACTGAATAATGATTAGTAAGCGACACTGGTCTTATAGGAAGCAGTTAGAATGTTGAGGTCAAGTCAAGGCCTGAACATAATGTCTTTGAGCAACAGTCAAGACATTTGTGGTGTCTGTAATAGGGGTGAACAAGGTTAACCGATTAACCGTGACTAAGTGCTTAACCGAGTGAGTTTTTTTGCCCGGCTAACTGACATAAATATGCAATTTCTCCAGCAGAGCACGCTATCTGCCTCTGAACAGCTCTGGCATATGTCAGAATGGAAAAAAGATCGCTTACACTCCAAATCAATGTTTATCTCATAAGGACATTGCAGACGTGAGACATTGCAGTGTTTATGGCCTAGAATCAATCATGCATGGTTTTATTTACTTGTATTTTATTTTGGAGAGGAAAAAAGACTGAATTAGTCAGCTTAGGTCGCAGAAACTTTAAAACACGACTCTATATTTATGATTGATTTTACTGAATACACACTAGAACAAGGCATTGAGGCTTTTATTCAGAAGTGTTGTGCACAGTTCAAAGGCCTGTCGCTGTTGCTGCTCTTTGTTCACTCTTGCGGCGTGCTGTGTCTAATTATAACATGTCCAGTGAAAAACAAAACAATAAAATGTTTTGCGTTAACTTAATCGGTGAACCAATTATTGACCATGAAGGGCTCCAACTAACAGTTAAAAGAACATTTAAAAATCTGCATCCCTAGTCTGTAATGAGTAATAATTTAGTGAAGAAGTTGGACCATCTCATCTGTCAGACCAAGACAGCTTACTAGACCAAAATGTGTATATTTGTTTTGTATTGTATTGTATTGTATTTACCCCACTGCAGTTTGGATCAGATACACAGATACTATACAGTACATAGTTACATCAAATAAATACTTTTGAGTTCTAGACCGTTTTAGCCGACTGATTGGTGGGCAAAACACAAGCCTTTACTCCATAAATAAGTTGTTTGGTCGACCACAGCCCAACACATTCGATTTTAGGTCATGATGCAAAAGTTAGATTTTATTATTGAAAATCATTTTAGATTTAATTTTTTTCATCCTAAATATCTGTTAACGTTTTCTTTAACAGTAAATGACTTTATGACAGTCCCAAAGTTGTCCAAGGTTCTGCATTATCTGAAGAGGTCACTTCCTAAGAATGAATCTGTGGTGAATGTCTGTTCTTCTTTATCCTTGCTATTTGTACCCTTGCACACTTTCAGCCCCTAAACCGCAACTATAACTCTGGACGCTCCCAGAATCCTCACAATAATTTTAGTTGTGCTTTCAAGTTCATGAAGGCTAAACGAGTAAAGGATGGCTGCCTGTGTAGTTGCCGAGATAGAGACATAAAAACTGTCCAGATAAAGAAGTTAGCAGAGGAAAGAGCTGCCCTCAGGTGCAGCTGTGTGGACTGCTCTCAAAAGATCTACTGTTTACATCTCCAGGGGAGAAAAAACATCTCACAATCTTCCATTTAAAGTCAACCAAAGGCCAGTTAAGGTTACAAGCAGAAAAACAGCACTGTCACTAAATCACTTCTGTGTTGATCGTCAAACATCAAGTTGTATTATACATTCTTTCAAAGAATGCACTCTCATTTTGTGAAATACAAATGTTGTATATGGCTTAGTCATAACCATAACCCTGGCTCAATTTTAACACCACTCACGAAAAAATAATTATATTAAAAAAATGCACTTATATTACAGGCCTATTATTGTGTCAGGGCAAGGACAAACATTTCACATAAATAGAAAATGGATTTAATCTCTGACCATGTTTTGCCTCAAAACATAATAATTTGAAATCTATGAGAATTGTAAAGGTTTTTACTGGAATAAGTGTGTTACTTCTTAAAAAAACACCTAGCCTACAATGACTGGCACACTAAATGTTAGAGTGACACATTTCTACATTAAAATTATAATTTAATGCATTCTATTTTTGTTTTGAGTCAATTTGGAGAAGTGCATCTTATAAAAAACAGCCACTGCAAAGGTGAAAAACAGGGTCTGTGTGTATTGAGGCAAATTGATTTTTATATTGAAATGGGAAATTCAAAATTATAAATGACCCACTTTCTGTTTGCTTGATCTCAAAAATATATTAAACAGGAAATCATGTCACACTCTAAATGCTTTTTGCCTGTGGAGTGGTCCTGAAAGCCCCAGGGCAAGTGCCCTAGAGACTAAGCCCCTGGTAGTGAAGGGTTTGTGTGGGCAGTGTGAGATCCAGATACACTCTCTGTGATTTGTATTAGAGCAGTCAGAGGTAGTGAACACTCACTGTCCAAAACTGTTGGACAGAACACCACACTGGCTCGGACTCTGGGGCTGGAGAAAACCCTCACCAGCCGCTAGTGGGACTGACACGCTGTGGACAGACAGTATTTGGTGCTTAATCTTCCACTTGAACTTAACGCCTGTCACTAACTATGTGTTTTGAAACTGTTTTAAATCAAATTTTGCATTGTGTTCATTTCTATGGCAGACGTAAGGCACGTTAGTATTAAAAATATTAACAAATCTCCAAACTCCAAGCACCAAACTTATCAGTCAGTTTCAGGGAAATGCATATGCATACACGCTAATAATATCTTACTCTTTTCTGTCTATTTTGTAATTGTCTTATTGACAAGTGCTTTGGGTGAAGCCAAGTGGAGACATTATCTTTGGGTTTAACAGCTACATTTAAGTTTGAAATGAGAAAAAATACTAAATGTAGAGCTGGGGCTTGGAGTTGGTTAAGATTATGATAAGGATTTCCTTAGTATTCATGAATAATAACACATTTTGACATCAAAATGGTGAAACTGTGTGGTATATACATACCTATTTCAGTGAAATTGGGTTGAGCAGTGTTGGAGAACACTGTAATCTTTAATGCTGATTTTAATTAATTCTCTGAAGCTAAAGTTAATTCATGTCATACATTGAGTAAGTTCAGGATGTCCAGGGACAGATCACCCACTGGCTTCAGCCTGGAGTCTCTTTGAAAATGGTGTCGCTAATGCTTAGTCTAGTTATGATGCTTCATGCCCTGCTTTCAACATTTCTGTGCTGTACACCTCCTTTCTGCCTTTAAATATGTGTGTGACATACAAGTGGGACCTGTAGGGACAAGTGGGACCTGTAGGGACAGCATAGGACTTCTTATAAACTTTAATACTTTCATTCAGACAAACTTTCTAGGTGTTTTGTTTTTAAGGGTGTATTTCAGAAATCCACAACAATATTGGTGTTTTTAGTTTTAGTTTTTTTTCTACTTTGTTCAAATAGAAAAAAGAAGAATTCTGCTAAAATGCATTTTTGTAGTTAGTTAGTAGTTAGTATGCTGGACACTTTCAGGCACTTCCAGCCTTATTATGCCACATTCCTTGTAAAAATATAATCTGAATCTCACCATGGTTGATGTTTGCCATTATTACCTCCCATAATCTCAAGCACTTCGATTAAAAATGCTGCTCAGAATCACAAACATTTCTCTCAAATCCTTCTGCGGGAAGAGTGTCAGCTTGAGCAACGGTCATTACTGTGAAAGCTCGACTGTTTTTACTCCCAAGTCCGTCTTTACATCCTGCATCCTTAATGTGCGTCTAACTTATTCACCCATTACCCCAAGCGTCTCCTGTTAGCTCTTGTTTACCTCGCCATGCATCACGTCCAAACATTCAATAAATCAAACCAATGTACACGCGCGGATAAGCTGCTTTTTTTAAAAAACAACATCCCTGTTTCACTGATACACGAAACTGAAGACGGATTTAGCATTTTATCATTTTGCATTCAGGCGATTTTTCCCGCTACGCACGCCGGTTCGACTCCGCAGACATTACACTGATGTTGGAAAGGTAATAAAGCAGAACATGATTTTTTGTATTTTTTGAAGGGTAAAAACAACATGCCAGCCTACAATAGCGTAAATCTGACAGACGTGCAAGCGAAGGCAAAATGGCCTTTAGCGGGAGAAGCCTAAGCTGCTTTTCCTATCTGCAGTTCAGCCCGATGTTCAATTGTTGTCGACGTATAGCGCTCCATTTGTCTTCACTTATCAAAGCAATTAGCATCAGCGCAGGAGGGATGCTGCAAAACAAATATGACGAATGCAAAAAGACCAGGCAGGATATTCAATTTGTTTTCTTTGTTTATTTTTTGACGCTGTTCGATTTGGGAGATGGATTGCATCAAATTATAATCAGCCTCAAGCTTTGAAGGACGTGTTGTACTAAACAGTGGTTCTGTAAAGGACGGATTTGCAATTCGTCTTAGGAATTCAGATGTGGAATCTGTTTGCAGTAGGTTAGATTCAGCGGTTGTATACAGACATTTGTGTACTTTAGGGCGATTTATCTTATGTTTTATATCCCAGGAGATTTGTCCCAAAGTTTGGGAGCACTTGTTCAGTTGACTATTTCTGTTTTCTTTAGATGTCAGTGCAAACAGAGGAACACACTGCTCTTTGTTTCTTCCTTACTTATAGAAAAAAATGACACAATTAACACTAATACAGTCCTGCCAGGAAGGGCACATATGACCTGCTTTTGCTGTGTATAGTGTAATTGCAGAAAATAAAGTTAATATTTGTTGAAAGTTGATTTATATTGCTTTTTTTGCGTTAGTATGAAAAAGAATACAATTTTAGGTACGTTTAGACAAGGCTTTGCAAAAAAATAATTGAGAAGCCCTGCACTAATACAATATCAGCCTGTTCTCACAGATAAGCATGTCAATACCACACAATTTGAAAGGGTTAGGGTCATATGAACACAATTTCTATTTGTTGCGTGTGTATTTCACAGGTTTCTGTTCCAGTTCATTTCTATGGTGAATGTAAAGACAGGTTTGTATTCATGAATACTAACACAATCCTAAACTTAACCAACTCCAGCTTCAGACCTAAACTTACACGCAAGCCATGAGAATACGTTGACAATATACACAGTATGCGAGGGTCTAGAGTGCCAAAAGGACTAGGGTCGTCACTGACTAGGGATGGGACGATATATGATATTATCGCTAATCGCAATAATTAAGGGCTGCAATTAAATAATCGTGGCATTTTTTCTGACTGTTGTGAACGTAGTAGTAAGGTTAAACAAAGAAAAGGTTCACGTGTTAAAGTTTATTAATGACTCTGAGACAAAGTTAGTAGATTTCTGCTCAGCATTGTAAACATTTGTTCACTTTGAATCATTGCTGATTGTACTTAGATCAAAATACAATAAGTAGTTGTTCAAACACATACAGATTGTGCACTAATAAATATTTCAGTGATTTTGAATCGGTGCACTTTTACGTTTAGTAAATTATTGTGATAATATCATTAATCGTGATTATTTTGGTCACAATAATCGTGAGTGCAGATTTTAATATCGTCCCATGCCTATCACTGACTGTAACCCTGAAATCACACTGCATCCCTCCTGGGCTCTAATCCGGCCACCACAGGTTTTTCATTTCTTGAAAAGTAACGTGAAGCACTCAGATGGTAATCCACCTTGTCCAGAGATCTGCGCAGATGTGATTGTTCGGATAAGTTCCATTAGATGAAACTTTTTCCAGAGCACTTCAGAGCCCCTTTTCTTAGGAAAACAAGACATAACAAAAAGGAAACCAAACAAGCACTATGAAGTGCATCTGGTGATTTATAGTTATAACACCATTTCACACCACAATGCACTTAACACCAACTTTGTATTTTGATTTTTTTTAGTAAATTGCCAATTATGTATTTTTGTTCTTTTACTCAAGTAGTTTCAGTTTCAGTAGTTTTTTTACTTTTACTAAACAAGTAATTGTACTTTTACTTGAGTACTGAACTCTGCCACCTCTGCTAATTATAGAAAATATGTCATAAGATATATAAAGTCACATATACTTGTGTGCTTACCAATTTTTTTCAACACAAATGCCATGTTTTCATTATGACTCTTTCAAAGTACATGCTTGTTGTGACATCATGTGAACCTATAGACTTTTATTATCTTCTCAACCTTTTCATTATATTAGTTTTTATCACAAGTTCTGACACTCGTTCAACCTTTAGCATTTGGGAAACTTAGTTGATCATTTCTCTATTCTGTGCACTCTCCAGGCTTTATTTAGTTCATAGGTACTTAATTGGATTCGTGGCACATTGCAGAGCCAAAACCTTCCATGACGTTCACCCCCGGCAACCCAACGCTCCATCTGTACATCTCATCTTATCCAAAAACAATTATAAATGTACCCTCTCTGTCTCTCCCCATTAGAATCTGGCACTAGCTTCTTGTATGTTTCCATGCCCTCGCCAGCTCGACCGATAAGTGCATTAGTAACCTGGTTTGCCAAAGCTCTTCGAGGTGTTTTTCCGTGGCCAGAAGAGGAAGGTAATTCGGGCAGAGAGAGAGGCTTTTGGAGAAGGCTGCTTTTACTGACCACTGGAGCCCATCTCCTCCTGTGTTTTTTAAAGAAACATCCAAAAGTGGAGAAAATGACTAATAGTTTGCCGGTAGATGTAATCTCACCGCTTGAAAGGTTGCCGTAGAGAAGAAAACATTTGGAGAAAACATTTATTGGTGTTGTTTAAAAATGTCTGACTGCTGCGAAGGGTTGGTTACAGGAGTGTGATTATTATGTCTAGTTTTCGCTTCTGTGCACAGTGAATCCAAAGTAAGGCAAGTTTATTTGTATAGCACAATGTGTGCTGCTTTAGAAAGCAGGGAAAGATACATCAAAATCACAACACAAAACAACACTGTAAGTAATCAACAAAATGTACTTTAAAAGGCAAAGAGTACAGAAAAAAAACATTTTCAGTTACAGACTAACAAAAATAATTTGAGCCTAAATTTGATTATTTGCATAAAACTGAAATGCTGATTTCCCATGTTTAGTCCTGACTCTGGCACCAGCAGGAGGTCGGTCCATGTTTAGTCCTGACTCTGGCACCAGCAGGAGGTCGGTCCATGTTTAGTCCTGACTCTGGCACCAGCAGGAGGTCGGTCCATGTTTAGTCCTGACTCTGGCACCAGCAGGAGGTCGGTCCATGTTTAGTCCTGACTCTGGCACCAGCAGAAGGCTGGTACATGTTTAGTCCTGACTCTGGCACCAGCAGGAGGTTGGTACATGTTTAGTCCTGACTCTGGCACCAGCAGGAGGTCGGCCCATGTTTAGTCCTGACTCTGGCACCAGCAGGAGGCTGGTCCCTAAGGTTCGCAGAGTCCAAGAAGGTCAGAGATGTACTTTGGTCATGGAGAAACGTATGTCTTATACACATGGCATAATATTTACTTAGCACCTCATGTAAATTGTAATAATTATGGACGTCATCTGAGTTCCTTCTCTCGTGTGAATCGTCCATGTCTGTAAAAATGACTGTAAAGGAATTTCACCTCTTGTAATTCACCAAACTCAGACGTCCTCATGTAATTCTAAAGCCATGCCAATGAGTGTGTCTGTGTTTTCAATCTGTGAACAGTTTATAAAGAAAGAATAAAGTAACAAAATGAAATGAAGTAAAAAGTTGTTGCCATCAATCATCTGTCGCAGTTTCCAGAAAGTCAGTAAAGAACTGAAAATTACACACATTGAATATTCAAAATGTACAGACCCTTCTAGGTAAACACATGCCGTGTGAATAGGACATTAAACACAACTAATCCTAACAAACATGTTTCTCTGTGCTGTGAGAACATTACCACAACTGGGTTAAAACACCTGCAGAACTGGAGTGCTACGGACGCCGGCAGCACCAACTACATGATAAAAGACACGTGCCAGGCTTTGTGCCGAGGGAAGTCACTCACCGCGCGCTGAACACTGAACTATTGCCCATGCTCTGATACATACATCACAAACCAAATGTTGATGTTTTATTAACCTGCCATGAAAGATCGACACATTTAATTAGACTTACAGAGCTACCGCAAAAAGTAGACGGACCCATTGTGTTATCTGTCATGTTTAATTAAAAGTGATATTTCTGATTCTGAAAGGGAAGTTAATTAGCAAGTGAATGTATCCTATGAATAGTTAATGATTATGACCCAGCTGTCATGAATGTTTTATTAAGACATTAAATATGTTGCCATGTATTTTTTGTCTTTCTTAAATAATATCATTGAAACAAAACACTTGCCGTTTGCTGAATTTTGTTGTTGCACCTTTGGCACCTGCATCTGGCGAGGAGCACCTAAGGCAATCCGCATTCTACCGGTGCTCCGATCACGTACCGTTCATTAACTTTTCCAATCAAAGATGCCAGCGATGGAGCCATATCAATCATTCGAATGTGTCAGGTTGGTACACACACCCCTCAGGCTTGAAATCAAACATTCCCTATAAATATTTATGCGCTGGGCAGGGAAAGGTTGGAGGAGTGGAGAGAGAACAACTTGGCCACTTTCAAAACAGTCATGAATATAAAACGTGCCGGGATTTGCATAGTTTTCAAGTGGCCTTTTAACACAACACACAGTTTTGAAAAGCAAATAGACTCACCCTCGCCATAAGGCCGTCCAAAGTCATGCTAGTTAGTATCAAACGGAAACCTTCAAATGACAAGCCGCTGTCCGCCCGCTCTCATTTGAACTGAGAAACTTTAGTAATGGTAATGCAATGTTTTTCTAATTTTATGGTGACACAGAGTTGTAAAAGTTTGTATTTGTGTCCAGAGATGTGGAAAGCAAAAACCTGTAGTTAAAGAGACTATACTTGAATATCAGTAAAATAGCTTTTCTCATATATCTCTTTCATGAATCGATTCAGTTGGAAATTAGTCCTCACTGTCCTGACTACATCTAATAATGTCTTGTTTATTCACCAAACTCTACTCTGCAAAAAGGACTTTCAAAAAATAAGAACGTTTTGCTTATTTTGAAGATTTAAAAAAAAGAAGTCTTTTATCAAAGTGAAATAATCTGCCATTGCTGTAAGAAAGTTTGACTAACTTTTTGTTTCAAGCAGAAAATTTTAGTTTCAAGTACGCTTGACGAGATTTTTAAGCAAATCTAGTCTTGATTCAAGCAATTATGGCTTAAAACAGATACCAATTTGCTTAAAACAAAGTTTCTTCATCTAGATAAGGTAAATCAGGATAGAATATCTTAAAATAAGTCAAATGAATGTTAAGTCATTTTATCTAAGTTAGATTTAAATTTGTTGCATTGTAATAAGTTCGTCTATCGTTAGCAATGTTGCTAACGGCCGTTGCATACCGGAACTAACAGCTGTGAAAACATCATGGTAAACAATTCGGATGCTCAGAATGCATTAAGTATGTAAGCAAAACATATGATTGGAGAAGCTTAAAGTTAATTATTTCTGTTTGTTTACATTTTTAAGATAGCAAAATTTGGGTATAGTACCTTTACAAAATGTCACCTCAAATTCAAAATATTTATTTATTTCAGGGACAGTGCATATTAATAAACATTTGCATGTAAATATGCCAGAATTAGCCCAAGGGTTATTTTTCATCTGTAGTCCCATAGACAGATGCAACGTGTCATCATCTCTAGTGTTTTTTTCTTTTTTTTTTTAAACACCATCTACGACGTCAACGGCCACACAAAAAAATTATTTTGCGATTGCCTGCAGAAGTTATTGGTCACTGGTCCCAAATATTCAGATGTTTTAAAATAACTAAGGTTTTACAACCATTACAATTTATGATCATCATTGCAATTACTACTCTGTTCAGTTATAAAAATGTACTTTGCAGGTAGCCTACTTTATGTTTGGAGCATTGCAAATCCAAACAAATGCTATTTTGGAGGTTGTCACTGAAAAAGTTTCTATAGTAACACACAGTTATTATATTTAGATATAATACAGTATGTTTCCAACAGACTACATGACAGTATATAGAAAGAATCATTCCAAATGATCATGTTTCAAATGTGACATAAACAATAAAGCTCAGGATGAATATTTACAAGTTACCAAAAAATAAGTTAGCTATTTTTTTTTTTTTTTTTTTTTGTCAAGTCTGCCTGACCTCCATAGGGACATACAAGCCAAACAATATTAAAAAGTAAACAAAAGAGCCATGAAACAACCCAATAAGCTGGTCACTTGTTATAATGAAGATTAATTTTAAGTGCTCTAAAACCTCAACATTTCTATTGGTTTGGTTGGTTATATAAATGTAAAATGTCCACAATCCTTATGTCTATGAAAATAAATTTTGATTTGAAAGAAAGGATTAGACGACAATAAAATAAAACATTCAGTGCCTCATTTATCAAGCAAGGCTGTATAAACTGAGAAAAAAATGCATGTGGTGTCTGTCAGCGTTTTGCACTAATTCTACTGTTGGAAGATACCTCCAACATGTATGTTAGACCTGTTGTGATCTGTTTTATATAATTTAAATATAAGTGTCTGCACTTATACTGTCACAATACATGGAGAGTAATAGATTAAATCGCCTACATTTTACTGAAATGTGCTCATAATAATAAGTGACGTGGTCCGGCCCTCCACCAATTGTCTGTATTTGAATGTCCTCCAGTGAATTTTGAACACGAGCAAATACTTGATACATTTAGAAGTGATGCAAGAAACAAACACTAATCTTTAACTACAGAATGTAACCTTTTAGGTGTTAGTTTTTTGCATATAAAAGCTATTTATTTCAGAATTAATGTTTTGTTTTCTTTCAAAACTTTGTCAGATTAAAAGAGTAACCAAAACCTTTACTTAGTGTAGTTAGCCATGCAAAACTGGAACCAATGACTCATAACACTAATTTGTTTAGTTAGAAATACAACAAGCTAATTCTGTTTCATCCAAAGTTAGACTATCCACATTGTGTTCCTCGTGTTTGGATATTGTTCACGATACACACTTCACACAAGCTTGGAGAGGGTCTTTGGACTGAAATGGCAGTTCTCGCCTAAGAGCACAACAGAACAAGTACATCCTCCAAACACTAGAAGACTATAAATAACATAATATTGTGTCAGTGTGGTCTGAATGCTGCTCCTCTCAGGGAACACTAAGCTTTGCCCGTTTGCCAGGTGGATTGTGTTCCTGGATGTGCTTAGGCAAAATGTGCCAATATTCCAATTTGGGGGAATCAAGGTTGCTCCCAACCCAATTTGGCTTTGAAACAATGTGGGATGACAACATGTTTTGGGCGTTCAGGGAAAGAGTTTATTGTTGAACTCAGACGACCGAGGAGACTCATGGTTACAGTACTTGTTCACAAACTTGAATATCAGACGATTTATTCTCACTTGTGACCCAGCTCTTTTGTTGTGCCTTTTGTCAAGAATGTATGTTTGAACGAGTGAATGTGTGGAAGGGTTAAATAGTTACGTCAACCAGTGAAGATCAATACAATTGCTACAATATAGGTAACAGTTGTGGAAATTCCTTGACATATGCATTTTTGCTGGACAAAAGGCATTCATTAAACTTATCTAAAAAGCCAAATTGGGTGAAAACAAATAACAATGTTGTTGTGAAAGTTTAACTATAGTCATGCTCACTACATTTTACTGAAAAATGTCGTCTAATCTTTTAACAGTGTTTGGGTTAATGTTTGTTAAAAAGTTTGTTACATTTGTTAAATATATGGGAAACCCCTTGAGATGTGTCATCTTATTTTCAAGAGGGCCCATACAACAAAAACTACATATGAGATGTAGCCCACATACAGTTACATAATACAAGAACAACAGATAACACAATACAAACAGACACAATGGGACAATTCTGCTCACATGACATCTCAGAATCAGCAGGTGACTCATAGAATACGCAATTTACTTTTTTGGGGTAACGAGTAACATAACACATTAGTTTTGCCTTCCTGGGTAATCTAGTACTTAATCTAGTTATTCAAATCAGTAGCACACTCATAGTCCCTCCTACTTCAGTGTTCAAATTGTAGACAACAACGATGCAATTGCACATGTACAACACTCCTGCTCTACCTTTATGTATATGTATGCTTTCTTGTGATACTGTGCTGGCTTTTATCACCGTAGGTGTGTGATAAAAACCACTATAGGCCTGTGTTTTTTATCACAGGCCTATGGTGGCACCTCCTCAGCAACTCCCCTTCTTCTTCTTCTTCTTCTCCTTGAGCACTCTCTCTTCTTCTTCTTCCCTCCGTTGCACTTTTCCGCATGGCCACGCAACGTCTTATCGCCATCTACAAGTCTTTTTTCTCTCTTGTCTTTTCTTCACATTGTATTGTCTGAATCAAAATTAACTAGCCACTGCCAACTTGCAAGTGAGGTACAAAATCAATCTTTCAAAACTTCAGGATCATTGCGCAGGCGCTGATGTGTGCTCCCACAAACTGTTTTCTCCTAATGCGCAGCACTGTGATGGGTCGATACCACAATTTTTGAAGCCGATGCGATACCAAGTATTTTGGGGGAATTTTTTTTCGATAACTATACTCATTACTATATGAAGACATTTTAAAATTTATATGTAAAAAAATTATTTAGTCTTAATAGTCTTTAAAGTACAAACAAATGAGCAAAAACAGGTAGTTAGCTGCTGCTGATGGGAGTTTGACACAAAACAATGAAGAGATGGCCTCAATAATTCCAAAAATGAATGCCTTGCTTTAAAATTTACATATGCAATTAGTATCCATCTTTGCATATAAGTATCGATATTGACATTTTAAAGACTCAATATCAATACTACTGTATTGATACTCCCATCATACAGCACAATGACTGCTTTTTACAACAAGTGCTTGTTAAATTAGTATTCAGCGTCTTTTTGTTGCATTTCCATGAATAATTCATGGTAATGTGTGAGTACTCTAACATGTAATGTGTAATGTGTTAGTTTTCCAATAACGTGGCAAAGTAACAAATACTAACTTTCATATGCACTTTAAAATAAGAATTTTGTGTCTGTAACTCCAAGTAGCCCTCATTTGACCAAAAATACGATAAGAAAAACGTAATTTTTTGAAGCATGTAAAAGTCAAAGATTCTTTGGTAAAATATATGGTGTTGTGTAGAAGAAAAAAGATTGAACCTTAAAAACTTGGAAGTGCTGTCTACATTACAATGGATTGTCTGAAAATTCCTCACATACCACGTACCAAATCAAGCTAAAATAAAAAATTATCCATGTGAATGGAATACAATTTCTGACTCTCAAAAATATTGACAAAAATCTTGCCAACATTTTCAGATCCAAAATGTGTATTAACTGAAGTCGGCTCGCATGTTTGACCATACGACAGCTCAGGATTTGATTTGAAGACAGTGCTTTTTCACACCACATCTCGGTGAAGCAGATTTTCTGAAATATGATGGAGCTTACCACACGAGGAGGTGAAATCTGCTCGGTATCCAAGCCTTTTACTGATTGCCAATTTACGGCACAAGCCTCCGCAGATGCCATGGCTGTTATGATTATGCATGAGCTCCACACTCGACTTTAAAATATAACCAAAAGTAAAGTGAAATCCTTTGCTCAGCGGACTCAGTTTGCATCTTCTTTGTCACAACTGTTTAGAATATTTTGCCAGATGCCCTTACTGTAACCCAAGGCAACATGAGTTTGACAAACAGATTGAAAATACATTTTATATTTGTAAGTGGTACACTGGTTGTAATTTTAACATGTTAGCTAACATAAAGAGTCAAACAATTCCAACTATGATAGACCAATTGAATTAACTTAGAATTAACAGATGAGTTACAGCAATATATTGATATTTACATGCCGGCATTACTCCTTTATTACAAGTCACTGGAAAGTTTATAAATACTTTAGATCATAATTAATGTGCAGCTGTTTTTGGTTACATTTACGTCATGATATTTCCCACACATCAAGATGTTGTCCCTGTGGTACATTTCACATCAGGATATGCCATTTCATGATTACCATGTTACTCTCTTTGCTTACGCAAGTAAACAAGTTATTCCCAAGACAGGAACAGGAATGTGGACCTTACCTGATTGCTGCCTTCATTTAAGCAGAGTGCTAAAACTGCTTGTGTACTAAAAGATGTTTGTTACATTATTTATCCTTAGTTTTAGGTGGGGTATCTTAATGTAATAAATCTGACAATTTCCTCTCATAAATGTTTTGACAAATGGTTAATATCATCATGTATTCATTTTGGTTGCAATTATGGCTTATATTCTTTTAACAAGAAACAAAGTGCATCCAGCTTCTGATTAAGCTAAAATTCTTTGTTCCTCAGTTCAGACAGTACTATGTGGTCTTAATTTTTAACAAAGTATGCTACTGCACCTAAATGCTTTTTAGTTGAAAAATCAAAGCTTACTAATTTAAAACAAACAAACAAACAAACAAACAAACAAACAAACAAACAAACAAACAAACAAACAAAAAAGTTTAGTATACCAACTTTAAAAAAGAGAAAATTGAGATGTTGTGTTTTCCTTCTCCTACTGTACTTTGCTGATTGTGAAGTGCAAACAGACATGATATTGTCATGTAATGGAGCTCAACAGTGACCTCCCATTCTTTGTTTCAGATAAAAAAGGCTCCCACGTTAAGTCCCTATAGGGATTTTGAATAAAATATGTATAGATATTACATTTTTGAAAAAGTCTTCAGAGCTAATCAGCTCTGTGGTGAGCCATGAGCAGAACACCTTTTGTATTTAAAATGAATTTCTGCAGCTTTATAAACTACAAGGTTATTAAGACGTTTTGCTGAATTTCAAGATGTGCTTCTGAAGAAAAACGCATTGTGGATCTGAGTTAACCCATAGGTGGGTAGCTTGCGACATGTCTTTAAACACAACTAAGCTGTTAATTTGTGTATATGGAGTTGAAGTAGCATTACCTACTGTTCAGGTCAAAATAGTCACAAACCTCCTGTGTCTCACTGCAAAGGCTCATGTCAGTTCTAAACTCTATGTAACGTCAGCGTATTGTCCACTCAAAACTGTGTATTAGTTGCAGACACCTGATGTCAATCCAATCACACAGCTGCTCCCCTCTCTAAGCCCCGCCTTCACCCTTTTACCAATGCCTTTAATGAGTTTGCTGTGTTTTATATGTGTTTGTGGGTGGAGTTTAGTGTAATTTTTTTAAATGCCTATGGGACTTTCGAATGGAACAAATTACTTTCAGAACCAGGGCAATCTTCTGCTGTTAAGTTCTATTATTAAACATCTCATGATATCTTTCATCTTGCAAGATTGAGCCATGTTAGTCACTACATTTCTTTTTTTTTTTTGACAATTCTAGAGGACAAGAAAATCTACGTATGTGAAACCTAGTGATGAGTCAAACGGTTTGTGAGAGAGCGAGGGATGAGTTATTGAAAGATTCAACGTGCTATCCTTTTTCTCTCTTTGAAAACCGTGGCTTTAAGCTGATTCCTCTTTCATTCATCTTTTTTTCTTTAACAAAAATGCACATAGCATTTCCCACGACACATTTTTCAAAAGCAAAATACTATTTCTACAAACATCAGCCTTGCCATGCTTGCTTTAACAAATTATACCAAACTCTCCAGATTAGTATATTGCCATCTCCAGAACAATTTTTAATCCATACAGAAATGTCACATCATTCTTTACCATTTTTGTACAATCTTTGGTCATTCATAGCAGTTATCTTCTAAGTCCAAAGTCTATTTTTCACATTTGTTTTCACATGCACAGTCCTGGCAGGCAGCAGAGGATGAATCACACTGTAGAGCGTTTCTTCTTGATAGTGCTGCTCCTCCCTGTCGGCTCCATGGTGGTGGTGGTGGGCCAGCTCGCAGGACAGTGCCCGCTTCTGGCTACAAATGTTCTGCTCTGTGATAAGGATCAAAGGCTCTTTTCAAAAGGTTTGTGTCCACCGAAGACAAACGCTGCTGGAGTTTAAGAATTATAGCAGCGAGGTTGGAGGTGAGTGTGCGGGAGAGGGGAGATACACTGAGGTTCAGGAGAGGAATAAATCAGGCGCTGTTTGCAAGAGAAATCATGTGTACTGTATGATAGCATGGAAATGTTTTGTTGGGTTTATCTACTGTGACTTATTTCTGTTCTGTTTATGTAGCTTTCAAAAATATTTTTACCATTTCGCACCAAAGTACCCATAAGAAATGTTTTTACCTTTCAAGAATATAATGCACAATGTTTTTTCTTAAACTATCTGATGCAATTATTACAATACAAAGTCCCCTGACCACTGGACTCTGTCTTACTAAAAGGTCTAAATGTTTAGAAGTTAGATATCATGTTAATTGTGAAAAGTCTTCTGAACTTACAACCTCAAAGTAATAAGTTACCTACCAGAAGAATTGATCCACTACTGGTTGTTCTAGATTTTGTTTTTTAATTTGCATTCCTCAGCTCTTACTGTAGATTTCTTGTATTTGAACAGCCAAGTGCAGATGTACATCAGTCTTTCAGCTCGAGCCCGGCTGAGCCCAATGGACAAAGGCTTGTCCACCAGATGCTCACATACAGTACGTGCTCCAACCCAAGGCCTGGCTTCAAGGTGAGGCCCCAGCTGTGCCATACTGCACAAACACATGTTTGTTTGTTTTTTCAGAGTGGGTATAATACACTGAGCTTAGTCTGACCTTTCACTCAGGTTTGCCTTGGGAGACCCAAGGTCAAAATGCCCCAGACCACACTGCTTTAGAATCGTTCAGGTGGGCTACACAAAATCTTGCACCATAGCATGGACATGAACACAACCATGCCCTTTGTATTTGGATCATTTTGATGGACTGAAATTATATATACAATGTGTACAGACTTTTATCTCGCCCAAGATGCTAACCCTTTGGTCTGAAGAAGGGTTTCTCCTGGTTGTTTCTATGGAAACGCTTATAGATTTTTCCCAGTTGTTAGAAAAAATGTTTTCTGTCTGTTGATAATTTGTAGTCATTCAATTGGTTTAAATAATGTGATGTAAAATGTATTTGTGAAAGAACTATAACTGAGGGTTAGAGCGTTTGGAGCAAACCAAACATTCCAAAGGACTGGTTTACAGTTGACCTCTGAACTGTCACGAAGCAGACTGCTGATCTTGCTTATAGGTTTACAAGTTGACACCTTTCAAGTTGAGACTTGTTGTCTCTGAGTCTGGATGAGGTCATCGAGTGGACATTTTGACAAGATTCAGTGACAACCAAAAACGAAAAAACAAAAACGAAGACTGGGGAACCAATCAGCTTAACAAAGCTAAAAGGGGACTTTTGGAAAACTGATAAAAGAGAGACTTTGGTCTTTGGTCTTTGTGAACACGCAGCGGCAATGACAATGTGAAGACGTCGAATGATGGGACAACATCAAGATGGAGACGTTATAGGGCTTTGTTTCAGGAAGGACATGTTTTTGTAACATTGCGTTTTTTCCCTTTGATCAAAGTAATAATTTGAATCTTTTGAGTCTTGGTGTTTTAGTTAAGGGAAATCAAATTTTCTCCTAACACCAATAAAGCACAAAACATAATTAAAGCCGCTAAAGCGGCGATGATAGCTCTCGCCAGCCGCTCGACCGCCCTGCCACGCAGCCGCCTCCGAGCCGCAACCTCTCAACATCGCACTTTCCTCTCCAGACCACTGTTCAGGCTCCTACCCTTGCCTTTTGAAAAGTGCCATAGTGTTTGAATGCTATTTAGACATCTCTGTAAGTTTTTGCATTCCTATAGGTGGCGCTGTAACCTGGACCATTGTGTTTGACGAACGTTTGTAAGTAGGACTATCTAATCAATGAGTGATGCAAATTCCAGGTCAATCCCACAGAGCGTGGGCGTGATAGAGATGTTTAAATATATTTTTAAGCATTCATTGTGCCCCTGCTGGCCAAAGATTGAAAATACATCATATGTGTAATGTAATATTTTGCATCTTCCAACGCGTAGAATTTTTTGTGTAAGTTTGGTAAAAATCGCACAATGTTGACATTTGAGGTGAATGGTAGGGGGCGCTATAGAGTGGAGTCTTCATTTAAAAGTGAATCCATAATGTTTAGTCCAGGATCACACAATAGTGACTGAAGTCTGAGCTCTGTAGTCAGAGCCTGTGGCTGTGACATGTGTTCGTAGAAACAGGAAACGAAGGTGTTTTTCGCCGGCGTACTGTGGGAAAACGGTGAGGAGTATCTAAAAAAATTGGATGATTATTGAACTTCAATGCCTCTAGATTGAGCAGGCCAAGTCTGAGCTCACTGGGCCCAAAAACCTAGGACTAGTTCGTTAAAATAAAAACGAAATCAAAGTGGCGGCTGATTTTAGATCCAAAATGGCCGACTTCCTGTGTGACGTGGAGCATTGCACCAATTATGTTTTATGTTTGTCTTCATCAGCTCTGTCACTGGGTAAATGTCATTGTCCTACTCCAAAGTAAACTTGTCCCAGTCTCCATTGGATTTTACAGAAGGTGGCGCCGTAGAGCTGTTTGGTTAAAAGTGTGTAAAATACAGTTATGAATCTGATACTTACATTATTATATTTAATTCGGCCAACTTTGGTGTGAGTCTGTCACTGTTTAGTGACTTTTTATCTCACATTTGTGAAATAAGAGTCAGAGTGTCATAGACTATGAATAGGAGCTTTGGAGGCTCTGGAGACAAAACTGTACAAAATAGAGCATAGGTCTGATTGACTTTTATGATCAGGGGCACATTAAGGATTAATGTGCAAAGTTTCACAAATAAAAGGCAAAGTAAATTTTCTATCCCCATTGTAAAGTTTGTGCATGTCTATAGGTGGCGCTGTAGGCCCGACCGTTATGTTAGACATATGTTTGTAACCGGGGTCATCCAGTCTATAAGTGATTCAAGTTTCAAGTCAATCTGACAGAGGGCGTGCGTGTTATAGATTTTAATGTCTTTTTTTGAGCTGTCATTGCGCCCCTGCTGGCCAAGTATTGAAAATGCACCATAGCGATAATGGAATTTTATGCTTCTTATCAGGCATAGAATTTTTGGGCAAAGTTTCATGAAAATCGCACAAAGTTGACGTTTCAGGGTATAGGTAGGGGGCGCTATAGAGTGGAGTCTTCTATAAAAGTGAATCCATAATGTTTAGTCCAGGATCACACAATAGTGACTGAAGTCTGAGCTCTGTAGGTCAGAGCCTGTGGCCGTGACAGGTGATCAAAGAAACAGGAAACGAAGGTGTTTTTCGCCGGCGTACTGCGGGAAAACGGTGAGGAGTATCCAAAAAAATTGGATGATTATTGAACTTCAATGCCTCTAGATGCAGCAGGTCAAGTCTGAGCTCACTGGGCCCAAAAACCTAGGACTAGTTCGTTAAAATAAAAACGAAATCAAATGGCGTCGCTGATTAAATCCAATATGGCCGACTTCCTGTGCATCATAGAGCAGTGCGCCAAGTCAACTTTAGACTTGTCTCATGGAGCTCTATCACTGTTCTGAGTTTCATGAGTCTAGGCCAAAATTTACCTGTTTCCTCTGCCATAGAGGTCCGATTCTAGGCGGCGCTGTCGAGTCGGTTTGGGTTCGACATTCTTGCAATGTCGAAATTATCGAATTTTTCGCCGGTCCGGTCGCGACGATGTACGTTGTACATACTTTTTCAGGGGGTCCAAGGGGTCAAAAACGCGATTGTTTGGCAGAAAAAATAATAATAATAATAATAATTAAAACCGCGCGCGGTGATATAGGCCCTCGCCCCCCCTTGCGACCGCGGAGCATGAGCCACCGCGGCTACGAGCCACGCGACGGCCCGCCTCTCGTCCTGTGCGTTTTCTGCCTACAGCACTCCTTCCCTATTGCTACACTCTATTCACTGAAAGGACAAATTATGACATTGTCACAGCTGCACGTTGAAGATAGAGGTATGCTTTCATTGGCTTTTTTGTTCGGCATCCCGAAGGCAATAAGTGTGCCAATTTCAAGTCTCTATGACAAAGTAATTTTTTTCATTCAATTGAATGTTTTCTATGTATTTCAATGGGAAATGTTTGACGTTGCCACGGTAACACGGTTGCAAATAAAGATATGCTTCATTGGCTTTTTTGTTCAGTATTGGATGGAGAATGGTGTGCCAAATTTCAGCTTTCTAGGACAAAGTAAAATTTCCACCCTACCACTCACCCTACCCTCCACTCTGGCCAAATCTGTCAGTTCTCCATTGAATAACATGGGTTTTGCCTTTTTTCCTTTGCCATGGCCAAACGCTTGCAGATAAACATATAGTCCCATTGGGTTTTTTGTTCAGTGTGATGTGGAGAGTTAGTGTGGTGAATTTGATGCATTTTGGTGAAACTAAAAATTTTATCCCATTCAAAAGTAAGGGGGCGCTGTGGTAAAACGGTCAAGATAGAGGCGTGTCATGATTGACTTTTTTGTTCAGAATGTGAAGCATAATGTGTGTACCAAATTTCAGCTTCCTAGAAAGGAAATATTTTTTTCCCCATTCAAAAAGTTTTGCGTCTCCATTGGATAACATGGGTTTTTGTCATTTTTACGTTGCCATGGCAACACGCTTGCAGATAAAGTATGCTCCCATTGGGTTTTTCGTTCAGACAGCTGAGAAGGATGTCTGTGCCAAATTTCATGTGTCTACGACAAACTAAATTTTTGGGTCAATGCAATTTTCAAGGGGCGCTGTGGAGCAATTATTGACGTAGATTTTTTAAGTATATCGTTAGATGCGGCTTGCGATTTGAACAAAACGTATATTAATGCCGGAGAATAGAACTTTGCGTGTCAGAAATACGCATATTTGAACGCATTGGAAAATGTCACTTTTGATTGTGGCGTGGCCACACCCACATTTTTAAGGTATCAAAATCTATGAAAAACCCAAAGGCACAAGGGTCTGTTGATGTCAGTTCCAAATTTTCATCCATTTAACTAAAAACAAAAATGGAAAAAAATAAAACGTGAGATGAAAAATTTCCAAAAATCAGGTTCCGCCCACGATAGCCGACGCCCTGTAGGGTTTAGGGTGAGGTCATAATGTAATTTTTTACTTGTCTTGACACGAGCTATGTTTCTGCCAAATTTCATTGTCTGCGATAAAAAAGCTCTGTCATTGCCGTAATGTTTTTGATTTTTGAGGGGGCGCTAGCGAGTCATTTTGGCACATTAATTTTTTTGCTGTATAAAAAAAAAATTTTTCGCCGACCTTGAATTTTGGGTCAAATAAAATGACTTTTCGTTAACGTTCAGGGGGTCAAAATTGAGTTAAAGGCAGAAAAATAATAATAATAATAATAATAATAATGGAACAACTTTTTTTTTCCATTTTTTTCTCCTAAACTAAAAGACTAGACTCGTAAACTTTCTGACATTGTGCCCCATCACAAAGAGCCCTCTGTGAATTTTTTCAGATTTACGTCAAACGGTTTGTCCTGTACGAATTTTTGAAATAGATTTCAAGGGGGCGCTATTGGGCATTTTGTGAGATACCTCTTGATATGCATATCGTTGCGTTCAGTTTCAAAATGTGCACAAACGCTCTATTTCATTTTCCCATAAAAAAATCTAGCAAAAAGAAAGATTTTTTCAAATTTCAAATTTTACAATTTTGTTAAAAAATCACCGTGACCATACCAAACATGATATTCAAATTTCAAACCATTGATTTCATTTCACATGGGTTTACTGTGTTTCGGCCAAGTTTGACGTGTTTTCGACCAAAATTGTGGACGTGCTGGCCAAAGTATGAGGTAATGCGCTTTTGCCAGTGACGCGTTTGATCCAAGATGGCCGACTTCCTGTACACTTGGGGCGGGGCCACAATATGATTTTTTTCATGTTCGGACATGAACTATTTTTCGGGCCGGTTTCATATTTTTACTGCGACTTTTTTCGGCGTCGGGCTCCCATTGGCCCAATGTTATTTGATTTTCGAGGGGGCGCTACCGAGTCGTCTTTCATTATTTTTTCACGCGGTCTTCACTCAAAATTAGAGCTCACTGAGTTCTAATTTTCGACACCACTCCCGGGCACGTGCGTCGTCGTTTACTATTTCGTATTCGCGATTTTCCTCCCCCGAGTCCAATTACAATTAGTCCCTCGCCGGGGACTTCGTCACTCGGCTCGGGCCTAATTAAAACCGCGCGCGGTGATATAGGCCCTCGCCCCCCCTTGCGACCGCGGAGCATGAGCCACCGCGGCTACGAGCCACGCGAGGCCGCCGTCGTCCCGTGCGTTTTCTGCCAACAGCACTCCTCCCTATAAGCTACATCGTATGCTTCTCCATTCACTGAAAGGACAAATTATGACATTGTCACAGCTGCACGGTTGAAGATAGAGGTATGCTTTCATTGGCTTTTTTGTTCGGCATCCCGAAGGCAATAAGTGTGCCAATTTTCAAGTGTCTATGACAAAGTAATTTTTTTCATTCAATTGAATTTTTCTATGTATTTCAATGGGAAATGTTTGACGTTGCCACGGTAACACGGTTGCAAATAAAGATATGCTTCATTGGCTTTTTTGTTCAGTATTGGATGGAGAATGTGTGTGCCAAATTTCAGCTTTCTAGGACAAAGTAAAATTTTCCACCCTACCACTCACCCTACCCTCCACTCTGGCCAAATCTGTCAGTTCTCCATTGAATAACATGGGTTTTGCCTTTTTTCCTTTGCCATGGCCAAACGCTTGCAGATAAACATATAGTCCCATTGGGTTTTTTGTTCAGTGTGATGAGGAGAGTTAGTGTGTGAATTTGATGCATTTTGGTGAAACTAAAAATTTTATCCCATTCAAAAGTAAGGGGGCGCTGTGGTAAAACGGTCAAGATAGAGGCGTGTCATGATTGACTTTTTTGTTCAGAATGTGAAGACAATGTGTGTACCAATTTCAGCTTCCTAGAAAGGAATTTTTTTTTCCCCATTCAAAAAGTTTTGCGTCTCCATTGGATAACATGGGTTTTTGTCATTTTTACGTTGCCATGGCAACACGTTGCAGATAAAGTATGCTCCCATTGGGTTTTTCGTTCAGACAGCTGAGAAGGATGTCTGTGCCAAATTTCATGTGTCTACGACAAACTAAATTTTTGGGCTCAATGCAATTTTCAAGGGGGCGCTGTGGAGCAATTATTGACGTAGATGTTTTTAAAGTATATCGTTAGATGCAGCTTGCGATTTGAACAAAATGTATATTAATGCCGGAGAATAGAACTTTGCGTGTCAGAAATACGCATATTTGAACACATTGGAAAATGTCACTTTTGATTTGTGGCGTGGCCACACCCACATTTTTAAGTATCAGAAATCTATTGAAAACCCAAAGGCACAAGGGTCTGTTGATGACAGTTCCAAATTTCATCCATTTAACATAAAAACAAAAATGGAAAAAAATAAACGTGAGATGAAAAATTTCCCAAAAATCAGGTTCCGCCCACAATAGCCGACGCCCTGTAGGTTTAGGGTAGGTCATAATGTAATTTTTTGCTTGTCTTGACACGAGCTATGTTTCTGCCAAATTTCATTTGTCTGCGATAAAAAAGTCTGTCATTGCCGTAATGTTTTTGATTTTGAGGGGGCGCTAGCGAGTCATTTTGCACATTAATTTTTTTGCTGTATAAAAAAAAAATTTTTCACCGACCTCTAATTTGGAGCACAAAAAACTGAGTTTTCG